>OY776124.1:54509202-55759202 GCA_963675135.1 Galeopsis tetrahit | reverse complement strand
AGAAGATCATTCTTGTACACTCCTACAAGAAGAAGTCATTTGACAGTCACCTAGCTGACACAACCATCAAATCAAACCATCCCCAGGTGTCAGCTGGTAAGATTTGGTTATGTGATGCTCGAGGGAGATAACTCAAATGCTCAAGACTGTTCAAAAGAGCAATGTATGCATGGGTTCCCAAGAGTACTACAACTAACACCCAAGGAACCAAGACAAAATGGGTACCTAAAGTTTAATCTACATTGCAGGAAAGAAGGGACCTATACGACAAGCAGGGAAAACTTGGTATATAGATAGCAGATGCTCATCTCACATGACTGGAACCAAAGCCCTGCTGACCAACTACCTTGAAAAGAAAGGTCCAAAAGTCTTCTTTGGTGATAACGCGCACGGTAACACAAAAGGATATGGCACCTAAAAGAATGGTGAGATTGAGGTACATGATGTATCATATGTAGAAGGTTTGAAGTTCAATTTACTGTCAGTATCTCATTTTTGTGACACTGGATATTCAGTAAAATTTTCTAAGGATAATTGTCACATAAGTGATAAACGAACAAAACAAACTCTTCTAACAGGCTCTAGAAAAGGTATTATGTATCTTGAAAATTGGAACAGCTGTACTAAGGATACTTGTCTGCTTGTTAAAAGCCCTAAAGACATCAGCTGGTTATGGCAGAAACGTCTTAGCCACTTGAACTTTAAGACTTTGAATAAGCTAGCAAGGGAATCCTTAGTCGATGGTCTACCTAATGAACTCTACTGTAAAGATCAGGTATGTAATGCATGTCAACAAGGGAAGCAGACAAAAGTATCTTTCAAAACCAAGAAGACTGCATCAACCAGCAGAGTTCTAGAACTACTCCACATGGATCTCTTTGAGCCAATTACTCCAACAACTCTAACAGGAAGAAAGTACACTCTCATTGTTGTAGATGATTATTCCAAGTACACTTGGGTTATCTTTCTATACAAGAAGAGTGAAACCCAACAAAAGCTACCTGAATTGCTAAAGAGGATCCAAGTAGAAAATGGAGAACCTATTGTGAAAATTAGAAGTGACAAAGACACTGAATTCATTAACTCTTATATTATTGCTTATTGTGCTTCTAATGGTATTCAGCATAAAACTAGTGCAGCAAGAACACCCCAACAAAATGGTGTAGCTGGAAGGAGAGTCAGAACACTTAAAGAAGCTACAAGAACTCTTCTAGCCGAATTCTCCACCCCCAAGAAATTATGGGCAGAAGCCATCAATACAACATGCCACACCCAAAATAGGTCAGGTATTCACAAAATTCATGAGAAAACTCCATATGAACTATGGAAAGATAGGAAACCTAGGGTATCTTACTTTCACATATTTGGATGTAAGTGTTTCATCCATAACAATGGGAAAAGTAAGCTAAATGCTTTCGATGCCAAACCAGATGAGGGGATATTCTTAGGATACTCCTCAACTAGCAAAGCATTTAGAGTATTTAACAAACGAACCCTTCTTGTGGAAGAAACACCTCATGTTGTGTTTGATGAATCTTGTGAAAAGAATGCAGTCAACACAGACTCAGCTGCAGAAAAGATGAGAAGACTAGTGATCAAGTCTAAACCAGAAGAGTTTATCTAAGTTGATGAACCATTCCCTGAAGATCCTGAAGAAGATAAACCTCATAGACCTGTCATTAGATCACAAACTCAAGTTGAGCAAACAAATCTAAATCGAAGTACATCAATTCCTAATGCAAGGGGGAATGATCTGTTCGATACTCAAGATACAGACGATGATCGAGCAAACCCAGACAACCCTCTTGACAACACAAGAACATATGAGGAGACTAACACTGATGATGTCAGTACACCTATAAGGAACACTTGGAAGTCAAACCATCCTACTACGCTCATCTTAGAAGGAGCTGAATCAGGTGTTAAGACCAGAAGACAACTGAATCAGAACTCCCAAACCTCTATGTTCTGCTGGTGTGCCTTCCTGTTCAACACAGAGCCAGCTGACATAGTAGAAGCAATGGAGGATAGCAATTAGATCACTGCCATGCAAGAAGAACTGAATCACTTCACACGCAATGAAGTATGGGAATTAGTAGATCGTCCTAAACACCACAATGTAATTGGAACTAAGTGGGTGTTCAAAAACAAAAAAGGATGGGAATGATGTGATAACTAGAAATAAAGCAAGATTGGTTGCAAAAGGCTATTCACAATCTGAAGGAATTGATTACGATGAAACTTTTACTCCAGTGGCCAGATTAGAAGCTATCAGACTGTTTCTTGCTTATGCATCACAAATGGGTTTTAAGGTATATCAAATGGATGTCAAGAGTGTCTTCCTAAATGGAATTCTAGTAGAAGAAGTATATGTAGAGCAGCCTCCAGACTTTGAAAAGGGAGATCAAGTATACCGGCTGAAGAAGGCTCTTTATGGTCTAAAGCAAGCACCAAAAGCTTGGTATGACACATTGTCACAATTTCTTCTTGAAAATGGGTATACTAAAGGCAAAGTGGATAGAACACTATTCAGGATTCAAGAAGGAGATGACATTTTAATGGTGCAAGTATATGTAGACGACATTATCTTTGGATCACCCAATCAAGAGATGTGCAAGAAGTTCCCTGAACTAATGCAAGGAAAGTTTGAAATGAGTATGATGGGTGAAATGAATTATTTCCTAGGACTTCAAGTAAAACAAAGTCCAGAAGGGATCTTCATAAATCAATCCAAGTATACTAAAAGTCTACTGGAGAGATTCAAAGCTCAACAAAGCAAGACTGCAAGAATTCCAATGATGACATCCTTCAAGATGGAACCAGATGAGTCTGGAAAGGCAGTTGACCAATCTGAATTTAGAGCACTTATTGGATCTCTTCTATGCCTTACAGCCAACAGACCTGACATAACCTTTGTTGTAGGAGTATGTGCTAGATTTCAAGTTAATCCAAAGCAAAGTCATCTAGAAGAAGCAAGAAAGATCTTAACGTATCTTAAAGGAACAGTCAACTTAGGACTGTGGTACACTGCTGATGACAATCTAGAATTGAGTGGATATTCTGACTCTGACTTTGGTGGATGCAGAATAGATAGGAAATCCACATCAGGAACCTGCCAATTTCTAGGCAACAAACTGATATCATGGTTCTCAAAGAAATAAACATCAGTTGCAACCTCCACCACTGAGGCAGAATATATGGCAGCTGGAAGTTGTTATAGTCAGCTACTCTGGCTGGTCCAACAACTAAAGGATTACAATATAGAAGCAAGGGAAGTTCCCATCTACTATGATAGCAGTAGTGCCATAGCCTTCACTCAAAATCCAGTCCTCCACACAAGATGCAAACATGTCGATATTCGACACCACTTCATAAGAGATCATATTGAAAAGAAGGACATCAAGATGGAGAAATTTAACACAGATATGCAAAGAGCATATATCTTAACTAAGCCCCTAGCTGAAGAGAGATTCAAGAGTCTATGCTATAGCCTAGGACTACTTGATCCAAGCCAACGAAGAATAAAGATCAGCTGAGAAAACCTCAGCGGATACAACTACAGTAGACAAGGAAAGTATTAGATGAGGTGAATAGACACCCTCATCATCAGGTAAGTTTATCCCGATGAAGACAAATAAAGCTGAGGAAAAAACATAGAGTTACTTAATCAAGGGGGAATCCATGATACCTTAAAAATCCTTGAGATAAAACACTCTATTTATATGCTTTCTTAAGTACTCAATACATTATACAAATTTGAACAAAGTTAATTGAAGAACGTATTCGAATAAAGTATACATATGTATTATGATAGGATATTCTTCAGAAAATAATCTATTTACATACATAGATACAGTTTACTATTGAGAACCACTAGGTTGGATTAATACACCAAATCAGCCGACTCAATAGTAGACAACTTGAGTACGGACTTCAAAGCATGCTTGGTTTAACCAACATAAGTATGCACTGAAGAGAAAATAAAGAAAAAAAGGTTACGCTAACGAGAAAAGAAAGAAGAGATGCACAAGACAAGGTGCTAAGCAAGCAGAGCTTCTTCTCCAGGAAGTTGTTAAGCATGCAGAGCTCTTTCCCAGGGGGAACCTTGTCAAAACAAATCAGGAAGACACACCTCTTCTCTCTTCTCATATGCTCCATTGAAGCACCGTCCAACCTTCTTCCTTGCCAAGGGAAGGAAGTTGAAGCGAAGAAATTCAACAGGAGCACATTAGATGCTACATTCCATCTAATGCAAGAGTATGGTTAAGCCAGTGGAAAGTCATCTAGGCTACCCAGCGTCATATGGCTAAGAAGGTTCCACATGGTTAAGGGGGAATCAAAGAAAGATCCATCAAATCAGAAGGTTTAATCTACTCAGAAGACTTACTTCTGACGTGAGCAGCATGGTCTAGTAAATCAGAAGATCAATCGACCAACACAGCTGATCAAGACGATCCAGCAATAGTGAAGATCAGTCTAAGTACAATAATTATTCTTATTCTAGATTAAATTCTGAATGTAATTATGGAAAAATGGTTGTATAAGGAAAGTATATTGCGTATACAAAAACAATCCAATTGATTGAAATTACTGCAATTATCAATTCTTAGTCACAACGGCTATTTTTGGTAATGACGTCAATTACTCTCAATTACTGCTCTGTCAACGTATCAGAAGTTGACACTTGGCAAATTGAGCCGGCAAAACAAATTTTTGATGGGCTGAAGGTGAAAGGGCTCAACTCGATCATTACCCCTCTAAAACCTATTTTTGACCATTGGATCAAAACAGCCTACCTCGAAAATTCTGGAGTATATAACCAACCCTTAAAGCATTCTTCAAAACCATTTCACTCTCAGGATTTCTTGATCACCCACAAACACACTCACTCTGCAAATCACTCTATCAAACTCCCTATACTATTTCCAAAATCAGAATGGGTGTTATTGAGATTTATGATGAGAAGACCAAGATCACCGAAATCCTTGATACAGCAAAGTGGTCAAAACAGGGCAAGATTTTCACTGAGAATGCCCTATATTTCAAAGGGAAACACACAGAAGAAAACAAGGAAATACTCCTCCGCTGCCTCAACCTCAATCTGCATGAATTTCTGGAGGCAGCTCCAACAAATGTGTATGAACAGGATGTGTTGGCTTTCTATTCGAAAGCTGTGTTACGAGGTTCGTACGTGGAAAGCTTTATGGGAGGACACAGAGTAAAGATTACTCGAGACACACTCAGAGATTTATTTGATCAACCTAGTTGAAAGATCAATATATCTACCTACATAATGGGTAAGGAGAAGGAATATATTGAGATGTTCACCAGTGGAAGAGTCAAGGCAGAAGATGCAACTGGAGTACGAAAACCTCAACTGGATCTGAAGTTCCAGACATTAATGGATATAGCAGGAAAGATGTTGTTGGTCCCTGAACGAGTAGTGAATGAGATTAAAGTCTAGAGGGGAGGGGTGAATAGACTTTAAAATTTTTAATTTAAGATTGGGAAACCTCTTCTGATGCTATGTCTTATGGACTACAAGTCTGCTGGTCCAGAAGACAATAGTTATCGGATGGAGTGGTTTGTATGCGGAAGTGAGTAGACCTTTTTATTTAGACTCGTTCTTATGAATAGCCAATTACTTGTTTGTAGAAAATACTCAACTGGTGCTGGTTTGAAAGATATGGCCTTGTTTATAAAGATGTTTTAAATCACAGTATGTACTATATAAAGTATAAATAAACTGAAAGTAAAGTGCAATAAATAAATGACACCGTCGATTTATAGTGGTTCGGATATACGTTCCTACGTCCACTCTCACGTTCCAAACGTGATGTTTAATCCCTTTAATTTCCCGAAAATTACAAGGGCTTGTCCTTTATAGTCCCAAGGTTAGGACTTTGAGATCTGAGCAATCCCGAACTGCTACGGTGTCCACAAGTGATTGGGAGCACTTGCACTCTTACAGGGGTTCAAAAACTTAACCTTATGGAGGGGGTTTTGGGGTTTTTGAATGGATCCAACTAATGGTTCAAGCTTATAGATTGCTTAACCACTGTGCCTAAATCAAAGATTATACAGTATGTATTGGATTCAGGTTCTTTTGTTGGATGAAGAGATAACTTAAGAGATAAAAGGTGTTCTGGTACTTTTCTAGGCTCTTGAGAATTCTTGACAAAGTGTTGTTGTTTGAATTGCTTGCTTGATTAGCTTCAGAATTCTTGCGTGTTCTCTCTTGTTTGTTCTTCTTCATCCTCTTGTATTTATAAGGAGGATTGATGCAACTAGCCGTTAGAGTTGACTAGCCGTTGGCAATCTTTCCTTGTGTGCTTGCTTGATTCCTTGATTCCAGCCGCTTTGATCTTGATTGCTTCAAATCTGGGATCGTGTCAATCTTCTAAATAAGGTAAGTCTGTATTTGAATTACGCAAGATGACTTTGGAATCAGCCGAGTCTTTGACGAGCAACTAATCTGCTGATCTTCTAGTGGTCTGGTCAACTCGTCTGGCCTAGGAGAGTCTGTACTCGGATATCAGATGGGTACTTCCTCTTCTGATCTGGGAAAATGCTTGTACTGACTCTGGCCATCAATGACTTGGACTTTATGAGCTAAGAAGGTATACAAGCACCTTGCTGATGTTTAGAGGATCTTCTAGTCTTCATGTCTTCTACTCTTCATATATTGAGATAGCGCATGTAGGCTTCGAATGTGCTAATCAGCTGAGTTACATACAGCTGATAGCACAAGACTAGACTTAGCTTAAGCTGATCTATACAGATATCAGCTGATCCTATTACATGTATTTATAAACTCTAAGTGTTTTGGCCATCAAAACTATACTATCATCCGTAGGGGCTTAGGGTGAATTTACAACCCAATAATTTCCCCCTTTTTGATGAAGCCAAAACTAAACTTGATAATGCTCTAAAAATATGGTAAGAGTTTATAAAGCACTACATGTTATCTCTGATGAAGACAGTGAGAATTTTTCTTGTGAGCAAAAAAAATTATTACTTGTATATAATGTTTGGAATTTTCATAGATTACAAGTGTTAGTGTCTTAGAGCTTCTTGAGTAGTCTTCATCAGGTCTTCAATTCTTCAGATGCGGTAGGCAAGGTACAGACGAGTGCGAATGTCTTGCATGTGCTGTAGTTCTGTAACATTTTCTTTAATGTAGATTTCTTCCAGGATGCTTTTGACTTCGATCATATTTGTTCTTCCAGAATCCAGAGTGGGTGGCTTCCAGACAGGGTCTTCATGAGTTAGAATTTTGTAGCTTATTTCTTTGGCTGTCTTGATTGTTTCTGTCCAGAGGGGTTAGGAGTATCAGTTGTGTCAAAAGCTGAGATAGGAGCTATTGCCATTGGTGTAGGGAGCCTGGACTTCTTTGACTTCTTGGTGAAAGAGGAGTTATTCTTCTATCTCTGCAGGCCTTTTGACAGTTTAGAAGGTGTTATTGAAATAGAAGGGGTTGGGATACCTGTCTTTTTCATTGGAGAGATAGAAGGAGTAGAATCGGAGTCAGAAGGGGAGATGAGTCCAGATCTGATCAGCAACCTTCTTTGGGCTAGAGTCTGGTTGTTATCATCATCATCCACAACAATAGTCTTCTGATGATCTTCCTTCTTTTTGGGGTGCGCTTCTTCTTCAGCACACTCAGCAGAGTCTTGAGCAACTTCCTCGGCTGCATCTTTTGAAGATGATTCAGCTAGCTTCTTCCTTTCTTCCCTCAACCTTTCTGCTTCAGCAATGACCTTCTTCTTTAAGTACCATTTGGATGAATGGAACTTCTTTGCTGGTCCCATCTTGTAAGACTTGGGAAGGACGTGTCACGCCCCATTTTTCCAAATTCAGACTTCTCAAAAAATAGTTGAAACAACTAACTTGAACATGCCCAAAAATTGAATCTTTAACTAAACAACGGTAAAATAAAGAGCGCAACGATTATAATAAAATCAAGTAAAATTTCACATTTGACTTACAACTAAAAATCCTTATAGAAAATAACATTCTAAGTAAATTAAAGATAAACATTTAATACTTTATTATTAAATAAACAAAGATTGCCCCATCACCACTCCTCGTCGTCCAACTCTTTAACCTGAAATTTAAAATAGATGGGGTGAGCATGAGAGCATACTCAGTGAGGCTAAGTTATTCATAATTTAATGCTAAAATTGAAAATCTACATATATTTACTCTGTCATATAAACCTTGCCAGTAGATACTTTGTCAATATTGCCTTTGATACTTTGTCTTAAAGTATTGTGGACCTTCCCAAAGTCGTTTTAAAGTGACTCAGGTATTTCCACACGTAGAGTTTGTGGACCTTTCCAAAGCCATTTTAGTGACTCAGGTATTTCCACACGTAGAGTTTGTGGACCTTTCCAAAGCCATTTTAGTGACTCAGGTATTTCCACACGTAGAGTTTGTGGACCTTCCCAAAGCCGTTTTAGAATGACTCAGGTATTTCCACACGTAGAGTTTGTGGACCTTTCCAAAGCCATTTTAGTGACTCGGGTATTTCCACACGTAGAATTTAACTTTGTCATGGAGCACGGCGGGTTAAACCCGAAGATCCGTCGATCCCGGATCACGTTAGGGCCCTTAGCTATGAGAAATTTCGTCAATTGAATATTGAATGAATCAACTCACACAACATGAATCAACTTACACAACATGAACCTTAATAAGTTATTTAAAGCATTTTAATTATCAAGAATAACTACGCATTAAATCACTACTAACAATTGTAGTAAATTAAACCCCACCTTAATAATGAATGTCAGAGTGATAGGTAGAAATTTGGCGTGAATAATCCTCGCACTCCTTGTGGAATTTCAAAAAAATCAAATCTACAAAGAAATTGAGTTCATATGATATAACATAACACCCACCTACTGACTGAATGGAAAATCGCAATTCCCCCAAATGAAGACTAAAAATCTAAGCCAATCAATTAATACCTAATTTAAATATAATGATAAAATCCCTAATCTGACACCAAAATAACATTGAATAAAATTGATTTAAAAATAACTAAATTTAATAATACCAATTATCTAACAATAATCAAAAGAACCCTAATAAATCTAATATATGTTGCTCACACATAATGTACCGCCAAGAAATTCAAGCATCACACACTTAATACACCCACAAATTAAGATTCAAGAACTATATATATATATATAAAAGAATAGAAAAGCCAACTGTGGATGAGAAATTTCAAGAACAAAAAATAAATACATAAAAGGGGAAAAGTACCGTAATTTCTTTTTGACAAGAAAATGTAATTCAGAATGAATTTTGTGTACAAAGAATATTTGCGGCCGCTCTAATGATCATGTCATGGTAATTGGGATTTTGTGAATGTGTTTAGGGCAAGATGTCATATTTATATGTAAATAAAAGTTGGGCTTCAAATTAAATTTTGACTCGGGCTTGGACATAAATAAGACAAAAATCATAATTTAAAATCTCAAAACTTTTGAGTCATATAATTTCAACCTGATATGAATTAAAATAAAATTATAAAATTCATTAAATAATTATATATATATATATATATATAAAATTACGGGTATTACATACTTCCCAACTCAAAATAATTTCGTCCTCGAAATTCAGAGACAAGTATTTTTGCCATGTGTTGAAATTGAGAATAGTCATGAAATTAATTTATGGGTAGCATGACCTTAGCATTACATAGCATGTTGGACACATTTGCAATATATAACACTCAATGTGACATAATAGAATCAAAATGTTGCATGCAAATTTGAGTGAAACACATAATAGAATTAATGTACCTTAATTAGGAGTTGGAGCTGGAGTATTGAGGCGGTGATGGACAACCAAAATATTTTTTTTTTCTAAAATTTACTCGTTAAGTAATGCACTTTAAATAACTTAACTTGAAAGGAGATTTTTTTTTTTTGGCAAGTCTACAAGAACGTAGACCCGCTCTGATACCACTTTGTCACGCCCCATTTTTCCAAATACAGACTTCTCAAAAAATAGTTGAAACAACTAACTTGAACATGCCCAAAAATTGAATCTTTAACTAAACAACGGTAAAATAAAGAGCGCAACGATTATAATAAAATCAAGTAAAATTTCACATTTGACTTACAACTAAAAATCCTTATAGAAAATAACATTCTAAGTAAATTAAAGATAAACATTTAATACTTTATTATTAAATAAACAAAGATTGCCCCATCACCACTCCTCGTCGTCCAACTCTTTAACCTGAAATTTAAAATAGATGGGGTGAGCATGAGAGCATACTCAGTGAGGCTAAGTTATTCATAATTTAATGCTAAAATTGAAAATCTACATATATTTACTCTGTCATATAAACCTTGCCAGTAGATACTTTGTCAATATTGCCTTTGATACTTTGTCTTAAAGTATTGTGGACCTTCCCAAAGTCGTTTTAAAGTGACTCAGGTATTTCCACACGTAGAGTTTGTGGACCTTTCCAAAGCCATTTTAGTGACTCAGGTATTTCCACACGTAGAGTTTGTGGACCTTTCCAAAGCCATTTTAGTGACTCAGGTATTTCCACACGTAGAGTTTGTGGACCTTCCCAAAGCCGTTTTAGAATGACTCAGGTATTTCCACACGTAGAGTTTGTGGACCTTTCCAAAGCCATTTTAGTGACTCGGGTATTTCCACACATAGAATTTAACTTTGTCATGGAGCACGGCGGGTTAAACCCGAAGATCCGTCGATCCCGGATCACGTTAGGGCCCTTAGCTATGAGAAATTTCGTCAATTGAATATTGAATGAATCAACTCACACAACATGAATCAACTTACACAACATGAACCTTAACAAGTTATTTAAAGCATTTTAATTATCAAGAATAACTACGCATTAAATCACTACTAACAATTGTAGTAAATTAAACCCCACCTTAATAATGAATGTCAGAGTGATAGGTAGAAATTTGGCGTGAATAATCCTCGCACTCCTTGTGGAATTTCAAAAAAATCAAATCTACAAAGAAATTGAGTTCATATGATATAACATAACACCCACCTACTGACTGAATGGAAAATCGCAATTCCCCCAAATGAAGACTAAAAATCTAAGCCAACTGTGGATGAGAAATTTCAAGAACCAAAAATAAATACATAAAAGGGGAAAAGTACTGTAATTTCTTTTTGACGAGAAAATGTAATTCAGAATGAATTTTGTGTACAAAGAATGTTTGCGGCCGCTCTAATGATCATGTCATGGTAATTGGGATTTTGTGAATGTGTTTAGGGCAAGATGTCATATTTATATGTAAATAAAAGTTGGGCTTCGAATTAAATTTTGACTCGGGCTTGGACATAAATAAGACAAAAATCATAATTTAAAATCTCAAAACTTTTGAGTCATAATTATTTCAACCCGATATGAATTAAAATAAAATTATAAAATTCATTAAATAATTATATATATATATATATATAAAATTACGGGTATTACAGGACGTCTGGGAGTATTATACTCAGCTTGTTGACAAAGCTGACAGTAGAGGTAACTCTCCATTCCTTGGATTGTAAGTCCAGAGTTACTTTCTTTGCCTCGAGAGCAACTCTGTCTAAGAAGAATCCTTACCAGTCACCATCTATCTGATCCCAAATTGCAGCCATAACTCGAACTTTCAGAGTGGTCACTGCATCATGGCTGAAAGTATTTCCTAGCAGCATTTTTCCTGCGATGTCCATCAAGGTCTGGAACTTAGGATCCAGTTTGCTTTTCTTAACTCCAGTGGCTGTTTCAGCCTTGATTCTTCCACTGGTGAACATCTCAATATATTCCTTTTCTCTTCCCATGATATAGGTAGAGTTGTTGATCTTTCCACTATGCAGATCAAAGAGATCCTTGAGCACGTCTCGAGTGATTCTTACCTTGTGTCCACCCATACGACTTTCAACATATGAATCTTTTAATATTGCTTTCGAATAGACAGCCAACACATCTTGTTCGTAGACATTAGTTGGTGCTGCCTGAAGAAATTCACGAAGATTCAGGTTGAGGCAGCGTAGGAGAATTTCTTTGTTCTCCTCTGTGTGTTTCCTCCTGAAATAGAGGGCATTCTCAGTGAAGATTTTGCCTTCTTTCGACCACTTTGCAGCATCAAGGGTGCCGGTAGTCTTAGTCTTCTCATCGTAGATCTCAATAATGCCCATTCTGATTTTGGTTGAGTAAATAAGAGTATAAGAATGCTTGAGTGATTTTTCAGAGCGAGAGTGTTTGAGATCGATTAAGAGATTTTGAGAGCGAAGGGTTTTGAAAGGAGGGCTTAAGGGATATATGTTTAAATACTCCACTATTTGAGGTGAGTTTTAATCCAACGATCAAAAATAGGTTGTAGAAGGGTAACAATCGAGATAAGCCCTTTCAACTTCAGCCCATTACTACAATTTTGCCGACTTAAATTAGCCATGTGTCGATCTCTGATTAGTCGACAAAATCGTAATTGAGTATTGATGACATCATTACCAGAAATAGATGTTGTGACTAAATGGCAGTAATTTCAATCAATATAAACCGTTTTATATAAGTCATATACATTCCTTATATAGGCCTTTTCCATAATTACATTTGGAATTTAAATCTAGAATGAAATATTCACTTAATATTGTCTTCAAAACTTATTGGATAGGTTTGATCTTATCAGCAGAGTAAGCCTTCTTATTTTTCTTGAAAAGTCTGCTGGTCAGCTGAGATATTCTTCTGATCAGCTAAGTGAAGGATTTTGTGAGCTGAGTAAATCTTCTGGGTAAACTTTTCCACCTGGTTTGATGGATCTTTCTTTAGTTCCCCCATAACCATGTGGAACCTTCTTCGCCATATGAAGCTGGTCTGCCCAGATGATATTCCACTGGCTTAATCCCTCCTTTTCATTAGATGGAATGTAGCATCTAATGGGCTCTTGTTGAATTTCTTCGCCAAAACTTCCTCTCTTGGATGAGGGAGAAGTTTGGGCGATGCTTCAATGGAGCATATGAGAAGAGAGAAGAGACGTGTCTTCCTGATTTATTTTGGCAAGGTTCCCCCTGAGACAGAGCTCAGCATGCTTGACAACTTCCTGGAGAAGAAGCTCTGCTTTCTTAGGACCTTGTCTTTTGCATCTCTTATTTCTTTTCTTTTTAACGTAACCTTCTCTTCTTTCTTTTCTTTTTAGAACATGCTTATGTTCGTTGAGCCAAGCATGTTAGGGACAGATCTTCATTGCCTTCACCCACGACCTTGGTTGAGCAACGATGTCCATGCCATCTCTTCTTGCAACTTTCTCCATACCTGAAACACAAAGAAATATGTTAGTGGTTTATGTTTCTTCAATTGATATCATGCATTCCTCCTTTTATAGAGGTAGATATGAGGTAGTGGAGAATAAGACGACAAGAATTATGAGTTGGTAGGTCTGAGTTTCTGAAAAGGTTACTTCTTAAGATCAACAGTGAGATTCTTGATCTAAGGGTTCACATTTAAAGATGATCAAAATTTATCTATGGACTGCAGAAATTATAAATTTGAACATGAGTTATTTGAAGGCCGTACTCAATCTGTATATTGTTGAGTTGGCTAGGTAGGTGTATTAATCCAACCTAGTGTTCCTCAATAATATAATGTATTTATCTTTATTGGGAAATACTTACCTGATGATGAGGGTGTCTATTCACCTCATCTGATTCCTTCCTAGTCTGCTGCAACTGTATCAGCTGAGTTCTCCTCAGCTGACTTATGTTCTTCATGTGAATGTGTCAAGTAGTCCTAGGCTGTAGCATAGGGTCTTGAATCTTTCTTCAGCTAGGGGCTTAGTCAGGATGTCTGCTCTTTGGATATCTGTGTAAATTTTCTCCATCTTGATGTCCTTCTTTTCAAGATGATTTCTGTTGGGATATGAATCCTAAAACAAGTCCTAAATGATGATTGAAATATAAAAGATAAAGTTTTGATAAGCCAAAAGAAGTTTGAATTTTTCTAAGTGTTGACTAATCTAGTCTAGTTAAGTTGAAATCATCTTGAACTAGATCAGTAGAGTTCACATGAGCTAACGTATGAAAAGACAAGTACTTATAATTAGTATCATATTATTACTTCTTATATGTTTATATTAACTGTTTAGATTGTTATTGAGCTATGAATAATTGTTGTATAGAGCTCATGATTTTAAATGTAATAGATAGATTCTTTGTATAGTTTTCTAAGTTGACTAAGCTTTATAACAAGAGCTTAATGTAATGTAATAGTCTTGTTAGGATTAGATGATAGGACTAGATTTGTTCTGTGTTGTAATCTGAAGAAGTCTACTAGACAAGACAAGTAGAAGACGCAGTCTACTGCTACTGGACAAGACATGTGCGCGACTCTACAAGACAGGTAAATTTGAAGTTAGTTACAGAAGCGTGTTGAAGATAAAGTTTGAAGGAATTAGTTAAGGAATAACTAATTAACTGAAGAAACGCGTTAAAGGATATGAAGAACAGTTACAAGTTAGTTTTCAAGAAAAGGTTGTTACACAAACTGAAAGTTCTTGGAATTGGAAGTCTATAAATACCCCAAGGTATTCATTGGTTAAAGACTACTGAAATATTGATACTACAACATATTGAAGCATTATTGAAGATTCAAAGAAGAAGTTACTCTCAGAGATTGAAGTTCAGAAAGTGAAGCTACACAAGACAAGTGAAGATCGAAGAAGGCTACTACTGAACGAAGAGAAGTTTTATTTTCGTTTATTGTTTCAAGTTGCTAGTTACTTGTAAAACAGCTAGTAAGATCGAAGATATATCTGGAGATATAATCGAGAAGATCTAAGTCTTATTTCTTGGGACTTAAAGCCACAAGAACATATTACTCGATTGGAAGAGTTAATAAGAATTTCACAACTGGGTTTGTGAGAGTGGATGTAGACAAGTTGTCGAACCACTATAAATCTCGTGTTTGATTTACTTTACTGTTTTGTTTGTTTTAATTGATTGATTGTTTACCTGTTAAACATACATAACTGAACAAGACTAGTTGAGTAAACTACTGAAACAGAGTTCTCGAAATAAGTTGAGTATAATCTTTAATTGGGCTCATTGTTAATTTCGTATTCTGCATATTGTAATTCTGATATATCGAAAGATTTTAGAAAAGTCTATTCACCCCTCTCTAGACATTTTCTTTAGCTTCCCTCGATATTAACTCAACTTAGGGACCTACAAGTGGTATCAGAGTAGTAGTTTACGAACTGCTGTTTCTTGATAACCAACTCAAGACTTGGGTGAAAGTCTTGGTCTAAGATCATATTTGCTTACGTGTTCTTGATCAATATTCTTGATATATTTTGTTGTTCCCTGTCCTTGACTCATTTACTTCTTGATCATAAAACTGATTAGCACTAGACTACTCGTTTAATCATGTCTCTTGAAATAAGTGCTAACAAGTTACCTAAGTTCCAGGTTCAAGATTATGACTATTGGAAGCTAAGGATGGAAGCCATCTTCAGTTCCACTCACGACTTAATGATCTCCGTCATCACTGAAGGTCCAATTGTGACCATGGTCCCCAATACTGCTGCCCTCGACAAAGACCAACCCGTGGGTACACTTGTCAAGAAACCAAGGTCAGAACTAACCTCAGAAGAAATGAGACAGAATAATTTGGATAGCTTGGCTAAGAATTACATCTTACACACTCTTCCTAATGAGTATCTGGGAAAAGTGTTAAAATGTAAAACTGCCAAAGAAATGTGGGATCGCTTAGCTATCATTTGTGAAGGGACATCCCTAATCAAAGAAAGCAAGCTTTCTACAGCAGTCCAAAGATTTGAATCATTTCATATGAAAGCTGGTGAAACAATAGACCAGTTGGATACTCGTTTTACCAAAATCATGAATGACTTGGAAGTCCTTGGTAAATTTTATACTCCACGTGAAATCAATCTTAGGATTCTCAAAAGCCTTGATAGTCGATGGAAAATGGTAAAAATGCTTGTTAAGAATACTCAAGACATAGACGTGTGGACAGCAAAGACCATGTTTCAAACTCTAAAGGCTCATGAGTTTGATTTAGACGAAGATGAACCCATAGCAAGTAGTGACAGAGAACATGCTGTATCTAAGAACGTTGCTTTTAAGGCTAGTTCGTCTAAGATAGACAGGTCGAAGTCTAAGACTAGGTCTACTTCTGTGAAAGACGAGTTAGATACTGATCTTAGTCTGAAGGATCAGGTAAGCCTCATGGTTAGAAAGTTTGATAGGCTGAATAAACGTTTCGGAAGATATAAGAAGTCCTATAGAGAACATAGAGGGTCTGCTTCTAAGAACTCGTCTGAGACCAGACGAGACCGAAACTCGTCCGAAAGGAGAGACGAAGTCTCGAAAGGTAACAGACAAAATAGAGAGTCTGATGGTAGGAAGATTACTCGTTCTGATAGACGTGATAAACGAAGGAATAACTCTCCTATTAAAAAGGCTACTAATGATCTCTTGTGCTATAATTGTGAAAAGCCAGGTCATTACATATATGAATGTCCAGACCTAAGCACTGATGATCGAGAAGAACGCAAAGCACGAAGGGAAAGTAGATACAATCGCGGCAAGAAGGCAATGATGGCCAATGATGACTCTGAGTCTGACTCAGACGAGTTACCATCATCCTCATCTAGCTACCCGTCTGATCCAGATCACGATGAAGCCTTCATAGTAGATGATGGTCTATGCTGCATGGCTAAAATCGACCAAGAGGTATCATCTGCTACATCATTTCAATCTTGTGATGAATCAGAATCTGATGAAAGTGACACTGCCAGTAGCAAAGTAGGGAGTAGCCTTCAGCACTCTACTAGTGCAGTTGAAGACGACCTCCTACTTGCCAACAAGGCAATCATTGAAGTCAGTGACGAAAACATCATTTTAAGACAAGAAATCATTGATCTTAAGGAAGCTCAGTCTAAAGTAGATCCTAATATAACAGTCCAAAATGAACGCCTGCAAGAAGAGTTGAGTCAACTCAAAGACAAGTGTGCATTAACAGACAAGCTGTATCAAGACCTACTTAAGACACATGCTACTGAGAAACATGAATTCAATGTTTTAAAAAGTAAGTGCAAAAAGCTTGAAGAACGTAATAAGTTCTTAGAAACCGAGGTTGTCACTTTAGACCTTAAACTTACTGACCTGGTTAACTCTTCTAAAGTTAACCTTGAACTGTCAGATAGGTATAGGGCTCCTGCTGACAAGACAGGCATAGGTGCTAAGACATCAAGCTCATCTACTCAAGTTCCTAAGAACCCTACTATTTTCATCTCAAGCTCTTTGACTAATGATAAAGGAAAAGGACCAATGATATACGATATTGGAACTCCATCCGAAGGCACTGTACCCAAACAGACTCAAGTTAACATTCCAATTACCAAGGGAGGTAAAAAGAAAGTTAACAACAAGCCTGTTCCGTTTAAGACAAGTCAACAAAGGACTAGGAGTCGTGGACGACCAAATCAGGTCAGATACGAGGACTGGTATCCCGAGGAGACGAGTACTACACAAGTACAGACTAGACGACAAGAGTCTAGACCTCCTTTCATAAGGCAATCTCAACTCTACTCGTCTAGACCTAGACAGGAAGGTCCAAAATATCGTACACAAGCTGTCCTATATCCTCCACCTTTGTCATATGATATCGAAGGAGAAGAAAGACCTAAACATGTCTATAAACCGTATGGACCTAATGCATATAAACCCTACTTTGACTATCATAGACAAGTGCCTGCTCAAGTAGAGATTAAGTCGAAAGGCTATCTCCAAAGAGTAGACCCAAACTCGACTGATAGACCAGATAAGGACAACAAGGTCTTATTTTGCAACAAATATGGTCGAAAGCTTAGAAGATCAAACTTGTTCAGGACTCCAATGTATATTTGGATTCCATTAAACTCGACTAACCCCCCAGGACCCCAATAAACAAGGAGGGTACCTAAATTATGAAATATCATCTAATGCAGGGTCGCCTCGATCTATACAAGAAGGGTGGCTCAATAGGAGAAACTTGGTACATAGACAGTGGCTGTTCGCACCACATGACTGGTACCAAGGCTCTCTTATCAAGCTATCATGAGCAAGAAGGACCAAAAGTGATATTTGGTGATAGCTCCACTGCTGTTACTAAAGGATTTGGTTACATTCGGAATGGAGACATAGAGATCCAAGATGTCTCATATGTTGAAGGCTTGAAATACAATTTACTCTCTGTTTCACAATTCTGTGATCGTGGATACAAGGTGCAGTTCAAGAGTCGCAAATGTGAAATCATTGACAAGAGAACACACACAGTCTTACTGGTCGGCATAAGACAAGGAAGTGTGTATATAGTGAACTGGAATAGTTGTCCGAGGGACACCTGTCTACTTACTACGAATCCTAAAGAACTTGGCTGGCTCTGGCATAGACGCCTCTGTCATCTAAACTTTAAGGTTCTTAATAAGATAGGCAGAGACTACCTTGTGGAAGGTATTCCCAATGAAGTCTACTACAAGTCGCATGTATGCACGTCCTGTCAGAAAGGTAAACAGGTAAAGGGTTCCTTTAAATCTATTCCAACCCTCTCAACAAGTAGAGTTCTTGAACTTCTACATATGGACTTACATGACCCAATTACTCCTCCAACTTTGAACGGTAGAAGGTACACACTTGTTGTGGTAGACGACTATTCTAAGTTCACTTGGGTAGTCTTCTTACACAAGAAGAGTGATACACAAACACTCCTACCTGATCTATTGAAGAAGATACAAGTTGAGAAGAATCAGTCCATTGTCAAGATCCGTAGTGACAAGGGTACTGAATTCATTAACTGCTATATTAAAGAATTTTGTTCTAAGCGTGGCATCCAGCATCTTACTAGTGCAGCAAGGACACCACAACAAAATGGAGTAGCAGAACGAAGGAACAGAACTCTTAAGGAGGCCTGCAGGACCATGCTGACAGAGTACAATACTCCTCAGAAGTTTTGGGCAGAAGCTATCAATACTGCATGCCATTCCCAAAACAGAAGTGATATCAATAAAGCACTAGGTAAGACGCCCTATGAGGTATGAAAAGGTAGAAAACCCAGAGTTTCATATTTCCATATATTTGGCTGTAAGTGTTTTATCCATAACAATGGGAAAAGCAAGTTGAATGCATTTGATGCTAAAGCAGACGAGGGGATATTCTTAGGATACTCCTCGACTAGCAAAGCATTCAGAGTATTCAACTACTCTACCCTATGTGTGGAAGAAACACCACATGTGGTTTTTGATGAATCTCAACAGGACTCGTCTGCCAACAAGATCAGTGAGAAAGTTACTGAGCTAACTATCGAATCTGACAAAGATTCAGAGGTATATGAATCCGTTCAAGCATACAATCCATTCATGAAAGCTCCTGAGTCAGATGATCAGGAGAAGGTAAGTGCTCAAGGTAAATCTACTAGACCAGTTGACATGCCTGAACTAGTCGACTCGTCTACCCCTATTAAATCTTCTGTTAATAATGATGTTGACATGCATGATGTTGTACATGATATAGATGATAGTTCTATTGTTAAGAATAGAAATACATGGAAATCTGCACATAATACTGAAAATATCATTGGTGACTCTACTGTTGGTGTGAAGACTAGACGACAACTCTTTGAGTCGCAAGAACAACCTAGTCCATCTTTGTTTTGCTGGTGTTGTTTCCTCTCATCTATCGAGCCTAAAACCATTAAAGAGGCTTTAGCTGATAGTAACTGGATCATTGCTATGCAAGACGAGTTGAATCAGTTTGTTCGAAACGACGTCTGGGAACTTGTCGATAGACCGAAACATCATAACGTAGTTGGAACTCGATGGATTTTCAAGAATAAGAAAGATGAGAATGATGTAGTTGTTCGTAATAAGGCTAGATTAGTAGCTCAAGGCTATTCACAAGCTGAAGGCATAGATTATGATGAAACATATGCTCCTGTTGCTAGACTAGAAGCCATTCGATTGTTCCTTGCATATGCTGCTTACATGAAATTTACCGTATATCAAATGGATGTTAAAAGTGCATTTATTAATGGTATTCTTGCGGAAGAACTGTATGTTGAACAACCCCCAGGTTTCGAAGTCAAAGGCAACCAGGTATACAGATTAAAGAAGGCCTTATATGGACTAAAACAAGCTCCAAGAGCCTGGTACGATACTCTTTCTCAATTTCTATTAGAAAATGGTTTTACTAAGGGCAAGGTCGAGAGAACCTTGTTCAGAAGACAAGAAGGAAAAGACATTTTACTCGTCCAAATTTACGTAGATGACATCATTTTTGGTTCACCTAACAAAAAGCTGAGTGAAAGTTTTTCAACACTCATGCAAAGTAAATTTGAGATGTCTATGATGGGTGAAATGAACTACTTTCTTGGACTTCAAGTAAAACAGACCCCAAAAGGGATTTTCATAAATCAAGCAAAGTATACTCGTAATCTACTAGACAAGTATGGTATTAAGACATGTAAATCTTCTGGAGTACCTATGCAACCTACTTACAGGATGGATCCAGACGAGAATGGTAAATGTGCTGATCAAACTCATTACCGTGGTCTTATTGGTTCATTACTGTACTTGACTGCTAGTAGACCTGATATTGCATTTTCTGTTGGTGTATGTGCTCATTTTCAAGCTAACCCAAAAGAGAGTCATATGGAAACCACTAAAAAGATATTGAAATATTTGAAAGGAACCATCAATCGTGGTATATGGTATCCTTCAAATGATGATTTATCTCTAAGTGGCTACTCTGATTCTGATTTTGGTGGTTGTAGAATAGATAGGAAATCTACATCTGGTTCTTGTCAATTCTTAGGCACAAAACTCATTTCATGGTTTTCGAAAAAGCAGACAAGTGTTGCTACCTCTACTACTGAAGCCGAGTACATGGCTGCTGGTAGTTGTTGTAGTCAATTATTATGGCTGATTCAACAACTTAGAGATTATAATATTTGTGAATCAAATGTTCCTATATTCTGTGACAGTAACAGTGCTATTGCCATCACACAAAATCCTGTTCTGCACACACGTTGTAAGCATGTCGATGTAAAACACCATTTCATACGTGATCATGTAGAAAAGAAGGATATTCGCATGGAAAAGATTCACACTGATTTTCAAAGAGCTGATATTTTCACAAAACCATTAGTTGAGGCTCGTTTTCGTGAATTATGCATTAGTCTAGGACTAATAGATCTTGACCCTACTAGTATGTAGCAATGTACTAACCAGACAGGTACATTTCTAAGAAGAAAGGGGAAACAGACAAGTTACCACTAAAGAACAGAGCACTCGTCTACTCACTCATAAGACAGGTATACAAGGTCAGACAAGATGACCAAACAACTCGATGAGGAAGCTGGTAAAGCTGAGGGTAATACTAAGGGAATAAACATTTGAGGGGGAATCTCTGATTTCTTAAAAGCCTTGTGTTGACTCTTAAGTCTGTTAAACGTCATTTTGCTCAAAACCTTGCTCATTACTTTTAAAGTTGATATTCATTTTGATTGTTTCAATCTACTACCTGTATTGCATCTAATCTGTCGCACAAGATAAGACAGGTTTGTATAAGCATTCGATGTTCAAAATAGACAAGCACAGCCGTAGGGAGAACTCGTCTTCTGTGCTTAAGTCTACTCATCTGTTCTGGATAGACTCGAACAAACAAGATAAGTGCTCACTTGAACATGAAATACTCTAAGTGTTTAATAAAATGTGAATTACGAATATTATAAGTATTTTGATATTTTTTTGAAAACCCTAGAACTTGATTTATACACTCCTATTTTAATGAGGTGTATACACCCAGTTCGCGCCAAATCCTACTATTCTAGGTCAGATGAGTTCACTCTTCTGTCTTAACCAATAGGAAAGGTGGATTCCAAATTATACAATATCAAAACACATTATTGTCTCGATTCCGTAACTGAATACCAAGAGTCCCAACCGTTGGATCATATGGTTTCAATCTTCACCATTGATTCAAAAAATTCAAGTGTTAACAAAACTCAACACTTACACACTGCTCATCTCACGTTTTCTTAATTCTCCAATTCTAGCTTTCACGATTCCTTGTGATTCTCACTCTTTGATTCTTACTCAAACTATCACTATGACAATCATCTCAATTTTTGATATAAGGACTAACATGCAAGCTAGGTTCGACCTCGGCAGATTCATATCTGAAAACAAAGTGCATGTTGAACCTTCGGTGTTCTTCAAAGGCAAGCATACTGATGAAAATTTGGAGATCTTGACCAAATGCAGTAGATGTGGCTTGAAACCTTACTTGGAGGCGTTTCCTCTAGTCGTCTTAGAGGAAGAGGTTCTTGAGTTCTTTGCCAACGCCACCAGACAAGGAGATGTGATTGAATCGTTTCTTGGAAGAAATCGGGTGGAAATCACTCGAGAAGCCTTGTTTGAGCATCTGAAGTTGCCCATTGGAACTATTGATGTGGAAAATTACGCAGCCGGTCAAGAAGCAAGATATCTAGGTATATTTTGTGGAAGGAAGTTGAGGTTAAAACCGGATGGCAAGCTCCCCGCAGTCAAGAAGATGGATCTTCTGGAAAAGTATCGCACTCTATTGGACATAGCCAGTAAAATTCTGCTATGTGCCACTGGTTCTCATGATTCTGTTACTCTTGTTAAAGCAAGGGTAATGGCTGCTATTTTTGATGGAATTACAGAAGGAAATTGGTTCAAGCTGATTGCAGACCGAATCATGTACTTTGAGAAAAGTGTTCGAGTTGATACTGATACTAGAAATTGGGTGGTGTCAAATGTTGTTGGATATGGAAACAAGTTAAGCATTCTTCTTCCCTTGTTAATGCCAAACAAGACGGAATGGAGTAAAGGAAAACCATTTCATCCCTTGAAGTTCTATTTGAAGAAGGAGGCCATGAGGAAGCAAGTCGCTACTAGACCGGCTGCTCCTAGGCAAGTTGAGTTGAATCCGATGGATTTGATGCCGTATGCTGGTTCATCTAGTTCTTCAGGAGACGAGTCTAAAGATGAAGAATCGGAAGAGGTTGAGAAAACAGAGTCCAGTTCATATGACTCAGAAAAGACTCAGTCAGATGAAGAGTCGCAACAAGAGAAGGGGTCGAGTGAACAAATTCCTGAAATGTACACTCTCGTAAGAGTTGGATCGCCTACTCGTCCAGTCGAGTCGAGTTCACAGGTTGGTACTTCTACTCAATCTGGTTCAATTCCTCTCTCTCTCCCTTCTACTTCTATTCGAACCAAGGCTAGGTCACATCGATCTAGGCCTCGACCTGTACCCCCAACCTCACAAGTACTGGCAGCACGACCGCTGAGAGCCAGTCATCCCTTAAACACTCCCATAATTGACACAACTGATACTCCGACAGTTGTCACACTAAACCAAGATACATCAAAGCCCCAAGAAACCACCATCCATATTCCTTCTACCTCAACAGAAAATGTTGAACCCTTAAACCCATCTACTTCAGACAAGACGCCAGTTGCCACTGCAACAACTGAGACAGGGACCCCACCTGCTCAGACCCCGTCTGATGTTAGATTTAATTCCCTGGTATATTATCCGATGTGTCTAAGGGAAAAACGAATTTGTGCCCGGATGACCAAAAATTTGAAGAGAACGCTGTCAACTATCGAAGTAGACTACGAGTCAGAGCAGTTTGAGATTCTTCTTAGGATATGCACCTGGTTTGCACTTAAAAAATCCTCAACTGACGATCTTTTCGAACTTATTCAAGGCATGGGAGGAATCTCCAATTTTATGGATTGGGAGATGGAACAGAAAGAAAATAGTGGTGTTAAAGATCATTCTGAACTATTTCCGCCAAGAGCCTTGGTTGATCTTGTAAAAAGGCTATTGAATATTCCTGATGGAATTCTGGTTGAAGAGTTCTCGTCTGATATTGGAACTCAGACTGAGCTAGTGGAAGAAGAGAAGGCAGAACTTGTTGATGTTGCTGTTCAAACCTCGGAACCTTCTGAAGATGAGGCTGACAGTTCAGAAGAAGTTGATTCTTTTGAATTTGGGAAAGAAGATGATGAATTCCTGGATGCTGTTATGTTTAATGAAGAGGAACTTGTAGAGAAAGTTCAGGAAGATGTGGTTGTTGAAGCCCAGTCATCTACTCAAGGATTCCCTATAGGCTATCTTGCCGAGCTGAAGTCAGACTTGAAAGAAGTTGTTCATTCTGCGATAGTAGAGTTCTTGCACTCGAAAGTGAAGGATGTGTTGGTAGAACATAATCAATCACTTGTTGACAGTTCAAGAGAATTGATTGTTGGAGAAGTCAACAAGATGGACTCAACTTTTCGAACATAGATGTATGCAGAAGTTGAAAGGTTCTTACAGAAACAAGTTGAAGTTTCTGAGAAGAGGTCTATCTCATTTGCTAGATCGTTGGCTGAAGAATCTGGCAAAATGGAACGTCTTTACCGAGTTAAGATTGAGATAGCAGATGAGCAGAGGAGGGAGGCACAAGCTCAGTTGGTGCATTCTCAAGCTATTCTCTCCGAGCTAACAAAGCAGAACACTCTTGTACGACAGACAACTACTCATTTCAAAGATGAGTTGGCCATTAACTCAAAGAAGTTGGAGTCTACTGTTGATCGACTAGATAAGATAAGTCGGGATCAAACCCATCAAAGACAGATAGAGCTAGCTACTGAAGCGATGAAGGAAGCAGTAAAGGAAGAAATGACTCGCTTTACAAGTTTTTTCACTCTTAAGGCCCATGATGAAGCCAAAAAGGGGGAAGAGGCAAGTAAAGTAGGGCAAGTCATCTTATCTAAGCTGAGTGCTGAACCAGAAGAGAAGGATGCTGCTACTGCTATGCAAGAGCTAAGGAGGCCTAAAAGGAGGCTAGTTAAAACTGCAGAGCTGGAGCAAGCTGAAGCTGATGAACTCAAAAGATTGGAGAAGGGCAAGAATGTTGCATCTCGAGAAACTGAGATTCAGACCAGACGGTCTAAGAGGAAGATAGTTTTTGAAGAAACAGAAGGAGTTGCTTCAGTTGAGAAGAAGCAGAAGATTGTTGATCCTAATGATGAAAGTCATTATGCAAGTAAGAAGAAAGTGGAAAAACATATTGAAAGATTGCAGAAGCTGAAGGCTGATGAAGAAGAAATGGAAGATCAGTTCATTGACTACTTCATTGACAAAGAGCATCGTCAAGAATGGCTCAAAGTAAAGAGGCAATGGGAACTTGATCATTGGATTATTCGAAAATATGGTGAGTCTGAAAGTCCAGATGAGCTGTATGCCATGTTTGACAAATTCATGGAAGGTCAGAACAAATTGCTTTGGAATTTGGTCATGAGGATATCAGCCGCCGCAAATTTCAACATTCTGATACCGACCTTTCCAAAATGGAAGACTCCTATGACAAGCTCAGGAAAAAGAGTTGATCTTAACCAGATCAAGAAATTCGAAGAGGAGCTGCTAGATAAAGAGAAGATTAATGATGAAGTCCATATCAGAGTTATTCACAGGAGACTCCTTGATGCATTCTGTGTTTCAAACCCAGAAGGAGGTAATCGTTCAGATTAGTTTATTTGCTCTGATTAAGTTTTTATTTGGTATGTGTAATATCTACTGATCATATTTTGAATGAATGAAAAGATAAGGTACTATTTGATGTTTAAATACAAGATAACTACTTAACTAGTCTACTGTTGAGAAAAGATTCAAGTAAGTTTTGGCTTCATCAAAAAGGGGGAAATTGTTGGGATATGAATCCTAAAACAAGTCCTAAATGATGATTGAAATATAAAAGATAAAGTTTTGATAAGCCAAAAGAAGTTTGAATTTTTCTAAGTGTTGACTAATCTAGTCTAGTTAAGTTGAAATCATCTTGAACTAGATCAGTAGAGTTCACATGAGCTAACGTATGAAAAGACAAGTACTTATAATTAGTATCATATTATTACTTCTTATATGTTTATATTAACTGTTTAGATTGTTATTGAGCTATGAATAATTGTTGTATAGAGCTCATGATTTTAAATGTAATAGATAGATTCTTTGTATAGTTTTCTAAGTTGACTAAGCTTTATAACAAGAGCTTAATGTAATGTAATAGTCTTGTTAAGATTAGATGATAGGACTAGATTTGTTCTGTGTTGTAATCTGAAGAAGTCTACTAGACAAGACAAGTAGAAGACGCAGTCTACTGCTACTGGACAAGACATGTGCGCGACTCTACAAGACAGGTAAATTTGAAGTTAGTTACAGAAGCGTGTTGAAGATAAAGTTTGAAGGAATTAGTTAAGGAATAACTAATTAACTGAAGAAACGCGTTAAAGGATATGAAGAACAGTTACTACTGAAATATTGATACTACAACAAACTGAAAGTTCTTGGAATTGGAAGTCTATAAATACCCCAAGGTATTCATTGGTTAAAGACTACTGAAATATTGATACTACAACATATTGAAGCATTATTGAAGATTCAAAGAAGAAGTTACTCTCAGAGATTGAAGTTCAGAAAGTGAAGCTACACAAGACAAGTGAAGATCGAAGAAGGCTACTACTGAACGAAGAGAAGTTTTATTTTCGTTTATTGTTTCAAGTTGCTAGTTACTTGTAAAATAGCTAGTAAGATCGAAGATATATCTGGAGATATAATCGAGAAGATCTAAGTCTTATTTCTTGGGACTTAAAGCCACAAGAACATATTACTCGATTGGAAGAGTTAATAAGAATTTCACAACTGGGTTTGTGAGAGTGGATGTAGACAAGTTGTCGAACCACTATAAATCTCGTGTTTGATTTACTTTACTGTTTTGTTTGTTTTAATTGATTGATTGTTTACCTGTTAAACATACATAACTGAACAAGACTAGTTGAGTAAACTACTGAAACAGAGTTCTCGAAATAAGTTGAGTATAATCTTTAATTGGGCTCATTGTTAATTTCGTATTCCGCATATTGTAATTCTGATATATTGAAAGATTTTAGAAAAGTCTATTCACCCCCCTCTAGACATTTTCTTTAGCTTCCCTCGATATTAACTCAACTTAGGGACCTACAATTTCTTATGAAGTGGTGTCGAATATCGACATGTTTGCATCTTGTGTGGAGGACTGGGTTCTGAGTGATGGCTATGGCACTGCTGCTATCACAGTAGATAGGAACTTCTCTTGCTTCTACATTGTAATCTTTTAGTTGTTGTACTAGCCAGAGTAGTTGACTGCAACAACTTCCAGCTGCCATATATTCTGCTTCAGTGGTGGAGGTTGCAATTGATGTTTGTTTCTTTGAGAACCATGAAATCAGCTTGTTGTCTAGAAATTGACAGGTTCCCGATGTGGATTTCCTATCTATTCTGCATCCACCATAGTCTGAGTCAGAGTAGCCACTCAATTCTAGATTGTCATCAGCAGGGTACCATAGTCCTAAGTTGACCGTTCCCTTTAGGTACTTGAGAATTTTCCTAGCTGCTTCCAGATGACTTTGCTTTGGGTTGGGTTGAAATCTGGCATATACTCCTACAATAAAAGTTATGTCAGGTCTACTGGCTGTAAGGTATAGGAGTGATCCAATAAGTGCTCTATATTCAGCTTGGTCGAGTGCTTTCCCAGACTCATCTGGTTCCATCTTGAATGAAGTCCTCATAGGAATTCTTGCAGTCTTGCTTTGTTGAGCCTTGAATCTTTCAAGCAAACTTTTGGTATATTTGGATTGATTTATGAAAATCCCCTCTGGACTCTGCTTCACTTGAAGTCCAAGGAAGTAATTCATTTCACCCATCATGCTCATTTCAAACTTTCCTTGCATTAGTTCAGAGAACTTCTTGCACATCTCTTGATTGGGTGATCCAAATATAATGTCATCTACATATATTTGTACCATTAGAATGTCATCTTCTTCTTGTATTCTGAAAAGAGTTCTATCAACCTTGCCTTTGGTATATCCATTGTCAAGAAAAAACTGTGACAATGTGTCATACCAAGCTCTTGGGGCTTGTTTCAGACCATAGAGAGCCTTCTTCAGACGATATACTTGATCTCCTCTTTCAAATCCAGGAGGCTGCTCTACATAGACTTCTTCTACCAGAATTCCATTTAGGAAGACACTTTTGACATCCATTTGATATACTTTGAAACCTTGGTGAGTTGCATAGGCCAGGAATAGTCTGATGGCTTCTAATTTGGCTACTAGAGTGAAGATTTCATCGTAATCAATTCCTTCAGATTGTGAGTAACCTTTTGCAACTAATCTTGCCTTATTTCTAGTTATCACATCGTTCTCATCCTTTTTATTTTTGAATACCCACTTGGTTCCTGTTGGGATATGAATCCTATAAACAATGTTCTAGTTGATGAAAGTATGTTTTGATGGCCAAAAGCAACTTAAAGTTAGTGATATATGTGGTTCTAAGTCATCTTAACTAAGTCATCTGAATATAAGCTTACTAATTTGATGAGAAACTTAAATTGAGATTACTGATCTTAATGGTATGAGAAATAAGTTTACTGATCTTATTGAGTAATAGTAAGAATAAAATTACTGATCTTAACTGAGTCATATGGAATAAGATTACTGATCTGAGTATGGAAACTGAGAATAATTTTAGTGATCTTATTAGTTACTGATCTTATATACTTACTGATCTTATATGCTTACTGATCTTATATGTAAGTTACTGATCTTAAGTGTTTACTGATCTTAGTATTTACTGATCTTATATGGAAGTTATTGAACTTACATGAGTTACTGATCTTATTGTTTACTGATCTGATATATGAACTGTTAGGAACTAAGCTGATGTTTTGTATTGTATAGACAGCTTATAGTATAGGACTTAGTTATACTCATCTGTATATAGTTCAGTTGATGTATAGATAGGTTTTATATATGTAAAGTTGTATTCTATTGTATTCAGCATTGTAAAAGTTCAGAACAGTAGATTAGAACTAGATTAGGAGAAGATCAGAAGACTAAAGAAGACTCAGAGGACTACTTCAGAATAAGAAGACTTCAAGAAGAGTTGAAGAAGAGCTTAGAAGAAATCTGGAGAAGTTTTGAGAGTTTTAAGTTACTGTGCTGACTGACTCAGCAGAGTAAAATCCGAACAGTAAAATCCGAAGAGTAAAAATCAGAACAGTAAGTTACTGTGCTGATTTGGTGAAATTGAAGAATAAGTTTGGAAAGCTTATTTAAGGTGTAACTAAAGATTTATTGAAGAGATGCTGACTTAGAAGGAAGTTACAAAGTCGGTTACAAGAAGAAGTTACAAAAACAGTTTTAGAGTTAGTTGAGAGTTAGTTCACAAACTGCTAACTGTCATACTAAATTCTATAAATACTGTGTGATCTGCTACTGCTAAAGACTACTGAGCAATTACTGATCTTAGAGAATTCAAAGAGCAGGTCTACAAGCAAGAACTCACAGAGTTAAGGAAATCAAAGCAAGAAGAGCCACTGAATTGAAGAGAAGAATCAAAGGCTATTCAAAGAGAAGTTTTACTTTTCAAGTTTAAGTTTGTATTTTGTAAAAAAAGTGTGCTAGTTACTTGGGAAATTACTAGTAGATCGAAGATATACCTGGAGGTATAATCGATAAGATCAAAGTCTTAATCTTGGGACTTTAAGCCACAAGAAACTCAAGAAGAGTAATAAAACTTCACAACTGGAGTTGTGAGAGTGGATGTAGACATTTGTCGAACCACTATAAAATTCTGTGTTCTTTACATTTACTGTTTGATATTTGTTTGAATTGTTTAATCAAGAACATTAAGAATTTACAAAGATAAAGATCTATAGAAAAGTTGAGTATAAATTTGATTGGGCTCATTAGTAATCTTATTATTCTGCATTGTGTATTCTGATATATTGAAAGATTTTTGAAAAGTCTATTCACCCCTCCCCTCTAGACATTTTCACTAGCTTACTCAATATTATTAACTCAACTTTGGGACCAACAAGTGGTATCAGAGCAGTAGTTCATTGGACTGCTGTTTCTTGATAACCTTACAGATCTTGAGGGATATCTTACTGATCTTGCTGTTATTTCTTGATATTTGTTACTATCTGAATACTTGAAATCTATCTGCTATACTACTGATCCTATTTGTCTAATCAAACATGGATGACACTAATGTGAACAAGCTGCCTAAGTTCAAGATTGCAGATTATGACTACTGGAAGCTTAGGATGGAGGCCATCTTTAGCTCGACCCATGATCTAATGGTGTCTGTGGTGACTGAAGGACCAATTGTCATCATGGTGGAAAACACTGCTGTTCTGGATCCATCAAAACCAGTTGGAGCACTGGTCCCTAAACCAAGGTCAGAACTGACTTCGGAAGAAATGAAACAAAACAATTTGGACAGTCTTGCCAAGAACTACATTTTACATACCTTACCAAATGAGTATCTTGGTAAAGTACTAAAATGTAAGTCTGCAAAACAGATGTGGGACAAACTGGCTATTCTTTGTGAAGGTACAACACTGATCAAAGAAAGCAAGTTATCCACTGCTGTCCAAAGGTTTGAATCATTTAAGATGAAGCCAGGAGAATCAATTGATGAGTTGGATACTCGATTTACCAAAATTATGAATGATCTTGATGCATTAGGAAAGACTTATACTGACAGAGAAGTTAACCTGAGAATCTTGAAAGCCTTGGATGAAAGGTGGAAAATGGTCAAGATGATCATTAAAACCACACAAGACATTGACTCTTAGCCAGCAGAAACTATGTTCCAAACACTTAAGGCACATGAGTTTGAGTTAGATGAAGAAGATCCTATTACTGTGATTCATAAGGATAAGGATGCCTCTAAGGACATAGCCTTTAAAGCCTCTACCTCAAAGGGGTCTAGATCATCTAAGTCTAAGGCCTCAAGCATAAAAGATGAACTAGATAGTTCTGATCTTAGTCTGAAAGATCAGATGAGCCTTATGATCAAAAGATTTGATAAACTGAACAAGAGGTATGGCAGGTACAAAAGATTCTATAAGGAAACTAAGGGTTCTAGTAACAGGGACTCTTCTGTGAACAGAAGGGATCAAAACTCTTCTGAAAGAAGGGATGAGATCTCTAATGAGAACAGGAGAGATAGGAACTCATCTGAAAAGAGAGACAGAAAGTATTCTGATAAGAAAGACAGGAATTCAATTGACAAGCATGACAGGAACAGAAAGCATTCTCCTCCTAAAAGAACTTCTAACAATCCTGTTTGCTATAATTGTGATAAGCCAGGTCATTATGCTTATGAATGTCCTGATCTGAGTTCTGAAGATCGAGAAGAAAGGAAAGCCAGAAGAGATCGAAAATATGCCAAGGGTAAGAAGGCAATGATGGCTTACAATGACTCTGATTCGGAATCAGAAGAGTTGCCATCATCTTCATCTGACTACCCCTCTAGCAATGAAGATGAAGCCTTCATAGCAGATGATGGACTGGTAATGATGGCCAAAATAAATGATGAGGTATCATCTGCTAACTCCTTTCAATCTTGTGACAATTCTGACACTGATGAAAGTGATGCTGCTGTTAGCAGTGTAGGAAGTAGTCTTCATCATTCCCAAGGAGTGACTGAAGAAGACCTTCTACAAGCTAACAAAGCATTCATTGAAATTAGTGATGAGAATATATCTTTAAAGCAAGAAATCATTAAGCTAAAAGAAGCCCAGTCAAAAGTAGATCCTAATATAGTTGTCATAAATGCAAGACTATCAGAAGAGTTGTCCCAACTCCAAGAAAAGTATGCATCCATTGATAAACTATATCAGGGTATGCTTAAAACTCAAGCCAAAGAGACTAATGAATTCAATGACTTAAAGATTAAATGTGAAAAACTTGAAGAGCGCAATAGATTCTTAGAATCTGAAGTAGTGGGCCTAGATCGAAAGCTATCTGGGATGATTAACTCTACTAAGATTAATCAAACAATCTCAGACAGATATAGAGCTCCAAATGATAAAAGAGGAATAGGTACTGATCTGCCTAGTCCATCTACTTCAGAATTTAAGAACACTAATGGAGCTAGTACAAGTTATTTGCAACTAGATAAAGGAAAAGAACCTATGACTTATGATGATGATCCAAAACTCAAAGTAAAGTCTAAATACATCCCTCCTACTACCAAGAATGGTAAAATGAAGAATGTATTAAGACCAGTACAGTCAAGACCATACCAGAAGAGTTATACTCCTCTGACCAGATCAGATCAGTCCTGGAATCAGAAGAGACAAACTCAGAACAGTAGGTCAAGACAAGCACAGGCAAGTTGGGAACAGCCTAGACCTCCTTTTATAAGGCAGTCTCAGCTGTATTCAACTAAACCTAGGAGATTTGTGCCTCATTATCATAACAAACCTGTTCTTTACCCTCCTCCTTTATCCTATGATATCTATGGAGAGAAAAGACCAAAGCAAATTTATAAGCCTTATGGTCCACATGCTTTTAGACCATATTCAAACTATTACAGACATACTGATGTTACTGAAAAAGGGATAGAACCAAGGAAAGGCTATCTCAGAAAAATAGATCCTAAGTCTGCTGATAATTCTGAACTTGTTAATAAAGTACTGTTCTGTGATAAATTTGGAAGGAAACTGAAGAGGTCCCACTTATTCAAATCCTCAATGTTCATTTGGGTACCTCTCACTACTAACCCCCAAGGACCCCAATAAACTAGGGTACCTAAGTTATTAAGATCACTACTTTGCAGGATCGACTGGACTTATACAAGAAAGGTGGTTCAGTTGGTGAGACCTGGTACATAGACAGTGGGTGCTCACACCACATGACTGGTACCAAGGCCTTACTTACTGACTATCATGAGAAGGAAGGACCAAAAGTCATCTTTGGTGATAGCTCAATAGCAATCACAAAAGGATTTGGATTCATCAAGAATGGAGATGTTGAAATCCAAGATGTTTCCTATGTTGAAGGTTTGAAGTATAATTTGTTATCTGTATCTCAATTCTGTGACAGGGGATACAAGGTTCAGTTCAAAACCAGAAAATGTGAAATAATAGATAAAAGGACTCACAATGTTCTACTTGTTGGCACAAGACAAGGAAGTGTATACATTGTGAATTGGAATAGTTGTCCTAAGAATGCCTGTCTTATTACTAAGAGTCCTAAAGAAAACAGTTGGCTCTGGCATAAACGCCTCTGCCATCTGAACTTTAAGATAATCAACAAGATTGCTAGAGAACATCTTGTTGAGGGCATTCCTAATGAAATCTATTCCAAATCACAAGTATGTGATTCCTGTAAAAAAGGTAAACAGGTAAAGGTTTCATTTAAGTCCATACCAACTCTTTCAACAAGCAGAGTCTTAGAACTCTTGCATATGGATCTTCATGGTCCTATCAATCCTCCTACATTGAATGGAAGAAGGTATACTCTAGTTGTTGTAGATGATTATTCTAAGTTTACTTGGGTAGTCTTTCTACACAAAAAGAGTGATACACAAACACTACTTCCAACACACCTCAGAAATTTTGGGCAGAAGCTATTAACACAGCTTGCCACTCCCAAAATCGAAGTGCTCTTAATAAGGTGCATGGTAAAACACCTTATGAGGTATGGAAAGGCAGAAAACCAAGAGTTTCTTATTTTCATATCTTTGGATGTAAGTGTTTCATACATAACAATGGCAAAAGTAAATTAAATGCTTTTGATGCAAAAGCTGATGAAGGGATATTCTTAGGATACTCTTCTGTAAGCAAAGCATTTAGAGTGTTTAATTACTCTACCCTATGTGTGGGAGAAACACCCCATGTTGTCTTTGATGAGAATGTGCAGGACTCTGCTGATCATCAGCTCAGTAAGAAAATTGACAAACTACAGCTTCAAATCAACAATGAAGATGATGATACAAGAATATATGAATCTGTACAAGCATATAATCCTTTCCTGAAAGTCCTAGACCAAGATTCTGATAAAGAAAAGGTAAAAGACAAAGGTGAGTCATCTAAAACTTCTGAAATACAAGAAATGAATGACTGCTCTCCTGTGAACAAATCTGCTGATATAAATGATACTGATCTGCATGATAATTTGCATGATAAAAATGATGATAGCATTTCTGTTAAGAATAGAAGGACATGGAAGTCTGCTCATTCTACTGATCTGATTCTAGGTGATTCTAGTATAGGTGTTAAAACTAGAAAACAATTGTTTGATTCAAAGGAAGAACCTAGTAAGTCTTTATTTTGCTGATGTTGTTTTCTATCATCTATTGAGCCTAAAACTGTGATTGAAGCTTTAAGTGATAGTAACTGGATTATAGCCATGCAGGAAGAACTCAATCAGTTCACTAGAAATGAAGTTTGGGAACTTGTTGATAGACCTAGTAATCATAATGTTGTAGGCACTAAGTGGATTTTCAAGAACAAAAGGGATGAAAATGATCTTGTAGTTAGAAACAAAGCTAGATTAGTTGCTCAGGGCTACTCTCAAGCTGAGGGTATTGATTATGATGAAACTTTTGCTCCTGTAGCTAGACTAGAAGCTATAAGATTGTTCCTTACTTATACTGCACATATGAAATTTACTGTGTATCAAATGGATGTGAAAAGTGCATTTTTGAATGGTATACTTGCTGAAGAAGTTTATGTGGAACAACCACCTGGTTTTGAAGTGAATAGTCACCAAGTATACAGGTTAAAGAAAGCACTCTATGGATTGAAACAAGCCCCAAGAGCATGGTATGATACTCTTTCTCTATTCTTACTTGAAAATGGTTTTACAAAAGGCAAAGTTGATAGAACTTTGTTTAGAAGACAAGAAGGTAATGATATATTACTTGTTCAAATTTATGTGGATGATATTATCTTTGGATCACCCAACAAAAACTTGAGTGAAAGCTTTTCTACACTCATGCAAAGTAAATTTGAAATGTCCATGATGGGAGAAATGACATATTTTCTTGGTCTTCAAGTAAAACAAACTTCAGAAGGTATCTTTATAAATCAAGCAAAGTACACTAAGAATTTGCTAGATAAATTTGGTATTAAAACCTGTAAGACAGTTGGTGTGCCCATGCAACCTACATATAGAATGGATCCTGATGAAGGAGGTAAGTCTTCTGACCAACCTCACTATCGTGCTTTAATTGGCTCTCTACTCTATCTAACTGCCAGCAGACCTGATATTGCTTTTTCTGTTGGAGTATGTGCAAGATTTCAAGCAAACCCCAAGGAAAGTCATCTGGAAGCTGCTAAAAGGATATTGAAATATCTAAAGGGGACCATTAATCGAGGATTATGGTATCCTGCAGATGATGATATATCTTTAAGTGGTTATTCAGACTCGGACTTTGGAGGTTGCAAAATAGATAGAAAATCTACTTCAGGTTCATGTCAATTCTTAGGAACTAAGCTCATTTCATGGTTTTCAAAGAAACAAACAAGTGTGGCAACTTCTACTACTAAAGCAGAATATATGGCTGCAGGCAGTTGTTGTAGTCAGCTTCTTTGGCTAATACAACAACTCAGAGACTACAATGTTGTAGAATCTAATGTACCTATATATTGTGACAGTAATAGTGCCATTGCCATCACTCAAAATCCTGTTCTACATACTAGATGCAAACATGTTGACATTAGGCATCATTTTATTAGGGATCATGTTGAAAAGAAGAATATTAGGATGGAAAAGATTCATACTGATATTCAAAGAGCTGACATTTTTACAAAACCATTGGCTGAAGTGAGATTCAGAGAATTGTGCATTAGTTTAGGATTGATAGATATGGATTCTGTTTGTATATAGAACTGTGCTAACATTTCAGGTACTGATCTTATACCAAGAGGAATATGAAGCAGAAACTAAGAGCAGTACATCAAAACTCAAAAGTCAGAAGAGACAACCCTATGTCAGATCACTAAAACAGGTAACAAGGTTACTAAAGTGACCTTAATCCCAATGAGGAAGCTGGTAAAGCTGAGGGACACTGAGAACACACATTAAGGGGGAATCTGTGATTTCTTAAAGATCCTTTTGTTGACTCAGATCACTAAGTCACTTTAGCATAAACCTTGATGTGATCATTAAATTAAACATATTGTTACTAATCTGTACTGTTTTACACCTATATCTCATGAACTAACTCTTTTACCAAGGTGAAACAGGCACAGAAGAGGAATTCTCCATTGAAGGGGGAACTGATCTGATTACAGATTTGAAAAGTCTACTAATCTGATCTGATTACAGAACATAGCAGTCTACAGATATATTCTGATTAATAAATTGACTTGTCTACAGAATTGTACTGATTACAAAACTTATTTGTCTACAGTACTGATCTGATTACAATTCAGTTATTCTACAGAACTAATCTGATTACTGACTAATCTGTCTACAGAAAGATTTGTTTACTGACTAATCTGTCTACAGAAAGATTTGTTTACTACTAATATGTCTACAAGAAATCTACTGATCTGAGGATCACTGTGCTGATATCAAAAAGGTGAAATCAGAAAATTTGGGTACTGATCTGAGGATTACTGTGCTGACCCATCTACTGATCTGAAATCTACTGTGTTGATTCATCTACTGATCTGATTTCTAAAAAGGTTACTCAGCTGATCACAGTACTCAGCTGATCCAGATAAGTGATATTTTCTTTATATACTTGTAAGAAAATGAAGAGAAATAGTTTTGGAAACTACTGTGCTGATTTGCATCAGAACAGTCTTTTGGTTTAGATTACTCTAAGTCAAAAATTGTTCAAATGTTTAGATTACAAATAGAGAAGATTAATACACTCCTCTATTTCTAACCTAAAAATTGTGGTGTACTTATCAAACACAAGTTGGCTCCAAAAATTAAGAATGTTATTAGAATGTGAACAGTTATTGTTTAACTCGAATTTCGAGATTTAATCCCAACCGTTCTTTGTGATAATCTAATTCAATCCTAGCCCTAGATTGGTTTTTAATTTAACAAAAACGATCACACTTCATCTTCTTCGTTCTTACGAGTTCATTTCTGGAAATCTCTTAACCTCATAACTTCTGAAAAATCTGGTTTCTTCAAAATTCTCAAATGGCAACCATTAATATTATCAATGAAGCTAACCAAGTTGCAGGAACATTCGATTCGAATCTCTGGATTCGCAAAAAGGGCATTTTTGTGGAAAATGCTGTGTAATCCAATGGCCGACACAGTGCTGAAAATCAAGCCATTCTGACTATGTGCGAAGAGTGTGGACTACGCAAATTTCTGGAATCTTCTCCCATGAATGTCTATGAACCAGAAGCTGTGGAATTTTATTTGCAACTCCAAGGTGATAAAAATGGTGTTCACTCCATGCTTGTTGGACACAAGGTTACAATTACTAGGGACATCCTAGAAGTAATGTTGGATTTACCGCAAGGCCCGGTGGATATTTTGACTTACAAAGCTGGAGAGGAAAAGGAATGTGTAGGAAGGTGGTCAGGTGTTGAAACAGAGACCTTGACTAATCTGAAGAAGGATGTTCTTCCTACAGGTCTTCAATTTTTGATGGATATAGCCGGAAAATGCTTGTTAGGGCAACATCATAGCCAGGATGCCTTATCAAGTTTCAAGATTAGAATTATGGCTGCAATCATCGACAGAGTTCAAGGTGATTGGCAAGGATTCTTCTTGGAAAGGCTGCTGATTGAGAAAGAAAAAGTTTTGTTGGATGAGGATACAATGGAATTTTCGATTAAATCGAAATTAGGGTTTGGAAGCAAGCTGAGTTTCTTGCTACCTCAGCTGGTGAAAAAGCCATATTGGAGTAATCCCAAGAAATTCCATCATGGGAAATTCTTGATGAAGAAGGAGTCTGTTCAGTTTGAACAAGAGAACCCTTTGGACCAATCCCAAGAGCTTGAAGCAGAAGAGTCTGGAGCTTCAATGTACCAATCTGAGGACAATCAACCTGAAGTTAGGTCGAAGGCAAGGCATGATCCGAGCAGTATTAGACCAAGGAGAGGAAGGTCTGCTACAGCTGCCTCAGAGCCAACATTTAGATTTGTTGAAACTGTGGTGCAACCAAGCTCAGAAGAGCAAGAGGTTAGTGTTCCTAGTCCTATTGCTGTTCATAAAAGGACTAAGTCAAGGAGTGCTAGGAGGAAATTGATTGTTGTCTCCCCTACCCCTTCAAACTCTGAACCAAGCCAAACTGAAACCCAAAACCCTCAACCTTCATGTTCTGGAAGATCAGATCACTATTTTTCTGAGACTCAGAACACTCCCCATTCATCACCTCAGAACACTAACTTTGAGCCTACCCCAATTTCTAGTCCTCAACATCAAACTTCACATCAACCTTCACCACATCAATCCCCAATACAGGTTCATGCTCACTCTACTGAACATGAATTTGAACCTTCTACTGAACCAATTGACATTTCATGTTAGGATATGAATCCTAGAACAAGTCCTAAATGATGAATAAAAGATAAAAGATAAAGTTTTGATAAGCCAAAAGAAGACTTGAATATTTTCTAAGTGTTGACTGATCTAGTCTAGTTAAGTTGAAGTTATCTTATACAGATCAGTAGAGTTCACAAGACAAGTACTAGTTTCAAAAGATAAGTATGAAAGAAAAATACAAGTACAGTTTATAAGTACTTTGTATACTTGATAGGTTTGATATTGAGCTATTCAAGATGTATAGAAGCTCTTGTTTTTAAATGTAATAGATAGATTCATTGTATAGTTTATAAGTTGACTAAGCTTGTGTTATAAAAGCTTAATGTAATGTAATAGTCTTGTTAGATTAATTGATAGGACTAGATTAGTTCTATGTTGTAATCTGAAGAAGCCTACTGCACAAGTCAAGTAAGAGACGCAGTCTACTACTACTGGACAAGACAGGTGCGATTTAAACAAGATAGGTCAACTTGAAGTTAGTTACAGAAACGCGTGTTGAAGATAAAGATTGAAGAATTAGTTATGGAATAACTAATTAACTGAAGAAACGCGTGGAAGAATAAAAGAATCAGTTAGAAGGTAGTTTTCAAGAAAGGTTGTTACACAACTGAAAGTTCTTGGATTTGAAGTCTATAAATACCGCAAGGTATTCATTGGTTAAAGACTACTGAAAGATTGAGAATTACTACTTACGAAAGTCTATTGAAGTTTACTCTCAGAGTTGATTGATATTCAGAAAGTGAAGCCAGAAGACAAGTGAAGAATCAAGAAGGCTACTACTGAAGATCAGAGAAGTTTTTAGTTTTTGTTTGTTATTTTCAAGGTGCTAGATACTTGTAAAATTTCTAGTAAGATCGTAGACATATCTGGAGGTATAGTCTGTTGAAGATCTAAGTCTTCTTCTTGGGACTTTAAAGACAGGATCATACACTTGTACTCGATTGGAAGAGTTTAGTGGAAACATCACAACTGGGTTTGTGAGAGTGGATGTAGACAAGTTGTCGAACCACTATAAATCTCGTGCTCAATTTACTTTACAGTTTTGATTGTTTAAATTGCTTAATTGGTTTAACTACTTAACTGAAATTGATTAAGTTGAGTATAGAACAGAGTTCTCGAATCTAAGTTGAGTATAATTTTGAATTGGGCTCATTGTTAATTTCGTATTCCGCATATTGTACTTTGATATTTCGAAAGATTTTTGAAAAGTCTATTCACCCCCCTCTAGACATTTTCACTAGCTTACTCGTTATTAACTCAACTTGGGACCAACAAGTGGTATCAGAGCAGTAGTTTACGAACTGCTGTTTCTTGATAACCGACTCAAGACTTAGGGTGAAGTCTTGATCCTTGATTGTTCCTGTATACGTGTTCTTGATCATATTCTTGTAACATCTGTTTTCGTGCTCCCTGTTCTTGACATATCTGCTATTCTTGATCATAACTCTACTTAGCACTTATTTCTTGAAATCATGTCTCTTGAGATCAGCGCTAACAAGCTACCTAAGTTCCAAGTACAAGATTACGACTATTGGAAGCTAAGAATGGAAGCCATCTTCAGCTCCACTCACGACTTAATGATCTCCGTCGTCACTGAAGGTCCAATTGTGACCATGATCCCCAATACTGCTGCTCTTGATCCTAATCAACCAGTGGGTACTCTCGTCAAGAAACCAAGGTCAGAACTTACCTCTGAAGAAATGAGACAAAATAATTTGGATAGCTTGGCCAAGAATTACATCTTACACACTCTTCCTAACGAGTATCTTGGAAAAGTGTTAAAATGTAAAACTGCCAAAGAAATGTGGGATCGCTTAGCTATCATTTGTGAAGGGACATCCCTAATCAAAGAAAGCAAGCTTTCCACTGCAGTCCAAAGATTCGAATCATTTCATATGAAAGTTGGTGAAACAATAGACCAGTTGGATACTCGCTTTACTAAAATCATGAATGACTTGGAAGTCCTTGGTAAATCTTATACTCCACGTGAAATCAATCTTAGGATTCTCAAAAGCCTTGATAGTCGTTGGAAAATGGTAAAAATGCTTGTTAAGAATACCCAAGATATAGACGTATGGACAGCAGAGACTATGTTTCAAACTCTAAAGGCTCATGAGTTTGATCTAGACGAAGATGAACCCATAGTAAGTAGCGACAGAGAACATGCTGTATCTAAGAACGTTGCTTTTAAGGCTAGTTCGTCTAAGATAGACAGGTCTAAGACTAAGACTAGGTCTGCTTCTGTTAAAGACGAGATAGATACTGATCTTAGTCTGAAGGATCAGGTAAGCCTTATGGTTAGAAAGTTTGATAGGCTGAATAAACGTTTCGGAAGATATAAGAAGTTCTATAGAGAGCATAGAGGGTCTGCTTCTAAGAACTTGTCTGAGACCAGACGAGACCGAAACTCGTCCGAAAGGAGAGACGAAGTCTCGAAAGGTAACAGACAAGATAGAGAGTCTGATGGTAGGAAGATTACTCGTTCTGATAGACGTGATAAACGAAGGAACAACTCTCCTATTAAAAAGGCTACTAATGATCTCGTGTGCTATAACTGTGAGAAACCAGGTCACTACATATATGAATGTCCAGACCTGAGTACTGATGATCGAGAAGAACGCAAAGCACGAAGGGAAAGAAGATACAACCGTGGTAAAAAGGCAATGATGGCCAATGATGACTCTGACTCTGACTCAGACGAGTTGCCATCATCATCATCTAGCTACCCGTCTGAACCAGATCAAGATAAAGCATTTATAGTAGATGATGGTCTATGCTTCATGGCCAAAATCGATCAAGAGGTATCATCTGCTACTTCCTTTCAATCATGTGATGAATCAGACTCTGATGAAAGTGACACTGCCAGTAGCAAAGTAGGGAGTAGTCTTCAGCACTCTACTAGTGCAGTTGAAGACGACCTCCTACTTGCCAACAAGGCATTCATTGAAGTCAGTGATGAAAACATCATTTTAAGACAAGAAATCATTGATCTTAAGGAAGCTCAGTCTAAAGTAGATCCTAATACAACAGTCCTAAATGAACGCTTGCAAGAAGAGTTGAAACAACTCAAAGACAAGTGTGCATTGACAGACAAGTTGTATCAAGACCTACTTAAGACACATGCGACTGAGAAACATGAATTCAATGTCTTACAAAGCAAGTTCAAAAAGCTTGAAGAACGTAATAAGTTCTTAGAAACCGAGGTTGTCACTCTAGACCTTAAACTTACTGACCTGGTTAAATCTTCTAAGGTTAACCTTGAATTGTCAGATAGGTATAGGGCTCCTGCTGACAAGACAGGCATAGGTGCTGAGACACCCAGCTCGTCTACTCAAGTTCCTAAGAACCCTACTATTTTCATCTCAAGTTCTTTGACTAATGATAAAGGAAAAGAACCAATGATATACGATATTGACACCCCGTCTAAAGGCACTGTACCAAGACAAGCTCGAGTCAACATTCCAATTACCAAGGGAGGTAAAAAGAATGGTAACAACAAGCCTGCTCAACCTAGAACTAATCTTCAAAGGACTAGGAATCGTGGACGACCAAATCAGGTCAGATACGAGGATTGGTATCCCGAGGAGACTAGTACTAGACAAGTACAGACTAGACGACAAGAGTCTAGACCTCCTTTCATAAGGCAGTCTCAACTCTACTCGTCTAGACCTAGACAGGAAGGTCCAAAGTATCGTACACAAGCTGTTCTATATCCTCCACCTTTGTCATATGATATCGAAGGAGAAGAAAGACCTAAACATGTCTATAAACCGTATGGACCTAATGCATACAAACCTTACTCTGACTATCATATACAAGTGCCTGCTCAAGTAGAGATTAAGTCAAAAGGCTATCTCCAAAGAGTAGACCCGAACTCGACTGATAGGCCAGATAAGGACAACAAGGTCTTATTTTGCAACAAATATGGTCGAAAGCTTAGAAGGTCAAACTTGTTCAGGACTCCAATGTACATTTGGATTCCATTGAACTCGACTAACCCCCAAGGACCCCAATAAACAAGGAGGGTACCTAAATTATGTATTATCATCTATTGCAGGGTCGACTCGATCTATACAAGAAAGGTGGCTCAACTGGAGAAACTTGGTACATAGACAGTGGCTGTTCGCACCACAGGACTGGTACCAAGACTCTCTTATCAAGCTACCATGAGCAAGAAGGACCAAAAGTGATTTTTGGTGATAGCTCCATTGCTGTCACTAAAGGATTTGGTTACATTCGAAATGGAGACATAGAGATTCAAGATGTTTCTTATGTTGAAGGCTTGAAATACAATTTACTCTCTGTTTCACAATTTTGTGATCGTGGATACAAGGTGCAGTTCAAGAGTCAGAAATGTGAAATCATTGACAAAAGATCACACACAGTCTTACTGGTCGGCATTAGACAAGGAAGTGTGTACATAGTAAACTGGAACAGTTGTCCGAGGGACACCTGTCTACTTACTAAGAATCCTAAAGAACTTGGCTGGCTCTGGCATAGACGCCTTTGTCATCTAAACTTTAAGGTTCTTAATAAGATAGCCAGAGACTACCTTGTGGAAGGTATTCCCAATGAAGTCTACTATAAGTCACATGTATGCACGTCCTGTCAAAAAGGTAAACAGGTAAAGGGTTCTTTTAAATCTATTCCATCCCTCTCAACCAGTAGAGTTCTTGAACTTCTACATATGGACTTACATGGCCCAATAACTCCTCCAACTTTGAACGGTAGAAGGTACACACTTGTTGTGGTAGATGACTATTCTAAGTTCACTTGGGTAGTCTTCTTACACAAGAAGAGTGATACACAAACACTTTTGCCTGATCTATTGAAGAAGTTACAGGTTGAGAAGAATCAGTCAATTGTCAAGATCCGTAGTGACAAGGGTACTGAATTCATTAACTGCTATATTAAAGAATTTTGTTCTAAGCGTGGCATCCAGCACCTTACTAGTGCAGCTAGGACACCACAGCAAAATGGAGTAGCAGAACGAAGGAACAGAACTCTTAAGGAGGCCTGCAGGACCATGCTGACAGAGTATAATACGCCTCAGAAATTTTGGGCAGAAGCTATCAACACTACATGCAACTCACAAAACAGAAGTGCTATCAATAAAGCACTAGGTAAGACGCCCTATGAGGTATGGAAAGGTAGAAAACCCAGAGTTTCATATTTTCATATATTTGGATGCAAGTGTTTCATCCATAACAATGGGAAAAGCAAGTTGAATGCATTCGATGCTAAAGCAGACGAGGGGATATTCTTAGGATACTCCTCGACTAGCAAAGCATTTAGAGTATTCAACTACTCAACCCTTTGTGTGGAAGAAACACCACATGTAGTTTTCGAAGAATCTCAACAGGACCCGTCTGCCAACAAGATCAGTGAGAAAGCTACTGAGCTAACTGTCGAATCTGACAAAGACTTAGAGGTATATGAATCCGTTCAAGCTTACAATCCATTTATAAAAGCTCTCGAGTCAGATGACCAGAAGAAGGTGAGTGCTCAAGGTAACTCTACTAGACCAGTTGACATGCCTAAACTAGTCGACTCGTCTACTCCCATTAAATCTTCTGATGATAATGATGTTGACATGCATGATGCTGTACATGATATAGATGACAGTACTATTGTTAAGAATAGAAATACATGGAAATCAGCGCATAATACTGAAAATATTATTGGTGACTCTACTGTTGGTGTGAAGACTAGACGACAACTCTTTGAGTCGCAAGAACAATCTAGTCCATCTCTGTTTTGCTGGTGTTGTTTCCTCTCATCTATCGAGCCAAAAACCATTATTGAGGCATTGGCTGATAGTAATTGGATCATTGTTATGCAAGACGAGTTGAATCAGTTTGTTCGAAACGACGTCTGGGAACTTGTCGATAGACCGAAACATCATAATGTAGTTGGAACTCGATGGATTTTCAAGAATAAGAAAGATGAGAATGATGTAGTTGTTCGTAATAAGGCTAGACTAGTCGCCCAAGGCTATTCACAAGCTGAAGGCATAGATTATGATGAAACATATGCTCCTGTTGCTAGACTAGAAGCCATTCGTTTGTTCCTTGCATATGCTGCTTACATGAAATTTATTGTATATCAAATGGATGTTAAAAGTGCATTTCTTAACGGTATTCTTGCGGAAGAAGTATATGTTGAACAACCCCCAGGTTTCGAAGTCAAAGGTAATCAGGTATACAAATTAAAGAAGGCCTTATATGGACTAAAGCAAGCTCCAAGAGCCTGGTACGATACTCTTTCTCAATTTCTATTAGAAAATGGTTTTACTAAAGGCAAGGTAGACAGAACCTTGTTTAGAAGACAAGAAGGGAAAGACATTTTACTCGTCCAAATTTACGTAGATGACATCATTTTTGGTTCACCTAACAAAGAGCTAAGTGAAAGTTTCTCAACACTCATGCAAAGTAAATTTGAGATGTCTATGATGGGTGAAATGAATTACTTTCTTGGACTTCAAGTAAAACAGACCCCTGAAGGGATTTTCATAAATCAAGCAAAGTATACTAGAAATCTTCTAGACAAGTATGGTATTAAGACATGCAAGTCTACTGGCGTACCTATGCTACCTACATACAGAATGGACCCAGACGAACAAGGTAAGTGTACTGATCAAACTCATTATCGTGGTCTAATTGGTTCATTACTGTACTTGACTGCTAGTAGACCTGATATTGCATTTTCTGTTGGAGTATGTGCTCGTTTTCAAGCTAACCCAAAAGAGAGTCACATGGAAACCACTAAAAGGATATTGAAATATTTGAAAGGAACCATCAATCGTGGTATATGGTATCCTTCGAATGATGATTTATCTCTAAGTGGCTACTCTGATTCTGATTTTGGTGGTTGTAGAATAGATAGGAAATCTACATCTGGTTCTTGTCAATTCTTAGGCACAAAACTCATTTCATGGTTTTCGAAAAAGCAGACAAGTGTTGCTACCTCTACTACTGAAGCCGAGTACATGGCTGCAGGTAGTTGTTGTAGTCAATTATTATGGCTTATTCAACAGCTTAGAGATTATAATATTTGTGAATCAAATGTTCCTATATTCTGTGATAGTAATAGTGCCATTGCCATTACACAAAATCCTGTTCTGCACACACGTTGTAAGCATGTTGATGTGAAACACCATTTCATACGTGATCATGTAGAAAAGAAGGATATTCGCATGGAAAAGATTCATACTGATTTTCAAAGAGCTGATATTTTCACAAAACCATTAGCTGAGGCTCGATTTCATGAATTATGCATTAGTCTAGGACTTATTGATCTTGATCCTACTAGTATATAGCAATACACTAACCAGACAGGTACAATCCTAAGAAGAAAGGAGAAATAGACAAGTTACCACAAAAGAGCAGAGCACTCGTCTACTCACTCAACAGACAGGTATACAAGGTCAGACAAGTTGACCATCCAACCCGATGAGGAAGCTGGTAAAGCTGAGGGTAATACTAAGGGAATACACATTTAAGGGGGAATCCTTGATTTCTTAAAGATCCTTATGTTGACTCTTTAGTTTGGTAACAGTCATCTTGTTTGAACCTTGATCATTGACTTAGATTGATATTCATTATTAATTATCCTACTCATCTACCTGTAGTGCAAGAAAAGACAGGTACATATAATCGTTTGATGATCCAAAGTAGACAAGCACAATCGAAGGGGGAACTCGTCTTGTGCATACCAGTCTACTCGTCTGTTCTGGATAGACACGAACAGACAAGATAAGTGTTCCTTTGTTGCAAATATTCTAAGTGTTTAAACAATACGAATCAAGGATATATATGTAATTTGAAGTATCGAAAATTTGAAAAACCTAGATTTGGATGTATACACTCCATTTAATGAGGTGTATATAACCAGTTCGCGCCAAAAACTCTACTTTGCTAGGTTAGAGGAATACACTCCTCTATTCTACCAATAGATGAGGCGGATTTCAAATTTCACAATACTAAATCACGTAATATTCTCGATTCCGCCAAACTGAATTTCAAAGGACTTTCATACCTAACCATTGGATTAAATATCTCAATCTCAACCATTGATTTCAACTCAAGTTTTAAACAAAACCCACACTAGCTTATTCGTAACTGCTCACAAGTTTTTTTTGATTCTCATAACTTCTCAAGAACTCAAGATCTTTCGAAATCTCTTATTTCTCTTAATCATTCTACTATGTCGATTGTTTCGATATTTGATGCCCGTACTAACATGCAAGCAAGATTCGATCTAGGCAAGTACATTACAGAAGGAAGAGTGCATGTGGAGGGCTCGGTGTTCTTCAAAGGGAATCACACTGAAGACAACAAAGAAATTCTGATTAAATGCTTCAGATGTGGATTGAGACCCTATTTGGAGGCTTTTCCTGAGGTTGTGCTAGAGGAAGAAGTATTAGAATTTTATTCTACTGCAACTCGACAAGGCGACTCGATTGAAGCCTTTGTTGGAAGAAGGAGAGTGGAGATTACTCGTGAATTCCTGACTGAGTCGTTGAAATTGCCGTCCGGTTCCATAGATATCGAAAGATATGCTGAAGGCAGAGAGTTGAGATATTTGAGTATTTTCTGTGGAAGGAGGCTGAAATTGAAAAGTGATGGTAAAGTTCCTGTAGTCAAGAAGAAGGAGTTACTTGACAAGTACAAGACTCTTCTTGATATTGCATCGAAAATGTTGCTAGGAGTCACTGGGAGTTTTGACTCTGTGACGCCCCAGAAAGCAAGAATTATGGCTGTGATTTACGATGGAATCACTGAAGGAAACTGGACTAAACTCTTCTTGGATAGATTGATGTATTACAAGAAGTTTGTGCAAGTTGACACCAGCACAGTCAACTGGATTGTAACTGCGAATGTTAGTTTTGGAAACAAGCTAAGTATCATTCTACCCATCTTATTGCCCAACAAGACGAGTTGGAGTAAAGGCAAGCCATTCCACCCTCTAAAGCATTATCTAAAGAAGGAGGCTCTGGCAAAGCAAGCTGCTGCTAGATCGGCTGCCACCAGACAAGTTCATATCAATCCTGATGACGCCATGATTGAAGCTGCCTCGTCTAGTGCTGGAGAAGACGAGTTGGGCAGTGAAGGTTCTAAGGAGGCTGAGGCTGGAACTAGTGGAAGACTAGTTCAGTATGTGGAAGAAGAGGCTATGATTGAGGCTGAAGGGGATTCGGAAGAAACTCACTCAGACAAGGAGCCTGAGACGAAAGAGGACGAATTGCAAGTTTATCGACTGGTGAGAGTCGAGTCGAGTCCTTCGCCAGACAAGTCGACTGAAGAACAGGTTGGTACCTCTTCTAGAGCTTTGTCAATTCCTCTCTCTCTCTCTGTTAAAACCAAGGCCAGATCACTTCGATCTCGTGCCAAAGCTATTCCCAAAACCTCGACAGTGTTGGCAGTACATCCACTGAGAGCCAACATAACCCATGACACTACTATATTTGATACAATTGATACTTCTACAATTGTCGAACTAAACCCAGACACATCAAAGCCCCAAGAAACCACCACCCAAATTCCCACTACCACAACAGAATATGTTGATCCCCCCAACCCATCTACTTCAGACAATATGCCAGTTGCCACTGCAACAATTGAGACAGGGACCCCACCTGCTCAGACCCCGTCTGTTGTTAGATTTGATTCTCTCGTCTATTATCCGATGTGTTTAAGAGAGAAGAGATTGCGCTTGAAGATGTCACACAATCTAAGGAAAATGCTACCATCAATAGAGATCGACACATCTTCAGAAGCGTATGAAAAACTTCTAAGGATATGCACTTGGTATGCATTGAAGTCATCCCCAACAGAAGATCTGTTTGAAGTTATTCAAGGCATGGGAGGTATCTCAAATTTTCAAGATTGGGAAATGGAACAGAAGGAGAATAGTGGGGTCAAGGACCACTCTGAATTGTTTCCACCTCATGCATTGACAGCATTGGTGAAGAAAATGCTGAATATACCTGATGATATTTTATCCTCAGAGGTTAAGTTTGATGTAGGTGTTCAGACTGATCTACAGGAAGAAGAGTTGAAAGTTGTAACTATTGACGCTGGCATTCAAACGACAGATCAGTCAGAAGATGAGTCTGAAAATTCTGATGATCATTCTTTCCACTTTGGAGTTGAAGATGATGAGTTCGAGGATGCTGTAATGTTTACAGAAGATGAACTTATTGAGAAAGTTCAAGAAGAAATTGTTACTGAAGTTCAGTCATCTACTCAAGGTTTCTCTGAAGGATATCTTACAGAGCTGAAGTCGGAATTGAAAGATACTGTTCACTCTGCTGTTGATGAGTTCTTAAATTTAAAGGTTAAGGACGTGCTAGTTGAGCAAAATCAATTGCTTGTTGACTCATCGCGAGAATTGATTGTTGGAGAGGTCAACAAAATGGACTCAACTTTCCGAGCTGAGTTATATGCGGAAGTTGAACGTTTTCTCCAAAAGCAAGTTGATTCTTCTGAGAAAAGATCTATTTCCTTTGCAAGATCGCTGGCTGAAGAAGCAAGTAAAATGGAAAGACTATACAGAGTAAAGATTGAGATAGCTGATGAGCAGAGGAGAGAAGCACAAGATCAGTTGGTGCGTTCTCAAGCTATTCTCACTGAGCTGACAAAGCAAAATACTCTACTGCGTCAGACAGCTACTCATTTCAAAGATGAGTTGGCTATTAATTCGAAGAAATTGGAGTCTACTGTTGATCGACTGGACAAGATGAGTCGTGACCAGACGCATCAAAAACAGATAGAGCTCACTGCTGAAGCAATGAAGGAAGCTTTGAAAGAAGAGATGACTCGCTTTACTTCTCTTTTCACTCTTAAGGCAAGTGATGAAGCCAAAAAGGGGGAAGAGACAAGTAGAGTTGAAGAGAAGTCGAGTGCAGAACCAGAAGTTAAAGCTGCTGCGACTGCGATAGAAGAGTTAAGGTATCCCAAAAGAGGAAGGCTAGTCAAGAAAGCAGATATTGAAGAAGCTGCAGAACAGAAAAGATTGATAAAAGGAAAGAGTGTTGCGTCTCCTGAAAGTGAAGTTCGGACTAGACAAGTCAAGAGGAAACTTGTTCTAGAAAAGAAGAAAGAAGAACTAGGAGATATTCTAGCTGATATTGGTGATGAAGAAGTTGAAGCTCTTCATAAGAAGCAGAAGCTGGAAGCTGATTATGCTAACAAGAAGTTGCTGGGAAAGCATATCAAGAATTTGCTGAAATTGAAGACTGATCCAGAACAAGTTGAAGATGCATACATTGATAATTTCATTGATGATGAACATAAAGATGCATGGTTCAAAGTCAAGCTGAATTGGGAATTGGATCACTGGATTATTCGCAAGTTTGGAGATCCAGAGAGCAAAGAAGAGTTATATGCAATTTTTGACAAGTTCATGGAAAATCAAGACAGGAATCTATGGAACTTGATCATGAGAATTGCTACTGCTGTAAGTTTTAATATCCTTGTTCCTATTTTTCCTAAATGGATTACTCCTATGTTAGGTTCTGGAAAAAGGATCGATCACAATCATGTTAAGAAGTTTGAAGAAGACCTACTGGAGAAGGAGAAGATCGAAACTGAAGAACATATGGATGTCATTCACAAAAGGCTACTAGATGCTTTTGGTGTTCCAAGTTCTTAAGAAGGTAGTATATCAGATTAAGTGTTTTTTTTTTGCTCTGATTACTTAGTTTTATTTTGAGTAAGTATTTGTAATATCTACTGATCTTATTTTGAATGAATGAAAAGATAAGTAATATTTGATGTTAAAAGACAAGATAACTACTTAACTAGTCTACTAATAAGAAAAGATTCAAGTAGTTTTGGCTTCATCAAAAAGGGGGAAATTGTTAGGATATGAATCCTAGAACAAGTCCTACATGATGAATAAAAGATAAAAGATAAAGTTTTGATAAGCCAAAAGAAGACTTGAATATTTTCTAAGTGTTGACTGATCTAGTCTAGTTAAGTTGAAGTTATCTTATACAGATCAGTAGAGTTCACAAGACAAGTACTAGTTTCAAAAGATAAGTATGAAAGAAAAATACAAGTACAGTTTATAAGTACTTTGTATACTTGATAGGTTTGATATTGAGCTATTCAAGATGTATAGAAGCTCATATTTTTAAATGTAATAGATAGATTCATTGTATAGTTTATAAGTTGACTAAGCTTGTGTTATAAAAGCTTAATGTAATGTAATAGTCTTGTTAGATTAGTTGATAGGACTAGATTAGTTCTATGTTGTAATCTGAAGAAGCCTACTGCACAAGTCAAGTAAGAGACGCAGTCTACTACTACTGGACAAGACATGTGCGATTTAAACAAGACAGGTCAACTTGAAGTTAGTTACAGAAACGCGTGTTGAAGATAAAGATTGAAGAATTAGTTATGGAATAACTAATTAACTGAAGAAACGCGTGGAAGAATAAAAGAATCAGTTAGAAGGTAGTTTTCAAGAAAGGTTGTTACACAACTGAAAGTTCTTGGATTTGAAGTCTATAAATACCGCAAGGTATTCATTGGTTAAAGACTACTGAAAGATTGAGAATTACTACTTACGAAAGTCTATTGAAGTTTACTCTCAGAGTTGATTGATATTCAGAAAGTGAAGTCAGAAGACAAGTGAAGAATCAAGAAGGCTACTACTGAAGATCAGAGAAGTTTTTAGTTTTTGTTTGTTATTTTCAAGGTGCTAGATACTTGTAAAATTTCTAGTAAGATCGTAGACATATCTGGAGGTATAGTCTGTTGAAGATCTAAGTCTTCTTCTTGGGACTTTAAAGACAGGATCATACACTTGTACTCGATTGGAAGAGTTTAGTGGAAACATCACAACTGGGTTTGTGAGAGTGGATGTAGACAAGTTGTCGAACCACTATAAATCTCGTGCTCAATTTACTTTACAGTTTTGATTGTTTAAATTGCTTAATTGGTTTAACTACTTAACTGAAATTGATTAAGTTGAGTATAGAACAGAGTTCTCGAATCTAAGTTGAGTATAATTTTGAATTGGGCTCATTGTTAATTTCGTATTCCGCATATTGTACTTTGATATTTCGAAAGATTTTTGAAAAGTCTATTCACCCCCCTCTAGACATTTTCACTAGCTTACTCGTTATTAACTCAACTTGGGACCAACATTTCATCATCTCCTGAACCTGAATTTATTACTCCTAAACCTGCTGATTTGATGGAGTACACTATCTGTGATAAAGAGGATAGAATCAGGATAGATTTAAGGATAGCTTTGTTGAAGCAATTTCCTGGATTAGATGAGAGCTCGGTTGAGTTTGAGAAACTCCTTAGGATTGGCACATGGGTGTATCTTAAGAGGAGTACTTTAAAGGAGAATTTAGCCATCATGGAAGGTATGGGTGGTGCTTCAATCTTTGATGATTGGGAAGCAGAGCAGATGCAAGCAGCTGGTGTTAACTCTTTTCTTGAGTTAGTTACTCCAGAATCTATTGTGCTTCTTGTTGAAAGATTAACAGGAATCAAGTACACTGTTGAGAAGATTGCAACTCCTAACTCTGATGAAGATTTGTTTAATGAAGAGAAAGGTGTTGATGAAGCTGAGAATGCTGCTGAGAAGGATTTTATGGAAATTGATGAAGAGATTGACAATGCAACAGAGGTGTTTGAGAACACTGTTGTGATTGAGGAAACAGAAGTTGTTGAAAATCAAGCTTTGGATACTGAAGAGATGGAAAGCATTCCAATTCACTCTGCTGATCCTATTGTTCTTGAGGATGTGCAAGAACAGATCAGAACAGGTCCTGTTGAGAAGGAATCTGATAATTCTGACTTTGAGATGTTGAAAAAGTAGAATGCAGAGCTTCAAGCAAAGTTGGAAGATGCTGTCAAGATGTTCCAAGAAGCTATTGAGAGAATGAATAAATTGACTTCTGAACACTCTTATGAAAAGGTGATGGAGCATACAATGTCCAAAATTTTTGATCTTCATAGAGTACAAGAGAAGAACCTGTCTCAAGTGTTGCATAAAAAGCTGGAGCAACACATATCTTCCTTGAAAGAGTGGCATGATGAAGCCAAAAAGGGGGAAGATAGGACAAGGGAAGTGATGGAACAAACACAGTCACAACAAGCTCAGTTGGTTGTAAGTCAGGATGAATTAAGAGCTGAAATTGCTATTCTGAATGAGAAGTTGAAGCTAAGGAAGCAACAGAAGCAACAAGGTCAAGAAATTGTTGAGAAAAGACCTGATATTACTGGAAGTTCAAATCAGAAGAAGAGGAAGTTAGTCCTGTCTGATGAAGAACAACAAGAAGAAGAAGCTGGAAGAATTACCAGATCAAAAAGCAAAATGAAAGCTGTCATTACAAGTGAAGAAGAAAACTTGAAAAAGAAGAAAGAAAAGGATGTTAAGTTCTTGAAAACAAGATTTGATAATCGAGTTACAGCTTTGAAGAGAAAGATGAATACTCAGAAGAAAGCTGAAGGAAAAGAGTTTGACAAAGATTTTCAAGATGAAAACTTTGTGGATTTCATTGTTTTGACAGAACATATGGAATACTGGAAGAATTTAAAGAAGAAGTGGCAGATTGCTAACTTCATTGTGAAGAAGTTTGGTGATCATTCGAGCAAGGAAGCAGAATTTATTGATTTTGAAGAATTCATGCTGAATATTGATCAAGAGTTCTGGGAAGACATAGCACAAGTTGCTAATCGTGCTGGAACAAAGATTTTGTGTCCTGAAGAACCTAATTGGGAACCTCCAAGACTGGAAAATGGAGAACCTGATTACAAAGAGATCAACAACATTATTGCTGAGATTATCAAAGAAGAAGGAATATCTGATCATCAACATATGATGGATATCAAGGCAAGGATGTATGTGGCATTCAGAATCTGAAGATGCAGAATGAAGATGAAGGACAAGCTCAGAAGATAACATTTCTATCCTTAATCTTTATTTCTATATTTTGTGATCATTTCATATTTTGTGAGTATGTGTAATATGTGAAATATCTGATTTGATTGTGAATATGATATGAATTTCTGAATTGATGAACTGTTATGATTGACTACATACTTAACTACTGATTTATTAACATTTAAGTAGTTTTGGCTTCATCAAAAAGGGGGAAATTGTTGGGATACGAATCCTATAAACAATGTTCTAGTTGATGAAAGTATGTTTTGATGGCCAAAAGCAACTTAAAGTTAGTGATATATGTGGTTCTAAGTCATCTTAACTAAGTCATCTGAATATAAGCTTACTAATTTGATGAGAAACTTAAATTGAGATTACTGATCTTAATGGTATGAGAAATAAGTTTACTGATCTTATTGAGTAATAGTAAGAATAAAATTACTGATCTTAACTGAGTCATATGGAATAAGATTACTGATCTGAGTATGGAAACTGAGAATAATTTTAGTGATCTTATTAGTTACTGATCTTATATACTTACTGATCTTATATGCTTACTGATCTTATATGTAAGTTACTGATCTTAAGTGTTTACTGATCTTAGTATTTACTGAGCTTATATGGAAGTTATTGAACTTACATGAGTTACTGATCTTATTGTTTACTGATCTGATATATGAACTGTTAGGAACTAAGCTGATGTTTTGTATTGTATAGACAGCTTATAGTATAGGACTTAGTTATACTCATCTGTATATAGTTCAGTTGATGTATAGATAGGTTTTATATATGTAAAGTTGTATTCTATTGTATTCAGCATTGTAAAAGTTCAGAACAGTAGATTAGAACTAGATTAGGAGAAGATCAGAAGACGAAAGAAGACTCAGAGGACTACTTCAGAATAAGAAGACTTCAAGAAGAGTTGAAGAAGAGCTTAGAAGAAATCTGGAGAAGTTTTGAAAGTTTTAAGTTACTGTGCTGACTGACTCAGCAGAGTAAAATCCGAACAGTAAAATCCGAAGAGTAAAAATCAGAACAGTAAGTTACTGTGCTGATTTGGTGAAATTGAAGAATAAGTTTGGAAAGCTTATTTAAGGTGTAACTAAAGATTTATTGAAGAGATGCTGACTTAGAAGGAAGTTACAAAGTCGGTTACAAGAAGAAGTTACAAAAACAGTTTTAGAGTTAGTTGAGAGTTAGTTCACAAACTGCTAACTGTCATACTAAATTCTATAAATACTGTGTGATCTCCTACTGCTAAAGACTACTGAGCAATTACTGATCTTAGAGAATTCAAAGAGCAAGTCTACAAGCAAGAACTCACAGAGTTAAGGAAATCAAAGCAAGAAGAGCCACTAAATTGAAGAGAAGAATCAAAGGCTATTCAAAGAGAAGTTTTACTTTTCAAGTTTAAGTTTGTATTTTGTAAAACAAGTGTGCTAGTTACTTGGGAAATTACTAGTAGATCGAAGATATACCTTTAAGCCACAAGAAACTCAAGAAGAGTAATAAAACTTCACAACTGGAGTTGTGAGAGTGGATGTAGACATTTGTCGAACCACTATAAAATTATGTGTTCTTTACATTTACTGTTTGATATTTGTTTGAATTATTTAATCAAGAACATTAAGAATTTACAAAGATAAAGATCTATAGAAAAGTTGAGTATAAATTTGATTGGGCTCATTAGTAATCTTATTATTCCGCATTGTGTATTCTGATATATTGAAAGATTTTTGAAAAGTCTATTCACCCCTCCCCTCTAGACATTTTCACTAGCTTACTCAATATTATTAACTCAACTTTGGGACCAACAGTTCCTATTACATTGTGGCATTCAGGACGATCTACTAGCTCCCACACTTCATTTCGTTCAAATTGGTTCAATTTTTCTTGCATGGCAACGATCCAATTGCTATCCTTCATTGCTTCTTCTATGTCGGCTGGTTCAGTATTGGACAGGAAGGCACACCAACAGAACAGAGAAGTCTGAGGATTTTGGTTCAATTGCCTTCTGGTTTTGACACCTGGGTCTCCTCTCCTAAGATGAGGTTTGATGGATGGTTGGATCTCCATGTATTCCTCACAGGTGTGTTTGCACTCGATTAGTTAGGATTCTCATATGTTCTGATTTCAGGGGAGTTAACTGGATTTGCTCGATCGTCATCTGTGTCTTGGGTGTCAAAGAGATCATTCCCCCTTGCATTTAGAATTTGTGCATCTTGATTTAGATTTGTTTGCTCAGCTTGAGTGTGGGATCTTGTGACAGGTCTATGTGGTTTATCCTCCTTTGGATCTTCAGAGAAAGGTTCATCAACTTCAATGAACTCTTCTGATTTAGACATGATCACTAGTCTTCTCATCTTTTCTGCAGCTGAGTCTGTGTTGACTGCATTCTTTTCACAAGATTCAACAAATACAACATGAGGCGTTTCTTCCACAAGAAGGGTTCGCTTGTTGAATAATCTAAATGCTTTGCTAGTTGAGGAATATCCTAAAAATATCCCTTCATCTGCTTTGGCATCAAAAGCATTCAACTTACTTTTCCCATTATTGTGAATGAAACACTTACATCCAAATATATGAAAGTAAGATACCCTAAGTTTCCTACCTTTCCATAGTTCATATGGAGTTTTCTCATGAATTTTGTGAATGCCTGACCTGTTTTGGGTATGGCATGCTGTATTGATGGCTTCTGCCCATAGTTTCTTGGGAGTGGAGAACTCAGCTAGAAGAGTTCTTGCAGCTTCTTTAAGTGTTCTGACTCTTCTTTCAGCTACACCATTTTGTTGTGGTGTCCTTGCTGCACTTGTCTCATGCTGAATACCATTAGAAGTACAATATGCAATAATATGAGAGTTAATAAATTCAGTGCCTTTGTCACTTCTAATTTTGATAATTGGTTCTCCCTTTTCTATTTGGATTCTCTTTAGTAGCTCAGGAAGTTTCTGTTGAGTTTCACTCTTCTTGTAAAGGAAGATAACCCAAGTGTACTTGGAGTAATCATCTACTACAATTAGAGTGTATTTTCTTCCTGTTAGAGTTGTTGGAGTGATTGGTCCAAAGAGATCCATGTGAAGCAGTTCTAGAACTCTGCTGGTTGATGCAGTCTTCTTGGTCTTGAAGGAGACCTTTGTTTGCTTTCCCTGTTGACATGCATCACATACCTGATCTTTACAGTAGAGTTCATTAGGCAGTCCATCAACTAAGGATTCCCTTGCTAGCTTGTTTAAAGTCTTAAAGTTCAAGTTACTAAGGCGTTTGTGCTATAACCAGTTGATGTCTTTAGGGCTTTTTACAAGCAGACAGGTATCCTTAGGACAACTGTTCCAATTTGCAAGATACATACTACCTTTTCTAGATCCTGTTAGTAGGGTTTGTTTTGTTCGTTTATCACTTACAATACACTCATCTTTGGAAAAGTTTACTGAATATCCAGTGTCACAGAAATGAGATACTGATAGTAAATTGAACTTCAGAACTTCTACATATGATACATCATGTACCTCAATGTCACCATTCTTTAGGGTGCCATATCCTTTTGTGCTACCGTGCGCGTTATGACCAAAGAAGACTTTTGGACCTTTCTTTTCTATGTAATTAGTCAGCAGGGCTTTGGTTCCTGTCATGTGAGATAAGCATCCACTATCTATATACCAGGTTTCTCCTGCTTGACCACCTTTCCTCTATAGGTCCCTTCTTTCCTGTAATGTAGATTAAACTTTAGGTGCCCATTTTGTTTTGGGTCCTTGGGTGTTAGTTATAGTACTCTTGGGAACCCATGCATACATAGCTCTTTTGAATAGTCTTGAGCATTTGAGTTGTCTCCCTCGAGCATCACAGAACCAAATCTTACCAGCTGACACCTGGGGTTGCTTGATTTGATAGTTGTGTCAGCTAAGTGACTGTCAGATGACTTCTTCTTGTAGTTGTGTACAAGAATGATCTTCTGACTAGCTACATTCAGCTTGGGTGCATAAGCTGATCGTTTTCGAGTAAGTGAATCATCCTCATCTGTTCTCACAATCTCATAGGAGAGGGGAGGTGCAAAGAGAACATATGTGTTATAAGAAGATCTGTTTTTCTTCTTGGCTGAATTAGCATACAGCTGAGACTACCTCAAGCGAAATGGTCCAGGCTGTTTACTATTCCTCTGTGCATGTTTTGGGGCATTTAACCTTTTAGCATTTAACTGAGGTTGCCTTAAATGGACTGGCCCAGAGTTAGCTGGTCTCTTACCATTTCTGGCTATGAAATAGTTATCTTTAGGTTGTCTTTGCACGTGTGCCTTTTTATTCACTTTAGGATCACTGTGCTTAGAGCACTCACCTTTCTCAAGAACTTGTGATGTGGATTTGTTAGGTTCACAACACTCAGCTAGAGAGAATTCTGATGAACTTGATTCAAAACCAATACCCATCTTGTTGGCATTTGATCTGTAATATTCAGAAATGTGTTCTATAGTTGCCGAGGCTCTATTGAACTCTGATATCTTTAGATCTATGCCATTCTTCTCCTTTTCTAAGAGCTCATGTTTTTGGAGAAGATCATCAAACTTGGATTGTAAGGTTCGGAAATCATAGGCATCTTTGGCTTGTGTTCTAAGCATTCACTCATAAGTTTGATTAAGAATAGTGTGTTCTTCTTTAAGAAGTTCAAGCTCTTGTGTTAATCGTTCATTCATTTTTAATAGCTCAGGGGTGCTTTCGAACTTAGCCTTTTCCAACCTTGTGATTTCTTTCCTTAAATCCTTGTTTTCTTTCTCCACTTCTATGAAGGCTCTTATTGCGATATCGAGATCACCTTTTACTTCCTCCAAGGATTGGTAATAGGTGTTCCCGAATTCGCCTACAGATGAGTTAGCCTCATCTGTGTGTGAAGAGGCAGGTAAATGATAAGTTGAAGAGGGTAGATCATCACTCTGGTATTCTGATTCTTCAATCACCATTGCTTGTCTATCTGAGTTCCTCTTGTCTCTTCTTGACTTTCTTTCTTCTTTATCTCCTGAACTCAGGTCTGGGCACTCATAGACATAGTGTCCAGGCTTATGACAATTGAAGCATGTACCTAGTTTCTGACTTGGATTATTTCTTCTTGGAGGTGTAGCATCTCTTCTCCTCTGACTTCTAGTATCAGAAGGCTCTTTGTCCTTCCTAGGATACCTTTCTGGAGTTCTTTCTCTTGATTCTCAAGAGGATGATCCAGCTCTTTTATCTTTGTAATTTTTGTAGAATTTTCTATATTTGCTGTTTAGGTTGTTCATCCTTTCGAATCTTTTGAACATAAGAGCCATCTGTTCCTTTAGACTCATATCTGACCCTCCTACTTCATCTGTGTTTAGGGGAGTTTTGCCAGATGAGGTGCTCGTGGCTCTTGTACTTGTAGAGGCTTTGAAAGCTACGGTCTTGGTGTCGGATGGAGTTGAAGTTTGCACATCATTTTCTGAGTTTTCTTCTCTCTCCAGGTCATATTCATGTGCTTTTAAATTCTAGAACAGAGTCTGAGCTGTCCAGTTCTTGATGTCTTGAGTATCTTTGATGATGGTCTTCTTCAGCTTCCACTTCTTGGTTAGAGAGTCTAGGATTTTTAGATTTTTCTCTCTTTTGGTGTATTTCTTGCCAAGAGACTAAATCTCGTTTATAATCTTGATAAATCTGTTATCCAACTGATCAATAGTCTCTTCTGGTAGCATCTTGAAGTGTTCGAACTTCTTGACTGCTGTTGATAATTTGCTTTCTTTGATCAGCTCCGTTCCTTCACACAGAAGTGCTAGTGCATCCCACATTTCCTTAGTTGTCTCACAGTCGAGTACCTTTGCTATATACTCATTGGGGAGAGTCTGCATAATGTAATCTTGAGCAATACTGTCAAGGTTTGACTGCTTCATCTCTTCTGGTGTGAGATCTTTCATGGGCTTCGGAGCAAGTTCTCCAACTGGGATCTCAGGATCACCATTTGCTGTGTTGACCGCCATGATTGTGATTGGCCCTTCTGTGATTACGGACCACATCTTGTAGTGAACTGGAGTGAGATTCTTCCTCATCCTCATCTTCCAATAGTCATAGTCTTCTACTGAAAACTTAGGCACTTTACGTATGTTAGCACTCATACTGTATGAGTTTTCGAGAACAAGTTTTTTTTTTCAAAAGATAGATCTGTTCAAGAGGACTACAGAAAGACTCCCTCAAGTCTTCTGATAATATAGAGATAGTAGTCCGTTAGAACCACTGCTCTGATACCACTTGTTGGTCCCTGAACGAGTAGTGAATGGGATTAAATTCTAGAGGGGAGGGGTGAATAGACTTTAAAATTTTTAATTAAAGATTGGGAAACCTCTTCTGATTGCTATGTCTTCTGGACAACAAGTCTACTGGTCCAGAAGACAATAGTTATCTGATGGAGTGGTTTGTATGCGGAAGTGAGTAGGCCTTTTTATTTAGACTCGTTCTTATGAATAGCCAATTACTTTTTATGCGAAAGTGAGTATGCCTTTTTATTTAACCTTATGGAGGGGGTTTTGGGGTTTTTAAATGGATCCAACTAATGGTTCAAGCTTATAGATTGCTTAACCACTGTGCCTAAATCAAAGATTATACAGTATGTATTGGATTTAGCTTCAAAATTCTTGCGTGTTCTCTTTTGTTTTTTCTTCTTCATCCTCTTGTATTTATAAGGAGGATTGATGCAACTAGCCGTTGGAGTTGACTAGCCGTTGGCAATCTTTCCTTGTGTTATTGCTTGATTCCTTGATTCCAGCGACTTTGATCTTGATTGCTTCAAATCTGGGATCGTGTCAATCTTCTAAATAAGGTAAGTTTGTATTTGAATTACGCAAGATGACTTTGGAATCAGTCGAGTCTTTGACGAGCTACTAGTCTGCTGATCTTCTAGTGGTCTGGTCAACTCGTCTGGCCTAGGAGAGTATGTACTCGGATATCAGATGGGTACTTCCTCTTCTGATCTGGGAAAAGGCTTGTACTGACTCTGGCCATCAATGACTTCGAATTTATCAGCTAAGAAGGTATACAAGCAACTTGCTGATGTTTAAAGGATCTTCTAGTCTTCATGTCTTCTACTCTTCATATCTTGAGATAGCGCATATAGGCTCCGAATGTGCTAATCAGCTGAGTTACATACAACTGATACCACAAGACTAGACTTAGCTTAAGCTGATCTATACAAATATCAGCTGATCCTATTACATGTATTTATAAACTCTAAGTGTTTTGGCCATCAAAACTATACTATCATCCGTAGGGGCTTAGGGTGAATTTACATCCCAACAGATGTTATTGGGGAACACTTTCAATCACGATGCAGTCACCACTCTTAAAGTACGTGTTATGGCTGCTATTTGGGACCAAATAGATGGAGATTGGCAAGGTCTCTTCATGGACAAAATTGCTTTTGAAGCAAAGAAGGTCTCATTAGATATACAAAAGAAGGAGTAGATTGTTACGTCCACTGTCAGTTTTGTTAACAAACTGAGCATAATTCTTCCAGATGTTCTTCCCAAGAAGTATAAGATGGGGCCAGCCAAGAATTTTCATTCATCCAAATGGTACTTAAAGAAGGAAGCCCTTGCTGAGGCAGAAAGGGTGAAGGAAGAAAAGAAGAAGTTAGCTGGAACATCCTCAGCTGATGCAGCTAACATTGAAATAGAAGACAAGGAAATTTTGCACGACTCTGCTGAATCTGCCGAAGAAGAGGAGGACCAAACAGAGAAGAAAACCTCTCAGAAGGTTGTTGTTAATGATGATGACAATCAGACCTTAGCTCAAAGAAGGTTGCTGATTAGGTCTGGACTCATCTCCCCTTCTGATTCAGATGCTACCCATTCTGTCTCTCCTCTGAAAAAGACAGGTACTACAACACCCACTATTTCAATAACTCAGTCTAAACTGGCAAAGAGCCTGAAGAGAAAGAAAAATAATTCCTCCTTTACCAAGAACTCAAAGAAATCCAGACTCCCTACACCAATGGTCATAGCTCCAATCTCAGCCTTTGACCCAACTGACAATACCAACCCTCATGAGCTCACAAACACTACTTCCTAAATCCCTGCTGATACTCACACAGCAGAGACACAACTCAGGAACCTCAAACCACTAACCTCATAACTCCATCCGACATCACAAAAACTACTTCCCAAAACCTGCTGATACTCACACAGCAGAGGAAACCATCCCAGCAAACTAATCCCCTGACCCTAATTCCTCTTCTGTACCCGAGAAACTGGCATCAGAAGACCCTTCTCAATCTCAACCACAGTTCAAGATGGTAAACTATCCAATGTGCACAAGGGAAAAGATAATGAGATTGAGGATAACCAATCTACTGAAGTCTACTGTGCCTGGAGTTGATGAAGATTCAATCCAATTTGAGCAAGTACTCCGAGTATGTACTTGGATTGAACTTAGAAGAGATGATGTGGATGACCTTGCAGAAGTCATGGAAGAAATGAGAGGTTTAGCCCATTTTCTAGGTTGGGAAATGGAACAGAAAGAAGTTGCTCAAGTGAAGTCTTTCACTGAGTTGTTGCCTGAGGAAGCACTGGCATGAGTGTGTGATAGGATACTTGGAATCACAACCTCACAGACCACTGCTGAGGAGCAAACTGTATCAGCACCAGCAGACAAATCCATCCCTGAGAACCTGGCCCAAAGTCAATCTTAGCCTAATACAGCTGATACTGTGCAAGACGAATCTGTGGAAGAAATTGAAGAAAAAGATATCATAGAGATTCCAGCGAATCTAAGGGCTAGACATGCAAACTTCAAGGTCAGAAATGAGTTTGAAGACTTCATCTCTCCACCTGTCCAAAGAAACAGAAGAATCCTTACTCATCTGGCTAATGCCACAGCAAACTTCCTGGAGGAAGGCTATCTGACTACAGAAGAAAGAGGCCTAGCAATGGTTGTGTTCAATCCAAACATCATTCAGATGCCACAATAGGAACCTCAAGGTACTGCCTCCCCCTCTACTCCGTCTATAGATATTAGAGCAGATGTATGTGCTCAAGTCAGGGAAGCAATAGACTCGCACTTCGAGAAGGGGCTAGGCATACAGCTGGCTAGATATGTTGAAAGAGCAGCATAGGAGCAGAGAACTCGCCTTACAAATCAAATCCTCGATATCGAAGACAAATTTGGTGAGACACTCCATAATCAGATAGAAGAATATCTCGACAGTGAAATGAAAAAGACAACAGACAGAACAAAAATGTTTGCTGACCTCTACTCCAATGAGACAACCCGCATGGAGACCATCTACAAGTCTAAGCTCGAAGATGCTGAAGCTAGAGGTGCACAAGTACAAGCTCTACTCTCAACAACAGCTGCAGAGAATGAGAAGTTAAGACCTCAGCTGAAGGAAACAGCTGACAAACTAGAAGCTATAACAGCTCAGCTAGAGAAGGCCTCTACCTCAAATTCTCATGCTCAAGTTCTTGAGCATAGCGTCAATCACCTCACACATGTCAGCAGAGTCAATGCCATGGCTCTAAAGCAGACTCTTCAGGTTGAAATCATGAATGCCATGAAACCTTTTGCAGCTGCCCTTGCTGAAGCCAAAAAGGGGGAAGATGTGTTGATAAAAGCTCTGGAAAAGTCTACTGCCTAGCAGGCTGAACTAGTTGTAGCTCAAGATGATCTAAATGAAACCTTGGGAGGCTTGAAAAGCAAAACCAAGAACAGGAAAGGAAAGGAAGCGGTCCAAGATGAAGCTCAAGGTGCTACTACTCAGCTACAAATCACTACAACAGAAGAGTCAACTCTTGTCAGGAGAATGACAAGAAAGAGAAAGGCAGCTGAAACATCAATAATCCCAGCAGAGCCTACTGCAGAAGAGAAAGAGGCTCAAGAGCTGAAGAAAAGAAAGATGCAAGAAGCTCAAGAGATCAAACAGAAGAAACTGAATGATGCAAAGACTGTTAAAGCAAAGTTTGAGAGGAAAGTGGCCAAAATCAGAAAAGCACTCAAAGAAAAGGAAAGAGAAGAGAGTGCTCAGGTTACTAACAGCAAATATGTGGATCTGCTGGTATTGCAAGATGAACTACCTAAATGGTACCCTCTGAAGAAGAAATGGCAGCTTAAACACCACATAGTGAGAAAATTTGGCCCCCTCTCAACCTATAAGGAAGAATTCCTTCAATTCTCCCAATTCATGAAAATTGAAGATGAAGTACTCTGGACAGAAATTCTGAAGACAGCTAAGACCGTAGGCTACAGAATCCTAACTCCTGAAGACCCTGTCTGGAAACCGCCCACTCTGGACTCTAGAAGGACAGACATGATAGAAGTCAAGAGGATTCTGGAGAAAATCTACATTGAAGAAAATGTTACAGACCTACAACACATGCAAGATATTCGCACTCATCTGTACCTTGCCTACCGCATCTGAAGACCAGAAGAACTGATGAAGACTATTCAAGAAGTTCAAAGATACTAAAAACATGTAGACTGTAAACCTCCATCTTATTACAAGTATTAGATCTTTTTAATTACAAGAAAAATTCTCACTGTCTTCATCAAATCATTAAACTGCTGTAGGTCCCTAAGTTGAGTTAATATCGAGGGAAGCTAAAGAAAATGTCTAGAGGGGGGTGAATAGACTTTTCTAAAATCTTTCGATATATCAGAATTACACTGTGCGGAATACGAAATTAATAATGAGCCCAATTAAAGTTTATACTCAACTTAATTCGAGAACTCTGTTTTATGTATACTCAACTAGTCTAGATCAGTTATGTAATTCAATCAACTAAACAATTAGCTAATTAAACAACAAACAAAAACAGTAAAGTAAATCAAACACGAGATTTATAGTGGTTCGACAACTTGTCTACATCCACTCTCACAAACCCAGTTGTGAATTTCTTATTAACTCGTCCAATGGAGTAATATGTTCTTGTAGCTTTAAGTCCCAAGAAATAAGACTTAGATCTTCTCGATAACACTTCCAAGTGCCTCTTCGATCTTACTAGCGATTTACAAGTATCTAGCAACTTGAAACAATAAACGAAAATAAAACTTCTCTTTGTTCAGTAGTAGCCTTCTTCGATCTTCACTTGTCTTGCGTAGCTTTACTTTCTGAACTTCAAACTCTGAGAGTAATTTCTTCACTTGAATCTTCAATAATGCTTGCAGTATCAATATTTCAGTAATCGTATCAGTATCTCAGTAATCAGTAGTCTTCAAATGATAAACTCCTTCAAGTATTTATAAACCTCAAGAACTTAGGTAGTTGTAACCAACCTTTCTTGATAACTGATTTCAACTGAATCTTCTTATCCATAAACGCGTTTCTTGTTACGAATTAGTTATTCCATAACTAACTTCTTCATCCTTATCTTTCACGCGTATTTATAACTAACTTCATGTTAACTTGTCCTGTGTAGTCTAGTAGATGCACTTATCTTGTAGTCCACCTGTCTTGAGTAGTAGACTGGTCTTCTCTTCTTGTGCAGTAGACTTCTAATAGAACTAATCTAGCCCTATCATCTAACCTAACAAGACTATTACATTACATTAAGCTTTTATAACAAAGCTTAGTCAACTTATAACTATACAATGAATCTATCTATTACATATAAAAACATGAGCTCTATACAACAGTTATAGCTCAATAACAATCTAACATATACAATCAAATATGAAGTACTTATACATCGTACTTATCTTTCAATAATACTTGTATTATAAAATTGTACTTTGTCTTGTGAATTCTACTGATCTGTACAAGACGACTTCAACTCAACTAGACTAGATCAATCAATACTTAGAAAATATTCAAGTCTTCTTTTGGCTTATCAAAACTTCATCTTTTATCTTTTATCATCATTTAGGACTTGTTCTAGGATTCATATCCCAACAATTTCCCCCTTTTTGATGAAGCCAAAACTACTTGAATCTTTTTTTATAAGTAGACTAGTTAAGTAGTTACCTTGTCTTTTAACATCAAATAGTACTTATCTTTCATTCATTCAAAATAGATCAGTAGATTACACATACTAATTCAAAATACGAACTATGAATTAAAGCAAACAAAAAAACTAAGTACTCAAAAAAAATCTAATCTGAAAGAATACCTCCTTCTGGGTTTGGAACACAGAATGCATCTAGGAGTCTCTTGTGAATTAGACTGATATGATCTTCATCTTCAATCTTCTCTTTATCTAACAACTCTTCTTCGAATTTCTTGATTTGATTAACATCAACCCTTTTACCTGAGCTTGTCATGGGACATCTCCATTTAGGAAATTCAGGAACAAGAATGTTGAAATTAGCACTAGCAGAAATCCTCAGGATTAAATGCCATAACTTCCTGTGTTGTCCTTCCATGAACCTGTCAAATAAAGAATATAATTCATCTTGGCTTTCAGCATCACCATATTTCCTGATGATCCAATGATCAAGTTCACATTGACTCTTCACTTCAATCCATTCAGCTCTATGCTCATTATCTATGAAGTGATCAATGAACTTGTCTTCCATCTTGTCTTCATCAGCTTTCAACTTTTGTAGCCTTTCAATATGTTTCGTAATTTTCTTCTTGCTTGCATAATGAATCTCATCATCTGCAATTCTTTGTTTCTTCTCAACTACAGTAGTAGCAGTAGGTTCTTCAATACTCAGCTTCCTCTTAACTCGTCTGGTCTGAATCTCTGCTTCAGGAGACGATGCAACAGCTTTACCTTTCTCTAATCTTTTCTGCTTTTCAGTTTCAGCATGCTCTAGATCTGCCTTCTTCACTAATCTGCCTCTTTTAGGCCTTCTTAGTTCTTCAATTGCAGTAGCAGCAGCTTTCATCTCCGGTTCAGCACTAGCAGATTTTACAACTATATCTTCAATTCTACTTGTCTCTTCCCCCTTTTTGGCTTCATCACTTGTCTTAAGAGTGAAAAGAGAAGTAAACCGAGTCATCTCTTCTTTCAAAGCTTCCTTCATTGCTTCAGCAGCTGACTCAATGTGCTTCTGATGCGATTCCGCATAACTCATCTTGTCTAAGCGATCAGTAACCAGTTCCAACTTCTGTGTACATGAAACTAGTTCATCTTTCAATTGAGTAGCCGTCTGTCTAAGAAGAGTATTCTGTTCAGTCAACTCATGTAGAACAGCCCGAGAACGCACCAACTGATCTTGTGCCTCTCTTCTCTGTTCATCAGCAATAGCAACTTTAACACTGTAGAGTCTCTCCATTTTGCTTGACTCTTCAGCTAGCGATCAAGCAAAAGAGATTGATCTCTTTTCTGAAACATCAACTTGTTTCTTCAGAAAATCTTCAACTTGAGCAAACAGCTCTTCTCGGAAAGTTGAGTCCATCTTGTTGATCTCACCAACAAATAAGTCTCTGGATTGGTCAACAAGTGACTGATTCTGTGCAATTAGCACATCCTTCATTTTCAAGTTCAAGAACTCGTCTATGGCAGTATAAACAACACTTCTCAGATCAGTCTTTAAATCATCCAGAAATCTGTTTGGCACAGCTTGAGTAGAACTGGAAGTTCCAACAACATTATCAACGGCTTTGAGTTCTTCTTCATCAAACATCTCAGCATCCAAGAACTCACCATCTTCTTTACCAAGCATGAGTGAGTCGACTTCATCTTCATCACTTTCAACAATTTCTTCCAATTGTTCTGAAGTCTGGACTGCTATCTCAGCTACATCCGGCTTGATCTCGTCTTCCACAAGATCAGTCTGGGTTGCGACGTCAAAAGCAAATACATCCTCAATAACACCATCTGGAATATTCAGAAGCTTCTTGACTAGATCAACCAGGGCTTTGCGCGGGAATAGCTCGGAGTGATCCTTAACTCCACTATGTTCTTTCTGTTCCATCTCCCAATCCATAAAATTGGAGATTCCGCCCATGCCTTGAATGACTTCAAAAAGATCATCCGTAGAAGACTTCTTCAAAGCGAACCATGTACAAATCCTGACTAGCTTTTCAAACTGTTCAGAAGCTGTGTCGATGTCAAGAGTCGAGAGCGTCTTCTGAAGATTTCTTGAAACTCGAGCACGAATCCTCTTCTCTCGTAGACACATTGGATAATATACTAGGGATTCAAATCTAACATCAGACGGGTCCTGAGTAGATGGGGTCTCTAACTCAGCTGTTGCAGTGGCAACTGGCGTCTTGTCTGAAGTAGATGGGTTAGAGGGTTCACCATATTCTGGTGAGGGAGAGGGAGTAAAGGCTGTGGTTTCTGTGGGCTTTGATGTGGCTTGGTCAGGTATGACAACTGTAGGAGTATCAGTTGTATCTTGTTTGGGAGTGATTTCGGGTAGGCTGACCCTCAGCGGATATACTGGCAGCACTTGTGAGGTTGAGGGAATAGGTCTAGGCCTAGATCGATGTGATCTTGCCTTGGTTCGAACAGTAGAGAGAGAGATAGAGGGAATTGACAAAGCTTGTGAAGAGGTACCAACCTGGTGACTCGACTCTTCTGGTGGAGGTGGAGTACCAATTCTCATTAGAGTATACATCTCAGGAACTTGGTCACTCGACTCCTTCTCTTGATTTGACTCCTCTTCTGATTGAGTCTTCTCCGAGTCGTCTGCACTGGACTCAGCTTCCGTAGACCCAGCTTGTGAAGAACTATCTGAATCCGCATACGGCAACACTTCAGATTCATCAAATTGAACCTGCCTAGGAGCAGCTGGCCTTCCAGCAACCTGCTTCTTCAGAGCCTCTTTCTTTAGATAGAACTTAAGAGGATGAAACGGCTTTCCCTTGCTCCAAGTGGTCTTGTTGGGCATCAATAGTGGGAGTAAGATGCTCAGCTTGTTTCCATATCCAACTGCTTGAGAGACTACCCAGTTCCGAGTATCAACATCCACCCTAACACTTCTTTCGAAGTGCATCATCCTGTCAGCTATTAACTTAAACCAATTACCCTCAGTAATTCCATCATAGATAGCTGCCATAATCCTTGTTTTGACTTGGGTGACTGAGTCATAAGACCTAGTGGCACATAGAAGCATCTTGCTAGCTATGTCCAGTAGAGTGCGATATTTTTCTAGGAGCTCACCCTTCTTGGCTGTAATAGCTTTACCATCTGGTTTCAACTTCATCTTCCTTCCACAGAAAATGCTTAAATATCTCATCTCTTGCCCTTCCGCATACTTCTCCACATCAATCGTTCCGATGGGCAACCTCAATCTTTCAAAAAGAGCTTCACGAGTGATTTCCACTCGATTTGAACCAATAAAAGATTCGATGACATCTCCTCTTCTGCTGGCATTAGCATAGAATTCCAGAACCTCCTCCTCCAGAACAACCTGAGGAAACGCCTCCAAATAGGGTTTTAGCCCGCATCTTGTGCACTTGGTCAGGATTTCTTCATTTCCGACTGTGTGATTTCCACCAAAAAACAGGGACGGTTCAACATGCACCTTGTTGTCATTAATGTATCTGCCTAGATCAAACGGTGCCTGTATGTTGGTACTAACATCGAAGATAGATCGAATCGACATGTTAAAAGATTTGTAATGAACACAAACAACGGATTATGCAGGAAATCACTGTTAGGCGAGTAGAAGAGTTATGAAAAATGTGAGGCAAGACGTGTGCAAGTGTTGGGTTTTGTTTAAAACTGAATTTTTGATCCAACGGTCAAGATTGAAAAATTAGATCCAATGGTTGAGACCTTTGGCATTCGGTTACGGAACCGAAAAAAATGTGAATTGATTTTGTACAAATTGAAATCCGCCTCTCTTATTTGCAAAATTAAAGAGTGTACTCATCTGACCTATCTAGGTCGTGTTATGGCATGAATTGAATGTGTACACCTCATTAACTAGTGGTGTATAAATCCAATTCTAGGATTTCCAAATTTTAACACTATCACATTACTTTAACATCATTAATTTATTTCGAGTAAACACTTAACACATATCCTATTTAAATCAAAAAAAACTTAGCTTGTCTGTTCGAGTCCATCCAGAACAGATGAGTAGGACTAAGCTTCATAAGGCGAGTAGGCTTAATGGCACAAGACGAGTAGTCTTATGTCCACCAGATGAGTTCCCCCTTCGACTGTGCGTATCTGTCTGAACGTCGAACAGCTTTATGTACCTGTCTTATTTAGTACGATAGATAGTCGAGTAGAATATATAGAATGAATATCAATTTAAATCAATGATCAAGGTTCAAACAAGATGGCTGTAACCAAACTAAAGAGTCAACACAAGGATTTTTAAGAAATCAAAGATTCCCCCTTAAATGTTTATTCCCTTAGTATTACCCTCAGCTTTACCAGCTTCCTCATCGGGTTGTTTGGTCAACTTGTCTGACCTTGTATACCTGTCTGTTGAGTGAGTAGATGAGTGCTCTGTGCCTTTTGTGGTAACTTGTCTATTTCTCCTTTCTTCTTAGGACTGTACCTGTCTGGTTAGTACATCTCTACATACTAGTAGGATCAAGATCAATTAGTCCTAGACTAATGCATAATTCACGAAATCGGGCCTCAGCTAATGGTTTTGTGAAAATATCAGCTCTTTGAAAATCAGTATGAATCTTTTCCATGCGAATATCCTTCTTTTCTACATGATCACGTATGAAATGGTGTTTCACATCAACATGCTTACAACGTGTGTGCAGAACAGGATTTTGTGTAATGGCAATAGCACTATTACTATCACAGAATATTGGAACATTTGATTCACAAATATTATAATCTCTAAGCTGTTGAATAAGCCATAATAATTGACTACAACAACTACCAGCAGCCATGTACTCGGCTTCAGTAGTAGAGGTAGCAACACTTGTCTGCTTTTTCGAAAACAATGAAATGAGTTTTGTGCCTAAGAATTGACAAGAACCAGATGTAGATTTCCTATCTATTCTACAACCACCAAAATCAGAATCAGAGTAGCCACTTAGAGATAGATCATCATTTGAAGGATAACATATACCACGATTGATGGTTCCTTTCAAATATTTCAAAATCCTTTTAGTGGTTTCCATATGACTCTCTTTTGGATTAGCTTGAAAACGAGCACATACACCAACAGAAAATGCAACATCAGGTCTACTAGCAGTCAAGTAGAGTAATGAACCAATAAGACCACGGTAATGAGTTTGATCAGTACATTTACCATTCTCGTCTGGATCCATCCTGTAAGTAGGTTGCATAGGTACTCCAGAGGATTTACAAGTCTTAATACCATACTTGTCTAGTAGATTACGAGTATATTTTGCTTGATTTATGAAAATCCCTTCTGGGGTCTGTTTTACTTGAAGTCCAAGAAAGTAATTCATTTCACCCATCATAGACATCTCAAATTTACTTTGCATTAGTGTTGAGAAACTTTCACTCAGCTTTTTGTTAGGTGAACCAAAAATGATGTCATCTACGTAAATTTGGATGAGTAAAATGTCTTTCCCTTCTTGTCTTCTAAACAAGGTTCTATCTACCTTGCCTTTAGTAAAACCATTTTCCAATAGAAATTGAGAAAGAATATCGTACCAGGCTCTTGGAGCTTGCTTTAGTCCATATAAGGCCTTCTTTAATCTGTATACCTGGTTACCTTTGACTTCGAAACCTGGGGGTTGTTCAACATACACTTCTTCCGCAAGAATACCGTTAAGAAATGCACTTTTAACATCCATTTGATATACAGTAAATTTCATGTAAGCAGCATATGCAAGGAACAATCGAATGGCTTCTAGTCTAGCAACAGGAGCATATGTTTCATCATAGTCTATGCCTTCAGCTTGTGAATAGCCTGGGGCGACTAGTCTAGCCTTATTACGAACAACTACATCATTCTCATCTTTCTTATTCTTGAAAATCCATCGAGTGCCAACTACATTATGATGTTTCGGTCTATCGACAAGTTCCCAGACGTCGTTTCGAACAAACTGATTCAACTCGTCTTGCATAGCAATGATCCAATTACTATCAGCCAATGCCTCATTAATGGTTTTAGGCTCGATAGATGAGAGGAAACAACACCAGCAAAACAGAGATGGACTAGATTGTTCTTGCGACTCAAAGAGTTGTCGTCTAGTCTTAACACCAACAGTAGAGTCACCAATAATATTTTCAGTATTATGCGCTGATTTCCATGTATTTCTATTCTTAACAATAGTACTATCATCTATATCATGTACAGCATCATACATGTCAACATCATTATCATCAGAAGATTTAATGGGAGTAGACGAGTCGACGAGTTTAGGCATGTCAACTGGTCTAGTAGAGTTACCTTGAGCACTTACCTTCTTCTGGTCATCTGACTCGAGAGCTTTCATGAATGGATTGTATGCTTGAACGGATTCATATACCTCTGAGTCTTTGTCAGATTCGATAGTTAGCTCAGTAACTTTCTCACTGATCTTGTTGGTAGACGAGTCCTGTTGAGATTCTTCGAAAACCACATGTGGTGTTTCTTCCACACAAAGGGTAGAGTAGTTGAATACTCTAAATGCTTTGCTAGTCGAGGAGTATACTAAGAATATCCCCTCGTCTGCTTTAGCATCAAATGCATTCAACTTGTTTTTCCCATTGTTATGGATGAAACACTTACATCCAAATATATGAAAATATGAAACTCTGGGTTTTCTACGTTTCCATACCTCATAGGGCGTCTTACCTAGTGCTTTATTGATAGCACTTCTATTTTGTGAGTGGCATGCAGTATTGATAGCTTCTGCCCAAAATTTCTGAGGCGTATTATACTCTGTCAGCATGGTCCTGCAGGCCTCCTTAAGAGTTCTGTTCCTTCGTTCTGCTACTCCATTTTGCTGTGGTGTCCTAGCTGCACTGGTAAGGTGCTGGATGCCACGCTTAGAACAAAATTCTTTAATATAGCAGTTAATGAATTCAGTACCCTTGTCACTACGGATCTTGACAATTGACTGATTCTTCTCAACCTGTAACTTCTTCAACAGATCAGGCAAAAGTGTTTGTGTATCACTCTTCTTGTGTAAGAAGACTACCCAAGTGAACTTAGAATAGTCGTCTACCACAACAAGTGTGTACCTTCTACCGTTCAAAGTTGGAGGAGTTATTGGGCCATGTAAGTCCATATGTAGAAGTTCAAGAACTCTACTGGTTGAGAGGGATGGAATAGATTTAAAAGAACCCTTTACCTGTTTACCTTTTTGACAGGACGTGCATACATGTGACTTATAGTAGACTTCATTGGGAATACCTTCCACAAGGTAGTCTCTGGCTATCTTATTAAGAACCTTAAAGTTTAGATGACAGAGGCGTCTATGCCAGAGCCAGCCAAGTTCTTTAGGATTCTTAGTAAGTAGACAAGTGTCCCTCGGACAACTGTTCCAGTTTACTATGTACACACTTCCTTGTCTAATGCCGACCAGTAAGACTGTGTGTGTTTTCTTGTCAATGATTTCACATTTCTGACTTTTGAACTGCACCTTGTATCCACGATCACAAAATTGTGAAACAGAGAGTAAATTGTATTTCAAGCCTTCAACATAAGAAACATCTTGAATCTCTATGTCTCCATTCCGAATGTAACCAAATCCTTTAGTAACAGCAATGGAGCTATCACCAAATATCACTTTTGGTCCTTCTTGCTCATGGTAGCTTGATAAGAGAGTCTTGGTACCAGTCATGTGGTGTGAACAGCCACTGTCTATGTACCAAGTTTCTCCTGTTGAGCCACCCTTCTTGTATAGATCGAGTCGACCCTGCAATAGATGATATTTCATAATTTAGGTACCCTCCTTGTTTATTGGGGTCCTGGGGGGTTAGTCGAGTTCAATGGAATCTAAATGTACATTGGAGTCCTGAACAAGTTTGATCTTCTGAGCTTACGACCATATTTGTTGCAAAATAAGACCTTGTTGTCCTTATCTGGCCTATCAGTCGAGTTCGGGTCTACTCTTTGGAGATAGCCTTTTGACTTAATCTCTACTTGAGCAGGCACTTGTCTATGATAGTCAGAGTAAGGTTTATATGCATTAGGTCCATACGGTTTATAGACATGTTTAGGTCTTTCTTCTCCTTCGATATCATATGACAAAGGTGGAGGATATAGAACAGCTTGTGTACGATATTTTGGACCTTCCTGTCTAGGTCTAGACGAGTAGAGTTGAGACTGCCTTATGAAAGGAGGTCTAGACTCTTGTCGTCTAGTCTGTACTAGTTTAGTACTCGTCTCCTCAGGATACCAATCCTCGTATCTGACCTGATTTGGTCGTTCACGATTCTTAGTCCTTTGTTGACTTGTCTTAAACGGAACAGGCTTGTTGTTAACTTTCTTTTTACCTCCCTTGGTATTTGGAATGTTAACTTGAGCTTGTTTTGGTACAGTACCTTTAGATGGAGTGTCAATATCGTATATCATTGGTTCTTTTCCTTTATCATTAGTCAAAGAACTTGAGATGAAAATAGTAGGGTTCTTGGGAACTTGAGTAGACGAGCTGGGTGTCTCAGCACCTATGCCTGTCTTGTCAGCAGGAGCCCTATACCTATCTGACAGTTCAAGGTTAACCTTAGATGAGTTAACCAGGTCAGTAAGTTTAAGGTCTAAAGTGACAACCTCAGTTTCTAAGAACTTATTACGTTCTTCAAGCTTTTTGAACTTGCTTTGTAAAACATTGAATTCATGTTTCTCAGTAGCATGTGTCTTAAGTAGGTCTTGATACTACTTGTCTGTCAATGCACACTTGTCTTTGAGTTGACTCAACTCTTCTTGCAAGCGTTCATTTAGGACTGTTATATTAGGATCTACTTTAGACTGAGCTTCCTTAAGATCGATGATTTCTTGTCTTAAGATGATGTTTTCGTCACTGACTTCAATGAATGCCTTGTTGGCAAGTAGGAGGTCGTCTTCAACTGCACTAGTAGAGTGCTGAAGGCTACTCCCTACTTTGCTACTGGCAGTGTCACTTTCATCAGAATCTGATTCATCACAAGATTGAAAAGAAGTAGCAGATGATACCTCTTGGTCGATTTTAGCCATGCAGCAAAGACCATCATCTACTATGAAAGCTTCATCGTGATCTGGTTCAGACGGGTAGCTAGATGAGGATGATGGCAACTCGTCTGTGTCAGAGTCAGAGTCATCATTGGCCATCATTGCCTTCTTACTACGGTTGTATCTTCTTTCCCTTCGTGCTTTGCGTTCTTCTCGATCATCAGTACTCAGGTCTGGACATTCATATATGTAGTGACCTGGTTTCTCACAGTTATAGCACACGAGATCATTAGTAGCCTTTTTAATAGGAGAGTTTTTCCTTCGTTTATCGCGTCTATCAGAACGAGTAATCTTCCTACCATCAGACTCTCTATCTTGTCTGTTACCTTTCGAGACTTTGTCTCTCCTTTCGGACGAGTTTCGGTCTCGTCTGGTCTCAGACGAGTTCTTAGAAGCAGACCCTCTATGCTCTCTATAGAACTTCTTATATCTTCCGAAACGTTTATTCAGCCTATCAAACTTTCTAACCATGAGGCTTACCTGATCCTTCAGACTAAGATCAGTATCTAACTCGTCTTTCACAGAAGCAGACCTAGTCTTAATCTTAGACCTGTCTATCTTAGACGAACTAGCCTTAAAAGCAACGTTCTTAGATACAGTATGTTCTCTGTCACTGCTTACTATGGGTTCATCTTCGTCTAAATCAAACTCATGAGCCTTTAGAGTTTGAAACATGGTTTCTGCTGTCCAAACGTCTATATCTTGGGTATTCTTAACAAGCATTTTTACCATTTTCCATCGACTATCAAGGCTTTTGAGAATCCTAAGATTGATTTCACGTGGAGTATAAGATTTACCAAGGACTTCCAAGTCATTCATGATTTTAGTAAAACGAGTATCCAACTGGTCTATTGTTTCACCAGCTTTCATATGAAATGATTCGAATCTTTGGACTGCAGTAGAAAGCTTGCTTTCTTTGATTAGGGATGTCCCTTCACAAATGATAGCTAAGCGATCCTACATTTCTTTGGCAGTTTTACATTTTAACACTTTTCCCAGATACTCGTTAGGAAGAGTGTGTAAGATGTAATTCTTGGCCAAGCTATTCAAATTATTCTTTCTCATTTCTTCAGAGGTTAGTTCTGACCTTGGTTTCTTGACGAGAGTACCCACTGGTTGATTTGGGTCAAGGGCAGCAGTATTGGGGATCATGGTCACAATTGGACCTTCAGTGACGACGGAGATCATTAAGTCGTGAGTGGAGCTGAAGATGGCTTCCATCCTTAGCTTCCAATAGTCGTAGTCTTGTACCTGGAACTTAGGTAGCTTGTTAGCGCTGATCTCAAGAGACATGATTTCAAGAAATAGGTGCTAAGTAGAGTTATGATCAAGAATAACAGATAAGTCAAGAACAGGGAGCACGAAACAGATATAACAAGAGTATTTGATCAAGAACACGTATACAAGAACAATCAAAGATCAAGACTTCACCCTAAGTCTTAAGTCGGTTCTCAAGAAACAGCAGTTCGTAAACTACTGCTCTGATACCACTTGTAGGTCCCTAAGTTGAGTTAATATCGAGGGAAGCTAAAGAAAATGTCTAGAGGGGGGTGAATAGACTTTTCTAAAATCTTTCGATATATCAGAATTACACTGTGCGGAATACGAAATTAATAATGAGCCCAATTAAAGTTTATACTCAACTTAATTCGAGAACTCTGTTTTATGTATACTCAACTAGTCTAGATCAGTTATGTAATTCAATCCACTAAACAATTAGCTAATTAAACAACAAACAAAAACAGTAAAGTAAATCAAACACGAGATTTATAGTGGTTCGACAACTTGTCTACATCCACTCTCACAAACCCAGTTGTGAATTTCTTATTAACTCGTCCAATGGAGTAATATGTTCTTGTAGCTTTAAGTCCCAAGAAATAAGACTTAGATCTTCTCGATAACACTTCCAAGTGCCTCTTCGATCTTACTAGCGATTTACAAGTATCTAGCAACTTGAAACAATAAACGAAAATAAAACTTCTCTTTGTTCAGTAGTAGCCTTCTTCGATCTTCACTTGTCTTGCGTAGCTTTACTTTCTGAACTTCAAACTCTGAGAGTAATTTCTTCACTTGAATCTTCAATAATGCTTGCAGTATCAATATTTCAGTAATCGTATCAGTATCTCAGTAATCAGTAGTCTTCAAATGATAAACTCCTTCAAGTATTTATAAACCTCAAGAACTTAGGTAGTTGTAACCAACCTTTCTTGATAACTGATTTCAACTGAATCTTCTTATCCATAAACGCGTTTCTTGTTACGAATTAGTTATTCCATAACTAACTTCTTCATCCTTATCTTTCACGCGTATTTATAACTAACTTCATGTTAACTTGTCTTGTGTAGTCTAGTAGATGCACTTATCTTGTAGTCCACCTGTCTTGAGTAGTAGACTGGTCTTCTCTTCTTGTGCAGTAGACTTCTAATAGAACTAATCTAGCCCTATCATCTAACCTAACAAGACTATTACATTACATTAAGCTTTTATAACAAAGCTTAGTCAACTTATAACTATACAATGAATCTATCTATTACATATAAAAACATGAGCTCTATACAACAATTATAGCTCAATAACAATCTAACATATACAATCAAATATGAAGTACTTATACATCGTACTTATCTTTCAATAATACTTGTATTATAAAATTGTACTTTGTCTTGTGAATTCTACTGATCTGTACAAGACGACTTCAACTCAACTAGACTAGATCAATCAATACTTAGAAAATATTCAAGTCTTCTTTTGGCTTATCAAAACTTCATCTTTTATCTTTTATCATCATTTAGGACTTGTTCTAGGATTCATATCCCAACAACTGCTTTTATAAACTCTTATCCTACTTTATGTAAATACATAGGGGCATTTATCAAGATAGTTTTGGCTTCATCAAAAAGGGGGAAATTATTAGGATATGAATTCTCCACTAAGCCCCACAATGTAATAAGATAGTTTTGATGGCTAAAACACTTAGAGTTTATAAAACACATGTAATAGGATCAGCTGATATCTATATAGATCAGCCCAGTCTTTATTCTAGTCTTCTATAATCAGCTGATGAGCACAGCCCTAAGCTTACATGCGAAGTCTCAAGAAATAAAGAATAGAAGACATGAAGACTAAGAAGATCCTTGAAGATCAGATAAGTAAGGTTCTTGTATACCTACTTAACTGATGGAGTCCAAGTCCAAAGATGGCCAGTATCAACACAAGTGTTTTACCAGATCAGAAGAGTAATACTCATTTGATATCAGAAGACAGAAGACATCAGGCCAGGCTACTTAAACAGTCGACTAGAACAGAAGATCAGCAGACTGGTAGCACGTCAAGGACTCGACTGATTCCCAAAGTCATCTTATGAAATTCAAACGAAGACTTACCATACATAGAAGATTGACAAAGATTCCATAAATGAAGCAATCAAGATCGAATCAACCAGAATCAAGGAATCAAGAATAAACAAGGAAAGATTTCTAACGGCTAGTCAAACATCCAACGGCTAGTTGCTCCAATCTTCCCCATAAATACAAGATGATGAGGAAGAACAAGCACGGAAATACCAAGCAAGAATACTGAAGCTAATCAAGCAAGCAAGCCAAAAAACAACGCACTCATAAGAATTCTCAAGAGCCCCAAGCAAGCCAAAAAACAACGCACTCATAAGAATTCTCAAGAGCCCAGAAAAGCATTAGAATACTTTTAGCTCTTAGGTTATTCCCTCATCCAATCAAATAACCTGAATTCAAATACGTATTGTATATCCTTTGATTTAGGCATAGTGGTTAAGCATTTTATAAGCTTGAACCATTAGCTGGATCCATTCAAAAATCCAAAACCCCCACCAAAAGGTTTAGTTTTTGAACCCCTGTAGGAGTGCAAGTGCTCTCTCAAATCACTTGTGGAGACCGCAGTAGTTTGGAACTGTTCAGATCTGAAAGTCCTTCTCTTGGGACTATAAAGGACAAGCCCCTGTAATTATCGGGAAATTAAGGGATTAACTTCACGTTTGGAACGTGAGAGTGGACGTAGGATCATATACCTGAACCACTATAAATCTACGGTGTTATTTACATTATGCACTTTACATTACAATCTATTTATCTTTATCATAGTGCATATTGTGATTTGAAATACCTTTGCAAACCAGGCCATATTTGTTTCAAACCAGCATCAGCTGAGTATTTCATTTAAACACTAAACTGAGCTCTTTTAAAAGAATATTAGAACGAGTCTAAATAACAGGCCTACTCACTTCCGCATATAAACCTCTAGAAGATTACTATAGTCTTCTGGACCAGCAGACTTGTAGTGCAGAAGACATAGAAAATCAGAAGAGGTCTTATAATTGAAAAAGTTTTAAACTTTATTCACCCCTCCCCTCTAAACTTTAAACCCATTCACTACTCGTTCAGGGACCAACACATTCGCAATAAACGTCTTTGAGAAACATGTAGAGGGTCTTGGTTTACGATGTATTAAAAGCTACACTTTGAGTATAAGTGGGAGAAATGTTGATGTCTTTATGTGTATACTAAAAGTTTAGCTTTAGTATAAGTGGGAGATTGTTGGTGTATATTGTAGAGAAAACTTTTAGTGGGCTTTTGTGACATATATTTGATTTCCTTTTATCTGAAATAAATGGTTTTTCACATTATTGCATTCTTTGTGATTACTTGTATGTCTGCTTATCTTGCATTGTAGACGATGTGGTGGGTTTGTAGTCACACAAAAGATCACATTGTCAGTTCCTTGTAAGATATAAACAGTATTCACAACTGAGATAGTTCTGGACAAAACTATTGGTTTAAGTTGTAGTGTAAACTTGTTAGTGGCTTGTCTTGGCCATTAGTTTATACTAGTGCGCTGTGGCGTATTGAATGGATCACATATAAAACATGTTCTTCTGTTCTGACTGTTATGAAGAACTAGAAGTCTTGGTGACTTTTATGATTCTTAACCCTAAGTGTGATATTTAGATGCGTGGGGTGCTGTTCACTACTTTGATGTCCCATAGGTGAGAATCTTGGTAGATTCTTCACGCTCCGTATTTTGGGTAGTGGCATTGCTCGCATGATGTCTACTTATTGGCATTAGGGAACCGTGTCTTGTACATCCAGGCTGATGATGTCCCCTTGAGGAAACTCATAAAGGATTGTCGTATTAAACCCTGCAGGTGGATTTAAACCGTACGACAACAAGGTTGAGTGGTACTACTCAAGGAATTATAGAAATTAATTATTTAAAGAAGTCAAAAGCTTTAATAATTAATGTACGTGCGATATCTTAAACACGGGTAATTATAAAGTCTAATAGAAGCCCTGATTCGGTTCGGGATAGGACGGGAGTGTAACATTAATTCTCTAGTGGGATGAATTAATGTTCTCGGGCCAAATTATATGTTCTGGGCTGAACATAAGAGTATTTGGGCCTGAAAGAAGCCCAAACCCTATGCCTTCTAATCGATCCCTAGTCTGGCCCATGAAGCCTTTGGAGGTTATATAAAAGAGCCTTAAGTTAGTCTTGAAAACCCTAGCACACACAAAATTGAGAAAAACGGCTAGGGTTTCAAGGAGACGAAACTAAGGCACCTTCTCCACGTTTGATAGTGCGTCGTCCACCCGGTGTTCGAGCGAGGTTGGGAGACAGGCTATAAGATCCGTAGATTGGAATCAACGTCTCCATCTTCAAGGGTAACAAATCCAAAATCTGCTTTAGACGCATGTTTAGGTTTTAATTCGTTATTTATACGTTTGGCATCCGACAACGATCCCGGTGATGGACCGCCTTCGCGGGCATGTTCCAGCAGGGAAATGTGCATCAAAGTGAAGACAAAGAGCTTACAGCAGTTTACTTCCCAAATGAAGGACATGTCACTTTCAAGAAACTGTCTTCCAGTTGCAAAGTTCAAGGAAGACACATATAGACATTTTGAGGCTATCTCTACAACGGACATAACCTCAATTTGCTCTATAAATACAGAAGTGTGGAAACCATTTGAAGTGTCCAACATCCATCTAAAAGGAACAAAACCTACATTGCTGAGAAAACTTTAAAGTCCTAAGAACACTTCATTCTTAGTTTGCATTACACTTCATCTATGCTGAACCTTATTGTACATCATACAAAGCTTAGAGAGATATCCTATCATATCCACAGTGCTCAATTGTAAAGGATATCTCACCTAGTTAGAACCAACATCAACCTCTATACCTTTCAAAGAAAGTTAGAAGGTTGTTGTAGTAGAAATGTAAGGAACTGACTGTTGAGAGAAGAACGGTCCAGTTCTGAGTTGAGAAAGAGTACTAGGACTCTGAATTCATAGGGATCAAGGCACCAAGGAGTGGTGTGGTTGATCAGTGCACCTTGGCACTATAAAACAAGTTAATTCCAAGAGAAATGAATTATCCTATTAAATCAGGGAAAGTGGATGTAGGAGCTTAAGTATCTAAACCACTATAAATCTCTTGTGTAGTTTATTTTCAAGTATTTTCATTCAAACAACACATACATACACTGCACACAAACTGATATTCAAAAGACATACATTACATGTGTTGCAAAACTGTTTTTGACAAGTCTCCTAAAAAACTAGTTTGAGTGTTAACAAGAATTTCAGAATTAAAAGGAGTTTAAACATAAGGGCTAAACATAATTCCGCACTTATAACTTAATTATATAGTTATTCAACTAAGTACTCTATAGTACTTAGTGGTTTGATTATCTTCTGAAAGTTATACATATCAAAAGAGTTGTCCAGGACAACCTTGGTGAAAGCCTAATTTGCTTAAAGTTTGAAAATATTTGCATACAAGTGTATTACCCCTCCCCCCATACACTTGTTATCTACTTCTTTCAGGACCAACAAATGGTATCAAAGCAGGGGTTCAAAGACCACTGCTTCTGAAAATCCATTTTGATTTTCAAAAACCATATTTTAGTGTGGTCACTGAACTGATCTTTCTGAACTCTTAACACATTTGTTATTTAACCCTATTATTTGAGAGATGGCAGACAAAAACAACAACAATGCAGCTGTTCCTCATAATGATGTGGAGACCATCAACAATATGGCTCCAGATCCAGTCAATCACATATCTCATCACAAGCTGCCAATGTTCTCAATTGAGAACTATGACTTCTGGAAAATTAGGATGAGAGCTCATCTTGTATGTCTTCACAATGAGATGCTGAGGGTCATCACAAGGGGACCATTCACATTCACTCAAGCTAACCCTAGGGTTACTGAAGCTCAAAGAGTTGATCCAAGGCAGGAGCTCCCCAAAGATGAAGATTACCTCACCACTGAAGAAAGAAGGAGACATAACCTCAACTATCTTGCAATGAACACTCTCTATCAAACTATTCCAGATGTAGTAATGGGGAGAGTCTACAACTGCACAACAACCAAAGAAATTTGGGACACCCTTGCTGAAATGTGTGAGGGTACTGACAAAATCAAGGAGAACAAGCTTCAAGTTATTGTGAAAAAGTTTGAACAACTCACAATGGAGTCAGAAGAGTCCATTGACAAGTTTGCTGGTAGATTCACGGATATAATGAATAAGATCAACTCATTGGGCAAAGTGTACTCCAAGAGGGAGATTGCTCTGAAGATTCTAAGAAGTCTCACTCCAAAGTGGGATGTATATTCTGTAATGATGCAGAATACTAAAGATCTTTCCACCATGCCCATGCAACAAGTCTTCTCTGAACTCAAAGCTTATGAATTTGATCTCAACATAAGAAAGCCAACTGAGGAACCTTTTTTACCAACCAATGGAGTGGCATTCAAGGCCAAAGATGCTAAACCAGAAATCCAGTCCACTCCTAGATCATCAAAGTCAGTCTCTAAGGCTGAAATGAAGGAAGAACTTGCCCTCATGGCTAGAAGATTTGAAAAACTCAACTCAAGATTTGGTAGATACAAAAAATTCTACCAAGACAACAAGGTCAGGAGAAGGTACAACTCTCCTGAAGCTAAGGCTGAGGACAAAAGGCCTGAAGAAAAGAAGTCAGAGGACAAGTACTCTGACAGAAGAATGTCCTACAGATCTGAACCTTCATCATCTAGAAGAAGAGATGATTCAAAGAAAGATGATGATGAGGACCTATGTTACAACTATAACAAGAAGGGGCATTTTCAGTATGATTGCCCTGAGCTCAGCTCCAAGGAGAGAAAAGAGAGGCAAGCTAAAAGAGACAGGAGATTCACCAATAGAAAAGCAATGATGGCTGGTGATGAGTCTCAAAGTGCTGAAAGCTTCAACTCTTCTAATGATGGACTGTTTTCAAACAGTGATGATGATGACATATGCAACATGGCCATAGAAGATGATGAGGTATCTTCTACTTCTAGCTCACCATCATTTCAATCACTGAACACTAGTGATATCAACCTTAAACTTTCCTTTGGGAAGTTGATGGAAGATTTCACCAGGTTATAAGAACTTCATGATAACTGTGTGAGAAAATGAAACACTGAGTATTGAACTTGCAAAAACTTCTCAAAATGAACCTGTAGTTGATGTCAAGTCTACTGAGTTGTATCAACAAGCCTTGAGAGAACTTGATGAAGCTTCTCTCAGAATAATTGAACAACAAAGACAGATTGATGAACAACTACTTGTTCAGAAGAGAAAGGACTTTGAACTTAAGATTCTTCAAGTTAAATTTGAAAACCTCTCACATAAGTATGATGTTCTTAAATAAAGTGAAGAGAGCCTGAAAAATAAGATGTCTGCTATGAATAAATCCTCTAAGTCAATAGAGGAAATCCAAAGCTTCCAGAGACCCATGGCTCAAAAGAGTGGATTGGGATATGATCCATTCGAATCTTAACCGTGTCTTAGTGTTGCTTCAACAAGTAACACTAAGAGAATCTTTGTTAAATCAGTGGCACAACAACCTGAAAATGAAGTAACTCACCTACTGAACAAAGGAAAGGGCAAAATGCATAAAGTGCCTACTCAAGTATTACAGGGAACAAGGCCCATACCTAAGGAAAAGGCCAAAGTTCCTGAATACAAGAGGAATGATGTTCAGCAGAGTAGACCCAATGGAAGGGCAACTCATCTGAACAACATTCAGAGAGGTTGTCCAAGGTATGTTCAGCCTAAGCCAACTCTACTGAGGCAACCTCAGTTGAACAGACCTAAGGTCAACTCTCCTAGGCACAATAAAATGAGACAACCAAAACCCTATATGCCAAAGGGTAATGGTCATCTATATGCCTATCCTCAAAGATTCCCTCAAGTTGCACAAAGAACTCATAAGTTCAGGAGAACTGTCAACTCTCCTGATACTTACAGAGTCAACACTTTCACACACTCTTTTCCAAAGGCATTTAAGGGAAAAACTGTGTATGTTGATGCAAGAGGAAAACAACTTAGCCACTTTGAATCAATCAGCGTTATTAGGCAAGTTTGGGTTCCTAAAGGTACAACTAACCTCCCAGGACCCAAAATTTAAAGGGTACCTAAAGCTTGATCATTGCAGGTACCAAGGGACCACAAGAATATGTGGAGCTGGAACAAATGGACAGCATGGTACTTGGATAGTGGTAGTTCAAGGCACATGACTGGAAACAAATCACCCCTCACTGAATTCATTGAACAAGAAGGTCCTAATGTCACATTTGGAGACAGCTCACAAACAACAACAAAAGGAGCCTTTGGATTGCCTTCAGAAGGAAGGAATCTAGATACCTATGGAGCTGGACATGAGCAGGAAGCAATTCAAGATTGGCTCATTGTTTCAGGTCCAGTTTCCTCTACACAGCACAAGAACACACTCAAACCTGAGTTTCTTACACTCTTTGAGGTGGTGACAAAGAGTATGTTGAGCAATACTGGAAGTTTGGAGCAAGTAAGCTCTCCAAGAATTAGGATTATGGCTGCTGTGATTGATGTCAGTGACAAGGGCATCAATTTCAACTGGAGAGATTTCATCATGGGGGAAATGATGAAAGAAAAGGCTAAATTCAAGGTGAAAGCCTACATAAAGGTGGTGCTAGAAGGGAAATTGAGATATTGCACAAGGGCAAGTCTCCTGATAGAAAGATTTCCCCACTATATTGAGATACAGACCTTTGCTAAGCCTCTTCCAGCTCAAAATATAATGTTCAGGAAGTTGTCAAAGAAGGCTGAGAAAAGAAAACAGCAGATGGTCAAACCTGCTGAAGAAGATATGAAGAAAAAGCCCAAAATGAAGCCTAGGACCAAGGCAAGGGTTGTGAAAATAAGGAAAATCAGCAAAAGTCCTTCAGAAGAAGACTCTGCCATTCAGCAGAGTTGGACTGTTGGGAATAAAATGAGATATGTTTTGATCTAATACCAAAACCCCCTGAGACATGCCTAAGTCAAATTGATAGTGTTCTAAAAATGTTAGAACACATAGCATAAGGCTAGATGAGAAGCTGAAATGTTAGGCAGCTCTTAGACAATTAGATGCACAATTTGAGGGGGAACCTATGCTTTGAAGATGATCAAGATCAAGTCCCCTCAAGGCTCAAATTCTGGAACAATCACTTAAGAGCAAGGACACTCTATGGAAAACCAAATGCTCTGATCAGGAGAGTTATCCAGAGAAGATGTTCTTATGCAAGAACAAGATTGTAAAGCTCAAAAGGACAAATTCAATAAGATGATCTGATCAGGAGAGTTGTCCAAAGAAGCTAGCCACATGCAAGAACAACTTTACTTAACTCAAAAGGACAAGACTACTCAAAGGTTTTGATCAGGAGAGTTGTCCAGAGAAGCCAACTCTATGTGAAAAGTGCTCTGATGCTAAAAGACCAAATATGCTGATCAGAAGAGTTGTCCAGAAGAGTTGTCTCAGCATGATTGAATCAGAACAGATGCTCTAAAGGTTGAAGGTCAACTATGCTGAAGAATTAGAGACAACCATACCCTAAAGAAATACAATGCAACATGCCAAGATCATCTTGGAGTGAAATAAAGGGAAAGAGCCAAGTCATCTGAAGAAGAGCAAGCCAACCTTGCTGAAAATCAAAACTGCTGATAGTGATAAGGAGAGTTGTCCAGTTGATAAGGAATGTTGTCCTATCAGTGGATCAACCTTCAGAAGCCATGTCCAAGTCCTAACAAGAAGTCAAACATTGGGAAAAGTGCTGCAGAATGAAGACAAAGTCTTACAAGCCGTTTATTACCCAAATGAGGACATGTCACTATCAAGAATCTGTCTTCCAGTTTGAAGAACTCAAGGAAGACATTTATAGCAATTTGGGGCTGCCTCTCCAACGGGCAAATCCTCCATTTTGTCTATAAATACAGAAGTGTGAAGACCAATTGAAAGCAACCAACCTCAACCTTGATAAGAATATCCAACTATCCTACAAGTTGACAAGTGCTCTTAAGCTTTCAAAGAGACTATCTTAGTCTTTATACACTTCTTCTAAGCTGAACTCATTGTATATTCATACACAAGCTTAGAGAGATATCCTATCCTTATACACTGATCTCCATTGTAAAGGATATCTCATTAGTTGGAACCTTACTTCAATCCTTACCCCTTTCAAGTGAGAAAGTGAGAAGGTTGTAGTAGTAGAAGTGGTAGGAGCTGACTGTTGAGACAAGAACAGTTCAGTTCTGAGTTGAGAAGAGGGTACTAGGACTCTAGACATCCTAGGGATCAATTCACCAAGGAGTGGTGTTCTTGATCAAGTGCACCTTGGCACTATAAAACAAGTTAATTCCAAGAGTGAAGGAATTATCCTGTTAAATCAGGGAAAGTGGATGTAGGAGCTTGAGTCTCTGAACCACTATAAACTCTTGTGTTGATTTACTTTACAAGTACTTTCATACATTCAACACTGCACACAAAACTGATCTTTCAAGGATAAACATTCAAAGACTGTGCAAAACCTATTTGGACAAGTTCCCTGAAAACTGGACTGTGTTGCATTGACTAAGTGATTTCAGAAATTAAAGGAGTCTAAACTTAAAGGGCCAACCACTATTCCGCACATATAACTCCTTTAGATAGTTATTCAACTAAGTACTCAATAGTACTTAGTAGTTTGATTATCCTAGAAGAGTTAATCATCTTCAGCAGAGTTGTCCAAGACAACCTTGCTGAGCTCTGATTTGATCAAAAGTTGGAAAGAATTGCATACAAGTGTATTCCCCCCCCCCATACACTTGTTATATACTCCTTTCAGGACCAACAAGTGGTATCAGAGCAGGGGTTCAAAGACCACTGCTTCTGAAAAGCCATCTTGGCTTTCAAAGTCACATATTTGCTGTGGTCACTGAACTGATCTATCTGAAATCCTTTGTATCTAGTGTGTAATCTCTTCTTGAAGAAATGTCAAGAGGAAATAACAACAATCAGAACCAGCAGCAGCAGAACCCTGATCAGAACATCAATGCTGCAGTTCCACCTCCTGCTAACCAAGGATTGGATAACATGGCAACAAATTCAGTCAATCACATATCTCATCACAAATTGCCCATGTTCTCAATTGATAACTATGATTTCTGGAAAATCAGAATGAGGGCTCATCTTGCATCTCTTCATACTGATATGTTGAGAGTGATCACAAGAGGACCTTTTGTGTTCACCTTTGTCAATCCCAGAGTCACAGAGGCTCAAAGGGCAGATACAAGAGATGTACTACCCAAAGATGAAGATGACTTCACTACTGATGAAAAGAGAAAGGATAATCTGAACTATCTAGCAATGAACACCCTCTATCAAAAAATTCCAGATGCAGTCATGGGAAGAGTCTACCACTGCACAACAGCCAAAGAAATTTGGGATACTCTTGCTGAAATGTGTGAGGGCACTGAAAAGATCAAGGAGAACAAGCTCCAAGTTGCTGTGCAGAAGTTTGAACAATTTTCAATGGAGTCTGATGAGTCCATTGACAAATTTGCTGGTAGATTCACTGATGTGATGAATGAGATTAACTCATTGGGCAAGATTTACACCAAGAGAGAGGTTGGATTGAAGATCTTGAGAAGTCTCACTCAAAAGTGGGATGTCTATGCTGTAATGATGCAAAACACCAAAGATCTTTCCACCATGCCCATGCAACAAATCTTCTCTGAACTCAAAGCTTATGAGTTCGACCTCAATAGAAGAAAGCCTATTGAGGAACCTTCAAATCCTTCTAAGGGAGTGGCATTCAAAGCCAAAACAGCTGAACCAGAGATGCAGCCCACTCCAAGATCATCAAAGTCAGTCTCAAAGACTGAAATGAAGGAAGAACTAGCCTTGATGGCTAGAAGGTTTGAAAAGTTGAACTCAAGGTTTGGTAGATACAAGAAATTCTACCAGGACAACAAATTCAGGAGATACAACCCTCCTGAAGCACAGGCTGAAGTCAAAAAGCCTGAAGAGAAAAGATCAGAGGACAAGTACTCTGATAGGAGAAGGTCCAGTAGAGTTGAACCTTCATCATCAAAAAGAAGAGAAGAATCAAAGAAAGAAGATGATGAAGATCTGTGCTATAACTGTAAAAAGAAAGGGCACTTCCAGTATGACTGCCCTGAATTAAGCTCTAAGGAGAGAAGAGAGAGGCAGGCCAAAAGAGACAGAAAATTCACCAATAGAAAAGCCATGATGGCTGGTGAAGAATCTGATAGTGATGAGAGCTTCAACTCTTCTGATGGACTATTCTCCAACAGTGAAGATGATGATGATGTTTGCAACATGGCTCTTGAGGATGAAGAGGTATCCTCTACTTCTAGTTCACCATCATTCATTTCACAGAACAATAGTGAGGTTAACTTGAAGTTTTCCCTTGGAAAGTTGATGGAAGATTTCACTCTGTTACAAGAATTTCATGATAACTGTGTGAGAGAAAATGAAAGATTGGCCATTGAACTTGCCAAAAACTCTGAGGTAGTTGTTGATGTCAAGTCTACTGAGTTGTATCAACAAGTCTTGAGAGAGCTTGAGGAAGCAAATCTCAGGATAATTGACCAACAAAAGGAGATTGATGATCAACTTCTCTCTCAGAAGAGAAAAGATTTTGAACTTAAAATTCTCAATGCTAAATTTGAAAACCTCTCACATAAATATGATATTCTTAAATCAAGTGAAGAGAGTCTGAAATTAAAGATGTCTGCTCTGAAGAAATCCTCTAGAGCAATAGAGGAAATTCAGAGTTATCAAAGACCTATGGCTCAAAGAAGTGGATTAGGTTTTGATCCATTTGAATCTTCACCTTGTCTTAGTGTTGCTTCTGTAAGTAACACTAAGAGAATCTTTGTTAAGTCAGTGGCACAAACTGAAAATGAAGTGATTCAACCACTGAACAAAGGAAAGGGCAAAATGAATGATCTGCCTACTCAAGTGATTCAGGAGAATAGGCCAAAGCCTAAGGAAATGGCCAAAGCTCCTGAACATAAGAGGAATGTTGGTCAGTAGAGTAGACCCAATGGAAGGACAACTCTACTGAACAATGTTCAGAGGAATTATCCCAAGTATAATCAGTCTAGGCTAACTCTTCTAAGAAAGCCTCAGCTGAATAGACCCAAGGATAACTTTCCTCAAAGGCAAAATAAAATGAGACAACCAAAACCCTTCATGCCAAAGGGTAATGGTCATAAAAAGGCCTTTCCTCAAAGATCTCATCAAGTTGCACAAATAACTCATAAGTTCGGGAGAATTGACAACTCCCCTGAAACTTACAGAGTTAACACATTCACACATACTTTCCCAAGGGCATTTAAGGGAAAGACAGTGTATGTTGATGCACAAGGAAATCAACTTAGCCACCTTGAATCAATCAAGGTTATTAGGCAAGTTTGGGTTCCTAAAGGTACAACTAACCTCTCAGGACCCAAAACTCAAAGGGTACCTAAACCTATCTAATTGCAGGTACCATTGGGCCACAAGAAGAGGAGCATGAACAAAAAGACAACATGGTACCTTGACAGTGGATGCTCAAGGCACATGACTGGAAACAAGGAACTCCTCACTCACTTCATTGAAAAAGAAGGCCCAAATGTCACCTTTGGAGACAGCTCACAAGCAACAACAAAAGGTTATGGTACTTTGATGATTGGTAACATCAAAGTAACCAATGTATCTTATGTAGCTGGTCTCAAATATAATCTCCTAAGTATCAGTCAATTCTGTGACAAAGATTTTAATGTTGAGTTCTCAAGTGGAAAATGTCTAATTAAGGATAAAACTCAACAAACCCTATTGACTGGAACTAGGAAGGGAAATGTGTATTTTGCAGACTGGGACAAGTCTACTGATGCTGCATGTTTTATTGTTAAAAGCTCTAGTTAACAAAGTTGGTTATGGCACAAGAGGCTAAACCACCTGAACTTCAAATCTATGAATAAACTTGCTAGAAATGCATTAGTCAAAGGACTGCCTAATGAGGTTTTCATTAAAGAACATGTGTGTAAGCCATGTCAAGAAGGAAAACAGATTAAAGCCTCATTTAACCAGTCATCTCCACTGAAAGGGTACTTGAACTTCTACATATGGATCTGTTTGGACCAATTAACCCTTCAAGCATAAATGGTAGAAAATACACATTGGTGGTAGTAGATGACTTCTCTAGGTTCACATGGGTAGTATTTATCCTTAATAAGAAGGAAACACAAGTCAAACTACCTGAACTTCTTAAGAGATTGTCAAATGAGAAAAGCCTTAGCATTATCAAGATAAGATCGGATAAAGGCACTGAGTTCATTAATTCATACATCAATGAGTACTGCACATCAAATGGAACAGCTCATGAAACCTCAGCAGCTAGAACTCCCCAACAAAATGGAGTTGCAGAAAGAAGAAATAGAACTTTAAAAGAAGCTGCTAGAACCTTAATTGCTGATTCAAATTTACCTAAGAGGTTTTGGGCTGAAGCTATAAACACTGCATGCCATACTCAAAATAGATGTTTGATCACTAAGGGGCAAGGCAAAACCCCCTATGAACTCTGGAAAGGAAGAATGCCTAAAGTGTCATACTTTCATATATTTGGTTGCAAATGTTTCATTCACAATAATGGGAAAGAACAGTTGAAAGCCTTTGACAGCAAAGCTGATGAGGGAGTATTTCTTGGATACTCTCAAATCAGTAGAGCTTTCAGAGTCTACAACAAGAAAACCCTTATAGTGGAAGAAACACCTCATGTTGTGTTTGATGAGTCTATCTTTGAGATCAGGAATGATCATTTGGAACCTGAAGAAATCACACAGAGGACAACCAGATTAAGCCTAAAAGACAAAGACACTGAATTCATAGATGTTGTTCAAACCAATCTGCCTGAAAAACCCACATTGGACAACAATCCTGAAGGCAACCTTCCTGAGACAAACCCCACTGATGGAAATGGTGAACTGAATGATCCAATCCCAGTTCACATCCAGGTAACAACTATGATGAGACATTTGCACCTGTGGCAAGGCTAGAAGCAATAAGGCTCTTTCTAGCCTATGCAGCCCACAAGAGGTTCAAAGTATACCAAATGGATGTCAAGAGTGCCTTTCTGAATGGAGTCTTGAAAGAAGAAGTCTATGTGGATCAACCACCAGGTTTTGAAGTTGGAAACCAAGTTTACAGACTCAAGAAAGCTCTATATGGACTCAAACAAGCCCCTAGGGCTTGGTATGATACACTGTCACAATTCCTCTTGGATCATGGATTCACCAAGGGAACTGTGGACAGAACTCTCTTCAGAATCTCTGAAGGAGAGGACATCTTGCTTGTCCAAATTTATGTGGATGACATAATTTTTGGATCCCCTAATGAGAAGCTGTGTGAGAAATTCTCCAAGCTCATGCAAAGCAAGTTTGAGATGTCCATGATGGGGTTGATGAACTTCTTTTTGGGTCTACAAGTCAAGCAATCTAAAGAAGGAGTCTTCATCAACCAACCTAAGTACACCAGAGAAATGATCAAAAAGTTTGGGTGTACAACTAGCAAGCCAGTAAAGATCCCTATGAACACAAATTGGAAGATGGATCCTGATGAGAGTGGTATTCCAACCAACTCCACTGAGTATAGAGGAATCATTGGATCACTCCTCTATCTCACTGCCAGCAGACCTGATATCACCTTTGCAGTAGGTGTTTGTGCAAGGTTTCAAGCAAATCCTAAGAAAAGCCACCTTGAGGCTGCAAAGAGGATTTTGAGGTCCCTCAAAGGCACTGAGAATCTAGGCCTTTGGTACCCTGCTGATGACAATATTGAGCTAACTGGCTACTCAGATGCTGATTATGGAGGATGTAGGATTGACAGAAAGTCCACCTCAGGGACTTGTCAATTCTTGGGCAACAAACTCATATCTTGGTTCTCCAAGAAACAAAATACAGTGGCCACCTCCACCACTGAAGCTGAATATGTTGCAGCTGGAAGTTGTTGTGCTCAAATTCTTTGGCTAAGACAACAACTCAGAGACTACAAAGTCAACTCTACTGAAGTGCCAATTTTCTGTGATAACAATAGTGCCATTGCTATATCACAAAATCCTGTCTTGCACATAAGATGCAAACATGTGGACATCAAGCACCACTTCATTAGAGATCATGTGGAGAAGAAGGATATCAAGTTGGTGAAAATTCACACAGACCTTCAAAAAGCTGATATACTAACTAAGCCACTTGCAGAGGCAAGGTTCCTGGAATTATCAGCAGAGTTGGGACTTCTTGATCCAGGGAAGTTGGAAAAATGAGTCCAAAGAAGTTCATTGATTGAGGGGGAAATAAACTCAAACTTCAGCAGACTTGGTCAAGTCTACTGAAAATCAGAAATATGACCTTACCTCTTCAGGACACTTGTCCATTGACATTCAGAACCTTTGTCCACATCTCTTCAGGACACTTGTCCAAGTAGGGTCAGATAAGTTGTCTCAGCTATCAAACCAAATCTTGGTATGATAAGCACATATTTTTTGGTGATTAATACCTACTTCGAAATCTGTCCCATTGAAATACAGTTTTCACCTTTCTGGGATTTAATTTGTCTCCCACCCAAAAGGTCACTTTCCATGCATTAAATGCCAAGATTTAACTCTTGTTTGCATTAAACTTTTTGGGACATGATCTATCTCGAAAAACCCCCAGCCTTAAACAAACATTAAAAACCACCCACGTTTTGAATAAAACAGTTATTTCACTGTTACATTGGTTTTTGACCATTGGATCAAAAATGGACAACTCCCCTGAAATCAATCCTAGCCGTCCATTTTGGATTTCCATTTTTGCTCACCTTTGAATTTCATCAAGACCTTACCAACTCATTGACAAACATTCTTTTTAGAATATTCACAAGTCTTAAGATCCCCACAAACACTTCTTCCCCAAGTATTCGAAACCCTAACTCAAATTTTCTTCAAACTCTCTCAAAGCTCTCTCTGCAAATTTCAATGGCCCCCAAAGTTAGACCTGAGATGCTTGTTGATTTCTCTAACAAGGATCTAGACCTGGATTTTGGCTACTTAAGCAATAAACACAATCTTCATTTTGAGCCAATAGTATCCTTTGAGAATGAGGATCCTGAAATCACACCAACCTTGAGATGGTTGAGGAGAGCTGGACTTCAAAAGTTCATGGAGGAGAAACCAAGCTCTTGCTTGGAGAGCTACATGGCAGAATTCTTTGCCTTCCTCAAGTGGAGAGGCAAACCTGAGGATGGTGAAGTATCAACCAGATTATCTTACACTGCAGAAGGAGAGGAGGAGGAGAGATTCCACAGAGTAAAATTCTCCTCAGAGGATCTGGAAGGAGCTTTTGGATTGCCTTATGAGGGAAGGAATCCAGAAGTTTATGGTACTGGCCATGAAGATGAGATAGCCCAAGAATGGCTATTAGTTCCAGGCCCTCTCTCCTCAACTCAAAACAAGAAGACTCTCAAACCAGAGTTTCTCAACCTTTTTGAGGTAGTTGCTAAGAGTCTCTTAAGCAACACTGGAAGCTTAGAGCAGGTCAGCCATCCAAGGATCAGAATCATGGCTGCCATTATTGATGCCAGTGATAAGGGCATTAAGTTTGATTGGAGGACCTTCATCATGTCTGAGACGATGAAGGAGAAGGCTAAATTCAAGGTGAAAACCCACAATAAGGTGGTGCTAGAAGGGAAAATCAAGTATTGCACCAGGGCAAGCTTGTTGATTGAGAGGTTTTCCCACTATTCCCAGATGCAGACCTTTGCAAAGCCCCTCCCAGCCCAGAAGATCTTGTTCAGAAAGCTTAGCAAGAAAACTGAACAGAGAAGGATGCTCATGGCCAAACCTGCTGAAGAACAGGAGGAAGAGAAGCCTAAGATGAAAAAGAGAACAAAGGCCAGAGCTGTCAAAACAAGAAAAATGTCTCAATTATCCTCAAGAGAAGCCTCAGGAGCATCAGCTGAAGTTGATGCAGTGGCAGAAGAGGGAGTGAGTGTGCCTTCTGACCACTCAGAAGAGTTGAGGAGGAAGTACAATGAGACTAGGCAAAAGAAGAAGGGTGATAAGAGAATCAGCGAAGTTGTCCCTGAGAAGGAAGGAAGTGGAAGCAGTAGGGCCAGCAAGAGAAGGGCCAAACCTACTGAGAAGGTGTTGGAGCTTCAAGAAGAAAGGTCTCTTCAATTGGCTCTAAGGGAGAGCAGAGCTGAAAGCAGGACCAAATCCATGTCAAGGACTAATTCATCTGGTTCTGGAACTCCAGAATCCAAAGTCCCTGAAGGTCAACCTATAGAGGCCAACCTCCCTGAAACTCAGTACCTTGAGCCCAACTCCCCTGAAACCCATGTTACCCCTTCCAACCAACCCATCACCCCCATTAACCTCACAAAGAGATACTCTCCTGAGGGAAGTGTGCAGAGAAGTATGATAGATGTGCTAGCTGACATAGCTGTAGATGAGACAAGATTAAAATCTCCCCTTGACTCATCTATGCTCAATTATTCAAAGCTTTTAGAAGATGCACTCTTTGAGCCAACCCCCCTGAGCAAAGCCCCTTCAGATCCACTGCTCTCAAAAGCAACTGAAGATCCTTCTACTGTACCCAACCCATCTGAAGCCAATATCCCTGAACTTAATCTGCCTGAAGCCACATTAGGAGAACCCAGAGCCAACTCCCCTATAACCCAAAGTCCCCATTCAAGTGGAGATGAGGAGGAGTATACTTTTGAAAGTATGCTCAGAGGAGGAGCCAAGGCTACTGTGGACAGTTTGTATCCACAACTTGCTGAATTTCCAAGAATTCAGAAGGCCTTTCATGATTTAAGGATGCTTGTTGATGTGAAAGACAAATCTATGATGGAGATATCACAAGTCATCCAAGATAAGGGTGCAAACTGGTGGCAAATAGAGGAAAACAAGTTGCTACACTTTGCTGGAGTTTCAAAGACAAGATTTCTCATTGATGAGGAGATTTTTGCAAAGCTGGTAGCTGACAAGATTGAGGAGGAGAAAGAAAGAAAAGCCAAGGGAATCAAACACCCTGACAGTAGCTCCAATGATGATGATTCCCCTGATGATCCCTCAAACCCTTCAAATCCCAACCCTCCTGAAACCCCTCAAGCCAATCTCCCTGAATCCTTTCAACCCAAGTCTTCTATAACAGACAGACTTTCAAACCCTCCTAAAACCTATCATAGGAAAGGCTCTGTATCTTCAGAGGTGTTGACCAAGGGTGGTAACACAACCAAAGACACATCTGCCAATGAAGGTTCTCCTGAACCCAAGGCACAGCCTAAAGATGTTGAGGTTCCTGTACTAGAGGCTAGTTTGATTAAGGCCTATTCAGTGTCAGAAGAGTTGGACACTGATCAGCCCTTAATCATTCAGGATGACTCAGTGGCTGCTGAGATAAGCACTGTGATCTCCTCACAACTGCCATCTTTGAACCTTGTTGAAGGTGGAGATGCTGCAGGTTTAGGAGAAGGAGTTGAAAAGGAAAGTAGTTTTGAAAAATCAGAGGGAGTTATGGATGATAGAGAGGTAGTTATCACTAAGATTGTGAGTGTACCAACATATGAGGGTGGTATAAGTGAGGAAGGACAGGTTATTCTTGAAGTCAAATCTGAACTTCAAGAATCCCTTGATGAAAGGAGGCCTGATTCCTTGAGTGAGAACATTATTAAAGAAGGGAGAAAAGAACAAGTTGAAAATGAGAAGAAGACTGCTGATGTATCAGAGTCTTATGCAAAAGAAATTGAGGGAGATGAGTGCTTATTTCGTAACATGTTTGACTTGTCTAATATTGCAGGTATCTCTCTTGACCAAATTTTTGCAGATGAGTTCTTAACAGATGCACCTATCCAAGTAGACACAGGCTCAGCTCAGGCCTTACTTGGAATGCAATCAGAGAAGTTGGACTCCTTGGCTCATCAAGTCCAATCTGCTCATGCTGAAACTTCAGGAGCATTGAATGAGCAAGGAAGGACTCTAGCATCTGTAGAAATGAGGCTCACTGGCTCTGAAGATGTTGTGCTACCAACCCTTGAGGCAAGGATCAGTGGTGTGGAATCTGGTCTCCAAACCATCTCCACTGAAGTTCAAAATGCCAAATCAACCATGGAAGCCATCTCAGAGGAGGTCAAGAAAGAGCAAAAGCTGCTGAGAGATAATCACAATGCTAATGTCAAAGCTCTCAGGCTCACTGTCAAACAATGTATTGGAAAGAAGACTGCATTGCAAAAAAGAAGAGCTGAAGAGCAAAGGCTAGCTATGGTGAAAGCAGCCTCTGAAAAGTTTTCCCAAGATGTGCTGGCCAACATTGCTGAAGGTGCAGTGGCCAACCTCACTGAGCTCCTGAAAGCTAAATTGGATGCATCTCTTAAGGCAACCATGGAGGAGGTTGTCCAACAGAAAATGAAGCCTGTTCTTGCCTTTCTCAGCTTGAGCAGTGACAAGATGCAAAATATACATGATGAGAATGTATATTTATTGGAAGAAATGAAGTCTCTAACCCAAGCCCAGTCCTTATTGGCATCTACAATGAGTGACCTGAAGCCAGAATGTTTTGATGCTGCCAAAAAGGGGGAAAGGGAAAGAGCAAGGGCAAAAGGTGCCTTAGTGATTGGTAGTCCAGTAAAAGGGAAGGACAAAGCCCCTGAAGGAAAGGGAAAAGAGCCAGCAGTGCTGAACTTGGAAGAATTGGATGAAGAGGAGCAGTTAGCACTTGCTTTGAAGAATTCAATGGCCTCAGCTCAAGAGGAGAGAGTAAGGCTACAACAAAGACCAGGTGGTGAAGTATCAGGTTTGGACAAGAATGCTGAAGGTGTCCAAACTAGAGGAAAGATCAAAAAGGCCCAAGGAAAGAAGAGACAAGTTGAGAAATTCACTGACTTCCCCAACAGCCTTGATCTTCCACCTGAATTCAGAATTGTTGATGATGAGCCTACCTCAAAGAAGGCCAAAACTGCTGAAAAAGACAAGTCTTCTGAATCTGACAAAAGTACTGAAGGTCCCAAGTCCACTGAAGACATTGAAGAGCTATTTACTGAAGGATTTGGACCTGAACCTAAGAAGAAGACAACTGTCCTAGCCCATGATCCATCAAAGTTATTTCATGAAGGGTATGGCAAAGACCCTGAAACACAACAGAAACTGGCCATGATGAGGGCCCAAGAGAAAATGGACTTGATGGAAGAAGCCAACAGAGCAAGAGATGAGAGGAGAGCAAACTTTCAGAAACCAAGAAGGAGGAGAGCAACTTACAGCAAGATGAAGCCTCAACTTCTAATCCCAATGGACACCAAATATCCACACTTGGATAAATGGGTGCCAATTCAACTGAATGACACATGGGAAGAAGCCAAAAGGGAGTTTGTCTATGACTATTATGTCATTGACAGATGGAATGGAGGAGATGCAAACTCTGCCTTCACTGAGTTCATGCTAGAATACTACAGAGAGTTGTATCAACAACTACTTGCAGCTGCTGACATTGCAAGAATTGAACTCAATGCTCCCAAGCCTATCATCTACATGCCTCCAAAGCTTGAAGGATGGATTGACCAAGCAAGGATCCTAAGGGAGTTCACAGAAATTCTAAAGCTGAACAAGATGACCCTTGGCCTAAAGGAACCAACCAGGAAGCCATGGCACTCAAGAGGAGAGTGTGGGCACAATATGGGATGCTGCCACCTCCTGAGGATGATCTTTGAATGGCTAAGTCTTCTGACTTTTTCTGGGTGAAAAATTATCTTATCTGAAGATATTTTTGCTATGTGGTCAAATCTGCTGAAATTGGACAAGCCTGCTGATATGTGCATTGACATGCTGTGTGCTCTAAAATGATTTGCTCTGATACAAGAATTGATGCATTCTACTTTGCTATCTGGAATATCTTGTATTAGCTAGCTCTAGGTGTTAAAGCTCTGATATCTGAAATAAGTCTATTTTGCTCTGATCTTATGTTTAGTTGTAGTTCTTGATTTGTAATGATTCCATGCTCTGATAAGTTATCTTCAACTATCAACATGCTTGTAATGACTCTTTATATGAATGATAGTTGAACCACTTTTGAATCAAGATACATTTTTTTACAGAAATTTCTCTATGCCTATCTGTAAAACCTACTTGCAACAAAAACAGTGAATACACTAACACATTATCTTTTCAGGAATATTGACCTTAGTCATGTCTTCTGAAGATACATGTAATAGGTGTAGACAAGTCACTTTTGCTTAGATTGTGTAGGTTTTGGCATCATCAAAAAGGGGGAAATTGTTGGGAATAAAATGAGATATGTTTTGATCTAATACCAAAACCCCCTAAGACATGCCTAAGTCAAATTGATAGTGTTCTAAAAATGTTAGAACACATAGCATAAGGCTAGATGAGAAGCTGAAATGTTAGGCAGCTCTTAGACAATTAGATGCACAATTTGAGGGGGAACCTATGCTTTGAAGATGATCAAGATCAAGTCCCCTCAAGGCTCAAATTCTGGAACAATCACTTAAGAGCAAGGACACCCTATGGAAAACCAAATGCTCTGATCAGGAGAGTTGTCCAGAGAAGATGTTCTTATGCAAGAACAAGATTGTAAAGCTCAAAAGGACAAATCCAATAAGATGATCTGATCAGGAGAGTTGTCCATAGAAGCTAGCCACATGCAAGAACAACTTTACTTAACTCAAAAGGACAAGACTACTCAAAGGTTTTGATCAGGAGAGTTGTCCAGAGAAGCCAACTCTATGTGAAAAGTGCTCTGATGCTAAAAGACCAAATATGCTGATCAGAAGAGTTGTCCAGAAGAGTTGTCTCAGCATGATTGAATCAGAACAGATGCTCTAAAGGTTGAAGGTCAACTATGCTGAAGAATTAGAGACAACCATACCCTAAAGAAATACAATGCAACATGCCAAGATCATCTTGGAGTGAAATAAAGGGAAAGAGCCAAGTCATCTGAAGAAGAGCAAGCCAACCTTGCTGAAAATCAAAACTGCTGATAGTGATAAGGAGAGTTGTCCAGTTGATAAGGAATGTTGTCCTATCAGTGGATCAACCTTCAGAAGCCATGTCCAAGTCCTAACAAGAAGTCAAACATTGGGAAAAGTGCTGCAGAATGAAGACAAAGTCTTACAAGCCGTTTATTACCCAAATGAGGACATGTCACTATCAAGAATCTGTCTTCCAGTTTGAAGAACTCAAGGAAGACATTTATAGCAATTTGGGGCTGCCTCTCCAACGGGCAAATCCTCCATTTTGTCTATAAATACAGAAGTGTGAAGACCAATTGAAAGCAACCAACCTCAACCTTGATAAGAATATCCAACTATCCTACAAGTTGACAAGTGCTCTTAAGCTTTCAAAGAGACTATCTTAGTCTTTATACACTTCTTCTAAGCTGAACTCATTGTATATTCATACACAAGCTTAGAGAGATATCCTATCCTTATACACTGATCTCCATTGTAAAGGATATCTCATTAGTTGGAACCTTACTTCAATCCTTACCCCTTTCAAGTGAGAAAGTGAGAAGGTTGTAGTAGTAGAAGTGGTAGGAGCTGACTGTTGAGAGAAGAACAGTTCAGTTCTGAGTTGAGAAGAGGGTACTAGGACTCTAGACATCCTAGGGATCAATTCACCAAGGAGTGGTGTTCTTGATCAAGTGCACCTTGGCACTATAAAACAACTTAATTCCAAGAGTGAAGGAATTATCCTGTTAAATCAGGGAAAGTGGATGTAGGAGCTTGAGTCTCTGAACCACTATAAACTCTTGTGTTGATTTACTTTACAAGTACTTTCATACATTCAACACTGCACACAAAACTGATCTTTCAAGGATAAACATTCAAAGACTGTGCAAAACCTATTTGGACAAGTTCCCTGAAAACTGGACTGTGTTGCATTGACTAAGTGATTTCAGAAATTAAAGGAGTCTAAACTTAAAGGGCCAACCACTATTCCGCACATATAACTCCTTTAGATAGTTATTCAACTAAGTACTCAATAGTACTTAGTAGTTTGATTATCCTAGAAGAGTTAATCATCTTCAGCAGAGTTGTCCAAGACAACCTTGTTGAGCTCTGATTTGATCAAAAGTTGGAAAGAATTGCATACAAGTGTATTCCCCCCCCCCCCCCCCCATACACTTGTTATATACTCCTTTCAGGACCAACAAGACAAAGTTGCTGAAGAGGGTGTTGATGTGCGATCTGATTCTGAGGAACTAAGAGAGAAGTTCCCTATGGCAGTAAAGAAGAAAAAGGGAGAGATGAGGGTCAGGGAAGTTGTACCTGAAGAAGGAAGTGGGAGCTCCAGGGCAAGCAAGAGAAGGGCCAAACCTTCTGAAAAGATGCAGGACTTGCAGGAGGAAAGGACCTTGCAAATTGCTCTAAAGGAAAGTAGAGCTGAAAGTAGATCAAAGTCCAAATCCAAATCCAACTCTCCTTAAGCTGGAACTCCTGAATCCAAGTTTCCCGAAGCCCATCATTCAGAGCCCAACTCCTGAATCCAAGTTTAGCTGACATTGCAGAGTATGAATCAATATTGCTCTCACCCCTTGATTTATCCATGCTGAATTACTCTAGATTCCTTGAAGCTGCACTTTTTGAACCAACTCCCGTTAGTAAAGCCCCTTCAGGAACAGTGCTCTTTACAGCTGTAATACCCATAAAATTTATTATTGAGATTTATATGTATAATTATTTATTTTATGTATTTTAAAATTATATTATAATTGTTAGTCTATTGAAATAAATATTTAAAACCATGTTTTATAATTTTAAATTCAGTCCTTATCTCAAAGTTCAAGCCCAATCTCAAAGCCCATTCATAATATACTATATATATATATATATATATATTATATTTTACCCTAATTTTAGAGGACAATTGTTAATCTAACTACACGACGATTTCAGAAGTTCAAAGTCTACGGTATTTTCTCCATTTTTCTTAATTCCTCCATCATTGTAAATATATATAGAGTTTCATACGCCAGTCGTGTATATATATATATATATATGTGTGTGTGGATGTGTCATGTGTGCGGTGATGTGCGTGTGATGTCAATTGTCATAGATTAGTTACAATTTTCTGTAATTTAATTGTTCAATGTTGTTAGAATAGATTAGGTTATATTTTAATTTAATTAAGTGAAAGTATAAATGAATGCTTTATACATGAATTTCAATACTCATTCGTCACATTTGGAAGTTTTCACTTGAGATTTCAATTAGTATGACTCATATGATCAGTATGTGAGTTTTTGAATTCACTAAATTGGGAATTTTACCTAGTACTTAATTATTAAATTAGTTCCAAGAGTTCTGGTAGGATATACATATTTTTCTCTTAATTTTGGAGGAATTAAATTTAAAATATATTAAATTTAATGCTAGGTGACAGTAATTACAAGAAGTAAGCTAAGGACGTTTGCATCAATTACATTCAAGACGTTCATTACGAGGTGGGGTTTAATTGCATTAATTCCTACAGTGGTTTGGTAGTGATTTATTGCATGTTTATTCTTTATTAAATGCTTTCAATATATTTCGAGTTGTCTGCTATGTGAGTTGTTCCTATGTTATTCAAATGGCAAAGTTATCTAATAGCCAGGGGCTCCAAATGGGGTCCGGGGCCGACGGGTCTTCGGGTGTAACCCGCCGTGCTCACTACGTGTGGGAATACCTTAGTCATTAATTTGGCTTTGGGAAGGTCCACAAACATGCGAAGTCTACGTGTGAGAATACCTTAGTCATTAATTTGGCTTTGGGAAGGTTCACAAAACTCTATTGACAAAGTTACGATGGCAAAGTTACAAGGGCAAAGTGCATGTGGCAAAGTATCTATGATAAGGTTTATGTTGCAATGAGCTAGAATATGTGATTGTTATTCAATTAGTACCGACATCTTGTTTGTTTATTTTTAGTATTTAATTTAGAATAATTATGCCCCATTGAGTGTGCTTGCATACTCATCCCTATATTTAACATTTTTCAGGTTGAAGAGCTGATGGTGAGGAGAGGTGGTGGATGTCAATTAATTCGTCACAATTTATTATAAGAACTTTATAAATTTTCAAGTGTTTCACTATTGTGACTTTTAGGAGATATTCTAGTTTAGACATGATTGATGTTTTAAATTAAATTCCTTTTGAGATGTTGTTTTTTTCATCGAGTCTTCCGTTGTTATTCAAGTAATTTTATTAATAAATATGTTCGAAAATCTCATTTCTTTAGTTAAAATTTTAGTTCATGCCCCCTTTACTTCGATTTAGCCTGCCTTTTTACCAAATTTACTTTTATGAAAAATTGGGGCGTGACAACAGCACCTAAAGAACATATTGCTGAACCCAATGTTCCTGAACCAATCCCTGATGCCAACCCCACTGAAATCTTTGCCAACTCCCCTATAACCCAAAGTCCCCGGTTAGATGGAGATGAGGAGGAGTATACCTATGAAGGTATGCTCAGAGGTGGAGCAAGGGCAACTGTGGATAGTTTGTATCCCATTCTTGCTTAATTTCCAAGACTTCAAAAGAATTTCCAAGATTTGAGAACTCTAGTGGAAATCAAAGACAAAACTATCATGGAAATTGCTCAAGTTATTCAAGATAAGAGAGCAAATTGGTGGCAAATTGAAGAAAGCAGACTGCTTCACTTTGCTGGTGTACAAAAGGCAAGGTTCCTAACTGATGAGGAAGTCTTTGCAAAGCTAGTAGCAGATAAAATTGCTGAAGAAAATGAGAGAATTGCAACAGGGATCAAGCACCCTGATAGCAGTTCAACTGATGATGACAACAATGATAATCCCACTGATCCCAACCCTTCTGGTCCAAAAGAACCCACTATCCACTACCTAACTTACCATAGGAAGGGCTCTTTCTCTTCAGAGGTGTTGACCAAATCTGGTAACACAACCAAAGATGCATCAGCCCATGAAGGCTCATCTGAGCCTGAGGCAAAGCTTAATGATGTTGAGGCCTCCCTACTAGAAGCTGGTTTGGTTAAGACCTCATCAGTGTCAGTAGAGTTGGACACTGACCAGCTCTTAACCATTCAGGATGACTCAGTGGCCTTGGGATGCCCAAGCACTGTGATCTCCCAACAACTGCCTTCTATGAATCCTATTGAGGATGTAGAAGCTGCAGGTTTAGGTGATGGTATTGAAAAGAAGATTAGTCCTGAAAAACAAGAGGGGGTTGAGGAGGAAAGTGAGGTAGTTATCACTAAAATAGTGAGTGTACCAAATATAGAGGGAGAGGATGGAATAAGTGAGGAAGGACAGGTTATTCTTGAAGTCAAATCTGAACTTCAAGAATCCCTTGAGGAGAGGAGGCCTGCCCTTCATGAAAGTGAGATTATCAATAATGAAAGAAGAAAAGAACTAGTTGAAAATGAGGAGAAGGATGCTGATGAATCAGGGCCTTATGAAAAAGAATTAGAGGGAGATGAGGGTGTTTTTGCTGACAAGTTTCTATTTTCTGATATTGCAAGTGTCACCCTAGATCAAATTTTTGCTGATGATGTTTTTACAGATGCTCTTGTACAAATTGATGGAGGTCTATCTCACATTGCAGAGCATTCAACAAAGTTGGACACCTTGGTCCAACAAGTGGAAACTGCCCAGGCACAAACAACTGAAACTATAGATGAACAAAGCAGAACACTTGCCTTAGTAGAAATGAGACTTACTGGATCAGAAGAATTGGTCCTACCCACTATTGAAGCCAGAATCAGTGGAGTTGAAACTGGAATTCAAACCATTTCTGCTGAAGTGCAAAAGGCCAAGGAGAGCATGGATTCTTTCACTAAGGAGGTCAAACAAGATTAGAAAATGCTTCTAGACAACCATAACAAGAATGTCAAAGCTCTTAGTGTTGGGATATAAATTCACCCTAAGCCCCACTTGATGTTAGAATAGTTTTGATGGCCAAAACACTTAGAGTTTATAAATGTAATAGGATCAGCTGACTTTGTATAGAACAACTTAGACTAGTCTTGTGTGATCAACTGTATTGATATCAGCTGATCAGCACAGTCCCGGCCTACATGCCTATCCTCAAGATAAGAAGAGTAGAAGACATGAAGACTAGGAGATCCTTGAAGACCAGATAAGTTAAGGTGCTTGTATACCTACCTATCTGATGGAGTCCCAGATTGAAGATGGCCTAAAGCAGGACAAAGAATTGCCAGATCAGAAGAGTTTTACTCTACTGATATCAAAAGACAGAAGACCTAAGGCCAGAAGAGTAGTCAGAAGACTAGAAGTACAGATCAGAAGACTATGTGTTCTTCCAGGACTCGGCTGATTCCAAAGTCATCTTGCGATTTAAACAGAGACCTACCTTATTTAGAAGATTGACATGATCCCAGGATTGAAGCAATCAAGCGGCTGGAATCAAGGAATCAATCCATTATGGAAAGATTGCCCCAACGGCTAGTCAACTCCAACGGCTAGTTGCAAGCAATCACCACTATAAATACAAGAGGATGAGAAATCACAAGTACGAAGTCACAACGAGAGAATTCAACAAGTCCAACAAGCTATCATAAGCTAAAGCCATATTGTTCCAAGAGTTCTCAAAGAGCCAGAATCCATTAGATTATCCATAGCTCTTAAGTGATTTCTATCGAACCCATAAGAACCTGAAACCTGTTCAAATTGTATATCATTTGTTTTAGGCAAAGTGGTTAAGCAAATTATAAGCTTGAACCATTAGTTGGATAAACTTCAAAAACCCCAAACCCTCTCCGAAAGGTTAAAGTTTTTGAAACCCTCAAAGTGCAAGTGCTTACAATCACTTGTGGAGACTGTAGCTGTTAGGACGTCTCAGAACTCAAAGTCCTATCCTTGGGACTATAAAGGTCAAGACCCTTGTAATTTGTGGTAAATTAAAGGGATTAAACATCACGTGTGGACGTGAGAGTGGACGTAGGAACGTATATCCGAACCACTATAAAACTGGTGTTATTTACTTTCTGCACTTTACATTTCTGTATTTACACATATTATTATCTAGTGCATACTGTGATTTCAACATTCTTCAAAATAAGGCCACAACTTTCAAACCAGCATCAGCTGAGTATCTTTCATTAAGAAAAACAAGTTAAACACTTTCTTAAGAAACTATAAGAACGAGTTTAATCAAGGCCTACCATAATTCCGCATATAACCTCTTCAATCAGATCACTATTGTCATCTGGACCAGCAGACCTGCAGTCCAGTTGACATAGCAGTCAGAAGAGGTTCCCAACTCTGTTGAAAAAGTTTTAAAGTCTATTCACCCCTCCCCTCTAGACTTTAATCCCATTCACTACTCATTCAGGGACCAACAAGTGGTATCAGAGCAGTGGTTCTAACGGACTACTGTCTCTAGATTATCAGAAGACTTGAGGGAGTCTCTCTGTAGTCCTCTTGAACAAATCTTTTTCTTCTGAAAAACTTATTTTCGAAAACTCATACAGCATGAGTGCTAATATGCGAAAGTTGCCTAAGTTTTCAGTGGAGGATTATGATTACTGGAAGATCAGGATGAGGAAGAATCTCACATCAGTCCACTACAAGATGTGGTTAGTAATCACCGAAGGCCCAATCACCATCATGGCGGTCAACACTGCAAATGGTGATCCAGAAGTTCCAGTTGGAGAACTAGCCCCCAAGCCGATGAAGGATCTCACACCAGAAGAGATGAAGCAGTCAAATCTTGACAGCATTGCTCAAGATTACATCATGCAAACTCTTCCAAATGAGTACATTGCAAAAGTAATCAGTTGTGAAACAGCTAAGGAAATGTGGGATGCTCTAGCACTCCTCTGTGAAGGAACCGAGCTGATTAAGGAGAGCAAGTTGACAACAGCAGTCAAGAAGTTTGAACATTTCAAAATGCAACCAGAAGAGTCTATTGATCAATTAGACAATAGATTTACCAAGATCATCAATGAGATAGAATCTCTGGGCAAGAAATATACAAATAGAGAGAAAAATCTAAAGATCTTAGACTCTCTAACCAAGAAATGGAGACTCAAGAAGACCATCATCAAAGATACTCAAGATATCAAGGAGTGGTCTGCACAGACTCTATTTCAGAATCTAAAAGCTCATGAATATGATCTTGAAAGAGAAGAAAACTCAGAAATTGATGAACCTACTGCAACCCCATCTACTTCCAAGACTATAGCTTTCAAGGCAGCAAATACAAAAGTTGCATGCACCTCATCTGGCAAGACCTCTCTGAAAACAGAAGACTTTGAAGGATCAGACATGAGTCTGAAAGAGCAAATGGCCCTTATGATCAAAAAGTTCGAAAGGATGAACACTCTCAACAGCAAATATAGAAAATTCTATAGAAACTACAAAGATAGAAGAGCCAGTTCACCCTCTAGAGGCTCCAGAGAAAGAACACCAGAAAGACATCCTAGAAAGGATGTGGAGTCATCTGACAGCCGAGGATCTAGAAGAAGAGATGCCACTCCTCCAAGGAAAGGCAACTCAAATCAGAAATCTGGATCATGCTTTAACTGTCGCAAACCAGGACATTATGTCTATGAATGCCCTGAGCTGAATTTAGATGACAAAGAAGAAAGAAGGCCAAGAAGAAATTCAGACAAGAAAGCAATGGTAACTGAAGAATCTGAATATCAAAGTGATGAACTCCCTACATCACCAGACTATCAAATCTTTCCAGATGATTCAGACGACCTAGCTATGATGGCCATAGGTGAAAATGAGCTAAATTCCTACACTACTACTTTCCATTCACCTATTTTTTCACAATCAGATGATATAAACTCATCTGAAGGCGAATAAAAAGACACCTATTATCAATCTTTAAGAAAGGTAAAAGGTGATCTGGATATTGCCACTAGAGCTTTCATAGAAGTGGAAGAGGAGAATAAGGATTTAAGGAAAGAAATTGCTAGGTTGAAAAAGGTTAAGTTTGATAACACCCCTGAGTTAGTCACCATGAATGAAAGGTTGACCAAAGAAGTGGAACTTCTTAAGGAAGAAAATACCACAACAACTCAGTTGTATGAGGGGATGTTAGAAACTCAAGCCTTAGAAACCAAGGAATTTCGTATACTACAATCTAAGTTCGATGACCTCTTCCAAGCACACAAGCTCTTAGAAAAGGAGAAGGAATGCCTAAATCAAAAGATATCAGAGTTCAATAAAGCTTCGACTACTATTGAAAGTATCTCTGAATATTATAGATCAAATGGCAATAAGATGGGTTTTGGTTATGAACTTAATCCATCTACATCCTCTCCAGCTGGGGGTAGTACACCTAAAAAGTGCACTACTCAGACACATGAACAGGGTGAGTGTTCTAAACACAATGAACCCAATATGGACCAAAAGGCATCTGTACCAACTAAGGCTAACTATTCCAACACCAAAAATGGTAAAAGAAAAGTTAACCCCAAACCTGTACAGAGGAACAGCAAACAGCCTAGACCATCTCGTCTGAGACAGTCTCAGCTGTATGCTGCTCCAGCCAAGAAGAAGAAATCTTCTTCAAACAAATTTGTTCTCTTTGCACCCCCTATCTCTTATGATATTGTGAGAACAGAAGAGTATGGTCCATATAATCGTGTGCATCGACCAGCTAATGCACCCAGGCCGAATGTAACTAGTCAAAAGATAATGTATGTTCACTCCTATAAAGGAAAACCATTTGACTATTACTTAGCTGACACAAACAACAAATCAGATCAGTCCAAGGTGTTAACTGGTAAGATTTGGTTTTGTGATGCCCGACGGAAACAACTCAAGTGCTCAAGGTTGTTCAAACGACCAATGTATATGTGGGTTCCCAAGGGTAGTACTAACACCCAAGGACCCAAAACAAAATGGGTACCTAAGACTTAACCTTTCTTGCAGGAAAGGAGAGACCTATACAAAAAGGGAGGTCTAGCAGGAGAAATATGGTACATAGACAGTGGATGCTCAACCCATATGACTGGAACCAAAGACCTGCTGACCAACTACACAGAAAAGAAAGGTCCAAAAGTCTTCTTTGGTGATAACGCGCACGGTAACACAAAAGGATATGGCACCCTTCAAAATGGTGACATTGAGGTACATGATGTATCATATGTAGAAGGCCTTAAGTTTAATTTATTATCTGTCTCTCATTTTTGTGACACTGGTTATTCAGTTAAATTCTCTAAAGATGAGTGTCTCATAAGTGATAAAAGAACAAACCAAAACCTTCTAACAGGATCTAGAAAGGGAAGTATGTATCTTGCAAATTGGAACAGCTGTCCTAAGGATACATGTCTGCTTGTGAAGAGTCCTAAAGATGTCAGCTGGCTATGGCACAAACGCCTTAGTCATCTGAACTTTAAGACTATGAACAAGTTAGCAAGGGAATCCTTAGTTGATGGTCTGCCTAATGAACTCTACTGTAAAGATCAGGTATGTGATGCATGTCAACAAGGAAAGCAAACAAAGGTCTCCTTCAAGACCAAGAAGACAGCATGAACCAGCAGAGTTCTTGAATTACTTCACATGGATCTCTTTGGACCAATCACTCCAACCACTCTAACAGGAAGAAAATACACTCTCATTGTTGTTGATGACTACTCTAAGTTTACTTGGGTTATCTTCTTATACAAAAAGAGTGAGACTCGGCAGAAACTTCCTGAACTATTGAAGAGAGTCCAAGTAGAGAAAGGAGAACCAATTGTGAAAATTAGAAGTGACAAAGGCACTGAATTTATTAACTCTTATATTATTGCATATTGTACTTCTAATGGTATTCAGCATGAGACAAGTGCAGCAAGAACACCACAAAAAAATGGTGTAGCTGAAAGAAGAGTCAGAACACTCAAAGAAGCTGCAAGAACACTCCTTGCTGAATTCTCCACTCCTAAGAAGCTTTGGGCAGAAGCTATCAACACAGCTTGTCACACTCAAAACAGGTCGGGTATTCACAAAATCCATGAGAAAACCCCATATGAACTATGGAAAGGAAGAAAACCTAGAGTATCTTACTTTCATATATTTGGTTGTAAGTGTTTCATTCACAACAATGGGAAGAGTAAGTTGAATGCTTTTGATGCCAAAGCAGATGAGGGGATATTCTTGGGATACTCCTCTACTAGCAAAGCATTTAGAGTACTCAACAAACGAACCCTTCTTGTGGAAGAAACACCTCATGTTGTTTTTGATGAATCTTGTGAAAAGAATGCAGTAGAAACAAACACAGATGCAGATCAGATGAGACAACTAGTGATCAAGTCCAGGCCAGATGAGTTCATTGAAGTCAACGAACCTTTTCCTGAAGAACCAGAGGAAGATAAACCTCATAGACCTGTCACTAGATCTCAAACACAAGCAGGGCAAGCTGACCAGAATCAAGATGCACCAATCCCAAATGCCAGGGGGAATGATCTCTTTGACACTCAAGATACAGATGATGATCGACCTAATCAAGTCAACCCTCCTGATGGCACTAGAACAGATGAGAATCCAAGCTCATCTAATATAGATACTCCTGTGAGACATACATGGAGAAACAACCATCCATCAAACCTCATCTTAGGAGGACCAGAATCAGGTGTCAAGACAAGAAGAGAACTGAATCAGAATTCTCAATCATCTATGTTCTGCTGGTGTGCTTTCCTCTCCAAAATTGAACCAGCTGACATAGAAGAAGCAATGACAGATAGCAATTGGATCACTGCTATGCAAGAAGAATTAAACCAATTCGAAAGAAATGAAGTATGGGAATTGGTAGATCGTCCTGAAAACCACAATGTAATAGGAACAAAGTGGGTATTCAAGAATAAAAAGGACGAAAATGATGTGATAACTAGAAATAAAGCAAGGCTAGTTGCAAAAGGATACTCACAATCTGAAGGAATTGACTATAATGAAACCTTTGCTCCAGTAGCCAGATTAGAAGCCATTCGACTGTTTCTAGCGTATGCATCACATATGGGCTTTAAGGTATATCAAATGGATGTCAAGAGTGCTTTTCTGAATGGTATTCTGGTAGAGGAAGTGTATGTAGAGCAGCCTCTAGTATTTGAAAAAGGTGATCAAGTATATCGACTGAAGAAGGCTCTCTATGGTCTAAAACAAGCCCCTAGAGCTTGGTATGACACATTGTCACAATTCCTACTTGACAATGGATATACAAAAGGCAAAGTTGATAGAACTCTTTTCAGAATACAAGAAGGAGAAGACATTCTAATGGTACAAATATATGTAGATGACATTATATTTGGATCACCCAATCAAGAGATGTGCAAGAAGTTCTCTGAACTTATGCAAGGAAAATTCGAGTTATGGCTGCAATCTGGGATCAGATTGATGGAGACTGGCAAGGACTATTCTTAGATAGAATTGCCCTTGAGGCAAAGAAAGTCACTTTGTACTTACAATCGAGGGTATGGAAGGTGGCAGCTACAGTCAGCTTTGTCAACAAGCTGAGCATCATCCTTCCAGATATTCTCCCAAAGAAGTACAAGATGGGACCTCATAAGACCTTCCACGCCTCCAAGTATTATTTGAGAAAGGAAGCTCTTGCTGAGGCAGCAAGGTTGAAAGAAGAGAAGAGGAAGCTGTTGGCTGAAGCATCTTCCAAGGATGTTGCTGAGGAGGCAGCAAAAGAGTCTGCTCATGACTCTGCTGAAGAAGAAGAGGAGCCATCCAAAGAAGAGGCTCATAAAAAGGCTGCTGAGGATGATGATGATGACAACCAGACCTTAGCACAAAGACGATATCTAATCAGATCAGGGCTCATCTCCCCATCTGATTCGGATGCCACTCCCACTGCCTCTCCCTTGAAGAAGGCAGGTACCTCTAATCCCTCTCTCACTTTTACTCCTTCTAAATTGTCGAAGGGTCAGAAGAGAAAGAAGAACAATTCTTCTTTCACCAAGAAGACTAAGAAATCCAGGCTCCCTACTCCCATGAGCATAGCCCCTATCTCTTCCTTCAACCCTTCTGATGATTCCAACCCATCTGAACAATCAAAAACTGATACCCAAATCCCTGTTGATACTCACACAGCAGAGGAACAAGCCCAGCCTACATCAACCCTTGAATCACTATTGCCTACCCCTGCTGATGTTCAAACAACAGACAACTAATCACAGATCTCTGATGATCAAGCTCAGATCCCATCCACCACCCCTGCTGACATTCAAACAGCAGATGTCCAAGATCTTCAAGTTCAACCTTCTACTGATCTTCATGAAGGAACTGAACCAGACCAGCAGACTCAAAACCCTGCTGATGAACAAACCACTGAAGATCAAGAAAATATCACTTCCCAAATCCCTGCTGATACTCACACAGCAGAGGAAACTACCCCAGATACCCAAACTCCTAGCATCACTGTCCCTTCTGTTCCAGAAGACATGGCACCAGCAGACCTGGCTCAAGCTGGCCCCTCTCGACCTCAGTACAGAATGGTACACTACCCTATGTGCAAAAGGGAAAAGATACTACGAATGAGGATAGCCAACCTGCTCAAGGATACTACTCCTGGTGTTGATGAGCAATCAATCCAATTTGAACAAGTACTTAGGATATGTACTTGGATTTAACTCAGAAGAGATGATGTAGATGACCTTCTTGAGGTCATGGAAGGAATGGGAGGAAAAGCAAACTTCCTCGACTGGGAGATGGAGCAAAAGGAAGTTTCTCAAGTTCGATCTTTTGCTCAGCTGTTACCAGCAGAGGCCCTGACTGCAGTATGTAACCGGATTCTAGGAATCCCCTCTGTTGATGTCTCTATCCCAGAAGACTCATCAAAACAGTAGCCAGCAACAACGACATTGGTGGAAGACTCAGCTGCACCTGCCCCTGCAGAAGACTCAGCCGCACCAGCTGACAAAGAGGAGATTGAAAGAGAAGTAGTCAGAGTCCCAGCCCACTATAAACCTACAGAAGATCTGACTCACTTCATTGACGATCCAAAGGATGCAGGCAGATGAATCATGACTCATCTGACTAAGGCCGCTACCTGCTTCCTCAATGAGGAGTACCTATCAGCTGAAGAGAGAGGCAAAGCACTAATTATTCATCCAAAGCCTCACGGTACTACCTCAACTCCTACCTCGTCTGTTGATCATACAGCAGACATCTGCTCACAGGTCAAAGCTGCACTAGACTTGCACTTTGAGAAGGGTTTAGGCTTACAGCTTGGAAGGTATATTGAGAAAGCTGCTAGGGAGTAGAGGACTCGTCTCCATGACCAAATTATTGACATTGAAGACAAGTTTGGTGAAGCTCTTCATCAACAGATAGGTGAATATCTGAGTACCTATAAGAAATCATCAGCTAACACCTCCAAAATGTTTGCTGATCTTTATACTGATGAGATGCACCGCATGGAGACCACCTACAACAAAAGAATTGAGGATGCTGAATCAAGAGCAAATGAAGGTCAAACCCTTCTCAAGTCAGCTGCAGCAGAAAATGAGAAACTGCAGACTCAGCTGAAGGAGACAGCAACCAAATTGGAAGCACTTACAGCTAAACTTGAAGCTGCCTCCTCCTCGAACTCTCATGCTCAGATTCTAGACCACAGCATCACTCATCTGACCCATGTTGGCAGAGTCAATGCCATGGCTCTTCAACAGACTCTGAAAGTGGAGATTCTGAATGCCATGAAGCCTTTTGCGGCTGCACTTGCTGAAGCCAAAAAGGGGGAAGATGTATTGATAAAAGCTCTAGAGAAGGCTACTGCACAGCAAGCTGTCTCAAGATGAGCTGAATGAAACCTTGGGTGGTTTAAAAAGTAAAATCAAGAGCAAGCAAGGCAAAGGCAAAGAAATTGCTCAAGAAGACACCCAAGCTCCCACTCAAGCTCCTGCAAAAAGTCTACAAATCACTGCCTCTATAGAACAAGTTCCTAAGAAGAGGATGACAAGGAAAAGGAAGGCAGATGAGCAGGCAGATGACCAAGCTCAGAAGTCAAGCAAGAAGTCAACTTCAGCAGAGCCTACTGCAGAAGAGAAAGAGACTTTAGAGCTGAAGAAAAGAAAAGAGCTTGAAGCTCAAGAGCTTAAGCAGAAGAAACTAAAAGATGCGAAAGCAGTCAAAGCCAAATTTGACAGGAAGATAGCCAAACTCAGGAAAGCTCTCAAGGACAAAGCATTGAAAGAAAATGCTCTGGCACAGAAAGATAAAGTCCTGGTGTTTGATAGCAACTATGTGGATTATTTAGCCCTTCAAGATGAGCTACCAAGGTGGTACCCTCTGAAGAAGAAGTGGCAAATTCAACACCACATTGTAAGAAAATTTGGCCCTCTCCCAACCTATGAAGATGAATTCTTCCAGTTCAATCAATTCATGAACATTGAAGATCAAGAGTTCTGGAAAGAAGTAGTCAAGACAGCCAAAGAACTTGACAACTGCAGAATCCTAACTCCTGAAGAACCTAAATGGGATCCTCCCACTCTGGATTCTGGAAGAACAGACTTGATTGAAGTCAAAAGGATTCTAGAGAAGATCTACGAAGAGGAAAATGTTACAGACCTGCAGCATATGAAAGAAGTTCGAACTCGTCTGTACCTTGCTTTCCGCATCTGAAAATCAGAAGACCTGATGAAGACTACTTTCAAAGCTTTAAAGAAACTATTACTTGTAATTTGTAAAAGCTCTATATATAATCAAGTTTAGTTCTCTTTGCTTTCAAGACAAACTCTCATTGTCTTCATCAGATACTTCAGTTTTTATGAAGTTTATAAACTCTTATCTTATTTTATTAAGAGCATTTATCAAATATAGTTTTGGCTTCATCAAAAAGGGGGAAATTGTTGGGATATAAATTCACCCTAAGCCCCACTTGATGTTAGAATAGTTTTGATGGCCAAAACACTTAGAGTTTATAAATGTAATAGGATCAGCTGACTTTGTATAGAACAGCTTAGACTAGTCTTGTGTGATTAACTGTATTGATATCAGCTGATCAGCACAGTCCCGGCCTACATGCCTATCCTCAAGATAAGAAGAGTAGAAGACATGAAGACTAGGAGATCCTTGAAGACCAGATAAGTTAAGGTGCTTGTATACCTACCTATCTGATGGAGTCCCAGATTGAAGATGGCCTAAAGCAGGACAAAGAATTGCCAGATCAGAAGAGTTTTACTCTACTGATATCAAAAGACAGAAGACCTAAGGCCAGAAGAGTAGTCAGAAGACTAGAAGTACAGATCAGAAGACTATGTGGTCTTCCAGGACTCGGCTGATTCCAAAGTCATCTTGCGATTTAAACAGAGACCTACCTTATTTAGAAGATGGACATGATCCCAGGATTGAAGCAATCAAGCGGCTGGAATCAAGGAATCAAGCCATTATGGAAAGATTGCCCCAACGGCTAGTCAACTCCAACGGCTAGTTGCAAGCAATCACCACTATAAATACAAGAGGATGAGAAATCACAAGTACGAAGTCACAACGAGAGAATTCAACAAGTCCAACAAGCTATCATAAGCTAAAGCCATATTGTTCCAAGAGTTCTCAAAGAGCCAGAATCCATTAGATTATCCATAGCTCTTAAGTGATTTCTATCCAACCCATAAGAACCTGAAACCTGTTCAAATTGTATATCATTTGTTTTAGGCAAAGTGGTTAAGCAAATTATAAGCTTGAACCATTAGTTGGATACACTTCAAAAACCCCAAACCCTCTCCGAAAGGTTAAAGTTTTTGAAACCCTCAAAGTGCAAGTGCTTACAATCACTTGTGGAGACCGTAGCTGTTAGGACGGCTCAGATCTCAAAGTCCTATCCTTGGGACTATAAAGGTCAAGACCCATGTAATTTGTGGTAAATTAAAGGGATTAAACATCACGTGTGGACGTGAGAGTGGACGTAGGAACGTATATCCGAACCACTATAAAACTGGTGTTATTTACTTTCTGCACTTTACATTTCTGTATTTACACATATTATTATCTAGTGCATACTGTGATTTCAACATTCTTCAAAATAAGGCCACAACTTTCAAACCAGCATCAGCTGAGTATCTTTCATTAAGAAAAACAAGTTAAACACTTTCTTAAGAAACTATAAGAACGAGTTTAATCAAGGCCTACCATAATTCCGCATATAACCTCTTCAATCAGATCACTATTGTCATCTGGACCAGCAGACCTGCAGTCCAGTTGACATAGCAGTCAGAAGAGGTTCCCAACTCTGTTGAAAAAGTTTTAAAGTCTATTCACCCCTCCCCTCTAGACTTTAATCCCATTCACTACTCATTCAGGGACCAACAAGTGGTATCAGAGCAGTGGTTCTAACGGACTACTGTCTCTAGATTATCAGAAGACTTGAGGGAGTCTCTCTGTAGTCCTCTTGAACAGATCTTTTTCTTCTGAAAACTTGTTTTCGAAAACTCATACAGCATGAGTGCTAATATGCGTAAGTTGCCTAAGTTTTCAGTGGAGGATTATGATTACTGGAAGATCAGGATGAGGAAGAATCTCACATCAGTCCACTACAATTGATGTTTTGAATCGAACTCACTGCTATGCAGTGACGTGTAATGTTTTTTGGCCAAATTCCATCGTTTGAGCCATCAAAAACACATTTTTTTGTTTTCAATGGTCACCTGAATAGATCCATTTTTGAAAAACTGTTTTGCATGCATTCTGTTTTCATAAAAAATCATACTTGCATGTATTTGGATAATTGTGTGTTAAGAACAGGTCAACAACTAAGGGGGAACTTCAGTTCAACTGAGTTCTAGCCCTATTTGGATTTACACGCGTATGAGCAAGAAGAGGAGATCAAGATGATCAAGTTGTTAGAAGACCTGAAGACAAGAAGAGCTTAATTGGAAGTCGTCTGATTTGCAGCATATCAGCTGAAGAGTAGATAAGAAGACCTTTGTAATAGCTGATTAGGTGAGTCCGTGCTTGTAAAGTGCAATATTAATAAAACTCATCTTTTTAGCTTTTGGAGATAACATCTAGTTAACTCATCTGATGACAACTTCTCATTGTCATCATACAAAAGCCTTTTTCCTTTACTCTTCTGCACTATTATATGGACTCTAGCACTGTCTGTTCTTTATTGCTTCAGTTAGTGTTAGATGATTTGGTTATATCAAAAAGGGGGAAATTGTTGGGATATGAATATCCTTAGTTTAGTTTTGATAAACCAAATCAAACATGTAATAGGATAAGTTGTATTGTATAGACAACTTTATTATACATCTTGTAATAGATAGGACTCTGGTTAGAAGAGAAGACTTGTCAAATGCTCAAGAAGAGAAGAGAAGACCAAGACCAGAAGTCTCCTGATAAGATGAGTTCAACTCATCTTACAGGATAAGAAGAGTAAAGACAGCTGAGTAAAGACAGCAGAGTAAAGACAGCAGCTGAGAAGAAACAACAGCTGTATAAAGACAGCTGAGTAAAGACAGCAGAGTAAAGACAGCAGCTGAGAAGAAATAGCAGCTGTGTAAAGACAGCAGAGTAAAGACAGCAGCTGAGAAGAAACAGCAGCTGTGTAAAGACAGCTGAGTAAAGACAGCAGAGTAGAAGTCTTCTTTCCAGCAGAGTAGAAGTCTTCTTACAAGCAGAGTAGAAGTCTTCTTACCAGCAGAGTAGAAGTCTTCTTACACAATTAAAGGAAGGCCAATCAGAGTTGAAGTCAAGGATTGACAAGATACGCACAAGAAAGGAAAGTCAAAGATATGATTGAAATTACATGACAATGGTAATATTCAATCATATCATATCAAGAGATTGTCAATTCCTCAATTAGTGGAGTTTTGAATGCCATCATCCAACGGTAACATTCAAACTCAACACTATATAAATGAGTTCAGTTCTTACATCATTTGGAGTGAAGAGGTGTGAGATGCAGAGGTCGAGCAAAGTGCTTAAAGTCCAGAAATAAGAAGAGCTCAAGAAGATCGTTCATGAAGATTCAACAAGCATCACCTCATCCCCAGTGAGTGAACTCATAACATCTAAGCCAGTGCAGCCACTCATATATATCCATAGCTTAGAGAGAATTTCCCAATCCTAGCATAAGGCTAAAACAGATTGTAAGGGAAATTCTCACCTAGTTCATATACACAAAACCCACCTTCTACCATAAACCCCTAGAAGTCAAGTTGAGTGTTCGTCACTGTAAAGAGTCCAAGTGCTCTATAATCACTTGTGGAGTGCAAGTGCAAGTGCTTACAATCATTTGTGGGGAAGTGCAAGTGCTTACAATCACTTGTGGAGACCGTAGCTGTTAGGACGGCTCAGATCTCAAAGTCCTACCCTTGGGACTATAAAGGTCAAGACCCTTGTAATTTGTGGTAAATTAAAGGGATTAAACATCACGTTAGGACGTGAGAGTGGACGTAGGAACGTATATCCGAACCACTATAAATCAATGTGTTATTTACATTTCTGCACTTTACATTTCAAGTCTTTTCATACATATTTGTGCATAAACTGTTTTACAAACTATATTTATTAAATAGACGAGTATAATATTTATGGGCACACTACAATTCCGCACTTAACTCCGATAAGTAATTAATCAGTCGACTAACTAGTCCTAGGCCCCTAGTGAAATCAATGGACTAGTTACTTTGAAGAGTTAGTTTATTTTCCACACAATCAGCAGACATCAAGTCAGCTGATCTTACACTCGTCTCAGGGACCAACAGTCGTAAGAACGAGAGTTGATACAATATTACACCCTCCACAACCTTAAGTATCATGCTCCTCTTCTTTTCTGATATTGAATAAAAGGTCTGACTTAGTTATACTTTTAGTATTTCACATATAGTAGCATCTTTATTTTTAATTGCACAAAATGAAACACATTTTCTTTGTCTTGCGTAACCAAAGCATAAAAGACTGCTATTGACCATTTGGTCTGAGCGAGGGGAAAGATCTTTCAATCAAAATTGTATAAAATTGTTCTATGAATTATAAAAAAAAAAATAAAAAAATTTGGTATTTTTAAATATTAAACACAACATGGGTAGGATTTGAAAAATGATTCGTCAGAAATGAAAAAGAGAAAAAAATAATCCATTTACAAAATTCAATTCGTGATGCTATACACTATAAGAAATGGAAAAAGTGATATATATATATATATATAAGGGGGGAAATAAGGTCTTTTATTGAAGAAATAGATCTTATAGCCATATGAATACAATCCATTCAAGAGGCCGGAGCCCCATTAAAAACCTTGCCGAGAAAAACCCTCCTTAGGGCAAAACCTCGGTCAAGGAAAAGGGATACTCCTCTAAGTAAATTTGTAGTATTCACAATTATTGTCCTTCGCTAACAGAGGTATGAGATCGTCCAGTGGAGAGTCCCACCAATTAGTGTTAGCATGTACCTGCTTCGCCATGCAATCTGCAACTGTGTTACCTTCCCTAAAGATATGGGTCGTTTTGATGGTCATGGTGTGTCTCGCTTCCAAAATTTGATGCCATAAGGCGTATGCTTTCCAAGGGATCGATTTTCTTTGTGGCATGTCGTTCAGCATCTGAACCACATACGTTGAATCGCTTTCGAGCCAAACATTTGTCCATCCCCGATTGCGTGCAATCTTAATGGCGTGCAGTGCTGCAATTAATTCCGCTTCGAATGCAAAGCCGATACCCATGTCAATCGCAAAGCCTCCCATGTATTGGCCTTGGTGGTCCCTGTAGACGCCAGCTCCAGTTGAGGGCCCTGGTGTTCCAGTTGTCGCGCCGTCCGTATTAATCTTAATCGTACCCAAATCCGGTCGTGCCCATCGCACCGTCACAACAGTTGGCGCACGCCTTGGGGAGCAGCATAAACCAAATTTTTTTATGATTCCTAGATCAAATTGAGTGTTGTTCATGTGACCCATGTTATGACCATTTGCCTCTTTTAAACGTGCCCATATGGACGTGCGAATACCCTCCGGTTGTTGTTTCGCATCTTCGAATATTACTGCATTCCTGGCTTGCCAAATTTGCCAGATTAATGTAACAATGGTCAGTCTCCATATTGTGCCTATTTAGGGGCTGAAATTAAGTTTAGCTGCTTGAATGAGCCACCATAAAAACCCATTCTCCGGACTTAATTGGACCTGGAATACTGTTTCGATCTTGTCGAGAGAGTGTGTGAAGAATGGGCAGCAACCAAATAGATGGTCCAGAGTCTCTTCTGCTTGTAGGCACAACATGTAAATGTTTTGTCCATTCATCCAGAATTTTGTCAGGCGATCCCATGTGAGGAGCTTCCCATGTACCTCCCTCCATACTGTTGTCGAGCGCCTCGGCGGAATATTCTTGTCCCATATCCACTTGGCCCAGTAGACTTCCAGGTGGTAAGGCCGTAGGTGCTCGTATGCTGCTTTTGCCGTAATAATCCCATTGGTAGTGTAAGGCTAAACCAAGACGTCCGGGCCTATCGCACAATTGTATTTCAGTATGTCCGCCACAATATTCAGATGATTTTGTATGAAGTTGGTGTCTAAAGACCAGACCCCGTTGTTGAGGTAGTTGGCTATCGTGTATTCGTAATTATTTCTAAAGGTATATGTGATACCCACTCTTTCCGCGATGGAGTATTCTTGCCAGTTTTCGAGCCAAAATTTAACCCGTGTAACCGATCCCACAATCCATCTAGCTTGCATTGTTACTTGTTGCACGTGGGGTCGTAGGCCTCTCCATATCGACGAGAATACTGTGGTTGGTCATATTGCCCTATTATGCATGAATCGGTTGAACAAGAATCGTATTGGTGGGTCTGTACCTGTGAGGACATTCCATGCCAGTTTCCGAAGGTATGATGCATTAGCGCATGATATTGAGCGCACTCCCATGCCCCCTTCTGATTGTGGTGTGATAGTTCTCGCCCATGTAACCTGCCCAGTCCTCGTTTGTCATTATTGCCCGTCCAGATGAAGTTTCTCATGGCTCACTCGATCCTATTCAACAATAAGCGAGGCCATTTATAGACCATCATTGTGTGTACCATTGATGAGGTTATGACATGGTTAACCAAACATACACGGCCTACCATGGAAAGTGATGCACCCTTCCATGTCGCGAATCTGTTGAGTACTCGGTCCACTACCTATCGAAGATGGGTCGTTTCAGGAGCCCTTTTGAATAGTCGGACTCCTAGGTATGTAAAAGGTAGCGTCCCTTCATTCAGTCCCAGAATAGTTCTTACATATCTCTTGTTGTTATAATATACTTATGACCCAAAGTAGGCGTTTCATTTCTGGGGGTTGAATAGCTGGCCTGAGAGAATTCTGTAGATCTCGAGGGCATCGTTGATTGCTCTTATGAAGTGTCGATTCGCCCTACAAAAAATGAGTATATCATCCGCATACAATAGGAAAGGTGGGCCTGCAAGACCCCGTCTAATATATGTTGGTAGAATGCTGTCGACTGTCATCATGCGGTTAAGAATTAACGCCAATACTTCCTCCACGATGCAAAACAACAGGGGCGATAGAGGGTCGCCTTGCTGAACTCCTTACGATCATTGGAAGTAACCTTGCGGTTGTCCTGAAATCAAGATAGACAGTTTTGCCGAGTGTAGGATACAATTAATCAGCTCACGAGATTTAGTGGAGAAACCCAAAAATTTCATCACCTCCAGCAAGATGTCCCAGCGGACTATGTCAAAAGCCTTCTGAATATCTATTTTTAAAGCCATATTGCTATGTATCTTTGTCCTATCCAAGCAATTAATCCCTTCTGAGGCAAGGGCGATACAGTGGTGAATGTTTCGTCCAGGGATGAAACCAAATTGAAAGGGTGATAGACTCTCAGTGAGGATAGGACCAAGGCGTGTTGCCAACAATTTTGTGAATCCTTTAAATATGAAGTTCCCCAATACTATAAGATGAAAATCCTCAATTCTGTTTGCATCAGAGAATTTCGGAATCAGTGTGACCATATTCGAGTTAAGGCCGTGCAGCAAGAAAGCGAATTTGAAAAAATATTGTGTTGCTCGTATCACATCTGCTTCAATAATTGGCTAGGCTGTGTGGTAAAAAGAGCCTCCATAGCCGTCAGGACCTGGGGCACTATCGGCCGAAAGATCCATGAACGCGTTCCTCACCAACAAACTGGTTGGTTCTCTTGTTAATAAGTCATTCTGAGCATCCGTGACTTTATTCTCGACCAGAGTGGACAACATATCCAGCAGTATGTTGTGTGTCCGTGGCTTGGCCGTGAAGAGATCCTCATAGAAATTAATAATATGCCGCGCTATTTCGGCCTTACTTGTGTTCCCCTCCAATATTCAAAGAATCCATTGGAGGTCTAGTTTTCCTCATCTGATTCAACCTATGGAAGTATTTTGTAATGCGATCTCCATCTCTTAGCCAAGAGACCCTATGACGCTGGGAAAACAATTCTTGATGTTGTTGAAGGCATCGAATGAGTTCTGATTTTGCCTCGATTTCCCGATGTTATAGGGTGGTGTTGTAACCTAAATCCCCTATTTAACATTGCAACTGCAGCAACGTATCTTTTGCTTTATCAATACGGGTATTCAGGTTCTAAAAGACCTCCCTATTCCACGTTCGCAGGGCTGTCTTCAGTCTCTTCAACTTTAATTTGATCAAAGAGATGAGGTCCGGCGCTGGAAGGTGTTACTCTCATAAGTTACGGATCATGGGCAAATAACGTGAATCCGATAACCACATGTTTTGGAATCTGAAGGAGTACCCCGCTGGTCCTTGATTTATTAGAGCAATTCAGTAGAATGGGATGATGATCGGATATAGCCCTTGGTAAAGTTGTCGCAGTAATATTAGTCCAGTGCTCCAAGAAATCCTGTGTGGCCATAATTCGGTCCAGACGGGAGGCCAGTAGTGTACCGTCTTTACGCCGAAACGCCCAGGTGTACCTAGGTCTCGACATTTCCATCTCCATCAAATCCGAATTAGCTAAAAAATATCGGAATTCTCTACAAGCTGCTGGTTGGGGAGGATTCATGCCAAATCTCTCGTGAGCTCCTAGGACCGACTTAAAGTCCCTTAACAGACACATAGGTGAGAGATTTTGTCTTGTGACGTATTCCCAGAGGTTGCGACGTTCTACATAATCTGATGCCGCATGGACAAAACCTATGTAGTGTGTGAAATTATTTATCTGTGTGCGGATGAAGATGACTTGGTTAGTATATCCAATCACTGTAGTAACTTGGCGGATGTAGTCCTTGCAAAGTATCCAAATATTAGGTCGCATTTCGACATGTTGGTTCTCGGCCAAAAAAACCAGCCCAATTGAATTCCAAAAAGAATCTGGTATATTGTCTTTCGATATTTTTGGTTCTACAATCGCCAGGAGATCTGGCTTCGAGAATTGGCAATGGCTCTTTAGGAGCTGCTGGGATTCACCATTGCCAATCCCTTGGATATTCCAAAAGAGCACTATCATTGGAGATCACTGATATATCCGTGCTCAGGCGGTTCTTGCTGAAGTTCTTGGTCTTATTCTTCCATGTCTGAGACGATGTCCCCCCAGCGGCCCAAAGCTGCTGCAGCCATGTGCCTAAATCTGGGAGATGTGGAGTTTTCCACAGGATTTAGCACAGAGTGGGTCTTTGGAATGTCGTTGATCAGTTCCTCGCGCTTCTGTAGACGAGTTTTTAGGACATTTATAACTGACTTTAGGCGAGGTGGGTGGTCCTCGTTTATCGTCGTCTCTGATGTGTCCATACTGACACGTGAATGCCTAGGGGATAGGTCATCCTCCTCATGTGAGGCGGAGTTCACTGGGTCCAGTGCACCGAATCGGTTGGAGGTGGTAACATCCTCCAAACGCTTCTTTGGCGATCTGAGTTGATGAGCTCGTCGTTCCTTGCGAGGTGAGGTAGTTTGAGCCTGCTCTGCACTAGTTGTTGTCTTCGTTTCCATTTTCTCTCGTTTGTTGCAGCTTGTCCAGGTGTGGCCAACCACTGAACATTGTTGACAAAACGGTGGCAGTCGCTCATACTTGAAATAGGCGAAAGAACAGTGTCCTTGAAGTTCAATAAGAATGCGGTCCAGATGCTCTTTGGAACAATCAATTTCCACTAGGACTGAAGTGACCCATGGAGCCATCAATGCTTCTCTCATCGATCTTGATTTGGCGTGCCCAACGCGTGTGCCATTCCTAGTATTAGCGAATCTGTCCAGTACTCATATGGAAGTTCATAAATACGCACCCAAACCTGTGCAAGAGAGGTGTTGACATGGTACGGGTTGAAATCCTTGACCCATTTAGAGAGTCGAAAGAATCCGGGATGTAGCGACCATGAAGATCTCTTAGATGCCGATATGCGGTATGCTTCCCCGTTAAAAGAGACGTTGAAGTATCCCAATCCGAAGGGGATCAATTTCCATGCACCTCTAATACCCCAAAGCCTGGATAGGGTAGATTTGAGATCAATAAGGCTCCACGGCTTTTCCTTACGAGCGTACGTAACCCTGCCGATAAAAGAATTGCGGCACTATTGAACTCTGATGGCGTACTCGTCTTCGTCCACTGAAATCGCCATAAAATCTCCTTTCTTGACCGGCATTCGAATGTTCTTCGCGCGGATCCGATCCGAAAGGCCCTACGGGACGTCACTGGGCATCCCTGATAATAGAACTTTCTTGAATGATGACGGCGACGCTACGTCCGTATCTCCCTGAGTAGGAAAAGAAGATAGTGACGTGTGTATCCAAGGGAATTCCTTTAACAGGTTGGCAATCTTGGTTAACTTCTGCAGATCGTCATGTGAGAGGCGTTGAAGATCCATCAGGAATGAGAAAACCTAGCGAAACCATAGGTGTGATAACTAACTCCGTGATCGTCGGAGCTATTAAAAACCTAAAAAGCATTCATCTAAATATTAAAACAAGTAATACTAAAGATAAAAATTATTTATAATTTTTTTTTTTGTGAAAATTATATTTTAAGATATTTATATATACTGTATCTATATATGTATACTTATTTTTTTACGGACTATAAAAAAAATTAAAACAAGCCCGTGCATCGCACGGATGAAAATCTAGTTTAGATTAATTTGGGAAAATAAAAGTTAATGACAAAGGGGTATAATAATAATTTTCAGGTTTTTTTTTGTACCTAATAGTAATTCTAAAAATTTATAGCAATAGAACTACTCCCCTTTTACTAAAACTCATGCCGAAAGATGGACATAATGAATTTAGACGGAGTGAATATAATTTAAACGTGATACTATTAATTAAGCTCGGGCCTTTAGACATATTAAGCTTGAAAAAACTTGTGAACCAACAATTAAGTTTGAGTGTGAAACCAATCTCAAAAACATTAAAATTCGGTCAACTCATTTACGTCCCTACCTGGCGTAATCCCTTCATCCAAAAATACTTTTCACAAGCAAGGACCAAAATATTGGCATCAATGGAAATATCGAGACCTTAAATTTATGGAAATATCGAGACCTTAAATTTTAAAAATTATAAAAATTTAATAACAAACCTTTAAGACAAAAAATTAAAAAAAAATTTGAATACCTTTTATTATCAGTGATAAATTTATATAAAATATAATATACAATGTTATTTCGTACGATATTTATCGATATTTTTTTAATTTATCAACATTTTCTCGATATTTTTCGATATTCTCTCAATATTTTACCGTTGTTAAACTTAATATTGTTATTGTCAACCGATATTTATCGATATTTTCAATTTTTTACAAATATCGTGGAAATATCGGTTCTTCCCAATATCGATATCGGTGACCCCGAAAAATGGATATATCAGAGATATTTTCGTCCATGTTCACAGGCAAGTGGACACATGCAATTTTTAAAAAAAATGTAATATTGAATAGAGTTTGAGGGGTAATTTTGTAATTTTTTATGTATAAAGTAAATAAATGAGTTGACTTGTGTGAGCCCAAAAGTAATGATATTTCACAAAAACATATATGCAATATTGCATACATGCAATATTGATAAATTAAGTCAATTGGGCTAAACATATTAACTTATTAAGTCAATGGACTGAAAATATATATTATTGGGTCACCATTAAAATTTATTTGGGTTAATTCATAATCTATTTGTCAATTGACCCGTTTGTATTTTAATTTTGACCGAAATTTTTAACCAGTTTATTTTACTCGTTTCTGTGATTTTTTTATCTTTTATTTTATTGACGAACACGAGATATTAAATGTAGTAATTCAAATTGTAATATGTAGTAACACACATTATTTTATGTAGTAATATAACACGAATTATTTTATATAATAATACAAATTATTTTATTTAGTAACACGTTTTATTCTAGTGTTTTTGTTAATGTAGTAACTCACATTATAATACGTAGTAACATATATTATCGCATGTAGTAAACACAATAACCATGTTGTAATGTAAATCATTTGATAAAGTTACATATAGTAACAAACGCATATTCAATGTAGTAATTCAAACTGTAGTATGTAATAACATATAATTTTTTATATAGTAATGTTGGGATATGAATCCTGAAGACAAGTCCTAATTGATGTTGAAGTAGTTTTGATAAGCCAAAGGGAAGACTTGAATATGTTCTAAAGTATTAACTGATCTAGTTATGGAAGTTGTCTTGTAAGACAAGATCAGATGAGTACAAAAGTACAAAAGAAAATAAACTAAGTGTTGGAAAGAACAGTTTATATAGGATTTTATAAACAAGCTATAATCAATGTATAGAAGTTTATATTTTATATTTGATTATTGATGTAATAGTTTTTAAGTTGACTAAGTTATTTTATAAAGCTTAAAGTAATGTAACAATCTAGAATAGATTAGTTGGATAGGACTAGATTAGTTCTACAGAGAAGAAGAGAAGACTTGTACCAGACAAGACAAGTACTGCAGAGAAGGATTATTCTAAGTATCGAAGAAGAAGAAGACAAATCAAGTCAAGTTTGAAGAAATTAAAGATAAGATAGTATCAAGTGTGAAGATATGAAGAGTTAGTTATGAAATAACTAAATATAACAGAAAGCGTGTGAAAGGATAGAAAGAAACAATTACAAAGTTTGTTGAAGGAAGTTATCAAGAAAAAGTTGTTAGAGTAACAAACTGATCTTGAAGATTAGAAGTCTATAAATACATGAAGACATTCAACATGTTAAAGTACTGAAAATACAACTACTGAAGCGCATATTGAAGATTCAAAGTAAGAAGGAAACTCTCAGAGTTCGAGAAGCAAAGTTCGAAGAAATCCAGAAGAAAGGCAACGTTCATACAAAGAAGAAAGCTACTGGAAAATAGAGAAGTTTTATAGTTTTGTCGTTTGATATCAAGTTGCTAGTTACTTGTTAAAATAGCTAGTTGTTAGATCGAAGATATACTTGGAAGTATATTCGAAAAGATCGAAGTCTTAATCTTGGGACTTAAAGCCACAAGACAAGTTAATAAAATTTCACGACTGGAGTTGTGAGAGTGGATGTAGACACATTGTCGAACCACTATAAATTTTGTGTGTTGTTTACTTACTGCATTTATTTTTTATTAATTGTATTTAAGTGTTTACTTGATATTGTTAATTGTTAAATTTGCAGAATAGACAAGTACATTGTTCTTTGAATATTTGAGTATAAATCTAAAGGGCTCATTAAGCTGATATTCCGCATATACAATCTCTGATATTTTGAAAGATTTTTAAAAGAGTATTCACCCCTCCCCTCTAGACTTTTACTAGCTTACTCAATCTAAACTTAACTTTGGGACCAACAAGTGGTATCAGAGTAGTGGTTCAATAGGACTACTGTTTCTTGATTACCAGAAAAGAGTTTTGAGGGAAAAGTCTTAGTGTCCGTTTGAATTGATCTGTATATTTTACTTGTCTTTCAGTATCTGTGATATTCTTGATCTATTTGAGATATATCTACTAATTTTCTTCATCATGTCTAAAGAAATTAATGCTAACGAGTTACCCAAGTTTTCTGTGCAAGATTACGACTATTGGAAACTCCGAATGGAAGCCATATTCAGTTCTACACATGATCTGATGGTGTCTGTAGTCGAGGAGGGACCAATCACAACAATGACACTGAACACTGAACACTGCTACTATCGACCCATCTAAAGCTATAGGCATACTCGTGCCTAAACCTAGGTCAGATCTTACTTTAGAAGAAATGAGGAAAAATAATTTGGACAGCTTATCCAAGAATTATATTTTACATACTCTACCTAATGAGTATCTAGGTAAAGTATTAAAATGTAAGACTGCTAAAGATATGTGGGATAGGCTTGCTATTCTTTGTGAAGGAACTTCCTTAATCAAGGAAAGCAAGTTGTCTACTGCTGTTCAGAGATTTGAATCATTCAAGATGAAAACTGGCGACTCTACTGTTGGTGTGAAGACTAGACGACAACTCTTTGAGTCGCAAGAACAATCTAGTCCATCTCTGTTTTGCTGGTGTTGTTTCCTCTCATCTATCGAGCCTAAAACCATTAATGAGGCATTGGCTGATAGTAATTGGATCATTGCTATGCAAGACGAGTTGAATCAGTTTGTTCGAAACGACGTCTGGGAACTTGTCGATAGACCGAAACATCATAATGTAGTTGGCACTCGATGGATTTTCAAGAATAAGAAAGATGAGAATGATGTAGTTGTTCGTAATAAGGCTAGATTAGTAGCTCAAGGCTATTCACAAGCTGAATGCATAGATTATGATGAAACATATGCTCCTGTTGCTAGACTAGAAGCCATTCGATTGTTCCTTGCATATGCTGCTTACATGAAATTTACTGTATATCAAATGGATGTTAAAAGTGCATTTCTTAACGGTATTCTTGCGGAAGAAGTGTATGTTGAACAACCCCCAGGTTTCGAAGTCAAAGGTAATCAGGTATACAGATTAAAGAAGGCCTTATATGGACTAAAGCAAGCTCCAAGAGCCTGGTACGATACTCTTTCTCAATTTCTATTAGAAAATGGTTTTACTAAGGGCAAGGTAGATAGAACCTTGTTTAGAAGACAAGAAGGGAAAGACATTTTACTCGTCCAAATTTACGTAGATGACATCATTTTTGGTTCACCTAACAAAAAGCTGAGTGAAAATTTCTCAACACTCATGCAAAGTAAATTTGAGATGTCTATGATGGGTGAAATGAATTACTTTCTTGGACTTCAAGTAAAACAGACCCCAGAAGGGATTTTCATAAATCAAGCAAAATATACTCGTAATCTACTAGACAAGTATGGTATTAAGACATGTAAATCTTCTGGAGTACCTATGCAACCTACTTACAGGATGGATCCAGACGAGAATGGTAAATGTACTGATCAAACTCATTACCGTGGTCTTATTGGTTCATTACTGTACTTGACTGCTAGTAGACCTGATATTGCATTCTCTGTTGGTGTATGTGCTCGCTTTCAAGCTAACCCGAAAGAGAGTCATATGGAAACCACTAAAAGGATATTGCAATATTTGAAAGGAACTATCAATCGTGGTATATGGTATCCTTCAAATGATGATTTATCTCTAAGTGGCTACTCTGATTCTGATTTTGGTGGTTGTAGAATAGATAGGAAATCTACATCTGGTTCTTGTCAATTCTTAGGCACAAAACTCATTTCATGGTTTTCGAAAAAGCAGACAAGTGTTGCTACCTCTACTACTGAAGCCGAGTACATGGCTGCTGGTAGTTGTTGTAGTCAATTATTATGGCTTATTCAACAGCTTAGAGATTATAATATTTGTGAATCAAATGTTCCTATATTCTGTGATAGTAATAGTGCTATTGCCATTACACAAAATCCTGTTCTGCACACACGTTGTAAGCATGTTGATGTGAAACACCATTTCATACGTGATCATGTAGAAAAGAAGGATATTCGCATGGAAAAGATTCATACTGATTTTCAAAGAGCTGATATTTTCACAAAACCATTAGCTGAGGCCCGATTTCGTGAATTATGCATTAGTCTAGGACTGATTGATCTTGATCCTACTAGTATATAGCAATGTACTAACCAGACAGACAGGTACATAAAGTTGTTCGACGTTCAGAATAGACACGCACAGTTGAAGGGGGAACTCGACTAGTACTCATAAGACTACTCGTCTTTTGAAATTGAGCCTACTCGCCTTATGAAGCTTAGGCCTACTCATCTGTTCTGGATGGACTCGAACAGACAAGCTAAGTTTTCTTTGATTTAAATGAGTTATGTGTTAAAGTGTTTACTCTAAACAAATTAAGGGTATTAAAGTGATTTGATAGTGTTAAAGTTTGAATATCCTAGAATTGGATTTATACACCCCCAGTTAATGAGGTGTACACATTCAATTCGCGCCAAAATATGAATATGTTAGGTCAGATGAGTACACTCCTCATTCTACCAATAAGAGAGGTGGATTTCAATGTTTACAAAAGCAAATCACATTTTCGTCTCGGTTCCGTAACCGAATACCAAAGGTCTTAACCGTTGGATCTAATCCCTCGATCTTGACCGTTGGATCAAAAATTCAGTTTTAAACAAAACCCAACACTTGCACACATCTTGCCTCACGTTTTCATAACTCTACTACGTGTTAACAGTGATTTCCTGCATAATCTACTTTCGTGTTCATTACAAATCATTTAACATGTCGATTCGATCTATCTTCGATGTCAGTACCAACATTCAGGCACCATTTGATCTCGGGAGATACATAAATGACAACAAGGTGCATGTTGAACCATCTCTGTTTTTCAAAGGAAATCATACGGTCGGAAATGCAGAAATCTTGACCAAATGCACCAGATGCGGTCTAAAACCCTACTTGGAGGCGTTTCCTCAAGTTGTTTTGGAGGAAGAGGTGTTGGAATTCTATGCTAACGCCAGCAGAAGAGGAGATGTTATCGAATCATTTATCGGTTCAAATCGAGTGGAAATCACCCGTGAAGCTCTATTTGAAAGATTGAAGTTGCCCATCGGAACGATTGATGTGGAAAAGTACGCTGAAGGACAGGAGATGAGGTACTTAAGCATCTTCTGTGGAAAAAAATGAAGTTGAAACCGGATGGTAAAGCCACTACAGCCAAGAAGGGTGAACTCTTGGAAAAATATCGCACTCTTCTGGACATAGCAAGCAAGATGCTTCTATGTGCCACTGGGTCTCATGATTCAGTTACCCAAGTCAAAACAAGGATAATGGCAGCTATCTATGATGGAATTACTGAGGGTAATTGGTTTAAGTTGATAGCTGACAGGATGATGTACTTCGAAAGAAGTGTTAGGGTGGATGTTGATACTCGGAATTGGGTAGTATCTCTAGCAGTTGGATATGGAAACAAGCTGAGTATATTACTCCCACTTTTGATGCCCAACAAGACTACTTGGAGCAAGGGAAAGCCATTTCATCCTCTTAAGTTCTATTTAAAGAAAGAGGCACTGAAGAAACAGGCTGCTGTAAGGCCAGCTGCTCCTAGGCACGTTCAATTTGATGATTCAGAAGTGTTGCCGTATGCGGATTCGGAGAGTTCTTCACAAGCTGGGTCTGAGGAAGCAGAGTCCAATGCAGACGACTCGGAGAAGACTCAATCAGATGAAGAGTCGCAACACGAGAAGGAGTCGAGTGACCAAGTTCCTGAGAGGTATACTCTTGTGAGAGTTGGAACTCCACCTCCACCAGAAGAGACGAGTCACCAGGTTGGTACCTCTTCACAAACTTTGTCAATTCCTTCTCTCTCTCTCTCTCTACTGTTCGAACCAAGGCTAGATCACATCGATCTAGGCCTCGTCCTTTACCCTCAACTTCACATGTACTGGCGGCATTACCACTTAGAGCCAGTCATCCCCAAATCACTCCCAAACAAGATACAACTGATACTCCGATAGTTGTCATACCTGACCTAGCCACATCAAAGCCCATAGAGACCACTGCCTTTACTCCCTCTCCCTCACCAGAATATGGTGAACCCTCCAACCCATCTACTTCAGACAAGACGCCAGTTGCCACTACAACAGCTGAGTTAGAGACCCCATCTACTCAGGACCCGTCTGTTGTTAGATTTGAATCCCTGGTATATTATCCGATGTGTCTGCGAGAGAAGAGGATTCGTGCTCGAGTTTCAAGAAATCTGAAGAAGCAGCTCTCGACTCTTGACATCGACACAGCTTCTGAACAGTTTGAGAAGCTAGTCAGGGTTTGCACGTGGTTCGCTTTGAAGAAGTCTTCTACGGATGATCTTTTTGAAGTCATTCAAGGCAAGGGCGGAATCTCCAACTTTATGGATTGGGAGATGGAACAGAAAGAAAATAGTGGAGTTAAGGATCACTCCGAGCTATTCCCTCGCAAAGCCTTGGTTGAGTTAGTCAAAAAGCTGCTGAATATTCCGGATGGTATCATTGAGGATGTGTTCGCATTTGACGTCGGAACCCAGACTGATCTGGTGGAAGACGAGATCAAGCCGGAAGTAGCTGAGATGGCAGTTCAGACTTCAGAACAATTGGAAGAAATTGTTGAAAGTGATGAAGATGAAGTCGACTCACTCATGCTTGGAAAAGAAGATGATGAGTTCTTGGATGCTGAGATGTTTGATGAGGATGAAATCAAAACCATTGATGATGAAGTTGTTGGAACTCCCAGTTCTGCTCAAGTTGTTCCAGAAAGATTTCTGGATGAATTAAAGACGGATCTAAGAAGTGTTGTTCATACTGCCATAGACACGTTCTTAAACTTGAAGATGAAGGATGTGCTAGTTGAACAGAATCAGTTACTTGTTGACAACTCCAGAGACTTAATTGTGGGTGAAGTCAACAAGATGGACTCAACTTTCTGAGAAGAGATGTTTGCTCAATTTGAAGACTTTCTGAAGAAACAAGTTGATTTTTCAGAAAAGAGGTCAATCTCGTTTGCTCGATCACTAGCTGAAGAGTCAAGCAAAATGGAGAGACTCTACAGAGTTAAAGTTGCTATTGCTGATGAACAGAGACGGGAAGCACAAGATCAATTGGTGCGTTCTCGGGATGTTCTAAATGAGTTAACTACACAGAATACTCTTCTTCGTCAGACGGCTACTCATTTGAAAGATGAACTGGTTTTATGTACAAGGAAGTTGGAACTGGTTACTGATAGATTAGACAAGATGAGTCATGAGAATACGCATCAGAAACACATTGAGTCAGCTGCTGAAGCCATGAAGGAAGCTATGAAAGAAGAGATGACTCGCTTTACTTCTCTTTTCACTCTTAAGGCAAGTGATGAAGCCAAAAAGGGGGAAGAGACAAGTAGAGTTGAGGATGAAGTTGTGAAATCTGCTAGTGCTGAACCTGATATGAAAGCTGCTGCTACTGCGATTGAAGAACTAAGAAGGCCTAAAAGAGGCAGATTAGTGAAGAAGGCAGATCTAGAGCATGCTGAAACAGAAAAGCAGAAGAGAGTAGAGAAAGGCAAAGCTGTTGCGTCTCCTGAAGCAGAGATTCAGACCAGACGAGTTAAGAGAAAGCTGAATATTGAAGAGTCTACTGCTACTGCAACAGTTGAGAAGAAACAAAGAATTGCTGATGATGAGATTCATTATGCAAGCAAGAAGAAGATTACTAAGCATATTGAAAACCTGCAGAAGTTGAAAGCTGATGAAGACAAGATGGAAGACAAGTTCATTGATCACTTCATAGATAATGATCATAGAGCTGAATGGATTGAAGTGAAGAGTCAATGGGAACTTGATCATTGGATAATTAGGAAGTATGGTGATGCTGAAAGTCAAGATGAACTATATTCTTTATTTGACAGGTTCATGGAAGGACAACACAGGAAGTTGTGGCATCTAATCTTGAGGATTTATGCTGGTGCTAACTTCAACATTCTTGTTCCTGAATTTCCTGAATGGAAATGTCCCATGACCAGCTCAGGTAAAAGGGTGGATCATAATCAGATCAAGAAATTTGAAGAAGAGCTACTTGATAAAGAGAAGATTGAAGATGAAGACCATATCTGTCAAATTCACAAGAGACTCCTTGATGCATTCTGCGTTCCAAATCCAGAAGGAGGTACTCTTTCAGATTAGTTTTGTTTGTTTGTTAGTTTAGTTTTTTTTTGCTCTGATACTTAGGTTTTTTTTTGTTATTCAAAGTATGTGTAATCTACTGATCTATTTTTGAATGAATGAAAGATAAGTACTATTTGATGTTAAAAGACAAGGTAACTACTTAACTAGTCTACTTATGAGAAAAGATTCAAGTAGTTTTGGCTTCATCAAAAAGGGGGAAATTGTTGGGATATGAATCCTAGAACAAGTCCTAAATGATGAATAAAAGATGAAGTTTTGATAAAGCCAAAAGTAGTATGAATATTTTCTAAGTGTTGACTGACTGATCTAGTCTAGTTGAGTTAAGTCATCTTGTACAAGACCAGTAGAGTTCACATAAGTTCACATGAAAAGATAAGTACAGTTTATAAGTACTTCATATGTGTTTACAGTATTTGTTTAAGTTTGTTACTGAGCTATTTAAATGTTGTATAGAGCTCATGATGTTTTTATATGTAATAGATTAGTTTTATTGTATAGTTTATAAGTTGACTAAGCTTGTATTATGAAAGCTTAAAGTAATGTAATAGTCTTGATAGGTTTAGTATAGTCTACTGATTGAACAAGGAAGACCAGACAAGAAGAGTTGAAGTCTACTACTCAAGACAGGAGGACTACAAGACAAGATAAGTACATACAAGTCTACTCAAAACAAGTCAACGTGAAGATAGTTAGTTAGAAGCGCGTGAAAAGATAAAGATATAGAAGTTAGTTATGGAATAACTAATTCACAACAAGAAACGCATATATGGATAAGAAGATTCAGTTAAAGGTAGTTATCAAGAAAAGTTGGTTACAACTGATTAGTTCTTGATTTCAGAAGTTTATAAATACTTCATGGTGGTGATCATTTGAAGACTACTGATACACTGGAAATCTACATACTCAAAGAAAAGATATATTCGAAGTTTACTCTCAGAGTTGATTGAAGTTCAGATAGAAGCCAGAAGACAAGTGAAGAATCAAGAAGGCTACTACTGAAGATCAGAGAAGTTTTTAGTTTTTGTTTTGTTATTTTTCAAGGTGCTAGATACTTGTAAAATTTCTAGTTAGATCGTAGACATATCTGGAGGTATAGTCTGTTGAAGATCTAAATCTTCTTCTTGGGACTTTAAAGACAGGAACATACACTTGTACTCGATTGGAAGAGTTTAGTGGAAACATCACAACTGGGTTTGTGAGAGTGGATGTAGACAAGTTGTCGAACCACTATAAATCTCGTGTTTGATTTACTTTACTGTTTTGTTTGTTGTTTAATTGATTAATTGAATTACATAACTGAACTAGACTAGCTGAGTATACATAAAACAGAGTTCTCGAATTAAGTTGAGTATAAACTTTAATTGGGCTCATTGTTAATTTCGTATTCCGCACATTGTAATTCTGATATATCGAAAGATTTTAGAAAAGTCTATTCACCCCCCTCTAGACATTTTCTTTAGCTTCCCTCGATATTAACTCAACTTAGGGACCTACAATCAGCTTGATACTGATTTCAGGCAAGAAATGTTTAATCAGCTTGAAACATTTATCCAGACTCAAGTTGAGTATTCAGAAAAGAGTTCAGTAGACTTTGCAAATGTGTTGGCTACACAAGCAAGAAAGTTGGAAAGAGTCTACAGAATAAAGATTGACATTGCTGATGAGCAAAGAAGAGAGGCATACGCTCAATTACAACAGTTAAGAGCTTTGCTAGAAGAGATGACAGCTCAGAACAGAATGTTGAAGTTAACTGCTACTCATTTCCGAACTGAATTAGGTTTTATTACAAAGAAGATTGATATGATTGTTGATCGTCTTGATAAGTATTGTCAAGATGATAATCACAAGAAGCAGGTTGAGAAAGCCGCTGATCTTCTAAGGCAAACAGTCATAGAAGAGATGACTCGATTTACTTCTCTGTTTACCTTAACGGCTGAGGAAGATGAAGCCAAAAAGGGGGAAGAAACAGAACAAGAAGTAAAGTTGGTTACTGAAAAAGAGCAGAAGACTGTCAAGAGGAAGAGACTAGTCAAGACTGCTGAACTTGAAAAAGTTAAGTCTGTTACTGCTATACAAGCACAGTCGCCTGTGTCGCCTGAGGAAGCAAAGAGAATTTTTAAAGGCAAAGGAAAAATTGTTGATCAAATCCAGACAAGGCAGGTGAAAAGAAAGCTTAAAACTAAGAAGGAAGCTTTAGGAGAGATGCTTGCTGGAATTGATGCAGATGAGATCCACAAGAAGCAGAAGCTTGAAGATGATAAGTATGCTAACAAAAAGGTGTTAGGCAAACATATCAAGAGACTTCAAGATAGCAAGGAAGATTCTGAAGTTATTGAAGATGCTCTTATTGATAAATTCATTGATGCTGAACATAGTGATATATGGAAGATTGTGAAGCACAAATCGGAAATTTCTCACTGGATTGTCAGAAGATATGGAGATCCAACAAGCAAAGACGAGTTGTTTGTGAATTTTGAAAAATTCATGGAAGCAGAAAACAACAACTTGTGGAACTTAATCATGCGAATTGATACTGCTGTTGGTTACAACATTTTGAGTCCATAATTTTCTAAATGGGAAACTCCAATGCTGGGTTCTTGTAAAAGAGTAGACTACAATGCAATCAAGAAGTTTGAAGAGAAGTTGCTAGAAGATGAGAAGATCGACAATGAAGATCATATTTCTGATATTCATAGAAGGATTCTTGATGCGTTTCAAGTACCAGATGCTGAAGCTGATACACTCAGTGGAGGAAGTCTCGTATAATGAAGATTGTAAGTATAAGTTTACTTTACTTATCTTGTTTCATTTTGATAAGTAAATTGTAATCGATTTGATCTAATCTACTATGAATAAAAGATGAATATTTTGATAAAGATAACTACTTAACTGATTTGTTTACTTAAAGTAATTCAAGTAGTTTTGGCTTCATCAAAAAGGGGGAAATTGTTTGGATATGAATTCTAAAGACAAGTCCTAATTGATGTTGAAGTAGTTTTGAGAAGCCAAAAGGAAGACTTGAATATATTCTAAAGTGTTAACTGATCTAGTTATGGAAGTCGTCTTGTAAGACAAGATCAGATGAGGACAAAAGGACAAAAGAAGATAAACTAAGTGTTGGAAAGAACAGTTTATATAGGATTTTACAAACAAGCTATAATCAATGTATAGAAGCTTATATTTTATATTTGATTATTGGTGTAATAGTTTTTAAGTTGACTAAGTTGTTTTATAAAGCTTAAAGTAATGTAACAATCTAGAATAGATTCGTTGGATAGGACTAGATTAGTTCTACAGAGAAGAAGAGAAGACTTGTACCAGACAAGACAAGTACTGAAGAGAATGATTATTCTAAGTATCGAAGAAGAAGACAAGTCAAGTCAAGTTTGAAGAAATTAAAGATAAGATCATATCAAGTGTGAAGATATGAAGAGTTAGTTATGAAATAACTAAATATAACGGAAAGCGTGTGAAATGATAGAAATAAATAATTACAAAGTTTGTTGAAGGAAGTTATCAAGAAAAAGTTGTTAGAGTAACAAACTGATCTTGAAGATTAGAAGTCTATAAATACATGAAGACATTCAACATGTTAAAGTATTGAAAATACAACTACTGAAGTGCATATTGAAGATTCAAAGCAAGAAGGAAACTCTCAAAGTTCGAGAAGCAAAGATTGAAGAAATCCAGAAGAAAAGCAACGTTCATACAAAGAAGAAAGCTACTGGAAAATAGAGAAGTTTTATAGTTTTGTTGTTTGATATCAAGTTTCTAGTTACTTGTTAAAATAGCTAGTTGTTAGATCGAAGATATACTTGGAAGTATATTCGAAAAGATCGAAGTCTTAATCTCGGGACTTAAAGCCACAAGACAAGTTAATAAAATTTCACGACTGGAGTTGTGAGAGTGGATGTAGACACATTGTCGAACCACTATAAATTTTGTGTGTTGTTTACTTACTGCATTTATTTTTGATTAATTGTGTTTAAGTGTTTACTTGATATTGTTAATTGTTAAATTTGCATAATATTCTAGTACAGTGTTCTTTGAATAGTTGAGTATAAATTTAAAGGGCTCATTGAGCTGATATTCCGCATATACAATCTCTAATATTTTGAAAGATTTTTAAAAGTCTATTCACCCCCCTCCCTCTAGACTTCTACTAGCTTACTCAATCTAAACTCAACTTTGGGACCAACAAGTAATACCGATTCTTTTATGTAGTATTTTGCTAGAATTTTAATTGATTAAGTAACTCACATTATAACATATATTATTGCATATAGTAATATAAAATAACCTTGATCCATAATTATTATTAAAGAATATTTAAAGAAATAGAAAATATTTAAAGATTAAGGCTGTCGTAAATTGCAGTGTTCGGTCGCGGCTTGGGGTGGCCGAAAACTGCTCGGAGAAGACAACTAAGTACAATTTATGTTAGTGGGTGTATGTATAAAAAATATGGGTGTGAATTGAATTGTCAGTGTGTGTATTTATAAAAAATGTGGGTTGAATTGTCAGTGGGTGTATTTATAAAGAACGTGAGTGTAAATAGCTGAAATGCATATATGCAACATTTTACATAAGACTAGCCCATGATATTTTATGTAAAATTGTGGATATTAATCTAAGAGTGGAGTTTATAAAAGACATTTTTAAAGGTGTGAGGTATTGTGGTAATTAATTAAAAAATATATGTGAAAGATATTATAGGATGGATGGAGGGAGTAAAAATTAGGCTGCTTGCATCTATAGTATGACCACATAATTAATCAATTAGTAAGATACCATATAAAATTAAGAAAATACTAGCTATCACGTCTGCCAGCCGAACATTGGATTGTTACGAGATATTCAGACATTGCTAACACCATCAATTAATAATAAAAAAAAAATAGTTTGTTTAAATATATCTCTGTCTTAACTATTATTACCGCTTATTTATCTAAACTACAATTTTTTCTTGAATTTTCTTTTCCATCTATTTTTTTTATAATAGAAGCAGGTTATGTTATTACTCATTCCCATTTATTTTTGTTGGAAACTGGTCTACGCCGTGTAAACTGCAATATCAAAAATATCAGAATAACAAGTAAATTCCACAAGTAAGTCGAGTCAAGGGAAACCCTTTTTCCGCAGAACAGAATACGCCCAGGATAGTGCTCGACTGTTACGGCGTTCCGTTCCCAAAGGTAAAACGACTTTCACTTAATGCACAGTAGCACCACTGTATAAGAAGTATCGGCGAACGTACGTAGTACGAACTGAACACTCTCGGAAATAAATCCGGCACAAGAAAGAACAGTGTAAGGCTTTCGGTAGCTCAATGCACTGCGTAGGGACGAGAGGAGAGAGAAAGGTAGAGGCCGAGCCCATTCCTGAGTTGGGCTTTCGGAGTTTTTGGGTCTGCAAAAAGATAGGTGGGCCCCAAAGACCAATTGCCAAGTTCGAAGCCGAAGCCGAGCCGGCCGGACGGGCGGGCGCGCGCGTGTGGCTCTTAGAGGAGTGTCCCTCTTTTAGATAGTTGAACTACCAAGTTACTTCAATACCTTTATACATCATAAATGTTTTGTAGGTTTCCTATGTGGGACAAATTCCCATTTTCTCAAACTTTCCAAGTTGAACCTCTTCAACTTCAACAATTAATTTCTCACTCACCTTAACTCGGTTTTGAGATATTAAATATACCACGTTCATCTACTCCGCGAGTAGATCGACTATGTCACGTTCAATTATTTCTTAATTAACGTTTAGTCCGTCTAATTAATTAAATTAGATCAGGGTGTCAAAACCCAATTAATTCCCATTAATTCCAACAATCCCCCACATGAGTGAAAATCGTATCTATACAACATCAGACTCAGAGTTCAGTTCGAGTGAGATCTCCGTGCTTCCGGATAAGTGGTTTTTGGCCTTGAACTTTCCGTAGCCAAACACTATCGGATATACCGGCGGCTTAGTGGACGCGATGCCTTGAACTATTCCTCCAAAGTGTATACCTAGACAACAGTGTCAGCACACTTCAATCTCGTTTTTGTAACGTTCTCACGTTTTTGTCCGTTTTGGCCATGGACGTCCTTTGTGTTCATAAATGTTTGGTCGAAGCGGCCCTCACTTCTCATTTATATAGGTGACTTCCTTTCGAGTATCCCGTTATACTCTAGGAATCATTAGGAGTCGAAGACTCAACCTTTACCACATCTTACGGGTCATTAACACTTGAGATAGTGCTGTCCGGAATAGTCGTAATTTTCAAGTGTTTTATCACTAACCTCCACAGCTTCGTTTTCCCATTGAACCAAGTTCTTGGGATCTCCAGTCATCATGGTTGGGTTACCACTGCTTTGGTTTTTATTGTGGGTTTTAGACCCATTCCTTCTACCAGCTTGTTCAATTGATCTCGGTTTATGCTCTTCGTGAGCGGATCCGCTATATTGTCCTTCGTATTGACATAATCAATGGACATTACTCCAGTGGAGATCAATTCTCTAACGGAGTTATGTCGACGACGTATGTGTCTCGACTTTCCGTTGTACATGACATTCGTAGCTCTCCCAATGGCAGCTTGACTGTCACAGTGTACCGTCACCGCAGGTACAGGCTTTCTCCAACAAGGAATGTCTTCCAGAAAATTACGCAACCATTCAGCCTCTGCAGCGGCTAGGTCTAACGCTATAAATTCTGATTCCATTGTGGAACGAGCAATACATGTTTGTTTCTTGGACCTCCACGACACTGCTGCTCCTCCAATAGTGAATACATATCCACTAGTGGACAACGAGTCTTTGGTGTCTGATATCCAATTTGCATCACTGTATCCTTCGACTACAGCTGGATGTCTTGTGTAATGAAGCCCATAATCAATGGTGTACTTCAAGTATCTTAATACCCTTTTCAACGCTTTCCAGTGCTCATGACTTGGATTGTTCGTGTATTGACTCAACTTGTTTACCGAACAGGCAAGATCAGGGCGTGTACAGTTCGTGATGTACATCACACTTCCAATGATCCTTGCGTATTCTAATTGAGCCACTGGTTCTCCTCTGTTCTTTTTCAAGTGAACATTGAGTTCCAAAGGTGTCTTAGCAGGTGGATCGTCAAAGGCCTTAAATTGCTTTAGTACCTTCTCCACATAGTGAGATTGTGTCAAGGAAATTCCATTGGACGTTTTCTCTATCTTGATTCCAAGAATCACATCTGCTAATCCCATGTCCTTCATGTCGAAGTTTCTACTTAACATGTTTTTCGTATTAACTATGATATCGTGATTGTTACTCATGATTAACATGTCATCGACATATAAGCACACAATAACATATCCATTTGGTGTGTCCTTCACGTATACACACTTATCACATTCGTTAATTCGAAACCCATTTGACAACATCGTATTGTCAAATTTCAGGTGCCACTGTTTAGGAGCTTGCTTAAGGCCATACAGTGATCGAACGAGTTTGCACACCTTTTTCTCGTTCCCAGGAGCAACATATCCTTCAGGTTAATCCATGTATATTTCAGCATCCATCTCACCATTAAGAAATGCCGTCTTAACGTCCATTTGGTGTATTTCGAGATTGTGCAACGCAGCAATGGCGACCAACACCCGAATGGAGGTGATCCTTGTCACTGGTGAGTATGTATCGAAGAAATCATACCCTTCATTTTGTTTAAAACCCTTTGCAACTAGACGAGCTTTGTACTTATCAACAGATCCATCTGCTTTGTACTTTCTTCTAAGGATCCACTTGCATCCTAAGGGCTTACAACCTTTAGGGAGGTCAACCAACTCCCACGTGTGGTTCAAGAGAATAGACTCGTATTCACTTTTTATGGCTTCTTTCCAGAGGTGTGCATCTGGTCTTGCCATTGCTTCCTTGATAGTTTTAGGTTCTTCTTCCTCCAAAACATAAGTAATGAAGTCTGAACCAAAGTCTTTATCAATTCTAGCTCTCTTGCTGCGTCTTGGTTCTTCACTCTCTTGAGTGGAAGGACTAACAGTGTCGTCCGTTGCTTCGAGAGTTCTTTTACTCGAACAGTCTTCCTCTCTTTCCTTAAGTGGAAAAATGTTTTCAAAGAATACTGCGTTCCTTGACTCAATTGTAGTGCCTTCTGTCATATCCGGTACTTCGGATTTGTGAATCAGAAATCGATAGGCACTACTATTTGAAGCATATCCTATAAAGATACAATCGACGGTTTTAGGTCCGATTTTAACTTGTTTAGGAAGCGGTACTTCAACCTTAGCCAAACACCCCCACACTTTGAGGTAGTTGTATGAAGGTTTTCGTTTCCTCCATATTTCATAAGGAGTTTGATCCTTAATTTTATGAGGAATCTTATTCAGAATGTGGTTAGCCGACATGATAGCTTCCCCCCACAAGTTCTGAGGTAGACCAGAGCTGATTAACATTGCATTCATCATCTCCTTTAGTGTTCGGTTTTTCCTTTCCGCCACACCATTAGACTGAGGTGAGTAAGGGGCTGTCGTTTGATGTATAATCCCTGATTCAATACATAATTGTTCAAACGGAGCTACGTACTCTCCTCCTCTATCACTACGAATTGATTTAATTCGAGTGTCCAATTGATTCTCTACTTCAGTTTTGTAACGTTTAAAAGCTTCAATAGCTTCGTCTTTACTCTTTAAGAGGTAAACGTAACAGAATCTTGTACAATCGTCTATAAAAGTAATAAAATACTTTTTCCCTCCTCTAGTTTGTACAAACTTCAAATCACATACATCCGTGTGAATTAAGTCTAGAGGAGCAGCAGTGTTCCTTTCAACAGTTTTAAACGGTAGTTTGGTCATTTTTTCTTCCGTGCATATTTCACATCGTTTGGATGTATCAACGTTGTCAATTTTAAGTAAATCGAGATTTACTAATCGCTTTAAGGATTTTAGATTCACATGTCCTAATCTAGAATGCCATAAAGAGGAACACTCAACGATATAAGCAGAAGTGGAAGCAATTTCATTAATAACTTGTTTGCCTTTGGGGCTTACAACCATTGTGCTTAATTTAAACAAACCATTCTCGAGATAACCCTTCCCGAGAAATTGACCAAACTTGCTTAGAACTATCTTATCAGCTTCAAAGACTAGTCTAAATTTGTTGCTAACTAGAAGAGATCCCGAAATCAGATTCTTCCGGATGTCTGGGACATGCAGCACGTTCTTCAATGTTAGCTCCTTTCCAGATGTCAGTTTAAGCACTACTGACCCAATTCCAGCCACTTCAGATGAGGCTTGATTGCCCATGAACAATTTTCTCCCATCAGACGGAGAGTAGTCTGTGAATGCAGATCTCTCCGAGCAGACGTGGCAGGTGGCACCAGTGTCCACAAATCACTCTTTCTTGTTGTCCACAATGTTGACCTCCGTCACCACTGCGGACATGTCCAAATCCGTAAGGTTCACAGAATCTTGTGCTTTCTGTTTGCCCTTTCCTTTATCGTCACGACGAGGTTGACGACACTCACTAGACCTGTGGTTTGGTTTCCCACAGTTGTAGCAGTTTCCAGTGAATTTCTGCTTTGTGGCTGGACCCTTCCCCTTCACATTCTTCGTTGTGGGGGCAGCAGATTCGTTTGGACGTCTCCTTTTCCTTGACGGACCCTCTTGTTCCATCAAGTTAGCTTTGGCTTCAATCTGGGGGGCAGATCCCTTGCCTTCTCTCTTCCGATTGTCCTCCTCAATCCTGAGACGGATAATCAGGTCCTCCAAGCTCATCAGCTTTCGTTTGTGCTTTAGATATGATTTGAAATCCTTCCACGATGAAGGCAGTTTCTCGACCACGGTCGCTACTTGAAATGCATCAGGTAACACCATATCCTCAGCAGCAATCTTGTGGAAAATAATCTGCAGTTTCTGGACTTGATCCACTACAGACTTATTGTCGTCCATCTTAAAATCGTACAGTTGTGAAACGACGAATTTCTTTAATCCGGCGTCTTCAGTTTTGTATTTCTTCTCCAAGGATTCCCACAGCTTGTGGAAAATAATCTGCAGTTTCTGGACTTGATCCACTACAGACTTATTGTCGTCCATCTTAAAATCGTACAGTTGTGAAACGACGAATTTCTTTAATCCGGCGTCTTCAGTTTTGTATTTCTTCTCCAAGGATTCCCACAGTTCCTTGGCAGATTGAATGTCACAGTAGACACTGTAGAGGGCATCAGAAAGTCCTCCAATAATGTGATTTCTGCATAGATAATCACCACTTAGCCATTGATCATAGAAGATCCTTTCTTGTTGGCTAGCATTTGCCTTAGGCTGTGTAGGTTTTGTTTCGGTTAAAAACCTATCCATTCCAAGCATGGTCAAGTAAAATCGCATCTTACTTTGCCATCGCTTGAATTCAGTTCCGGAAAAAAATTTCGGCTTTTCTCCTTGTACGACCATTGGCCTCGGCCCTGGTGCGGAGAAGGTAAACACGGGATCCCTTACGGGATTGTGGAAGGCATGGAGTGGTTCATGCGGATTGCTTCTGTTATTGACTCTTTCCGCATGATCACTTTGTTTTCCTTGTGATCTCAAGTCGGAACTGCGCGACTCTGAGCGATCAGGAGATGCTCCGTTATTAGCATTGTTGCCAATATTTTCAGTGCCACGCACTGCTTCCGTATTAACGGGATCGACATCCATGTTATCATTCATCTTTGATACTGCAGTGAATTTTAATTAAATTAATTAGTTTCGAAAATATTAATTCAATTAATTAAGTCCGAAAATACTAATTCAGTATTCTGTTCTGCGATTGTTGGAAACTGGTCTACGCCGTGTAAACTGCAATATCAAAAATATCAGAATAACAAGTAAATTCCACAAGTAAGTCGAGTCAAGGGAAACCCTTTTCCCGCAGAACAGAATACGCCCAGGATAGTGCTCGACTGTTACGGCGTTCCGTTCCCAAAGGTAAAACGACTTTCACTTAATGCACAGTAGCACCACTGTATAAGAAGTATCGGCGAACGTACGTAGTACGAACTGAACACTCTCGGAAATAAATCCGGCACAAGAAAGAATAGTGTAAGGCTTTCGGTAGCTCAATGCACTGCGTAGGGACGAGAGGAGAGAGAAAGGTAGAGGGGCGAATTTCAGCGTAAATTTGGAATGAGGGAAGAGTCTGTAGGTTGAGATAATATCTCACACGTGGATAAGTCTAAGACCGAATCTTGAAGACTAAGTTTGAGACTGAAGTAGTTCGAATGGGCCGAGCCCATTCCTGAGTTGGGCTTTCGGAGTTTTTGGGTCTGCAAAAAGATAGGTGGGCCCCAAAGACCAATTGCCAAGTCCGAAGCCAAAGCCGAGTCGGCCGGACGGGCGCGCGCGTGTGGCTCTTAGAGGAGTGTCCCTCTTTTAGATAGTTGAACTACCAAGTTACTTCAATACCTTTATACATCATAAATGTTTTGTAGGTTTCCTATGTGGGACAAATTCCCACTTTCTCAAACTTTCCAAGTTGAACCTCTTCAACTTCAACAATTAATTTCTCACTCACCTTAACTCGGTTTTGAGATATTAAATATACCACGTTCATCTACTCCGCGAGTAGATCGACTATGTCACGTTCAATTATTTCTTAATTAACGTTTAGTCCGTCTAATTAATTAAATTAGATCAGGGTGTCAAAACCCAATTAATTCCCATTAATTCCAACAATTTTTTCATCTTTAATAACAATGGAGAGTAAATTTGTTAAAAAATACTCCTTCGGTCCCATAAGTGTTTGTACTACAAAATGGGCACACATTTTAAGAAAAAAGTGTAAAGTGTGGAGTGTTGAGGGGTAATATTGTTAAGTTATATAAATAAAGTAAAAAGGTGATTGGAAATAGAGTAAAAATAATTACATTTTGTGTAAATATGTGAATATTGTAATGGTGGAGTTTATGAAAGAGTTTCATTTTATGAGTGTGCAAACAATTGTGGAACAGACAAATAAGGTAAGTGTGTGGCATGGAGAGAGTATGTTTTATAGAAAAAGGAAATGAAAAGAGTAATAATATATCAATTAATTATTTAGTTTTGAAAAAGCCAAACTTGTACCGTTGTACGAATATCTCACGATGTGTGTGCGTACACTCAAGTTACATAGGCAACGATTAATAAATGAATAAGCTAAAAAAATAAATAAAAAAGAGTTGACATTTAAGGTATATGCCATTAGATACCGTAGATTATTCGGGTGTATATGTCAACTGAACTAGGGCACCTCAACTATATATAGTATAATGTTTCTTTTATCCATTTTATAAAACACACATAATCTTATCGATCTCCCTAGCTCACTTCAATTCATCTCAGGTACCACTCTCGATCTCCAACTCTTCATATATATGTAATTAATCACATGCATGTATATCTTGTATTGTAATAGCAGTTTTAAATTAAGCTTATCGTAATTGGTAAATTAATATATATTGAGATTATTGCAAGAGTAGGATTAATTAATTAATTAAGTGCAGGCAGGTTGAATTAATGGCGAGCGGCGGTGGCGGAGATCAATTACAAGTGCTGAAGGCACTTGATGTGGCGAAAACGCAACTTTACCATTTCACGGCGATCGTGGTGGCCGGAATGGGGTTCTTCACGGACGCGTACGATCTGTTCAGCGTGTCGATTATCGCGAAGCTACTGGGGAGACTGTACTACACAAAGGTGGGCGCCCCAAAGCCCGGGACTCTACCGCCAGCGGTGTCGGCGTCGGTGACGGGTGTGGCACTGGTGGGAACCCTGTGCGGGCAACTCTTCTTCGGGTGGTTGGGAGACAAAATGGGACGTAAAAGTGTCTACGGAATGACCCTCCTGATCATGGTCGCGTGCTCAGTGGCATCCGGGCTCTCCTTCGGGAGCACGCCCAAGGGAGTCATGACCACCCTCTGCTTCTTCCGCTTCTGGCTGGGCTTCGGCATCGGTGGCGACTACCCTCTCTCCGCCACCATCATGGCCGAGTACGCCAGTAAAAAAACTCGTGGAGCCTTCGTTGCTGCCGTCTTCGCCATGCAAGGCTTTGGGATCTTATTCAGCAGTATTATCTCCCTAATTGTATCAGCGGCTTTCGATCACCACTACAAAGCTCCCACCTATGAGCAAAATGCGGCGGCCTCCACCGTGCCCGAGGCCGACTACGTCTGGAGGATAATCCTGATGTTCGGCGCCTTGCCCGCCGCTTTGACCTACTACTGGCGGATGAAGATGCCAGAAACCGCCCGATACACCGCCCTAGTCGCCAAAAACGCAAAACAAGCTGCTCAAGACATGGGCGGTGTCCTAAACGTCGAAATCGAAGTAGAGCAAGATAAGCTCGATGAGATGACACAAAGAAAATCCAACAGTTTCGGATTATTTTCCAAGGAGTTCGCCCGCCGCCACGGCCTCCACCTCTTCGGCACCATGTCCACATGGTTCCTTTTGGACATCGCTTTCTACAGCCAAAACCTTTTCCAAAAAGACGTGTTGAGCTCCGTGGGGTGGATCCCACCTGCGAAAACCATGAACGCCGTTCACGAGGTCTTCACAATCGCCAAGGCCCAAACCTATATTGCACTCTGCGGCACCGTGCCGGGGTATTGGTTCACGGTGGCGTTTATCGACAGAATCGGAAGGTTCGCTATCCAACTAATGGGGTTCATCATGATGACAATATTCATGTTTGCCATTGCCATTCCGTACCAGCACTGGCTCCATAATCATGCGGGCTTCGTGATTATGTATGGTCTCACGTTTTTCTTCGCCAATTTTGGCCCTAATGCGACGACCTTCGTGGTCCCCGCAGAGATCTTCCCTGCAAGGTTAAGATCTACGTGCCACGGAATATCAGCCGCTGCGGGTAAAGCGGGCGCCATTGTTGGAGCATACGGATTTCTGTATGCTGCACAAAATCAGGATAAAACCAAGACTGATGCCGGTTATCCTCCGGGCATTGGAATAAAGAACGCTTTGATCGTTCTTGGGTGTATAAATGCACTTGGAATTTTTTGCACTTTTGCTGTTCCCGAGGCAAATGGCAAATCCTTGGAAGAAGCATCTCAAGAAAATATTGAGGATGACAAATATGACGGGGGACAAGCTTAATTAATGAAGGAGCTAGATCGATGCGCGCGTACGTCTTTACTTTCTTTTTCTTTATTTGGTGAATAATTATTTTCATATTTTATATTCAAGGCGTATATATGTATATATACGGTGCCGGCTGGTTTTTTTCATTTAACTTGATATTCATGTTAATTTATCTATGTACGTGTATTTTTTAATTGGGTTTGGAAAATTGTAACCTGTTTCTCATTTGGTTATATACGAGATCGATATTGTTGTGTTTGTATATTTTTGGCATATTGCATATAGAGACTATGAAATTATAATTTCTTTGAATGATTGAAAAGGTTTACATGGAAGAGTATTTATGCCCACTAATCAATCTATATTAAATATAGGTCAAATCTAAATAAGAGATATTTAAGTAATTACAATATATAATATTATTATACCCATATCTAATACTCCCTCCGTCCAATTTTATTATATATGCCCACTTCTCCGGGCACGAGTTTTAATGAATATTGATTAGTTTATTCATAAAATAGATAAGTTGAGGGTATGATAGGGTATTGTGGGGTCCATTTGTAAATAAATGATTGTTTATGAATAAAGTGAATGGCAAAGTGGGTAAATAAGTGATGGTAGAAGGGTGGAGATAAAGTAGTATGAATAGTATTGTTTCTAAAAAGGGTATGGGCATAATAAAATTGGACAACCAAAAAAGAAAAGTGGGAATAATGAAAATGACGGAGGGAGTATATTATATGCCCAATACGTCGCCTTAAGATGGAGCACCATAGGAGAGTCCAATCTTGATCATAATCATTTAAAGACGAGAACGAGCAAGAGGTTTTGTGAGAGCATCGACTAGTTGGTCTTCAGACGAAACATGTTATACACGTAGTTGAGACATTTTGATCAAATCCTAAATGAAGTGATAGTCAATAGCAGTGTGTTTCATCCGGGAGTGAAATATGGGGTTGGAACAAAGATATGTGGCACCAATGTTGTCATTGTAGATGGTCGGGAGAGTCTTGGCGGGAAAGCATAATTCTTGGAATAGAGATTTTAACCATTGTACCTCAGAAGATGCTGATGCAATAGCTCGATATTCGACCCTTATCAAGGAGCAACAATAGACTTTTGTTTCTTGGAAGACCAAGAGAAAGGATTTGGTCCAAGAAAAACAACATAAGCACTAGCAGAAGTACGATCATCACCGTTGTCGGCCCAATCGACATCAGTGAAGCAATGTAGTGAATCAGACAAGTTGGGGCAGAATGTGATTTCTACATCTCTAGTTCCATTCAGATATCGAAGAAGCCGTTTGACAGTACCCCAATGAGTCGTGGTTGGAGCATGCATGAATTGAGATAACTTATGAACAACAAATGCAAAAAACTTGGGTGATATCAGTAGGTGTTTGAACTGGAAGTGGAAAGAGGTGTTTGAACTGGTGGTTTGGAAGTGAGCATGTTATATCGGGTGAGGAGGTAAATAATATACTTATGTTGGGAGAGAAAACAAGATTTCTTAGTATGAAGAACTTCGACACCTAAGAAATAGGAAAGCGAGCCTAAGTCTTTGACATATAATTTCTTACTAAGGTCCGAAGCCACTTTTGTGAGGAAAAAAATGTTATTTCATGTAAGGATTAGATCATCAACATATACAAGAAAGTATGCAATAATAACGGATTTGTTGTACACAAAAAGTGACTCATCAGATTTAGTGTGAATGGAACCAATGCTTTCCAAGAAAGTTCTAAGAGCATAATACCAAGTACGAGGGGCCTGTTTTAGGCCGTAAATGGATTTATGCAATTTACAAACATAGGTCGGGAAAGGTTTGTCAACAAACTTGGGGGGTTGGGCCATGAACACGGTGTCAGGTAAGGAACCATGGAGAAAAGCATTGTTCACATCAAACTGTCGAAGTGGCCAATCTTGAGTGACCGCAATACTTAGGATTGCTCGAAAGGTTGCTGGTTTGACTACAAGAATGAATGATTCTGAGAAATCAACCCCGAGACGTTGGTGAAAGCCTTTGGCCACAAGTCGAGCTTTGAACTTGTCTAAGGAGCCGTCAGGTTTTCGTTTGATGCGAAAGACCCACTTTAAACCAATAATGTTAGTAGATTCATCAAACGGTACTAAGTCCCAAGTTTCGTTTCTGAGAGGGGCATTAAATTCAGATGACATGGCCTCCCTCCATCGTTCATATTTTAATTCCTGCGAGACGCAACTAGGTTCAATATCAGAAGATAAAACAGTAGTAAGGCCATACCTTGGATTTGGTTTGAAGATACTGTTTTGGGCTCGAGTGACCCTTCGAGTTCTTTGTTGTACCGGAGGTGGTGATGGTGGTGGTGATAGCAACGAGAGAGCACCTGGCGACTCGAGATCGGATTGCGGGCAGGGGTGTAGTAATCGGATTGTGGGAGTAGTGGGGTTAGGGTTTTGATTTTTATTAGGCTGGGTGTACTTAGTAATCTGGTGGCTGCAGAAAAATTGGATTGTGGGCAGGGGGTGTAGTAATCTGGTTAGTGGGTGTATGCGTCGGACTTGGTGGGGGAGGGTTCTCGATGGGGGGGGGGTGGTAATTCTGGGGTGGGGTGTATGTGTGAAATCAGCGGGTGGGGCAGGAGTTGTAGGGAGGGCAGGGGGTGGATAAATCAAAACAGTGGGGGTACTTGGCAGACATGGGGGTGTATTAGGGGCAGTTTTATGAGTGGCTAGAGGAAAGATATGCTCAACGAATTGAACGTGACGAGAGGTATATATTCTGTTGGTTTATAAATTAAGGCAAAGATAAGTACCTTGTGTAAGAGAATATCCAATAAAGACACAGTGAGTGGATCTTGGTTCCAATTTGTGGGAAGTGTAGGGTCGGAGCCAAGGATATCATAAACAATCAAAGACCCAAAGTATGGATAGGTTAGGAGTCTGTTACAGGAGACACTGATATGAGAATAACATGTTAAAGTTGGGTTTTGGAAGACGGTTTATAATATAGGTAGCAGCACAAAAATTGCGTGAGGCCAGTATGTGAGGGGCATGGAAGCGTGGTGTGATAAGGCTAAGGCAATATCAACAACATGTCTATGACAACGTTCGGACATGCCATTGTGTTCAGGAGTGTGGGGTGGGGTTGTGAGGTGGGATATGCCATGAGTTTGAAGTAGAGAACGAAGAGCAATGAACTCATATCCATTGTTTGTATAAAGCATTTTCATTTTGGTGTAGTTAGAAGTTTTCTACGATGTTGTTAAAGGATGTAAATGTGAAGAGTACATTAGATTTACGTTTTAGGTGGTAGATCCACATATACTTGCTAAAGTGATCAACAAAAATGACATATTATTTAAAGTCTTCAGTTGATAGGACAGGAGATGACCAAACATCAGAGTAAAGTACCTTAAGAGGTGCACTAGATACAATGCTTGAATCGTAAAACGGTAGTTTATGACTTTTAATACATTCGCAAGAATCACAGTGGAGAATTTTTAAGTTTGTAGTTGGTAAACTAAACTGGATAAGGTTTGAGAAAGGATTTTAGAAGATGGATGACCTAGACGAGCATGCTAGATGAGAGTTGGTTATTTTTCAGAGATGGAGGCTATGGGTGAAGGAGATGCTCGAGTCGATCACACATAGAGATTATCCATGCGACTCCCCACGAGGAGAATGCTCCCGATTTTGCCATCCCGCACCTGAAAGGAAGTAGGACAAAAAATGACATCAACGTTATTATCCCGACATAAGGTTGAAACAAAAATAAGATTCTTTGCCATTAATTTGGGGTACAACTAACACATTTGAAAATTTCAACATACTAAGATCTTAAAAAGATAAAGAACCAATATGAGAAATCTGTAAACCGTTACCATCACCGAATATGACTACATCATCTGAGCCGGAATACGGAGAGAAAATGGATAAATTTTGGAGGTGAGTTGTGATATGATGAGAGGCCCCGAAGTCTAAGATCCAAGGGATGGAGGAGGTATGTGAAATAGCTGAGTGGCCAAGGTGGTGTATGTACTAGTAGGGTGGGTGTGTTTACTGGGTGGGGTGTATGTAGTAGAAAAAGGGATGTGGTCACTCGGTGGGGTGTATTTACCAGAAGATCGGGTGTAAATATTTTGAGGAGGGGAGGGGGGTGTAATTGTTTGATGAGTAAGAACGTGAGTTTAGGATCTCAGCAGGAAGTAAACACTAGAGTTCCGGGCATGTCCTTCCGGTGTAACCCCGAACGCGACACCACTAACAGGTGGGTGGCGTTTGTGTCGAACGGGCAGAGGTGTCGGTAAATATGGCAGACGACAATCTTGACGCCATGAACGCGGGCGGCGAAAGACGGGCTGCGATCGGTTGGGGCACCACGGAAGCAAAGGAAGAGTTTCGAAAATGATGTAGTACAACTGTGGTGAGTTCTTGATCGGATGTTGGATCAAGAAGATGGAAGAAGTGATGCTACTGTGATGAAGTAATTAACGTGATGGAGGGGATTTGCAACTAATTATGCAGATTGATCAAGAAGTAAGGGGAACAAGAAACTAAGATGAAACTTGAGGGGGTTACAACCGCGGTGGTTGATCGGTTGGGAGTGCCGATCAACGGTTGTGGAGGGGTACCGTAGTAGGGTCGGTTCGAAAAGGAAACCGCACGGTAAGGATGGTAGTCGGATGAGGGTGTCGGATCGAGGCGTTAGCCGGACGACTCGTTGATACCATATAGAGACTATGAAATTATAATTTCATTGAATTATTGAAAATGTTTACATGGAAGAGTATTTATAGATACAAGTTTACACTAATCAATCTATATCAAATCTAGGTTAAATCTAAATAAGAGTCATTTAAGTAATTACAATATATAATATTACTATTAGATATACTCATATCTAATACTCCGTATATTATATGCCTATCATTGCAAACTTATTTCTTTATACACGCAACTATATATATTTTTTATATTCCATTTTTATAATAAATTTAAAATTTGTGAAGAAATGATTACACCACAAAAAAAAAAAAAAAATCGTTGTGCATACACCCTCACCACCATCACTCACGTACGCCCACAGTAAACCTTTTACATGAGTGTCACAACAAAATATTGGTCAAATGGTGACGGAAATTCACGAGTGGAGGTAAACACTAGCTTGCTATTTTGCGAGTGATTTGACGACTAGCTCATATACCGATTAAATTGATGACGAAATATATTGCACTCGCGTAATGGCGAGTGTATTTTATAACACTCGCCAATTTACGATGGCGGAGGAGACATAGTACAAAGCACTCGCGTAAGGGCGAGTGTAGTAAGATTCTCGCAAAAGGGAGACAGGTCCCCACTCGTTACGATAACGACACATACACATATGGTTATATGGGTGATATTATTGTAAGTGTATACACACATATATATATATATATAACATTATATATAATATATATTTAATTGTACTTGAAAATGTATTAACCCACTTTTAAATATGCACGTATAGGACCAGGTACAAGAGAAGTTGACCAATCTCACAAGTCACCCGTTAGATAATCAAACTTCAATGGATGGTTCAACCCAGACCCCATCTATACCCGACAAGTCTCATGGATGTCTTAGGGGCCTTGGACAAATAGGCAAGAACAGACGTGTCTCCTCCGGTCCTAGCGAGACGTCAACCGATACGTCATTTGGACGATATTCCCAGGCCGACATTGACAATGCTATTTCTGAAGAACAACTCTTACTCCTACAAATGAAGTAGGGCGATGCTGATGATGATGGTGGTGAGAAGTGATACATTTTTTATTATTTTGTTATGTTTATTTTAAATTGAAGTTAATAATTTTTTATTTTAATGTTGTGTGTGATTTTATTTTGATTGAAGTGAACATGAGAATGATTTTAATTAATGTTGTGTTCGATGTTATTTTAATTTAAAGTGAACTTGATAATGATCTTAATTAATTTTGTGTGTGATGTTATTTTTATTGAACTGGAATTAATTAAGATGAAAATGATTTTAAATGTTGTACATGTAATGATATTTTTAATTGAAAGTGAACTTAAGCTTGAATTTAATTAATTTTGTGTGTTATGCTATTTTTATTGAACTGAAATTAATTAAGATGAAAATGATTTTAATTATTTTAAGTGTTGTATATATGTAATGATATTTTTAATTGAAGGACGAGAATGAATTTAAATGTTGTGTGTTATTATAAGTGAGAAATTATAATTGAGGTTTTTATTAAAAAAAACCACCGTAATTAAATTATTCAATTTGAAACATATAATTTAGTAAATTTTCATTTAGAAATAAATATATCATATGCTTTGACAATTTGATAATTGACTCACAAAAATTTATATACAAATCATTTATGTGTCAAATGATGTAAAACATACCTCAATCCAAATACACCATCTATTTTGATAGATCCACCCCCACTTCGCATCATACACCTCCTAATCCACTAAATACACCACGTGCACACCCAAAACCACTAAATTCACTCATACAAATCCTTTATGTGTCAAATGGTGTAAAGTATATTTTAATCTAAATACACCACCTGAATTGATAGATCCACCCCCACTCAATCCAAATACACCACCTGATTTGATATATCCACCCCAACTCCGCATCATACACCTCCTGCACCCCCAGAACCACTAAATTCACCCATACAAATCTTTTATGTGTAAAATATATCTCAATCTAAATACACCACTTGACTTGATAGCCACCCCACTGCGCAGCATACACCTCATGATCCACTAAATATGTCACCTACACCCCCCAGAACCACTCAATTCACCCATACAAATGGTGTAAAATGCCCATTTAGTGGTACCCGCTCCATTTTATAAACTGGTACATGCTCCATTTAATATTTAATTTTTCGCAACTCATTTAGATTCCCTAATTGATTAGTGTGAAAATTGCTAGAAATTCATTGGTTTATTTTGCATAATTTATAGGATTTCATTTATTATTTACACTAAATTGACTAATTGCATTTGGTTTGAAGAAAGGATGTGGTTTGCTATTTTTGTAGAGAAAATGAGCATTTTTTAGGAAAAGTACACATTAATTATTATGTGAAGACAATTGAAGGAGTGAAACAAGAATAGAGTGAAAACGAGCAAAATCGAAAGATGGAAATTATTTGGACCAACAATAATTTATTGTTGCTGCACATTAGAACAATTGAGGCCCAAGGTATGTCTTGGGAGGCCCAAGAGCAAGACCCAATTGGAGGAAAATAAATGGTTGCTGCAGCTGGCAGGCCATTCATTTATCTCAGCCCAAAGAAAAACAAGCCAACTTCAATTAATTAAAAAAGCCCACATCCATTTTTCATCAAGGCGTGAGGTATGTACCCCTCCACCTTTGTTAGATACACTCCCTCTTCCATTTATTAATTATAAAATATATGTAAAATACCATATTTGCCCTTTAACTAAATGTTATAGATACATACATTCCCCTCTAAAACCCTAACCCTAATTTTTCTCATCTTCATCTTCCCCCTTCTCCTTCATTCTTTCCCATTTTCACAAACAATTGCCTCCTCCAACTCTCCCTCCGTCTCACCCAACTCGCCCCCTCCACCCACGCAGCCAAGGTCGCCCAACGCCGGCCAGCCGTCAACGCTAGGTCGCCTAGCGTCGTACCGACGGCTCCCCCCTTTTTTTTCCTTCTCTATAAATTCGCCCCACTTCCCCCTTTGTCGCTCGACTCGCCCCTCTCAGGCACGGCGTCACTTCTCCTCCTCCCCCAGCGTCGTCGCCGTCCTATTCTTTTATTCTTTTTTTTTCCTCTGCAAAAGGCGGCGTCACCTCCTCCGTCAAGCGTCGTCGTCGCCCTTCCTCCCCAGCCAGCCACGCTCCTTCCGCCTCCCTCCCACTTTCGTCGCCCCTTTCGATTCGAGGTAAGCTTTCTTCTTTCTTTTTTTTTTTAAATTTCGACAATAGTGGTTTGACTATAAACACTCTAATCGAAAAATTGTTGTCGATGAGGGTGTTATGGTCGAACCTTTATTGTCGAAAATTTCAGTTTTTTTATTTTTTTTAATAAAATTTTTTTTGACAATGTGTTACCGGTGGGAATATTTTTGGTCGACAAACCAGTGTCGACGAGAGTGTTTTTGGTCGACTTTGGATTGTCGAAAATAAGTTTTTTTTTTGGATGAATTTCTTAGTTTTTGGTTTAGAGTTTAGGGTTTGTTGTTGAGTTTTGTTAAGTTTGGGAACTAGTGGGAGTTAATTTCTAAGTTTTGTTGTGATTTGTTGTTGAAGTTCTCATTTTTTTTAAACTTATGTGGCTGCCGGAGAAGGTGTTTGTGGCTATCGGAGGTGATGGTGGTGATGGAGGAGGAGCCGCGGCTGGCTGCCGAAGGAGTGGGCTGCAAAATTAGGGTTAATCCATTAGGGTTAAGGTTTTAAGAGGGGGTGTGTATGTATCTATAACATTTTGGCAAATATTGTATTTTATATATATATATATATATATTTAATTAAAAAATGGAAGGGGGGAGTGCATTAATCAAAGATGGAGGGGTATATACCTCATGCAATTCATCAATTAGGGGGCAGAAGCCGTGAGCTTCAAAGGGGGCACACACAGCAGAAACACGCAGCAGCTTGGGGCCGGGAAACCCTCCCCTCCCTCACACTTCACTCATAGATTAGTTAGTTTGAATTTTTCTTCCATTTCTTTGATAGGTTTAAATGGAGTGTCTGATATTATTGTTAGTTTTGGAAGATTTGAAGATCTAGAGGTGATATTTTTCCATTATTATAAGTTTAATTTGTTAATTTCAATTTCATTAATGTTTTTTTTAGTTTATTTTACATGCATTTTATTCTAGTTATTAATTTAGATATAGGGTTTATGGATCTTTCTTTGCAAAGGCAGATGGGAAGACATAAAAAATATCAAGTATGTTCTACGCTTATTTCAACTGATGTCCGGCCTGGGGTGAATTTAAAAAAATGTAGTTTGATTGGATTATACATTAGAGACGAAGTGAAGGATGAGATGGCCGACTATTTGGGCTGCAAAATTGGTAGTATGCCGCTATCGTTCTTGGGCCTGAACATCGGCCTTAACCAGCAGAAAGCGACACGCTAGGAAGGGCTAATACAAAACATTTGCTAGAAACTAGAGGCGTGGAAGAATCGTCATATCTCGATGGGGGGAAGAGCTACACTCGTTCAAGTCGTTCTATCTGATGTGCCAATATATTACCTGTCTTTCTATAGAATTCCAAAAAAAGTGTTGAATGAAATTATAAAAATCCAGCGTGAGTTTTTGTGTGGGGGGAGGGGGGGGGGGTCGATTTCAAGGAAAATCCCATGGGTGATATGATCCTATATTTGCACTAACAAAGAAACAAGAGAAAAAAACTATTTACGTCCCGTAACTTTTACCTTTTTTAAAAATCGTCCCAAAATAATTAAAATTTTAATTTACGTCCCATAACTTTTTCAATTGCTTAATTTACGTCCAATTTTCACTAGAAATCCCCAAATTTATGTAAATGGGACGTAAATTGAGCAATTGAAGAAGTTATGGGACGTAAATTAAATTTTTAATTAAAATGGGACGTTATGCGAAAAAGATAAAAATATTCAACAAATGTGTACAATTCACTATAAAATTAATGTAGTTTATGTTATACAATCAAATAAAAAAATAATTCATAAATTCACAAATTAATTAATTATTATAAAAAAAAATTAATTTACCTAATTCATTATTAGGAAAATTATTAACTTACATAATTAGAAAAAAAATTATAATTACAATATAAGTATTATAAAATAAATTATGAATATTAAATAAAATACTAAATAATATTTTAAAATATATGAAAATAAATTTAGAATAATATTTAAATAAGTAAATAATTTTCATAATATCAAAAAATATATATAATATCAAAAAAAAAATTAAAATATCAATTAACATACTCAAATAAATATAATTTTTATCTTTAAAATAATAAAAATCCCAAATAATATTTTTATTAAAATGGTCAAAAACTCTTATTAAAACTTAACAATTATTTTAATATTTTAAATAAATACAAAAATTCATAAATATTTAAAATTCCCAAATAAATAAAAAAATATTCAAATATATCCAAAATTCTCACCCCTTACCCACGGTACGTACAAAAATATGTGGACCTAGTTTGTGTAATACTTAGATTATTTTTTATATTTATTTGATTACTTTAAAATAAATAATTTTATAATACTTATATTGTAATTATAATTTTTTTCTAATTAGGTAAGTTAATAATTTTTCTAATAATAAATTAGGTAAGTTAATTGATTTTTATAATAATTAATTACTTTATGAATAAATAAATTATTTTTTATATTAAAATAAGTTAATTTATGAATAATTAATTTATGAAAAATGAATTATTTTTTTATTTGATTGTATAACATAAACTACATTAATTTTATAGTGAATTATACACATTTGTTGAATATAATTATCTTTTTCGCATAACGTCCCATTTTAATTAAAAATTTAATTTACGTCCCATAACTTCTTCAATTGCTCAATTTACGTCTCATTTATATAAATTTGGGGATTTTAGCAAAAATTGGATGTAAATTAAGCAATTGAAAAAGTTATGGGACGTAAATTAAAATTTTAACTTTTTTGGACGTTTTTCAAAAAAGGTAAAAGTTACGGGACGTAAATAATTTTTTTGGGGAAATGGGTGTGGATGATTCTAAATAAGGGGGATAAGATGTGGGTAAGAGTGCTAGTATCAAAGTATGGTGGGCTGGAGAGAGGGATACAGAAACGGGAGATGGGGTAGGAGTAGGAAGGGATCAAAGTGGTGGAGGGATGTGGTGGAAATTTATGAAGGGAGAGATGTGGGGGGGAGGGGGGGGGGGGGTGAAGAGAGATATCATTAAATTGGTAAGAAATGGGAAGGGCACTAGATTTTGGAGTGACCTGTGGGTAGATAGAGAAGAGTGTATAAAAGATAAATTTTCTAGACTTTATAACTTAAGCAAAAAAAAAAAAAAAATGCTCTGATATGCGAGATAGGGAGGTGGGAAAATGGCGGATGGGTATGGGTTTGGGAGTGGGAGTGGAGAAGGCCCTTGAATTCAAGAGAGAGTAATATACGGCAAGAACTAATTACTTTTCTTGACAAGCAAAAGCTTAGGCAATGCAGCATGGATACATGGAACTGGGAATGTGCACCGAGGGGATTATACTCCTCGGCTTATCGAAAACTGACCTCTTCAGCTGTGAGTGGGACGAACAACAACGCAGATTCTGTGAAAGCCTTCAAACTGCTGTGGAAATCTTTTGCTCCACGGAGGATACAAATCATCGTATGGAAGCCTCTACGCGGACGATTGGCCATATTGGAAAATCTCAAGAAGAGGAGAGTCCCCATCGATAGCGGTAAAATGCAGATACTGCGGCGAGGCGGATGAGAGGAACAATCACATTCTATTGGAATGCAAGGTGACAAAGGAAATATGGGTGGAAAGCTACAAATGGATACAGGTGAACACGACAGCTCATAATTCATTACCCCAGAATTTGATACAATTTGGTGAATTAATGGACATTGACAAAATGAAAAGAAGAATAACAATTAGTTTATGGAGTGGCGTAGTGAGTGAGATATGGCCCACCAGAAATAAGATGAGGTGTGAGGATGGGCAGTTTGATAAAAGGAAAATAGTGGAGATAATTAAAATAAATTTGTGATCTTGGATCGGACCTAGAAATTTGATAACCCCGAATGCTTCAATTTCAGCATGGTGTGCTAGAGAAGCTAGGCCCTTTTATGAATTTCAATGATGTGAATCCATAGTGAGAGTATGATGATTCATATTTGAAAGTGTGCGTGGGGTAGTATCTAGTGTTTAAGAGAAAAATAAAACAATGTTACACTGAATGTTGAGACAAATAGTGTAGCATTAACTCTAACAAAATATAAAGAAGTAAACACAGTACACAGTGGAAGTCTAAAACACTAAAACACAATAAGAACACAATGGAATAATTTTAACATAGATTTTATTAATAACAAAACCGATGCTAAGCCTTACGGCGAAAACAATAACTTAGTTTCTAAGTTACGAAAATGTCGTGTAAAATGTCTCAACAATTACTTCAACATTCCACAAACGGAAACTACAATCGAGGCAGGTGCCTGAATCCGCAAATAGACTTAAGTGTAAGAACACTGTCTAAAGAACTAATCTGATCTATGATTCACTCTCAATCGATACAAGATTAGAACTAAATACACGGGAAGGTATGGTAATCTTCGGTGTATATTAAATGATACAACTACTGACCATAACTCCTAACTAGGGTTGAACGCTCAAAAAGGTTTTATTCGAATAGTGCATGCTTTGAAATGAAAGACTCCAGCGGTATTTATAGAGAAATAGCCAAGTTCTAGATCCTTCCATATGAGATCCTATTTTTTAGGAACTCAACTTCCATGATCTCTCTAGATCCTTCTTCCATCTTCCAGGTCGTTCTAAACTGATCCAGACTCTTCTAGCACGTCCTCCAACATTCTGGAATCGTACCTGAATGTGAGAGCATTTAGTCTAACATTTAATGTAACATTTTCAAAAGGACTTAGAATAAATCAAGGAATGTCAAATTAAGATGTTGTTGATAATGTTAAAGCATTTAAGAGTTAACAACATCTATAATCTCCCCCAATTTGACCTTTGGACTACAACACACCCGATGCACATATATTTCTATACATACTTAGTATTATGTATTTAGGTGAGGTTAATATCAAGTCTAAATACGAGTCAAGACAATACCTGTTGTAACTGTGAGAATAGGTATGTGATCACCGTTAATGAGATGATAAGAGTAGTCCACTATATATAGGGATTACATGAGATACATAAGGAAATAGATAAATAAGGAAATAAATATAAACCATAAATAAGAAATTGCTACCTATAATATAATATATTATTTGTATAATTACATTATTCCTTATTACCCCCCGTCAAGCGATGCTGAGAATGAGGACGAACGCAGAGCTTGGATCGTAAAAATTTGAAGTTCGGCCGAGGAAGACTCTTAGTAAAGACATCGGCGAGCTGAAGGTTGGACGGGACGAACTAGGTGAGGAGGCGACCAACTCACGAATAAAATGGCAGTCAATGTCGATGTGCTTTGCTCGCTTATGGGCGACCGGATTTTGACTCCAAAATAAGGCACTTTAGTTGTCGCATAGGAGAGTTGGGGCGGACACGGGGAGTTGACCAAGCTCCCGAAGAAGGTTGTTGACCCAAACAACCTCCTGAGCAGTGTTTGCAAGTGCACGATACTCAGACTCACAGCTCGAGCGAGCAATAGTGGGTTGTTTCTTTGCACTCCAAGAAACCAGGTTGCCGCCGAGAAAGATGGAATAACCGTACGTTGAACGCCGAGTATCGGTGCATCGTGCCCAGTCTGCATCAGAGTAGTCGACCAACGAGTAGTCACTATGCCGACCAAAAGTAAGGCCAAAGTTAATTGTGCCTTTAACATACCGTAAAATCCATTTTACGGCGAGGAAGTGATCATCAGTAGGCGACTGAAGGAACTGACTAACATGATTGACAGCATAAGATAGATCCGAACGAGTGATAGTCAGATACTGAAGGGCACCAACAAGCGAACGATAAAGAGTGTGGTCGGCGAAGGGTGTCCCAGAGCGAATAAGAGATTCCCCCGCGACAAGGGGAGTGGAAACAGGCTTGGAGTCAAGCAGCTCGGCACGGACGAGGATGTCATGAGCATACTTTGCCTGGCTGAGAAAAAGTCCACCAAGAGGGTGCGAGACCTCAAGGCCGAGGAAGTAGCTAAGGCGACCAAGATCCTTGATCGCAAATTCTTTGTCTACGCGATGAATGAATGGTCGAATGACATTATGGTCGCTCCCTGTCACAATAATATCATCGACATAAAGAAAGAAGTACAAGGTAACTTTACCATGCCGGAAGTAGAAGAGAGAGGGATCTGCTCGACTACAAAGAAAACCCAAGGTCTTAAGAAAGCTACTGAAGCGAACAAACCAGGCGAGTGGAGCTTGTCGAAGACCATACAAAGCTTTCTTGAGGCGACAAACATAGTCGGGGGAGCGAGGATCAACAAAGCCAGAGGGCTGAGCCATGTAAACGATGTTTGTCAACTTCCCATGAAGAAAGGCATTATTCACATCAAGTTGATGCATGTGCCACTGATTCTGAACAGCCAGACACAAGATGATGCGAACAGTTGCAGCTTTGACAACTGGACTGAATGTATGTGAGAAGGCAAGGACAGGTACCTGAGAGAAGCCCTGGGCGATCAGACGAGCTTTGTAGCGATCAACAGTACCGTCCACAATATATTTGGTGCGAAAAACCCGTTTCAAACCAACAATATTTGTAGAGGGTGGGCGAGGAACCAATTCCCAAGTTTGGTTAGCATGCAGAGCATGAAGCTCAGATTGCATGGCAGCCAACCAATGTGGATACTTAAGGGCAGACTTGAAACGCTTAGGCTCGGCAGAGGTGGAGAGGGCGGACAGGAGTCCGGTGGTCGCAATTGTTGGGAAATTAATCCCAATACCCAATAATAGTCCCCCAACAATGTGGTCCCTATCTCCTTTGTCGGAAATTATTATGGGACCACATTCCCCATCTCCTTTGTGGGGAATTATTGGCACTTGTGGGTTATGGACCATCACGCTAGAAATCATTTGAGACTCCCGGGAATCTTTTGAGATGCCCTAGGGATCTTTTGAGACTCTCGGGAATCCTTTGAGACTCCTTTAAAATTACCCGGATCTATTTGGGACGTAATTTAAATATGAATTATCATAAATCTAATTTCATAATTTAAACAAATTAAATCAACTAATTTATGTAATGAATGTACGGTAAAATAATTAAATCCCTAAACATGCGGAACTAAGGGATTACGTGTTTACCTTTAAATCGGAGAGATATCGTTGAGAAGAGTAACAACTTCAACCCAATTGCCTTCTCAAGTATTCCCTAAGTCCTAGTCCGTTGACCCGATGGGAGATCTCACGAACTATTAACTCTCAAGGAAGAATTAATTTTCTCTTGTTGCACACACTTTAATTTCGAAAATTACAGATCTTTTTTTTTTCTTCGTCTCAAGAGTACCAATTTTTTTCTTCTCCTTTTATAAGACAGAATCTATGTTTCTTCTCTTACAAGAAAGAAAAATTGACCGGTCAATTTATTTTGGAATAATATAGAAATAATCTCTTATTTCCATATATCTTTTTCCATAAATATCTCTCTCTAATTTCTTGCAACAAAATTAATCCTTATCTTTTAATTACCTTAATTAATAGACTTTTATTGGGCTACTTGAGGGGCCTTTAGGAGAATTAGGATTGGACCTCCCAATGGGCCCAAAAATCAATATTGAGCCACAACATTTTTCTAGCCCATTAATATTAATTCATTCCACTATAGAATTAATATTGCACTATCCATCCTAACCCATATTACGAAATATGGCTCCCCGTTATTATTTCCCGTGTTTAAGATTCAATGTCCATCAATTAATTTAAGCTACTGAATGCTTTAATTAATTAATATCTTTTATTCCTCGGAGTAAGGACAGCTCAACATTATTATCATACCGGAAATAAATTCCACTGATCAGATTTGATATGATAAACCTTCTGAGCCCACCAAGGGGACATAATCAACTTGACACTCCAAGACACGATTCTCTGTATTAATTTTGGCAATCTGTCCTGTAATTAATAATATTGCCCAAAATACAAAGTATTGAATCAAATTGATTCTTTTACCCATAATAAATCAAAGCAATACTTCTTAACTACAGACAATCCCATTTAAGTGACAGAGATTAAGAAATCAACAACCACTGAGGTCTAATTCTTCATTCCTTAAGTCAGTCTAGAAGAATTACCTCTCTGTAGGTCCTATTCAGCACATCATAATGCACTAGTGTAATCTCTTGGTCAAGATAAACCAATCCGAGCCTTACACCTCAACTTCTACCAATGGATTGTTCAATTCCATCTAAGTTGTGAATCAATTGTACTTATATACAAGGAACTGACAATGTGATCTTCTGTGATCTTCTACACACCACATTGTCTACAATGTAAAATACATCTGAACGTTTATGCAATAAATAATTAGCATTCATTATATTTAAAGCAACCAGTGATAAAAATATTATTCTCATTTATAAGTGCAAGAATCAGTTTGTATACATAAGTAGCACTAAAAGCATACTTGCCAGTATAACCCTAACAACAATGTCGGCAATGTGTCGAGTCTTGAAGATTCCAGACTTGGCCCGAGTGATCATCGGGTGAGTCGAGGTAAGTGTCGGGCGAGCAGCATGTGGTTGGGCAACAGGGCGAGTAACAAGTGGTTGGGTAGCAGGGCGAGCAGGCGGGGGCTGATCAGTTAGACGAGCAGCAGGCACTTGAGCTGGCCAAGCAGGAGGCAAGACCGGTTCTGGAGGATTCGGACAAAGAACACAAGAAGCTTGGGAGCAGCAGCCGATAGTTCCAAAAAAGAACTGATCTCAAGGAAATCAACAGGTGAGGAAGGAGCAGGCTTGGCCGAGAACGGGAACACAGACTCATTAAACTGAGCATGGCGAGTAGTGTAGAAGTGGGAAGCGATCGGATCGTAACACCGAAACCCTTTGTGAGAGGAACTGTAACCCATAAAAACACACGGAGCACTGCGAGGAGCAAGCTTGTGGAGAGCATAATCCCGAAGATATGGAAATACGCGACAACCAAATGTTCTGAAGTTGGCAAAGTTCGGAGCAGTGCCGAACAGAAGCTGAAAGGGCGACCTATCCCCAAGGACAGGGGTGGGCAAACAATTAATAATGTAGACAGCAGTGGAGAAAGCATCAACCCAGAAGTGAGCAGGCATGCTCGCCTGAAATAACAACGAAAGCCCATTCTTAGTGACATGACGATGCTTGCGCTCAACCCGACCATTCAGTTGAGGAGTGTAAGGATAAGAGATTCGATGATGAATGCCATGATCGGCGAAGAAACTACGAACGCGACCATTAACAAATTCTGTACCACCATCACTCCGGAAGGCCTTAATATTGGCATGCAACGGGTAGAGGTAGGTGAATCTGGAGAAATCATCCACAAAAATGACAGAGTACCGAAAACCATCATTAGAAGCAACATGGGTAGGTCCCCAAAGATCACAATGAACTAAATCCAAAACACGAGATGCTCGCTTCTTATTTAATGCAAAAGATAAATGTTTACTCTTAGCCAATTGACACGGAGTACATAAGCCCGGTTTGGACAAAACAGAAGTAAGGGACAACAAGCCCAATTTATTCAACAAATTAACTATAGAAATAGGAACATGGCCTAATCTACGATGCCAACACTCAAAAGAAGCCTTCAGCGACAAGCTCCGTAAAGCAGCGACCAAGGCTGGAGTGCCCTGCTCAAGGGTTGCTTGGTCGCCCGATTCTGGATAACAAATGAGTCATTAGTAAACAACACATCAACAGGAAAATCGGAAGTAAGCTTAATAATGGATAATAGTTTCTTAGTGAGATGTGGTACGACGAGCACATCTAACAAACGCACGTCCTTATTGACAAAACACGACCCAACGTGAGTGATCAGAATAGTTGAACCATTAGCAACAATAACAGTATCGCTACCAGAATACAGGTGAGGATTGTCCAGGTCGGCCGAGCGAGGAGTCATGTGAGCGGATGCACCACTATCGAGGAACCAATCCGAAGTAGGAGGTTGTGAGACATGACACTACGAATCAAGGGCATGAGCAAGATTGGCAGCAAAGGGGGCAGGGTGAGCATAACGGTCTGGACACCGATTCGCATAATGTCCCTGTTGTCGGTAGATCTGGCAAGTGAGAGGGCGGCGAGCAGGGGCCGAGGATCCAATGGTCGCCTGGCCACCAGAATTCTGAGGAGAGAAGAAGTCCATTGATCCTGTAAAATGTTCATAGTTTAAGGCTTGATGGATGAGATCCTGAAAGGCAGGCATGGGCGACATAGCCATGCGAGTGTTAGAGAAACTAGCGAACTAGGGGCCGAGACCGGTAAGAAACCAATGACACTTATCGTCATCGTCAACAGGCTTACCGATGGATGCAAGATGATCGCAGAGAGCACAAAATTTCTTGCTGAAGGCGTCGACGGTGGTGAATCCACGACGAAGGGAGATGAGTTGATTCCGTAGTTGAGTAATACGGGAGACTGATGTGTGACTATAGGCTGCCTCGAGTGCGACCCAGATGGAGCGCGAGGTGTCACAACCGATGACCTCGGCCATGGCTTCTTTAGAAAGGGAGGAAAGAAGAAGACTAAGGATCTTCTGATCCTTCTCAAACCAAGCGGTGTAGGCTGGGTTCGAAGCCGATTCACCAGATGTGGTGATCGATTTCGCAGGAGCGGGTGTCGTACCAAGAACGTGGGAGATCAGGTCATGGCTGGACAACACCGGAACTACCTGATTGCACCAAATCAGATAGTTGGAAGAAGACAACTTGATGGTCAAGAGATGGACCAAAACGTTGAGAGGGATTGTGGGGGGAGTGACGTCTGGCGGCGCCATGAGGAAGAGGGAATATAGCGTGAGGCTTTAGAGAGAGATTAGGGTTTCGGTGAGTCAGACTGATACTATGTGAGAATAGGTATGTGATCACCGTTAATGAGATGATAAGAGTAGTCCACTATATATAGGGATTACAAGAGATACATAAGGAAATAGATAAATAAGGAAATAAATATAAACTATAAATAAGAAATTGTTACCTATAATATAATATACTATTCCTATTATACATTATACTATTCCTATAATTACATTATTCCCTATTAGTAACCGTTCGATCAAATCAAAAAGAGACCAAGAACAATTTTACTGAGATCCGTGCCATAAGATCAAAGTAATATTATTCAAAACCAAAACAAGTATAAACAATACACTTGTTTACAAAAACATATAACTTTACAAAAATCTAAGATAAAATCAGAGTATAATGTAAGAGTACATACTAGATTTACCTAAGACTTATGTAAGACTCAAAACAAATCAGAGTAAAAACTAACAAACAAAACAGAGCAAAAATTAGAAAAGACTCAACATGATTACCTAAGAATTAATCCATATGCAGTAAGCAAATAAAATTTAATTCTTTAAAGCAAACAGTTTTAAACTTTTTAAAGCAGTAAGCCAAATAAGAATACATTTTTAAGACAAACAATTTTAAACATGTAGGACATAGATCAGAATTAAAAACGAACAATAAACAATAATACATAACAAGGCATATTCATCATGCACTAAACATTTTATGATAAGAAAACAATTTAAGCAAAAAGCAGTAATCAAATATCATTAATGCAAACTAATTAAGCAAGATAAATATAAACATCCAATCAACTTGAAATAAATAAATATTGAATCAGAACAAACATAAATTTTAACTTAAACATAACAGAATAACAAAAAACAAAAGTAGGACTGAAAATGACATGAATTTCTATGACAATAGCAGCAACATCAAGGTCCTGCACATGTGCCATTTGAACTTCAGTACTCCCCTTGTCTTGCAGCATCTGTTCTAGATATCACCATAGAGGATTTCCATATCCTCATCATCTTCGGCAGCATCAACAAACTTATCTTCATAAACCTCTAGTTCTTCAATAAAACAAGTTGTAGCAAAGAGTGCAACAACATTGTTAGCAGCAGCAACAGTTCCTCCATTCTCTGAAGCATCAGGAACACCTCTAGCTTCAAGATTCAGCTCTTTAATAACAACTCCAAAAGCTCTAGCTGAAGTGGAAGGTGGTACTCCCCCTATTGTAGTGGAAAGTAGCCTGGTCCACTTATCTTTGATAAATTGGAGCTCATCAATCTGGTCCTGTAAGTGTTGTAACTGCAGTAATATAAAAGATCTGGGAACAGAGAATTGGGGGTCAGAATTACCACCAATGTTCTCAGCATCTGGTGCATTAGGTGAAGCTGGTCTCTGTGCAGGTCTGGCGGGTGTGGGTTGAGGTTGAGCAGGAGCAGGTATGTGAGAAGAACTTCCAGGATTGTGCAAGGGCAAATCAATTACTCTTTCACCAATGAGCAGAGCAAGTGAAATTATGTATAAAGAAACCTTTCCTCTAAGAACTTTAGTCTTCTTAGGGGTAAAACCATGCAACTTCAGATATGAACATATAAGCACATGGTATGGAAGATTGCCTTTATCAGTAATGTCACCACTAAACTTCACCATGTGGTGGAAAATAGTCAATCCCAAGTTAAACTTCTTCAGAACCACTATCCTATAAAGCAATATTGCTTGATCCTTTGTGACTTTGGTTGAGTTGGTAGAGGGTATCTAGTTATAAACAATCAATTTATGAAATGCAGAATAAAGAGATGTGAGGTCCTTAGCAAGCATTCCATTCTTCCACTTAGTCAATAAACCACCAGTCATAGAAACAGTAACCATATCTAAATTAGGTTCATCATCATCAAGTATTAGTTCTATTCCTAAGAAATCATTAATCAATTATGGGGTGAATGGAACTGACCTCCCCTTAAACTGTACATTCCCATACCAACGGGAACTTCTCCTACCATTACTCTTCCTTAGACATGCATAGAATTCATACACCCAATCAGAAACAAATGTGTCACACAATGTTAGAGCTTTCATCAACTTTCTATCCTATAAGAATTGAATTAAATTCTTACTCTCAAAATCAGCAATATGAATTCTCCTTTCCATTAACAACTTTCTCCTAGACAACTTGGTAATCTTATCAACTAAACCATCAAAATCAGAATCATCAGGTTCAGAATTACCTTCCTCAGAACTGGATTCTTTTTCCTTCTCAGAGCTGGATTCAGCTTCTTTTTCAGAGCTTTTGTCAGAAGCTGCACTGCTCGAATCATCTCCATCATCAGATTCTGGTGCTGGAGCACTTGATTCAGCATGCGAGGCAGCATTCTTCTTTAGGGCTTGCTGAATTTCCCTTAGGCAGACCTCCATTTCAGAATCAGAATCAGCTTCTGGTTCTGCAGGCATAGTTCGAATAACATCGACTTTTCTTTCCCCTTTCCCTTTGGATTAGCCTTCTTCTTGGTTGGCTTCTCAATCACCACCTATTCTTCATCAGATTCAGAAAATACCTGAATTGTTCAGGAGTATCACCACCTATCTTCTTCTTCTTTCTCAAAGAGTCTGAGTAATCTACTCGAGTGAAAACTCGACCTGATCGTCTCCTTGGGAATGTACTCCTCTTTCTTTTACCTTTTTCAGCATTCTTCTTGAAGGGAATCGGTTCAGAATCACACTTTGAGACATCTGAGTCGGTTTTATATGATTTTTCGATCTCCTTCTCATTCTCCCACATAGAGGCATCCTCCATGTGAGCGTCCTCTATTTCGTATATCTCGGCATTCGAAGGCTCCTTTGACTCAGCAGCATGGGATTCTTCGATCTCCTTCTCATTCTCCCACATAGAGGCAGTAGTCGGGGCCTCTGTTTCAACATTAGGGCTCGCAATTTGGGGCTTTTCAGCTGTGGACGAAGAAGGTGCAGTAGTGGTAACTTCTTGAGTGCGCAAGTAGTGAGAGATGTCAATAGACATGTCTCCAATGGTGAGGATGGGTGAGTTTGCAGACCTCATCGATTGAGAAAAATTCTACACCGCCTGGTTCAGTTCGGTGAGTGAAGCTCCGAGTGGGATGTGGATTGTTGTGGGAGTAGCTGGAACGGGTGCGACAGTTTCGGTAGTTGGGGGTAAGTTCTCGTGCGAAGCAGCCATGGAAGCTAGAGTATTGAGGTTCGAGAGAGATGGAGATGACCGTTGTGAGTTTGAATTTTTGGAGTTTGGTTTCTGTGAGGTAGTTTCATTGTTTCCTGCCATTTAAACTTAAGAATTCGAAAAGAATCAAACACAAAAATCGAGACACACAATTAACAAATCTGCAAAAACAATATCTCACTTACTCAAATAATTACGAAGCTTAGAAAATCATAAAATGGGAGTTTATATAGAGAGAACTAGTAGTTGGAAGTTATGCGTGAGATAAAAAAGTAAACTAAGGAAAATTCCAGAATTTTTTCGATAATGCTCCACAAATTCAGCCACAAGTAAAATCATGGGTGAGTTACTGGGGTAAAATCTTAATTAATTAATTAATTAAATTATGAAAGTTCTAGAATTAATTAAATTAAAATGCGTATAATCTGAATAAAAATAAAATGGTTAGTATAATCAGAAATAAATAAAATAAATTCCCACAGTTAATTAAATAATTACAACTTATAAAAATATAATCGAATCATGTAATGCTGTGCTCAAGGATTTGACATACACCTCAACATTGGTTTTTCACAGGTTTTACCTATCCAATGTAGCCAATTTTTCAGTATTTTTATTTTCATTTCTTTTCTTCTTTTTATGCTACAGCTAGACATGCGCAAAACCGAACCGCCAAACCGGACAATCGGCCAAACCGCCGGTTACGGTTTAAAAACCGAACCGTAACCGAAAAATGGCGGTTCGGTTACAGTTTGGCATTTTGACAAACCGCAAACCACCAGTTTGGCAGTTTTTTTATAAAAAAATAAAATAAAATTTAATACACAATTCTTCTATTTTTAATGTATAAATTTAAGTTATATAATTTTTATTCAATTCTATTAATGTATTTTCTAAAATATTAGTTAAATCGAATAAAAAACGAACGAAAACGAAGTGAAAATGAGCGAAAACGGAGATAATATTAAAAAAAAAAAAGAATAAAACCGCCAAACTGGCGGTTTTCGAACCGAACCGCCGGTTTAAAAACCGTAACCGACGGTTCGCGGTTCGGTTACGGTTCGCTGAAACTGAAAACCGTAACCGTTGGTTTCTAACCGAAACCGGCGGTTTTCAACCGGCGCCCATGTCTAACTACAACATCTAGTTCGTATTGATCCATTGTTCTTGTAGAGTACATCGTAGTAGCGAACTCCGTGCCCCATACTTACTTAATGGATTACAAACCTCTTGATGTTTTTACCAAAATTCACCTTTTGAAAAGAAGGCATCGTAGTAGTGAACTCTGTGCTCCATAGTTACCCAGTGAATTGGTACATCTTTTAGTAAGCTGTAACATTCTCATTTTCAAGCTTTTGAGGAGTGTAGAACATGCCTATTTTTGCACAAACAAATTTCAGATTCAAGAATATTTTACAAAGGAATTATTCAACGAAAATAGGAAATAAATCAAATCTATAAAAACTATACCACCTTCTCAAGAATTATTCAGATATTACACATACCAAGAGATTTTCTCAAAAATGAGAATCTCTCAAGGTCAAGAGCCTTAGTAAAAATATCAGCATTTTGATTTTCAGTAGACACATATTCCAACTTAACTATGTTCTTCTCCACTAAATCTCTCATAAAATGATGTCTAATGCTAATGTGCTTAGTGAGTGAGTGAGTGTTGTACCAGATTCTTAGATATGTTTATGGCACTTGTGTTATCACAGAAAATTGTGAGGATATCATTTTCAATTCCATAGTCATGAAACATCTTACTTAACCACAATAGTTGTGTGCCAAAACTTCCTGCAACTATATATTCTTAATCAGCAGTGGATTGAGAAACACAATTTTGTTTCTTGCTATGCCAGGACACAAGATTGTTTCCCATGTAGAAACATCCTCCACTCGTACTCTTTCTGTCATCTATATCTCCAGCCCAATCAGCATCACTGTATCCAATCAATGTGTTGTTGGTGTCCTTAGTGTACCATATCCCTAGTTCACTTGTACCTGAAACATACTTGATTATTTTTTTCACTGCATTCAGGTGAGATTCCTTTGGATTAGTTTGGTACCTAGCACAAACACACACACTATACATAATGTCAGGTCTACTAGAGGTTAAATAAAGTAAGCTACCTATCTTGGATCTATACAGTGTTGGATCAACATCCTTTCCAGCACTGTCTTTGCAAAGTTTCAAAGTAGAACCCATATGTGTTCTCATTACTTTTGAGCTTTCAAGACCAAACTGTTTGACTAAGGCTTTAGCATACTTACCTTGAGAGAAGAAAATCTCATCCTTACATTGCTTGATTTGAAGACCTAAAAAGTAATTCAAGTCTCCAACCATACTCATTTCAAATGTTGCTGTCATTGTTTCAACAAATTTGTTCAGCATTTTATCACAGGTTGAACCAAACATAATATCATCAACATATATTTGAGCAATAAATAAATCTTCTCCGGTGTGCTTTTCGGCTTCTCCTCTAATAAAACCATATTCTAAAAGAAAGTCCGTAAGCTTACCATACCATTCTCTAGGAGCTTGTTTTAGACCATACAATGATTTCTTTAGTTTGTACACATGATCTGGGTATTGTGGATCTTCAAAACCTTTAGGTTGTTCAACGTACGCTTCTTCATTTAAAATGCCATTTAGAAAAGCAGCTTTTAAATCCATTTGATGTAGTTTAATGTCAATAAAACATGCAATTGTTAGCAATAATCTAATAGATTCTATCCTAGCAATAGGTGCAAAAGTTTCATCAAAATCAACACCTTCAACTTGGGTGTAACCTTGTGCAACTAACCTAGCTTTGTTCCTAACAATGTTTCCAGACTCATCAGTTTTATTCTTATAAATCCACTTTGTTCCAATGACATTAGTATGACTAGGTCTTGGAACAAGTGTCCATACTTCATTTCTTTCAAACTAATTAAGTTCCTCATGCATAACATTTATCTAATATTCATCAGTTAATACTTCATTCACATTTTTAGGTTCAATTTCAGAATAGTAACACTCTGCATTCACAACATTGCAAATAGAAGACACGCATATTGTTCTTACCACATCTACCTTATTCAATCTTATTCTTCCTCTTGTTTGCACTCCAACTGTAGCATCGCCTATGATCTGGTTAGAAGGATGACTTTTCCCTAATCTTGAAGAAGGATTTGTGTTGATGTTGGAATAGGTGTTTTGTTTAATGATCCAACACTTCAGTCAAGTGTTGTGCTAAATGTTCCTAACACCTAAGATAACATCAAAATTTGCTATTTCTCCTTTTACTAACTCCAATCTTACACTTGTTGCTTAGTGATGTCCCTAATGCAGGTAGAAGACGTGGGAAACACCCAGGTCAAGCAGTTGCATAGGAGTGAGAAGTTTCTAAGCATTATTAAACAAGGACCTAAAAATGTGGAGATGTGAAGGGAGGTTACCAAAACCGCTTGATCCAATGGCTGAGATGATCAAGGGAATTGAAGACAGTTCGTCTACAAGTCTATAAATGGAGAACACTGTCTTCAATACAAGACACACAAGAAAGAAAGCTAAATGCAATTACTAATCTATTGAATGCACGACGCTTCTAGTTAGGAATATTTTTGTTCTTTCTTGTAAATTTACACACCTTTATAAACCCGAATATTTGTGTGTTAAATCATTGTCTTATTTACTAGAGTTTTATGTTAGATCTGTGAGGGAGATAGTTTCGTAGATTCTAGTAAACTTTTCAAACTCATTCGAGATGTAGTTGTTCAAAACCTCTAAGAGGTTGTTGATTTGTTTCACTGATATTTTATTAATATAGTGATTCGTGTAGATTATTTTTAATCTACACAAATTTTAAATAATTCCATTCGCAAAGTTTTATTCTAATTTCCGCTGCTCAATTGTTGCTTGGATAGTGCCAACACAACAGTCAACACTCTGTATACACTTGCACGCACACTTTTAGTTGGTATCAGAGCCAACTACTTGATACACTAAGTAGAGATTCTGCTTAGAGTGTGTGTTTATTTGCAATGGAATATCCCATTTCCCCTGCACTTCAACCTCCGGTTCTGGATGTCACGAATTATGCTTTCTGGAAGCCATCAATGAGGATGTATATCAAATCCATAGATGAACGGGCATGGAGAAGTGTCTTGGGTGGCTGGACACCACCAAAGACAGAAGCAGATGATGATAATGAATCAAGTGTGAAGAAGGAACTTGATTGGACTAATGACGAGCTCACTGCTGCTAGTTACAATTCAAAGGCATTGGATGCTATCTTCACTTCTATTGATGGATCGATGTTCAAAATCATTTCCACCTGTATTTCATCAAAGGAGGCATGGGATCGTTTGAAAGAACACTGTGAAGGATCAGAAAGCGTGAGGAAGACTAGATTGAGAATGCTTGGAACAAAATTCGAGAACCTAAGGATGAAGGAAGACGAGACCATCAGCTCCTACAATGAAAAAATAAGCGAGATTGCTAATGGATCTTATGCTCTTGGTGATCCAATTTCCAACACAAGGTTAGTACACAAAACTTTAAGAACTGTTCCTAGACGTTTTGATCCTAAAATATATGCTATAGAAGAAGCAATAGATACTGATGTTTTGAGTCAAAATGAATTGATTGGCATTTTAAAAACTTATGAAATGAATTTTTCTGAAAAAGCTGAAAATGAGAAGAAAATTTTAGTTTTCAAAGGTGATGGATCATCATCTTCATCATCCTCTTCAAATGATAAAAATAATATTTTTGTTACTGAAGTATAGACTGATGATGAACTTGAAGAATGCTTTAATGATCCAGAAAGCATGGCTTTTATAACTAAACAATTCAAAACCTTTCTGAGAAACAAGAACAACAATCGGTTTAAAGACAATGTTCAACCTAAAGTTCAGATCAATAATACTCAACAATTGCTTGTTAGAAAAAATACTTTCAATCAGTATAAGAAAATTAGAAAGAGGAAACAGGTTTAGGTCTGACCCAGAATACAAAAAGAAGGTTAAATGTGATGCATGTTATGGTTATGGTCATTATGCTAATGAATGTGCCAATACTTTTCTTAAGAAGAAGATTATCTTTAGTGCTACTTTAAGTGATGAGTTTGATACTGAACATGATCCAGAAAATGATATTGAAAAAGCTTTTACTGCTAAAATAGAATATGATGATACTTTTGATGATGATCTGGATGATTACAGTGATGAGGATTCATATGAGGCATCATCTGAAAAATCATTGAATAACGACTGTTCAGAATTTAATTGTTTTGCAAGCTGTGTCTCTAAGACAGGTACATCAAGTGAAGCTCGACTATCCAGAAATGATGGTGACATTAAAGATTTAACTAAATCTATTTTAAAACTGGAAATTCTTTTGACCAGAAAAGATAATGAAATTTCAAAATTAAAAGAAAGACTTGAAGTTTCTGTTCTTGATTTCAGAAAATACTCTTATGAAAATCCTTTGACTAATGAAAACCTCATGGAATATGTTCTAAAACTAAAAAATTAAATCTTGTTATCAAGTCCTTAACTTTTGAAAACAATGATTTAAGAGATTCTGTTTTAAAACTTGAGAGTATTTTAACCAAGAAAGACTGTGAGATTGAAAAACTTGAAGAAAAGATGAAAGAAGTGTCACTAAGATTTAAGAAATTTTCTGAAGGAAAATTGAAACTGGAGGAATCACTGTTGAACAACAATACAAAGAAAACAGGTATATGTTATAAAGGTAAAACAGGGAAATTCTTTCCTAGTTCTCAAAGTAATAAATCTACTGTTTTTGTCAAGGCTGAACTTGAAACCAATGCTATTGTTTCTGCAAAAACTCTTATTAATGTGAAAGAACTTGCATGTAACTATTGTTCTAAAAAGGGTCACAAAATTCACTTCTGTTTAAAAAGACAAAAGGATTTGAAAGCTACTGAACGATCCAATATGACACCACACACAAAGCATCATTCACAGAAAACTGAATGGATTTCCAAAAATACTCTCTGCAATGTTGTTCATATGTCTCTGAAAGCATGTGTTCCTGGTTTATGGTATTTTGATAGTGGCTATTATAAACACATGACATGTCAAATTGATTATTTATCTGATTACAAAGCTTATAATGGTGGTAATGTTACTTATGGAGGTGGATCTAAAGGAAAAATCATTGGTAAAGGAACCTTAAATGTTCCTGGTTTTCCTAGGTTACCAAATGTTTTACATGTTGATGGATTACTTGTCAACCTTATTAGTATAAGCCAGTTATGTGATGATGACTTGCATGTAAAGTTTGATAAAAATTCATGTTATGTGCTAGACAAAAATTCTGAATGCATTATGATGGGTAATAGATCTGCTGATAACTGCTATTTAATTGAGTCTAAAATTAGCTGCAATAGTATGAAAAATGATGAAAGTATATTATGGCATCATAAACTTGGACATGCTAACTATAGACAAGTTGGTAAATTAATCAGACTAAAAGTTGTCACAGGTTTACCAATGTTGAAATTATCAGACAAAAATGTTTGTGGACCATGTAAGAAAGGCAAGCAGGTAAGAGTGTCTCACAAGTTGTTGGGTCACTGTTCTACAAAACATTACTTTGAATTACTTCATATGGATCTTATGGGTCCTATGGAAACTGAGAGTATAGGTGGAAAAAGATATTCTTTTGTTATTGTTGATGATTACTCTAGATTCACATAGATAGAATTCTTAAAAGAAAAATCAGAAACATTCTCATTTTTCAAAATTCTGTACAAAAGATTCAAGACTATTTATAATTCTAGAGTTTGTAGGATTAGATCAGACCATGGAAAAGAGTTTGAAAATAGTGCTTTCACTGAGTTTTGTGGGTCTAAAGGTATTTTACAAGATTTTTCATCTCGTAAAACCGCTCAACAAAATGGAATAGCAGAAAGAAAAAATAGAACTCTTCAAGAGATGGCTAGAGTTATGCTATGTTCTAAAAATTTGTCTAAAATGTTTTGGGCTGAAGCTCTAAATACAGCATGTCATATTTCAAATAGAGTTTTCATTAGAACAGATTCAACTAGAACACCTTATGAAATTCTGAACAACTGGAAGCCTAACCGTAAGTATTTTCATGTATTTGGCTGTGTCTGCTACATCTTAAATGATAGAGATCAACTGCATAAATTTGATTCTAAAAGTGACAAAGGTTTTTTCTTTGGTTATTCTAGAAACAGTAAAGCTTATAGGATCTATAATTTCAGAACAGATACTGTTCAAGAGTCTGTAAATGTGATTTTTGATGATAACACAAGTACTACAGTAAATAGTATTGATGAAGATGTTTCAGACTTTATTGACATTCCAGTTCATTAAGGCAGGACAGATCAAACCCAAAATGATGAACAAAATGAGGGAACACACATGGACACATCAGCTAAAGATATAGAAAATCCAGAGAATCTGTACAATCTTCATAAAACTCCTTCAATCAGAATTCAAAACAACCATCCACAGGAGCTGATAATAGGTGAACAATCTACTGGAGTCCAGACCAGAAGGAGGATGGGTATGAATTCAAAGGATGTGGTAAGATCTATTTGCATGTCATATGTGTGTAATAAGGTAAATCACGAGTGTTATCATTCTGCAATTGAACCTAAAACTGTAAAAGAAGCCTTAAATGATGAACACTGGATAGAAGCTATGCATGAAGAATTGAATCAGTTTGTTAGAAATGATGTATGGACTTTAGTTCCTAGGCCAGATCACACAAATGTTATTGATACTAAATGGATATTAAAAAACAAAACTGATGAAATAGGCAATATTATCAAAAACAAAGAAAGACTTGCTGCTCAATGGTATACTCAAGTAGAGGGAGTAGATTTTGATGAAACATTTGGTCCAGTTGCAAGAATAGAATTCATTAGGCTTTTACTTGCCATTGCATGCTTTGTTAATATAAAACTGTACCAAATGGATGTTAAAGCTGCTTTCCTAAATGGAATTCTAATGGAAGAAGCTTATGTTGAACAACCAAAAGGCTTTGAAAAACCAGAATTTCCTGATCATGTTTTCAAACTAAAAAAGACTCTATATGCCTTAAAACAAGCACCTAGATCATGGTATGAAAGACTAACTGATTTTCTGATTGAATTTGGTTTTACCAGAGGTGAAGCTGACAGAACTCTGTTCATTAAACATGAGAAAAATGATATTATGATTGCTCAAATCTATGTTGATGATATAGTATTCGGTTCTACTTGTGATAAAATGCTCAAACTGTTTGTGAATGAAATGACATCTACCTTTGAAATGTCCATGGTTGTTGATTTAAACTACTTCCAGAACTGCTGCCTCAGATGACCCAACATCATTTGCAGAACATCCACCAGCAGGCTGTGTTGCCACAGTATACCTGTCCTCTCACTACGTCTTAAGGCAGGTAGATATACTCCAAAGCACTATCACCAACTTACAAAGCACTGTTGAAGATCTGCTTATTCAGAAGCAATTCTAGTTGGGCTTGCTTTCTACCTCAACAGGGGGAGTGGCAGATGTTCACACGGTTGAAGGAGGAAGAGCAAGTGGTCAAAGTTTAGAAGTTTCTGATGTTGCTGCAAGGAATGCACCGGTTCAAGAAGATGGTCCCAGTACAGCCGTTCCCCACACTGAGGAAAATGAAGAAATGCAAGATGCTGTTGATAATGAGATTGGACAAAATGACCAAGACATTGAGGATCTTGATGGAGATCTCAATGTGAACTGAAGGCTTCAAGAATGGGGGAGATCAGAGTATGGGGGAGTTTGTGCAAACTATGAAGATGCTGCTGATTCAATCAGCCCAATACTCCTCTTTACTGCTTTTATATATTTCCTCAATCTGTAAAGGCTGTACTTATGTTTTATTTTTCTGTCTCAGATACAATTTACTTTATGTCTCTGTTGGTTTAAATCTAAGCACTGTTTTGGCTTAGATGAAGTTTTAAATTTGATTAAATACTGAAACTATTTCTATTTTGAAATATCACATGTATTATTTTTCTTAATCAATATTTTGATTGTTGTGAACATCAGTGTTGATGTAGAAAGGTCAAATTGGGGGAGAATATTGTTGATGTTGGAATAGATGTTTTGTTTAATGATCCAACACTTCAGTTAAGTGTTGTGCTAAATGTTCCCAACACCTAAGACAACATTAGAATTTGCCCTTTCTCCTTTTACTAACTCTAATCTTACACTTGTTGCTTAGTGATGTCCCTAATGCAGGTAGAAGACGTGGGGAACACCCAAGTCAAGCAGTTGCATAGGAGTGAGAAGTTTCTAAGCATTATTAAACAAGGACTTAAAAATGAGGAGATGTGAAGGGAGGTTACCAAAACCACTTTCCAATGGCTGAGATGATCAAGGGAATTGAAGACAGTTCGTTTACAAGTATATAAATAGAGAACACTTTCTTCAATATAAGACACACAAGAAAGAAAGCTAAACACAATTACTAATATATTGAATGCACGACGCTTCTAATTAGTTTATTTTTGTTCTTTCTTGTAGATTTACACACCTTTATAAACCCGAATCATTGTCTTATTTACTAGAGTTTTATGTTAGATCTATGATGGAGATAGTTTCGTAGATTCTAGTCAACTTTTCAAACTCATTCGAGTTGTAGTTGTTCAAAACCTCTAAGAGGTTGTTGATTTGTTTCACTGATATTTTATTAATATAGTGATTCGTGTAGATTATTTTTAATCTACACAAATTTTGAATAATTCCATTCGCAAAGTGTTATTCTAATTTCCGGTGCTCAATTGTTGCCTGGATAGTGCCAACACAACAGTCAACACTTTGTATACACTTGCACACACACTTTTAATTTGTTTTTGGAACATACTGATCATTCTGTGAAATTACAACTGATTGATCTGTAGATGTTGCTCCAGATGTGTTAGCATTTGGTGCAGCATTTTCAGGTTTCAGTGTATTCTCAGAATTGTCAGTCACTTGTGATACATCTTCTTCATCTTTGTCACCTGTAAGACCTTTATCATCATCAGACACAACATTAACATATTCTTGAATAGTGTTAGTCCTAAGGTTATAAACTATATAAGCTTTACTATTTCTAGAATAGCCTAAAAAGAAACCTTTATCACTTTTAGAATCAAATTTATGAAGTTTATCCCCATCATTCAAAATATAACACACACAACCAAATACATGAAAATATTTCACACTTGGTTTTCTAACATTCAGAATCTCATAAGGTGTTTGATTAGTGCTAGATCGAATATAAACTCTATTAATAATCATTAAACATGCTATTCTCAAATTCCCTACCATGATCAGTTCTAATACGGCTAACTTTCAAGTTATACACCTTTTTGAACCTTTTATAGAGAACTTTAAAAGCAGCAAATGTTTCAGATCTATCTCTTAAAAATTCAATCCAAGTATATCTAGAAAAATCCTCTACCACAACTAAGAAATATCTTTTTCCTCCAATGCTTTCAGTTTCCATAGGACCCATTAAATCCATGTGCAACAATTCAAAGCATCGATGTGTAGAACAATATGACAACATTTTATGCGGCATTCTTACATGTTTACCTTTTTAGCATGATCCACATATAGTGGTATTTTGGAAACTCAGTTTTGGTAATCCTTTGATTATATCTGATATGATTAGTTTCTTCATTGCCCTGTAATTCACATGTCATAATCTTTGGTGCCATAAGACATTCTCATCATGTTTTGACAAATTACAAACATTAGTTCCAATAAGATAACAATTATCTGTAGATCTAGTACCAGTCATTAAACAATCATCATCTTCATTAAGAACATAACATGATTCTTTGTCAAATTTTACATGTAAATTATCATCACAAAGTTGACTAATACTAATCAAATTAGCAAGTAAGCCATCAACATGCAAAACATTTTTAAGTTTAGGAAAACCTTCAACATTCAAAGTTCCTTTTCCTATTATCTTTCCTTTCGATCCACCACCATATGTAACATTACCACCATTCAAGGTCACATAATCAGATAAATAGTCTATTTTTCCTATCATATGTCTAGAACAATCACTATCAAAATACCATAGACCTGGTAAACATGCTTTCAAAGAGGTGTGAACAACATTACAAGTAACTTTTGGTTTCCATGCAGATTTCATGGAATGTTGTTATATCCTTCTAGTTTCTAAAATTATAAAATATATTTTTGTATTTTTTTCTGGAATTTGGATATGAATGTTGATATGAATGTATGAAGAAAGGTTAAGATTGAGAGAGAGAGAAGCGGAATGAAGGAGGGCAGAATTTGGTTAATTTTTCTGATACCATTTCGTCTGCCAAAATTGGCATTTTGTAACAAATTTGGGACCACAGTCCACTTTTGAAATTCACTAAAACATTAATGCTGAAATGTAAATAATTAAAAGATAACTAGGCCCATCCATTAATTCTTCCATAAGCCCAAAGCCCAGATCATTTTTGGCCCAACTCCAAAAGTAATATTTGGCCCAACTCCATTTTCTCTCCTTTCACATTTCTCCCTTTGACAATAACTCTGTTTTTGTACTTTCAACTTCCAAAAATCCTTTCAACGATGAACACATGACAATACCCGGCGGAACGAGAGATCCTTGTCCCCAAGGATGGCCGTTAGAAATTTGTTTCGATAGAAATGTAACATCCTCCCACGATTCACTAAACCACTTCGCATCCACCCAATTAGCACATACCTGGGGCGCTGGTTTACTTTTGACATTGGCGGTACGCAGCTGAAGGACAATCACCGAAGATAAGAGAAAACTGCCATCATCAACGATGGGAGAAAGATTTGCGCAAGGTATGTGATTTCTTCCTATCTGTTTGTTTAGCAAATATGCGTGAAAAACATGGTGTATCTTAGAACCCTCGAACGATTTTTCTTGCCTCTTCTGATCCGCAAAAAAATTAATTCGGTTCTGAGCTAGAAATAGATTCACCTTGATTAGGGAAGTAGATTTCTCTCCATATATTAACATATCCTTGGCATCTTGATTCTGAGCATCCATATCTTGATTCTGAGCATCCAAATAAGGACCCATAGCCAAATTTGGGGAAAGATACCCATACAGAGCCTGAAATGGTGTCATTTTGAGATTGTAAGGTGGAAGGTGGCTTGGATCCTCAAACATATTACCAAAAAGTTTGAGTAGATGGTCCAACTTTGGTGGAGAATCACTACTGGAGCAACTCATGTTGATCCAATATGCTTCCTCTATCTCGGGATGATCTGTGTGTAACAACTCAAACAAATTAATGTCTGATATGCATTGCCAATCCTCAGTTGATGTTAGAGCTTGCAACTTGACTCTCCTACCCAGAAGTGTAACAGTGAATGTCATTGAAGTGTAGTCTAGCTCAATAGGAGTTCCAGCCTTGAGCCAATCACCTCCCAAAATGAGATCACAGCCATCATTTTCCAAAAGTCTTAGTGGATAAGAAAAACTATGCCCTTGCATTTCCCAATTGAAGGGATCCACTTGTTGAGAACTGACAAGTTTCTGCCCACTAGCTACCTTTACCAAAATTGGTTTTGCTATAGAAAGTTTGCATCCTAACTTCTTGGCTGTTGCTGCTTGTATGAAGTTGGGAGTACTTCCTGTATCAATGAGTACGTGCAACTTATGTTTGCCATACTTCCCAAATAATCTCATAGTAGTCACCCCTCCAATTCCAGAACTGGCATTCAAAACCATTTGAACCTCTTCAATATGATCTTCATCTGGTACAGCTTGGGTTTGATGAAAAACAGCAGCTACTTCTTCTGGATTATGCTCAAAATCTTCTGTTACAATCATATAAGAGATCTTTTGTTTGCATTTATGACCCTAAGTGAAAGGTTCATCACAATTGTAACATAAACCCTTCTCTCTTCTTGCAGTCATTTCAGCAGGGGTAAGTATTTTGAAGGGGGGTTTTGAGTTTATCCTTCCTTGATTTCCTTGTGTAGTCTCAGATTTCTCCCATGCTTGACTGTTAGAGATAGGATTAGGGCTAGAGGCCCTTGAAAATGGCTTAACTCTCTTAGCCATGGCTGAAAGTGTGTTCTCTTGATTCTTTCCCAACTTAATGGCTTGTTCCAAAGTTTTTGGTTCAAACATACACATAAAAGATTGCAATTCCTCATTTAGCCCACTGATAAAACTTGCAACAAAATGAGATTCTGAGAAGTTATCTTTACTAAATATTAATAAATATGCCTTCAACTCTTCAAACTTATCAACATACTCATCATAAGTTCCAATTTGTTTGATTTTGTTAAAATCTGCTATCACAGTATATTCCCTCATTTCTTAAAATCTCACTGAAATAACTTCAATAAACTGGGACCAAGAAACATCAATATTCTTCTTGTTATAGTTTTGAAACCATAAAGCAGCCCTTCCATCAAAGTGAATAGATGCTATAGTTACCTTTTGTGCATCCGTCATGTGAGGCATGAGATTGAAATAGCCTTGGCATTTCAGAATCCAAGATCTAGGGTTCGATCCATCAAATTTAGGGAATTCCACCTTTGGAATAGGACTGTGAAAGTTGGTGCCATCAGTGAGTTGCCTTATCTTTGTTGCTTCTGGGAATTGATTGATAGGGATAGCATTGGATGATCCAGTAGCTGGGCTCCCTAGAAGAGAATCCCTTTCAGAATACCCCTTGTTTATATCCATGTTGAGTAGTTGTAATTGAAGCGCTGCAAGAGTATTGGTGACATGCTCCAATTTTCCATTTACTCCCCCAAGTTGATCATCCATCCTTGAAGAAATTCCTTGAAAAGTTTCTTTGATTTTTGCTTCTGTAGCTTCCCATTTCATGCTTTCTGTTTGTAATAGTTGCTCTAACTTCTTTTGTGATTCCTGCAGGTCCTTGAAACATGTAGCTTCTGCCATTGCCCAGAATGATGCTCTGAGATACCAAATGTTATATTCTTCTAGTTTCTAAAATTATAAAATATATTTTTGTATTTTTTTCTGGAATTTGGATATGAATGTATGAAGAAAGGTTAAGATTGAGAGAGAGAGAAGCAGAATGAAGGAGGGCAGAATTTGGTTAATTTTTCTGATACCATTTCGTCTGCCAAAATTGGCATTTTGTAACAAATTTGGGACCACAGTCCACTTTTGAAATTCAGTAAAACATTAATGCTGAAATATAAATAATTAAAAGATAATTAGGCCCATCCATTAATTCTTCCATAAGCCCAAAGCCCATATTACTTTCGGAGCCCATATCATTTTTGGCCCAACTCCAAAAGTAATATTTGGCCCAACTCCAAAAGTAATATTTGGCCCAACTCCATTTTCTCTCCTTTCACATTTCTCCCTTTGACAATAACTCTGTTTTGGTACTTTCTGCTTCCATAAATCCTTTCAACGATGAACACATGACAAATGTTTCCTACGATGTGAAGACATTATGGATAGCATAAACTCAGTTTTCATATCTTTAACCATTTGCAAGCAGAAAGGACGAATATAACCATATTTTAGACAATAATGACAAATATACTTCCTTTTAACCTTGTGAGAATTTGTTTGTGCAGATATTACATCATACGTTAACATTTGCCTTCACAAATTTCACAGATTTTCTAAATTTTTCAGAAATAGAAGCAGTTTCACTATCATAACCTAAACCATGATTATTAGATTTACCAACATCTATAACATCATTCACATCAGAAGCACTCTTAGAAAATTTTCTGAAACTTAAAGTAGAGGTGATCAATTTCTCCTTCAGTTTACAAACTTCAAGATCTCTTTTGGTAAGTAAGACTTCTAGCTTGGTGATTGTGTCTTTCAGGTCCTCATTCTCTTTTTTCAAATAATTCAGAGTGAGTATCTTAGAGTTCCAATCATCTAACAATTTCTGATATGTCTCATCATCAATCCTTTTTCCTACATCATCAACAAAACCATTAAAACAGTTCAAATTTGGGTGACTCTGTTTTGATGTTACTGTATACGTGAAGACATCAGGTGCAACATCAGAATCTGTATCATCCAGATCATCATCTAAGGAATCATCATAATCAATTATAGCAAAATGAGCATATTCATTTTCATTTAATTCCTCAAGATCATCATTATCCGATTCATCACTCAAGGTAGTACTAAAATTCAGTTTTTGCTTCAGTCTGGTATTGACACATTCATTTGCATAATGGCCATATCCAGAACATGCATTGCATTGAACTGATTTTCTAAATTTAGGGTCATACCTTGGTTTACCTTCACTTTTTGATGGTCTTGGTGTGAATTGACTCTTCCTCCTCTCTGGTTGTGGTGTTGATGTGTTGATTTGGATTTTAGGTTGTATGTTTCCTTTGGATTTATGCATAGATTTCTTAAGAAATTTATTAAAATGATTTGTAAGTAAGGCAATGTTGTTAGGATTGTTAAGGCATTCATCAATTAATTCTTCATCCGAATCAACCTCAGTAATGAACAGTTGAATCTCAAATTTATTTGATGTTTCTCCTTTAAAAACAACAACTTTCTTATCATCTTTAGTTTCATAAACTTGATTAGTGTTTATTTCATAGGTTCTAAGAATACTCACTAATTAATTTTGACTCAACTTATCAGTATCCTTTGCCTCTTCAATAGCACAAATTTTAGGATCAAATCTTTTAGGAACAGACCTTAATATCTTATGTACTACTCAAACATTAGAAATAGGGTCACCAATAGAACGTGATTCATTGATAATCTCACTTAACCTTTCGTTATAGGATGAAATGGTTTCATCTTCCTTCATTCAGAGATTCTCAAATTTTATCCCCAACATTCGAAGCTTTGTCCTTCGAACACTATCTGAACCTTCACAATGCTCTTGTAACATGTCCCATGCATCTTTAGAAGTAGAACAGTTAGATATATTTTTAAACATAGAGGTATCAACAGAGGTAAAAATAAAATTTAAGGCTTTAGAATTGTATCATTCTGTTGTTATCTCATCAGCCGTCCAATCAACTTCTTTCTTGATTTGAATTTCACCATCGACATCTGCTGGATTCTTTGGTGCATCCCAACCTGTAAGAACAGTCCTCTAAGCACATTCATCAATTGAATTGATGTACATTCGCATCTTAGGCTTCCAATAAGCATAATTCGAACCATCTAAAACGGGTGGCCTAAGTGCAGTGGATATGTGATGTGTTATTTCCATTGCTAACATAAACTAAAACACACTTTAAGCACGGATCTAAACCTAGTGTCGTCAGGTATCGGCTCTGATACCAACTGAAAGTGTGCGTGGGGTAGTATCTACTGTTTAAGAGAAAAACAGAGCAATGTTACACTAAATGTTGAGACAAATAGAGTAGCATTAACTCTAACAGAATATAAAGAAGTAAACACAGTACGCAGCAGAAGTCTAAAACACTAAAACACAATAAGAACACAATGGAATAATTTTAACATATATTTTATTAATAACAAAACCTATGCTAAGCCTTACGGCGAAAACAATAACTTAGTTTCTAAGTTACGAAAATGTCATGATGTGAAATGTCTCAGAAATTACTTCAACATTCCACAAATGGAAACTACAATCGAGGCAGGTGCTTGAATCCACAAATAGACTTAGTGTAAGAAAACTGTCTAAAGAACTAATCTGATCTATGATTCACTCTCAATCGATACAAGATTATAACTAAATACACGGGAAGGTATGGTAATCTTCGGTGTATATTAAATGATACAACTACTGGCCATAACTCCTAACTAGGGTTGAACGCTCAAGAAGGTGTTACTCGAATAGTGCATGCTTTGAAATGAAAGACTCCAGCGGTATTTATAGAGAAATAGCCAAGTTCTAGATCCTTCCATATGAGATCCTATTTTTTAGGAACTCAACTTCCATGTTCTCTCTAGATCCTTCTTCCATCTTCTAGGCCATTCTAAACTACTTCAGACTCTTCTAGCACGTCCTCCAACATTCTGGAATCTTCTAGGTTCCAGACTCTTGTAGAAGCTTCTAGAATCGTACCTGAATGTGAGAGCATTTAGTCCAACATTTAATGTAACATTTCATAAAGAACTTAGAATAAATCAAGGAATGTCAAATTAAGATGTTGTTGATAATGTTAAAGCATTTAAGAGTTAACAACATCTACAATATTGTAAAAATGTAAGGGTTGAGTACCCTTTGTACTCATATCTATATAAAGATACCTTTTTACTGTTCAAATTTTTTTTTTAGATATGGGGTTATCTCTTGTTTCTTTGGGTGTTGGAATTATGAGGGTAATTAATGGGTTTATGGATTAATTGTTTAATTAGCTTATGTCTTGATTAAATTGTTTCTAGTGTTGTAATTTGTAATATTCAATTGGTTGATCAATCTTATTAGTTAGCATTTTCAATTATGTTAATTACAACGAGAGATGGGTTTGCATGATTGGGGTGTGGGTGTGAGCCTTGATTAATTAATTGAAGTTAAATAGTAATTAGCTTAACCGAGAGAGGATTGATTAGACATTTGTTGCTATGAGCAAATATAACACTCACGTTCTGTGCAAAGTTTTTTGCTCATTTGTGCAAAAAAATTGGAGGACTCATAGAATGCCTCAGTAATATCCTTTACAAATCATTGTTTTGTGTTTTTTAGATTGTTGTTTAATTCTCTTAATTTTTTTCCAGAAATGTTTGGAGTTGTATGAGTTTTCATGAAGTTTATTTTAATTCCAACAACATTTATTGGGATGTTTGATATTTTTTGGAATTTATTTTTGTATTTTGAGAGTTTATTTCTTATATTTTGATATCAAAATATTTTGTAAGAAATAAAATGAAAATTGGAGAAAGATTGGAGTTCAAAATTTTAAATCTTATATAATAAAATGAGGAAAGTTCTCTCCCGATCTTGACACGTGACTCTCCAGGCCCTGACACGTGGATTGCCACCTCATGCCACGTCCTTATAGGTAGTACACAATTGAATTGAGAATTTTAAGAGTCTTACAATTGAATGTAGAATTTTAAGAGCCTACCACTGAATGTAGAATCAGAAGAGACACGATGAAATTGAATGTAGAACCAAAATAGACACGATGGAATTTAAGGAATAATGTTTGCTTTAACAATGGAACTACACAAGTAAAAAAAACTGTGGTGATTCTAAAATTGAAACTCAAGTCTTTGTTAGGCACAAAGATGTCGTCTATGAAGGTGAAGGTGAAGGGGAGTCTAAATTCGGAGTAGCTGGTTGATCGAGACTTTCTCTACTCATAAGCTGAGATGTCAAGGTTCTCTTCCTTTTTTTTCTTTAATTTTTTTTCTTTTAATTTCTTCTGATCGTGTTTCTTTTTGTTGCTATATATGCATTACAACTGATTCTTCAGGACTTGCCCGATCTGGATGCAGATTTTTCCAACCTAGATACGTGTTATGTTGCTTGCCTCATGGGCCAACTCAGGTACTTTAATCAACCTCTTCAAAAACTATATCCATACCCGAGCAGTATATTAATTAGTTGGAATTAAGTCTTTGTTGGCCTGAAATTATCAATTAAAGATTTCCCAGGCCTGTAGATTGTCAGAATCATTGCAACAACAACAACACTACATATCTTATTAGTGTAAGCCAAAGAATTGGTAAGTTTTTATTTGAAATGCTTTAAAGACTACATGACTTTTTTTTAATAAAAGGATTTAATATACATGTTCTAACTTTCGGCGGAGAATCGTGTGATTTCTCAGACAGCACGGACTCTACAACGTCCTCTTCGTCAGCAGCTTCAACGATGTTGTAGGGGTAAAACTATGTTCGAGAATTGGCGGGAAAGTCGCAAGGGGCCGAATCGAACGGTGGGGGAATGCTCTGCGAGCTGATGGTGCCGAAGAAGATTCATTCTTGTTCGTCGGATCAGAATCTTGATTCCTGGCCGGGACTCTTTTGAAGAGAATGCTTGATCGACGGTTTCAGATTAGTAGAAATTGGTGCCTCTACACAGTAAACAATCTTTATCAGTTTCTTGGTTCTTGGTAATGCTTTGATAAAGAATTTATTGCCACTAAAAATGGTTGAAGTAATTACATATATGGTCTAAAATTATATTTCTGATCATTCTTTAATTCTTTTTCACTTTTATTTTTTCTACAATTTGTCAAATAAATAATGACTCCTTAGGGGGTGTATTCAATTGAGATTCTATTGAAATTTTTTTGGACTTTAAAAAGTATATGGATTTACAAAATCCATAAAGTTCATGCAAATTTTGACTGACTTTTTTTATTGATTTATATAGATTTTGATATACTTGACAGGATTGTAAAATATATATTTTTTTATTAATTTACATATATTTTCATAAATTCTGGCGTTGAAACTATTAATGCGAAGAGTTTTTTTTTAAAATTAATATTATATATATATAAATAAAGTATTTTATCAATAATATATATATATATATTCACGGGATATTATTTTGCCAATAATATATATATTATTAATTTATTTATATATATATATATGTTTATATATTAATTCGTGAATATTCGTGGATCTAATCCGACCCATTCTCAATACGGGGCAGATCCGACCTGACCCAAAACTCGTGGGGGTGGGGCGGGTACCCGTAGATTGGATCAATATTGTAATCCTTACTTCTGATCTTTCGTCTTCAGAGTTCTCTGAGAGAATCCGTTGAAATATCTGCTTTTTAGAAGAGATTTTAGATACTGAAATTTATTTATATTTTTTAAGCAGAATCCAACAAAATCCATAGAGTATTAAAATCCATAGACTCTTGAATACCTAAAGATTTTTAAAGACTTTAAAATCCATATTGAATACCTCAAAATTTTAAAAGACTTTTGAAAATCTGAATTGAATACCCCAAGACTTTGAAAGTCCAAAAAAATCCTACATAATCCACAACCAATACACCCCCCTTAGTATTGCTTTGTGTTTTCTTTACCTTACTAATTTTATTGCATTTGAATGTTCCTTTGGCCCAATTTGTATATGTTGGGAATAAAATGAGATTTTGATTAAGATACCAAAACCCCTTAAGACATGCCAAATAGATAAGTCAAAATTTATGTGAACATGTTTCAGGAATGTTGGAACATGTAGATCAGACTCTTAGTATATTTAGATGCACAAGTTGAGGGGGAACACACGCCTAGAAGACTACAAGAATCAAGTCCCCTCAAGGCTCAAAATCAAATTTATCTAAACACTACTGAAATGCCAAATAGACAACTGTGCTGATCAAGTCAGCTCAGTAGATAGACAACTGTGCTGATCAAGTCAGCTCAGTAGATAGACAACCTCCCTGATGATCAATTAAGAAGACCACATCAAGAAGATCATGTCTACTGATGTGTATGTCAAGTTCAAAGGAGATGTCCAGCAGGATTGACCAAGCATACTTAAACCTGAAGTGTTCCAAGGCAAGAGCCAACTGTGCTGATATGGACAAAGCCACTGATATGAATGCAAAGATGCTTGGAAGTCATCTAATTAAGATCAGTAAAGGTAGGAAGCCAAGTCATCTAAAAAGAGCAATGCCAACACTGCTGAAAGGACAAGTTATCTGAAAGTTACAAAGCAAAGTCCACTGAATGTGATAAGCAGACTTGTCCAGATGATAAGGGAAGTTGTCCTTATCATAGAACCAATGATCAGAGGTGATGTCCATATTTGACCAAGTGAATCTTCAATGCAGACATTGGGAATGTTGGTGTATACTGTAAAGCAAACTTTTAGTGGGCTTTTGTGATGTATATTCGATTTCCTTTTATCTGAAATAAATGGTTTTTTACATTATTGCATTCTTTGTGATTACTTGTATGTCTTCTTATCTTGCATTGTATACGATGTGGTGGGTTTGTAGTCACACAAAAGATCACATTGTCAGTTCTTTGTAAGATATAAACAGTATTCACAACTGAGATAGTTCTGGACAAAACTATTGGTTTAAGTTGTAGTGTAAACTTGTTAGTGGCTTGTCTTGGCCATTAGTTTATACTAGTGCGCTGTGGTGTATTGAATGGATCACAGATAAGACATGTTCGTCTGTTCTGACTGTTATGAAGAACTAGAGGTCTTGGTGACTTTTATGATTCTTAACCCTAAGTGTGATATTTAGATGTGTGGGGTGCTTGTTCACTACTTTGATGTACCATAGGTGAGAATCTTGGTAGATTCTTCACGCTCCCTATTTTGGGTAGTGGCATCGCTCGCATGATGTCTACTTATTGGCATTAGGGCACCGTGTCCTGTACATCCAGGCTGATGATGTCCCCTTGAGGAAACTCATAAAGGATTGTCGTATTAAACCCTGCAGGTGGATTTAATCCGTACGACAACAAGGTTGAGTGGTACTACTCAAGGAATTATAGAAATTAATTATTTAAAGAAGTCAGAAGCTTTAATAATTAATGGACGTGCGATATCGTATAAACGGGGAATTATAAAGTCTAATAGAAGCCCTGATTCGGTTCGGGATAGGACGGGAGTGTAACATTAATTCTCTAGTGGGATCAATTAATGTTCTCGGGCTAAATTATATGTTCTGGGCTGAACATAAGAGTATTTGGGCCTGAAAGAAGCCCAAACCATATGCCTTCTAATGGATCCTTAGTCTGGCCCATGAACCCTTTAGAGGTTATATAAAGGAGCCTTAAGTTAGTCTTGAAAACCCTAGCACACACGAAATTGAGAATAACGGCTAGGGTTTCAAGGAGACGAAACTAAGGCACCTTCTCCACGTTTGATACCGCGCCGTCCACTCGGTGTTCGAGCGAGGTTGGGAGACAGGCTAGAAGATCCGTAGATTGGAATCAACGTCTTGATCTTCAAGGGTAACAAATCCAAATTCTGCTTTAGACGCATGTTTAGGTTTTAATTCGTTATTTATACGTTTGGCATCCGACAACGATCCCGGTTATGGATCGCCTTCGCCGTCGTGTTCCAGCAATTGGTATTAGAGCCTGGATTCGTGGATTGTTGGCTCTGCCTGAAACGTATGATTGAATGATTCAATTTTTGAAGTGTGGGTAGTGTAGGACTTTTCATAGATCACTGTAGTAGGGTTTATTTTCTTGTTTTCGTTGTACTTTTGATTGCGAGAACGGGTGGTGTCGATAGAGTATCTGGAAACGGTGATTTGAGTTTTCGGGTTATGGCCTTGGACGGTGAAAGCTATTTTTTTTACGGTGTAAACTGTTTTGGCCATAACTTTTGACTCGGGTGTCCGTTTTCGGCCCGTAATACCTTTTCGGAAATGTCTCGAAGAGATCTACAGGAGTCCTAGCTATGCTTTTAGGACGAGTGGCGAGGCCTAATTCAAAAGTCTTGATGAAGTTTTCTACCAGTTTTTGTCGGTGGACGAGAATTCGAAGTTTTTACATTGCGTGAGAGGCCGATGCGAGGCATCCGTCCGCGCCACTGTTTTTATCATTGTAATAGCTTATAATAGGCTGTTTTTGATAGGTTTTCAAGGGGTTTCAATAGATGTGCGTTTATTTAATTTTGCCTCTGTTTATCGCATCTTGTTATGATTGGCTTGCTTGTATTATCTAGTTAATTTGTCATGCCAAAGTATAATCTTCGTGTTAAAATGTCAAAGTGAGATAATTGAATTTTAATTAATTTATAGGCCTCCACAATTGGTCTTTGAGTAAGGTGTATGTTGCTCGTGGGACCTTGATAGTCTCCCCCTAACGGGTGCAACATCCACGTGCTTACTAGTTAAGACTTCTAATAAAATTGTTTTAATCTTTAGATGAAGTGTGTGATCTTCCCTAACGGATGTGTCATCCATGAGTTCATTAGTAAAGAATAATTCAAGATAATTGTTGTTAAATTGTGATCATCACTTAGATGTGAATTTGAATATAACCCCCCAACGGGGTCACTGTTCTAGTTCACATGGCCAGTTAAAGTTCGACTGTTAATTTCATTCGTCATAAGGATAAGTTGACGTGATATTGAAATTAAAGACCGAATGTTTGGTCGATGAATACATGTGTAAACGACCACCCTAACGTGGCTTGCATATGTGTTTGTTGGGTTGTTGGAGGTTGTGTTGAATATGTGTTTGTTGCATATGCTTCAAACTTATGTGATTTATTGCTTGCATTTTATTTATTTTAGATATATTATGGTGACATTCAACCCACTTATTTTATTGTCCTTGTTGCAGATGAGTACAAGTTTGTGCTCGACATACCTGCTCCTGCCCCTTTGGGACCCGAATCTACTGAAGAGCAAAAGAAGGCTCATAAGAAGTAGCACAAGGTTATGAGATGGCTCGTTGTTACATTTTGGCCTCGATGTCAAATGTTTTACAACAGCAGCATCAAACTATGCCTAGTGCCGCAACTATGATGTTGAGCCTCAAAGAGCTTTTTGGTGAGAAAGATAGGGCTTCCCGCTTTGAGGCTATGAGGAAGATCATGTCAACCTCTATGCCAAAGGGAGCGTCCGTGAGGGACCACGGTCTCAAGATGATGGAATATCTGAATGAGATTGAGGTCCTCGGAGGGTTAATCGATAATGAAACCAAGATCGATATGATCCTACACTCACTCCCAAAGTTATTTGAGAACTTCCGTGTAAACGCGATCATGAGTAAGATGAATTATACTTTAACCGAGCTTCTTACAGAATTGGACGCGGTGGAGGGTATCATGGGTAAACGACCACAAACCAATGTTACTGTCCAGGCTGGACCTTCTTCGTCTAATGGCAAGAAGAAGAAAAAACCTTTACAGAAAAATGGTGGTGGTGAAAGCAGTGGGAGCAAGAAACCGGCGCCTTCTGGTGGCGTTAAAAAGCCGAAGGGCAAATGTTTCAAGTGCAACAAGACAGGACATTGGAAGTCTGATTGTCCCTTTCTAAAAAAGGACAACTCTGGTACGTCTCTCGCTTTAGTTGTTCAAACATGTTTTGCGGCTTGTTCTGCCTTTTCTTGGGTAGTAGATATAGGAGCCACTGACCATGTTTGTTATACCTTGCAGGGGTTTCTGCAGACAAGGGAACTGAGTGAGGGCGAGATTACTATTAGTTTGGCCAATGATGTGATAGTATCGGTGGTTGCAGTGGGAGACGTGCACTTATGTTTTTCTAATTCTGTTTTAGTATTAAAGAACGTTTTATACGTGCCGAATTTTCGGAGAAATTTAATTTCTGTTTCGAAGTTGTTTTTGGATTGATGCTCAGTTCTTTTTAATGACAATGTTGTTATTATGAGAAATGACTCTTTAATCTGTTCTGGCACGTTAGAAAAAAATATTTATACTATTACGTGTGCATATCATACTGTGACTGAAGCTCATTCATCATCATCATTAAATAAGAGAAATGATCCTTCTAAGTTGAATCAAACATACCTTTGGCATCTAAGATTGGGTCATGTCAACCTAAGAAGGATTCAAAGCCTAGTAAGTAGTGGGTTTTTGAAGTCTCTCCAAGTGGAACCATTCTCAGTCTGCGAATCCTGTTAGGAAGGCAAGATGACCTCGAGGCCTTTTAAGGCCAAGGGTAATAGGGCGAATGATGTGTTGGAATTGATTCACTCTGATTTGTGTGGGCCTATGACTGTTCAAGCTAGAGGACGCTTTGAGTACTTCGTCACTTTCATTGACGATTACTCAAGATATGGATACATCTACCTGATGCGCCACAAGTCTGAATGCTTTGGCAAGTTCAAAGAATTTAAGGCAGAAGTGGGGAACCGTCATGGTAAGAGTATCAAGTCACTGCGTTCTGATCGTGGTGGCGAGTACCTTAGCAATGAATTTAGGAAATACTTATTAGAGAACGAGATTAGATCCCAGCTCTCCGCGCCTGGTACTCCGCAACAGAATGGCGTGGCTGAGAGAAGGAATATGACTCTATTAGATATGGTGAGATCGATGATGAGTTATGCTTCATTACCTACCTCCTTATGAGGTTATGCCTTGGAAACAACACCGTACCTTCTAAATTATGTACCTTCTAAAGTGGTTCCAAAAACCCCGATTGAATTGTGGTCTGGGTGAAAGCCTAGTCTAAACCACATTCGGATTTGGGGTTGTCTAGCATATGTGCTGAACAAGGAAGTTGATAAGTTGGCACCTAGAACTGAAGTACGGTTGTTTGTAGGATACCCTAAGGGAACGAGAGGTGGTTATTTTTATAGTCCTAATGATCAGAGGGTGGTGGTGAGTACCAATGCCCGATTTTTAGAAGAAGACTATATGAATGAGCATAAGTACAATACTGAGATCATTCTAAATGAGTTGAGAGGAAACAATGGCACACCGAGTGTGCAAGAGGAAATACCATAAAAGACTACACAACGTGGCGACTCTAATGAACCTTTGTATACATTGCCTCGTCGTAGTGGGAGGGTTGTTCGCCAACCTGATCGTTTCATGTTTGTGGGAGAGTTATAGACTTGATTCCAAGCGATGAACATGATGATAACGACCCTTGGACATACAAAGAGGCAATCAAAGACAAAGATGCAGAGTCTTGGCACAAGTCCACGGATTCAGAAATTGAATCTATGGATGTTATGGAAGTGTATGACCTAAGTAAACTTCCCCACGACAAGAAAGTCGTTGGGTGTAAGTGGGTCTACAGACGTAAGAGAGGGTCTGATGGGCAGATTACTGCTTTTAAGGCACGGTTGGTGGCAAAGGGTTTTACCCAAAAAGAAGGAATCGACTGTGACGAGACCTTCTCACCAGTAGCCATGCTAAAATCGATCCGGATTCTCTTATCCATAGCTAATCACATGAACTATGAGATTTGGCAATTGGATGTCAAGACAGCTTTTCTTAATGGAAATTTGGATAAGGACATCTATATGCAGCAACCCGAGGGTTATGTGAAGAAAGGCCAAGAGCATCTAGTCTAGAAGCTGAAAAAGTCTCTTTATGGGCTAAAACAAGCTTCCAGGTCTTGGAACATTCGTTTTGACAAGGTGATCAAATCTTTTAGATTTGAACATTATCAAAATGAAAGTTGTGTGTACAAGAAGAGTGACAGAGACGTAGTGGTATTCTTAGTACTATACGTAGATGATATTCTTCTTATTGGCAACAATGTGAAAGTATTATCAGACATAAAGGTGTGGCTTTCAGAAGAGTTTCAAATGAAGGATATGGGAGAAGCATCGTACATTCTTGGTATTAAGGTCACTCGTGATCGAAAAAAGAGAATGTTGTGTTTATCTCAAGCGTCTTACATTGATACTGTGATTGCTCGTTTTGGCATGCATAATTCCAAAAAGGGTGTACTACCTTTCAGACATGGAGTCCCTCTGTCTAGGATATGTGTCGTAAGACACATAAAGAGATAGAGGATATGGTTAAGGTTCTTTATGCTTCGGTTGTAGGAAGCCTTATGTATGTGATGTTATGTACGAGGCCATATATTTGCTATGCAGTCGGCATGGTAGCAAGATATCAGTCTAACCCTGGTCAAGGACATTGCACTGCTGTAAAGCATATTCTCAAGTACTTGAAAAAGACTCGAGATTATATGCTAGTATACCAGTCAAATAATTTGATTCCTTTGGGTTATACCGATTCAGATTTCCAAGCTGATCGAGATGAACGGAAGTCAACCTCGGGTTATGTGTTTATGCTGGGAGGCGCAACCATATCTTGGAGAAGTGTGAAGCAGAAATGCATCGCGGAGTCCACTATGGAAGCCGAGTACGTAGCTGCCTCAGAGACCGCAAAGGAGGCTGTCTGGCTGCGTAATTTCTTTCTGGAATTAGGGGTATCTCAGAGTATGCCGATGTGTATCACTGTTTATTGTGATAACGCGGGTGCAGTGGAAAACATGAAAGAACCTAGAGCCCACAGAGCAAGTAAACACATATAGCGAAAGTACCACATTATACGAGATATCGTAAATCGAAGAGACGTGGCTGTAGCTAAGATTGCGTCGTTGGATAACTTGGCTGATCCTTTCACAAAGACGCTGTGTTGGGATATGAATTCTCCACTAAGCCCCACAATGTAATAAGATAGTTTTGATGGCCAAAACACTTAGAGTTTATAAAACACATGTAATAGGATCAACTGATATTTGTATAGATCAGCCCAGTCTTTATTCTAGTCTTGTATAATAAGCTGATGAGCACAACCCTAAGCTTACATGCGAAGTCTCAAGAAATAAGGATTAGAAGACATGAAGACTAAGAAGATCCTTGAAGATCAGATAAGTAAGGTGCTTGTATACCTACTTAACAGATGGAGTCCAAGTCCAAAGATGGCCAGTATCAACACAAGTGTTTTAACACATCAGAAGAGTAATACTCATCTGATATCAGAAGACAGAAGACATCAGGCCAGGCTACTTAAACAGTCGACTAGAACAGAAGATCAGCAGACTGGTAGCACGTCAAGGACTCGACTGATTCCCAAAGTCATCTTATGAAATTCAAACGAAGACTTACCACACATAGAAGATTGAAAAAGATTCCAGAAATGAAGCAATCAAGATCGAATTAACCGGAATCAAGGAATCAAGAATAAACAAGGAAAAATTGCTAACGGCTAGTCAAACATCTAACGGTTAGTTGCTCCAATATTCCCTATAAATACAAGATGATGAGGAAGAACAAGCACGGAAATACCAATCAAGAATTCTGAAGCTAATCAAGCAAGCAAGCCAAAAAATAACACACTCATAAGAATTCTCAAGAGCCCAGAAAAGCATTAGAATACTTTTAGCTCTTAGGTTATTCCCTCATCCAATCAAATAACCTGACTCCAAATACGTATTGTATATCCTTTGATTTAGGCATAGTGGTTAAGCATTTTATAAGCTTGAACCATTAGTTGGATCCATTCAAAAATCCAAACCCCCACCATAAGGTTTAGTTTTTGAACCCCTGTAGGAGTGCAAGTGCTCTCTCAAATCACTTGTGGAGACCGCAGTAGTTTGGAACTGTTCAGATCTCAAAGTCCTTCTCTTGGGACTATAAAGGACAATCCCCTGTAATTTTCGGGAAGTTAAGGGATTAACTTTACGTTTGGAACGTGAGAGTGGACGTAGGATCGTAAATCCATACCACTATAAATCTATGGTGTTATTTACATTCTGCACTTTACATTACAGTCTATTTATCCTTATCATAGTGCATATTGTGATTTGAAATACCTTTGCAAACCAGGCCATATTTGTTTCAAACCAGCATCAGCTGAGTATTTCATTTAAACACTAAACTGAGCTCTTTCAAAAGAATATTAGAACGAGTCTAAATAACAGGCCTACTCACTTCCGCATATAAACCTCTAGAAGATTACTATAGTCTTCTGGACCAGCAGACTTGTAGTCCAGAAGACATTGAAAATCAGAAGAGGTCTTAACTCTTTAATTGAAAAAGTTTTAAAGTCTATTCACCCCTCCCCTCTAGACTTTAAACCCATTCACTACTTGTTCAGGGACCAACAAGTGGTATCAGAGTAGTGGTTCTAAGGGACTACTGTCTCTAGATTATCAGAAGACTTGAGGGAGTCTTTCTGTAATCCTCTTGAACAAATCTATCTTTTGAAAAACCTGTTTTAGAAAACACATACAGCATGAGTGCTAACATGCGTAAGCTTCCTAAGTTTTCAGTAGAAGATTATGATTACTGGAAGATCAAAATGAGGAAGAACCTCACCTCAGTACACTACAAGATGTGGTATGTGATCACTGAAGGTCCAATCACTATCATGGCTATAAATACTACCAACGGTGATCCAAAAGTCCCAGTTGGTGAGCTTGCCCCCAAACCTATGAAAGACCTCACTCCAGAAGAGATGAAGCAGTCCAACCTGGATAGCATTGCACAAGACTACATCATGCAAACTCTTCCAAATGAGTACATAGGAAAATTACTTAATTGTGAATCAACTAAGGAAATGTGGGATGCCCTGGCACTCCCGTGCGAAGGAACCGAACTGATCAAAGAAAGCAAACTCTCAACTATAGTCAAGAAATTTGAACACTTCAAGATGTATCCAGAAGAAAATATAGATCAGCTGGATAATCGATTCACCAAGATCATTAACGAGATAGAGTCTCTAGGGAAGAAGTATACAAATAGAGAGAAGAATCTAAAAGTGCTAGACTCTCTATCGAAGAAGTGGAAATTAAAGAAGACAATCATCAAAGATATTCAAGATATCAAGAACTGGACCGTCCAAACTTTGTTCCAGAACTTGAAGGCTCACGAGTATGACTTACAAGGAGAAGAAAATTCAGAAAATGATGAGCAAACTTCAACTCCATCCACCTCCAAAACTGTAGCCTTCAAGGCATCTACTAGTACAAGAGCCACAAGCAACTCATCTGGCAAAACACCTCTGAACACAGAAGAATTAGAGGGAGCAGACATGAGCTTAAAAGAACAAATGGCTCTAATGATCAGGAGATTTGAAAGGATGAATAATCTAAACAACAAGTATAGAAAATTCTACAGAAACTACAAAGATAAACGTGCTGGATCATCCTCTAAAGAAATAAGAGAGAAACGACCCCATAAAGATATCCTGGAAAGGATAAGGAGTCACCTGATAGTCGAAGCAATAGGAGAAGAGATGCTACTCCTCCGAGAAGAAGCATGTAAAAATTAGGTACATGCTTCAATTGTCACAAACCTGGACACTAAGTCTATGAATGTCCAGATGTGAGTTCAGGAGACAAAGAAGAAAGAAAGTCAAGAAGACACAAGAGGAACTCAGACAGGCAAGCTATGGTGATTGAAGAGTCTGAATACCAAAGAGATGATCTGCCCTCATCCCCTAACTCTGGACTCTTCTCAAACGATCATTCAAACGATGTAGCTATGATGGCTATAGCTGAAACCGAGGTAAACTCATATACTTCAAATCTTCATTTACCTGCCTCTTCACACATAGATGAGGCTAACTCATCTGTAGGCGAATTCGGGAACACCTATTATGAATCCTTGGAGGAAGTAAAAGGTGATCTTGATATCGCAACTAGAGCTTTCATAGAAGTGGAGGAAGAAAACAAGGACTTAAGGAAAGAAATTGCTAGATTGAAAAAGGACAAGTTCGAAAGCACCCCTGAGCTATTAAAAATGAACGAACGATTAACACAATAGCTTGAAATTCTTAAAGAAGAAAACGCTATTCTTAATCAAACTTATGAGGGGATGCTTAGAACTCAAGCCAAAGATGCCTATGATTTACGAACCTTGCAATCCAAGTTTGATGAACTCCTCCATAAATATGAACTCTTAGAAAAGGAGAAGAATGGCCTAGATCTAAAAATATCAGAGTTCAATAGAGCTTCGGCAACTATAGAGCATATTTCTGAATATTATAGATCAAATGCCAACAAGATGGGTATTGGTTTTGAATCAAATCCATCACAATTCTCTCCAGCTGAGTGTAGTGAACCTAAGAGGTCCAGTGCACAAGTTATTGAGACAGGTGAGTGCTCAAAGTACTGTGATCCTAAAGTGAATCAAAAGGCATCTGTGCAAAGACAACCTAAAGTTAACTACCTCATAGCCAGAAATGGTAAGAGACCAGCTAACTCTGGGCCAGTTCATTTAAGGCAACCTCAGTTAAATACTAAAAGGTTAAATGCCCTAAAACGTGCACAGAGGAATAACAAACAGCCTGGACCATCTCGTCTGAGACAGTCCCAGCTATATGCTAATCTAGCCAAGAAGAAAAACAGATCTTCTTACAACACATCTGTTCTTTTTGCATTACCTATCTCCTACGATATTGTAAGAATAGATGAGGATGATTTACTTACTCGAAAACGATTCGCTCATGCACCCAACCTGAATGTGGCTAGTCAGAAGATCATTCTTGTACACTCCTACAAGAAGAAGTCATTTGACAGTCACCTAGCTGACACAACCATCAAATCAAACCATCCCCAGGTGTCAGCTGGTAAGATTTGGTTATGTGATGCTCGAGGGAGATAACTCAAATGCTCAAGACTGTTCAAAAGAGCAATGTATGCATGGGTTCCCAAGAGTACTACAACTAACACCCAAGGAACCAAGACAAAATGGGTACCTAAAGTTTAATCTACATTGCAGGAAAGAAGGGACCTATACGACAAGCAGGGAAAACTTGGTATATAGATAGCAGATGCTCATCTCACATGACTGGAACCAAAGCCCTGCTGACCAACTACCTTGAAAAGAAAGGTCCAAAAGTCTTCTTTGGTGATAACGCGCACGGTAACACAAAAGGATATGGCACCTAAAAGAATGGTGAGATTGAGGTACATGATGTATCATATGTAGAAGGTTTGAAGTTCAATTTACTGTCAGTATCTCATTTTTGTGACACTGGATATTCAGTAAAATTTTCTAAGGATAATTGTCACATAAGTGATAAACGAACAAAACAAACTCTTCTAACAGGCTCTAGAAAAGGTATTATGTATCTTGAAAATTGGAACAGCTGTACTAAGGATACTTGTCTGCTTGTTAAAAGCCCTAAAGACATCAGCTGGTTATGGCAGAAACGTCTTAGCCACTTGAACTTTAAGACTTTGAATAAGCTAGCAAGGGAATCCTTAGTCGATGGTCTACCTAATGAACTCTACTGTAAAGATCAGGTATGTAATGCATGTCAACAAGGGAAGCAGACAAAAGTATCTTTCAAAACCAAGAAGACTGCATCAACCAGCAGAGTTCTAGAACTACTCCACATGGATCTCTTTGAGCCAATTACTCCAACAACTCTAACAGGAAGAAAGTACACTCTCATTGTTGTAGATGATTATTCCAAGTACACTTGGGTTATCTTTCTATACAAGAAGAGTGAAACCCAACAAAAGCTACCTGAATTGCTAAAGAGGATCCAAGTAGAAAATGGAGAACCTATTGTGAAAATTAGAAGTGACAAAGACACTGAATTCATTAACTCTTATATTATTGCTTATTGTGCTTCTAATGGTATTCAGCATAAAACTAGTGCAGCAAGAACACCCCAACAAAATGGTGTAGCTGGAAGGAGAGTCAGAACACTTAAAGAAGCTACAAGAACTCTTCTAGCCGAATTCTCCACCCCCAAGAAATTATGGGCAGAAGCCATCAATACAACATGCCACACCCAAAATAGGTCAGGTATTCACAAAATTCATGAGAAAACTCCATATGAACTATGGAAAGATAGGAAACCTAGGGTATCTTACTTTCACATATTTGGATGTAAGTGTTTCATCCATAACAATGGGAAAAGTAAGCTAAATGCTTTCGATGCCAAACCAGATGAGGGGATATTCTTAGGATACTCCTCAACTAGCAAAGCATTTAGAGTATTTAACAAACGAACCCTTCTTGTGGAAGAAACACCTCATGTTGTGTTTGATGAATCTTGTGAAAAGAATGCAGTCAACACAGACTCAGCTGCAGAAAAGATGAGAAGACTAGTGATCAAGTCTAAACCAGAAGAGTTTATCTAAGTTGATGAACCATTCCCTGAAGATCCTGAAGAAGATAAACCTCATAGACCTGTCATTAGATCACAAACTCAAGTTGAGCAAACAAATCTAAATCGAAGTACATCAATTCCTAATGCAAGGGGGAATGATCTGTTCGATACTCAAGATACAGACGATGATCGAGCAAACCCAGACAACCCTCTTGACAACACAAGAACATATGAGGAGACTAACACAGATGATGTCAGTACACCTATAAGGAACACTTGGAAGTCAAACCATCCTACTACGCTCATCTTAGAAGGAGCTGAATCAGGTGTTAAGACCAGAAGACAACTGAATCAGAACTCCCAAACCTCTATGTTCTGCTGGTGTGCCTTCCTGTTCAACACAGAGCCAGCTGACATAGTAGAAGCAATGGAGGATAGCAATTAGATCACTGCCATGCAAGAAGAACTGAATCACTTCACACGCAATGAAGTATGGGAATTAGTAGATCGTCCTAAACACCACAATGTAATTGGAACTAAGTGGGTGTTCAAAAACAAAAAAGGATGGGAATGATGTGATAACTAGAAATAAAGCAAGATTGGTTGCAAAAGGCTATTCACAATCTGAAGGAATTGATTACGATGAAACTTTTACTCCAGTGGCCAGATTAGAAGCTATCAGACTGTTTCTTGCTTATGCATCACAAATGGGTTTTAAGGTATATCAAATGGATGTCAAGAGTGTCTTCCTAAATGGAATTCTAGTAGAAGAAGTATATGTAGAGCAGCCTCCAGACTTTGAAAAGGGAGATCAAGTATACCGGCTGGAGAAGGCTCTTTATGGTCTAAAGCAAGCACCAAAAGCTTGGTATGACACATTGTCACAATTTCTTCTTGAAAATGGGTATACTAAAGGCAAAGTGGATAGAACACTATTCAGGATTCAAGAAGGAGATGACATTTTAATGGTGCAAGTATATGTAGACGACATTATCTTTGGATCACCCAATCAAGAGATGTGCAAGAAGTTCTCTGAACTAATGCAAGGAAAGTTTGAAATGAGTATGATGGGTGAAATGAATTATTTCCTAGGACTTCAAGTAAAACAAAGTCCAGAAGGGATCTTCATAAATCAATCCAAGTATACTAAAAGTCTACTGGAGAGATTCAAAGCTCAACAAAGCAAGACTGCAAGAATTCCAATGATGACATCCTTCAAGATGGAACCAGATGAGTCTGGAAAGGCAGTTGACCAATCTGAATTTAGAGCACTTATTGGATCTCTTCTATGCCTTACAGCCAACAGACCTGACATAACCTTTGTTGTAGGAGTATGTGCTAGATTTCAAGTTAATCCAAAGCAAAGTCATCTAGAAGAAGCAAGAAAGATCTTAACGTATCTTACAGGAACAGTCAACTTAGGACTGTGGTACACTGCTGATGACAATCTAGAATTGAGTGGATATTCTGACTCTGACTTTGGTGGATGCAGAATAGATAGGAAATCCACATCAGGAACCTGCCAATTTCTAGGCAACAAACTGATATCATGGTTCTCAAAGAAATAAACATCAGTTGCAACCTCCACCACTGAGGCAGAATATATGGCAGCTGGAAGTTGTTATAGTCAGCTACTCTGGCTGGTCCAACAACTAAAGGATTACAATATAGAAGAAGGGAAGTTCCCATCTACTATGATAGCAGTAGTGCCATAGCCTTCACTCAAAATCCAGTCCTCCACACAAGATGCAAACATGTCGATATTCGACACCACTTCATAAGAGATCATATTGAAAAGAAGGACATCAAGATGGAGAAATTTAACACAGATATGCAAAGAGCATATATCTTAACTAAGCCCCTAGCTGAAGAGAGATTCAAGAGTCTATGCTATAGCCTAGGACTACTTGATCCAAGCCAACGAAGAATAAAGATCAGCTGAGAAAACCTCAGCGGATACAACTACAGTAGACAAGGAAAGTATTAGATGAGGTGAATAGACACCCTCATCATCAGGTAAGTTTATCCCGATGAAGACAAATAAAGCTGAGGAAAAAACATAGAGTTACTTAATCAAGGGGGAATCCATGATACCTTAAAAATCCTTGAGATAAAACACTCTATTTATATGCTTTCTTAAGTACTCAATACATTATACAAATTTGAACAAAGTTAATTGAAGAACGTATTCGAATAAAGTATACATATGTATTATGATAGGATATTCTTCAGAAAATAATCTATTTACATACATAGATACAGTTTACTATTGAGAACCACTAGGTTGGATTAATACACCAAATCAGCCGACTCAATAGTAGACAACTTGAGTACGGACTTCAAAGCATGCTTGGTTTAACCAACATAAGTATGCACTGAAGAGAAAATAAAGAAAAAAAGGTTACGCTAACGAGAAAAGAAAGAAGAGATGCACAAGACAAGGTGCTAAGCAAGCAGAGCTTCTTCTCCAGGAAGTTGTTAAGCATGCAGAGCTCTTTCCCAGGGGGAACCTTGTCAAAACAAATCAGGAAGACACACCTCTTCTCTCTTCTCATATGCTCCATTGAAGCACCGTCCAACCTTCTTCCTTGCCAAGGGAAGGAAGTTGAAGCGAAGAAATTCAACAGGAGCACATTAGATGCTACATTCCATCTAATGCAAGAGTATGGTTAAGCCAGTGGAAAGTCATCTAGGCTACCCAGCGTCATATGGCTAAGAAGGTTCCACATGGTTAAGGGGGAATCAAAGAAAGATCCATCAAATCAGAAGGTTTAATCTACTCAGAAGACTTACTTCTGACGTGAGCAGCATGGTCTAGTAAATCAGAAGATCAATCGACCAACACAGCTGATCAAGACGATCCAGCAATAGTGAAGATCAGTCTAAGTACAATAATTATTCTTATTCTAGATTAAATTCTGAATGTAATTATGGAAAAATGGTTGTATAAGGAAAGTATATTGCGTATACAAAAACAATCCAATTGATTGAAATTACTGCAATTATCAATTCTTAGTCACAACGGCTATTTTTGGTAATGACGTCAATTACTCTCAATTACTGCTCTGTCAACGTATCAGAAGTTGACACTTGGCAAATTGAGCCGGCAAAACAAATTTTTGATGGGCTGAAGGTGAAAGGGCTCAACTCGATCATTACCCCTCTAAAACCTATTTTTGACCATTGGATCAAAACAGCCTACCTCGAAAATTCTGGAGTATATAACCAACCCTTAAAGCATTCTTCAAAACCATTTCACTCTCAGGATTTCTTGATCACCCACAAACACACTCACTCTGCAAATCACTCTATCAAACTCCCTATACTATTTCCAAAATCAGAATGGGTGTTATTGAGATTTATGATGAGAAGACCAAGATCACCGAAATCCTTGATACAGCAAAGTGGTCAAAACAGGGCAAGATTTTCACTGAGAATGCCCTATATTTCAAAGGGAAACACACAGAAGAAAACAAGGAAATACTCCTCCGCTGCCTCAACCTCAATCTGCATGAATTTCTGGAGGCAGCTCCAACAAATGTGTATGAACAGGATGTGTTGGCTTTCTATTCGAAAGCTGTGTTACGAGGTTCGTACGTGGAAAGCTTTATGGGAGGACACAGAGTAAAGATTACTCGAGACACACTCAGAGATTTATTTGATCAACCTAGTTGAAAGATCAATATATCTACCTACATAATGGGTAAGGAGAAGGAATATATTGAGATGTTCACCAGTGGAAGAGTCAAGGCAGAAGATGCAACTGGAGTACGAAAACCTCAACTGGATCTGAAGTTCCAGACATTAATGGATATAGCAGGAAAGATGTTGTTGGTCCCTGAACGAGTAGTGAATGAGATTAAAGTCTAGAGGGGAGGGGTGAATAGACTTTAAAATTTTTAATTTAAGATTGGGAAACCTCTTCTGATGCTATGTCTTATGGACTACAAGTCTGCTGGTCCAGAAGACAATAGTTATCGGATGGAGTGGTTTGTATGCGGAAGTGAGTAGACCTTTTTATTTAGACTCGTTCTGATGAATAGCCAATTACTTGTTTGTAGAAAATACTCAACTGGTGCTGGTTTGAAAGATATGGCCTTGTTTATAAAGATGTTTTAAATCACAGTATGTACTATATAAAGTATAAATAAACTGAAAGTAAAGTGCAATAAATAAATGACACCGTCGATTTATAGTGGTTCGGATATACGTTCCTACGTCCACTCTCACGTTCCAAACGTGATGTTTAATCCCTTTAATTTCCCGAAAATTACAAGGGCTTGTCCTTTATAGTCCCAAGGTTAGGACTTTGAGATCTGAGCAATCCCGAACTGCTACGGTGTCCACAAGTGATTGGGAGCACTTGCACTCTTACAGGGGTTCAAAAACTTAACCTTATGGAGGGGGTTTTGGGGTTTTTGAATGGATCCAACTAATGGTTCAAGCTTATAGATTGCTTAACCACTGTGCCTAAATCAAAGATTATACAGTATGTATTGGATTCAGGTTCTTTTGTTGGATGAAGAGATAACTTAAGAGATAAAAGGTGTTCTGGTACTTTTCTAGGCTCTTGAGAATTCTTGACAAAGTGTTGTTGTTTGAATTGCTTGCTTGATTAGCTTCAGAATTCTTGCGTGTTCTCTCTTGTTTGTTCTTCTTCATCCTCTTGTATTTATAAGGAGGATTGATGCAACTAGCCGTTAGAGTTGACTAGCCGTTGGCAATCTTTCCTTGTGTGCTTGCTTGATTCCTTGATTCCAGCCGCTTTGATCTTGATTGCTTCAAATCTGGGATCGTGTCAATCTTCTAAATAAGGTAAGTCTGTATTTGAATTACGCAAGATGACTTTGGAATCAGCCGAGTCTTTGACGAGCAACTAATCTGCTGATCTTCTAGTGGTCTGGTCAACTCGTCTGGCCTAGGAGAGTCTGTACTCGGATATCAGATGGGTACTTCCTCTTCTGATCTGGGAAAATGCTTGTACTGACTCTGGCCATCAATGACTTGGACTTTATGAGCTAAGAAGGTATACAAGCACCTTGCTGATGTTTAGAGGATCTTCTAGTCTTCATGTCTTCTACTCTTCATATATTGAGATAGCGCATGTAGGCTTCGAATGTGCTAATCAGCTGAGTTACATACAGCTGATAGCACAAGACTAGACTTAGCTTAAGCTGATCTATACAGATATCAGCTGATCCTATTACATGTATTTATAAACTCTAAGTGTTTTGGCCATCAAAACTATACTATCATCCGTAGGGGCTTAGGGTGAATTTACATCCCAATAATTTCCCCCTTTTTGATGAAGCCAAAACTAAACTTGATAATGCTCTAAAAATATGGTAAGAGTTTATAAAGCACTACATGTTATCTCTGATGAAGACAGTGAGAATTTTTCTTGTGAGCAAAAAAAATTATTACTTGTATATAATGTTTGGAATTTTCATAGATTACAAGTGTTAGTGTCTTAGAGCTTCTTGAGTAGTCTTCATCAGGTCTTCAATTCTTCAGATGCGGTAGGCAAGGTACAGACGAGTGCGAATGTCTTGCATGTGCTGTAGTTCTGTAACATTTTCTTTAATGTAGATTTCTTCCAGGATGCTTTTGACTTCGATCATATTTGTTCTTCCAGAATCCAGAGTGGGTGGCTTCCAGACAGGGTCTTCATGAGTTAGAATTTTGTAGCCTATTTCTTTGGCTGTCTTGATTGTTTCTGTCCAGAGGGGTTAGGAGTATCAGTTGTGTCAAAAGCTGAGATAGGAGCTATTGCCATTGGTGTAGGGAGCCTGGACTTCTTTGACTTCTTGGTGAAAGAGGAGTTATTCTTCTTTCTCTGCAGGCCTTTTGACAGTTTAGAAGGTGTTATTGAAATAGAAGGGGTTGGGATACCTGTCTTTTTCATTGGAGAGATAGAAGGAGTAGAATCGGAGTCAGAAGGGGAGATGAGTCCAGATCTGATCAGCAACCTTCTTTGGGCTAGAGTCTGGTTGTTATCATCATCATCCACAACAATAGTCTTCTGATGATCTTCCTTCTTTTTGGGGTGCGCTTCTTCTTCAGCACACTCAGCAGAGTCTTGAGCAACTTCCTCGGCTGCATCTTTTGAAGATGATTCAGCTAGCTTCTTCCTTTCTTCCCTCAACCTTTCTGCTTCAGCAATGACCTTCTTCTTTAAGTACCATTTGGATGAATGGAACTTCTTTGCTGGTCCCATCTTGTAAGACTTGGGAAGGACGTGTCACGCCCCATTTTTCCAAATTCAGACTTCTCAAAAAATAGTTGAAACAACTAACTTGAACATGCCCAAAAATTGAATCTTTAACTAAACAACGGTAAAATAAAGAGCGCAACGATTATAATAAAATCAAGTAAAATTTCACATTTGACTTACAACTAAAAATCCTTATAGAAAATAACATTCTAAGTAAATTAAAGATAAACATTTAATACTTTATTATTAAATAAACAAAGATTGCCCCATCACCACTCCTCGTCGTCCAACTCTTTAACCTGAAATTTAAAATAGATGGGGTGAGCATGAGAGCATACTCAGTGAGGCTAAGTTATTCATAATTTAATGCTAAAATTGAAAATCTACATATATTTACTCTGTCATATAAACCTTGCCAGTAGATACTTTGTCAATATTGCCTTTGATACTTTGTCTTAAAGTATTGTGGACCTTCCCAAAGTCGTTTTAAAGTGACTCAGGTATTTCCACACGTAGAGTTTGTGGACCTTTCCAAAGCCATTTTAGTGACTCAGGTATTTCCACACGTAGAGTTTGTGGACCTTTCCAAAGCCATTTTAGTGACTCAGGTATTTCCACACGTAGAGTTTGTGGACCTTCCCAAAGCCGTTTTAGAATGACTCAGGTATTTCCACACGTAGAGTTTGTGGACCTTTCCAAAGCCATTTTAGTGACTCGGGTATTTCCACACATAGAATTTAACTTTGTCATGGAGCACGGCGGGTTAAACCCGAAGATCCGTCGATCCCGGATCACGTTAGGGCCCTTAGCTATGAGAAATTTCGTCAATTGAATATTGAATGAATCAACTCACACAACATGAATCAACTTACACAACATGAACCTTAACAAGTTATTTAAAGCATTTTAATTATCAAGAATAACTACGCATTAAATCACTACTAACAATTGTAGTAAATTAAACCCTACCTTAATAATGAATGTCAGAGTGATAGGTAGAAATTTGGCGTGAATAATCCTCGCACTCCTTGTGGAATTTCAAAAAAATCAAATCTACAAAGAAATTGAGTTCATATGATATAACATAACACCCACCTACTGACTGAATGGAAAATCGCAATTCCCCCAAATGAAGACTAAAAATCTAAGCCAATCAATTAATACCTAATTTAAATATAATGATAAAATCCCTAATCTGACACCAAAATAACATTGAATAAAATTGATTTAAAAATAACTAAATTTAATAATACCAATTATCTAACAATAATCAAAAGAACCCTAATAAATCTAATATATGTTGCTCACACATAATGTACCGCCAAGAAATTCAAGCATCACACACTTAATACACCCACAAATTAAGATTCAAGAACTATATATATATATATATATATATATATATATATATATATATATATATATATATATATAAAAGAATAGAAAAGCCAACTGTGGATGAGAAATTTCAAGAACCAAAAATAAATACATAAAAGGGGAAAAGTACTGTAATTTCTTTTTGACGAGAAAATGTAATTCAGAATGAATTTTGTGTACAAAGAATGTTTGCGGCCGCTCTAATGATCATGTCATGGTAATTGGGATTTTGTGAATGTGTTTAGGGCAAGATGTCATATTTATATGTAAATAAAAGTTGGGCTTCGAATTAAATTTTGACTCGGGCTTGGACATAAATAAGACAAAAATCATAATTTAAAATCTCAAAACTTTTGAGTCATAATTATTTCAACCCGATATGAATTAAAATAAAATTATAAAATTCATTAAATAATTATATATATATATATATATATATATATATATATATAAAATTACGGGTATTACAGGACGTCTGGGAGTATTATACTCAGCTTGTTGACAAAGCTGACAGTAGAGGTAACTCTCCATTCCTTGGATTGTAAGTCCAGAGTTACTTTCTTTGCCTCGAGAGCAACTCTGTCTAAGAAGAATCCTTACCAGTCACCATCTATCTGATCCCAAATTGCAGCCATAACTCGAACTTTCAGAGTGGTCACTGCATCATGGCTGAAAGTATTTCCTAGCAGCATTTTTCCTGCGATGTCCATCAAGGTCTGGAACTTAGGATCCAGTTTGCTTTTCTTAACTCCAGTGGCTGTTTCAGCCTTGATTCTTCCACTGGTGAACATCTCAATATATTCCTTTTCTCTTCCCATGATATAGGTAGAGTTGTTGATCTTTCCACTAGGCAGATCAAAGAGATCCTTGAGCACGTCTCGAGTGATTCTTACCTTGTGTCCACCCATACGACTTTCAACATATGAATCTTTTAATATTGCTTTCGAATAGAAAGCCAACACATCTTGTTCGTAGACATTAGTTGGTGCTGCCTGAAGAAATTCACGAAGATTCAGGTTGAGGCAGCGTAGGAGAATTTCTTTGTTCTCCTCTGTGTGTTTCCTCCTGAAATAGAGGGCATTCTCAGTGAAGATTTTGCCTTCTTTCGACCACTTTGCAGCATCAAGGGTGCCGGTAGTCTTAGTCTTCTCATCGTAGATCTCAATAATGCCCATTCTGATTTTGGTTGAGTAAATAAGAGTATAAGAATGCTTGAGTGATTTTTCAGAGCGAGAGTGTTTGAGATCGATTAAGAGATTTTGAGAGCGAAGGGTTTTGAAAGGAGGGCTTAAGGGATATATGTTTAAATACTCCACTATTTGAGGTGAGTTTTAATCCAACGATCAAAAATAGGTTGTAGAAGGGTAACAATCGAGATAAGCCCTTTCAACTTCAGCCCATTACTACAATTTTGCCGACTTAAATTAGCCATGTGTCGATCTCTGATTAGTCGACAAAATCGTAATTGAGTATTGATGACATCATTACCAGAAATAGATGTTGTGACTAAATGGCAGTAATTTCAATCAATATAAACCGTTTTATATAAGTCATATACATTCCTTATATAGGCCTTTTCCATAATTACATTTGGAATTTAAATCTAGAATGAAATATTCACTTAATATTGTCTTCAAAACTTATTGGATAGGCTTGATCTTATCAGCAGAGTAAGCTTTCTTATTTTTCTTGAAAAGTCTGCTGGTCAGCTGAGATATTCTTCTGATCAGCTAAGTGAAGGATTTTGTGAGCTGAGTAAATCTTCTGGGTAAACTTTTCCACCTGGTTTGATGGATCTTTCTTTAGTTCCCCCATAACCATGTGGAACCTTCTTCGCCATATGAAGCTGGTCTGCCCAGATGATATTCCACTGGCTTAATCCCTCCTTTTCATTAGATGGAATGTAGCATCTAATGGGCTCTTGTTGAATTTCTTCGCCAAAACTTCCTCTCTTGGATGAGGGAGAAGTTTGGGCGATGCTTCAATGGAGCATATGAGAAGAGAGAAGAGACGTGTCTTCCTGATTTATTTTGGCAAGGTTCCCCCTGAGACAGAGCTCAGCATGCTTGACAACTTCCTGGAGAAGAAGCTCTGCTTTCTTAGGACCTTGTCTTTTGCATCTCTTCTTTCTTTTCTTTTTAACGTAACCTTCTCTTCTTTCTTTCTTTTTAGAACATGCTTATGTTCGTTGAGCCAAGCATGTTAGGGACAGATCTTCATTGCCTTCACCCACGACCTTGGTTGAGCAACGATGTCCATGCCATCTCTTCTTGCAACTTTCTCCATACCTGAAACACAAAGAAATATGTTAGTGGTTTATGTTTCTTCAATTGATATCATGCATTCCTCCTTTTATAGAGGTAGATATGAGGTAGTGGAGAATAAGACGACAAGAATTATGAGTTGGTAGGTCTGAGTTTCTGAAAAGGTTACTTCTTAAGATCAACAGTGAGATTCTTGATCTAAGGGTTCACATTTAAAGATGATCAAAATTTATCTATGGACTGCAGAAATTATAAATTTGAACATGAGTTATTTGAAGGCCGTACTCAATCTGTATATTGTTGAGTTGGCTAGGTAGGTGTATTAATCCAACCTAGTGTTCCTCAATAATATAATGTATTTATCTTTATTGGGAAATACTTACCTGATGATGAGGGTGTCTATTCACCTCATCTGATTCCTTCCTAGTCTGCTGCAACTGTATCAGCTGAGTTCTCCTCAGCTGACTTATGTTCTTCATGTGGATGTGTCAAGTAGTCCTAGGCTGTAGCATAGGGTCTTGAATCTTTCTTCAGCTAGGGGCTTAGTCAGGATGTCTGCTCTTTGGATATCTGTGTGAATTTTCTCCATCTTGATGTCCTTCTTTTCAAGATGATTTCTGTTGGGATATGAATCCTAAAACAAGTCCTAAATGATGATTGAAATATAAAAGATAAAGTTTTGATAAGCCAAAAGAAGTTTGAATTTTTCTAAGTGTTGACTAATCTAGTCTAGTTAAGTTGAAATCATCTTGAACTAGATCAGTAGAGTTCACATGAGCTAACGTATGAAAATACAAGTACTTATAATTAGTATCATATTATTACTTCTTATATGTTTATATTAACTGTTTAGATTGTTATTGAGCTATGAATAATTGTTGTATAGAGCTCATGATTTTAAATGTAATAGATAGATTCTTTGTATAGTTTTCTAAGTTGACTAAGCTTTATAACAAGAGCTTAATGTAATGTAATAGTCTTGTTAGGATTAGATGATAGGACTAGATTTGTTCTGTGTTGTAATCTGAAGAAGTCTACTAGACAAGACAAGTAGAAGACGCAGTCTACTGCTACTGGACAAGACATGTGCGCGACTCTACAAGACAGGTAAATTTGAAGTTAGTTACAGAAGCGTGTTGAAGATAAAGTTTGAAGGAATTAGTTAAGGAATAACTAATTAACTGAAGAAACGCGTTAAAGGATATGAAGAACAGTTACAAGTTAGTTTTCAAGAAAAGGTTGTTACACAAACTGAAAGTTCTTGGAATTGGAAGTCTATAAATACCCCAAGGTATTCATTGGTTAAAGACTACTGAAATATTGATACTACAACATATTGAAGCATTATTGAAGATTCAAAGAAGAAGTTACTCTCAGAGATTGAAGTTCAGAAAGTGAAGCTACACAAGACAAGTGAAGATCGAAGAAGGCTACTACTGAACGAAGAGAAGTTTTATTTTCGTTTATTGTTTCAAGTTGCTAGTTACTTGTAAAATAGCTAGTAAGATCGAAGATATATCTGGAGATATAATCGAGAAGATCTAAGTCTTATTTCTTGGGACTTAAAGCCACAAGAACATATTACTCGATTGGAAGAGTTAATAAGAATTTCACAACTGGGTTTGTGAGAGTGGATGTAGACAAGTTGTCGAACCACTATAAATCTCGTGTTTGATTTACTTTACTGTTTTGTTTGTTTTAATTGATTGATTGTTTACCTGTTAAACATACATAACTGAACAAGACTAGTTGAGTAAACTACTGAAACAGAGTTCTCGAAATAAGTTGAGTATAATCTTTAATTGGGCTCATTGTTAATTTCGTATTCTGCATATTGTAATTCTGATATATCGAAAGATTTTAGAAAAGTCTATTCAGCCCTCTCTAGACATTTTCTTTAGCTTCCCTCGATATTAACTCAACTTAGGGACCTACAAGTGGTATCAGAGTAGTAGTTTACGAACTGCTGTTTCTTGATAACCAACTCAAGACTTGGGTGAAAGTCTTGGTCCAAGATCATATTTGCTTACGTGTTCTTGATCAATATTCTTGATATATTTTGTTGTTCCCTGTCCTTGACTCATTTACTTCTTGATCATAAAACTGATTAGCACTAGACTACTCGTTTAATCATGTCTCTTGAAATAAGTGCTAACAAGTTACCTAAGTTCCAGGTTCAAGATTATGACTATTGGAAGCTAAGGATGGAAGCCATCTTCAGTTCCACTCACGACTTAATGATCTCCGTCATCACTGAAGGTCCAATTGTGACCATGGTCCCCAATACTGCTGCCCTCGACAAAGACCAACCCGTGGGTACACTTGTCAAGAAACCAAGGTCAGAACTAACCTCAGAAGAAATGAGACAGAATAATTTGGATAGCTTGGCTAAGAATTACATCTTACACACTCTTCCTAATGAGTATCTGGGAAAAGTGTTAAAATGTAAAACTGCCAAAGAAATGTGGGATCGCTTAGCTATCATTTGTGAAGGGACATCCCTAATCAAAGAAAGCAAGCTTTCTACAGCAGTCCAAAGATTTGAATCATTTCATATGAAAGCTGGTGAAACAATAGACCAGTTGGATACTCGTTTTACCAAAATCATGAATGACTTGGAAGTCCTTGGTAAATTTTATACTCCACGTGAAATCAATCTTAGGATTCTCAAAAGCCTTGATAGTCGATGGAAAATGGTAAAAATGCTTGTTAAGAATACTCAAGACATAGACGTGTGGACAGCAAAGACCATGTTTCAAACTCTAAAGGCTCATGAGTTTGATTTAGACGAAGATGAACCCATAGCAAGTAGTGACAGAGAACATGCTGTATCTAAGAACGTTGCTTTTAAGGCTAGTTCGTCTAAGATAGACAGGTCGAAGTCTAAGACTAGGTCTACTTCTGTGAAAGACGAGTTAGATACTGATCTTAGTCTGAAGGATCAGGTAAGCCTCATGGTTAGAAAGTTTGATAGGCTGAATAAACGTTTCGGAAGATATAAGAAGTCCTATAGAGAACATAGAGGGTCTGCTTCTAAGAACTCGTCTGAGACCAGACGAGACCGAAACTCGTCCGAAAGGAGAGACGAAGTCTCGAAAGGTAACAGACAAAATAGAGAGTCTGATGGTAGGAAGATTACTCGTTCTGATAGACGTGATAAACGAAGGAATAACTCTCCTATTAAAAAGGCTACTAATGATCTCTTGTGCTATAATTGTGAAAAGCCAGGTCATTACATATATGAATGTCCAGACCTAAGCACTGATGATCGAGAAGAACGCAAAGCACGAAGGGAAAGTAGATACAATCGCGGCAAGAAGGCAATGATGGCCAATGATGACTCTGAGTCTGACTCAGACGAGTTACCATCATCCTCATCTAGCTACCCGTCTGATCCAGATCACGATGAAGCCTTCATAGTAGATGATGGTCTATGCTGCATGGCTAAAATCGACCAAGAGGTATCATCTGCTACATCATTTCAATCTTGTGATGAATCAGAATCTGATGAAAGTGACACTGCTAGTAGCAAAGTAGGGAGTAGCCTTCAGCACTCTACTAGTGCAGTTGAAGACGACCTCCTACTTGCCAACAAGGCAATCATTGAAGTCAGTGACGAAAACATCATTTTAAGACAAGAAATCATTGATCTTAAGGAAGCTCAGTCTAAAGTAGATCCTAATATAACAGTCCTAAATGAACGCCTGCAAGAAGAGTTGAGTCAACTCAAAGACAAGTGTGCATTAACAGACAAGCTGTATCAAGACCTACTTAAGACACATGCTACTGAGAAACATGAATTCAATGTTTTAAAAAGTAAGTGCAAAAAGCTTGAAGAACGTAATAAGTTCTTAGAAACCGAGGTTGTCACTTTAGACCTTAAACTTACTGACCTGGTTAACTCTTCTAAAGTTAACCTTGAACTGTCAGATAGGTATAGGGCTCCTGCTGACAAGACAGGCATAGGTGCTAAGACATCAAGCTCATCTACTCAAGTTCCTAAGAACCCTACTATTTTCATCTCAAGCTCTTTGACTAATGATAAAGGAAAAGGACCAATGATATACGATATTGGAACTCCATCCGAAGGCACTGTACCCAAACAGACTCAAGTTAACATTCCAATTACCAAGGGAGGTAAAAAGAAAGTTAACAACAAGCCTGTTCCGTTTAAGACAAGTCAACAAAGGACTAGGAGTCGTGGACGACCAAATCAGGTCAGATACGAGGACTGGTATCCCGAGGAGACGAGTACTACACAAGTACAGACTAGACGACAAGAGTCTAGACCTCCTTTCATAAGGCAATCTCAACTCTACTCGTCTAGACCTAGACAGGAAGGTCCAAAATATCGTACACAAGCTGTCCTATATCCTCCACCTTTGTCATATGATATCGAAGGAGAAGAAAGACCTAAACATGTCTATAAACCGTATGGACCTAATGCATATAAACCCTACTTTGACTATCATAGACAAGTGCCTGCTCAAGTAGAGATTAAGTCGAAAGGCTATCTCCAAAGAGTAGACCCAAACTCGACTGATAGACCAGATAAGGACAACAAGGTCTTATTTTGCAACAAATATGGTCGAAAGCTTAGAAGATCAAACTTGTTCAGGACTCCAATGTATATTTGGATTCCATTAAACTCGACTAACCCCCCAGGACCCCAATAAACAAGGAGGGTACCTAAATTATGAAATATCATCTAATGCAGGGTCGCCTCGATCTATACAAGAAGGGTGGCTCAATAGGAGAAACTTGGTACATAGACAGTGGCTGTTCGCACCACATGACTGGTACCAAGGCTCTCTTATCAAGCTATCATGAGCAAGAAGGACCAAAAGTGATATTTGGTGATAGCTCCACTGCTGTTACTAAAGGATTTGGTTACATTCGGAATGGAGACATAGAGATCCAAGATGTCTCATATGTTGAAGGCTTGAAATACAATTTACTCTCTGTTTCACAATTCTGTGATCGTGGATACAAGGTGTAGTTCAAGAGTCGCAAATGTGAAATCATTGACAAGAGAACACACACAGTCTTACTGGTCGGCATAAGACAAGGAAGTGTGTATATAGTGAACTGGAATAGTTGTCCGAGGGACACCTGTCTACTTACTACGAATCCTAAAGAACTTGGCTGGCTCTGGCATAGACGCCTCTGTCATCTAAACTTTAAGGTTCTTAATAAGATAGCCAGAGACTACCTTGTGGAAGGTATTCCCAATGAAGTCTACTACAAGTCGCATGTATGCACGTCCTGTCAGAAAGGTAAACAGGTAAAGGGTTCCTTTAAATCTATTCCAACCCTCTCAACAAGTAGAGTTCTTGAACTTCTACATATGGACTTACATGACCCAATTACTCCTCCAACTTTGAACGGTAGAAGGTACACACTTGTTGTGGTAGACGACTATTCTAAGTTCACTTGGGTAGTCTTCTTACACAAGAAGAGTGATACACAAACACTCCTACCTGATCTATTGAAGAAGATACAAGTTGAGAAGAATCAGTCCATTGTCAAGATCCGTAGTGACAAGGGTACTGAATTCATTAACTGCTATATTAAAGAATTTTGTTCTAAGCGTGGCATCCAGCATCTTACTAGTGCAGCAAGGACACCACAACAAAATGGAGTAGCAGAACGAAGGAACAGAACTCTTAAGGAGGCCTGCAGGACCATGCTGACAGAGTACAATACTCCTCAGAAGTTTTGGGCAGAAGCTATCAATACTGCATGCCATTCCCAAAACAGAAGTGATATCAATAAAGCACTAGGTAAGACGCCCTATGAGGTATGAAAAGGTAGAAAACCCAGAGTTTCATATTTCCATATATTTGGCTGTAAGTGTTTTATCCATAACAATGGGAAAAGCAAGTTGAATGCATTTGATGCTAAAGCAGACGAGGGGATATTCTTAGGATACTCCTCGACTAGCAAAGCATTCAGAGTATTCAACTACTCTACCCTATGTGTGGAAGAAACACCACATGTGGTTTTTGATGAATCTCAACAGGACTCGTCTGCCAACAAGATCAGTGAGAAAGTTACTGAGCTAACTATCGAATCTGACAAAGATTCAGAGGTATATGAATCCGTTCAAGCATACAATCCATTCATGAAAGCTCCTGAGTCAGATGATCAGGAGAAGGTAAGTGCTCAAGGTAAATCTACTAGACCAGTTGACATGCCTGAACTAGTCGACTCGTCTACCCCTATTAAATCTTCTGTTAATAATGATGTTGACATGCATGATGTTGTACAAGATATAGATGATAGTTCTATTGTTAAGAATAGAAATACATGGAAATCTGCACATAATACTGAAAATATCATTGGTGACTCTACTGTTGGTGTGAAGACTAGACGACAACTCTTTGAGTCGCAAGAACAACCTAGTCCATCTTTGTTTTGCTGGTGTTGTTTCCTCTCATCTATCGAGCCTAAAACCATTAAAGAGGCTTTAGCTGATAGTAACTGGATCATTGCTATGCAAGACGAGTTGAATCAGTTTGTTCGAAACGACGTCTGGGAACTTGTCGATAGACCGAAACATCATAACGTAGTTGGAACTCGATGGATTTTCAAGAATAAGAAAGATGAGAATGATGTAGTTGTTCGTAATAAGGCTAGATTAGTAGCTCAAGGCTATTCACAAGCTGAAGGCATAGATTATGATGAAACATATGCTCCTGTTGCTAGACTAGAAGCCATTCGATTGTTCCTTGCATATGCTGCTTACATGAAATTTACCGTATATCAAATGGATGTTAAAAGTGCATTTATTAATGGTATTCTTGCGGAAGAACTGTATGTTGAACAACCCCCAGGTTTCGAAGTCAAAGGCAACCAGGTATACAGATTAAAGAAGGCCTTATATGGACTAAAACAAGCTCCAAGAGCCTGGTACGATACTCTTTCTCAATTTCTATTAGAAAATGGTTTTACTAAGGGCAAGGTCGATAGAACCTTGTTCAGAAGACAAGAAGGAAAAGACATTTTACTCGTCCAAATTTACGTAGATGACATCATTTTTGGTTCACCTAACAAAAAGCTGAGTGAAAGTTTTTCAACACTCATGCAAAGTAAATTTGAGATGTCTATGATGGGTGAAATGAACTACTTTCTTGGACTTCAAGTAAAACAGACCCCAAAAGGGATTTTCATAAATCAAGCAAAGTATACTCGTAATCTACTAGACAAGTATGGTATTAAGACATGTAAATCTTCTGGAGTACCTATGCAACCTACTTACAGGATGGATCCAGACGAGAATGGTAAATGTGCTGATCAAACTCATTACCGTGGTCTTATTGGTTCATTACTGTACTTGACTGCTAGTAGACCTGATATTGCATTTTCTGTTGGTGTATGTGCTCGTTCTCAAGCTAACCCAAAAGAGAGTCATATGGAAACCACTAAAAAGATATTGAAATATTTGAAAGGAACCATCAATCGTGGTATATGGTATCCTTCAAATGATGATTTATCTCTAAGTGGCTACTCTGATTCTGATTTTGGTGGTTGTAGAATAGATAGGAAATCTACATCTGGTTCTTGTCAATTCTTAGGCACAAAACTCATTTCATGGTTTTCGAAAAAGCAGACAAGTGTTGCTACCTCTACTACTGAAGCCGAGTACATGGCTGCTGGTAGTTGTTGTAGTCAATTATTATGGCTGATTCAACAACTTAGATATTATAATATTTGTGAATCAAATGTTCCTATATTCTGTGACAGTAACAGTGCTATTGCCATCACACAAAATCCTGTTCTGCACACACGTTGTAAGCATGTCGATGTAAAACACCATTTCATACGTGATCATGTAGAAAAGAAGGATATTCGCATGGAAAAGATTCACACTGATTTTCAAAGAGCTGATATTTTCACAAAACCATTAGTTGAGGCTCGTTTTCGTGAATTATGCATTAGTCTAGGACTAATAGATCTTGACCCTACTAGTATGTAGCAATGTACTAACCAGACAGGTACATTTCTAAGAAGAAAGGGGAAACAGACAAGTTACCACTAAAGAACAGAGCACTCGTCTACTCACTCATAAGACAGGTATACAAGGTCAGACAAGATGACCAAACAACTCGATGAGGAAGATGGTAAAGCTGAGGGTAATACTAAGGGAATAAACATTTGAGGGGAATCTCTGATTTCTTAAAAAGCCTTGTGTTGACTCTTAAGTCTGTTAAACGTCATTTTGCTCAAAACCTTGCTCATTACTTTTAAAGTTGATATTCATTTTGATTGTTTCAATCTACTACCTGTATTGCATCTAATCTGTCGCACAAGATAAGACAGGTTTGTATAAGCATTCGATGTTCAAAATAGACAAGCACAGCCGTAGGGAGAACTCGTCTTCTGTGCTTAAGTCTACTCATCTGTTCTGGATAGACTCGAACAAACAAGATAAGTGCTCACTTGAACATGAAATACTCTAAGTGTTTAATAAAATGTGAATTACGAATATTATAAGTATTTTGATATTTTTTTGAAAACCCTAGAACTTGATTTATACACTCCTATTTTAATGAGGTGTATACACCCAGTTCGCGCCAAATCCTACTATTCTAGGTCAGATGAGTTCACTCTTCTGTCTTAACCAATAGGAAAGGTGGATTCCAAATTATACAATATCAAAACACATTATTGTCTCGATTCCGTAACTGAATACCAAGAGTCCCAACCGTTGGATCATATGGTTTCAATCTTCACCATTGATTCAAAAAATTCAAGTGTTAACAAAACTCAACACTTACACACTGCTCATCTCACGTTTTCTTAATTCTCCAATTCTAGCTTTCACGATTCCTTGTGATTCTCACTCTTTGATTCTTACTCAAACTATCACTATGACAATCATCTCAATTTTTGATATAAGGACTAACATGCAAGCTAGGTTCGACCTCGGCAGATTCATATCTGAAAACAAAGTGCATGTTGAACCTTCGGTGTTCTTCAAAGGCAAGCATACTGATGAAAATTTGGAGATCTTGACCAAATGCAGTAGATGTGGCTTGAAACCTTACTTGGAGGCGTTTCCTCTAGTCGTCTTAGAGGAAGAGGTTCTTGAGTTCTTTGCCAACGCCACCAGACAAGGAGATGTGATTGAATCGTTTCTTGGAAGAAATCGGGTGGAAATCACTCGAGAAGCCTTGTTTGAGCATCTGAAGTTGCCCATTGGAACTATTGATGTGGAAAATTACGCAGCCGGTCAAGAAGCAAGATATCTAGGTATATTTTGTGGAAGGAAGTTGAGGTTAAAACCGGATGGCAAGCTCCCCGCAGTCAAGAAGATGGATCTTCTGGAAAAGTATCGCACTCTATTGGACATAGCCAGTAAAATTCTGCTATGTGCCACTGGTTCTCATGATTCTGTTACTCTTGTTAAAGCAAGGGTAATGGCTGCTATTTTTGATGGAATTACAGAAGGAAATTGGTTCAAGCTGATTGCAGACCGAATCATGTACTTTGAGAAAAGTGTTCGAGTTGATACTGATACTAGAAATTGGGTGGTGTCAAATGTTGTTGGATATGGAAACAAGTAAGGCATTCTTCTTCCCTTGTTAATGCCAAACAAGACGGAATGGAGTAAAGGAAAACCATTTCATCCCTTGAAGTTCTATTTGAAGAAGGAGGCCATGAGGAAGCAAGTCGCTACTAGACCGGCTGCTCCTAGGCAAGTTGAGTTGAATCCGATGGATTTGATGCCGTATGCTGGTTCATCTAGTTCTTCAGGAGACGAGTCTAAAGATGAAGAATCGGAAGAGGTTGAGAAAACAGAGTCCAGTTCATATGACTCAGAAAAGACTCAGTCAGATGAAGAGTCGCAACAAGAGAAGGGGTCGAGTGAACAAATTCCTGAAATGTACACTCTCGTAAGAGTTGGATCGCCTACTCGTCCAGTCGAGTCGAGTTCACAGGTTGGTACTTCTACTCAATCTGGTTCAATTCCTCTCTCTCTCCCTTCTACTTCTATTCGAACCAAGGCTAGGTCACATCGATCTAGGCCTCGACCTGTACCCCCAACCTCACAAGTACTGGCAGCACGACCGCTGAGAGCCAGTCATCCCTTAAACACTCCCATAATTGACACAACTGATACTCCGACAGTTGTCACACTAAACCAAGATACATCAAAGCCCCAAGAAACCACCATCCATATTCCTTCTACCTCAACAGAAAATGTTGAACCCTTAAACCCATCTACTTCAGACAAGACGCCAGTTGCCACTGCAACAACTGAGACAGGGACCCCACCTGCTCAGACCCCGTCTGATGTTAGATTTAATTCCCTGGTATATTATCCGATGTGTCTAAGGGAAAAACGAATTCGTGCCCGGATGACCAAAAATTTGAAGAGAACGCTGTCAACTATCGAAGTAGACTACGAGTCAGAGCAGTTTGAGATTCTTCTTAGGATATGCACCTGGTTTGCACTTAAAAAATCCTCAACTGACGATCTTTTCGAACTTATTCAAGGCATGGGAGGAATCTCCAATTTTATGGATTGGGAGATGGAACAGAAAGAAAATAGTGGTGTTAAAGATCATTCTGAACTATTTCCGCCAAGAGCCTTGGTTGATCTTGTAAAAAGGCTATTGAATATTCCTGATGGAATTCTGGTTGAAGAGTTCTCGTCTGATATTGGAACTCAGACTGAGCTAGTGGAAGAAGAGAAGGCAGAACTTGTTGATGTTGCTGTTCAAACCTCGGAACCTTCTGAAGATGAGGCTGACAGTTCAGAAGAAGTTGATTCTTTTGAATTTGGGAAAGAAGATGATGAATTCCTGGATGCTGTTATGTTTAATGAAGAGGAACTTGTAGAGAAAGTTCAGGAAGATGTGGTTGTTGAAGCCCAGTCATCTACTCAAGGATTCCCTATAGGCTATCTTGCCGAGCTGAAGTCAGACTTGAAAGAAGTTGTTCATTCTGCGATAGAAGAGTTCTTGCACTCGAAAGTGAAGGATGTGTTGGTAGAACATAATCAATCACTTGTTGACAGTTCAAGAGAATTGATTGTTGGAGAAGTCAACAAGATGGACTCAACTTTTCGAACATAGATGTATGCAGAAGTTGAAAGGTTCTTACAGAAACAAGTTGAAGTTTCTGAGAAGAGGTCTATCTCATTTGCTAGATCGTTGGCTGAAGAATCTGGCAAAATGGAACGTCTTTACCGAGTTAAGATTGAGATAGCAGATGAGCAGAGGAGGGAGGCACAAGCTCAGTTGGTGCATTCTCAAGCTATTCTCTCCGAGCTAACAAAGCAGAACACTCTTGTACGACAGACAACTACTCATTTCAAAGATGAGTTGGCCATTAACTCAAAGAAGTTGGAGTCTACTGTTGATCGACTAGATAAGATAAGTCGGGATCAAACCCATCAAAGACAGATAGAGCTAGCTACTGAAGCGATGAAGGAAGCAGTAAAGGAAGAAATGACTCGCTTTACAAGTTTTTTCACTCTTAAGGCCCATGATGAAGCCAAAAAGGGGGAAGAGGCAAGTAAAGTAGGGCAAGTCAGCTTATCTAAGCTGAGTGCTGAACCAGAAGAGAAGGATGCTGCTACTGCTATGCAAGAGCTAAGGAGGCCTAAAAGGAGGCTAGTTAAAACTGCAGAGCTGGAGCAAGCTGAAGCTGATGAACTCAAAAGATTGGAGAAGGGCAAGAATGTTGCATCTCGAGAAACTAAGATTCAGACCAGACGGTCTAAGAGGAAGATAGTTTTTGAAGAAACAGAAGGAGTTGCTTCAGTTGAGAAGAAGCAGAAGATTGTTGATCCTAATGATGAAAGTCATTATGCAAGTAAGAAGAAAGTGGAAAAATATATTGAAAGATTGCAGAAGCTGAAGGCTGATGAAGAAGAAATGGAAGATCAGTTCATTGACTACTTCATTGACAAAGAGCATCGTCAAGAATGGCTCAAAGTAAAGAGGCAATGGGAACTTGATCATTGGATTATTCGAAAATATGGTGAGTCTGAAAGTCCAGATGAGCTGTATGCCATGTTTGACAAATTCATGGAAGGTCAGAACAAATTGCTTTGGAATTTGGTCATGAGGATATCAGCCGCCGCAAATTTCAACATTCTGATACCGACCTTTCCAAAATGGAAGACTCCTATGACAAGCTCAGGAAAAAGAGTTGATCTTAACCAGATCAAGAAATTCGAAGAGGAGCTGCTAGATAAAGAGAAGATTAATGATGAAGTCCATATCAGAGTTATTCACAGGAGACTCCTTGATGCATTCTGTGTTTCAAACCCAGAAGGAGGTAATCGTTCAGATTAGTTTATTTGCTCTGATTAAGTTTTTATTTGGTATGTGTAATATCTACTGATCATATTTTGAATGAATGAAAAGATAAGGTACTATTTGATGTTTAAATACAAGATAACTACTTAACTAGTCTACTGTTGAGAAAAGATTCAAGTAAGTTTTGGCTTCATCAAAAAGGGGGAAATTGTTGGGATATGAATCCTAAAACAAGTCCTAAATGATGATTGAAATATAAAAGATAAAGTTTTGATAAGCCAAAAGAAGTTTGAATTTTTCTAAGTGTTGACTAATCTAGTCTAGTTAAGTTGAAATCATCTTGAACTAGATCAGTAGAGTTCACATGAGCTAACGTATGAAAAGACAAGTACTTATAATTAGTATCATATTATTACTTCTTATATGTTTATATTAACTGTTTAGATTGTTATTGAGCTATGAATAATTGTTGTATAGAGCTCATGATTTTAAATGTAATAGATAGATTCTTTGTATAGTTTTCTAAGTTGACTAAGCTTTATAACAAGAGCTTAATGTAATGTAATAGTCTTGTTAGGATTAGATGATAGGACTAGATTTGTTCTGTGTTGTAATCTGAAGAAGTCTACTAGACAAGACAAGTAGAAGACGCAGTCTACTGCTACTGGACAAGACATGTGCGCGACTCTACAAGACAGGTAAATTTGAAGTTAGTTACAGAAGCGTGTTGAAGATAAAGTTTGAAGGAATTAGTTAAGGAATAACTAATTAACTGAAGAAACGCGTTAAAGGATATGAAGAACAGTTACAAGTTAGTTTTCAAGAAAAGGTTGTTACACAAACTGAAAGTTCTTGGAATTGGAAGTCTATAAATACCCCAAGGTATTCATTGGTTAAAGACTACTGAAATATTGATACTACAACATATTGAAGCATTATTGAAGATTCAAAGAAGAAGTTACTCTCAGAGATTGAAGTTCAGAAAGTGAAGCTACACAAGACAAGTGAAGATCGAAGAAGGCTACTACTGAACGAAGAGAAGTTTTATTTTCGTTTATTGTTTCAAGTTGCTAGTTACTTGTAAAATAGCTAGTAAGATCGAAGATATATCTGGAGATATAATCGAGAAGATCTAAGTCTTATTTCTTGGGACTTAAAGCCACAAGAACATATTACTCGATTGGAAGAGTTAATAAGAATTTCACAACTGGGTTTGTGAGAGTGGATGTAGACAAGTTGTCGAACCACTATAAATCTCGTGTTTGATTTACTTTACTGTTTTGTTTGTTTTAATTGATTGATTGTTTACCTGTTAAACATACATAACTGAACAAGACTAGTTGAGTAAACTACTGAAACAGAGTTCTCGAAATAAGTTGAGTATAATCTTTAATTGGGCTCATTGTTAATTTCGTATTCCGCATATTGTAATTCTGATATATTGAAAGATTTTAGAAAAGTCTATTCACCCCCCTCTAGACATTTTCTTTAGCTTCCCTCGATATTAACTCAACTTAGGGACCTACAATTTCTTATGAAGTGGTGTCGAATATCGACATGTTTGCATCTTGTGTGGAGGACTGGGTTCTGAGTGATGGCTATGGCACTGCTGCTATCACAGTAGATAGGAACTTCTCTTGCTTCTACATTGTAATCTTTTAGTTGTTGTACTAGCCAGAGTAGTTGACTGCAACAACTTCCAGCTGCCATATATTCTGCTTCAGTGGTGGAGGTTGCAATTGATGTTTGTTTCTTTGAGAACCATGAAATCAGCTTGTTGTCTAGAAATTGACAGGTTCCCGATGTGGATTTCCTATCTATTCTGCATCCACCATAGTCTGAGTCAGAGTAGCCACTCAATTCTAGATTGTCATCAGCAGGGTACCATAGTCCTAAGTTGACCGTTCCCTTTAGGTACTTGAGAATTTTCCTAGCTGCTTCCAGATGACTTTGCTTTGGGTTGGGTTGAAATCTGGCATATACTCCTACAATAAAAGTTATGTCAGGTCTACTGGCTGTAAGGTATAGGAGTGATCCAATAAGTGCTCTATATTCAGCTTGGTCGAGTGCTTTCCCAGACTCATCTGGTTCCATCTTGAATGAAGTCCTCATAGGAATTCTTGCAGTCTTGCTTTGTTGAGCCTTGAATCTTTCAAGCAAACTTTTGGTATATTTGGATTGATTTATGAAAATCCCCTCTGGACTCTGCTTCACTTGAAGTCCAAGGAAGTAATTCATTTCACCCATCATGCTCATTTCAAACTTTCCTTGCATTAGTTCAGAGAACTTCTTGCACATCTCTTGATTGGGTGATCCAAATATAATGTCATCTACATATATTTGTACCATTAGAATGTCATCTTCTTCTTGTATTCTGAAAAGAGTTCTATCAACCTTGCCTTTGGTATATCCATTGTCAAGAAAAAACTGTGACAATGTGTCATACCAAGCTCTTGGGGCTTGTTTCAGACCATAGAGAGCCTTCTTCAGACGATATACTTGATCTCCTCTTTCAAATCCAGGAGGCTGCTCTACATAGACTTCTTCTACCAGAATTCCATTTAGGAAGACACTTTTGACATCCATTTGATATACTTTGAAACCTTGGTGAGTTGCATAGGCCAGGAATAGTCTGATGGCTTCTAATTTGGCTACTAGAGTGAAGATTTCATCGTAATCAATTCCTTCAGATTGTGAGTAACCTTTTGCAACTAATCTTGCCTTATTTCTAGTTATCACATCGTTCTCATCCTTTTTATTTTTGAATACCCACTTGGTTCCTGTTGGGATATGAATCCTATAAACAATGTTCTAGTTGATGAAAGTATGTTTTGATGGCCAAAAGCAACTTAAAGTTAGTGATATATGTGGTTCTAAGTCATCTTAACTAAGTCATCTGAATATAAGCTTACTAATTTGATGAGAAACTTAAATTGAGATTACTGATCTTAATGGTATGAGAAATAAGTTTACTGATCTTATTGAGTAATAGTAAGAATAAAATTACTGATCTTAACTGAGTCATATGGAATAAGATTACTGATCTGAGTATGGAAACTGAGAATAATTTTAGTGATCTTATTAGTTACTGATCTTATATACTTACTGATCTTATATGCTTACTGATCTTATATGTAAGTTACTGATCTTAAGTGTTTACTGATCTTAGTATTTACTGATCTTATATGGAAGTTATTGAACTTACATGAGTTACTGATCTTATTGTTTACTGATCTGATATATGAACTTTTAGGAACTAAGCTGATGTTTTGTATTGTATAGACAGCTTATAGTATAGGACTTAGTTATACTCATCTGTATATAGTTCAGTTGATGTATAGATAGGTTTTATATATGTAAAGTTGTATTCTATTGTATTCAGCATTGTAAAAGTTCAGAACAGTAGATTAGAACTAGATTAGGAGAAGATCAGAAGACTAAAGAAGACTCAGAGGACTACTTCAGAATAAGAAGACTTCAAGAAGAGTTGAAGAAGAGCTTAGAAGAAATCTGGAGAAGTTTTGAGAGTTTTAAGTTACTGTGCTGACTGACTCAGCAGAGTAAAATCCGAACAGTAAAATCCGAAGAGTAAAAATCAGAACAGTAAGTTACTGTGCTGATTTGGTGAAATTGAAGAATAAGTTTGGAAAGCTTATTTAAGGTGTAACTAAAGATTTATTGAAGAGATGCTGACTTAGAAGGAAGTTACAAAGTCGGTTACAAGAAGAAGTTACAAAAACAGTTTTAGAGTTAGTTGAGAGTTAGTTCACAAACTGCTAACTGTCATACTAAATTCTATAAATACTGTGTGATCTGCTACTGCTAAAGACTACTGAGCAATTACTGATCTTAGAGAATTCAAAGAGCAGGTCTACAAGCAAGAACTCACAGAGTTAAGGAAATCAAAGCAAGAAGAGCCACTGAATTGAAGAGAAGAATCAAAGGCTATTCAAAGAGAAGTTTTACTTTTCAAGTTTAAGTTTGTATTTTGTAAAACAAGTGTGCTAGTTACTTGGGAAATTACTAGTAGATCGAAGATATACCTGGAGGTATAATCGATAAGATCAAAGTCTTAATCTTGGGACTTTAAGCCACAAGAAACTCAAGAAGAGTAATAAAACTTCACAACTGGAGTTGTGAGAGTGGATGTAGACATTTGTCGAACCACTATAAAATTCTGTGTTCTTTACATTTACTGTTTGATATTTGTTTGAATTGTTTAATCAAGAACATTAAGAATTTACAAAGATAAAGATCTATAGAAAAGTTGAGTATAAATTTGATTGGGCTCATTAGTAATCTTATTATTCTGCATTGTGTATTCTGATATATTGAAAGATTTTTGAAAAGTCTATTCACCCCTCCCCTCTAGACATTTTCACTAGCTTACTCAATATTATTAACTCAACTTTGGGACCAACAAGTGGTATCAGAGCAGTAGTTCATTGGACTGCTGTTTCTTGATAACCTTACAGATCTTGAGGGATATCTTACTGATCTTGCTGTTATTTCTTGATATTTGTTACTATCTGAATACTTGAAATCTATCTGCTATACTACTGATCCTATTTGTCTAATCAAACATGGATGACACTAATGTGAACAAGCTGCCTAAGTTCAAGATTGCAGATTATGACTACTGGAAGCTTAGGATGGAGGCCATCTTTAGCTCGACCCATGATCTAATGGTGTCTGTGGTGACTGAAGGACCAATTGTCATCATGGTGGAAAACACTGCTGTTCTGGATCCATCAAAACCAGTTGGAGCACTGGTCCCTAAACCAAGGTCAGAACTGACTTCGGAAGAAATGAAACAAAACAATTTGGACAGTCTTGCCAAGAACTACATTTTACATACCTTACCAAATGAGTATCTTGGTAAAGTACTAAAATGTAAGTCTGCAAAACAGATGTGGGACAAACTGGCTATTCTTTGTGAAGGTACAACACTGATCAAAGAAAGCAAGTTATCCACTGCTGTCCAAAGGTTTGAATCATTTAAGATGAAGCCAGGAGAATCAATTGATGAGTTGGATACTCGATTTACCAAAATTATGAATGATCTTGATGCATTAGGAAAGACTTATACTGACAGAGAAGTTAACCTGAGAATCTTGAAAGCCTTGGATGAAAGGTGGAAAATGGTCAAGATGATCATTAAAACCACACAAGACATTGACTCTTGGCCAGCAGAAACTATGTTCCAAACACTTAAGGCACATGAGTTTGAGTTAGATGAAGAAGATCCTATTACTGTGATTCATAAGGATAAGGATGCCTCTAAGGACATAGCCTTTAAAGCCTCTACCTCAAAGGGGTCTAGATCATCTAAGTCTAAGGCCTCAAGCATAAAAGATGAACTAGATAGTTCTGATCTTAGTCTGAAAGATCAGATGAGCCTTATGATCAAAAGATTTGATAAACTGAACAAGAGGTATGGCAGGTACAAAAGATTCTATAAGGAAACTAAGGGTTCTAGTAACAGGGACTCTTCTGTGAACAGAAGGGATCAAAACTCTTCTGAAAGAAGGGATGAGATCTCTAATGAGAACAGGAGAGATAGGAACTCATCTGAAAAGAGAGACAGAAAGTATTCTGATAAGAAAGACAGGAATTCAATTGACAAGCATGACAGGAACAGAAAGCATTCTCCTCCTAAAAGAACTTCTAACAATCCTGTTTGCTATAATTGTGATAAGCCAGGTCATTATGCTTATGAATGTCCTGATCTGAGTTCTGAAGATCGAGAAGAAAGGAAAGGCAGAAGAGATCGAAAATATGCCAAGGGTAAGAAGGCAATGATGGCTTACAATGATTCTGATTCGGAATCAGAAGAGTTGCCATCATCTTCATCTGACTACCCCTCTAGCAATGAAGATGAAGCCTTCATAGCAGATGATGGACTGGTAATGATGGCCAAAATAAATGATGAGGTATCATCTGCTAACTCCTTTCAATCTTGTGACAATTCTGACACTGATGAAAGTGATGCTGCTGTTAGCAGTGTAGGAAGTAGTCTTCATCATTCCCAAGGAGTGACTGAAGAAGACCTTCTACAAGCTAACAAAGCATTCATTGAAATTAGTGATGAGAATATATCTTTAAAGCAAGAAATCATTAAGCTAAAAGAAGCCCAGTCAAAAGTAGATCCTAATATAGTTGTCATAAATGCAAGACTATCAGAAGAGTTGTCCCAACTCCAAGAAAAGAATGCATCCATTGATAAACTATATCAGGGTATGCTTAAAACTCAAGCCAAAGAGACTAATGAATTCAATGACTTAAAGATTAAATGTGAAAAACTTGAAGAGCGCAATAGATTCTTAGAATCTGAAGTAGTGGGCCTAGATCGAAAGCTATCTGGGATGATTAACTCTACTAAGATTAATCAAACAATCTCAGACAGATATAGAGCTCCAAATGATAAAAGAGGAATAGGTACTGATCTGCCTAGTCCATCTACTTCAGAATTTAAGAACACTAATGGAGCTAGTACAAGTTATTTGCAACTAGATAAAGGAAAAGAACCTATGACTTATGATGATGATCCAAAACTCAAAGTACAGTCTAAATACATCCCTCCTACTACCAAGAATGGTAAAATGAAGAATGTATTAAGACCAGTACAGTCAAGACCATACCAGAAGAGTTATACTCCTCTGACCAGATCAGATCAGTCCTGGAATCAGAAGAGACAAACTCAGAACAGTAGGTCAAGACAAGCACAGGCAAGTTGGGAACAGCCTAGACCTCCTTTTATAAGGCAGTCTCAGCTGTATTCAACTAAACCTAGGAGATTTGTGCCTCATTATCATAACAAACCTGTTCTTTACCCTCCTCCTTTATCCTATGATATCTATGGAGAGAAAAGACCAAAGCAAATTTATAAGCCTTATGGTCCACATGCTTTTAGACCATATTCAAACTATTACAGACATACTGATGTTACTGAAAAAGGGATAGAACCAAGGAAAGGCTATCTCAGAAAAATAGATCCTAAGTCTGCTGATAATTCTGAACTTGTTAATAAAGTACTGTTCTGTGATAAATTTGGAAGGAAACTGAAGAGGTCCCACTTATTCAAATCCTCAATGTTCATTTGGGTACCTCTCACTACTAACCCCCAAGGACCCCAATAAACTAGGGTACCTAAGTTATTAAGATCACTACTTTGCAGGATCGACTGGACTTATACAAGAAAGGTGGTTCAGTTGGTGAGACCTGGTACATAGACAGTGGGTGCTCACACCACATGACTGGTACCAAGGCCTTACTTACTGACTATCATGAGAAGGAGGGACCAAAAGTCATCTTTGGTGATAGCTCAATAGCAATCACAAAAGGATTTGGATTCATCAAGAATGCAGATGTTGAAATCCAAGATGTTTCCTATGTTGAAGGTTTGAAGTATAATTTGTTATCTGTATCTCAATTCTGTGACAGGGGATACAAGGTTCAGTTCAAAACCAGAAAATGTGAAATAATAGATAAAAGGACTCACAATGTTCTACTTGTTGGCACAAGACAAGGAAGTGTATACATTGTGAATTGGAATAGTTGTCCTAAGAATGCCTGTCTTATTACTAAGAGTCCTAAAGAAAACAGTTGGCTCTGGCATAAACGCCTCTGCCATCTGAACTTTAAGATAATCAACAAGATTGCTAGAGAACATCTTGTTGAGGGCATTCCTAATGAAATCTATTCCAAATCACAAGTATGTGATTCCTGTAAAAAAGGTAAACAGGTAAAGGTTTCATTTAAGTCCATACCAACTCTTTCAACAAGCAGAGTCTTAGAACTCTTGCATATGGATCTTCATGGTCCTATCAATCCTCCTACATTGAATGGAAGAAGGTATACTCTAGTTGTTGTAGATGATTATTCTAAGTTTACTTGGGTAGTCTTTCTACACAAAAAGAGTGATACACAAACACTACTTCCAGATCTATTGAAGAGGTTGCAGGTTGAAAAAGGTCATCCCATTGTCAAGATTAGGAGTGACAAGGGGACTGAATTTATTAATTGTTACATTTCTGACTACTGTTCTAAGTCTGGCATACAGCATTTGACAAGTGCAGCCAGAACCCCTCAACAAAATGGTGTTGCAGAAAGGAGAAACAGAACACTAAAAGAAGCTTGCAGAGCCATGATTGTAGAATTCAACACACCTCAGAAATTTTGGGCAGAAGCTATTAACACAGCTTGCCACTCCCAAAATCGAAGTGCTCTTAATAAGGTGCATGGTAAAACACCTTATGAGGTATGGAAAGGCAGAAAACCAAGAGTTTCTTATTTTCATATCTTTGGATGTAAGTGTTTCATACATAACAATGGCAAAAGTAAATTAAATGCTTTTGATGCAAAAGCTGATGAAGGGATATTCTTAGGATACTCTTCTGTAAGCAAAGCATTTAGAGTGTTTAATTACTCTACCCTATGTGTGGGAGAAACACCCCATGTTGTCTTTGATGAGAATGTGCAGGACACTGCTGATCATCAGCTCAGTAAGAAAATTGACAAACTACAGCTTCAAATCAACAATGAAGATGATGATACAAGAATATATGAATCTGTACAAGCATATAATCCTTTCCTGAAAGTCCTAGACCAAGATTCTGATAAAGAAAAGGTAAAAGACAAAGGTGAGTCATCTAAAACTTCTGAAATACAAGAAATGAATGACTGCTCTCCTGTGAACAAATCTGCTGATATAAATGATACTGATCTGCATGATAATTTGCATGATAAAAATGATGATAGCATTTCTGTTAAGAATAGAAGGACATGGAAGTCTGCTCATTCTACTGATCTGATTCTAGGTGATTCTAGTATAGGTGTTAAAACTAGAAAACAATTGTTTGATTCAAAGGAAGAACCTAGTAAGTCTTTATTTTACTGATGTTGTTTTCTATCATCTATTGAGCCTAAAACTGTGATTGAAGCTTTAAGTGATAGTAACTGGATTATAGCCATGCAGGAAGAACTCAATCAGTTCACTAGAAATGAAGTTTGGGAACTTGTTGATAGACCTAGTAATCATAATGTTGTAGGCACTAAGTGGATTTTCAAGAACAAAAGGGATGAAAATGATCTTGTAGTTAGAAACAAAGCTAGATTAGTTGCTCAGGGCTACTCTCAAGCCGAGGGTATTGATTATGATGAAACTTTTGCTCCTGTAGCTAGACTAGAAGCTATAAGATTGTTCCTTACTTATACTGCACATATGAAATTTACTGTGTATCAAATGGATGTGAAAAGTGCATTTTTGAATGGTATACTTGCTGAAGAAGTTTATGTGGAACAACCACCTGGTTTTGAAGTGAATAGTCACCAAGTATACAGGTTAAAGAAAGCACTCTATGGATTGAAACAAGCCCCAAGAGCATGGTATGATACTCTTTCTCTATTCTTACTTGAAAATGGTTTTACAAAAGGCAAAGTTGATAGAACTTTGTTTAGAAGACAAGAAGGTAATGATATATTACTTGTTCAAATTTATGTGGATGATATTATCTTTGGATCACCCAACAAAAACTTGAGTGAAAGCTTTTCTACACTCATGCAAAGTAAATTTGAAATGTCCATGATGGGAGAAATGACATATTTTCTTGGTCTTCAAGTAAAACAAACTTCAGAAGGTATCTTTATAAATCAAGCAAAGTACACTAAGAATTTGCTAGATAAATTTGGTATTAAAACCTGTAAGACAGTTGGTGTGCCCATGCAACCTACATATAGAATGGATCCTGATGAAGGAGGTAAGTCTTCTGACCAACCTCACTATCGTGCTTTAATTGGCTCTCTACTCTATCTAACTGCCAGCAGACCTGATATTGCTTTTTCTGTTGGAGTATGTGCAAGATTTCAAGCAAACCCCAAGGAAAGTCATCTGGAAGCTGCTAAAAGGATATTGAAATATCTAAAGGGGACCATTAATCGAGGATTATGGTATCCTGCAGATGATGATATATCTTTAAGTGGTTATTCAGACTCGGACTTTGGAGGTTGCAAAATAGATAGAAAATCTACTTCAGGTTCATGTCAATTCTTAGGAACTAAGCTCATTTCATGGTTTTCAAAGAAACAAACAAGTGTGGCAACTTCTACTACTGAAGCAGAATATATGGCTGCAGGCAGTTGTTGTAGTCAGCTTCTTTGGCTAATACAACAACTCAGAGACTACAATGTTGTAGAATCTAATGTACCTATATATTGTGACAGTAATAGTGCCATTGCCATCACTCAAAATCCTGTTCTACATACTAGATGCAAACATGTTGACATTAGGCATCATTTTATTAGGGATCATGTTGAAAAGAAGAATATTAGGATGGAAAAGATTCATACTGATATTCAAAGAGCTGACATTTTTACAAAACCATTGGCTGAAGTGAGATTCAGAGAATTGTGCATTAGTTTAGGATTGATAGATATGGATTCTGTTTGTATATAGAACTGTGCTAACATTTCAGGTACTGATCTTATACCAAGAGGAATATGAAGCAGAAACTAAGAGCAGTACATCAAAACTCAAAAGTCAGAAGAGACAACCCTATGTCAGATCACTAAAACAGGTAACAAGGTTACTAAAGTGACCTTAATCCCAATGAGGAAGCTGGTAAAGCTGAGGGACACTGAGAACACACATTAAGGGGGAATCTGTGATTTCTTAAAGATCCTTTTGTTGACTCAGATCACTAAGTCACTTTAGCATAAACCTTGATGTGATCATTAAATTAAACATATTGTTACTAATCTGTACTGTTTTACACCTATATCTCATGAACTAACTCTTTTACCAAGGTGAAACAGGCACAGAAGAGGAATTCTCCATTGAAGGGGGAACTGATCTGATTACAAATTTGAAAAGTCTACTAATCTGATCTGATTACAGAACATAGCAGTCTACAGATATATTCTGATTAATAAATTGACTTGTCTACAGAATTGTACTGATTACAAAACTTATTTGTCTACAGTACTGATCTGATTACAATTCCGTTATTCTACAGAACTAATCTGATTACTGACTAATCTGTCTACAGAAAGATTTGTTTACTGACTAATCTGTCTACAGAAAGATTTGTTTACTACTAATATGTCTACAAGAAATCTACTGATCTGACACAGTACTGATCTGAGGATCACTGTGCTGATATCAAAAAGGTGAAATCAGAAAATTTGGGTACTGATCTGAGGATTACTGTGCTGACCCATCTACTGATCTGAAATCTACTGTGTTGATTCATCTACTGATCTGATTTCTAAAAAGGTTACTCAGCTGATCACAGTACTTAGCTGATCCAGATAAGTGATATTTTCTTTATATACTTGTAAGAAAATGAAGAGAAATAGTTTTGGAAACTACTGTGCTGATTTGCATCAGAACAGTCTTTTGGTTTAGATTACTCTAAGTCAAAAATTGTTCAAATGTTTAGATTACTAATAGAGAAGATTAATACACTCCTCTATTTCTAACCTAAAAATTGTGGTGTACTTATCAAACACAAGTTGGCTCCAAAAATTAAGAATGTTATTAGAATGTGAACAGTTATTGTTTAACTCGAATTTCGAGATTTAATCCCAACCGTTCTTTGTGATAATCTAATTCAATCCTAGCCCTAGATTGGTTTTGAATTTAACAAAAACGATCACACTTCATCTTCTTCGTTCTTACGAGTTCATTTCTGGAAATCTCTTAACCTCATAACTTCTGAAAAATCTGGTTTCTTCAAAATTCTCAAATGGCAACCATTAATATTATCAATGAAGCTAACCAAGTTGCAGGAACATTCGATTCGAATCTCTGGATTCGCAAAAAGGGCATTTTTGTGGAAAATGCTGTGTAATCCAATGGCCGACACAGTGCTGAAAATCAAGCCATTCTGACTATGTGCGAAGAGTGTGGACTACGCAAATTTCTGGAATCTTCTCCCATGAATGTCTATGAACCAGAAGCTGTGGAATTTTATTTGCAACTCCAAGGTGATAAAAATGGTGTTCACTCCATGCTTGTTGGACACAAGGTTACAATTACGAGGGACATCCTAGAAGTAATGTTGGATTTACCGCAAGGCCCGGTGGATATTTTGACTTACAAAGCTGGAGAGGAAAAGGAATGTGTAGGAAGGTGGTCAGGTGTTGAAACAGAGACCTTGACTAATCTGAAGAAGGATGTTCTTCCTACAGGTCTTCAATTTTTGATGGATATAGCCGGAAAATGCTTGTTAGGGCAACATCATAGCCAGGATGCCTTATCAAGTTTCAAGATTAGAATTATGGCTGCAATCATCGACAGAGTTCAAGGTGATTGGCAAGGATTCTTCTTGGAAAGGCTGCTGATTGAGAAAGAAAAAGTTTTGTTGGATGAGGATACAATGGAATTTTCGATTAAATCGAAATTAGGGTTTGGAAGCAAGCTGAGTTTCTTGCTACCTCAGCTGGTGAAAAAGCCATATTGGAGTAATCCCAAGAAATTCCATCATGGGAAATTCTTGATGAAGAAGGAGTCTGTTCAGTTTGAACAAGAGAACCCTTTGGACCAATCTCAAGAGCTTGAAGCAGAAGAGTCTGGAGCTTCAATGTACCAATCTGAGGACAATCAACCTAAAGTTAGGTCGAAGGCAAGGCATGATCCGAGCAGTATTAGACCAAGGAGAGGAAGGTCTGCTACAGCTGCCTCAGAGCCAACATTTAGATTTGTTGAAACTGTGGTGCAACCAAGCTCAGAAGAGCAAGAGGTTAGTGTTCCTAGTCCTATTGCTGTTCATAAAAGGACTAAGTCAAGGAGTGCTAGGAGGAAATTGATTGTTGTCTCCCCTACCCCTTCAAACTCTGAACCAAGCCAAACTGAAACCCAAAACCCTCAACCTTCATGTTCTGGAAGATCAGATCACTATTTTTCTGAGACTCAGAACACTCCCCATTCATCACCTCAGAACACTAACTTTGAGCCTACCCCAATTTCTAGTCCTCAACATCAAACTTCACATCAACCTTCACCACATCAATCCCCAATACAGGTTCATGCTCACTCTACTGAACATGAATTTGAACCTTCTACTGAACCAATTGACATTTCATGTTAGGATATGAATCCTAGAACAAGTCCTAAATGATGAATAAAAGATAAAAGATAAAGTTTTGATAAGCCAAAAGAAGACTTGAATATTTTCTAAGTGTTGACTGATCTAGTCTAGTTAAGTTGAAGTTATCTTATACAGATCAGTAGAGTTCACAAGACAAGTACTAGTTTCAAAAGATAAGTATGAAAGAAAAATACAAGTACAGTTTATAAGTACTTTGTATACTTGATAGGTTTGATATTGAGCTATTCAAGATGTATAGAAGCTCATGTTTTTAAATGTAATAGATAGATTCATTGTATAGTTTATAAGTTGACTAAGCTTGTGTTATAAAAGCTTAATGTAATGTAATAGTCTTGTTAGATTAGTTGATAGGACTAGATTAGTTCTATGTTGTAATCTGAAGAAGCCTACTGCACAAGTCAAGTAAGAGACGCAGTCTACTACTACTGGACAAGACATGTGCGATTTAAACAAGACAGGTCAACTTGAAGTTAGTTACAGAAACGCGTGTTGAAGATAAAGATTGAAGAATTAGTTATGGAATAACTAATTAACTGAAGAAACGCGTGGAAGAATAAAAGAATCAGTTAGAAGGTAGTTTTCAAGAAAGGTTGTTACACAACTGAAAGTTCTTGGATTTGAAGTCTATAAATACCGCAAGGTATTCATTGGTTAAAGACTACTGAAAGATTGAGAATTACTACTTACGAAAGTCTATTGAAGTTTACTCTCAGAGTTGATTGATATTCAGAAAGTGAAGCCAGAAGACAAGTGAAGAATCAAGAAGGCTACTACTGAAGATCAGAGAAGTTTTTAGTTTTTGTTTGTTATTTTCAAGGTGCTAGATACTTGTAAAATTTCTAGTAAGATCGTAGACATATCTGGAGGTATAGTCTGTTGAAGATCTAAGTCTTCTTCTTGGGACTTTAAAGACAGGATCATACACTTGTACTCGATTGGAAGAGTTTAGTGGAAACATCACAACTGGGTTTGTGAGAGTGGATGTAGACAAGTTGTCGAACCACTATAAATCTCGTGCTCAATTTACTTTACAGTTTTGATTGTTTAAATTGCTTAATTGGTTTAACTACTTAACTGAAATTGATTAAGTTGAGTATAGAACAGAGTTCTCGAATCTAAGTTGAGTATAATTTTGAATTGGGCTCATTGTTAATTTCGTATTCCGCATATTGTACTTTGATATTTCGAAAGATTTTTGAAAAGTCTATTCACCCCCCTCTAAACATTTTCACTAGCTTACTCGTTATTAACTCAACTTGGGACCAACAAGTGGTATCAGAGCAGTAGTTTACGAACTGCTGTTTCTTGATAACCGACTCAAGACTTAGGGTGAAGTCTTGATCCTTGATTGTTCCTGTATACGTGTTCTTGATCATATTCTTGTAACATCTGTTTTCGTGCTCCCTGTTCTTGACATATCTGCTATTCTTGATCATAACTCTACTTAGCACTTATTTCTTGAAATCATGTCTCTTGAGATCAGCGCTAACAAGCTACCTAAGTTCCAGGTACAAGATTACGACTATTGGAAGCTAAGAATGGAAGCCATCTTCAGCTCCACTCACGACTTAATGATCTCCGTCGTCACTGAAGGTCCAATTGTGACCATGATCCCCAATACTGCTGCTCTTGATCCTAATCAACCAGTGGGTACTCTCGTCAAGAAACCAAGGTCAGAACTTACCTCTGAAGAAATGAGACAAAATAATTTGGATAGCTTGGCCAAGAATTACATCTTACACACTCTTCCTAACGAGTATCTGGGAAAAGTGTTAAAATGTAAAACTGCCAAAGAAATGTGGGATCGCTTAGCTATCATTTGTGAAGGGACATCCCTAATCAAAGAAAGCAAGCTTTCCACTGCAGTCCAAAGATTCGAATCATTTCATATGAAAGTTGGTGAAACAATAGACCAGTTGGATACTCGCTTTACTAAAATCATGAATGACTTGGAAGTCCTTGGTAAATCTTATACTCCACGTGAAATCAATCTTAGGATTCTCAAAAGCCTTGATAGTCGTTGGAAAATGGTAAAAATGCTTGTTAAGAATACCCAAGATATAGACGTATGGACAGCAGAGACTATGTTTCAAACTCTAAAGGCTCATGAGTTTGATCTAGACGAAGATGAACCCATAGTAAGTAGCGACAGAGAACATGCTGTATCTAAGAACGTTGCTTTTAAGGCTAGTTCGTCTAAGATAGACAGGTCTAAGACTAAGACTAGGTCTGCTTCTGTTAAAGACGAGATAGATACTGATCTTAGTCTGAAGGATCAGGTAAGCCTTATGGTTAGAAAGTTTGATAGGCTGAATAAACGTTTCGGAAGATATAAGAAGTTCTATAGAGAGCATAGAGGGTCTGCTTCTAAGAACTTGTCTGAGACCAGACGAGACCGAAACTCGTCCGAAAGGAGAGACGAAGTCTCGAAAGGTAACAGACAAGATAGAGAGTCTGATGGTAGGAAGATTACTCGTTCTGATAGACGTGATAAACGAAGGAACAACTCTCCTATTAAAAAGGCTACTAATGATCTCGTGTGTTATAACTGTGAGAAACCAGGTCACTACATATATGAATGTCCAGACCTGAGTACTGATGATCGAGAAGAACGCAAAGCACGAAGGGAAAGAAGATACAACCGTGGTAAAAAGGCAATGATGGCCAATGATGACTCTGACTCTGACTCAGACGAGTTGCCATCATCATCATCTAGCTACCCGTCTGAACCAGATCAAGATAAAGCATTTATAGTAGATGATGGTCTATGCTTCATGGCCAAAATCGATCAAGAGGTATCATCTGCTACTTCCTTTCAATCATGTGATGAATCAGACTCTGATGAAAGTGACACTGCCAGTAGCAAAGTAGGGAGTAGTCTTCAGCACTCTACTAGTGCAGTTGAAGACGACCTCCTACTTGCCAACAAGGCATTCATTGAAGTCAGTGATGAAAACATCATTTTAAGACAAGAAATCATTGATCTTAAGGAAGCTCAGTCTAAAGTAGATCCTAATACAACAGTCCTAAATGAACGCTTGCAAGAAGAGTTGAAACAACTCAAAGACAAGTGTGCATTGACAGACAAGTTGTATCAAGACCTACTTAAGACACATGCGACTGAGAAACATGAATTCAATGTCTTACAAAGCAAGTTCAAAAAGCTTGAAGAACGTAATAAGTTCTTAGAAACCGAGGTTGTCACTCTAGACCTTAAACTTACTGACCTGGTTAAATCTTCTAAGGTTAACCTTGAATTGTCAGATAGGTATAGGGCTCCTGCTGACAAGACAGGCATAGGTGCTGAGACACCCAGCTCGTCTACTCAAGTTCCTAAGAACCCTACTATTTTCATCTCAAGTTCTTTGACTAATGATAAAGGAAAAGAACCAATGATATACGATATTGACACCCCGTCTAAAGGCACTGTACCAAGACAAGCTCGAGTCAACATTCCAATTACCAAGGGAGGTAAAAAGAATGGTAACAACAAGCCTGCTCAACCTAGAACTAATCTTCAAAGGACTAGGAATCGTGGACGACCAAATCAGGTCAGATACGAGGATTGGTATCCCGAGGAGACTAGTACTAGACAAGTACAGACTAGACGACAAGAGTCTAGACCTCCTTTCATAAGGCAGTCTCAACTCTACTCGTCTAGACCTAGACAGGAAGGTCCAAAGTATCGTACACAAGCTGTTCTATATCCTCCACCTTTGTCATATGATATCGAAGGAGAAGAAAGACCTAAACATGTCTATAAACCGTATGGACCTAATGCATACAAACCTTACTCTGACTATCATATACAAGTGCCTGCTCAAGTAGAGATTAAGTCAAAAGGCTATCTCCAAAGAGTAGACCCGAACTCGACTGATAGGCCAGATAAGGACAACAAGGTCTTATTTTGCAACAAATATGGTCGAAAGCTTAGAAGGTCAAACTTGTTCAGGACTCCAATGTACATTTGGATTCCATTGAACTCGACTAACCCCCAAGGACCCCAATAAACAAGGAGGGTACCTAAATTATGTATTATCATCTATTGCAGGGTCGACTCGATCTATACAAGAAAGGTGGCTCAACTGGAGAAACTTGGTACATAGACAGTGGCTGTTCGCACCACATGACTGGTACCAAGACTCTCTTATCAAGCTACCATGAGCAAGAAGGACCAAAAGTGATTTTTGGTGATAGCTCCATTGCTGTCACTAAAGGATTTGGTTACATTCGAAATGGAGACATAGAGATTCAAGATGTTTCTTATGTTGAAGGCTTGAAATACAATTTACTCTCTGTTTCACAATTTTGTGATCGTGGATACAAGGTGCAGTTCAAGAGTCAGAAATGTGAAATCATTGACAAAAGATCACACACAGTCTTACTGGTCGGCATTAGACAAGGAAGTGTGTACATAGTAAACTGGAACAGTTGTCCGAGGGACACCTGTCTACTTACTAAGAATCCTAAAGAACTTGGCTGGCTCTGGCATAGACGCCTTTGTCATCTAAACTTTAAGGTTCTTAATAAGATAGCCAGAGACTACCTTGTGGAAGGTATTCCCAATGAAGTCTACTATAAGTCACATGTATGCACGTCCTGTCAAAAAGGTAAACAGGTAAAGGGTTCTTTTAAATCTATTCCATCCCTCTCAACCAGTAGAGTTCTTGAACTTCTACATATGGACTTACATGGCCCAATAACTCCTCCAACTTTGAACGGTAGAAGGTACACACTTGTTGTGGTAGATGACTATTCTAAGTTCACTTGGGTAGTCTTCTTACACAAGAAGAGTGATACACAAACACTTTTGCCTGATCTATTGAAGAAGTTACAGGTTGAGAAGAATCAGTCAATTGTCAAGATCCGTAGTGACAAGGGTACTGAATTCATTAACTGCTATATTAAAGAATTTTGTTCTAAGCGTGGCATCCAGCACCTTACTAGTGCAGCTAGGACACCACAGCAAAATGGAGTAGCAGAAAGAAGGAACAGAACTCTTAAGGAGGCCTGCAGGACCATGCTGACAGAGTATAATACGCCTCAGAAATTTTGGGCAGAAGCTATCAACACTACATGCAACTCACAAAACAGAAGTGCTATCAATAAAGCACTAGGTAAGACGCCCTATGAGGTATGGAAAGGTAGAAAACCCAGAGTTTCATATTTTCATATATTTGGATGCAAGTGTTTCATCCATAACAATGGGAAAAGCAAGTTGAATGCATTCGATGCTAAAGCAGACGAGGGGATATTCTTAGGATACTCCTCGACTAGCAAAGCATTTAGAGTATTCAACTACTCAACCCTTTGTGTGGAAGAAACACCACATGTAGTTTTCGAAGAATCTCAACAGGACCCGTCTGCCAACAAGATCAGTGAGAAAGCTACTGAGCTAACTGTCGAATCTGACAAAGACTTAGAGGTATATGAATCCGTTCAAGCTTACAATCCATTTATAAAAGCTCTCGAGTCAGATGACCAGAAGAAGGTGAGTGCTCAAGGTAACTCTACTAGACCAGTTGACATGCCTAAACTAGTCGACTCGTCTACTCCCATTAAATCTTCTGATGATAATGATGTTGACATGCATGATGCTGTACATGATATAGATGACAGTACTATTGTTAAGAATAGAAATACATGGAAATCAGCGCATAATACTGAAAATATTATTGGTGACTCTACTGTTGGTGTGAAGACTAGACGACAACTCTTTGAGTCGCAAGAACAATCTAGTCCATCTCTGTTTTGCTGGTGTTGTTTCCTCTCATCTATCGAGCCAAAAACCATTATTGAGGCATTGGCTGATAGTAATTCGATCATTGCTATGCAAGACGAGTTGAATCAGTTTGTTCGAAACGACGTCTGGGAACTTGTCGATAGACCGAAACATCATAATGTAGTTGGAACTCGATGGATTTTCAAGAATAAGAAAGATGAGAATGATGTAGTTGTTCGTAATAAGGCTAGACTAGTCGCCCAAGGCTATTCACAAGCTGAAGGCATAGATTATGATGAAACATATGCTCCTGTTGCTAGACTAGAAGCCATTCGTTTGTTCCTTGCATATGCTGCTTACATGAAATTTATTGTATATCAAATGGATGTTAAAAGTGCATTTCTTAACGGTATTCTTGCGGAAGAAGTATATGTTGAACAACCCCCAGGTTTCGAAGTCAAAGGTAATCAGGTATACAAATTAAAGAAGGCCTTATATGGACTAAAGCAAGCTCCAAGAACCTGGTACGATACTCTTTCTCAATTTCTATTAGAAAATGGTTTTACTAAAGGCAAGGTAGACAGAACCTTGTTTAGAAGACAAGAAGGGAAAGACATTTTACTCGTCCAAATTTACGTAGATGACATCATTTTTGGTTCACCTAACAAAGAGCTGAGTGAAAGTTTCTCAACACTCATGCAAAGTAAATTTGAGATGTCTATGATGGGTGAAATGAATTACTTTCTTGGACTTCAAGTAAAACAGACCCCTGAAGGGATTTTCATAAATCAAGCAAAGTATACTAGAAATCTTCTAGACAAGTATGGTATTAAGACATGCAAGTCTACTGGCGTACCTATGCTACCTACATACAGAATGGACCCAGACGAACAAGGTAAGTGTACTGATCAAACTCATTATCGTGGTCTAATTGGTTCATTACTGTACTTGACTGCTAGTAGACCTGATATTGCATTTTCTGTTGGAGTATGTGCTCGTTTTCAAGCTAACCCAAAAGAGAGTCACATGGAAACCACTAAAAGGATATTGAAATATTTGAAAGGAACCATCAATCGTGGTATATGGTATCCTTCGAATGATGATTTATCTCTAAGTGGCTACTCTGATTCTGATTTTGGTGGTTGTAGAATAGATAGGAAATCTACATCTGGTTCTTGTCAATTCTTAGGCACAAAACTCATTTCATGGTTTTCGAAAAAGCAGACAAGTGTTGCTACCTCTACTACTGAAGCCGAGTACATGGCTGCAGGTAGTTGTTGTAGTCAATTATTATGGCTTATTCAACAGCTTAGAGATTATAATATTTGTGAATCAAATGTTCCTATATTCTGTGATAGTAATAGTGCCATTGCCATTACACAAAATCCTGTTCTGCACACACGTTGTAAGCATGTTGATGTGAAACACCATTTCATACGTGATCATGTAGAAAAGAAGGATATTCGCATGGAAAAGATTCATACTGATTTTCAAAGAGCTGATATTTTCACAAAACCATTAGCTGAGGCTCGATTTCATGAATTATGCATTAGTCTAGGACTTATTGATCTTGATCCTACTAGTATATAGCAATACACTAACCAGACAGGTACAATCCTAAGAAGAAAGGAGAAATAGACAAGTTACCACAAAAGAGCAGAGCACTCGTCTACTCACTCAACAGACAGGTATACAAGGTCAGACAAGTTGACCATCCAACCCGATGAGGAAGCTGGTAAAGCTGAGGGTAATACTAAGGGAATACACATTTAAGGGGGAATCCTTGATTTCTTAAAGATCCTTATGTTGACTCTTTAGTTTGGTAACAGTCATCTTGTTTGAACCTTGATCATTGACTTAGATTGATATTCATTATTAATTATCCTACTCATCTACCTGTAGTACATCTAATCTGTAGTGCAAGAAAAGACAGGTACATATAATCGTTTGATGATCCAAAGTAGACAAGCACAATCGAAGGGGGAACTCGTCTTGTGCATACCAGTCTACTCGTCTGTTCTGGATAGACACGAACAGACAAGATAAGTGTTCCTTTGTTGCAAATATTCTAAGTGTTTAAACAATACGAATCAAGGATATATATGTAATTTGAAGTATCGAAAATTTGAAAAACCTAGATTTGGATGTATACACTCCATTTAATGAGGTGTATATAACCAGTTCGCGCCAAAAACTCTACTTTGCTAGGTTAGAGGAATACACTCCTCTATTCTACCAATAGATGAGGCGGATTTCAAATTTCACAATACTAAATCACGTAATATTCTCGATTCCGCCAAACTGAATTTCAAAGGACTTTCATACCTAACCATTGGATTAAATATCTCAATCTCAACCATTGATTTCAACTCAAGTTTTAAACAAAACCCACACTAGCTTATTCGTAACTGCTCACAAGTTTTTTTTGATTCTCATAACTTCTCAAGAACTCAAGATCTTTCGAAATCTCTTATTTCTCTTAATCATTCTACTATGTCGATTGTTTCGATATTTGATGCCCGTACTAACATGCAAGCAAGATTCGATCTAGGCAAGTACATTACAGAAGGAAGAGTGCATGTGGAGGGCTCGGTGTTCTTCAAAGGGAATCACACTGAAGACAACAAAGAAATTCTGATTAAATGCTTCAGATGTGGATTGAGACCCTATTTGGAGGCTTTTCCTGAGGTTGTGCTAGAGGAAGAAGTATTAGAATTTTATTCTACTGCAACTCGACAAGGCGACTCGATTGAAGCCTTTGTTGGAAGAAGGAGAGTGGAGATTACTCGTGAATTCCTGACTGAGTCGTTGAAATTGCCGTCCGGTTCCATAGATATCGAAAGATATGCTGAAGGCAGAGAGTTGAGATATTTGAGTATTTTCTGTGGAAGGAGGCTGAAATTGAAAAGTGATGGTAAAGTTCCTGTAGTCAAGAAGAAGGAGTTACTTGACAAGTACAAGACTCTTCTTGATATTGCATCGAAAATGTTGCTAGGAGTCACTGGGAGTTTTGACTCTGTGACGCCCCAGAAAGCAAGAATTATGGCTGTGATTTACGATGGAATCACTGAAGGAAACTGGACTAAACTCTTCTTGGATAGATTGATGTATTACAAGAAGTTTGTGCAAGTTGACACCAGCACAGTCAACTGGATTGTAACTGCGAATGTTAGTTTTGGAAACAAGCTAAGTATCATTCTACCCATCTTATTGCCCAACAAGACGAGTTGGAGTAAAGGCAAGCCATTCCACCCTCTAAAGCATTATCTAAAGAAGGAGGCTCTGGCAAAGCAAGCTGCTGCTAGATCGGCTGCCACCAGACAAGTTCATATCAATCCTGATGACGCCATGATTGAAGCTGCCTCGTCTAGTGCTGGAGAAGACGAGTTGGGCAGTGAAGGTTCTAAGGAGGCTGAGGCTGGAACTAGTGGAAGACTAGTTCAGTATGTGGAAGAAGAGGCTATGATTGAGGCTGAAGGGGATTCGGAAGAAACTCACTCAGACAATGAGCCTGAGACGAAAGAGGACGAATTGCAAGTTTATCGACTGGTGAGAGTCGAGTCGAGTCCTTCGCCAGACAAGTCGACTGAAGAACAGGTTGGTACCTCTTCTAGAGCTTTGTCAATTCCTCTCTCTCTCTCTGTTAAAACCAAGGCCAGATCACTTCGATCTCGTGCCAAAGCTATTCCCAAAACCTCGACAGTGTTGGCAGTACATCCACTGAGAGCCAACATAACCCATGACACTACTATATTTGATACAATTGATACTTCTACAATTGTCGAACTAAACCCAGACACATCAAAGCCCCAAGAAACCACCACCCAAATTCCCACTACCACAACAGAATATGTTGATCCCCCCAACCCATCTACTTCAGACAATATGCCAGTTGCCACTGCAACAACTGAGACAGGGACCCCACCTGCTCAGACCCCGTCTGTTGTTAGATTTGATTCTCTCGTCTATTATCCGATGTGTTTAAGAGAGAAGAGATTGCGCTTGAAGATGTCACACAATCTAAGGAAAATGCTACCATCAATAGAGATCGACACATCTTCAGAAGCGTATGAAAAACTTCTAAGGATATGCACTTGGTATGCATTGAAGTCATCCCCAACAGAAGATCTGTTTGAAGTTATTCAAGGCATGGGAGGTATCTCAAATTTTCAAGATTGGGAAATGGAACAGAAGGAGAATAGTGGGGTCAAGGACCACTCTGAATTGTTTCCACCTCATGCATTGACAGCATTGGTGAAGAAAATGCTGAATATACCTGATGATATTTTATCCTCAGAGGTTAAGTTTGATGTAGGTGTTCAGACTGATCTACAGGAAGAAGAGTTGAAAGTTGTAACTATTGACGCTGGCATTCAAACGACAGATCAGTCAGAAGATGAGTCTGAAAATTCTGATGATCATTCTTTCCACTTTGGAGTTGAAGATGATGAGTTCGAGGATGCTGTAATGTTTACAGAAGATGAACTTATTGAGAAAGTTCAAGAAGAAATTGTTACTGAAGTTCAGTCATCTACTCAAGGTTTCTCTGAAGGATATCTTACAGAGCTGAAGTCGGAATTGAAAGATACTGTTCACTCTGCTGTTGATGAGTTCTTAAATTTAAAGGTTAAGGACGTGCTAGTTGAGCAAAATCAATTGCTTGTTGACTCATCGCGAGAATTGATTGTTGGAGAGGTCAACAAAATGGACTCAACTTTCCGAGCTGAGTTATATGCGGAAGTTGAACGTTTTCTCCAAAAGCAAGTTGATTCTTCTGAGAAAAGATCTATTTCCTTTGCAAGATCGCTGGCTGAAGAAGCAAGTAAAATGGAAAGACTATACAGAGTAAAGATTGAGATAGCTGATGAGCAGAGGAGAGAAGCACAAGATCAGTTGGTGCGTTCTCAAGCTATTCTCACTGAGCTGACAAAGCAAAATACTCTACTGCGTCAGACAGCTACTCATTTCAAAGATGAGTTGGCTATTAATTCGAAGAAATTGGAGTCTACTGTTGATCGACTGGACAAGATGAGTCGTGACCAGACGCATCAAAAACAGATAGAGCTCACTGCTGAAGCAATGAAGGAAGCTTTGAAAGAAGAGATGACTCGCTTTACTTCTCTTTTCACTCTTAAGGCAAGTGATGAAGCCAAAAAGGGGGAAGAGACAAGTAGAGTTGAAGAGAAGTCGAGTGCAGAACCAGAAGTTAAAGCTGCTGCGACTGCGATAGAAGAGTTAAGGTATCCCAAAAGAGGAAGGCTAGTCAAGAAAGCAGATATTGAAGAAGCTGCAGAACAGAAAAGATTGATAAAAGGAAAGAGTGTTGCGTCTCCTGAAAGTGAAGTTCGGACTAGACAAGTCAAGAGGAAACTTGTTCTAGAAAAGAAGAAAGAAGAACTAGGAGATATTCTAGCTGATATTGGTGATGAAGAAGTTGAAGCTCTTCATAAGAAGCAGAAGCTGGAAGAAGCTCATTATGCTAACAAGAAGTTGCTGGGAAAGCATATCAAGAATTTGCTGAAATTGAAGACTGATCCAGAACAAGTTGAAGATGCATACATTGATAATTTCATTGATGATGAACATAAAGATGCATGGTTCAAAGTCAAGCTGAATTGGGAATTGGATCACTGGATTATTCGCAAGTTTGGAGATCCAGAGAGCAAAGAAGAGTTATATGCAATTTTTGACAAGTTCATGGAAAATCAAGACAGGAATCTATGGAACTTGATCATGAGAATTGCTACTGCTGTAAGTTTTAATATCCTTGTTCCTATTTTTCCTAAATGGATTACTCCTATGTTAGGTTCTGGAAAAAGGATCGATCACAATCATGTTAAGAAGTTTGAAGAAGACCTACTGGAGAAGGAGAAGATCGAAACTGAAGAACATATGGATGTCATTCACAAAAGGCTACTAGATGCTTTTGGTGTTCCAAGTTCTTAAGAAGGTAGTATATCAGATTAAGTGTTTTTTTTTTGCTCTGATTACTTAGTTTTATTTTGAGTAAGTATTTGTAATATCTACTGATCTTATTTTGAATGAATGAAAAGATAAGTAATATTTGATGTTAAAAGACAAGATAACTACTTAACTAGTCTACTAATAAGAAAAGATTCAAGTAGTTTTGGCTTCATCAAAAATGGGGAAATTGTTAGGATATGAATCCTAGAACAAGTCCTAAATGATGAATAAAAGATAAAAGATAAAGTTTTGATAAGCCAAAAGAAGACTTGAATATTTTCTAAGTGTTGACTGATCTAGTCTAGTTAAGTTGAAGTTATCTTATACAGATCAGTAGAGTTCACAAGACAAGTACTAGTTTCAAAAGATAAGTATGAAAGAAAAATACAAGTACAGTTTATAAGTACTTTGTATACTTGATAGGTTTGATATTGAGCTATTCAAGATGTATAGAAGCTCATATTTTTAAATGTAATAGATAGATTCATTGTATAGTTTATAAGTTGACTAAGCTTGTGTTATAAAAGCTTAATGTAATGTAATAGTCTTGTTAGATTAGTTGATAGGACTAGATTAGTTCTATGTTGTAATCTGAAGAAGCCTACTGCACAAGTCAAGTAAGAGACGCAGTCTACTACTACTGGACAAGACATGTGCGATTTAAACAAGACAGGTCAACTTGAAGTTAGTTACAGAAACGCGTGTTGAAGATAAAGATTGAAGAATTAGTTATGGAATAACTAATTAACTGAAGAAACGCGTGGAAGAATAAAAGAATCAGTTAGAAGGTAGTTTTCAAGAAAGGTTGTTACACAACTGAAAGTTCTTGGATTTGAAGTCTATAAATACCGCAAGGTATTCATTGGTTAAAGACTACTGAAAGATTGAGAATTACTACTTACGAAAGTCTATTGAAGTTTACTCTCAGAGTTGATTGATATTCAGAAAGTGAAGCCAGAAGACAAGTGAAGAATCAAGAAGGCTACTACTGAAGATCAGAGAAGTTTTTAGTTTTTGTTTGTTATTTTCAAGGTGCTAGATACTTGTAAAATTTCTAGTAAGATCGTAGACATATCTGGAGGTATAGTCTGTTGAAGATCTAAGTCTTCTTCTTGGGACTTTAAAGACAGGATCATACACTTGTACTCGATTGGAAGAGTTTAGTGGAAACATCACAACTGGGTTTGTGAGAGTGGATGTAGACAAGTTGTCGAACCACTATAAATCTCGTGCTCAATTTACTTTACAGTTTTGATTGTTTAAATTGCTTAATTGGTTTAACTACTTAACTGAAATTGATTAAGTTGAGTATAGAACAGAGTTCTCGAATCTAAGTTGAGTATAATTTTGAATTGGGCTCATTGTTAATTTCGTATTCCGCATATTGTACTTTGATATTTCGAAAGATTTTTGAAAAGTCTATTCACCCCCCTCTAGACATTTTCACTAGCTTACTCGTTATTAACTCAACTTGGGACCAACATTTCATCATCTCCTGAACCTGAATTTATTACTCCTAAACCTGCTGATTTGATGGAGTACACTATCTGTGATAAAGAGGATAGAATCAGGATAGATTTAAGGATAGCTTTGTTGCAGCAATTTCCTGGATTAGATGAGAGCTCGGTTGAGTTTGAGAAACTCCTTAGGATTGGCACATGGGTGTATCTTAAGAGGAGTACTTTAAAGGAGAATTTAGCCATCATGGAAGGTATGGGTGGTGCTTCAATCTTTGATGATTGGGAAGCAGAGCAGATGCAAGCAGCTGGTGTTAACTCTTTTCTTCAGTTAGTTACTCCAGAATCTATTGTGCTTCTTGTTGAAAGATTAACAGGAATCAAGTACACTGTTGAGAAGATTGCAACTCCTAACTCTGATGAAGATTTGTTTAGTGAAGAGAAAGGTGTTGATGAAGCTGAGAATGCTGCTGAGAAGGATTTTATGGAAATTGATGAAGAGATTGACAATGCAACAGAGGTGTTTGAGAACACTGTTGTGATTGAGGAAACAGAAGTTGTTGAAAATCAAGCTTTGGATACTGAAGAGATGGAAAGCATTCCAATTCACTCTGCTGATCCTATTGTTCTTGAGGATGTGCAAGAACATATCAGAACAGGTCCTGTTGAGAAGGAATCTGATAATTCTGACTTTGAGATGTTGAAAAAGTAGAATGCAGAGCTTCAAGCAAAGTTGGAAGATGCTGTCAAGATGTTCCAAGAAGCTATTGAGAGAATGAATAAATTGACTTCTGAACACTCTTATGAAAAGGTGATGGAGCATACAATGTCCAAAATTTTTGATCTTCATAGAGTACAAGAGAAGAACCTGTCTCAAGTGTTGCATAAAAAGCTGGAGCAACACATATCTTCCTTGAAAGAGTGGCATGATGAAGCCAAAAAGGGGGAAGATAGGACAAGGGAAGTGATGGAACAAACACAGTCACAACAAGCTCAGTTGGTTGTAAGTCAGGATGAATTAAGAGCTGAAATTGCTATTCTGAATGAGAAGTTGAAGCTAAGGAAGCAACAGAAGCAACAAGGTCAAGAAATTGTTGAGAAAAGACCTGATATTACTGGAAGTTCAAGTCAGAAGAAGAGGAAGTTAGTCCTGTCTGATGAAGAACAACAAGAAGAAGAAGCTGGAAGAATTACCAGATCAAAAAGCAAAATGAAAGCTGTCATTACAAGTGAAGAAGAAAACTTGAAAAAGAAGAAAGAAAAGGATGTTAAGTTCTTGAAAACAAGATTTGATAATCGAGTTACAGCTTTGAAGAGAAAGATGAATACTCAGAAGAAAGCTGAAGGAAAAGAGTTTGACAAAGATTTTCAAGATGAAAACTTTGTGGATTTCATTGTTTTGACAGAACATATGGAATACTGGAAGAATTTAAAGAAGAAGTGGCAGATTGCTAACTTCATTGTGAAGAAGTTTGGTGATCATTCGAGCAAGGAAGCAGAATTTATTGATTTTGAAGAATTCATGCTGAATATTGATCAAGAGTTCTGGGAAGACATAGCACAAGTTGCTAATCGTGCTGGAACAAAGATTTTGTGTCCTGAAGAACCTAATTGGGAACCTCCAAGACTGGAAAATGGAGAACCTGATTACAAAGAGATCAACAACATTATTGCTGAGATTATCAAAGAAGAAGGAATATCTGATCATCAACATATGATGGATATCAAGGCAAGGATGTATGTGGCATTCAGAATCTGAAGATGCAGAATGAAGATGAAGGACAAGCTCAGAAGATAACATTTCTATCCTTAATCTTTATTTCTATATTTTGTGATCATTTCATATTTTGTGAGTATGTGTAATATGTGAAATATCTGATTTGATTGTGAATATGATATGAATTTCTGAATTGATGAACTGTTATGATTGACTACATACTTTACTACTGATTTATTAACATTTAAGTAGTTTTGGCTTCATCAAAAAGGGGGAAATTGTTGGGATACGAATCCTATAAACAATGTTCTAGTTGATGAAAGTATGTTTTGATGGCCAAAAGCAACTTAAAGTTAGTGATATATGTGGTTCTAAGTCATCTTAACTAAGTCATCTGAATATAAGCTTACTAATTTGATGAGAAACTTAAATTGAGATTACTGATCTTAATGGTATGAGAAATAAGTTTACTGATCTTATTGAGTAATAGTAAGAATAAAATTACTGATCTTAACTGAGTCATATGGAATAAGATTACTGATCTGAGTATGGAAACTGAGAATAATTTTAGTGATCTTATTAGTTACTGATCTTATATACTTACTGATCTTATATGCTTACTGATCTTATATGTAAGTTACTGATCTTAAGTGTTTACTGGTCTTAGTATTTACTGAGCTTATATGGAAGTTATTGAACTTACATGAGTTACTGATCTTATTGTTTACTGATCTGATATATGAACTGTTAGGAACTAAGCTGATGTTTTGTATTGTATAGACAGCTTATAGTATAGGACTTAGTTATACTCATCTGTATATAGTTCAGTTGATGTATAGATAGGTTTTATATATGTAAAGTTGTATTCTATTGTATTCAGCATTGTAAAAGTTCAGAACAGTAGATTAGAACTAGATTAGGAGAAGATCAGAAGACGAAAGAAGACTCAGAGGACTACTTCAGAATAAGAAGACTTCAAGAAGAGTTGAAGAAGAGCTTAGAAGAAATCTGGAGAAGTTTTGAAAGTTTTAAGTTACTGTGCTGACTGACTCAGCAGAGTAAAATCCGAACAGTAAAATCCGAAGAGTAAAAATCAGAACAGTAAGTTACTGTGCTGATTTGGTGAAATTGAAGAATAAGTTTGGAAAGCTTATTTAAGGTGTAACTAAAGATTTATTGAAGAGATGCTGACTTAGAAGGAAGTTACAAAGTCGGTTACAAGAAGAAGTTACAAAAACAGTTTTAGAGTTAGTTGAGAGTTAGTTCACAACCTGCTAACTGTCATACTAAATTCTATAAATACTGTGTGATCTCCTACTGCTAAAGACTACTGAGCAATTACTGATCTTAGAGAATTCAAAGAGCAAGTCTACAAGCAAGAACTCACAGAGTTAAGGAAATCAAAGCAAGAAGAGCCACTAAATTGAAGAGAAGAATCAAAGGCTATTCAAAGAGAAGTTTTACTTTTCAAGTTTAAGTTTGTATTTTGTAAAACAAGTGTGCTAGTTACTTGGGAAATTACTAGTAGATCGAAGATATACCTTTAAGCCACAAGAAACTCAAGAAGAGTAATAAAACTTCACAACTGGAGTTGTGAGAGTGGATGTAGACATTTGTCGAACCACTATAAAATTATGTGTTCTTTACATTTACTGTTTGATATTTGTTTGAATTATTTAATCAAGAACATTAAGAATTTACAAAGATAAAGATCTATAGAAAAGTTGAGTATAAATTTGATTGGGCTCATTAGTAATCTTATTATTCCGCATTGTGTATTCTGATATATTGAAAGATTTTTGAAAAGTCTATTCACCCCTCCCCTCTAGACATTTTCACTAGCTTACTCAATATTATTAACTCAACTTTGGGACCAACAGTTCCTATTACATTGTGGCATTCAGGACGATCTACTAGCTCCCACACTTCATTTCGTTCAAATTGGTTCAATTCTTCTTGCATGGCAACGATCCAATTGCTATCCTTCATTGCTTCTTCTATGTCGGCTGGTTCAGTATTGGACAGGAAGGCACACCAACAGAACAGAGAAGTCTGAGGATTTTGGTTCAATTGCCTTCTGGTTTTGACACCTGGGTCTCCTCTCCTAAGATGAGGTTTGATGGATGGTTGGATCTCCATGTATTCCTCACAGGTGTGTTTGCACTCGATTAGTTAGGATTCTCATATGTTCTGATTTCAGGGGAGTTAACTGGATTTGCTCGATCGTCATCTGTGTCTTGGGTGTCAAAGAGATCATTCCCCCTTGCATTTAGAATTTGTGCATCTTGATTTAGATTTGTTTGCTCAGCTTGAGTGTGGGATCTTGTGACAGGTCTATGTGGTTTATCCTCCTCTGGATCTTCAGAGAAAGGTTCATCAACTTCAATGAACTCTTCTGATTTAGACATGATCACTAGTCTTCTCATCTTTTCTGCAGCTGAGTCTGTGTTGACTGCATTCTTTTCACAAGATTCAACAAATACAACATGAGGCGTTTCTTCCACAAGAAGGGTTCGCTTGTTGAATAATCTAAATGCTTTGCTAGTTGAGGAATATCCTAAAAATATCCCTTCATCTGCTTTGGCATCAAAAGCATTCAACTTACTTTTCCCATTATTGTGAATGAAACACTTACATCCAAATATATGAAAGTAAGATACCCTAAGTTTCCTACCTTTCCATAGTTCATATGGAGTTTTCTCATGAATTTTGTGAATGCCTGACCTGTTTTGGGTATGGCATGCTGTATTGATGGCTTCTGCCCATAGTTTCTTGGGAGTGGAGAACTCAGCTAGAAGAGTTCTTGCAGCTTCTTTAAGTGTTCTGACTCTTCTTTCAGCTACACCATTTTGTTGTGGTGTCCTTGCTGCACTTGTCTCATGCTGAATACCATTAGAAGTACAATATGCAATAATATGAGAGTTAATAAATTCAGTGCCTTTGTCACTTCTAATTTTGATAATTGGTTCTCCCTTTTCTATTTGGATTCTCTTTAGTAGCTCAGGAAGTTTCTGTTGAGTTTCACTCTTCTTGTAAAGGAAGATAACCCAAGTGTACTTGGAGTAATCATCTACTACAATTAGAGTGTATTTTCTTCCTGTTAGAGTTGTTGGAGTGATTGGTCCAAAGAGATCCATGTGAAGCAGTTCTAGAACTCTGCTGGTTGATGCAGTCTTCTTGGTCTTGAAGGAGACCTTTGTTTGCTTTCCCTGTTGACATGCATCACATACCTGATCTTTACAGTAGAGTTCATTAGGCAGTCCATCAACTAAGGATTCCCTTGCTAGCTTGTTTAAAGTCTTAAAGTTCAAGTTACTAAGGCGTTTGTGCTATAACCAGTTGATGTCTTTAGGGCTTTTTACAAGCAGACAGGTATCCTTAGGACAACTGTTCCAATTTGCAAGATACATACTACCTTTTCTAGATCCTGTTAGTAGGGTTTGTTTTGTTCGTTTATCACTTACAATACACTCATCTTTGGAAAAGTTTACTGAATATCCAGTGTCACAGAAATGAGATACTGATAGTAAATTGAACTTCAGAACTTCTACATATGATACATCATGTACCTCAATGTCACCATTCTTTAGGGTGCCATATCCTTTTGTGCTACCGTGCGCGTTATGACCAAAGAAGACTTTTGGACCTTTCTTTTCTATGTAATTAGTCAGCAGGGCTTTGGTTCCTGTCATGTGAGATAAGCATCCACTATCTATATACCAGGTTTCTCCTGCTTGACCACCTTTCCTCTATAGGTCCCTTCTTTCCTGTAATGTAGATTAAACTTTAGGTGCCCATTTTGTTTTGGGTCCTTGGGTGTTAGTTATAGTACTCTTGGGAACCCATGCATACATAGCTCTTTTGAATAGTCTTGAGCATTTGAGTTGTCTCCCTCGAGCATCACAGAACCAAATCTTACCAGCTGACACCTGGGGTTGCTTGATTTGATAGTTGTGTCAGCTAAGTGACTGTCAGATGACTTCTTCTTGTAGTTGTGTACAAGAATGATCTTCTGACTAGCTACATTCAGCTTGGGTGCATAAGCTGATCGTTTTCGAGTAAGTGAATCATCCTCATCTGTTCTCACAATCTCATAGGAGAGGGGAGGTGCAAAGAGAACATATGTGTTATAAGAAGATCTGTTTTTCTTCTTGGCTGAATTAGCATACAGCTGAGACTACCTCAAGCGAAATGGTCCAGGCTGTTTACTATTCCTCTGTGCATGTTTTGGGGCATTTAACCTTTTAGCATTTAACTGAGGTTGCCTTAAATGGACTGGCCCAGAGTTAGCTGGTCTCTTACCATTTCTGGCTATGAAATAGTTATCTTTAGGTTGTCTTTGCACGTGTGCCTTTTTATTCACTTTAGGATCACTGTGCTTAGAGCACTCACCTTTCTCAAGAACTTGTGATGTGGATTTGTTAGGTTCACAACACTCAGCTAGAGAGAATTCTGATGAACTTGATTCAAAACCAATACCCATCTTGTTGGCATTTGATCTGTAATATTCAGAAATGTGTTCTATAGTTGCCGAGGCTCTATTGAACTCTGATATCTTTAGATCTATGCCATTCTTCTCCTTTTCTAAGAGCTCATGTTTTTGGAGAAGATCATCAAACTTGGATTGTAAGGTTCGGAAATCATAGGCATCTTTGGCTTGTGTTCTAAGCATTCACTCATAAGTTTGATTAAGAATAGTGTGTTCTTCTTTAAGAAGTTCAAGCTCTTGTGTTAATCGTTCATTCATTTTTAATAGCTCAGGGGTGCTTTCGAACTTAGCCTTTTCCAACCTTGTGATTTCTTTCCTTAAATCCTTGTTTTCTTTCTCCACTTCTATGAAGGCTCTTATTGCGATATCGAGATCACCTTTTACTTCCTCCAAGGATTGGTAATAGGTGTTCCCGAATTCGCCTACAGATGAGTTAGCCTCATCTGTGTGTGAAGAGGCAGGTAAATGATAAGTTGAAGAGGGTAGATCATCACTCTGGTATTCTGATTCTTCAATCACCATTGCTTGTCTATCTGAGTTCCTCTTGTCTCTTCTTGACTTTCTTTCTTCTTTATCTCCTGAACTCAGGTCTGGGCACTCATAGACATAGTGTCCAGGCTTATGACAATTGAAGCATGTACCTAGTTTCTGACTTGGATTATTTCTTCTTGGAGGTGTAGCATCTCTTCTCCTCTGACTTCTAGTATCAGAAGGCTCTTTGTCCTTCCTAGGATACCTTTCTGGAGTTCTTTCTCTTGATTCTCAAGAGGATGATCCAGCTCTTTTATCTTTGTAATTTTTGTAGAATTTTCTATATTTGCTGTTTAGGTTGTTCATCCTTTCGAATCTTTTGAACATAAGAGCCATCTGTTCCTTTAGACTCATATCTGACCCTCCTACTTCATCTGTGTTTAGGGGAGTTTTGCCAGATGAGGTGCTCGTGGCTCTTGTACTTGTAGAGGCTTTGAAAGCTACGGTCTTGGTGTCGGATGGAGTTGAAGTTTGCACATCATTTTCTGAGTTTTCTTCTCTCTCCAGGTCATATTCATGTGCTTTTAAATTCTAGAACAGAGTCTGAGCTGTCCAGTTCTTGATGTCTTGAGTATCTTTGATGATGGTCTTCTTCAGCTTCCACTTCTTGGTTAGAGAGTCTAGGATTTTTAGATTTTTCTCTCTTTTGGTGTATTTCTTGCCAAGAGACTAAATCTCGTTTATAATCTTGATAAATCTGTTATCCAACTGATCAATAGTCTCTTCTGGTAGCATCTTGAAGTGTTCGAACTTCTTGACTGCTGTTGATAATTTGCTTTCTTTGATCAGCTCCGTTCCTTCACACAGAAGTGCTAGTGCATCCCACATTTCCTTAGTTGTCTCACAGTCGAGTACCTTTGCTATATACTCATTGGGGAGAGTCTGCATAATGTAATCTTGAGCAATACTTTCAAGGTTTGACTGCTTCATCTCTTCTGGTGTGAGATCTTTCATGGGCTTCGGAGCAAGTTCTCCAACTGGGATCTCAGGATCACCATTTGCTGTGTTGACCGCCATGATTGTGATTGGCCCTTCTGTGATTACGGACCACATCTTGTAGTGAACTGGAGTGAGATTCTTCCTCATCCTCATCTTCCAATAGTCATAGTCTTCTACTGAAAACTTAGGCACTTTACGTATGTTAGCACTCATACTGTATGAGTTTTCGAGAACAAGTTTTTTTTTTCAAAAGATAGATCTGTTCAAGAGGACTACAGAAAGACTCCCTCAAGTCTTCTGATAATATAGAGATAGTAGTCCGTTAGAACCACTGCTCTGATACCACTTGTTGGTCCCTAAACGAGTAGTGAATGGGATTAAATTCTAGAGGGGAGGGGTGAATAGACTTTAAAATTTTTAATTAAAGATTGGGAAACCTCTTCTGATTGCTATGTCTTCTGGACAACAAGTCTACTGGTCCAGAAGACAATAGTTATCTGATGGAGTGGTTTGTATGCGGAAGTGAGTAGGCCTTTTTATTTAGACTCGTTCTTATGAATAGCCAATTACTTTTTATGCGAAAGTGAGTAGGCCTTTTTATTTAACCTTATGGAGGGGGTTTTGGGGTTTTTAAATGGATCCAACTAATGGTTCAAGCTTATAGATTGCTTAACCACTGTGCCTAAATCAAAGATTATACAGTATGTATTGGATTTAGCTTCAAAATTCTTGCGTGTTCTCTTTTGTTTTTTCTTCTTCATCCTCTTGTATTTATAAGGAGGATTGATGCAACTAGCCGTTGGAGTTGACTAGCCGTTGGCAATCTTTCCTTGTGTTATTGCTTGATTCCTTGATTCCAGCGACTTTGATCTTGATTGCTTCAAATCTGGGATCGTGTCAATCTTCTAAATAAGGTAAGTTTGTATTTGAATTACGCAAGATGACTTTGGAATCAGTCGAGTCTTTGACGAGCTACTAGTCTGCTGATCTTCTAGTGGTCTGGTCAACTCGTCTGGCCTAGGAGAGTATGTACTCGGATATCAGATGGGTACTTCCTCTTCTGATCTGGGAAAAGGCTTGTACTGACTCTGGCCATCAATGACTTCGAATTTATCAGCTAAGAAGGTATACAAGCAACTTGCTGATGTTTAGAGGATCTTCTAGTCTTCATGTCTTCTACTCTTCATATCTTGAGATAGCGCATATAGGCTCCGAATGTGCTAATCAGCTGAGTTACATACAACTGATACCACAAGACTAGACTTAGCTTAAGCTGATCTATACAAATATCAGCTGATCCTATTACATGTATTTATAAACTCTAAGTGTTTTGGCCATCAAAACTATACTATCATCCGTAGGGGCTTAGGGTGAATTTACATCCCAACAGATGTTATTGGGGAACACTTTCAATCACGATGCAGTCACCACTCTTAAAGTACGTGTTATGGCTGCTATTTGGGACCAAATAGATGGAGATTGGCAAGGTCTCTTCATGGACAAAATTGCTTTTGAAGCAAAGAAGGTCTCATTAGATATACAAAAGAAGGAGTAGATTGTTACGTCCACTGTCAGTTTTGTTAACAAACTGAGCATAATTCTTCCAGATGTTCTTCCCAAGAAGTATAAGATGGGGCCAGCCAAGAATTTTCATTCATCCAAATGGTACTTAAAGAAGGAAGCCCTTGCTGAGGCAGAAAGGGTGAAGGAAGAAAAGAAGAAGTTAGCTGGAACATCCTCAGCTGATGCAGCTAACATTGAAATAGAAGACAAGGAAATTTTGCACGACTCTGCTGAATCTGCCGAAGAAGAGGAGGACCAAACAGAGAAGAAAACCTCTCAGAAGGTTGTTGTTAATGATGATGACAATCAGACCTTAGCTCAAAGAAGGTTGCTGATTAGGTCTGGACTCATCTCCCCTTCTGATTCAGATGCTACCCATTCTGTCTCTCCTCTGAAAAAGACAGGTACTACAACACCCACTATTTCAATAACTCAGTCTAAACTGGCAAAGAGCCTGAAGAGAAAGAAAAATAATTCCTCCTTTACCAAGAACTCAAAGAAATCCAGACTCCCTACACCAATGGTCATAGCTCCAATCTCAGCCTTTGACCCAACTGACAATACCAACCCTCATGAGCTCACAAACACTACTTCCCAAATCCCTGCTGATACTCACACAGCAGAGACACAACTCAGGAACCTCAAACCACTAACCTCATAACTCCATCCGACATCACAAAAACTACTTCCCAAAACCTGCTGATACTCACACAGCAGAGGAAACCATCCCAGCAAACTAATCCCCTGTCCCTAATTCCTCTTCTGTACCCGAGAAACTGGCATCAGAAGACCCTTCTCAATCTCAACCACAGTTCAAGATGGTAAACTATCCAATGTGCACAAGGGAAAAGATAATGAGATTGAGGATAACCAATCTACTGAAGTCTACTGTGCCCGGAGTTGATGAAGATTCAATCCAATTTGAGCAAGTACTCCGAGTATGTACTTGGATTGAACTTAGAAGAGATGATGTGGATCACCTTGCATAAGTCATGGAAGAAATGGGAGGTTTAGCCCATTTTCTAGGTTGGGAAATGGAACAGAAAGAAGTTGCTCAAGTGAAGTCTTTCACTGAGCTGTTGCCTGAGGAAGCACTGGCATGAGTGTGTGATAGGATACTTGGAATCACAACCTCACAGACCACTGCTGAGGAGCAAACTGTATCAGCACCAGCAGACAAATCCATCCCTGAGAACCTGGCCCAAAGTCAATCTTAGCCTAATACAGCTGATATTGTGCAAGACGAATCTGTGGAAGAAATTGAAGAAAAAGATATCATAGAGATTCCAGCGAATCTAAGGGCTAGACATGCAAACTTCAAGGTCAGAAATGAGTTTGAAGACTTCATCTCTCCACCTGTCCAAAGAAACAGAAGAATCCTTACTCATCTGGCTAATGCCACAGCAAACTTCCTGGAGGAAGGCTATCTGACTACAGAAGAAAGAGGCCTAGCAATGGTTGTGTTCAATCCAAACATCATTCAGATGCCACAATAGGAACCTCAAGGTACTGCCTCCCCCTCTACTCCGTCTATAGATATTAGAGCAGATGTATGTGCTCAAGTCAGGGAAGCAATAGACTCGCACTTCGAGAAGGGGCTAGGCATACAGCTGGCTAGATATGTTGAAAGAGCAGCATAGGAGCAGAGAACTCGCCTTACAAATCAAATCCTCGATATCGAAGACAAATTTGGTGAGACACTCCATAATCAGATAGAAGAATATCTCGACAGTGAAATGAAAAAGACAACAGACAGAACAAAAATGTTTGCTGACCTCTACTCCAATGAGACAACCCGCATGGAGACCATCTACAAGTCTAAGCTCGAAGATGCTGAAGCTAGAGGTGCACAAGTACAAGCTCTACTCTCAACAACAGCTGCAGAGAATGAGAAGTTAAGACCTCAGCTGAAGGAAACAGCTGACAAACTAGAAGCTATAACAGCTCAGCTAGAGAAGGCCTCTACCTCAAATTCTCATGCTCAAGTTCTTGAGCATAGCGTCAATCACCTCACACATGTCAGCAGAGTCAATGCCATGGCTCTAAAGCAGACTCTTCAGGTTGAAATCATGAATGCCATGAAACCTTTTGCAGCTGCCCTTGCTGAAGCCAAAAAGGGGGAAGATGTGTTGATAAAAGCTCTGGAAAAGTCTACTGCCTAGCAGGCTGAACTAGTTGTAGCTCAAGATGATCTAAATGAAACCTTGGGAGGCTTGAAAAGCAAAACCAAGAACAGGAAAGGAAAGGAAGCGGTCCAAGATGAAGCTCAAGGTGCTACTACTCAGCTACAGATCACTACAACAGAAGAGTCAACTCTTGTCAGGAGAATGACAAGAAAGAGAAAGGCAGCTGAAACATCAATAATCCCAGCAGAGCCTACTGCAGAAGAGAAAGAGGCTCAAGAGCTGAAGAAAAGAAAGATGCAAGAAGCTCAAGAGATCAAACAGAAGAAACTGAATGATGCAAAGACTGTTAAAGCAAAGTTTGAGAGGAAAGTGGCCAAAATCAGAAAAGCACTCAAAGAAAAGGAAAGAGAAGAGAGTGCTCAGGTTACTAACAGCAAATATGTGGATCTGCTGGTATTGCAAGATGAACTACCTAAATGGTACCCTCTGAAGAAGAAATGGCAGCTTGAACACCACATGGTGAGAAAATTTGGCCCCCTCTCAACCTATAAGGAAGAATTCCTTCAATTCTCCCAATTCATGAAAATTGAAGATGAAGTACTCTGGACAGAAATTCTAAAGACAGCTAAGACCGTAGGCTACAGAATCCTAACTCCTGAAGACCCTGTCTGGAAACCGCCCACTCTGGACTCTAGAAGGACAGACATGATAGAAGTCAAGAGGATTCTGGAGAAAATCTACATTGAAGAAAATGTTACAGACCTACAACACATGCAAGATATTCGCACTCATCTGTACCTTGCCTACCGCATCTGAAGACCAGAAGAACTGATGAAGACTATTCAAGAAGTTCAAAGATACTAAAAACATGTAGACTGTAAACCTCCATCTTATTACAAGTATTAGATCTTTTTAATTACAAGACAAATTCTCACTGTCTTCATCAAATCATTAAACTGCTGTAGGTCCCTAAGTTGAGTTAATATCGAGGGAAGCTAAAGAAAATGTCTAGAGGGGGGTGAATAGACTTTTCTAAAATCTTTCGATATATCAGAATTACACTGTGCGGAATACGAAATTAATAATGAGCCCAATTAAAGTTTATACTCAACTTAATTCGAGAACTCTGTTTTATGTATACTCAACTAGTCTAGATCAGTTATGTAATTCAATCAACTAAACAATTAGCTAATTAAACAACAAACAAAAACAGTAAAGTAAATCAAACACGAGATTTATAGTGGTTCGACAACTTGTCTACATCCACTCTCACAAACCCAGTTGTGAATTTCTTATTAACTCGTCCAATGGAGTAATATGTTCTTGTAGCTTTAAGTCCCAAGAAATAAGACTTAGATCTTCTCGATAACACTTCCAAGTGCCTCTTCGATCTTACTAGCGATTTACAAGTATCTAGCAACTTGAAACAATAAACGAAAATAAAACTTCTCTTTGTTCAGTAGTAGCCTTCTTCGATCTTCACTTGTCTTGCGTAGCTTTACTTTCTGAACTTCAAACTCTGAGAGTAATTTCTTCACTTGAATCTTCAATAATGCTTGCAGTATCAATATTTCAGTAATCGTATCAGTATCTCAGTAATCAGTAGTCTTCAAATGATAAACTCCTTCAAGTATTTATAAACCTCAAGAACTTAGGTAGTTGTAACCAACCTTTCTTGATAACTGATTTCAACTGAATCTTCTTATCCATAAACGCGTTTCTTGTTACGAATTAGTTATTCCATAACTAACTTCTTCATCCTTATCTTTCACGCGTATTTATAACTAACTTCATGTTAACTTGTCCTGTGTAGTCTAGTAGATGCACTTATCTTGTAGTCCACCTGTCTTGAGTAGTAGACTGGTCTTCTCTTCTTGTGCAGTAGACTTCTAATAGAACTAATCTAGCCCTATCATCTAACCTAACAAGACTATTACATTACATTAAGCTTTTATAACAAAGCTTAGTCAACTTATAACTATACAATGAATCTATCTATTACATATAAAAACATGAGCTCTATACAACAGTTATAGCTCAATAACAATCTAACATATACAATCAAATATGAAGTACTTATACATCGTACTTATCTTTCAATAATACTTGTATTATAAAATTGTACTTTGTCTTGTGAATTCTACTGATCTGTACAAGACGACTTCAACTCAACTAGACTAGATCAATCAATACTTAGAAAATATTCAAGTCTTCTTTTGGCTTATCAAAACTTCATCTTTTATCTTTTATCATCATTTAGGACTTGTTCTAGGATTCATATCCCAACAATTTCCCCCTTTTTGATGAAGCCAAAACTACTTGAATCTTTTTTTATAAGTAGACTAGTTAAGTAGTTACCTTGTCTTTTAACATCAAATAGTACTTATCTTTCATTCATTCAAAATAGATCAGTAGATTACACATACTAATTCAAAATACGAACTATGAATTAAAGCAAACAAAAAAACTAAGTACTCAAAAAAAATCTAATCTGAAAGAATACCTCCTTCTGGGTTTGGAACACAGAATGCATCTAGGAGTCTCTTGTGAATTAGACTGATATGATCTTCATCATCAATCTTCTCTTTATCTAACAACTCTTCTTCGAATTTCTTGATTTGATTAACATCAACCCTTTTACCTGAGCTTGTCATGGGACATCTCCATTTAGGAAATTCAGGAACAAGAATGTTGAAATTAGCACTAGCAGAAATCCTCAGGATTAAATGCCATAACTTCCTGTGTTGTCCTTCCATGAACCTGTCAAATAAAGAATATAATTCATCTTGGCTTTCAGCATCACCATATTTCCTGATGATCCAATGATCAAGTTCCCATTGACTCTTCACTTCAATCCATTCAGCTCTATGCTCATTATCTATGAAGTGATCAATGAACTTGTCTTCCATCTTGTCTTCATCAGCTTTCAACTTTTGTAGCCTTTCAATATGTTTCGTAATTTTCTTCTTGCTTGCATAATGAATCTCATCATCTGCAATTCTTTGTTTCTTCTCAACTACAGTAGTAGCAGTAGGTTCTTCAATACTCAGCTTCCTCTTAACTCGTCTGGTCTGAATCTCTGCTTCAGGAGACGATGCAACAGCTTTACCTTTCTCTAATCTTTTCTGCTTTTCAGTTTCAGCATGCTCTAGATCTGCCTTCTTCACTAATCTGCCTCTTTTAGGCCTTCTTAGTTCTTCAATTGCAGTAGCAGCAGCTTTCATCTCCGGTTCAGCACTAGCAGATTTTACAACTATATCTTCAATTCTACTTGTCTCTTCCCCCTTTTTGGCTTCATCACTTGTCTTAAGAGTGAAAAGAGAAGTAAACCGAGTCATCTCTTCTTTCAAAGCTTCCTTCATTGCTTCAGCAGCTGACTCAATGTGCTTCTGATGCGATTCCGCATAACTCATCTTGTCTAAGCGATCAGTAACCAGTTCCAACTTCTGTGTACATGAAACTAGTTCATCTTTCAATTGAGTAGCCGTCTGTCTAAGAAGAGTATTCTGTTCAGTCAACTCATGTAGAACAGCCCGAGAACGCACCAACTGATCTTGTGCCTCTCTTCTCTGTTCATCAGCAATAGCAACTTTAACACTGTAGAGTCTCTCCATTTTGCTTGACTCTTCAGCTAGCGATCGAGCAAAAGAGATTGATCTCTTTTCTGAAACATCAACTTGTTTCTTCAGAAAATCTTCAACTTGAGCAAACAGCTCTTCTCGGAAAGTTGAGTCCATCTTGTTGATCTCACCAACAAATAAGTCTCTGGATTGGTCAACAAGTGACTGATTCTGTGCAATTAGCACATCCTTCATTTTCAAGTTCAAGAACTCGTCTATGGTAGTATAAACAACACTTCTCAGATCAGTCTTTAAATCATCCAGAAATCTGTTTGGCACAGCTTGAGTAGAACTGGAAGTTCCAACAACATTATCAACGGCTTTGAGTTCTTCTTCATCAAACATCTCAGCATCCAAGAACTCACCATCTTCTTTACCAAGCATGAGTGAGTCGACTTCATCTTCATCACTTTCAACAATTTCTTCCAATTGTTCTGAAGTCTGGACTGCTATCTCAGCTACTTCCGGCTTGATCTCGTCTTCCACAAGATCAGTCTGGGTTCCGACGTCAAAAGCAAATACATCCTCAATAACACCATCTGGAATATTCAGAAGCTTCTTGACTAGATCAACCAGGGCTTTGCGCGGGAATAGCTCGGAGTGATCCTTAACTCCACTATGTTCTTTCTGTTCCATCTCCCAATCCATAAAATTGGAGATTCCGCCCATGCCTTAAATGACTTCAAAAAGATCATCCGTAGAAGACTTCTTCAAAGCGAACCATGTACAAATCCTGACTAGCTTTTCAAACTGTTCAGAAGCTGTGTCGATGTCAAGAGTCGAGAGCGTCTTCTGAAGATTTCTTGAAACTCGAGCACGAATCCTCTTCTCTCGTAGACACATTGGATAATATACTAGGGATTCAAATCTAACATCAGACGGGTCCTGAGTAGATGGGGTCTCTAACTCAGCTGTTGCAGTGGCAACTGGCGTCTTGTCTGAAGTAGATGGGTTAGAGGGTTCACCATATTCTGGTGAGGGAGAGGGAGTAAAGGCTGTGGTTTCTGTGGGCTTTGATGTGGCTTGGTCAGGTATGACAACTGTAGGAGTATCAGTTGTATCTTGTTTGGGAGTGATTTCGGGTAGGCTGACCCTCAGCGGATATACTGGCAGCACTTGTGAGGTTGAGGGAATAGGTCTAGGCCTAGATCGATGTGATCTTGCCTTGGTTCGAACAGTAGAGAGAGAGAGAGAGGGAATTGACAAAGCTTGTGAAGAGGTACCAACCTGGTGACTCGACTCTTCTGGTGGAGGTGGAGTACCAATTCTCATTAGAGTATACATCTCAGGAACTTGGTCACTCGACTCCTTCTCTTGATTTGACTCCTCTTCTGATTGAGTCTTCTCCGAGTCGTCTGCACTGGACTCAGCTTCCGTAGACCCAGCTTGTGAAGAACTATCTGAATCCGCATACGGCAACACTTCAGATTCATCAAATTGAACCTGCCTAGGAGCAGCTGGCCTTCCAGCAACCTGCTTCTTCAGAGCCTCTTTCTTTAGATAGAACTTAAGAGGATGAAACGGCTTTCCCTTGCTCCAAGTGGTCTTGTTGGGCATCAATAGTGGGAGTAAGATGCTCAGCTTGTTTCCATATCCAACTGCTTGAGAGACTACCCAGTTCCGAGTATCAACATCCACCCTAACACTTCTTTCGAAGTGCATCATCCTGTCAGCTATTAACTTAAACCAATTACCCTCAGTAATTCCATCATAGATAGCTGCCATAATCCTTGTTTTGACTTGGGTGACTGAGTCATAAGACCTAGTGGCACATAGAAGCATCTTGCTAGCTATGTCCAGTAGAGTGCGATATTTTTCTAGGAGCTCACCCTTCTTGGCTGTAATAGCTTTACCATCTGGTTTCAACTTCATCTTCCTTCCACAGAAAATGCTTAAATATCTCATCTCTTGCCCTTCCGCATACTTCTCCACATCAATCGTTCCGATGGGCAACCTCAATCTTTCAAAAAGAGCTTCACGAGTGATTTCCACTCGATTTGAACCAATAAAAGATTCGATGACATCTCCTCTTCTGCTGGCATTAGCATAGAATTCCAGAACCTCCTCCTCCAGAACAACCTGAGGAAACGCCTCCAAATAGGGTTTTAGCCCGCATCTTGTGCACTTGGTCAGGATTTCTTCATTTCCGACTGTGTGATTTCCACCAAAAAACAGGGACGGTTCAACATGCACCTTGTTGTCATTAATGTATCTGCCTAGATCAAACGGTGCCTGTATGTTGGTACTAACATCGAAGATAGATCGAATCGACATGTTAAAAGATTTGTAATGAACACAAACAACGGATTATGCAGGAAATCACTGTTAGGCGAGTAGAAGAGTTATGAAAAATGTGAGGCAAGACGTGTGCAAGTGTTGGGTTTTGTTTAAAACTGAATTTTTGATCCAACGGTCAAGATTGAAAAATTAGATCCAATGGTTGAGACCTTTGGCATTCGGTTACGGAACCGAAAAAAATGTGAATTGATTTTGTACAAATTGAAATCCGCCTCTCTTATTTGCAAAATTAAAGAGTGTACTCATCTGACCTATCTAGGTCGTGTTATGGCATGAATTGAATGTGTACACCTCATTAACTAGTGGTGTATAAATCCAATTCTAGGATTTCCAAATTTTAACACTATCACATTACTTTAACATCATTAATTTGTTTCGAGTAAACACTTAACACATATCCTATTTAAATCAAAAAAAACTTAGCTTGTCTGTTCGAGTCCATCCAGAACAGATGAGTAGGACTAAGCTTCATAAGGCGAGTAGGCTTAATGGCACAAGACGAGTAGTCTTATGTCCACCAGATGAGTTCCCCCTTCGACTGTGCGTATCTGTCTGAACGTCGAACAGCTTTATGTACCTGTCTTATTTAGTACGACAGATAGTCGAGTAGAATATATAGAATGAATATCAATTTAAATCAATGATCAAGGTTCAAACAAGATGGCTGTAACCAAACTAAAGAGTCAACACAAGGATTTTTAAGAAATCAAAGATTCCCCCTTAAATGTTTATTCCCTTAGTATTACCCTCAGCTTTACCAGCTTCCTCATCGGGTTGTTTGGTCAACTTGTCTGACCTTGTATACCTGTCTGTTGAGTGAGTAGATGAGTGCTCTGTGCCTTTTGTGGTAACTTGTCTATTTCTCCTTTCTTCTTAGGACTGTACCTGTCTGGTTAGTACATCTCTACATACTAGTAGGATCAAGATCAATTAGTCCTAGACTAATGCATAATTCACGAAATCGGGCCTCAGCTAATGGTTTTGTGAAAATATCAGCTCTTTGAAAATCAGTATGAATCTTTTCCATGCGAATATCCTTCTTTTCTACATGATCACGTATGAAATGGTGTTTCACATCAACATGCTTACAACGTGTGTGCAGAACAGGATTTTGTGTAATGGCAATAGCACTATTACTATCACAGAATATTGGAACATTTGATTCACAAATATTATAATCTCTAAGCTGTTGAATAAGCCATAATAATTGACTACAACAACTACCAGCAGCCATGTACTCGGCTTCAGTAGTAGAGGTAGCAACACTTGTCTGCTTTTTCGAAAACCATGAAATGAGTTTTGTGCCTAAGAATTGACAAGAACCAGATGTAGATTTCCTATCTATTCTACAACCACCAAAATCAGAATCAGAGTAGCCACTTAGAGATAGATCATCATTTGAAGGATAACATATACCACGATTGATGGTTCCTTTCAAATATTTCAAAATCCTTTTAGTGGTTTCCATATGACTCTCTTTTGGATTAGCTTGAATACGAGCACATACACCAACAGAAAATGCAATATCAGGTCTACTAGCAGTCAAGTAGAGTAATGAACCAATAAGACCACGGTAATGAGTTTGATCAGTACATTTACCATTCTCGTCTGGATCCATCCTGTAAGTAGGTTGCATAGGTACTCCAGAGGATTTACAAGTCTTAATACCATACTTGTCTAGTAGATTACGAGTATATTTTGCTTGATTTATGAAAATCCCTTCTGGGGTCTGTTTTACTTGAAGTCCAAGAAAGTAATTCATTTCACCCATCATAGACATCTCAAATTTACTTTGCATTAGTGTTGAGAAACTTTCACTCAGCTTTTTGTTAGGTGAACCAAAAATGATGTCATCTACGTAAATTTGGATGAGTAAAATGTCTTTCCCTTCTTGTCTTCTAAACAAGGTTCTATCTACCTTGCCTTTAGTAAAACCATTTTCCAATAGAAATTGAGAAAGAATATCGTACCAGGCTCTTGGAGCTTGCTTTAGTCCATATAAGGCCTTCTTTAATCTGTATACCTGGTTACCTTTGACTTCGAAACCTGGGGGTTGTTCAACATACACTTCTTCCGCAAGAATACCGTTAAGAAATGCACTTTTAACATCCATTTGATATACAGTAAATTTCATGTAAGCAGCATATGCAAGGAACAATCGAATGGCTTCTAGTCTAGCAACAGGAGCATATGTTTCATCATAGTCTATGCCTTCAGCTTGTGAATAGCCTTGGGCGACTAGTCTAGCCTTATTACGAACAACTACATCATTCTCATCTTTCTTATTCTTGAAAATCCATCGAGTGCCAACTACATTATGATGTTTCGGTCTATCGACAAGTTCCCAGACGTCGTTTCGAACAAACTGATTCAACTCGTCTTGCATAGCAATGATCCAATTACTATCAGCCAATGCCTCATTAATGGTTTTAGGCTCGATAGATGAGAGGAAACAACACCAGCAAAACAGAGATGGACTAGATTGTTCTTGCGACTCAAAGAGTTGTCGTCTAGTCTTAACACCAACAGTAGAGTCACCAATAATATTTTCAGTATTATGCGCTGATTTCCATGTATTTCTATTCTTAACAATAGTACTATCATCTATATCATGTACAGCATCATACATGTCAACATCATTATCATCAGAAGATTTAATGGGAGTAGACGAGTCGACGAGTTTAGGCATGTCAACTGGTCTAGTAGAGTTACCTTGAGCACTTACCTTCTTCTGGTCATCTGACTCGAGAGCTTTCATGAATGGATTGTATGCTTGAACGGATTCATATACCTCTGAGTCTTTGTCAGATTCGATAGTTAGCTCAGTAACTTTCTCACTGATCTTGTTGGTAGACGAGTCCTGTTGAGATTCTTCGAAAACCACATGTGGTGTTTCTTCCACACAAAGGGTAGAGTAGTTGAATACTCTAAATGCTTTGCTAGTCGAGGAGTATACTAAGAATATCCCCTCGTCTGCTTTAGCATCAAATGCATTCAACTTGTTTTTCCCATTGTTATGGATGAAACACTTACATCCAAATATATGAAAATATGAAACTCTGGGTTTTCTACGTTTCCATTCCTCATAGGGCGTCTTACCTAGTGCTTTATTGATAGCACTTCTATTTTGTGAGTGGCATGCAGTATTGATAGCTTCTGCCCAAAATTTCTGAGGCGTATTATACTCTGTCAGCATGGTCCTGCAGGCCTCCTTAAGAGTTCTGTTCCTTCGTTCTGCTACTCCATTTTGCTGTGGTGTCCTAGCTGCACTGGTAAGGTGCTGGATGCCACGCTTAGAACAAAATTCTTTAATATAGCAGTTAATGAATTCAGTACCCTTGTCACTACGGATCTTGACAATTGACTAATTCTTCTCAACCTGTAACTTCTTCAACAGATCAGGCAAAAGTGTTTGTGTATCACTCTTCTTGTGTAAGAAGACTACCCAAGTGAACTTAGAATAGTCGTCTACCACAACAAGTGTGTACCTTCTACCGTTCAAAGTTGGAGGAGTTATTGGGCCATGTAAGTCCATATGTAGAAGTTCAAGAACTCTACTGGTTGAGAGGGATGGAATAGATTTAAAAGAACCCTTTACCTGTTTACCTTTTTGACAGGACGTGCATACATGTGACTTATAGTAGACTTCATTGGGAATACCTTCCACAAGGTAGTCTCTGGCTATCTTATTAAGAACCTTAAAGTTTAGATGACAGAGGCGTCTATGCCAGAGCCAGCCAAGTTCTTTAGGATTCTTAGTAAGTAGACAAGTGTCCCTCGGACAACTGTTCCAGTTTACTATGTACACACTTCCTTGTCTAATGCCGACCAGTAAGACTGTGTGTGTTTTCTTGTCAATGATTTCACATTTCTGACTTTTGAACTGCACCTTGTATCCACGATCACAAAATTGTGAAACAGAGAGTAAATTGTATTTCAAGCCTTCAACATAAGAAACATCTTGAATCTCTATGTCTCCATTCCGAATGTAACCAAATCCTTTAGTAACAGCAATGGAGCTATCACCAAATATCACTTTTGGTCCTTCTTGCTCATGGTAGCTTGATAAGAGAGTCTTGGTACCAGTCATGTGGTGTGAACAACCACTGTCTATGTACCAAGTTTCTCCTGTTGAGCCACCCTTCTTGTATAGATCGAGTCGACCCTGCAATAGATGATATTTCATAATTTAGGTACCCTCCTTGTTTATTGGGGTCCTGGGGGGTTAGTCGAGTTCAATGGAATCCAAATGTACATTGGAGTCCTGAACAAGTTTGATCTTCTGAGCTTACGACCATATTTGTTGCAAAATAAGACCTTGTTGTCCTTATCTGGCCTATCAGTCGAGTTCGGGTCTACTCTTTGGAGATAGCCTTTTGACTTAATCTCTACTTGAGCAGGCACTTGTCTATGATAGTCAGAGTAAGGTTTATATGCATTAGGTCCATACGGTTTATAGACATGTTTAGGTCTTTCTTCTCCTTCGATATCATATGACAAAGGTGGAGGATATAGAACAGCTTGTGTACGATATTTTGGACCTTCCTGTCTAGGTCTAGACGAGTAGAGTTGAGACTGCCTTATGAAAGGAGGTCTAGACTCTTGTCGTCTAGTCTGTACTAGTTTAGTACTCGTCTCCTCAGGATACCAATCCTCGTATCTGACCTGATTTGGTCGTCCACGATTCTTAGTCCTTTGTTGACTTGTCTTAAACGGAACAGGCTTGTTGTTAACTTTCTTTTTACCTCCCTTGGTATTTGGAATGTTAACTTGAGCTTGTTTTGGTACAGTACCTTTAGATGGAGTGTCAATATCGTATATCATTGGTTCTTTTCCTTTATCATTAGTCAAAGAACTTGAGATGAAAATAGTAGGGTTCTTGGGAACTTGAGTAGACGAGCTGGGTGTCTCAGCACCTATGCCTGTCTTGTCAGCAGGAGCCCTATACCTATCTGACAGTTCAAGGTTAACCTTAGATGAGTTAACCAGGTCAGTAAGTTTAAGGTCTAAAGTGACAACCTCAGTTTCTAAGAACTTATTACGTTCTTCAAGCTTTTTGAACTTGCTTTGTAAAACATTGAATTCATGTTTCTCAGTAGCATGTGTCTTAAGTAGGTCTTGATACTACTTGTCTGTCAATGCACACTTGTCTTTGAGTTGACTCAACTCTTCTTGCAAGCGTTCATTTAGGACTGTTATATTAGGATCTACTTTAGACTGAGCTTCCTTAAGATCGATGATTTCTTGTCTTAAGATGATGTTTTCGTCACTGACTTCAATGAATGCCTTGTTGGCAAGTAGGAGGTCGTCTTCAACTGCACTAGTAGAGTGCTGAAGGCTACTCCCTACTTTACTACTGGCAGTGTCACTTTCATCAGAATCTGATTCATCACAAGATTGAAAAGAAGTAGCAGATGATACCTCTTGGTCGATTTTAGCCATGCAGCAAAGACCATCATCTACTATGAAAGCTTCATCGTGATCTGGTTCAGACGGGTAGCTAGATGAGGATGATGGCAACTCGTCTGTGTCAGAGTCAGAGTCATCATTGGCCATCATTGCCTTCTTACTACGGTTGTATCTTCTTTCCCTTCGTGCTTTGCGTTCTTCTCGATCATCAGTACTCAGGTCTGGACATTCATATATGTAGTGACCTGGTTTCTCACAGTTATAGCACACGAGATCATTAGTAGCCTTTTTAATAGGAGAGTTTTTCCTTCGTTTATCGCGTCTATCAGAACGAGTAATCTTCCTACCATCAGACTCTCTATCTTGTCTGTTACCTTTCGAGACTTTGTCTCTCCTTTCGGACGAGTTTCGGTCTCGTCTGGTCTCAGACGAGTTCTTAGAAGCAGACCCTCTATGCTCTCTATAGAACTTCTTATATCTTCCGAAACGTTTATTCAGCCTATCAAACTTTCTAACCATGAGGCTTACCTGATCCTTCAGACTAAGATCAGTATCTAACTCGTCTTTCACAGAAGCAGACCTAGTCTTAGTCTTAGACCTGTCTATCTTAGACGAACTAGCCTTAAAAGCAACGTTCTTAGATACAATATGTTCTCTGTCACTGCTTACTATGGGTTCATCTTCGTCTAAATCAAACTCATGAGCCTTTAGAGTTTGAAACATGGTTTCTGCTGTCCAAACGTCTATATCTTGGGTATTCTTAACAAGCATTTTTACCATTTTCCATCGACTATCAAGGCTTTTGAGAATCCTAAGATTGATTTCACGTGGAGTATAAGATTTACCAAGGACTTCCAAGTCATTCATGATTTTAGTAAAACGAGTATCCAACTGGTCTATTGTTTCACCAGCTTTCATATGAAATGATTCGAATCTTTGGACTGCAGTAGAAAGCTTGCTTTCTTTGATTAGGGATGTCCCTTCACAAATGATAGCTAAGCGATCCTACATTTCTTTGGCAGTTTTACATTTTAACACTTTTCCCAGATACTCGTTAGGAAGAGTGTGTAAGATGTAATTCTTGGCCAAGCTATCCAAATTATTCTGTCTCATTTCTTCAGAGGTTAGTTCTGACCTTGGTTTCTTGACGAGAGTACCCACTGGTTGATTTGGGTCAAGGGCAGCAGTATTGGGGATCATGGTCACAATTGGACCTTCAGTGACGACGGAGATCATTAAGTCGTGAGTGGAGCTGAAGATGGCTTCCATCCTTAGCTTCCAATAGTCGTAGTCTTGTACCTGGAACTTAGGTAGCTTGTTAGCGCTGATCTCAAGAGACATGATTTCAAGAAATAGGTGCTAAGTAGAGTTATGATCAAGAATAACAGATAAGTCAAGAACAGGGAGCACGAAACAGATATAACAAGAGTATTTGATCAAGAACACGTATACAAGAACAATCAAAGATCAAGACTTCACCCTAAGTCTTAAGTCGGTTCTCAAGAAACAGCAGTTCGTAAACTACTGCTCTGATACCACTTGTAGGTCCCTAAGTTGAGTTAATATCGAGGGAAGCTAAAGAAAATGTCTAGAGGGGGGTGAATAGACTTTTCTAAAATCTTTCGATATATCAGAATTACACTGTGCGGAATACGAAATTAATAATGAGCCCAATTAAAGTTTATACTCAACTTAATTCGAGAACTCTGTTTTATGTATACTCAACTAGTCTAGATCAGTTATGTAATTCAATCAACTAAACAATTAGCTAATTAAACAACAAACAAAAACAGTAAAGTAAATCAAACACGAGATTTATAGTGGTTCGACAACTTGTCTACATCCACTCTCACAAACCCAGTTGTGAATTTCTTATTAACTCGTCCAATGGAGTAATATGTTCTTGTAGCTTTAAGTCCCAAGAAATAAGACTTAGATCTTCTCGATAACACTTCCAAGTGCCTCTTCGATCTTACTAGCGATTTACAAGTATCTAGCAACTTGAAACAATAAACGAAAATAAAACTTCTCTTTGTTCAGTAGTAGCCTTCTTCGATCTTCACTTGTCTTGCGTAGCTTTACTTTCTGAACTTCAAACTCTGAGAGTAATTTCTTCACTTGAATCTTCAATAATGCTTGCAGTATCAATATTTCAGTAATCGTATCAGTATCTCAGTAATCAGTAGTCTTCAAATGATAAACTCCTTCAAGTATTTATAAACCTCAAGAACTTAGGTAGTTGTAACCAACCTTTCTTGATAACTGATTTCAACTGAATCTTCTTATCCATAAACGCGTTTCTTGTTACGAATTAGTTATTCCATAACTAACTTCTTCATCCTTATCTTTCACGCGTATTTATAACTAACTTCATGTTAACTTGTCTTGTGTAGTCTAGTAGATGCACTTATCTTGTAGTCCACCTGTCTTGAGTAGTAGACTGGTCTTCTCTTCTTGTGCAGTAGACTTCTAATAGAACTAATCTAGCCCTATCATCTAACCTAACAAGACTATTACATTACATTAAGCTTTTATAACAAAGCTTAGTCAACTTATAACTATACAATGAATCTATCTATTACATATAAAAACATGAGCTCTATACAACAATTATAGCTCAATAACAATCTAACATATACAATCAAATATGAAGTACTTATACATCGTACTTATCTTTCAATAATACTTGTATTATAAAATTGTACTTTGTCTTGTGAATTCTACTGATCTGTACAAGACGACTTCAACTCAACTAGACTAGATCAATCAATACTTAGAAAATATTCAAGTCTTCTTTTGGCTTATCAAAACTTCATCTTTTATCTTTTATCATCATTTAGGACTTGTTCTAGGATTCATATCCCAACAACTGCTTTTATAAACTCTTATCCTACTTTATGTAAATACATAGGGGCATTTATCAAGATAGTTTTGGCTTCATCAAAAAGGGGGAAATTATTAGGATATGAATTCTCCACTAAGCCCCACAATGTAATAAGATAGTTTTGATGGCTAAAACACTTAGAGTTTATAAAACACATGTAATAGGATCAGCTGATATCTATATAGATCAGCCCAGTCTTTATTCTAGTCTTCTATAATCAGCTGATGAGCACAGCCCTAAGCTTACATGCGAAGTCTCAAGAAATAAAGAATAGAAGACATGAAGACTAAGAAGATCCTTGAAGATCAGATAAGTAAGGTTCTTGTATACCTACTTAACTGATGGAGTCCAAGTCCAAAGATGGCCAGTATCAACACAAGTGTTTTACCAGATCAGAAGAGTAATACTCATTTGATATCAGAAGACAGAAGACATCAGGCCAGGCTACTTAAACAGTCGACTAGAACAGAAGATCAGCAGACTGGTAGCACGTCAAGGACTCGACTGATTCCCAAAGTCATCTTATGAAATTCAAACGAAGACTTACCATACATAGAAGATTGACAAAGATTCCATAAATGAAGCAATCAAGATCGAATCAACCAGAATCAAGGAATCAAGAATAAACAAGGAAAGATTTCTAACGGCTAGTCAAACATCCAACGGCTAGTTGCTCCAATCTTCCCCATAAATACAAGATGATGAGGAAGAACAAGCACGGAAATACCAAGCAAGAATACTGAAGCTAATCAAGCAAGCAAGCCAAAAAAAAACGCACTCATAAGAATTCTCAAGAGCCCCAAGCAAGCCAAAAAACAACGCACTCATAAGAATTCTCAAGAGCCCAGAAAAGCATTAGAATACTTTTAGCTCTTAGGTTATTCCCTCATCCAATCAAATAACCTGAATTCAAATACGTATTGTATATCCTTTGATTTAGGCATAGTGGTTAAGCATTTTATAAGCTTGAACCATTAGCTGGATCCATTCAAAAATCCAAAACCCCCACCAAAAGGTTTAGTTTTTGAACCCCTGTAGGAGTGCAAGTGCTCTCTCAAATCACTTGTGGAGACCGCAGTAGTTTGGAACTGTTCAGATCTGAAAGTCCTTCTCTTGGGACTATAAAGGACAAGCCCCTGTAATTATCGGGAAATTAAGGGATTAACTTCACGTTTGGAACGTGAGAGTGGACGTAGGATCATATACCTGAACCACTATAAATCTACGGTGTTATTTACATTATGCACTTTACATTACAATCTATTTATCTTTATCATAGTGCATATTGTGATTTGAAATACCTTTGCAAACCAGGCCATATTTGTTTCAAACCAGCATCAGCTGAGTATTTCATTTAAACACTAAACTGAGCTCTTTTAAAAGAATATTAGAACGAGTCTAAATAACAGACCTACTCACTTCCGCATATAAACCTCTAGAAGATTACTATAGTCTTCTGGACCAGCAGACTTGTAGTGCAGAAGACATAGAAAATCAGAAGAGGTCTTATAATTGAAAAAGTTTTAAACTTTATTCACCCCTCCCCTCTAAACTTTAAACCCATTCACTACTCGTTCAGGGACCAACACATTCGCAATAAACGTCTTTGAGAAACATGTAGAGGGTCTTGGTTTACGATGTATTAAAAGCTACACTTTGAGTATAAGTGGGAGAAATGTTGATGTCTTTATGTGTATACTAAAAGTTTAGCTTTAGTATAAGTGGGAGATTGTTGGTGTATATTGTAGAGAAAACTTTTAGTGGGCTTTTGTGACATATATTTGATTTCCTTTTATCTGAAATAAATGGTTTTTCACATTATTGCATTCTTTGTGATTACTTGTATGTCTGCTTATCTTGCATTGTAGACGATGTGGTGGGTTTGTAGTCACACAAAAGATCACATTGTCAGTTCCTTGTAAGATATAAACAGTATTCACAACTGAGATAGTTCTGGACAAAACTATTGGTTTAAGTTGTAGTGTAAACTTGTTAGTGGCTTGTCTTGGCCATTAGTTTATACTAGTGCGCTGTGGCGTATTGAATGGATCACATATAAAACATGTTCTTCTGTTCTGACTGTTATGAAGAACTAGAAGTCTTGGTGACTTTTATGATTCTTAACCCTAAGTGTGATATTTAGATGCGTGGGGTGCTGTTCACTACTTTGATGTCCCATAGGTGAGAATCTTGGTAGATTCTTCACGCTCCGTATTTTGGGTAGTGGCATTGCTCGCATGATGTCTACTTATTGGCATTAGGGAACCGTGTCTTGTACATCCAGGCTGATGATGTCCCCTTGAGGAAACTCATAAAGGATTGTCGTATTAAACCCTGCAGGTGGATTTAAACCGTACGACAACAAGGTTGAGTGGTACTACTCAAGGAATTATAGAAATTAATTATTTAAAGAAGTCAAAAGCTTTAATAATTAATGTACGTGCGATATCTTAAACACGGGTAATTATAAAGTCTAATAGAAGCCCTGATTCGGTTCGGGATAGGACGGGAGTGTAACATTAATTCTCTAGTGGGATGAATTAATGTTCTCGGGCCAAATTATATGTTCTGGGCTGAACATAAGAGTATTTGGGCCTGAAAGAAGCCCAAACCCTATGCCTTCTAATCGATCCCTAGTCTGGCCCATGAAGCCTTTGGAGGTTATATAAAAGAGCCTTAAGTTAGTCTTGAAAACCCTAGCACACACAAAATTGAGAAAAACGGCTAGGGTTTCAAGGAGACGAAACTAAGGCACCTTCTCCACGTTTGATAGTGCGTCGTCCACCCGGTGTTCGAGCGAGGTTGGGAGACAGGCTATAAGATCCGTAGATTGGAATCAACGTCTCCATCTTCAAGGGTAACAAATCCAAAATCTGCTTTAGACGCATGTTTAAGTTTTAATTCGTTATTTATACGTTTGGCATCCGACAACGATCCCGGTGATGGACCGCCTTCGCGGGCATGTTCCAGCAGGGAAATGTGCATCAAAGTGAAGACAAAGAGCTTACAGCAGTTTACTTCCCAAATGAAGGACATGTCACTTTCAAGAAACTGTCTTCCAGTTGCAAAGTTCAAGGAAGACACATATAGACATTTTGAGGCTATCTCTACAACGGACATAACCTCAATTTGCTCTATAAATACAGAAGTGTGGAAACCATTTGAAGTGTCCAACATCCATCTAAAAGGAACAAAACCTACATTGCTGAGAAAACTTTAAAGTCCTAAGAACACTTCATTCTTAGTTTGCATTACACTTCATCTATGCTGAACCTTATTGTACATCATACAAAGCTTAGAGAGATATCCTATCATATCCACAGTGCTCAATTGTAAAGGATATCTCACCTAGTTAGAACCAACATCAACCTCTATACCTTTCAAAGAAAGTTAGAAGGTTGTTGTAGTAGAAATGTAAGGAACTGACTGTTGAGAGAAGAACGGTCCAGTTCTGAGTTGAGAAAGAGTACTAGGACTCTGAATTCATAGGGATCAAGGCACCAAGGAGTGGTGTGGTTGATCAGTGCACCTTGGCACTATAAAACAAGTTAATTCCAAGAGAAATGAATTATCCTATTAAATCAGGGAAAGTGGATGTAGGAGCTTAAGTATCTAAACCACTATAAATCTCTTGTGTAGTTTATTTTCAAGTATTTTCATTCAAACAACACATACATACACTGCACACAAACTGATATTCAAAAGACATACATTACATGTGTTGCAAAACTGTTTTTGACAAGTCTCCTAAAAAACTAGTTTGAGTGTTAACAAGAATTTCAGAATTAAAAGGAGTTTAAACATAAGGGCTAAACATAATTCCGCACTTATAACTTAATTATATAGTTATTCAACTAAGTACTCTATAGTACTTAGTGGTTTGATTATCTTCTGAAAGTTATACATATCAAAAGAGTTGTCCAGGACAACCTTGGTGAAAGCCTAATTTGCTTAAAGTTTGAAAATATTTGCATACAAGTGTATTACCCCTCCCCCCATACACTTGTTATCTACTTCTTTCAGGACCAACAAATGGTATCAAAGCAGGGGTTCAAAGACCACTGCTTCTGAAAATCCATTTTGATTTTCAAAAACCATATTTTAGTGTGGTCACTGAACTGATCTTTCTGAACTCTTAACACATTTGTTATTTAACCCTATTATTTGAGAGATGGCAGACAAAAACAACAACAATGCAGCTGTTCCTCATAATGATGTGGAGACCATCAACAATATGGCTCCAGATCCAGTCAATCACATATCTCATCACAAGCTGCCAATGTTCTCAATTGAGAACTATGACTTCTGGAAAATTAGGATGAGAGCTCATCTTGTATGTCTTCACAATGAGATGCTGAGGGTCATCACAAGGGGACCATTCACATTCACTCAAGCTAACCCTAGGGTTACTGAAGCTCAAAGAGTTGATCCAAGGCAGGAGCTCCCCAAAGATGAAGATTACCTCACCACTGAAGAAAGAAGGAGACATAACCTCAACTATCTTGCAATGAACACTCTCTATCAAACTATTCCAGATGTAGTAATGGGGAGAGTCTACAACTGCACAACAACCAAAGAAATTTGGGACACCCTTGCTGAAATGTGTGAGGGTACTGACAAAATCAAGGAGAACAAGCTTCAAGTTATTGTGCAAAAGTTTGAACAACTCACAATGGAGTCAGAAGAGTCCATTGACAAGTTTGCTGGTAGATTCACGGATATAATGAATAAGATCAACTCATTGGGCAAAGTGTACTCCAAGAGGGAGATTGCTCTGAAGATTCTAAGAAGTCTCACTCCAAAGTGGGATGTATATTCTGTAATGATGCAGAATACTAAAGATCTTTCCACCATGCCCATGCAACAAGTCTTCTCTGAACTCAAAGCTTATGAATTTGATCTCAACATAAGAAAGCCAACTGAGGAACCTTTTTTACCAACCAAAGGAGTGGCATTCAAGGCCAAAGATGCTAAACCAGAAATCCAGTCCACTCCTAGATCATCAAAGTCAGTCTCTAAGGCTGAAATGAAGGAAGAACTTGCCCTCATGGCTAGAAGATTTGAAAAACTCAACTCAAGATTTGGTAGATACAAAAAATTCTACCAAGACAACAAGGTCAGGAGAAGGTACAACTCTCCTGAAGCTAAGGCTGAGGACAAAAGGCCTGAAGAAAAGAAGTCAGAGGACAAGTACTCTGACAGAAGAATGTCCTACAGATCTGAACCTTCATCATCTAGAAGAAGAGATGATTCAAAGAAAGATGATGATGAGGACCTATGTTACAACTATAACAAGAAGGGGCATTTTCAGTATGATTGCCCTGAGCTCAGCTCCAAGGAGAGAAAAGAGAGGCAAGCTAAAAGAGACAGGAGATTCACCAATAGAAAAGCAATGATGGCTGGTGATGAGTCTCAAAGTGCTGAAAGCTTCAACTCTTCTAATGATGGACTGTTTTCAAACAGTGATGATGATGACATATGCAACATGGCCATAGAAGATGATGAGGTATCTTCTACTTCTAGCTCACCATCATTTCAATCACTGAACACTAGTGATATCAACCTTAAACTTTCCTTTGGGAAGTTGATGGAAGATTTCACCAGGTTATAAGAACTTCATGATAACTGTGTGAGAAAATGAAACACTGAGTATTGAACTTGCAAAAACTTCTCAAAATGAACCTGTAGTTGATGTCAAGTCTACTGAGTTGTATCAACAAGCCTTGAGAGAACTTGATGAAGCTTCTCTCAGAATAATTGAACAACAAAGACAGATTGATGAACAACTACTTGTTCAGAAGAGAAAGGACTTTGAACTTAAGATTCTTCAAGTTAAATTTGAAAACCTCTCACATAAGTATGATGTTCTTAAATAAAGTGAAGAGAGCCTGAAAAATAAGATGTCTGCTATGAATAAATCCTCTAAGTCAATAGAGGAAATCCAAAGCTTCCAGAGACCCATGGCTCAAAAGAGTGGATTGGGATATGATCCATTCGAATCTTAACCGTGTCTTAGTGTTGCTTCAACAAGTAACACTAAGAGAATCTTTGTTAAATCAGTGGCACAACAACCTGAAAATGAAGTAACTCACCTACTGAACAAAGGAAAGGGCAAAATGCATAAAGTGCCTACTCAAGTATTACAGGGAACAAGGCCCATACCTAAGGAAAAGGCCAAAGTTCCTGAATACAAGAGGAATGATGTTCAGCAGAGTAGACCCAATGGAAGGGCAACTCATCTGAACAACATTCAGAGAGGTTGTCCAAGGTATGTTCAGCCTAAGCCAACTCTACTGAGGCAACCTCAGTTGAACAGACCTAAGGTCAACTCTCCTAGGCACAATAAAATGAGACAACCAAAACCCTATATGCCAAAGGGTAATGGTCATCTATATGCCTATCCTCAAAGATTCCCTCAAGTTGCACAAAGAACTCATAAGTTCAGGAGAACTGTCAACTCTCCTGATACTTACAGAGTCAACACTTTCACACACTCTTTTCCAAAGGCATTTAAGGGAAAAACTGTGTATGTTGATGCAAGAGGAAAACAACTTAGCCACTTTGAATCAATCAGCGTTATTAGGCAATTTGGGTTCCTAAAGGTACAACTAACCTCTCAGGACCCAAAATTTAAAGGGTACCTAAAGCTTGATCATTGCAGGTACCAAGGGACCACAAGAATATGTGGAGCTGGAACAAATGGACAGCATGGTACTTGGATAGTGGTAGTTCAAGGCACATGACTGGAAACAAATCACCCCTCACTGAATTCATTGAACAAGAAGGTCCTAATGTCACATTTGGAGACAGCTCACAAACAACAACAAAAGGAGCCTTTGGATTGCCTTCAGAAGGAAGGAATCTAGATACCTATGGAGCTGGACATGAGCAGGAAGCAATTCAAGATTGGCTCATTGTTTCAGGTCCAGTTTCCTCTACACAGCACAAGAACACACTCAAACCTGAGTTTCTTACACTCTTTGAGGTGGTGACAAAGAGTATGTTGAGCAATACTGGAAGTTTGGAGCAAGTAAGCTCTCCAAGAATTAGGATTATGGCTGCTGTGATTGATGTCAGTGACAAGGGCATCAATTTCAACTGGAGAGATTTCATCATGGGGGAAATGATGAAAGAAAAGGCTAAATTCAAGGTGAAAGCCTACATAAAGGTGGTGCTAGAAGGGAAATTGAGATATTGCACAAGGGCAAGTCTCCTGATAGAAAGATTTCCCCACTATATTGAGATACAGACCTTTGCTAAGCCTCTTCCAGCTCAAAATACAATGTTCAGGAAGTTGTCAAAGAAGGCTGAGAAAAGAAAACAGCAGATGGTCAAACCTGCTGAAGAAGATATGAAGAAAAAGCCCAAAATGAAGCCTAGGACCAAGGCAAGGGTTGTGAAAATAAGGAAAATCAGCAAAAGTCCTTCAGAAGAAGACTCTGCCATTCAGCAGAGTTGGACTGTTGGGAATAAAATGAGATATGTTTTGATCTAATACCAAAACCCCCTGAGACATGCCTAAGTCAAATTGATAGTGTTCTAAAAATGTTAGAACACATAGCATAAGGCTAGATGAGAAGCTGAAATGTTAGGCAGCTCTTAGACAATTAGATGCACAATTTGAGGGGGAACCTATGCTTTGAAGATGATCAAGATCAAGTCCCCTCAAGGCTCAAATTCTGGAACAATCACTTAAGAGCAAGGACACTCTATGGAAAACCAAATGCTCTGATCAGGAGAGTTATCCAGAGAAGATGTTCTTATGCAAGAACAAGATTGTAAAGCTCAAAAGGACAAATCCAATAAGATGATCTGATCAGGAGAGTTGTCCAAAGAAGCTAGCCACATGCAAGAACAACTTTACTTAACTCAAAAGGACAAGACTACTCAAAGGTTTTGATCAGGAGAGTTGTCCAGAGAAGCCAACTCTATGTGAAAAGTGCTCTGATGCTAAAAGACCAAATATGCTGATCAGAAGAGTTGTCCAGAAGAGTTGTCTCAGCATGATTGAATCAGAACAGATGCTCTAAAGGTTGAAGGTCAACTATGCTGAAGAATTAGAGACAACCATACCCTAAAGAAATACAATGCAACATGCCAAGATCATCTTGGAGTGAAATAAAGGGAAAGAGCCAAGTCATCTGAAGAAGAGCAAGCCAACCTTGCTGAAAATCAAAACTGCTGATAGTGATAAGGAGAGTTGTCCAGTTGATAAGGAATGTTGTCCTATCAGTGGATCAACCTTCAGAAGCCATGTCCAAGTCCTAACAAGAAGTCAAACATTGGGAAAAGTGCTGCAGAATGAAGACAAAGTCTTACAAGCCGTTTATTACCCAAATGAGGACATGTCACTATCAAGAATCTGTCTTCCAGTTTGAAGAACTCAAGGAAGACATTTATAGCAATTTGGGGCTGCCTCTCCAACGGGCAAATCCTCCATTTTGTCTATAAATACAGAAGTGTGAAGACCAATTGAAAGCAACCAACCTCAACCTTGATAAGAATATCCAACTATCCTACAAGTTGACAAGTGCTCTTAAGCTTTCAAAGAGACTATCTTAGTCTTTATACACTTCTTCTAAGCTGAACTCATTGTATATTCATACACAAGCTTAGAGAGATATCCTATCCTTATACACTGATCTCCATTGTAAAGGATATCTCATTAGTTGGAACCTTACTTCAATCCTTACCCCTTTCAAGTGAGAAAGTGAGAAGGTTGTAGTAGTAGAAGTGGTAGGAGCTGACTGTTGAGACAAGAACAGTTCAGTTCTGAGTTGAGAAGAGGGTACTAGGACTCTAGACATCCTAGGGATCAATTCACCAAGGAGTGGTGTTCTTGATCAAGTGCACCTTGGCACTATAAAACAAGTTAATTCCAAGAGTGAAGGAATTATCCTGTTAAATCAGGGAAAGTGGATGTAGGAGCTTGAGTCTCTGAACCACTATAAACTCTTGTGTTGATTTACTTTACAAGTACTTTCATACATTCAACACTGCACACAAAACTGATCTTTCAAGGATAAACATTCAAAGACTGTGCAAAACCTATTTGGACAAGTTCCCTGAAAACTGGACTGTGTTGCATTGACTAAGTGATTTCAGAAATTAAAGGAGTCTAAACTTAAAGGGCCAACCACTATTCCGCACATATAACTCCTTTAGATAGTTATTCAACTAAGTACTCAATAGTACTTAGTAGTTTGATTATCCTAGAAGAGTTAATCATCTTCAGCAGAGTTGTCCAAGACAACCTTGCTGAGCTCTGATTTGATCAAAAGTTGGAAAGAATTTCATACAAGTGTATTCCCCCCCCCCCCATACACTTGTTATATACTCCTTTCAGGACCAACAAGTGGTATCAGAGCAGGGGTTCAAAGACCACTGCTTCTGAAAAGCCATCTTGGCTTTCAAAGTCACATATTTGCTGTGGTCACTGAACTGATCTATCTGAAATCCTTTGTATCTAGTGTGTAATCTCTTCTTGAAGAAATGTCAAGAGGAAATAACAACAATCAGAACCAGCAGCAGCAGAACCCTGATCAGAACATCAATGCTGCAGTTCCACCTCCTGCTAACCAAGGATTGGATAACATGGCAACAAATTCAGTCAATCACATATCTCATCACAAATTGCCCATGTTCTCAATTGATAACTATGATTTCTGGAAAATCAGAATGAGGGCTCATCTTGCATCTCTTCATACTGATATGTTGAGAGTGATCACAAGAGGACCTTTTGTGTTCACCTTTGTCAATCCGAGAGTCACAGAGGCTCAAAGGGCAGATACAAGAGATGTACTACCCAAAGATGAAGATGACTTCACTACTGATGAAAAGAGGAAGGATAATCTGAACTATCTAGCAATGAACACCCTCTATCAAAAAATTCCAGATGCAGTCATGGGAAGAGTCTACCACTGCACAACAGCCAAAGAAATTTGGGATACTCTTGCTGAAATGTGTGAGGGCACTGAAAAGATCAAGGAGAACAAACTCCAAGTTGCTGTGCAGAAGTTTGAACAATTTTCAATGGAGTCTGATGAGTCCATTGACAAATTTGCTGGTAGATTCACTGATGTGATGAATGAGATTAACTCATTGGGCAAGATTTACACCAAGAGAGAGGTTGGATTGAAGATCTTGAGAAGTCTCACTCAAAAGTGGGATGTCTATGCTGTAATGATGCAAAACACCAAAGATCTTTCCACCATGCCCATGCAACAAATCTTCTCTGAACTCAAAGCTTATGAGTTCGACCTCAATAGAAGAAAGCCTATTGAGGAACCTTCAAATCCTTCTAAGGGAGTGGCATTCAAAGCCAAAACAGCTGAACCAGAGATGCAGCCCACTCCAAGATCATCAAAGTCAGTCTCAAAGACTGAAATGAAGGAAGAACTAGCCTTGATGGCTAGAAGGTTTGAAAAGTTGAACTCAAGGTTTGGTAGATACAAGAAATTCTACCAGGAGAACAAATTCAGGAGATACAACCCTCCTGAAGCACAGGCTGAAGTCAAAAAGCCTGAAGAGAAAAGATCAGAGGACAAGTACTCTGATAGGAGAAGGTCCAGTAGAGTTGAACCTTCATCATCAAAAAGAAGAGAAGAATCAAAGAAAGAAGATGATGAAGATCTGTGCTATAACTGTAAAAAGAAAGGGCACTTCCAGTATGACTGCCCTGAATTAAGCTCTAAGGAGAGAAGAGAGAGGCAGGCCAAAAGAGACAGAAAATTCACCAATAGAAAAGCCATGATGGCTGGTGAAGAATCTGATAGTGATGAGAGCTTCAACTCTTCTGATGGACTATTCTCCAACAGTGAAGATGATGATGATGTTTGCAACATGGCTCTTGAGGATGAAGAGGTATCCTCTACTTCTAGTTCACCATCATTCATTTCACAGAACAATAGTGAGGTTAACTTGAAGTTTTCCCTTGGAAAGTTGATGGAAGATTTCACTCTGTTACAAGAATTTCATGATAACTGTGTGAGAGAAAATGAAAGATTGGCCATTGAACTTGCCAAAAACTCTGAGGTAGTTGTTGATGTCAAGTCTACTGAGTTGTATCAACAAGTCTTGAGAGAGCTTGAGGAAGCAAATCTCAGGATAATTGACCAACAAAAGGAGATTGATGATCAACTTCTCTCTCAGAAGAGAAAAGATTTTGAACTTAAAATTCTCAATGCTAAATTTGAAAACCTCTCACATAAATATGATATTCTTAAATCAAGTGAAGAGAGTCTGAAATTAAAGATGTCTGCTCTGAAGAAATCCTCTAGAGCAATAGAGGAAATTCAGAGTTATCAAAGACCTATGGCTCAAAGAAGTGGATTAGGTTTTGATCCATTTGAATCTTCACCTTGTCTTAGTGTTGCTTCTGTAAGTAACACTAAGAGAATCTTTGTTAAGTCAGTGGCACAAACTGAAAATGAAGTGATTCAACCACTGAACAAAGGAAAGGGCAAAATGAATGATCTGCCTACTCAAGTGATTCAGGAGAATAGGCCAAAGCCTAAGGAAATGGCCAAAGCTCCTGAACATAAGAGGAATGTTGGTCAGTAGAGTAGACCCAATGGAAGGACAACTCTACTGAACAATGTTCAGAGGAATTATCCCAAGTATAATCAGTCTAGGCTAACTCTTCTAAGAAAGCCTCAGCTGAATAGACCCAAGGATAACTTTCCTCAAAGGCAAAATAAAATGAGACAACCAAAACCCTTCATGCCAAAGGGTAATGGTCATAAAAAGGCCTTTCCTCAAAGATCTCATCAAGTTGCACAAATAACTCATAAGTTCGGGAGAATTGACAACTCCCCTGAAACTTACAGAGTTAACACATTCACACATACTTTCCCAAGGGCATTTAAGGGAAAGACAGTGTATGTTGATGCACAAGGAAATCAACTTAGCCACCTTGAATCAATCAAGATTATTAGGCAAGTTTGGGTTCCTAAAGGTACAGCTAACCTCTCAGGACCCAAAACTCAAAGGGTACCTAAACCTATCTAATTGCAGGTACCATTGGGCCACAAGAAGAGGAGCATGAACAAAAAGACAACATGGTACCTTGACAGTGGATGCTCAAGGCACATGACTGGAAACAAGGAACTCCTCACTCACTTCATTGAAAAAGAAGGCCCAAATGTCACCTTTGGAGACAGCTCACAAGCAACAACAAAAGGTTATGGTACTTTGATGATTGGTAACATCAAAGTAACCAATGTATCTTATGTAGCTGGTCTCAAATATAATCTCCTAAGTATCAGTCAATTCTGTGACAAAGATTTTAATGTTGAGTTCTCAAGTGGAAAATGTCTAATTAAGGATAAAACTCAACAAACCCTATTGACTGGAACTAGGAAGGGAAATGTGTATTTTGCAGACTGGGACAAGTCTACTGATGCTGCATGTTTTATTGCTAAAAGCTCTAGTGAACAAAGTTGGTTATGGCACAAGAGGCTAAACCACCTGAACTTCAAATCTATGAATAAACTTGCTAGAAATGCATTAGTCAAAGGACTGCCTAATGAGGTTTTCATTAAAGAACATGTGTGTAAGCCATGTCAAGAAGGAAAACAGATTAAAGCCTCATTTAACCAGTCATCTCCACTGAAAGGGTACTTGAACTTCTACATATGGATCTGTTTGGACCAATTAACCCTTCAAGCATAAATGGTAGAAAATACACATTGGTGGTAGTAGATGACTTCTCTAGGTTCACATGGGTAGTATTTCTCCTTAATAAGAAGGAAACACAAGTCAAACTACCTGAACTTCTTAAGAGATTGTCAAATGAGAAAAGCCTTAGCATTATCAAGATAAGATCGGATAAAGGCACTGAGTTCATTAATTCATACATCAATGAGTACTGCACATCAAATGGAACAGCTCATGAAACCTCAGCAGCTAGAACTCCCCAACAAAATGGAGTTGCAGAAAGAAGAAATAGAACTTTAAAAGAAGCTGCTAGAACCTTAATTGCTGATTCAAATTTACCTAAGAGGTTTTGGGCTGAAGCTATAAACACTGCATGCCATACTCAAAATAGATGTTTGATCACTAAGGGGCAAGGCAAAACCCCCTATGAACTCTGGAAAGGAAGAATGCCTAAAGTGTCATACTTTCATATATTTGGTTGCAAATGTTTCATTCACAATAATGGGAAAGAACAGTTGAAAGCCTTTGACAGCAAAGCTGATGAGGGAGTATTTCTTGGATACTCTCAAATCAGTAGAGCTTTCAGAGTCTACAACAAGAAAACCCTTATAGTGGAAGAAACACCTCATGTTGTGTTTGATGAGTCTATCTTTGAGATCAGGAATGATCATTTGGAACCTGAAGAAATCACACAGAGGACAACCAGATTAAGCCTAAAAGACAAAGACACTGAATTCATAGATGTTGTTCAAACCAATCTGCCTGAAAAACCCACATTGGACAACAATCCTGAAGGCAACCTTCCTGAGACAAACCCCACTGATGGAAATGGTGAACTGAATGATCCAATCCCAGTTCACATCCAGGTAACAACTATGATGAGACATTTGCACCTGTGGCAAGGCTAGAAGCAATAAGGCTCTTTCTAGCCTATGCAGCCCACAAGAGGTTCAAAGTATACCAAATGGATGTCAAGAGTGCCTTTCTGAATGGAGTCTTGAAAGAAGAAGTCTATGTGGATCAACCACCAGGTTTTGAAGTTGGAAACCAAGTTTACAGACTCAAGAAAGCTCTATATGGACTCAAACAAGCCCCTAGGGCTTGGTATGATACACTGTCACAATTCCTTATGGATCATGGATTCACCAAGGGAACTGTGGACAGAACTCTCTTCAGAATCTCTGAAGGAGAGGACATCTTGCTTGTCCAAATTTATGTGGATGACATAATTTTTGGATCCCCTAATGAGAAGCTGTGTGAGAAATTCTCCAAGCTCATGCAAAGCAAGTTTGAGATGTCCATGATGGGGTTGATGAACTTCTTTTTGGGTCTACAAGTCAAGCAATCTAAAGAAGGAGTCTTCATCAACCAAGCTAAGTACACCAGAGAAATGATCAAAAAGTTTGGGTGTACAACTAGCAAGCCAGTAAAGATCCCTATGAACACAAATTGGAAGATGGATCCTGATGAGAGTGGTATTCCAACCAACTCCACTGAGTATAGAGGAATCATTGGATCACTCCTCTATCTCACTGCCAGCAGACCTGATATCACCTTTGCAGTAGGTGTTTGTGCAAGGTTTCAAGCAAATCCTAAGAAAAGCCACCTTGAGGCTGCAAAGAGGATTTTGAGGTCCCTCAAAGGCACTGAGAATCTAGGCCTTTGGTACCCTGCTGATGACAATATTGAGCTAACTGGCTACTCAGATGCTGATTATGGAGGATGTAGGATTGACAGAAAGTCCACCTCAGGGACTTGTCAATTCTTGGGCAACAAACTCATATCTTGGTTCTCCAAGAAACAAAATACAGTGGCCACCTCCACCACTGAAGCTGAATATGTTGCAGCTGGAAGTTGTTGTGCTCAAATTCTTTGGCTAAGACAACAACTCAGAGACTACAAAGTCAACTCTACTGAAGTGCCAATTTTCTGTGATAACAATAGTGCCATTGCTATATCACAAAATCCTGTCTTGCACATAAGATGCAAACATGTGGACATCAAGCACCACTTCATTAGAGATCATGTGGAGAAGAAGGATATCAAGTTGGTGAAAATTCACACAGACCTTCAAAAAGCTGATATACTAACTAAGCCACTTGCAGAGGCAAGGTTCCTGGAATTATCAGCAGAGTTGGGACTTCTTGATCCAGGGAAGTTGGAAAAATGAGTCCAAAGAAGTTCATTGATTGAGGGGGAAATAAACTCAAACTTCAGCAGACTTGGTCAAGTCTACTGAAAATCAGAAATATGACCTTACCTCTTCAGGACACTTGTCCATTGACATTCAGAACCTTTGTCCACATCTCTTCAGGACACTTGTCCAAGTAGGGTCAGATAAGTTGTCTCAGCTATCAAACCAAATCTTGGTATGATAAGCACATATTTTTTGGTGATTAATACCTACTTCGAAATCTGTCCCATTGAAATACAGTTTTCACCTTTCTGGGATTTAATTTGTCTCCCACCCAAAAGGTCACTTTCCATGCATTAAATGCCAAGATTTAACTCTTGTTTGCATTAAACTTTTTGGGACATGATCTATCTCGAAAAACCCCCAGCCTTAAACAAACATTAAAAACCACCCACGTTTTGAATAAAACAGTTATTTCACTGTTACATTGGTTTTTGACCATTGGATCAAAAATGGACAACTCCCCTGAAATCAATCCTAGCCGTCCATTTTGGATTTCCATTTTTGCTCACCTTTGAATTTCATCAAGACCTTACCAACTCATTGACAAACATTCTTTTTAGAATATTCACAAGTCTTAAGATCCCCACAAACACTTCTTCCCCAAGTATTCGAAACCCTAACTCAAATTTTCTTCAAACTCTCTCAAAGCTCTCTCTGCAAATTTCAATGGCCCCCAAAGTTAGACCTGAGATGCTTGTTGATTTCTCTAACAAGGATCTAGACCTGGATTTTGGCTACTTAAGCAATAAACACAATCTTCATTTTGAGCCAATAGTATCCTTTGAGAATGAGGATCCTGAAATCACACCAACCTTGAGATGGTTGAGGAGAGCTGGACTTCAAAAGTTCATGGAGGAGAAACCAAGCTCTTGCTTGGAGAGCTACATGGCAGAATTCTTTGCCTTCCTCAAGTGGAGAGGCAAACCTGAGGATGGTGAAGTATCAACCAGATTATCTTACACTGCAGAAGGAGAGGAGGAGGAGAGATTCCACAGAGTAAAATTCTCCTCAGAGGATCTGGAAGGAGCTTTTGGATTGCCTTATGAGGGAAGGAATCCAGAAGTTTATGGTACTGGCCATGAAGATGAGATAGCCCAAGAATGGCTATTAGTTCCAGGCCCTCTCTCCTCAACTCAAAACAAGAAGACTCTCAAACCAGAGTTTCTCAACCTTTTTGAGGTAGTTGCTAAGAGTCTCTTAAGCAACACTGGAAGCTTAGAGCAGGTCAGCCATCCAAGGATCAGAATCATGGCTGCCATTATTGATGCCAGTGATAAGGGCATTAAGTTTGATTGGAGGACCTTCATCATGTCTGAGATGATGAAGGAGAAGGCTAAATTCAAGGTGAAAACCCACAATAAGGTGGTGCTAGAAGGGAAAATCAAGTATTGCACCAGGGCAAGCTTGTTGATTGAGAGGTTTTCCCACTATTCCCAGATGCAGACCTTTGCAAAGCCCCTCCCAGCCCAGAAGATCTTGTTCAGAAAGCTTAGCAAGAAAACTGAACAGAGAAGGATGCTCATGGCCAAACCTGCTGAAGAACAGGAGGAAGAGAAGCCTAAGATGAAAAAGAGAACAAAGGCCAGAGCTGTCAAAACAAGAAAAATGTCTCAATTATCCTCAAGAGAAGCCTCAGGAGCATCAGCTGAAGTTGATGCAGTGGCAGAAGAGGGAGTGAGTGTGCCTTCTGACCACTCAGAAGAGTTGAGGAGGAAGTACAATGAGACTAGGCAAAAGAAGAAGGGTGATAAGAGAATCAGCGAAGTTGTCCCTGAGAAGGAAGGAAGTGGAAGCAGTAGGGCCAGCAAGAGAAGGGCCAAACCTACTGAGAAGGTGTTGGAGCTTCAAGAAGAAAGGTCTCTTCAATTGGCTCTAAGGGAGAGCAGAGCTGAAAGCAGGACCAAATCCATGTCAAGGACTAATTCATCTGGTTCTGGAACTCCAGAATCCAAAGTCCCTGAAGGTCAACCTATAGAGGCCAACCTCCCTGAAACTCAGTACCTTGAGCCCAACTCCCCTGAAACCCATGTTACCCCTTCCAACCAACCCATCACCCCCATTAACCTCACAAAGAGATACTCTCCTGAGGGAAGTGTGCAGAGAAGTATGATAGATGTGCTAGCTGACATAGCTGTAGATGAGACAAGATTAAAATCTCCCCTTGACTCATCTATGCTCAATTATTCAAAGCTTTTAGAAGATGCACTCTTTGAGCCAACCCCCCTGAGCAAAGCCCCTTCAGATCCACTGCTCTCAAAAGCAACTGAAGATCCTTCTACTGTACCCAACCCATCTGAAGCCAATATCCCTGAACTTAATCTGCCTGAAGCCACATTAGGAGAACCCAGAGCCAACTCCCCTATAACCCAAAGTCCCCATTCAAGTGGAGATGAGGAGGAGTATACTTTTGAAAGTATGCTCAGAGGAGGAGCCAAGGCTACTGTGGACAGTTTGTATCCACAACTTGCTGAATTTCCAAGAATTCAGAAGGCCTTTCATGATTTAAGGATGCTTGTTGATGTGAAAGACAAATCTATGATGGAGATATCACAAGTCATCCAAGATAAGGGTGCAAACTGGTGGCAAATAGAGGAAAACAAGTTGCTACACTTTGCTGGAGTTTCAAAGACAAGATTTCTCATTGATGAGGAGATTTTTGCAAAGCTGGTAGCTGACAAGATTGAGGAGGAGAAAGAAAGAAAAGCCAAGGGAATCAAACACCCTGACAGTAGCTCCAATGATGATGATTCCCCTGATGATCCCTCAAACCCTTCAAATCCCAACCCTCCTGAAACCCCTCAAGCCAATCTCCCTGAATCCTTTCAACCCAAGTCTTCTATAACAGACAGACTTTCAAACCCTCCTAAAACCTATCATAGGAAAGGCTCTGTATCTTCAGAGGTGTTGACCAAGGGTGGTAACACAACCAAAGACACATCTGCCAATGAAGGTTCTCCTGAACCCAAGGCACAGCCTAAAGATGTTGAGGTTCCTGTACTAGAGGCTAGTTTGATTAAGGCCTATTCAGTGTCAGAAGAGTTGGACACTGATCAGCCCTTAATCATTCAGGATGACTCAGTGGCTGCTGAGATAAGCACTGTGATCTCCTCACAACTGCCATCTTTGAACCTTGTTGAAGGTGGAGATGCTGCAGGTTTAGGAGAAGGAGTTGAAAAGGAAAGTAGTTTTGAAAAATCAGAGGGAGTTATGGATGATAGAGAGGTAGTTATCACTAAGATTGTGAGTGTACCAACATATGAGGGTGGTATAAGTGAGGAAGGACAGGTTATTCTTGAAGTCAAATCTGAACTTCAAGAATCCCTTGATGAAAGGAGGCCTGATTCCTTGAGTGAGAACATTATTAAAGAAGGGAGAAAAGAACAAGTTGAAAATGAGAAGAAGACTGCTGATGTATCAGAGTCTTATGCAAAAGAAATTGAGGGAGATGAGTGCTTATTTCGTAACATGTTTGACTTGTCTAATATTGCAGGTATCTCTCTTGACCAAATTTTTGCAGATGAGTTCTTAACAGATGCACCTATCCAAGTAGACACAGGCTCAGCTCAGGCCTTACTTGGAATGCAATCAGAGAAGTTGGACTCCTTGGCTCATCAAGTCCAATCTGCTCATGCTGAAACTTCAGGAGCATTGAATGAGCAAGGAAGGACTCTAGCATCTGTAGAAATGAGGCTCACTGGCTCTGAAGATGTTGTGCTACCAACCCTTGAGGCAAGGATCAGTGGTGTGGAATCTGGTCTCCAAACCATCTCCACTGAAGTTCAAAATGCCAAATCAACCATGGAAGCCATCTCAGAGGAGGTCAAGAAAGAGCAAAAGCTGCTGAGAGATAATCACAATGCTAATGTCAAAGCTCTCAGGCTCACTGTCAAACAATGTATTGGAAAGAAGACTGCATTGCAAAAAAGAAGAGCTGAAGAGCAAAGGCTAGCTATGGTGAAAGCAGCCTCTGAAAAGTTTTCCCAAGATGTGCTGGCCAACATTGCTGAAGGTGCAGTGGCCAACCTCACTGAGCTCCTGAAAGCTAAATTGGATGCATCTCTTAAGGCAACCATGGAGGAGGTTGTCCAACAGAAAATGAAGCCTGTTCTTGCCTTTCTCAGCTTGAGCAGTGACAAGATGCAAAATATACATGATGAGAATGTATATTTATTGGAAGAAATGAAGTCTCTAACCCAAGCCCAGTCCTTATTGGCATCTACAATGAGTGACCTGAAGCCAGAATGTTTTGATGCTGCCAAAAAGGGGGAAAGGGAAAGAGCAAGGGCAAAAGGTGCCTTAGTGATTGGTAGTCCAGTAAAAGGGAAGGACAAAGCCCCTGAAGGAAAGGGAAAAGAGCCAGCAGTGCTGAACTTGGAAGAATTGGATGAAGAGGAGCAGTTAGCACTTGCTTTGAAGAATTCAATGGCCTCAGCTCAAGAGGAGAGAGTAAGGCTACAACAAAGACCAGGTGGTGAAGTATCAGGTTTGGACAAGAATGCTGAAGGTGTCCAAACTAGAGGAAAGATCAAAAAGGCCCAAGGAAAGAAGAGACAAGTTGAGAAATTCACTGACTTCCCCAACAGCCTTGATCTTCCACCTGAATTCAGAATTGTTGATGATGAGCCTACCTCAAAGAAGGCCAAAACTGCTGAAAAAGACAAGTCTTCTGAATCTGACAAAAGTACTGAAGGTCCCAAGTCCACTGAAGACATTGAAGAGCTATTTACTGAAGGATTTGGACCTGAACCTAAGAAGAAGACAACTGTCCTAGCCCATGATCCATCAAAGTTGTTTCATGAAGGGTATGGCAAAGACCCTGAAACACAACAGAAACTGGCCATGATGAGGGCCCAAGAGAAAATGGACTTGATGGAAGAAGCCAACAGAGCAAGAGATGAGAGGAGAGCAAACTTTCAGAAACCAAGAAGGAGGAGAGCAACTTACAGCAAGATGAAGCCTCAACTTCTAATCCCAATGGACACCAAATATCCACACTTGGATAAATGGGTGCCAATTCAACTGAATGACACATGGGAAGAAGCCAAAAGGGAGTTTGTCTATGACTATTATGTCATTGACAGATGGAATGGAGGAGATGCAAACTCTGCCTTCACTGAGTTCATGCTAGAATACTACAGAGAGTTGTATCAACAACTACTTGCAGCTGCTGACATTGCAAGAATTGAACTCAATGCTCCCAAGCCTATCATCTACATGCCTCCAAAGCTTGAAGGATGGATTGACCAAGCAAGGATCCTAAGGGAGTTCACAGAAATTCTAAAGCTGAACAAGATGACCCTTGGCCTAAAGGAACCAACCAGGAAGCCATGGCACTCAAGAGGAGAGTGTGGGCACAATATGGGATGCTGCCACCTCCTGAGGATGATCTTTGAATGGCTAAGTCTTCTGACTTTTTCTGGGTGAAAAATTATCTTATCTGAAGATATTTTTGCTATGTGGTCAAATCTGCTGAAATTGGACAAGCCTGCTGATATGTGCATTGACATGCTGTGTGCTCTAAAATGATTTGCTCTGATACAAGAATTGATGCATTCTACTTTGCTATCTGGAATATCTTGTATTAGCTAGCTCTAGGTGTTAAAGCTCTGATATCTGAAATAAGTCTATTTTGCTCTGATCTTATGTTTAGTTGTAGTTCTTGATTTGTAATGATTCCATGCTCTGATAAGTTATCTTCAACTATCAACATGCTTGTAATGACTCTTTATATGAATGATAGTTGAACCACTTTTGAATCAAGATACATTTTTTTACAGAAATTTCTCTATGCCTATCTGTAAAACCTACTTGCAACAAAAACAGTGAATACACTAACACATTATCTTTTCAGGAATATTGACCTTAGTCATGTCTTCTGAAGATACATGTAATAGGTGTAGACAAGTCACTTTTGCTTAGATTGTGTAGGTTTTGGCATCATCAAAAAGGGGGAAATTGTTGGGAATAAAATGAGATATGTTTTGATCTAATACCAAAACCCCCTAAGACATGCCTAAGTCAAATTGATAGTGTTCTAAAAATGTTAGAACACATAGCATAAGGCTAGATGAGAAGCTGAAATGTTAGACAGCTCTTAGACAATTAGATGCACAATTTGAGGGGGAACCTATGCTTTGAAGATGATCAAGATCAAGTCCCCTCAAGGCTCAAATTCTGGAACAATCACTTAAGAGCAAGGACACTCTATGGAAAACCAAATGCTCTGATCAGGAGAGTTGTCCAGAGAAGATGTTCTTATGCAAGAACAAGATTGTAAAGCTCAAAAGGACAAATCCAATAAGATGATCTGATCAGGAGAGTTGTCCATAGAAGCTAGCCACATGCAAGAACAACTTTACTTAACTCAAAAGGACAAGACTACTCAAAGGTTTTGATTAGGAGAGTTGTCCAGAGAAGCCAACTCTATGTGAAAAGTGCTCTGATGCTAAAAGACCAAATATGCTGATCAGAAGAGTTGTCTAGAAGAGTTGTCTCAGCATGATTGAATCAGAACAGATGCTCTAAAGGTTGAAGGTCAACTATGCTGAAGAATTAGAGACAACCATACCCTAAAGAAATACAATGCAACATGCCAAGATCATCTTGGAGTGAAATAAAGGGAAAGAGCCAAGTCATCTGAAGAAGAGCAAGCCAACCTTGCTGAAAATCAAAACTGCTGATAGTGATAAGGAGAGTTGTCCAGTTGATAAGGAATGTTGTCCTATCAGTGGATCAACCTTCAGAAGCCATGTCCAAGTCCTAACAAGAAGTCAAACATTGGGAAAAGTGCTGCAGAATGAAGACAAAGTCTTACAAGCCGTTTATTACCCAAATGAGGACATGTCACTATCAAGAATCTGTCTTCCAGTTTGAAGAACTCAAGGAAGACATTTATAGCAATTTGGGGCTGCCTCTCCAACGGGCAAATCCTCCATTTTGTCTATAAATACAGAAGTGTGAAGACCAATTGAAAGCAACCAACCTCAACCTTGATAAGAATATCCAACTATCCTACAAGTTGACAAGTGCTCTTAAGCTTTCAAAGAGACTATCTTAGTCTTTATACACTTCTTCTAAGCTGAACTCATTGTATATTCATACACAAGCTTAGAGAGATATCCTATCCTTATACACTGATCTCCATTGTAAAGGATATCTCATTAGTTGGAACCTTACTTCAATCCTTACCCCTTTCAAGTGAGAAAGTGAGAAGGTTGTAGTAGTAGAAGTGGTAGGAGCTGACTGTTGAGAGAAGAACAGTTCAGTTCTGAGTTGAGAAGAGGGTACTAGGACTCAAGACATCCTAGGGATCAATTCACCAAGGAGTGGTGTTCTTGATCAAGTGCACCTTGGCACTATAAAACAACTTAATTCCAAGAGTGAAGGAATTATCCTGTTAAATCAGGGAAAGTGGATGTAGGAGCTTGAGTCTCTGAACCACTATAAACTCTTGTGTTGATTTACTTTACAAGTACTTTCATACATTCAACACTGCACACAAAACTGATCTTTCAAGGATAAACATTCAAAGACTGTGCAAAACCTATTTGGACAAGTTCCCTGAAAACTGGACTGTGTTGCATTGACTAAGTGATTTCAGAAATTAAAGGAGTCTAAACTTAAAGGGCCAACCACTATTCCGCACATATAACTCCTTTAGATAGTTATTCAACTAAGTACTCAATAGTACTTAGTAGTTTGATTATCCTAGAAGAGTTAATCATCTTCAGCAGAGTTGTCCAAGACAACCTTGTTGAGCTCTGATTTGATCAAAAGTTGGAAAGAATTGCATACAAGTGTATTCCCCCCCCCCCCATACACTTGTTATATACTCCTTTCAGGACCAACAAGACAAAGTTGCTGAAGAGGGTGTTGATGTGCCATCTGATTCTGAGGAACTAAGAGAGAAGTTCCCTATGGCAGTAAAGAAGAAAAAGGGAGAGATGAGGGTCAGGGAAGTTGTACCTGAAGAAGGAAGTGGGAGCTCCAGGGCAAGCAAGAGAAGGGCCAAACCTTCTGAAAAGATGCAGGACTTGCAGGAGGAAAGGACCTTGCAAATTGCTCTAAAGGAAAGTAGAGCTGAAAGTAGATCAAAGTCCAAATCCAAATCCAAATCCAACTCTCCTTAAGCTGGAACTCCTGAATCCAAGTTTCCCGAAGCCCATCATTCAGAGCCCAACTCCTGAATCCAAGTTTAGCTGACATTGCAGAGTATGAATCAATATTGCTCTCACCCCTTGATTTATCCATGCTGAATTACTCTAGATTCCTTGAAGCTGCACTTTTTGAACCAACTCCCGTTAGTAAAGCCCCTTCAGGAACAGTGCTCTTTACAGCTGTAATACCCATAAAATTTATTATTGAGATTTATATGTATAATTATTTATTTTATGTATTTTAAAATTATATTATAATTGTTAGTCTATTGAAATAAATATTTAAAACCATGTTTTATAATTTTAAATTCAGTCCTTATCTCAAAGTTCAAGCCCAATCTCAAAGCCCATTCATAATATACTATATATATATATATATATATTATATTTTACCCTAATTTTAGAGGACAATTGTTAATCTAACTACACGACGATTTCAGAAGTTCAAAGTCTACGGTATTTTCTCCATTTTTCTTAATTCCTCCATCATTGTAAATATATATAGAGTTTCATACGCCAGTCGTGTATATATATATATATATATGTGTGGATGTGTCATGTGTGCGGTGATGTGCGTGTGATGTCAATTGTCATAGATTAGTTACAATTTTCTGTAATTTAATTGTTCAATGTTGTTAGAATAGATTAGGTTATATTTTAATTTAATTAAGTGAAAGTATAAATGAATGCTTTATACATGAATTTCAATACTCATTCGTCACATTTGGAAGTTTTCACTTGAGATTTCAATTAGTATGACTCATATGATCAGTATGTGAGTTTTTGAATTCACTAAATTGGGAATTTTACCTAGTACTTAATTATTAAATTAGTTCCAAGAGTTCTGGTAGGATATACATATTTTTCTCTTAATTTTGGAGGAATTAAATTTAAAATATATTAAATTTAATGCTAGGTGACAGTAATTACAAGAAGTAAGCTAAGGACGTTTGCATCAATTACATTCAAGACGTTCATTACGAGGTGGGGTTTAATTGCATTAATTCCTACAGTGGTTTGGTAGTGATTTATTGCATGTTTATTCTTTATTAAATGCTTTCAATATATTTCGAGTTGTCTGCTATGTGAGTTGTTCCTATGTTATTCAAATGGCAAAGTTATCTAATAGCCAGGGGCTCCAAATGGGGTCCGGGGCCGACGGGTCTTCGGGTGTAACCCGCCGTGCTCACTACGTGTGGGAATACCTTAGTCATTAATTTGGCTTTGGGAAGGTCCACAAACATGCGAAGTCTACGTGTGAGAATACCTTAGTCATTAATTTGGCTTTGGGAAGGTTCACAAAACTCTATTGACAAAGTTACGATGGCAAAGTTACAAGGGCAAAGTGCATGTGGCAAAGTATCTATGATAAGGTTTATGTTGCAATGAGCTAGAATATGTGATTGTTATTCAATTAGTACCGACATCTTGTTTGTTTATTTTTAGTATTTAATTTAGAATAATTATGCCCCATTGAGTGTGCTTGCATACTCATCCCTATATTTAACATTTTTCAGGTTGAAGAGCTGATGGTGAGGAGAGGTGGTGGATGTCAATTAATTCGTCACAATTTATTATAAGAACTTTATAAATTTTCAAGTGTTTCACTATTGTGACTTTTAGGAGATATTCTAGTTTAGACATGATTGATGTTTTAAATTAAATTCCTTTTGAGATGTTGTTTTTTTCATCGAGTCTTCCGTTGTTATTCAAGTAATTTTATTAATAAATATGTTCGAAAATCTCATTTCTTTAGTTAAAATTTTAGTTCATGCCCCCTTTACTTCGATTTAGCCTGCCTTTTTACCAAATTTACTTTTATGAAAAATTGGGGCGTGACAACAGCACCTAAAGAACATATTGCTGAACCCAATGTTCCTGAACCAATCCCTGATGCCAACCCCACTGAAATCTTTGCCAACTCCCCTATAACCCAAAGTCCCCGGTTAGATGGAGATGAGGAGGAGTATACCTATGAAGGTATGCTCAGAGGTGGAGCAAGGGCAACTGTGGATAGTTTGTATCCCATTCTTGCTTAATTTCCAAGACTTCAAAAGAATTTCCAAGATTTGAGAACTCTAGTGGAAATCAAAGACAAAACTATCATGAAAATTGCTCAAGTTATTCAAGATAAGAGAGCAAATTGGTGGCAAATTGAAGAAAGCAGACTGCTTCACTTTGCTGGTGTACAAAAGGCAAGGTTCCTAACTGATGAGGAAGTCTTTGCAAAGCTAGTAGCAGATAAAATTGCTGAAGAAAATGAGAGAATTGCAACAGGGATCAAGCACCCTGATAGCAGTTCAACTGATGATGACAACAATGATAATCCCACTGATCCCAACCCTTCTGGTCCAAAAGAACCCACTATCCACTACCTAACTTACCATAGGAAGGGCTCTGTCTCTTCAGAGGTGTTGACCAAATCTGGTAACACAACCAAAGATGCATCAGCCCATGAAGGCTCATCTGAGCCTGAGGCAAAGCTTAATGATGTTGAGGCCTCCCTACTAGAAGCTGGTTTGGTTAAGACCTCATCAGTGTCAGTAGAGTTGGACACTGACCAGCTCTTAACCATTCAGGATGACTCAGTGGCCTTGGGATGCCCAAGCACTGTGATCTCCCAACAACTGCCTTCTATGAATCCTATTGAGGATGTAGAAGCTGCAGGTTTAGGTGATGGTATTGAAAAGAAGATTAGTCCTGAAAAACAAGAGGGGGTTGAGGAGGAAAGTGAGGTAGTTATCACTAAAATAGTGAGTGTACCAAATATAGAGGGAGAGGATGGAATAAGTGAGGAAGGACAGGTTATTCTTGAAGTCAAATCTGAACTTCAAGAATCCCTTGAGGAGAGGAGGCCTGCCCTTCATGAAAGTGAGATTATCAATAATGAAAGAAGAAAAGAACTAGTTGAAAATGAGGAGAAGGATGCTGATGAATCAGGGCCTTATGAAAAAGAATTAGAGGGAGATGAGGGTGTTTTTGCTGACAAGTTTCTATTTTCTGATATTGCAAGTGTCACCCTAGATCAAATTTTTGCTGATGATGTTTTTACAGATGCTCTTGTACAAATTGATGGAGGTCTATCTCACATTGCAGAGCATTCAACAAAGTTGGACACCTTGGTCCAACAAGTGGAAACTGCCCAGGCACAAACAACTGAAACTATAGATGAACAAAGCAGAACACTTGCCTTAGTAGAAATGAGACTTACTGGATCAGAAGAATTGGTCCTACCCACTATTGAAGCCAGAATCAGTGGAGTTGAAACTGGAATTCAAACCATTTCTGCTGAAGTGCAAAAGGCCAAGGAGAGCATGGATTCTTTCACTAAGGAGGTCAAACAAGATTAGAAAATGCTTCTAGACAACCATAACAAGAATGTCAAAGCTCTTAGTGTTGGGATATAAATTCACCCTAAGCCCCACTTGATGTTAGAATAGTTTTGATGGCCAAAACACTTAGAGTTTATAAATGTAATAGGATCAGCTGACTTTGTATAGAACAACTTAGACTAGTCTTGTGTGATCAACTGTATTGATATCAGCTGATCAGCACAGTCCCGGCCTACATGCCTATCCTCAAGATAAGAAGAGTAGAAGACATGAAGACTAGGAGATCCTTGAAGACCAGATAAGTTAAGGTGCTTGTATACCTACCTATCTGATGGAGTCCCAGATTGAAGATGGCCTAAAGCAGGACAAAGAATTGCCAGATCAGAAGAGTTTTACTCTACTGATATCAAAAGACAGAAGACCTAAGGCCAGAAGAGTAGTCAGAAGACTAGAAGTACAGATCAGAAGACTATGTGTTCTTCCAGGACTCGGCTGATTCCAAAGTCATCTTGCGATTTAAACAGAGACCTACCTTATTTAGAAGATTGACATGATCCCAGGATTGAAGCAATCAAGCGGCTGGAATCAAGGAATCAATCCATTATGGAAAGATTGCCCCAACGGCTAGTCAACTCCAACGGCTAGTTGCAAGCAATCACCACTATAAATACAAGAGGATGAGAAATCACAAGTACGAAGTCACAACGAGAGAATTCAACAAGTCCAACAAGCTATCATAAGCTAAAGCCATATTGTTCCAAGAGTTCTCAAAGAGCCAGAATCCATTAGATTATCCATAGCTCTTAAGTGATTTCTATCCAACCCATAAGAACCTGAAACCTGTTCAAATTGTATATCATTTGTTTTAGGCAAAGTGGTTAAGCAAATTATAAGCTTGAACCATTAGTTGGATACACTTCAAAAACCCCAAACCCTCTCCGAAAGGTTAAAGTTTTTGAAACCCTCAAAGTGCAAGTGCTTACAATCACTTGTGGAGACTGTAGCTGTTAGGACGGCTCAGAACTCAAAGTCCTATCCTTGGGACTATAAAGGTCAAGACCCTTGTAATTTGTGGTAAATTAAAGGGATTAAACATCACGTGTGGACGTGAGAGTGGACGTAGGAACGTATATCCGAACCACTATAAAACTGGTGTTATTTACTTTCTGCACTTTACATTTCTGTATTTACACATATTATTATCTAGTGCATACTGTGATTTCAACATTCTTCAAAATAAGGCCACAACTTTCAAACCAGCATCAGCTGAGTATCTTTCATTAAGAAAAACAAGTTAAACACTTTCTTAAGAAACTATAAGAACGAGTTTAATCAAGGCCTACCATAATTCCGCATATAACCTCTTCAATCAGATCACTATTGTCATCTGGACCAGCAGACCTGCAGTCCAGTTGACATAGCAGTCAGAAGAGGTTCCCAACTCTGTTGAAAAAGTTTTAAAGTCTATTCACCCCTCCCCTCTAGACTTTAATCCCATTCACTACTCGTTCAGGGACCAACAAGTGGTATCAGAGCAGTAGTTCTAACGGACTACTGTCTCTAGATTATCAGAAGACTTGAGGGAGTCTCTCTGTAGTCCTCTTGAACAAATCTTTTTCTTCTGAAAAACTTATTTTCGAAAACTCATACAGCATGAGTGCTAATATGCGAAAGTTGCCTAAGTTTTCAGTGGAGGATTATGATTACTGGAAGATCAGGATGAGGAAGAATCTCACATCAGTCCACTACAAGATGTGGTTAGTAATCACCGAAGGCCCAATCACCATCATGGCGGTCAACACTGCAAATGGTGATCCAGAAGTTCCAGTTGGAGAACTAGCCCCCAAGCCGATGAAGGATCTCACACCAGAAGAGATGAAGCAGTCAAATCTTGACAGCATTGCTCAAGATTACATCATGCAAACTCTTCCAAATGAGTACATTGCAAAAGTAATCAGTTGTGAAACAGCTAAGGAAATGTGGGATGCTCTAGCACTCCTCTGTGAAGGAACCGAGCTGATTAAGGAGAGCAAGTTGACAACAGCAGTCAAGAAGTTTGAACATTTCAAAATGCAACCAGAAGAGTCTATTGATCAATTAGACAATAGATTTACCAAGATCATCAATGAGATAGAATCTCTGGGCAAGAAATATACAAATAGAGAGAAAAATCTAAAGATCTTAGACTCTCTAACCAAGAAATGGAGACTCAAGAAGACCATCATCAAAGATACTCAAGATATCAAGGAGTGGTCTGCACAGACTCTATTTCAGAATCTAAAAGCTCATGAATATGATCTTGAAAGAGAAGAAAACTCAGAAATTGATGAACCTACTGCAACCCCATCTACTTCCAAGACTATAGCTTTCAAGGCAGCAAATACAAAAGTTGCAAGCACCTCATCTGGCAAGACCTCTCTGAAAACAGAAGACTTTGAAGGATCAGACATGAGTCTGAAAGAGCAAATGGCCCTTATGATCAAAAAGTTCGAAAGGATGAACACTCTCAACAGCAAATATAGAAAATTCTATAGAAACTACAAAGATAGAAGAGCCAGTTCACCCTCTAGAGGCTCCAGAGAAAGAACACCAGAAAGACATCCTAGAAAGGATGTGGAGTCATCTGACAGCCGAGGATCTAGAAGAAGAGATGCCACTCCTCCAAGGAAAGGCAACTCAAATCAGAAATCTGGATCATGCTTTAACTGTCGCAAACCAGGACATTATGTCTATGAATGCCCTGAGCTGAATTTAGATGACAAAGAAGAAAGAAGGCCAAGAAGAAATTCAGACAAGAAAGCAATGGTAACTGAAGAATCTGAATATCAAAGTGATGAACTCCCTACATCACCAGACTATCAAATCTTTCCAGATGATTCAGACGACCTAGCTATGATGGCCATAGGTGAAAATGAGCTAAATTCCTACACTACTACTTTCCATTCACCTATTTTTTCACAATCAGATGATATAAACTCATCTGAAGGCGAATAAAAAGACACCTATTATCAATCTTTAAGAAAGGTAAAAGGTGATCTGGATATTGCCACTAGAGCTTTCATAGAAGTGGAAGAGGAGAATAAGGATTTAAGGAAAGAAATTGCTAGGTTGAAAAAGGTTAAGTTTGATAACACCCCTGAGTTAGTCACCATGAATGAAAGGTTGACCAAAGAAGTGGAACTTCTTAAGGAAGAAAATACCACAACAACTCAGTTGTATGAGGGGATGTTAGAAACTCAAGCCTTAGAAACCAAGGAATTTCGTATACTACAATCTAAGTTCGATGACCTCTTCCAAGCACACAAGCTCTTAGAAAAGGAGAAGGAATGCCTAAATCAAAAGATATCAGAGTTCAATAAAGCTTCGACTACTATTGAAAGTATCTCTGAATATTATAGATCAAATGGCAATAAGATGGGTTTTGGTTATGAACTTAATCCATCTACATCCTCTCCAGCTGGGGGTAGTACACCTAAAAAGTGCACTACTCAGACACATGAACAGGGTGAGTGTTCTAAACACAATGAACCCAATATGGACCAAAAGGCATCTGTACCAACTAAGGCTAACTATTCCAACACCAAAAATGGTAAAAGAAAAGTTAACCCCAAACCTGTACAGAGGAACAGCAAACAGCCTAGACCATCTCGTCTGAGACAGTCTCAGCTGTATGCTGCTCCAGCCAAGAAGAAGAAATCTTCTTCAAACAAATTTGTTCTCTTTGCACCCCCTATCTCTTATGATATTGTGAGAACAGAAGAGTATGGTCCATATAATCGTGTGCATCGACCAGCTAATGCACCCAGGCCGAATGTAACTAGTCAAAAGATAATGTATGTTCACTCCTATAAAGGAAAACCATTTGACTATTACTTAGCTGACACAAACAACAAATCAGATCAGTCCAAGGTGTTAACTGGTAAGATTTGGTTTTGTGATGCCCGACGGAAACAACTCAAGTGCTCAAGGTTGTTCAAACGACCAATGTATATGTGGGTTCCCAAGGGTAGTACTAACACCCAAGGACCCAAAACAAAATGGGTACCTAAGACTTAACCTTTCTTGCAGGAAAGGAGAGACCTATACAAAAAGGGAGGTCTAGCAGGAGAAATATGGTACATAGACAGTGGATGCTCAACCCATATGACTGGAACCAAAGACCTGCTGACCAACTACACAGAAAAGAAAGGTCCAAAAGTCTTCTTTGGTGATAACGCGCACGGTAACACAAAAGGATATGGCACCCTTCAAAATGGTGACATTGAGGTACATGATGTATCATATGTAGAAGGCCTTAAGTTTAATTTATTATCTGTCTCTCATTTTTGTGACACTGGTTATTCAGTTAAATTCTCTAAAGATGAGTGTCTCATAAGTGATAAAAGAACAAACCAAAACCTTCTAACAGGATCTAGAAAGGGAAGTATGTATCTTGCAAATTGGAACAGCTGTCCTAAGGATACATGTCTGCTTGTGAAGAGTCCTAAAGATGTCAGCTGGCTATGGCACAAACGCCTTAGTCATCTGAACTTTAAGACTATGAACAAGTTAGCAAGGGAATCCTTAGTTGATGGTCTGCCTAATGAACTCTACTGTAAAGATCAGGTATATGATGCATGTCAACAAGGAAAGCAAACAAAGGTCTCCTTCAAGACCAAGAAGACAGCATGAACCAGCAGAGTTCTTGAATTACTTCACATGGATCTCTTTGGACCAATCACTCCAACCACTCTAACAGGAAGAAAATACACTCTCATTGTTGTTGATGACTACTCTAAGTTTACTTGGGTTATCTTCTTATACAAAAAGAGTGAGACTCAGCAGAAACTTCCTGAACTATTGAAGAGAGTCCAAGTAGAGAAAGGAGAACCAATTGTGAAAATTAGAAGTGACAAAGGCACTGAATTTATTAACTCTTATATTATTGCATATTGTACTTCTAATGGTATTCAGCATGAGACAAGTGCAGCAAGAACACCACAAAAAAATGGTGTAGCTGAAAGAAGAGTCAGAACACTCAAAGAAGCTGCAAGAACACTCCTTGCTGAATTCTCCACTCCTAAGAAGCTTTGGGCAGAAGCTATCAACACAGCTTGTCACACTCAAAACAGGTCGGGTATTCACAAAATCCATGAGAAAACCCCATATGAACTATGGAAAGGAAGAAAACCTAGAGTATCTTACTTTCATATATTTGGCTGTAAGTGTTTCATTCACAACAATGGGAAGAGTAAGTTGAATGCTTTTGATGCCAAAGCAGATGAGGGGATATTCTTGGGATACTCCTCTACTAGCAAAGCATTTAGAGTACTCAACAAACGAACCCTTCTTGTGGAAGAAACACCTCATGTTGTTTTTGATGAATCTTGTGAAAAGAATGCAGTAGAAACAAACACAGATGCAGATCAGATGAGACAACTAGTGATCAAGTCCAGGCCAGATGAGTTCATTGAAGTCAACGAACCTTTTCCTGAAGAACCAGAGGAAGATAAACCTCATAGACCTGTCACTAGATCTCAAACACAAGCAGGGCAAGCTGACCAGAATCAAGATGCACCAATCCCAAATGCCAGGGGGAATGATCTCTTTGACACTCAAGATACAGATGATGATCGACCTAATCAAGTCAACCCTCCTGATGGCACTAGAACAGATGAGAATCCAAGCTCATCTAATATAGATACTCCTGTGAGACATACATGGAGAAACAAACATCCATCAAACCTCATCTTAGGAGGACCAGAATCAGGTGTCAAGACAAGAAGAGAACTGAATCAGAATTCTCAATCATCTATGTTCTGCTGGTGTGCTTTCCTCTCCAAAATTGAACCAGCTGACATAGAAGAAGCAATGACAGATAGCAATTGGTTCACTGCTATGCAAGAAGAATTAAACCAATTCGAAAGAAATGAAGTATGGGAATTGGTAGATCGTCCTGAAAACCACAATGTAATAGGAACAAAGTGGGTATTCAAGAATAAAAAGGACGAAAATGATGTGATAACTAGAAATAAAGCAAGGCTAGTTGCAAAAGGATACTCACAATCTGAAGGAATTGACTATGATGAAACCTTTGCTCCAGTAGCCAGATTAGAAGCCATTCGACTGTTTCTAGCGTATGCATCACATATGGGCTTTAAGGTATATCAAATGGATGTCAAGAGTGCTTTTCTGAATGGTATTCTGGTAGAGGAAGTGTATGTAGAGCAGCCTCTAGTATTTGAAAAAGGTGATCAAGTATATCGACTGAAGAAGGCTCTCTATGGTCTAAAACAAGCCCCTAGAGCTTGGTATGACACATTGTCACAATTCCTACTTGACAATGGATATACAAAAGGCAAAGTTGATAGAACTCTTTTCAGAATACAAGAAGGAGAAGACATTCTAATGGTACAAATATATGTAGATGACATTATATTTGGATCACCCAATCAAGAGATGTGCAAGAAGTTCTCTGAACTTATGCAAGGAAAATTCGAGTTATGGCTGCAATCTGGGATCAGATTGATGGAGACTGGCAAGGACTATTCTTAGATAGAATTGCCCTTGAGGCAAAGAAAGTCACTTTGGACTTACAATCGAGGGTATGGAAGGTGGCAGCTACAGTCAGCTTTGTCAACAAGCTGAGCATCATCCTTCCAGATATTCTCCCAAAGAAGTACAAGATGGGACCTCATAAGACCTTCCACACCTCCAAGTATTATTTGAGAAAGGAAGCTCTTGCTGAGGCAGCAAGGTTGAAAGAAGAGAAGAGGAAGCTGTTGGCTGAAGCATCTTCCAAGGATGTTGCTGAGGAGGCAGCAAAAGAGTCTGCTCATGACTCTGCTGAAGAAGAAGAGGAGCCATCCAAAGAAGAGGCTCATAAAAAGGCTGCTGAGGATGATGATGATGACAACCAGACCTTAGCACAAAGACGATATCTAATCAGATCATGGCTCATCTCCCCATCTGATTCGGATGCCACTCCCACTGCCTCTCCCTTGAAGAAGGCAGGTACCTCTAATCCCTCTCTCACTTTTACTCCTTCTAAATTGTCGAAGGGTCAGAAGAGAAAGAAGAACAATTCTTCTTTCACCAAGAAGACTAAGAAATCCAGGCTCCCTACTCCCATGAGCATAGCCCCTATCTCTTCCTTCAACCCTTCTGATGATTCCAACCCATCTGAACAATCAAAAACTGATACCCAAATCCCTGTTGATACTCACACAGCAGAGAAACAAGCCCAGCCTACATCAACCCTTGAATCACTATTGCCTACCCCTGCTGATGTTCAAACAACAGACAACTAATCACAGATCTCTGATGATCAAGCTCAGATCCCATCCACCACCCCTGCTGACATTCAAACAGCAGATGTCCAAGATCTTCAAGTTCAACCTTCTACTGATCTTCATGAAGGAACTGAACCAGACCAGCAGACTCAAAACCCTGCTGATGAACAAACCACTGAAGATCAAGAAAATATCACTTCCCAAATCCCTGCTGATACTCACACAGCAGAGGAAACTACCCCAGATACCCAAACTCCTAGCATCACTGTCCCTTCTGTTCCAGAAGACATGGCACCAGCAGACCTGGCTCAAGCTGGCCCCTCTCGACCTCAGTACAGAATGGTACACTACCCTATGTGCAAAAGGGAAAAGATACTACGAATGAGGATAGCCAACCTGCTCAAGGATACTACTCCTGGTGTTGATGAGCAATCAATCCAATTTGAACAAGTACTTAGGATATGTACTTGGATTTAACTCAGAAGAGATGATGTAGATGACCTTCTTGAGGTCATGGAAGGAATGGGAGGAAAAGCAAACTTCCTCGACTGGGAGATGGAGCAAAAGGAAGTTTCTCAAGTTCGATCTTTTGCTCAGCTGTTACCAGCAGAGGCCCTGACTGCAGTATGTAACCGGATTCTAGGAATCCCCTCTGTTGATGTCTCTATCCCAGAAGACTCATCAAAACAGCAGCCAGCAACAACGACATTGGTGGAAGACTCAGCTGCACCTGCCCCTGCAGAAGACTCAGCCGCACCAGCTGACAAAGAGGAGATTGAAAGAGAAGTAGTCAGAGTCCCAGCCCACTATAAACCTACAGAAGATCTGACTCACTTCATTGACGATCCAAAGGATGCAGGCAGATGAATCATGACTCATCTGACTAAGGCCGCTACCTGCTTCCTCAATGAGGAGTACCTATCAGCTGAAGAGAGAGGCAAAGCACTAATTATTCATCCAAAGCCTCACGGTACTACCTCAACTCCTACCTCGTCTGTTGATCATACAGCAGACATCTGCTCACAGGTCAAAGCTGCACTAGACTTGCACTTTGAGAAGGGTTTAGGCTTACAGCTTGGAAGGTATATTGAGAAAGCTGCTAGGGAGTAGAGGACTCGTCTCCATGACCAAATTATTGACATTGAAGACAAGTTTGGTGAAGCTCTTCATCAACAGATAGGTGAATATCTGAGTACCTATAAGAAATCATCAGCTAACACCTCCAAAATGTTTGCTGATCTTTATACTGATGAGATGCACCGCATGGAGAGCACCTACAACAAAAGAATTGAGGATGCTGAATCAAGAGCAAATGAAGGTCAAACCCTTCTCAAGTCAGCTGCAGCAGAAAATGAGAAACTGCAGACTCAGCTGAAGGAGACAGCAACCAAATTGGAAGCACTTACAGCTAAACTTGAAGCTGCCTCCTCCTCGAACTCTCATGCTCAGATTCTAGACCACAGCATCACTCATCTGACCCATGTTGGCAGAGTCAATGCCATGGCTCTTCAACAGACTCTGAAAGTGGAGATTCTGAATGCCATGAAGCCTTTTGCGGCTGCACTTGCTGAAGCCAAAAAGGGGGAAGATGTATTGATAAAAGCTCTAGAGAAGGCTACTGCACAGCAAGCTGTCTCAAGATGAGCTGAATGAAACCTTGGGTGGTTTAAAAAGTAAAATCAAGAGCAAGCAAGGCAAAGGCAAAGAAATTGCTCAAGAAGACACCCAAGCTCCCACTCAAGCTCCTGCAAAAAGTCTACAAATCACTGCCTCTATAGAACAAGTTCCTAAGAAGAGGATGACAAGGAAAAGGAAGGCAGATGAGCAGGCAGATGACCAAGCTCAGAAGTCAAGCAAGAAGTCAACTTCAGCAGAGCCTACTGCAGAAGAGAAAGAGACTTTAGAGCTGAAGAAAAGAAAAGAGCTTGAAGCTCAAGAGCTTAAGCAGAAGAAACTAAAAGATGCGAAAGCAGTCAAAGCCAAATTTGACAGGAAGATAGCCAAACTCAGGAAAGCTCTCAAGGACAAAGCATTGAAAGAAAATGCTCTGGCACAGAAAGATAAAGTCCTGGTGTTTGATAGCAACTATGTGGATTATTTAGCCCTTCAAGATGAGCTACCAAGGTGGTACCCTCTGAAGAAGAAGTGGCAAATTCAACACCACATTGTAAGAAAATTTGGCCCTCTCCCAACCTATGAAGATGAATTCTTCCAGTTCAATCAATTCATGAACATTGAAGATCAAGAGTTCTGGAAAGAAGTAGTCAAGACAGCCAAAGAACTTGACAACTGCAGAATCCTAACTCCTGAAGAACCTAAATGGGATCCTCCCACTCTGGATTCTGGAAGAACAGACTTGATTGAAGTCAAAAGGATTCTAGAGAAGATCTACGAAGAGGAAAATGTTACAGACCTGCAGCATATGAAAGAAGTTCGAACTCGTCTGTACCTTGCTTTCCGCATCTGAAAATCAGAAGACCTGATGAAGACTACTTTCAAAGCTTTAAAGAAACTATTACTTGTAATTTGTAAAAGCTCTATATATAATCAAGTTTAGTTCTCTTTGCTTTCAAGACAAACTCTCATTGTCTTCATCAGATACTTCAGTTTTTATGAAGTTTATAAACTCTTATCTTATTTTATTAAGAGCATTTATCAAATATAGTTTTGGCTTCATCAAAAAGGGGGAAATTGTTGGGATATAAATTCACCCTAAGCCCCACTTGATGTTAGAATAGTTTTGATGGCCAAAACACTTAGAGTTTATAAATGTAATAGGATCAGCTGACTTTGTATAGAACAGCTTAGACTAGTCTTGTGTGATCAACTGTATTGATATCAGCTGATCAGCACAGTCCCGGCCTACATGCCTATCCTCAAGATAAGAAGAGTAGAAGACATGAAGACTAGGAGATCCTTGAAGACCAGATAAGTTAAGGTGCTTGTATACCTACCTATCTGATGGAGTCCCAGATTGAAGATGGCCTAAAGCAGGACAAAGAATTGCCAGATCAGAAGAGTTTTACTCTACTGATATCAAAAGACAGAAGACCTAAGGCCAGAAGAGTAGTCAGAAGACTAGAAGTACAGATCAGAAGACTATGTGGTCTTCCAGGACTCGGCTGATTCCAAAGTCATCTTGCGATTTAAACAGAGACCTACCTTATTTAGAAGATGGACATGATTCCAGGATTGAAGCAATCAAGCGGCTGGAATCAAGGAATCAAGCCATTATGGAAAGATTGCCCCAACGGCTAGTCAACTCCAACGGCTAGTTGCAAGCAATCATAAGATTGCCCCAACCACTATAAATACAAGAGGATGAGAAATCACAAGTACGAAGTCACAACGAGAGAATTCAACAAGTCCAACAAGCTATCATAAGCTAAAGCTATATTGTTCCAAGAGTTCTCAAAGAGCCAGAATCCATTAGATTATCCATAGCTCTTAAGTGATTTCTATCCAACCCATAAGAACCTGAAACCTGTTCAAATTGTATATCATTTGTTTTAGGCAAAGTGGTTAAGCAAATTATAAGCTTGAACCATTAGTTGGATACACTTCAAAAACCCCAAACCCTCTCCGAAAGGTTAAAGTTTTTGAAACCCTCAAAGTGCAAGTGCTTACAATCACTTGTGGAGACCGTAGCTGTTAGGACGGCTCAGATCTCAAAGTCCTATCCTTGGGACTATAAAGGTCAAGACCCATGTAATTTGTGGTAAATTAAAGGGATTAAACATCACGTGTGGACGTGAGAGTGGACGTAGGAACGTATATCCGAACCACTATAAAACTGGTGTTATTTACTTTCTGCACTTTACATTTCTGTATTTACACATATTATTATCTAGTGCATACTGTGATTTCAACATTCTTCAAAATAAGGCCACAACTTTCAAACCAGCATCAGCTGAGTATCTTTCATTAAGAAAAACAAGTTAAACACTTTCTTAAGAAACTATAAGAACGAGTTTAATCAAGGCCTACCATAATTCCGCATATAACCTCTTCAATCAGATCACTATTGTCATCTGGACCAGCAGACCTGCAGTCCAGTTGACATAGTAGTCAGAAGAGGTTCCCAACTCTGTTGAAAAAGTTTTAAAGTCTATTCACCCCTCCCCTCTAGACTTTAATCCCATTCACTACTCATTCAGGGACCAACAAGTGGTATCAGAGCAGTGGTTCTAACGGACTACTGTCTCTAGATTATCAGAAGACTTGAGGGAGTCTCTCTGTAGTCCTCTTGAACAGATCTTTTTCTTCTGAAAACTTGTTTTCGAAAACTCATACAGCATGAGTGCTAATATGCGTAAGTTGCCTAAGTTTTCAGTGGAGGATTATGATTACTGGAAGATCAGGATGAGGAAGAATCTCACATCTGTCCACTACAATTGATGTTTTGAATCGAACTCACTGCTATGCAGTGACGTGTAATGTTTTTTGGCCAAATTCCTTCGTTTGAGCCATCAAAAACACATTTTTTTGTTTTCAATGGTCACCTGAATAGATCCATTTTTGAAAAACTGTTTTGCATGCATTCTGTTTTCATAAAAAATCATACTTGCATGTATTTGGATAATTGTGTGTTAAGAACAGGTCAACAACTAAGGGGGAACTTCAGTTCAACTGAGTTCTAGCCCTATTTGGATTTACACGCGTATGAGCAAGAAGAGGAGATCAAGATGATCAAGTTGTTAGAAGACCTGAAGACAAGAAGAGCTTAATTGGAAGTCGTCTGATTTGCAGCATATCAGCTGAAGAGTAGATAAGAAGACCTTTGTAATAGCTGATTAGGTGAGTCCGTGCTTGTAAAGTGCAATATTAATAAAACTCATCTTTTTAGCTTTTGGAGATAACATCTAGTTAACTCATCTGATGACAACTTCTCATTGTCATCATACAAAAGCCTTTTTCCTTTACTCTTCTGCACTATTATATGGACTCTAGCACTGTCTGTTCTTTATTGCTTCAGTTAGTGTTAGATGATTTGGTTATATCAAAAAGGGGGAAATTGTTGGGATATGAATATCCTTAGTTTAGTTTTGATAAACCAAATCAAACATGTAATAGGATAAGTTGTATTGTATAGACAACTTTATTATACATCTTGTAATAGATAGGACTCTGGTTAGAAGAGAAGACTTGTCAAATGCTCAAGAAGAGAAGAGAAGACCAAGACCAGAAGTCTCCTGATAAGATGAGTTCAACTCATCTTACAGGATAAGAAGAGTAAAGACAGCTGAGTAAAGACAGCAGAGTAAAGACAGCAGCTGAGAAGAAACAACAGCTGTATAAAGACAGCTGAGTAAAGACAGCAGAGTAAAGACAGCAGCTGAGAAGAAATAGCAGCTGTGTAAAGACAGCTGAGTAAAGACAGCAGAGTAAAGACAGCAGCTGAGAAGAAACAGCAGCTGTGTAAAGACAGCTGAGTAAAGACAGCAGAGTAGAAGTCTTCTTTCCAGCAGAGTAGAAGTCTTCTTACAAGCAGAGTAGAAGTCTTCTTACCAGCAGAGTAGAAGTCTTCTTACACAATTAAATGAAGGCCAATCAGAGTTGAAGTCAAGGATTGACAAGATACGCACAAGAAAGGAAAGTCAAAGATATGATTGAAATTACATGACAATGGTAATATTCAATCATATCATATCAAGAGATTGCCAATTCCTCAATTAGTGGAGTTTTGAATGCCATCATCCAACGGTAACATTCAAACTCAACACTATATAAATGAGTTCAGTTCTTACATCATTTGGAGTGAAGAGGTGTGAGATGCAGAGGTCGAGCAAAGTGCTTAAAGTCCAGAAATAAGAAGAGCTCAAGAAGATCGTTCATGAAGATTCAACAAGCATCACCTCATCCCCAGTGAGTGAACTCATAACATCTAAGCCAGTGCAGCCACTCATATATATCCATAGCTTAGAGAGAATTTCCCAATCCTAGCATAAGGCTAAAACAGATTGTAAGGGAAATTCTCACCTAGTTCATATACACAAAACCCACCTTCTACCATAAACCCCTAGAAGTCAAGTTGAGTGTTCGTCACTGTAAAGAGTCCAAGTGCTCTATAATCACTTGTGGAGTGCAAGTGCAAGTGCTTACAATCATTTGTGGGGAAGTGCAAGTGCTTACAATCACTTGTGGAGACCGTAGCTGTTAGGACGGCTCAGATCTCAAAGTCCTACCCTTGGGACTATAAAGGTCAAGACCCTTGTAATTTGTGGTAAATTAAAGGGATTAAACATCACGTTAGGACGTGAGAGTGGACGTAGGAACGTATATCCGAACCACTATAAATCAATGTGTTATTTACATTTCTGCACTTTACATTTCAAGTCTTTTCATACATATTTGTGCATAAACTGTTTTACAAACTATATTTATTAAATAGACGAGTATAATATTTATGGGCACACTACAATTCCGCACTTAACTCCGATAAGTAATTAATCAGTCGACTAACTAGTCCTAGGCCCCTAATGAAATCAATGGACTAGTTACTTTGAAGAGTTAGTTTATTTTCCACACAATCAGCAGACATCAAGTCAGCTGATCTTACACTCGTCTCAGGGACCAACAGTCGTAAGAACGAGAGTTGATACAATATTACACCCTCCACAACCTTAAGTATCATGCTCCTCTTCTTTTCTGATATTGAATAAAAGGTCTGACTTAGTTATACTTTTAGTATTTCACATATAGTAGCATCTTTATTTTTAATTGCACAAAATGAAACACATTTTCTTTGTCTTGCGTAACCAAAGCATAAAAGACTGCTATTGACCATTTGGTCTGAGCGAGGGGAAAGATCTTTCAATCAAAATTGTATAAAATTGTTCTATGAATTATAAAAAAAAAATAAAAAAATTTGGTATTTTTAAATATTAAACACAACATGGGTAGGATTTGAAAAATGATTCGTCAGAAATGAAAAAGAGAAAAAAATAATCCATTTACAAAATTCAATTCGTGATGCTATACACTATAAGAAATGGAAAAAGTGATATATATATATATATATATATATAAGGGGGGAAATAAGGTCTTTTATTGAAGAAATAGATCTTATAGCCATATGAATACAATCCATTCAAGAGGCCGGAGCCCCATTAAAAACCTTGCCGAGAAAAACCCTCCTTAGGGCAAAACCTCGGTCAAGGAAAAGGGATACTCCTCTAAGTAAATTTGTAGTATTCACAATTATTGTCCTTCGCTAACAGAGGTATGAGATCGTCCAGTGGAGAGTCCCACCAATTAGTGTTAGCATGTACCTGCTTCGCCATGCAATCTGCAACTGTGTTACCTTCCCTAAAGATATGGGTCGTTTTGATGGTCATGGTGTGTCTCGCTTCCAAAATTTGATGCCATAAGGCGTATGCTTTCCAAGGGATCGATTTTCTTTGTGGCATGTCGTTCAGCATCTGAACCACATACGTTGAATCGCTTTCGAGCCAAACATTTGTCCATCCCCGATTGCGTGCAATCTTAATGGCGTGCAGTGCTGCAATTAATTCCGCTTCGAATGCAAAGCCGATACCCATGTCAATCGCAAAGCCTCCCATGTATTGGCCTTGGTGGTCCCTGTAGACGCCAGCTCCAGTTGAGGGCCCTGGTGTTCCAGTTGTCGCGCCGTCCGTATTAATCTTAATCGTACCCAAATCCGGTCGTGCCCATCGCACCGTCACAACAGTTGGCGCACGCCTTGGGGAGCAGCATAAACCAAATTTTTTTATGATTCCTAGATCAAATTGAGTGTTGTTCATGTGACCCATGTTATGACCATTTGCCTCTTTTAAACGTGCCCATATGGACGTGCGAATACCCTCCGGTTGTTGTTTCGCATCTTCGAATATTACTGCATTCCTGGCTTGCCAAATTTGCCAGATTAATGTAACAATGGTCAGTCTCCATATTGTGCCTATTTAGGGGCTGAAATTAAGTTTAGCTGCTTGAATGAGCCACCATAAAAACCCATTCTCCGGACTTAATTGGACCTGGAATACTGTTTCGATCTTGTCGAGAGAGTGTGTGAAGAATGGGCAGCAACCAAATAGATGGTCCAGAGTCTCTTCTGCTTGTAGGCACAACATGCAAATGTTTTGTCCATTCATCCAGAATTTTGTCAGGCGATCCCACGTGAGGAGCTTCCCATGTACCTCCCTCCATACTGTTGTCGAGCGCCTCGGCGGAATATTCTTGTCCCATATCCACTTGGCCCAGTAGACTTCCAGGTGGTAAGGCCGTAGGTGCTCGTATGCTGCTTTTGCCGTAATAATCCCATTGGTAGTGTAAGGCTAAACCAAGACGTCCGGGCCTATCGCACAATTGTATTTCAGTATGTCCGCCACAATATTCAGATGATTTTGTATGAAGTTGGTGTCTAAAGACCAGACCCCGTTGTTGAGGTAGTTGGCTATCGTGTATTCGTAATTATTTCTAAAGGTATATGTGATACCCACTCTTTCCGCGATGGAGTATTCTTGCCAGTTTTCGAGCCAAAATTTAACCCGTGTAACCGATCCCACAATCCATCTAGCTTGCATTGTTACTTGTTGCACGTGGGGTCGTAGGCCTCTCCATATCGACGAGAATACTGTGGTTGGTCATATTGCCCTATTATGCATGAATCGGTTGAATAAGAATCGTATTGGTGGGTCTGTACCTGTGAGGACATTCCATGCCAGTTTCCGAAGGTATGATGCATTAGCGCATGATATTGAGCGCACTCCCATGCCCCCTTCTGATTGTGGTGTGATAGTTCTCGCCCATGTAACCTGCCCAGTCCTCGTTTGTCATTATTGCCCGTCCAGATGAAGTTTCTCATGGCTCACTCGATCCTATTCAACAATAAGCGAGGCCATTTATAGACCATCATTGTGTGTACCATTGATGAGGTTATGACATGGTTAACCAAACATACACGGCCTACCATGGAAAGTGATGCACCCTTCCATGTCGCGAATCTGTTGAGTACTCGGTCCACTACCTATCGAAGATGGGTCGTTTCAGGAGCCCTTTTGAATAGTCGGACTCCTAGGTATGTAAAAGGTAGCGTCCCTTCATTCAGTCCCAGAATAGTTCTTACATATCTCTTGTTGTTATAATATACTTATGACCCAAAGTAGGCGTTTCATTTCTGGGGGTTGAATAGCTGGCCTGAGAGAATTCTGTAGATCTCGAGGGCATCGTTGATTGCTCTTATGAAGTGTCGATTCGCCCTACAAAAAATGAGTATATCATCCGCATACAATAGGAAAGGTGGGCCTGCAAGACCCCGTCTAATATATGTTGGTAGAATGCTGTCGACTGTCATCATGCGGTTAAGAATTAACGCCAATACTTCCTCCACGATGCAAAACAACAGGGGCGATAGAGGGTCGCCTTGCTGAACTCCTTACGATCATTGGAAGTAACCTTGCGGTTGTCCTGAAATCAAGATAGACAGTTTTGCCGAGTGTAGGATACAATTAATCAGCTCACGAGATTTAGCGGAGAAACCCAAAAATTTCATCACCTCCAGCAAGATGTCCCAGCGGACTATGTCAAAAGCCTTCTGAATATCTATTTTTAAAGCCATATTGCTATGTATCTTTGTCCTATCCAAGCAATTAATCCCTTCTGAGGCAAGGGCGATACAGTGGTGAATGTTTCGTCCAGGGATGAAACCAAATTGAAAGGGTGATAGACTCTCAGTGAGGATAGGACCAAGGCGTGTTGCCAACAATTTTGTGAATCCTTTAAATATGAAGTTCCCCAATACTATAAGATGAAAATCCTCAATTCTGTTTGCATCAGAGAATTTCGGAATCAGTGTGACCATATTCGAGTTAAGGCCGTGCAGCAAGAAAGCGAATTTGAAAAAATATTGTGTTGCTCGTATCACATCTGCTTCAATAATTGGCTAGGCTGTGTGGTAAAAAGAGCCTCCATAGCCGTCAGGACCTGGGGCACTATCGGCCGAAAGATCCATGAACGCGTTCCTCACCAACAAACTGGTTGGTTCTCTTGTTAATAAGTCATTCTGAGCATCCGTGACTTTATTCTCGACCAGAGTGGACAACATATCCAGCAGTATGTTGTGTGTCCGTGGCTTGGCCGTGAAGAGATCCTCATAGAAATTAATAATATGCTGCGCTATTTCGGCCTTACTTGTGTTCCCCTCCAATATTCAAAGAATCCATTGGAGGTCTAGTTTTCCTCATCTGATTCAACCTATGGAAGTATTTTGTAATGCGATCTCCATCTCTTAGCCAAGAGACCCTATGACGCTGGGAAAACAATTCTTGATGTTGTTGAAGGCATCGAATGAGTTCTGATTTTGCCTCGATTTCCCGATGTTATAGGGTGGTGTTGTAACCTAAATCCCCTATTTAACATTGCACCTGCAGCAACGTATCTTTTGCTTTATCAATACGGGTATTCAGGTTCTAAAAGACCTCCCTATTCCACGTTCGCAGGGCTGTCTTCAGTCTCTTCAACTTTAATTTGATCAAAGAGATGAGGTCCGGCGCTGGAAGGTGTTACTCTCATAAGTTACGGATCATGGGCAAATAACGTGAATCCGATAACCACATGTTTTGGAATCTGAAGGAGTACCCCGCTGGTCCTTGATTTATTAGAGCAATTCAGTAGAATGGGATGATGATCGGATATAGCCCTTGGTAAAGTTGTCGCAGTAATATTAGTCCAGTGCTCCAAGAAATCCTGTGTGGCCATAATTCGGTCCAGACGGGAGGCCAGTAGTGTACCGTCTTTACGCCGAAACGCCCAGGTGTACCTAGGTCCCGACATTTCCATCTCCATCAAATCCGAATTAGCTAAAAAATATCGGAATTCTCTACAAGCTGCTGGTTGGGGAGGATTCATGCCAAATCTCTCGTGAGCTCCTAGGACCGAGTTAAAGTCCCTTAACAGACACATAGGTGAGAGATTTTGTCTTGTGACGTATTCCCAGAGGTTGCGACGTTCTACATAATCTGATGCCGCATGGACAAAACCTATGTAGTGTGTGAAATTATTTATCTGTGTGCGGATGAAGATGACTTGGTTAGTATATCCAATCACTGTAGTAACTTGGCGGATGTAGTCCTTGCAAAGTATCCAAATATTAGGTCGCATTTCGACATGTTGGTTCTCGGCCAAAAAAACCAGCCCAATTGAATTCCAAAAAGAATCTGGTATATTGTCTTTCGATATTTTTGGTTCTACAATCGCCAGGAGATCTGGCTTCGAGAATTGGCAATGGCTCTTTAGGAGCTGCTGGGATTCACCATTGCCAATCCCTTGGATATTCCAAAAGAGCACTATCATTGGAGATCACTGATATATCCGTGCTCAGGCGGTTCTTGCTGAAGTTCTTGGTCTTATTCTTCCATGTCTGAGACGATGTCCCCCCAGCGGCCCAAAGCTGCTGCAGCCATGTGCCTAAATCTGGGAGATGTGGAGTTTTCCACGGGATTTAGCACAGAGTGGGTCTTTGGAATGTCGTTGATCAGTTCCTCGCGCTTCTGTAGACGAGTTTTTAGGACATTTATAACTGACTTTAGGCGAGGTGGGTGGTCCTCGTTTATCGTCGTCTCTGATGTGTCCATACTGACACGTGAATGCCTAGGGGATAGGTCATCCTCCTCATGTGAGGCGGAGTTCACTGGGTCCAGTGCACCGAATCGGTTGGAGGTGGTAACATCCTCCAAACGCTTCTTTGGCGATCTGAGTTGATGAGCTCGTCGTTCCTTGCGAGGTGAGGTAGTTTGAGCCTGCTCTGCACTAGTTGTTGTCTTCGTTTCCATTTTCTCTCGTTTGTTGCAGCTTGTCCAGGTGTGGCCAACCACTGAACATTGTTGACAAAACGGTGGCAGTCGCTCATACTTGAAATAGGCGAAAGAACGGTGTCCTTGAAGTTCAATAAGAATGCGGTCCAGATGCTCTTTGGAACAATCAATTTCCACTAGGACTGAAGTGACCCATGGAGCCATCAATGCTTCTCTCATCGATCTTGATTTGGCGTGCCCAACGCGTGTGCCATTCCTAGTATTAGCGAATCTGTCCAGTACTCATATGGAAGTTCATAAATACGCACCCAAACCTGTGCAAGAGAGGTGTTGACATGGTACGGGTTGAAATCCTTGACCCATTTAGAGAGTCGAAAGAATCCGGGATGTAGCGACCATGAAGATCTCTTAGATGCCGATATGCGGTATGCTTCCCCGTTAAAAGAGACGTTGAAGTATCCCAATCCGAAGGGGATCAATTTCCATGCACCTCTAATACCCCAAAGCCTGGATAGGGTAGATTTGAGATCAATAAGGCTCCACGGCTTTTCCTTACGAGCGTACGTAACCCTGCCGATAAAAGAATTGCGGCACTATTGAACTCTGATGGCGTACTCGTCTTCGTCCACTGAAATCGCCATAAAATCTCCTTTCTTGACCGGCATTCGAATGTTCTTCGCGCGGATCCGATCCGAAAGGCCCTACGGGACGTCACTGGGCATCCCTGATAATAGAACTTTCTTGAATGATGACGGCGACGCTACGTCCGTATCTCCCTGAGTAGGAAAAGAAGATAGTGACGTGTGTATCCAAGGGAATTCCTTTAACAGGTTGGCAATCTTGGTTAACTTCTGCAGATCGTCATGTGAGAGGCGTTGAAGATCCATCAGGAATGAGAAAACCTAGCGAAACCATAGGTGTGATAACTAACTCCGTGATCGTCGGCGCTATTAAAAACCTAAAAAGCATTCATCTAAATATTAAAACAAGTAATACTAAAGATAAAAATTATTTATAATTTTTTTTTTTTGTGAAAATTATATTTTAAGATATTTATATATACTGTATCTATATATGTATACTTATTTTTTTACGGACTATAAAAAAAATTAAAACAAGCCCGTGCATCGCACGGATGAAAATCTAGTTTAGATTAATTTGGGAAAATAAAAGTTAATGACAAAGGGGTATAATAATAATTTTCAGGTTTTTTTTTGTACCTAATAGTAATTCTAAAAATTTATAGCAATAGAACTACTCCCCTTTTACTAAAACTCATGCCGAAAGATGGACATAATGAATTTAGACGGAGTGAATATAATTTAAACGTGATACTATTAATTAAGCTCGGGCCTTTAGACATATTAAGCTTGAAAAAACTTGTGAACCAACAATTAAGTTTGAGTGTGAAACCAATCTCAAAAACATTAAAATTCGGTCAACTCATTTACGTCCCTACCTGGCGTAATCCCTTCATCCAAAAATACTTTTCACAAGCAAGGACCAAAATATTGGCATCAATGGAAATATCGAGACCTTAAATTTATGGAAATATCGAGACCTTAAATTTTAAAAATTATAAAAATTTAATAACAAACCTTTAAGACAAAAAATTAAAAAAAAATTTGAATACCTTTTATTATCAGTGATAAATTTATATAAAATATAATATACAATGTTATTTCGTACGATATTTATCGATATTTTTTTAATTTATCAACATTTTCTCGATATTTTTCGATATTCTCTCAATATTTTACCGTTGTTAAATTTAATATTGTTATTGTCAACCGATATTTATCGATATTTTCAATTTTTTACAAATATCGTGGAAATATCGGTTCTTCCCAATATCGATATCGGTGACCCCGAAAAATGGATATATCAGAGATATTTTCGTCCATGTTCACAGGCAAGTGGACACATGCAATTTTTAAAAAAAATGTAATATTGAATAGAGTTTGAGGGGTAATTTTGTAATTTTTTATGTATAAAGTAAATAAATGAGTTGACTTGTGTGAGCCCAAAAGTAATGATATTTCACAAAAACATATATGCAATATTGCATACATGCAATATTGATAAATTAAGTCAATTGGGCTAAACATATTAACTTATTAAGTCAATGGACTGAAAATATATATTATTGGGTCACCATTAAAATTTATTTGGGTTAATTCATAATCTATTTGTCAATTGACCCGTTTGTATTTTAATTTTGACCGAAATTTTTAACCAGTTTATTTTACTCGTTTCTGTGATTTTTTTATCTTTTATTTTATTGACGAACACGAGATATTAAATGTAGTAATTCAAATTGTAATATGTAGTAACACACATTATTTTATGTAGTAATATAACACGAATTATTTTATATAATAATACAAATTATTTTATTTAGTAACACGTTTTATTCTAGTGTTTTTGTTAATGTAGTAACTCACATTATAATACGTAGTAACATATATTATCGCATGTAGTAAACACAATAACCATGTTGTAATGTAAATCATTTGATAAAGTTACATATAGTAACAAACGCATATTCAATGTAGTAATTCAAACTGTAGTATGTAATAACATATAATTTTTTATATAGTAATGTTGGGATATGAATCCTGAAGACAAGTCCTAATTGATGTTGAAGTAGTTTTGATAAGCCAAAGGGAAGACTTGAATATGTTCTAAAGTATTAACCGATCTAGTTATGGAAGTTGTCTTGTAAGACAAGATCAGATGAGTACAAAAGTACAAAAGAAAATAAACTAAGTGTTGGAAAGAACAGTTTATATAGGATTTTATAAACAAGCTATAATCAATGTATAGAAGTTTATATTTTATATTTGATTATTGATGTAATAGTTTTTAAGTTGACTAAGTTATTTTATAAAGCTTAAAGTAATGTAACAATCTAGAATAGATTAGTTGGATAGGACTAGATTAGTTCTACAGAGAAGAAGAGAAGACTTGTACCAGACAAGACAAGTACTGCAGAGAAGGATTATTCTAAGTATCGAAGAAGAAGAAGACAAATCAAGTCAAGTTTGAAGAAATTAAAGATAAGATAGTATCAAGTGTGAAGATATGAAGAGTTAGTTATGAAATAACTAAATATAACAGAAAGCGTGTGAAAGGATAGAAAGAAACAATTACAAAGTTTGTTGAAGAAAGTTATCAAGAAAAAGTTGTTAGAGTAACAAACTGATCTTGAAGATTAGAAGTCTATAAATACATGAAGACATTCAACATGTTAAAGTACTGAAAATACAACTACTGAAGCGCATATTGAAGATTCAAAGTAAGAAGGAAACTCTCAGAGTTCGAGAAGCAAAGTTCGAAGAAATCCAGAAGAAAGGCAACGTTCATACAAAGAAGAAAGCTACTGGAAAATAGAGAAGTTTTATAGTTTTGTCGTTTGATATCAAGTTGCTAGTTACTTGTTAAAATAGCTAGTTGTTAGATCGAAGATATACTTGGAAGTATATTCGAAAAGATCGAAGTCTTAATCTTGGGACTTAAAGCCACAAGACAAGTTAATAAAATTTCACGACTGGAGTTGTGAGAGTGGATGTAGACACATTGTCGAACCACTATAAATTTTGTGTGTTGTTTACTTACTGCATTTATTTTTTATTAATTGTATTTAAGTGTTTACTTGATATTGTTAATTGTTAAATTTGCAGAATAGACAAGTACATTGTTCTTTGAATATTTGAGTATAAATCTAAAGGGCTCATTAAGCTGATATTCCGCATATACAATCTCTGATATTTTGAAAGATTTTTAAAAGTCTATTCACCCCTCCCCTCTAGACTTTTACTAGCTTACTCAATCTAAACTTAACTTTGGGACCAACAAGTGGTATCAGAGTAGTGGTTCAATAGGACTACTGTTTCTTGATTACCAGAAAAGAGTTTTGAGGGAAAAGTCTTAGTGTCCGTTTGAATTGATCTGTATATTTTACTTGTCTTTCAGTATCTGTGATATTCTTGATCTATTTGAGATATATCTACTAATTTTCTTCATCATGTCTAAAGAAATTAATGCTAACGAGTTACCCAAGTTTTCTGTGCAAGATTACGACTATTGGAAACTCCGAATGGAAGCCATATTCAGTTCTACACATGATCTGATGGTGTCTGTAGTCGAGGAGGGACCAATCACAACAATGACACTGAACACTGAACACTGCTACTATCGACCCATCTAAAGCTATAGGCATACTCGTGCCTAAACCTAGGTCAGATCTTACTTTAGAAGAAATGAGGAAAAATAATTTGGACAGCTTAGCCAAGAATTATATTTTACATACTCTACCTAATGAGTATCTAGGTAAAGTATTAAAATGTAAGACTGCTAAAGATATGTGGGATAGGCTTGCTATTCTTTGTGAAGGAACTTCCTTAATCAAGGAAAGCAAGTTGTCTACTGCTGTTCAGAGATTTGAATCATTCAAGATGAAAACTGGCGACTCTACTGTTGGTGTGAAGACTAGACGACAACTCTTTGAGTCGCAAGAACAATCTAGTCCATCTCTGTTTTGCTGGTGTTGTTTCCTCTCATCTATCGAGCCTAAAACCATTAATGAGGCATTGGCTGATAGTAATTGGATCATTGCTATGCAAGACGAGTTGAATCAGTTTGTTCGAAACGACGTCTGGGAACTTGTCGATAGACCGAAACATCATAATGTAGTTGGCACTCGATGGATTTTCAAGAATAAGAAAGATGAGAATGATGTAGTTGTTCGTAATAAGGCTAGATTAGTAGCTCAAGGCTATTCACAAGCTGAAGGCATAGATTATGATGAAACATATGCTCCTGTTGCTAGACTAGAAGCCATTCGATTGTTCCTTGCATATGCTGCTTACATGAAATTTACTGTATATCAAATGGATGTTAAAAGTGCATTTCTTAACGGTATTCTTGCGGAAGAAGTGTATGTTGAACAACCCCCAGGTTTCGAAGTCAAAGGTAATCAGGTATACAGATTAAAGAAGGCCTTATATGGACTAAAGCAAGCTCCAAGAGCCTGGTACGATACTCTTTCTCAATTTCTATTAGAAAATGGTTTTACTAAGGGCAAGGTAGATAGAACCTTGTTTAGAAGACAAGAAGGGAAAGACATTTTACTCGTCCAAATTTACGTAGATGACATCATTTTTGGTTCACCTAACAAAAAGCTGAGTGAAAATTTCTCAACACTCATGCAAAGTAAATTTGAGATGTCTATGATGGGTGAAATGAATTACTTTCTTGGACTTCAAGTAAAACAGACCCCAGAAGGGATTTTCATAAATCAAGCAAAATATACTCGTAATCTACTAGACAAGTATGGTATTAAGACATGTAAATCTTCTGGAGTACCTATGCAACCTACTTACAGGATGGATCCAGACGAGAATGGTAAATGTACTGATCAAACTCATTACCGTGGTCTTATTGGTTCATTACTGTACTTGACTGCTAGTAGACCTGATATTGCATTCTCTGTTGGTGTATGTGCTCGCTTTCAAGCTAACCCGAAAGAGAGTCATATGGAAACCACTAAAAGGATATTGAAATATTTGAAAGGAACTATCAATCGTGGTATATGGTATCCTTCAAATGATGATTTATCTCTAAGTGGCTACTCTGATTCTGATTTTGGTGGTTGTAGAATAGATAGGAAATCTACATCTGGTTCTTGTCAATTCTTAGGCACAAAACTCATTTCATGGTTTTCGAAAAAGCAGACAAGTGTTGCTACCTCTACTACTGAAGCCGAGTACATGGCTGCTGGTAGTTGTTGTAGTCAATTATTATGGCTTATTCAACAGCTTAGAGATTATAATATTTGTGAATCAAATGTTCCTATATTCTGTGATAGTAATAGTGCTATTGCCATTACACAAAATCCTGTTCTGCACACACGTTGTAAGCATGTTGATGTGAAACACCATTTCATACGTGATCATGTAGAAAAGAAGGATATTCGCATGGAAAAGATTCATACTGATTTTCAAAGAGCTGATATTTTCACAAAACCATTAGCTGAGGCCCGATTTCGTGAATTATGCATTAGTCTAGGACTGATTGATCTTGATCCTACTAGTATATAGCAATGTACTAACCAGACAGACAGGTACATAAAGTTGTTCGACGTTCAGAATAGACACGCACAGTTGAAGGGGGAACTCGACTAGTACTCATAAGACTACTCGTCTTTTGAAATTGAGCCTACTCGCCTTATGAAGCTTAGGCCTACTCATCTGTTCTGGATGGACTCGAACAGACAAGCTAAGTTTTCTTTGATTTAAATGAGTTATGTGTTAAAGTGTTTACTCTAAACAAATTAAGGGTATTAAAGTGATTTGATAGTGTTAAAGTTTGAATATCCTAGAATTGGATTTATACACCCCCAGTTAATGAGGTGTACACATTCAATTCGCGCCAAAATATGAATATGTTAGGTCAGATGAGTACACTCCTCATTCTACCAATAAGAGAGGTGGATTTCAATGTTTACAAAAGCAAATCACATTTTCGTCTCGGTTCCGTAACCGAATACCAAAGGTCTTAACCGTTGGATCTAATCCCTCGATCTTGACCGTTGGATCAAAAATTCAGTTTTAAACAAAACCCAACACTTGCACACATCTTGCCTCACGTTTTCATAACTCTACTACGTGTTAACAGTGATTTCCTGCATAATCTACTTTCGTGTTCATTACAAATCATTTAACATGTCGATTCGATCTATCTTCGATGTCAGTACCAACATTCAGGCACCATTTGATCTCGGGAGATACATAAATGACAACAAGGTGCATGTTGAACCATCTCTGTTTTTCAAAGGAAATCATACGGTCGGAAATGCAGAAATCTTGACCAAATGCACCAGATGCGGTCTAAAACCCTACTTGGAGGCGTTTCCTCAAGTTGTTTTGGAGGAAGAGGTGTTGGAATTCTATGCTAACGCCAGCAGAAGAGGAGATGTTATCGAATCATTTATCGGTTCAAATCGAGTGGAAATCACCCGTGAAGCTCTATTTGAAAGATTGAAGTTGCCCATCGGAACGATTGATGTGGAAAAGTACGCTGAAGGACAGGAGATGAGGTACTTAAGCATCTTCTGTGGAAAAAAATGAAGTTGAAACCAGATGGTAAAGCCACTACAGCCAAGAAGGGTGAACTCTTGGAAAAATATCGCACTCTTCTGGACATAGCAAGCAAGATGCTTCTATGTGCCACTGGGTCTCATGATTCAGTTACCCAAGTCAAAACAAGGATAATGGCAGCTATCTATGATGGAATTACTGAGGGTAATTGGTTTAAGTTGATAGCTGACAGGATGATGTACTTCGAAAGAAGTGTTAGGGTGGATGTTGATACTCGGAATTGGGTAGTATCTCTAGCAGTTGGATATGGAAACAAGCTGAGTATATTACTCCCACTTTTGATGCCCAACAAGACTACTTGGAGCAAGGGAAAGCCATTTCATCCTCTTAAGTTCTATTTAAAGAAAGAGGCACTGAAGAAACAGGTTGCTGTAAGGCCAGCTGCTCCTAGGCACGTTCAATTTGATGATTCAGAAGTGTTGCCGTATGCGGATTCGGAGAGTTCTTCACAAGCTGGGTCTGAGGAAGCAGAGTCCAATGCAGACGACTCGGAGAAGACTCAATCAGATGAAGAGTCGCAACACGAGAAGGAGTCGAGTGACCAAGTTCCTGAGAGGTATACTCTTGTGAGAGTTGGAACTCCACCTCCACCAGAAGAGACGAGTCACCAGGTTGGTACCTCTTCACAAACTTTGTCAATTCCTTCTCTCTCTCTCTCTACTGTTCGAACCAAGGCTAGATCACATCGATCTAGGCCTCGTCCTTTACCCTCAACTTCACATGTACTGGCGGCATTACCGCTTAGAGCCAGTCATCCCCAAATCACTCCCAAACAAGATACAACTGATACTCCGATAGTTGTCATACCTGACCTAGCCACATCAAAGCCCATAGAGACCACTGCCTTTACTCCCTCTCCCTCACCAGAATATGGTGAACCCTCCAACCCATCTACTTCAGACAAGACGCCAGTTGCCACTACAACAGCTGAGTTAGAGACCCCATCTACTCAGGACCCGTCTGTTGTTAGATTTGAATCCCTGGTATATTATCCGATGTGTCTGCGAGAGAAGAGGATTCGTGCTCGAGTTTCAAGAAATCTGAAGAAGCAGCTCTCGACTCTTGACATCGACACAGCTTCTGAACAGTTTGAGAAGCTAGTCAGGGTTTGCACGTGGTTCGCTTTGAAGAAGTCTTCTACGGATGATCTTTTTGAAGTCATTCAAGGCAAGGGCGGAATCTCCAACTTTATGGATTGGGAGATGGAACAGAAAGAAAATAGTGGAGTTAAGGATCACTCCGAGCTATTCCCTCGCAAAGCCTTGGTTGAGTTAGTCAAAAAGCTGCTGAATATTCCGGATGGTATCATTGAGGATGTGTTCGCATTTGACGTCGGAACCCAGACTGATCTGGTGGAAGACGAGATCAAGCCGGAAGTAGCTGAGATGGCAGTTCAGACTTCAGAACAATTGGAAGAAATTGTTGAAAGTGATGAAGATGAAGTCGACTCACTCATGCTTGGAAAAGAAGATGATGAGTTCTTGGATGCTGAGATGTTTGATGAGGATGAAATCAAAGCCATTGATGATGAAGTTGTTGGAACTCCCAGTTCTGCTCAAGTTGTTCCAGAAAGATTTCTGGATGAATTAAAGACGGATCTAAGAAGTGTTGTTCATACTGCCATAGACACGTTCTTAAACTTGAAGATGAAGGATGTGCTAGTTGAACAGAATCAGTTACTTGTTGACAACTCCAGAGACTTAATTGTGGGTGAAGTCAACAAGATGGACTCAACTTTCTGAGAAGAGATGTTTGCTCAATTTGAAGACTTTCTGAAGAAACAAGTTGATTTTTCAGAAAAGAGGTCAATCTCGTTTGCTCGATCACTAGCTGAAGAGTCAAGCAAAATGGAGAGACTCTACAGAGTTAAAGTTGCTATTGCTGATGAACAGAGACGGGAAGCACAAGATCAATTGGTGCGTTCTCGGGATGTTCTAAATGAGTTAACTACACAGAATACTCTTCTTCGTCAGACGGCTACTCATTTGAAAGATGAACTGGTTTTATGTACAAGGAAGTTGGAACTGGTTACTGATAGATTAGACAAGATGAGTCATGAGAATACGCATCAGAAACACATTGAGTCAGCTGCTGAAGCCATGAAGGAAGCTATGAAAGAAGAGATGACTCGCTTTACTTCTCTTTTCACTCTTAAGGCAAGTGATGAAGCCAAAAAGGGGGAAGAGACAAGTAGAGTTGAGGACGAAGTTGTGAAATCTGCTAGTGCTGAACCTGAGATGAAAGCTGCTGCTACTGCGATTGAAGAACTAAGAAGGCCTAAAAGAGGCAGATTAGTGAAGAAGGCAGATCTAGAGCATGCTGAAACAGAAAAGCAGAAGAGAGTAGAGAAAGGCAAAGCTGTTGCGTCTCCTGAAGCAGAGATTCAGACCAGACGAGTTAAGAGAAAGCTGAATATTGAAGAGTCTACTGCTACTGCAACAGTTGAGAAGAAACAAAGAATTGCTGATGATGAGATTCATTATGCAAGCAAGAAGAAGATTACTAAGCATATTGAAAACCTGCAGAAGTTGAAAGCTGATGAAGACAAGATGGAAGACAAGTTCATTGATCACTTCATAGATAATGATCATAGAGCTGAATGGATTGAAGTGAAGAGTCAATGGGAACTTGATCATTGGATAATTAGGAAGTATGGTGATGCTGAAAGTCAAGATGAACTATATTCTTTATTTGACAGGTTCATGGAAGGACAACACAGGAAGTTGTGGCATCTAATCTTGAGGATTTATGCTGGTGCTAACTTCAACATTCTTGTTCCTGAATTTCCTGAATGGAAATGTCCCATGACCAGCTCAGGTAAAAGGGTGGATCATAATCAGATCAAGAAATTTGAAGAAGAGCTACTTGATAAAGAGAAGATTGAAGATGAAGACCATATATGTCTAATTCACAAGAGACTCCTTGATGCATTCTGCGTTCCAAATCCAGAAGGAGGTACTCTTTCAGATTAGTTTTGTTTGTTTGTTAGTTTAGTTTTTTTTTGCTCTGATACTTAGGTTTTTTTTTGTTATTCAAAGTATGTGTAATCTACTGATCTATTTTTGAATGAATGAAAGATAAGTACTATTTGATGTTAAAAGACAAGGTAACTACTTAACTAGTCTACTTATGAGAAAAGATTCAAGTAGTTTTGGCTTCATCAAAAAGGGGGAAATTGTTGGGATATGAATCCTAGAACAAGTCCTAAATGATGAATAAAAGATGAAGTTTTGATAAAGCCAAAAGTAGTATGAATATTTTCTAAGTGTTGACTGACTGATCTAGTCTAGTTGAGTTAAGTCATCTTGTACAAGACCAGTAGAGTTCACATAAGTTCACATGAAAAGATAAGTACAGTTTATAAGTACTTCATATGTGTTTACAGTATTTGTTTAAGTTTGTTACTGAGCTATTTAAATGTTGTATAGAGCTCATGATGTTTTTATATGTAATAGATTAGTTTTATTGTATAGTTTATAAGTTGACTAAGCTTGTATTATGAAAGCTTAAAGTAATGTAATAGTCTTGATAGGTTTAGTATAGTCTACTGATTGAACAAGGAAGACCAGACAAGAAGAGTTGAAGTCTACTACTCAAGACAGGAGGACTACAAGACAAGATAAGTACATACAAGTCTACTCAAAACAAGTCAACGTGAAGATAGTTAGTTAGAAGCGCGTGAAAAGATAAAGATATAGAAGTTAGTTATGGAATAACTAATTCACAACAAGAAACGCATATATGGATAAGAAGATTCAGTTAAAGGTAGTTATCAAGAAAAGTTGGTTACAACTGATTAGTTCTTGATTTCAGAAGTTTATAAATACTTCATGGTGGTGATCATTTGAAGACTACTGATACACTGGAAATCTACATACTCAAAGAAAAGATATATTCGAAGTTTACTCTCAGAGTTGATTGAAGTTCAGATAGAAGCCAGAAGACAAGTGAAGAATCAAGAAGGCTACTACTGAAGATCAGAGAAGTTTTTAGTTTTTGTTTTGTTATTTTTCAAGGTGCTAGATACTTGTAAAATTTCTAGTTAGATCGTAGACATATCTGGAGGTATAGTCTGTTGAAGATCTAAATCTTCTTCTTGGGACTTTAAAGACAGGAACATACACTTGTACTCGATTGGAAGAGTTTAGTGGAAACATCACAACTGGGTTTGTGAGAGTGGATGTAGACAAGTTGTCGAACCACTATAAATCTCGTGTTTGATTTACTTTACTGTTTTGTTTGTTGTTTAATTGATTAATTGAATTACATAACTGAACTAGACTAGCTGAGTATACATAAAACAGAGTTCTCGAATTAAGTTGAGTATAAACTTTAATTGGGCTCATTGTTAATTTCGTATTCCGCACATTGTAATTCTGATATATCGAAAGATTTTAGAAAAGTCTATTCACCCCCCTCTAGACATTTTCTTTAGCTTCCCTCGATATTAACTCAACTTAGGGACCTACAATCAGCTTGATACTGATTTCAGGCAAGAAATGTTTAATCAGCTTGAAACATTTATCCAGACTCAAGTTGAGTATTCAGAAAAGAGTTCAGTAGACTTTGCAAATGTGTTGGCTACACAAGCAAGAAAGTTGGAAAGAGTCTACAGAATAAAGATTGACATTGCTGATGAGCAAAGAAGAGAGGCATACGCTCAATTACAACAGTTAAGAGCTTTGCTAGAAGAGATGACAGCTCAGAACAGAATGTTGAAGTTAACTGCTACTCATTTCCGAACTGAATTAGGTTTTATTACAAAGAAGATTGATATGATTGTTGATCGTCTTGATAAGTATTGTCAAGATGATAATCACAAGAAGCAGGTTGAGAAAGCCGCTGATCTTCTAAGGCAAACAGTCATAGAAGAGATGACTCGATTTACTTCTCTGTTTACCTTAACGGCTGAGGAAGATGAAGCCAAAAAGGGGGAAGAAACAGAACAAGAAGTAAAGTTGGTTACTGAAAAAGAGCAGAAGACTGTCAAGAGGAAGAGACTAGTCAAGACTGCTGAACTTGAAAAAGTTAAGTCTGTTACTGCTATACAAGCACAGTCGCCTGTGTCGCCTGAGGAAGCAAAGAGAATTTTTAAAGGCAAAGGAAAAATTGTTGATCAAATCCAGACAAGGCAGGTGAAAAGAAAGCTTAAAACTAAGAAGGAAGCTTTAGGAGAGATGCTTGCTGGAATTGATGCAGATGAGATCCACAAGAAGCAGGAGCTTGAAGATGATAAGTATGCTAACAAAAAGGTGTTAGGCAAACATATCAAGAGACTTCAAGATAGCAAGGAAGATTCTGAAGTTATTGAAGATGCTCTTATTGATAAATTCATTGATGCTGAACATAGTGATATATGGAAGATTGTGAAGCACAAATCGGAAATTTCTCACTGGATTGTCAGAAGATATGGAGATCCAACAAGCAAAGACGAGTTGTTTGTGAATTTTGAAAAATTCATGGAAGCAGAAAACAACAACTTGTGGAACTTAATCATGCGAATTGATACTGCTGTTGGTTACAACATTTTGAGTCCATAATTTTCTAAATGGGAAACTCCAATGCTGGGTTCTTGTAAAAGAGTAGACTACAATGCAATCAAGAAGTTTGAAGAGAAGTTGCTAGAAGATGAGAAGATCGACAATGAAGATCATATTTCTGATATTCATAGAAGGATTCTTGATGCGTTTCAAGTACCAGATGCTGAAGCTGATACACTCAGTGGAGGAAGTCTCGTATAATGAAGATTGTAAGTATAAGTTTACTTTACTTATCTTGTTTCATTTTGATAAGTAAATTGTAATCGATTTGATCTAATCTACTATGAATAAAAGATGAATATTTTGATAAAGATAACTACTTAACTGATTTGTTTACTTAAAGTAATTCAAGTAGTTTTGGCTTCATCAAAAAGGGGGAAATTGTTTGGATATGAATTCTAAAGACAAGTCCTAATTGATGTTGAAGTAGTTTTGAGAAGCCAAAAGGAAGACTTGAATATATTCTAAAGTGTTAACTGATCTAGTTATGGAAGTCGTCTTGTAAGACAAGATCAGATGAGGACAAAAGGACAAAAGAAGATAAACTAAGTGTTGGAAAGAACAGTTTATATAGGATTTTACAAACAAGCTATAATCAATGTATAGAAGCTTATATTTTATATTTGATTATTGGTGTAATAGTTTTTAAGTTGACTAAGTTGTTTTATAAAGCTTAAAGTAATGTAACAATCTAGAATAGATTCGTTGGATAGGACTAGATTAGTTCTACAGAGAAGAAGAGAAGACTTGTACCAGACAAGACAAGTACTGAAGAGAATGATTATTCTAAGTATCGAAGAAGAAGACAAGTCAAGTCAAGTTTGAAGAAATTAAAGATAAGATCATATCAAGTGTGAAGATATGAAGAGTTAGTTATGAAATAACTAAATATAACGGAAAGCGTGTGAAATGATAGAAATAAATAATTACAAAGTTTGTTGAAGGAAGTTATCAAGAAAAAGTTGTTAGAGTAACAAACTGATCTTGAAGATTAGAAGTCTATAAATACATGAAGACATTCAACATGTTAAAGTATTGAAAATACAACTACTGAAGTGCATATTGAAGATTCAAAGCAAGAAGGAAACTCTCAAAGTTCGAGAAGCAAAGATTGAAGAAATCCAGAAGAAAAGCAACGTTCATACAAAGAAGAAAGCTACTGGAAAATAGAGAAGTTTTATAGTTTTGTTGTTTGATATCAAGTTTCTAGTTACTTGTTAAAATAGCTAGTTGTTAGATCGAAGATATACTTGGAAGTATATTCGAAAAGATCGAAGTCTTAATCTCGGGACTTAAAGCCACAAGACAAGTTAATAAAATTTCACGACTGGAGTTGTGAGAGTGGATGTAGACACATTGTCGAACCACTATAAATTTTGTGTGTTGTTTACTTACTGCATTTATTTTTGATTAATTGTGTTTAAGTGTTTACTTGATATTGTTAATTGTTAAATTTGCATAATATTCTAGTACAGTGTTCTTTGAATAGTTGAGTATAAATTTAAAGGGCTCATTGAGCTGATATTCCGCATATACAATCTCTAATATTTTGAAAGATTTTTAAAAGTCTATTCACCCCCCTCCCTCTAGACTTCTACTAGCTTACTCAATCTAAACTCAACTTTGGGACCAACAAGTAATACCGATTCTTTTATGTAGTATTTTGCTAGAATTTTAATTGATTAAGTAACTCACATTATAACATATATTATTGCATATAGTAATATAAAATAACCTTGATCCATAATTATTATTAAAGAATATTTAAAGAAATAGAAAATATTTAAAGATTAAGGCTGTCGTAAATTGCAGTGTTCGGTCGCGGCTTGGGGTGGCCGAAAACTGCTCGGAGAAGACAACTAAGTACAATTTATGTTAGTGGGTGTATGTATAAAAAATATGGGTGTGAATTGAATTGTCAGTGTGTGTATTTATAAAAAATGTGGGTTGAATTGTCAGTGGGTGTATTTATAAAGAACGTGAGTGTAAATAGCTGAAATGCATATATGCAACATTTTACATAAGACTAGCCCATGATATTTTATGTAAAATTGTGGATATTAATCTAAGAGTGGAGTTTATAAAAGACATTTTTAAAGGTGTGAGGTATTGTGGTAATTAATTAAAAAATATATGTGAAAGATATTATAGGATGGATGGAGGGAGTAAAAATTAGGCTGCTTGCATCTATAGTATGACCACATAATTAATCAATTAGTAAGATACCATATAAAATTAAGAAAATACTAGCTATCACGTCTGCCAGCCGAACATTGGATTGTTACGAGATATTCAGACATTGCTAACACCATCAATTAATAATAAAAAAAAAATAGTTTGTTTAAATATATCTCTGTCTTAACTATTATTACCGCTTATTTATCTAAACTACAATTTTTTCTTGAATTTTCTTTTCCATCTATTTTTTTTATAATAGAAGCAGGTTATGTTATTACTCATTCCCATTTATTTTTGTTGGAAACTGGTCTACGCCGTGTAAACTGCAATATCAAAAATATCAGAATAACAAGTAAATTCCACAAGTAAGTCGAGTCAAGGGAAACCCTTTTTCCGCAGAACAGAATACGCCCAGGATAGTGCTCGACTGTTACGGCGTTCCGTTCCCAAAGGTAAAACGACTTTCACTTAATGCACAGTAGCACCACTGTATAAGAAGTATCGGCGAACGTACGTAGTACGAACTGAACACTCTCGGAAATAAATCCGGCACAAGAAAGAACAGTGTAAGGCTTTCGGTAGCTCAATGCACTGCGTAGGGACGAGAGGAGAGAGAAAGGTAGAGGCCGAGCCCATTCCTGAGTTGGGCTTTCGGAGTTTTTGGGTCTGCAAAAAGATAGGTGGGCCCCAAAGACCAATTGCCAAGTTCGAAGCCGAAGCCGAGCCGGCCGGACGGGCGGGCGCGCGCGTGTGGCTCTTAGAGGAGTGTCCCTCTTTTAGATAGTTGAACTACCAAGTTACTTCAATACCTTTATACATCATAAATGTTTTGTAGGTTTCCTATGTGGGACAAATTCCCACTTTCTCAAACTTTCCAAGTTGAACCTCTTCAACTTCAACAATTAATTTCTCACTCACCTTAACTCGGTTTTGAGATATTAAATATACCACGTTCATCTACTCCGCGAGTAGATCGACTATGTCACGTTCAATTATTTCTTAATTAACGTTTAGTCCGTCTAATTAATTAAATTAGATCAGGGTGTCAAAACCCAATTAATTCCCATTAATTCCAACAATCCCCCACATGAGTGAAAATCGTATCTATACAACATCAGACTCAGAGTTCAGTTCGAGTGAGATCTCCGTGCTTCCGGATAAGTGGTTTTTGGCCTTGAACTTTCCGTAGCCAAACACTATCGGATATACCGGCGGCTTAGTGGACGCGATGCCTTGAACTATTCCTCCAAAGTGTATACCTAGACAACAGTGTCAGCACACTTCAATCTCGTTTTTGTAACGTTCTCACGTTTTTGTTCGTTTTGGCCATGGACGTCCTTTGTGTTCATAAATGTTTGGTCGAAGCGGCCCTCACTTCTCATTTATATAGGTGACTTCCTTTCGAGTATCCCGTTATACTCTAGGAATCATTAGGAGTCGAAGACTCAACCTTTACCACATCTTACGGGTCGTTAACACTTGAGATAGTGCTGTCCGGAATAGTCGTAATTTTCAAGTGTTTTATCACTAACCTCCACAGCTTCGTTTTCCCATTGAACCAAGTTCTTGGGATCTCCAGTCATCATGGTTGGGTTACCACTGCTTTGGTTTTTATTGTGGGTTTTAGACCCATTCCTTCTACCAGCTTGTTCAATTGATCTCGGTTTATGCTCTTCGTGAGCGGATCCGCTATATTGTCCTTCGTATTGACATAATCAATGGACATTACTCCAGTGGAGATCAATTCTCTAACGGAGTTATGTCGACGACGTATGTGTCTCGACTTTCCGTTGTACATGACATTCGTAGCTCTCCCAATGGCAGCTTGACTGTCACAGTGTACCGTCACCGCAGGTACAGGCTTTCTCCAACAAGGAATGTCTTCCAGAAAATTACGCAACCATTCAGCCTCTGCAGCGGCTAGGTCTAACGCTATAAATTCTGATTCCATTGTGGAACGAGCAATACATGTTTGTTTCTTGGACCTCCACGACACTGCTGCTCCTCTAATAGTGAATACATATCCACTAGTGGACAACGAGTCTTTGGTGTCTGATATCCAATTTGCATCACTGTATCCTTCGACTACAGCTGGATGTCTTGTGTAATGAAGCCCATAATCAATGGTGTACTTCAAGTATCTTAATACCCTTTTCAACGCTTTCCAGTGCTCATGACTTGGATTGTTCGTGTATTGACTCAACTTGTTTACCGAACAGGCAAGATCAGGGCGTGTACAGTTCGTGATGTACATCACACTTCCAATGATCCTTGCGTATTCTAATTGAGCCACTGGTTCTCCTCTGTTCTTTTTCAAGTGAACATTGAGTTCCAAAGGTGTCTTAGCAGGTGGATCGTCAAAGGCCTTAAATTGCTTTAGTACCTTCTCCACATAGTGAGATTGTGTCAAGGAAATTCCATTGGACGTTTTCTCTATCTTGATTCCAAGAATCACATCTGCTAATCCCATGTCCTTCATGTCGAAGTTTCTACTTAACATGTTTTTCGTATTAACTATGATATCGTGATTGTTACTCATGATTAACATGTCATCGACATATAAGCACACAATAACATATCCATTTGGTGTGTCCTTCACGTATACACACTTATCACATTCGTTAATTCGAAACCCATTTGACAACATCGTATTGTTAAATTTCAGGTGCCACTGTTTAGGAGCTTGCTTAAGTCCATACAGTGATCGAACGAGTTTGCACACCTTTTTCTCGTTCCCAGGAGCAACATATCCTTCAGGTTAATCCATGTATATTTCAGCATCCATCTCACCATTAAGAAATGTCGTCTTAACGTCCATTTGGTGTATTTCGAGATTGTGCAACGCAGCAATGGCGACCAACACCCGAATGGAGGTGATCCTTGTCACTGGTGAGTATGTATCGAAGAAATCATACCCTTCATTTTGTTTAAAACCCTTTGCAACTAGACGAGCTTTGTACTTATCAACAGATCCATCTGCTTTGTACTTTCTTCTAAGGATCCACTTGCATCCTAAGGGCTTACAACCTTTAGGGAGGTCAACCAACTCCCACGTGTGGTTCAAGAGAATAGACTCGTATTCACTTTTTATGGCTTCTTTCCAGAGGTGTGCATCTGGTCTTGCCATTGCTTCCTTGATAGTTTTAGGTTCTTCTTCCTCCAAAACATAAGTAATGAAGTCTGAACCAAAGTCTTTATCAATTCTAGCTCTCTTGCTGCGTCTTGGTTCTTCACTCTCTTGAGTGGAAGGACTAACAGTGTCGTCCGTTGCTTCGAGAGTTCTTTTACTCGAACAGTCTTCCTCTCTTTCCTTAAGTGGAAAAATGTTTTCAAAGAATACTGCGTTCCTTGACTCAATTGTAGTGCCTTCTGTCATATCCGGTACTTCGGATTTGTGAATCAGAAATCGATAGGCACTACTATTTGAAGCATATCCTATAAAGATACAATCGACGGTTTTAGGTCCGATTTTAACTTGTTTAGGAAGCGGTACTTCAACCTTAGCCAAACACCCCCACACTTTGAGGTAGTTGTATGAAGGTTTTCGTTTCCTCCATATTTCATAAGGAGTTTGATCCTTAATTTTATGAGGAATCTTATTCAGAATGTGGTTAGCCGACATGATAGCTTCCCCCCACAAGTTCTGAGGTAGACCAGAGCTGATTAACATTGCATTCATCATCTCCTTTAGTGTTCGGTTTTTCCTTTCCGCCACACCATTAGACTGAGGTGAGTAAGGGGCTGTCGTTTGATGTATAATCCCTGATTCAATACATAATTGTTCAAACGGAGCTACGTACTCTCCTCCTCTATCACTACGAATTGATTTAATTCGAGTGTCCAATTGATTCTCTACTTCAGTTTTGTAACGTTTAAAAGCTTCAATAGCTTCGTCTTTACTCTTTAAGAGGTAAACGTAACAGAATCTTGTACAATCGTCTATAAAAGTAATAAAATACTTTTTCCCTCCTCTAGTTTGTACAAACTTCAAATCACATACATCCGTGTGAATTAAGTCTAGAGGAGCAGCAGTGTTCCTTTCAACAGTTTTAAACGGTAGTTTGGTCATTTTTTCTTCCGTGCATATTTCACATCGTTTGGATGTATCAACGTTGTCAATTTTAAGTAAATCGAGATTTACTAATCGCTTTAAGGATTTTAGATTCACATGTCCTAATCTAGAATGCCATAAAGAGGAACACTCAACGATATAAGCAGAAGTGGAAGCAATTTCATTAATAACTTGTTTGCCTTTGGGGCTTACAACCATTGTGCTTAATTTAAACAAACCATTCTCGAGATAACCCTTCCCGAGAAATTGACCAAACTTGCTTAGAACTATCTTATCAGCTTCAAAGACTAGTCTAAATTTGTTGCTAACTAGAAGAGATCCCGAAATCAGATTCTTCCGGATGTCTGGGACATGCAGCACGTTCTTCAATGTTAGCTCCTTTCCAGATGTCAGTTTAAGCACTACTGACCCAATTCCAGCCACTTCAGATGAGGCTTGATTGCCCATGAACAATTTTCTCCCATCAGACGGAGAGTAGTCTGTGAATGCAGATCTCTCCGAGCAGACGTGGCAGGTGGCACCAGTGTCCACAAATCACTCTTTCTTGTTGTCCACAATGTTGACCTCCGTCACCACTGCGGACATGTCCAAATCCGTAAGGTTCACAGAATCTTGTGCTTTCTGTTTGCCCTTTCCTTTATCGTCACGACGAGGTTGACGACACTCACTGGACCTGTGGTTTGGTTTCCCACAGTTGTAGCAGTTTCCAGTGAATTTCTGCTTTGTGGCTGGACCCTTCCCCTTCACATTCTTCGTTGTGGGGGCAGCAGATTCGTTTGGACGTCTCTTTTTCCTTGACGGACCCTCTTGTTCCATCATGTTAGCTTTGGCTTCAATCTGGGGGGCAGATCCCTTGCCTTCTCTCTTCCGATTGTCCTCCTCAATCCTGAGACGGATAATCAGGTCCTCCAAGCTCATCAGCTTTCGTTTGTGCTTTAGATATGATTTGAAATCCTTCCACGATGAAGGCAGTTTCTCGACCACGGTCGCTACTTGAAATGCATCAGGTAACACCATATCCTCAGCAGCAATCTTGTGGAAAATAATCTGCAGTTTCTGGACTTGATCCACTACAGACTTATTGTCGTCCATCTTAAAATCGTACAGTTGTGAAACGACGAATTTCTTTAATCCGGCGTCTTCAGTTTTGTATTTCTTCTCCAAGGATTCCCACAGCTTGTGGAAAATAATCTGCAGTTTCTGGACTTGATCCACTACAGACTTATTGTCGTCCATCTTAAAATCGTACAGTTGTGAAACGACGAATTTCTTTAATCCGGCGTCTTCAGTTTTGTATTTCTTCTCCAAGGATTCCCACAGTTCCTTGGCAGATTGAATGTCACAGTAGACACTGTAGAGGGCATCAGAAAGTCCTCCAATAATGTGATTTCTGCATAGATAATCACCACTTAGCCATTGATCATAGAAGATCCTTTCTTGTTGGCTAGCATTTGCCTTAGGCTGTGTAGGTTTTGTTTCGGTTAAAAACCTATCCATTCCAAGCATGGTCAAGTAAAATCGCATCTTACTTTGCCATCGCTTGAATTCAGTTCCGGAAAAAAAATTCGGCTTTTCTCCTTGTACGACCATTGGCCTCGGCCCTGGTGCAGAGAAGGTAAACACGGGATCCCTTACGGGATTGTGGAAGGCAGGGAGTGGTTCATGCGGATTGCTTCTGTTATTGACTCTTTCCGCATGATCACTTTGTTTTCCTTGTGATCTCAAGTCGGAACTGCGCGACTCTGAGCGATCAGGAGATGCTCCGTTATTAGCATTGTTGCCAATATTTTCAGTGCCACGCACTGCTTCCGTATTAACGGGATCGACATCCATGTTATCATTCATCTTTGATACTGCAGTGAATTTTAATTAAATTAATTAGTTTCGAAAATATTAATTCAATTAATTAAGTCCGAAAATACTAATTCAGTATTCTGTTCTGCGATTGTTGGAAACTGGTCTACGCCGTGTAAACTGCAATATCAAAAATATCAGAATAACAAGTAAATTCCACAAGTAAGTCGAGTCAAGGGAAACCCTTTTCCCGCAGAACAGAATACGCCCAGGATAGTGCTCGACTGTTACGGCGTTCCGTTCCCAAAGGTAAAACGACTTTCACTTAATGCACAGTAGCACCACTGTATAAGAAGTATCGGCGAACGTACGTAGTACGAACTGAACACTCTCGGAAATAAATCCGGCACAAGAAAGAATAGTGTAAGGCTTTCGGTAGCTCAATGCACTGCGTAGGGACGAGAGAAGAGAGAAAGGTAGAGGGGCGAATTTCAGCGTAAATTTGGAATGAGGGAAGAGTCTGTAGGTTGAGATAATATCTCACACGTGGATAAGTCTAAGACCGAATCTTGAAGACTAAGTTTGAGACTGAAGTAGTTCGAATGGGCCGAGCCCATTCCTGAGTTGGGCTTTCGGAGTTTTTGGGTCTGCAAAAAGATAGGTGGGCCCCAAAGACCAATTGCCAAGTCCGAAGCCGAAGCCGAGTCGGCCGGACGGGCGCGCGCGTGTGGCTCTTAGAGGAGTGTCCCTCTTTTAGATAGTTGAACTACCAAGTTACTTCAATACCTTTATACATCATAAATGTTTTGTAGGTTTCCTATGTGGGACAAATTCCCACTTTCTCAAACTTTCCAAGTTGAACCTCTTCAACTTCAACAATTAATTTCTCACTCACCTTAACTCGGTTTTGAGATATTAAATATACCACGTTCATCTACTCCGCGAGTAGATCGACTATGTCACGTTCAATTATTTCTTAATTAACGTTTAGTCCGTCTAATTAATTAAATTAGATCAGGGTGTCAAAACCCAATTAATTCCCATTAATTCCAACAATTTTTTCATCTTTAATAACAATGGAGAGTAAATTTGTTAAAAAATACTCCTTCGGTCCCATAAGTGTTTGTACTACAAAATGGGCACACATTTTAAGAAAAAAGTGTAAAGTGTGGAGTGTTGAGGGGTAATATTGTTAAGTTATATAAATAAAGTAAAAAGGTGATTGGAAATAGAGTAAAAATAATTACATTTTGTGTAAATATGTGAATATTGTAATGGTGGAGTTTATGAAAGAGTTTCATTTTATGAGTGTGCAAACAATTGTGGAACAGACAAATAAGGTAAGTGTGTGGCATGGAGAGAGTATGTTTTATAGAAAAAGGAAATGAAAAGAGTAATAATATATCAATTAATTATTTAGTTTTGAAAAAGCCAAACTTGTACCGTTGTACGAATATCTCACGATGTGTGTGCGTACACTCAAGTTACATAGGCAACGATTAATAAATGAATAAGCTAAAAAAATAAATAAAAAAGAGTTGACATTTAAGGTATATGCCATTAGATACCGTAGATTATTCGGGTGTATATGTCAACTGAACTAGGGCACCTCAACTATATATAGTATAATGTTTCTTTTATCCATTTTATAAAACACACATAATCTTATCGATCTCCCTAGCTCACTTCAATTCATCTCAGGTACCACTCTCGATCTCCAACTCTTCATATATATGTAATTAATCACATGCATGTATATCTTGTATTGTAATAGCAGTTTTAAATTAAGCTTATCGTAATTGGTAAATTAATATATATTGAGATTATTGCAAGAGTAGGATTAATTAATTAATTAAGTGCAGGCAGGTTGAATTAATGGCGAGCGGCGGTGGCGGAGATCAATTACAAGTGCTGAAGGCACTTGATGTGGCGAAAACGCAACTTTACCATTTCACGGCGATCGTGGTGGCCGGAATGGGGTTCTTCACGGACGCGTACGATCTGTTCAGCGTGTCGATTATCGCGAAGCTACTGGGGAGACTGTACTACACAAAGGTGGGCGCCCCAAAGCCCGGGACTCTACCGCCAGCGGTGTCGGCGTCGGTGACGGGTGTGGCACTGGTGGGAACCCTGTGCGGGCAACTCTTCTTCGGGTGGTTGGGAGACAAAATGGGACGTAAAAGTGTCTACGGAATGACCCTCCTGATCATGGTCGCGTGCTCAGTGGCATCCGGGCTCTCCTTCGGGAGCACGCCCAAGGGAGTCATGACCACCCTCTGCTTCTTCCGCTTCTGGCTGGGCTTCGGCATCGGTGGCGACTACCCTCTCTCCGCCACCATCATGGCCGAGTACGCCAGTAAAAAAACTCGTGGAGCCTTCGTTGCTGCCGTCTTCGCCATGCAAGGCTTTGGGATCTTATTCAGCAGTATTATCTCCCTAATTGTATCAGCGGCTTTCGATCACCACTACAAAGCTCCCACCTATGAGCAAAATGCGGCGGCCTCCACCGTGCCCGAGGCCGACTACGTCTGGAGGATAATCCTGATGTTCGGCGCCTTGCCCGCCGCTTTGACCTACTACTGGCGGATGAAGATGCCAGAAACCGCCCGATACACCGCCCTAGTCGCCAAAAACGCAAAACAAGCTGCTCAAGACATGGGCGGTGTCCTAAACGTCGAAATCGAAGTAGAGCAAGATAAGCTCGATGAGATGACACAAAGAAAATCCAACAGTTTCGGATTATTTTCCAAGGAGTTCGCCCGCCGCCACGGCCTCCACCTCTTCGGCACCATGTCCACATGGTTCCTTTTGGACATCGCTTTCTACAGCCAAAACCTTTTCCAAAAAGACGTGTTGAGCTCCGTGGGGTGGATCCCACCTGCGAAAACCATGAACGCCGTTCACGAGGTCTTCACAATCGCCAAGGCCCAAACCTATATTGCACTCTGCGGCACCGTGCCGGGGTATTGGTTCACGGTGGCGTTTATCGACAGAATCGGAAGGTTCGCTATCCAACTAATGGGGTTCATCATGATGACAATATTCATGTTTGCCATTGCCATTCCGTACCAGCACTGGCTCCATAATCATGCGGGCTTCGTGATTATGTATGGTCTCACGTTTTTCTTCGCCAATTTTGGCCCTAATGCGACGACCTTCGTGGTCCCCGCAGAGATCTTCCCTGCAAGGTTAAGATCTACGTGCCACGGAATATCAGCCGCTGCGGGTAAAGCGGGCGCCATTGTTGGAGCATACGGATTTCTGTATGCTGCACAAAATCAGGATAAAACCAAGACTGATGCCGGTTATCCTCCGGGCATTGGAATAAAGAACGCTTTGATCGTTCTTGGGTGTATAAATGCACTTGGAATTTTTTGCACTTTTGCTGTTCCCGAGGCAAATGGCAAATCCTTGGAAGAAGCATCTCAAGAAAATATTGAGGATGACAAATATGACGGGGGACAAGCTTAATTAATGAAGGAGCTAGATCGATGCGCGCGTACGTCTTTACTTTCTTTTTCTTTATTTGGTGAATAATTATTTTCATATTTTATATTCAAGGCGTATATATGTATATATACGGTGCCGGCTGGTTTTTTTCATTTAACTTGATATTCATGTTAATTTATCTATGTACGTGTATTTTTTAATTGGGTTTGGAAAATTGTAACCTGTTTCTCATTTGGTTATATACGAGATCGATATTGTTGTGTTTGTAAGTGTTTTGCATATTGCATATAGAGACTATGAAATTATAATTTCATTGAATGATCGAAAAGGTTTACATGGAAGAGTATTTATAGATACAAGTTTACACTAATCAATCTATATCAAATTTAGGTTAAATCTAAATAAGAGATATTTAAGTAGTTACAATATATAATATTATTAGATATACCCATATCTAATATATTATATACCCAATACGCCCCCTCAAGATGGAGCACCATAGGAGAGTCCAATCTTGATCATAAGCATTTGAAGGCGAGAACGAGCAAGAGGTTTTGTGAGAGCATCGGCTAGTTGGTCTTCAGACGAAATATGTGATACACGTAGTTGAGACATTTTGGTCAAATCCCGAACGAAGTGATAGTCAATAGCAGTTGATTCATGTGGAATTTACACATTTTTTATGCACATGTGAAGCTCATTTTGGTTGTGATTTCATTGATTTATGGGTTGATTATGATTGTTTTGGTCTGAATAAGAGAAAGGTGGTGTTTTGTCGATTTTGTAGGAAAAATGAAGGATTTTGGGAGCAAAACACCTACCACAAGTCATTTGACCAAAAAGAGGAGTGCACCATTGGATACAGCTCGAAAAACGGAGTGGAATAGCAAAAATAATCGAGTCGATCAGAGGCCGGAAGCTCAAGATACGGAGGGACGAAGTTGGAGGACGGAATATAGGCCAAAGTCGAAGAATTGGCCCGACCGGGCGGCACCACTCGCCCGATCGGGCGGCCGAGGCCGAGCCTTGGAAAAACTTCAAATACGAAGTTATGGCTCGTCGGGCGGCATCACTCGACAGGTCGAGCGCCTCAAATTTGTCATTTACGAAGATAAGGCCCGGGCGGCACCACTCGCCCGATCGGGCGGTCGAAGCAGTCCTAAGAAAGAAGGAAGATGATGCTTAATGAACTTGATGAGTTTAGGAATGGGGTCTTTGAGAACTCCAAGATCCACAAAGAAAGAGTCAAGAAGTTTCATGACAAGATGATTGAGAAGAAAGAGTTTCAAGTAGGAGAACAAGTTTTGTTGTTCAACTCAAGGTTAAGGCTCTTTCCGGGCAAGTTGAATTCAAAGTGGTCGGGACCCTTTATGATTAAGAATGTGACGTCTATGGAAACTGTGGAGCTTGTTAGTAAAGATGGAGAGACTTTTGTGGTTAATGGTCAAAGAGTGAAGCACTACTTCGGAAATGAGCAACTTCGAATGGTGGAATCACTTCACTTGGATGAGGCTTGAAAGTAGAAAGAAACCGTCCGGCATAGGACGTTAAAAATAGCGCTACTTGGGAGGCAACCCAAGGTTTTATTGCTTTCATGTTTTTCTTGCTTTAATTAGTAGTTTTGATAGCTTAGTCTATTTTGTAGATATGGATGAGGAACATTCTGGATATACTTTTTGGAGAATGAAGAAGAAAGCAAAGCCAACATTGGAAAGAGAGAGCAAGTGGTGCAATGGTGATCTTTGAGAAGCATTAGATGTGCAAGGAGAGAGGTAACAACTTGTAGCCCCAAACTTAGAATTTTTACATAGTAAAATTCTAAGTTTGGGGGAGTTTTTTTTCCTTTTTATTTTTCCACTAGTTTGTTATCCCTTGCACCGGTTCGTCATTCTACTTGTGTTACATATGCTTATATTGTTTGAGTTCGTTTTGATCATGTGTTGGGTAGTGAATTTATGGTGAAATGTGAGCACGGGTAATCTTTGGAATCCATAGTTGAGGAATTGTGGTGATTTCTATGTTTTGAATGTATGCATGATTGGTAATGGATAGTAGTGTTCATGTTGTGTTCATATTTGTTGATTTTTTATGCTTTGAGTGCATGATGTGTTGTTGTTTGGGGGACAATATTTGATGAATGTGGATGTTCTATTGAATAAACCGGTGAGAATTGAGCCCTAAATCGAATAGTAATCCAGTTTAATTCATTTGAGAGTGGATTGAGTTAGTGTTAGTGATGCTAGAACTTGTCCAAGTTCTTGTTTGAAACCATGATTGTGTGAGACTTTTTGATATATATGATTTAGGCCTTTTTTTTTTCTAAAGAGTCACTTAGTCAAAATTTTCAAAAACCGAAGTAATTATCCGTAGTTAGCCCATTTGAGTCTAATTCCTCATTTTCTTGGCATATTACATATAGAGAATATGAAATTATAATTTCATTGAATGATTGAAAATGTTAAAATGGAAGAGTATTTATAGATACAAGTGTACACTAATCAATTTATATCAAATCTAGGTTAAATCTAAATAAGAGATATTTAAGTAATTACAATATATAATATTATTATATATACGTACACATATCAAATGTATTATATGCCCAATACGCGCCCCCTCAAGATGGAGCACCATAGGAGAGTCCAATCTTGATCATAAACATTTGTAGACAAGAACGAGCAAGAGGTTTTATGAGAACATCGACTAGTTGATCTTCAGACGAAACATGCGATACACGTAGTTGAAACATTTTGATCAAATCCCAGGTGAGGGGTGTTGGAGAGAGAAAATGAATTTTTATGTATATTTTGTACTTAATTGGTAGATCCTTGTAATAAAGGATTTTGGTTGTAGTTTTTAGTTCTAAGAGTCTATTTCTTATAGTTCCCACTATTATATATATATAATCGCAAAATATCATATATACCTAATGAAATGAGAGAAACAATTACAAAAGGAATTACAGCAATACACAAAAAGCTGAGCCTTGAAAAGCAAATTTGAAAAAACATATAAAAATTCACAAAGATTAAGAAATTATCAATACTATATATATAAGTCGATATATCCTCGCTCCTTCATTCATTAATTAAGCTTGTCCCCCCTCGTATTTCTCATCCTCCACATTTTCTTGAGATGCTTCTTCCAAAGATTTGCCCTTTGCCTCCGGAACAGCAAAAGTGCAAACAATTCCAAGTGCATTTATACACCCAAGAACGATCAGAGCGTTCTTTATTCCAATGCCCGGAGGGTAACCCGCATCAGTCTTTGTTTTATCCTGATTTTGTGCAGCATACAGAAATCCGTATGCTCCAACAATGGCGCCCGCTTTCCCGGCGGCCGCGGATATTCCATGGCACGTAGATCTTAACCGGGCCGGGAAAATCTCTGATGGGACGACGAACGTGGTCGCATTGGGGCCGAAATTGGCGAAGAAAAACGTGAGGCCGTACATAATCACGAACCCCGCATGATTGTGGAGCCAGTGATCGTAAGGAATTGCGATCGCGAACATGAAAATCGTCATCATGATGAAACCCATTAATTGGATGGCGAACCTTCCGATTCTGTCGATAAACGCCACCGTGAACCAATACCCCGGCACGGTGCCGCAGAGTGCAATCAGGGTTTGGGCCGTCGCGATTCTGAAGACCTCGTGAACCGCGTTCATGGTTTTTGCCGGTGGGATCCACCCCACGGAGCTCAGCACGTCCTTTTGGAAAAGGTTTTGGCTGTAGAAAGCGATGTCCAGAAGGAACCACGTGGACATGGTGCCGAAGAGGTGGATGCCGTGGCGGCGGGCGAATTCCTTGGAAAATAATCCGAAATTGTTCGATTTTCGTTGCGTCATTTCGTCGAGCTTATCTTGCTCCGCTTCGATTTCGACGTTTAGTACACCTCCCATGTCTTGCGCTGCTTGTTTTGCGTTTTTCGCCACTAGGGCTGTGTAACGGGCGGTTTCTGGCATCTTCATCCGCCAGTAGTAGGTCAAACCCGCGGGCAAGGCGCCGAACATCAGGATTATCCTCCAGACGTAGTCGGCCTCTGGCACGGTGGAGGCCGCCGGATTTTGCTCGTAGGTGGGAGCTTTGTAGTGGTGATCGAAAGCTGCGGATACGATTAGGGAAATAATACTGCTGAATAAGATCCCAAACCCTTGCATCGCGAAGACGGCAGCAACGAAGGCGCCCCGGGTTTTTTTGTTGGCGTACTCAGCCATGATGGTGGCGGAGAGAGGGTAGTCGCCGCCGATGCCGAATCCCAGCCAAAAGCGGAAGAAGCAGAGGGTGGTCATGACTCCCTTGGGCGTGTGCCCGAAGGAGAGGCCCGAGGCAACAGAGCAGACGACCATGATAAGGAGGGTCATCCCGTAGACGCTTTTACGTCCCAGTTTGTCGCCGAGCCACCCGAAGAAGAGTTGCCCGCACAGGGTTCCGACAAGGGCCACGCCGGTGACTGAGGCCGACACGGCCGGGGGGAGAGTCCCGGGCTTCGGGGCGCCCACCTTAGTGTAGTACAGTCGCCCCAGTAGCTTCGCCACAATGGAGATGCTGAACAGATCGTAGGCGTCGGTGAAGAACCCCATTCCGGCCACCACGATGGCCGTGAAATGGTACAGTTGGGTTTTCGCTACATCAAGTGCCTTGAGCACTTGTAATTCGTCACCAGCCATATTCACTTCTTAATTGATCGATCCCTAGCTAGCTGCACTTATAAATTGGAACTTTAATCATTAAGATCAAATTAAGTTTTATACCTCACCATTAATATTAAAATACATATGAGTTAAAGTATAATTTGTAACAAAAGATTTTGATAACAAGAGGACGCCATTGTACAAAATACAAGCTAATAAATAGTACTTCCTCCGTCCCATAGAAACTTGCACACTTGGATGGGCACACAATTTAAGAAATGTGTAAAAAAATGTGTAATGAGTGATGTTTTGAGGGGTAGTTTTGTAATTAAAGTTTTATGAATAAAGTAAAGTAAAAAGTAGATTGAGTGTGCAAAAGTAATGGCATATGGTAAATAAGAGTATATTTTAAGAGTGAGGATTATGAAAATATTTCATTTTATGGAGTGTGCAAATTAGTATGAGACATCTATTTATAAAAAAATTGCAAATTCATTCCTGTGGGACGGAGAGAGTAGTATATAAAAGTTTGAAAAAGTAACTCATCCTTCACCATTAGGATTTTGATAAAAAGTCAAAGGTATCTTAATTAAAGAGACGTCAATAGGTACGTGGTATTAGTATTAGATAAGTTTTACCATATGGTACTACTAACTATATATATATAATAACATTAATTAACTCGATCTACATATATCTATCGCTTAGTAAGTTTTATTGTTCAATTATTTATATTTAAAGTTTAATTATAACTAGATAAAATTCACAGAATAAATATATTTGAGTTTCAATCCCAAATGCACCCCAAGAAAAAAAAAAAAAAACGTATGTATATGTGATGTGGTCAAACATTGCGCTAGTATATATATATGTATATTGTCTTTGTATTGAGATAAAATTCCACATTTTTCAACAAGTTATGAAAGTTTCAACTATAATAGTAATTAATTAACATACGTGTCCAATCAAATTGTTTCAACAAGTTATCAAATTTTCAACTATAATAGTAATTAAATACTAGCTACACAGATCCAATCAACATGTTATGGGCTAAGGGCTCTTAAATGGTTACAGCTAGTGAACTTCAATTCAACGATACTTAATTTATCCACCATAATATTTAAATCAATATAAAAAGAAATGTAATAAATTTAATTGACATTGATTTTTTTGTTGAAATAGACATATAGGTAGTTTATGCATACATCACTGTGTTGAAATAATAAAAACATATACGTCACATATTCAGTCGATCAATAATAGCAAGTAAAAGACAACAACTACAAACATTACAATAAAAATTGACCGGTTATGACAGAAATCCCGATAATTTATCTAGTTAAAAGCTTTTAACGAAGCTGAAAGCTATAATGACAGCGGATAAAATTCATAAGCAATGTGGGCAAGAAATGAATAATATGTACATAAAAAAAATTAAAGCATGCATATATAAGACCATTTTGTAGACAAATTTGGAGGGAAATGAAAGTTGATCAGTTACCTGTAATGAAGTGAGATAGCAGTGAAGGGGAGAAGTTGATGGGCATAAAATGGATAATAGAAACATTATATATATATATAGGTGAGCTGCCTTAAGGGTTGACTTATAAGAAGGAATAATCTCCGGTATCTAATGGCATATACCCTAAAATTGTCAACTCTACTAATTAATTAATCATTGTTTATGCTACTTGAGCTTTCAGACATCATGAACATACAATTTGATAATTATTTAATTGATAATGTTAGCAATGTCTGAATTAATTCCTCATAACAAACAATTCAATGTATAAGGCTGGCAGACGTGTTGCACTTTTCTTAAAACTTTTAGACAAATTAATTCTTAAATGTTCCGGTAACTTTGTTTGGATTTACTAAAGGTCAGGTAACTTCTGACTTTATCAATTGTGGTTCTTTTGTTTCAATTTTGGCCATTTTAATCTCAATTTTATTCCTTTAAGTATAATTTTAGCCCTTTAAATATAATTTTAGTCCAATTTTATGAAAGACTAGATATTACAGTAATATTTTAATTTTCAATTTTAGATAATAATTGCATATATAAACTAAAGATATGTAGGCATCTCCCGCATATGATCATATGTATTAATACTCCTAATATTTTTTTATTTTTTTTTAGTATTAATATACAATTGTGATATATTGTGTAGTTAATGAATTTGATGTTGTCATTTGTTTCATTGAAATAATTTTTTTTATTTTGTATTAATTATATCAACCGTACTTTTTGGTTAATATATACGGAGTATCATTTAAATAAAAATACGAAATTATATATTTAATATAAATAAATATTTGATAAAATAGAATATATATATATATATATAAAAGATAAAAATTAAGGTTTTGAAAAAAAAAATATGTACTCCCTTTATCTCATTATTAATTAAACATTTATTATTTACGCGAGTTTTAATGTAGAAATTGTTTATTAATATTAAAGGTGATTGATAAAGTTATTTTTTAGGAGGGATAATATGGGTAGTTCTATTTTATTTGAGAGAAGATAATTTGTTTGTGTGTAAAAAATAATGACATGTGATGTAAATAGATATTTGAGGGACATTTTTAAAGAAGTAAGGAGTAGGTGAAAAATGTTCAAATAATAGTGAGATAAAGATTTTTGACAAATGTTAAAATAATAATGGGACGGAGTGAGTACTATATTTGATTATAAATAAATATTTATTAAAATTTTGTATTATATATATATATATATATATATATATATATACTCTTATTTACATCCAAATAGGGTTGGCAACGGGGCGGGTATGGGACGGGTTTGGCCTTTCCCAGGACCCGCCCCGTCAAATTTTTTTAGACCCGTTACCCGCCCCGCCTCGCCTCAATACCCGTCAAAACCTGCCCCGTTTTGCCCGTGAACCCGGCGGGTAAACCCGCCCCGCCCCGCCATCATTTTTTTAAAAATCTATTTATTTAAATAAAATAGCATATTAAAATCAACTCTTAAAATTACAATAAAACATCAATTCCAACATCAAATAAAACATAAAATTTTAAATATAACATAAATTATAAGCCATCCGGGCAGAAATAAAGTATATTAAATCACTAAATCCTACAACCACTCTATATAATCTAATTAGTTAGAATTGTTAGATGCATTACCAAGAGGGGAGAATTAATAAATTAATATTATATATATACGGGTCGGGGCCGGGTATATGCAATCCCATTACCCGTCCCATACCCGACGGGTATTCGTTGACCGGGTATTTACCCGCCCCGAAACCCGTTTGACCGGGTATTTACCCGCCCCGTACGGGCCGATTTTATGCGGGTCCGGGTTTTTACCCGCCCCATTGCCAACCCTACATCCAAAACAACTTATGTAGCATATGATGTGTCAAAAAAGTCAAAAAAATTGTTACATGAAACACACGTGTTATATTTTTATATTTCAGTGAGTACGTAGGACTGAAATTAGATTAAGAGAAGTAAAATTGGATTTAAAGGACCAAAATTGAGATCAAACGGGCCAAAATTGATAAAGTAAAAGGTTTCAGGATCTTTTGCGAGTTCGATCAAAGTTACCGGACCATTTGTGAATTTTTTTCTAAATTTTTATGATGTAAGTCTGAAACATGGTGAAATAGGATATTGTTACTATTAGGAATTAATATATAAGAATCAATTTTTCACCTCTTTACAAGTTTATATATTTAGATGAGATGAAATTCTTTCATGGTATGAGAGCCTCAGATAAACTGGGTTGTTAATTATAATATGTCTAGATGTATAGTGAAATACAGAAAAAAAAAATGTTACAGAATTGATTCCTTGCGTGGTTTTTCTAGATGGAAATGCATCGGTATATTTATGATTAATTAAAACTTAAACCGTAAGTGGTCTACTTAAACCGTAAGTGGTCTTTCTAGAAGCAAATGCATCAGATATGTGGATATGACAATATCAAAAGTGTTTTTTAATCTCCTTAATTAATTCATATCTCAAAATATTTAGTTTTTCATATGCATAACAATTACAAATATTTTCAAATTTTCAAGGGTGTGGGTGACAGTTTTGACATTAAAGATCTAGAAAAAAATTATTTACCTCCCATAACTTTTACCTTTTTTTAAAAACGTCCCAAAATAGTTAAAATTTTAATTTACGTTCCATAACTTTTTCAATTGCTTAATTTACATCCAATTTTCCCTAAAAATCCCCAAAGCGCAATTAAAAAAATTATGGGACGTAAATTAATTTTTTAATTAAAATGGAACGTTATGTGAAAAAGATAAAAATATTCAACAAATGTGTACAATTCACTATAAAATTAATATAGTTTATATTATACAATCAAATAAAAAAATAATTCATAAATTAATTAATTATTATAAAAATCAATTAACTTACTTAATTCATTATTAGAAAAACTATTAACTTACCTAATTAGAAAAAATTGTGAATATTAATTAAAATACTAAATAATATTTTAAAATATATGAAAATAAATTTAGAATATTATTTAAATAAGTAAATAATTTTTCATAATATCAAAAAAATATAATATAAAAAACAAAATCAAGATTTATTCCTAAATCAATTAATTACTAGAAAATCAATTAACACCTGATTAATAATTTACAAACTCATTTAACCTAATTAAAAAATAATTTAAAAAATCAATTAACATACTAAAATAAATATAAATTTTATCTTTAAAATAATAAAAATCCCAAATAATTTTTTTTATTAAAATTGTCAAAAACTCTAATTAAAACTTAACAATTATTTTAATGTTTTAAATAAATAAAAAATCCACAAATATTTAAAATCCCCAAATAAATCAAAAAATACTCAAATATATCCAAAATTCTCATCTCTTACGCACGGTAATTGAAAGATGATGAACACTATATTTTTTAACAATTTGTTAATTTTATTGTTTTTTATTTTTATTATATAATTTTTAATTTGATATTAGTTCGTACAAAAATATGTGGACCCTCTTTGTGTAGTACTTAGATAATTTTTTATACTTATTTGATTACTTTAAAATAAATAAATAATTTTATAATACTTATATTGTAATTATAATTTTTTTCTAATTAGATAAGTTAATAATTTTTATAATAATGAATTAGGTAAGTTAATTGATTTTCATTAAACAATAATAGAGTAGTTTATCTTAGTAGTTATAACCTCCTTGTTAGTTGTAACTACCCTTTGTAACTTCTCTTATAAATAGTCTAATACAAGCCTATTGACTCTCACTTTAGAGAGTCCTTCTATTCTACATGGTATCAGCCTAATTTTTCTGGGCCATCTTCTCTCCCCCTCTCTCTTGATCTTCTTGCGCATAATCAATGGCAGACCCATCGGTCACCACCACCTCCGTTTTTGATGCCACCCTTTCCCTCCATGCTATGACTCATCTAGTCACTATCAAGTTAAAACCCACAAACTATCCAATGTGGTTTCGCCAAGTTCATCCACTTCTCGTTACTCAAAAGTTCTTGCCCTATATTGATGGCTCCTCGCCGGCTCCTCCCACCACTCTCATCACTAATGGCGTTTCCTCCTCCAATCCCCTCTACACGACTTGGTATTCTCGTGATCAAATTGTAAGTGTTTTCTTGACATCCACCCTCACCGAAGAGGCCATGGCCGTTACAGTTGGCTGCTCGTCATCTCTTGCAATCTGGAAAGCCCTCGCTGAAGCTTTCAATCAGCCCTCCAAGGCTCGTGAGTTGCGTTTAAAGGATGAACTTCAACTTATCAAGAAAGGCTCAAGATCCGTTTCTGAATATGGGGCCGCTTTCAAATATCTGTGCGACCAGCTCTCCTCCATGGGCTGCACTCTGGATTCAACAGACAAATCTCATTGGTTTCTTCGTGGTCTGGGTTCAGATTTTCACAACTTCTCCACTGCCCAGATCAACATCTCGCCTCTCCCTTCCTTTTCAGACTTGCTTGCCAAGGCGGAATCGCATGATCTCTTCACGCGATCTCTTGAAACTTCCTCCACTTCTTCCCAGTCGCCTGCTTTTCTTGCTCGCTCCTCGGCATCCTCTGTGTTAGGTCGCCCTCCTCCTGCTCGCCAGCAATTTGGTCGCGGTCGCCCTCCTGCTCGCCAGCAATTTGGTCGTGGTCGCCCGCCCATTCGGTTTACTTGGCATGGTTTTAACGGGGCTCCGGTCATTAGAACGACATGTGTTCTCTTGATTTTAGGTTTTCAGCCATAAAAGAACTGAATTTATATGAATAATTGAATTATTTGTTTATATTAAAATAAGTTAATTTATGAATAAATGAATTATTTTTTTATTTGATTGTATAACATAAACTAAATTAATTTTATAGTGAATTGTACACATTTGTTGAATATTTTTATCTTTTTCGCATAACGTCCCATAACTTCTTTAATTGCTTAATTTACGTCTCATTTACAAAAATTTGGGGATTTTCAGGGAAAATTGAACGTAAATTATGCAATTGAAAAAGTTATGGGACATAAATTAAAATTTTAACTATTTTGGAACGTTTTTAAAAAAAGGTAAAAGTTACTAGACGTAAATAATTTTTTTCTCAAAGATCCGCACATAAAACAACACAACACCAGTATTAACAATCTTTCTCACAGTCAATGATCACAAGTTATGCTGAAATTAAATTAAATGATCATGAGTGCAAAATTTAAAGTTCATGATCACAACTTCTAATTCTGCAATTAAGTTGTTTTGGGCACACTTAATTTCTGTGGTTTGCAAATTTATACACGTGAAAAAGTTACTCACCGTGCATTTTCTTTTTGTGAAATTTTATAACCAGAAAAAATTGAATAGAAGACATATTGAGATAATCCAAAAATGTAGAAATGAAATTAAGTAGCAAATGAAATTGAATAGTGAAAATGATTTTTATCCCTTCTCTATATAATAAGAGGAGGTTTACAATAGAGGTTACAGCTACTACTGACATAGAAGTTATAACTAATTAAAGCAACTATTCTACACATTTTTTTTTTTTTACAAAACCGTGCATTTTCAAATAGTAAGTGCAAGTTCCTTTTTTCTTTTACCCATTAGATAAAAATTGAAAGATTAAGGAGTATAAATGATGGATTAGTATCTCCTATTAATACGAGAATTTTTTGAAGAAACTAAAAAAACAAATCCGTCATCTTATCCAAAATGGACAGTATCAATATCATATACCAATTCGATGTTAAATAATTTTAGAATCGAGAACGATGTATAAGCTATTCATACTGCTTTTTAATTTCAATTAGAAAATATATTAAAAAAACGACATTTATTTTGGAATGGGTTTTAATTCCAAGAATGGCAAGGGCATGTGGGTTTAAAATCATGTTGACTTAGCTTAATTAAAAGTCAGATGGTAGGTGTTGGAGATTAATATGATTGATACTGACAGCGTAATAGTATGATTGATACCACTCTGACCGCACAGGTAAAATATACATATACGGAGTATATACGATTTTACGTTATCCACAATATCGACTAACGCATGAATATTAAAAAAATTAATTTAAAAAATCAATTAATTCTCTCTCATTAATATTAAAAAATTTAATTTAAAAATTTACAATCAATAGTTCACATGTATTTATAAAAATAATGGTACTGATTATATTTATTCTAATAAAATATACTCCCTCCGTCCCATAATTAATTGCACACTTTCTTTATTGGGACGTCACAAAATTACTTGCACACTCTTAATATGGAAATACCCCACAAAATTAATAACCTCACAACATCATTTTATTTTCAAATTTGTCATTCCTTTTTTCCATATATTTCACTTTACACATCATCAAATCCACTTTACACATCATCAAATTACCTAAAATACCCCTCCTTTATCTTACATCATCAACCACTAAATTCACTTTTCTTAAACAACGTGCCGGTCAAACCGTGCAAGTAATCTTGGGACGGAGGGAGTATCAATTTTTCACTATAAAAAATATGGTGTTTTGCGAGGTGGCCGGGTTTGCGATGGCTGCAAAATCGAATTGCGACGAAAATGATCAAATTAACGAAGTCAACAAGATTTGTGATGGGAAAAAATATCTGCAAATTGCGACGAGATTTGTGACGAATTTAAATAAGAAAACAAAATAGGCGTCTGAATGTACGTGTGTAGTATTTATCAGGGGTGTTGTCTAAAGTGTTGGCACCTTTAAGACAACATTAAGGAGCGAATATTAAAAACACGATTCACTATAACAAGTAGTGATACAAAGTACAATCTCTTAGAGATTTCAAAACAATAATCTTAGAAAGATTTAGAAAATAAAATCTAATCGAAATTTATGAAATTGCATGTCTCTCAATTCAGCCTAAATTCTCCTAGATCAAATAAGTGTGCTAGATTAATTGATAGAGATTACAATAATCTAACACACATAATGAAGGGAGAAACAAAAGTATTCCTAAAACTAAATGTTGGTCCCTGAACGAGTAGTGATGGTTTAAAGTCTAGAGGGAAGGGGTGAATAGACTTTAAAACTTTTTCTAAATAGAGTTGAGTGTTACTCAACTGATATACTTAGTCTGCTGAATTGGCTAGTCTGCTGATTTTCAACTTACTAAGTACTCTACTGAATATAGTTTGCGGAATAGTGTAGGCCCTTAATTAGTTTAGACTCGTTCTTAATTATGAGAAAACTTTCTTTAACTAATTTAAAGTACTCATCTAACTTGATGTCTGCTGGTTTTGAAACTGTGCTTAATTGGCCTTCTTTCGAAATCACTTATAAAACACAATATGCAATATGGATAAATATAGTGTAAGGATGTTGAGATGAAATAAGCAGAAGAGCAAATAACATCATGTATTATAGTGGTTTGAATTCCAAATCCTATGTCCACTCTTACGGTTCTCCCGTGATATTAATCCTTTAAATCACCAAATAAAAGGGGTTTGTCCTTTAGAGTTCCAAGAGAAGGACTTTGAGCTTTGAGCAATCACCAAATTGTTGCGGTCTCCACAAAGTTTTTTAGAGAACTTGTACTCATTTACAGTGAATAACAACTTGACCTTATACTGGGTTGGAGTGTTTGGTTGGGTTGTTTGATCTATCTCCAACTAATGGTTCAAGCAACAGATTGCTAAACCACTATGCCTAAACCAAATGATAAACAAGGTTTGGTTTCTTAGTTGGTGAGGAACTATGATAATCTAAACAGGCTTGAAGAAACTCTTCTTTTGAATGTACTATGCTTGTAGTCAGTTGGGTGTGTTCTTCGTAAAGATTGATAATTGCGTATAGTTCCCGTGTTCTTCACTAGGGGTGTAAGTGAGTCGAGCCTACTCGCGAGCTACTCGTGCTCGACTCGGAAAAAGATCGAAATCGACTCGAAGTTAATCGAGTCGAGTCGAGTTTTGAGCTACTCGAGTAGCTACCGAGTTCGAGTTCGAGCTCATAAATACTCGGCTCGAAAGGCTCGCGAGCCTAATCGAGCTTGAACAATATTTATTATTTTGCCATTAATATATAATTTATATTTATATACGAGTAATCGAGTCGAGTCGAACTCGAGTTTATTTTATAAAAAAATATGTTTTAAATTCATTTTAAAAATTATATAGGTAATCTAGTCGAGCTGAGCTCGAGTTTATCGAATTTCTTATCGAGTCGAGCTCGATCTTTAAAATTTTAGGCTCGACTGAGTCGAGTCGAGTTTCGAGCTTCGAGTAGAACAACCGAGTCGAGTTTCGAGCTCAGCACCACTCGACTCGGCTCGTTTACACCCTTATTCTTCACTTTTGAAGATGGTCTTGTATTTATAGGAGTAATCTTCAATCAACTAGTCGTTTGGAGAAACTAGTTGTTGTGAGTATCCTTGATTGCAACGTAATCTCTTGATTTCTTCTTGATTGATACCGATTCCATCAAATCTGGAACTTGTCTTCTTTGGATATGGAAAGTCAATGGCTCGAGATTTACACTTAGTCTTTCATGTAGATATTTTAGTCGGCTGGTCTTGTACCCTTCTGATCTAGTACTCTTCTGGTCTGGTACTTGTCTGTTCTGGTACTTATATTGTTCTGATTTTGGTAAGTGCAAAAGCTTTCTCTGTCATGAAGTAGTCTTCTGGTCTGTTTTTTATATCAGCTGAGTACTACTCATCCGATCTTGTCTTTGTTTTCTCTTCTAGTCTTGATTCTTTCTAAGTCTTGAGAACACGGTCAGTATACAAGGGCATTCTCATCTGATTCTTCAATTATGGTCTTCTTTCAATCTTCCAGGTCTTCTTAGTCTTCTACTCTTCAAATCTTGAGTGAGCGTGTGTAATTCCAAGATGTGATCTCAGCTGATATACATACATCTGATCTCACAATGACTAAACTAAGAATCTATAAGTTGTTTCTATACAACTCAGCTTATCCTATCAGATGACATAAATACTAAATAAACTATTAGGTGTTTTGGCCATCAAAACTTATTACATCATAATTACATTAATACCCTTGGGATGGGTGAATATCCCAACACTAAATATATAAGTGTACTCGATAGCTTTAGTATGTTTAAGCTTTTCTTCTATCAAATATTCAAGTTGTGGATCGATTTTACATGATCTACAACGAAGAAAAAATACAGATTTTTCTAAAATAGAAGTGGTGTGCTTGCAATAGTTTAGTAATATACTGTGTCTTCTTTCTTCTCTTGTTTTTGTGTTGTACCAATTCTCTATTACTAGGCAATGAAATTCAACTACTTCAACGCCATGTAGATTATTTTTTACAACCTCCTCCACTAACTCCTTAAAGATAGGTAACTTTCATGTATGCTTTATAACTTCTCACTCCTTGTAACTATGCAACAACATGACTTGGATAACGTCCACGTATTCAAACTGCAATAAGGACCTTACGAACAACATCTAAAATTGGAGTTAGTGTTAGGAGAAAAGACGAATGATGATGTTGTGTGATATGTTGGAACATTATGAACAACAACATCAACATTCTTCCTAATTTGATCTTCTACTATAACACCTGATATTGAACAATAAGTAATACTCCCTCCGTCCAATTTTATAATGCCCATTTGGGTTGGACACGAGTTTTAAGGAAAATTGATTGTTTATGTAAAAAGTGAAAGTTTGAGGAGAGAGATAGAGTAGAAATAAAGTAGCGGGTGTGAGTAATGTTTCCTTTTTAGGAAATGAGAATTATAAAATTGGACAAACAAAAAATAAAGTGAGAATTATAAAATTGGACAAAGGGAGTTTGTGTAAAATAAAAATATGCAATTTATCTCATAACATAAAATAGAATTGCTAAACCAAATGGAAATAAAACTGAATCTTCACTAAGCACAAAAACAAGGTATATACTTAAGACAAATACATTAATTAAAATGACATAATTATAAATCCTAAATTGTTCAGAATACTAAAATAATAAAATCAATCATTACAAATAAATTAACAAAAGTTATGTAACGAAGTAAAAGAGAGGATTGGGCAGAATAACACTTCAATTACATCTTCATGGATCTGCATAGACTCTCTTATACTTCATAACTTATCAAGTTTGTATGCTTTCATAAGTCTCTATACACGGTCTGTTTGTCATTAGCATCTTGTGGATCTTCAGCTACTGTTTCATCACTTTCTGGTACATCTTTTGTTTCTTGATTGTCACCAGTAGTGTTGATTGTGAAAGAAATTACAAATTATTGATGATGTTGTCAAATATGTTGTGACATTCTACACAACACTAACAACATCAACAACGTCATTTTGTGTTAATTTTCGTTGCAAATCAAAAGTCAATTTGCAAAGGCTAAATATCATCGCAAATTGACCAATTTCTAAACGGTGGTAGAGATGGTGGAATGAGCTAGGCTACCTAGGAAGGTGTTTCAACTAGCTAGAGATATAGTTTGGAAGCCATGTGTCGGTCATTACGTCTCAGAGGAACTTAGGGCAATTTGTGGGCCATCTTTAGTAAAAATGGACCATCCTTCTTTCAATGGTTACTTGCGGAGGACATAGACCCACTTACTAAATATATACCGGTACAAGATGGATACAACCAGAGTCAAAATTATATTATATTGAACATGTATAGATAAGCTCTTCTAGTTTAGTCTTAGTTAATAGGCCAACAATCGAGGGGGGAACTTCAGTATGTATGTCAATTGAGTTCCAATCTCACCTAGATGAACACACACGTGTGCATGAGTGAAGATCAAGATGATCTACCTCAGTTGTTGAAGACTGAATCTAGAAGCCTTGACAACTAACTGAATTAGCTGATAGATGACAAAGGATCATTTGTCTTTGTCAACAGCAGTTGACTTACCATAGTTTGAAGTCAAGTGGATAAAGTCTGAAAAGACTATGCTCAGATTCCTTAGTCAAAACAAAAGGAATGTTCAATCAGATGTCAAGTCCAATGCATGTCGACTGAAGTTAGACCACACGAAGACAAGATAAACATTTGAACTTCAAAGTGTCGTATGTATATTCATTAGTCCCATTCAACCTAGATCAATGACAAGGCAACACGTGTCATTGACTTGATAGAAGTTCATAGTTGAACATGAGCAATAACTATAAATTTTACAGGGTGTTAAAGAGACCTTATCTCAAAAGGACTGTCATATCCGAGGTAGATCTCTCAAAGACAATTTGCAAAGCCAAAAAATAGTATGATTTACTGTAACTATCCAACAACTATATTTTGAACCACGTTATAAATACAAGGTCACCTTCATGGTGAAAACATGCAAATTCTAAAAGTTGAATTGCTGAAAGTTTGATTACATGTGTATCCTCAAGATATCCAAAATTTTCAAAGAGCAAGTTTATCGACCCATATCAAAGCTCTAAGTGTTCATCCAGCCTTGGTTCTAAGCATATAAATTCAACCGTAAAGTTTAGAATATCGAGTTTATTCAAATGTGTTGTTTGGATAACTCATTAATTGGAAATACTTCAAACCTTCTTTCAAGACCTTTCGTGATAAAGGAATTAATATATGAGTTCGGTTGTGAAGGGGATGTAGGATTGGGATCCGAATCACTATAAATCTTTGTATTATTTATCAATCATCTTTGATATTTTGTTATTCATTTTATACTTGTCATAATTTATCAAACTACATATAACTCAAATCAGTTAGTTGTACACCAAATTAATCAGCTAATAAGATTTTGTGCATAAAATTAAATAAGTTTTTCTAAGTATTAAAACAAGTTTTAAACAAGCGAGATTGTTTATAGATGTCCAACTAATCATCTTACGAGCAGTCAGTAAGTTGGTTATCACCTTGTACTTGGTTTCACAGCTAACTTATTTGCTAGTTGACCCATCTCAGGTCAGCTACCTCTCACACTGCAGTCACACATAAAATGATTTTAAAGTTTATTCGCCCCTCTCCGTAAACTTTAAACCCTCGTTTAACTTGTTCGGGACCAACAAGTGGTATCAGAGCAATGGTTCTAACAACCGTTGACTTTGATTATCATCGGGTTTTTTAGAAAAAAACCATTGTGCTCACTGGAACAGATCCTTTGAAGAACTCATTCACTTTTCATATAATCGTATTTCATGGATTATAACAGTATTCATCTTCCCAATTTTTTTGTTGAAAGATATGAGTTTTGGAAGGCGGGAATGGAGATGTAGCTAAGCTCCATTCACGACCTGATGTGGAGTGTTATCGAGAAGGGGTCAATCACGATTATGTGCTAAAACACTGCCACTGATAATCTAGTCATCAGAGTCGGAGAATCTAGATATGTTTATCTGGGCTGGGCTAACCGGGCCAGCCCGTTTAACCCTAAAAAATGCAGGGTTAGGGTTCATAAATCGTAGACCCGTTTAAATTCGGGCTTTTTTAACCCGGACCGGTTAGCCTGCGGGCCAAACCGGGCCATCCCGATAGACATCTCTAGGAGAACCTATTCACAAAGTTCAATCAGAACTCACCCCATATGAAATAAAGCAGAATAACCTTGATCATATTACATGCCAAAAACCTTATTCTAAATACTTCATCTAATGATTAACTTGACAAAGTACTTAAATGCAAATCAACTACAATCCCTCTCCATCCAAATATACATCCAAATATCAATTCACCTTTATAATATATCTACACATATTTTTATACAGTCACGTCACATTTTTTCCTTCAATCACTCATTCTCTCTCCTACTTTTATTCATTACACTTATTACTCCACTAACTAATACTCCCTCTGTCCCACAAAGATAGCCACATATTCCTTTTTTGGATGTCCCAAATTATAGCCACATTTCCTCTTTTACTTTAGTATTAAATGCTTTATTGTCAATTTTACCCCTAATTAATAAGAGTAATTAATGCTTAGCAGATTTTGGAGTATGAAATTTCAAGGGTAAAATTGACATATTAGCTAAATTTGACTGCATTTATTGATTTTTCTTAATTTGTGTGTAAAGTCAAATGTGGCTATCTTTGTGAGACGGAGGGAGTAATAACAAAATAATACAACATCACTCTTAATTTGATATAAAATTCTTCATCCACCCCTACTTCTCTAGCCCTATCCAAACACAATTACTCCCTCCGTCCCACAAAGATAGCCACATATTCCTTTTTTGGATGTCCCAAATTATAGCCACATTTCCTCTTTTACTTTAGTATTAAATGCTTTATTGTCAATTTTACCCCTAATTTATAATAGTAATTAATGCTTAGCAGATTTTGGAGTATGGGATTTCAAGGACAAAATTGGCACATTTGCTAAATTTGACTGCATTTATTGATTTTTCTTAATCTGTGTGTAAAGTTAAATGTGGCTATCTTTGTGGGACGGAGGGAGTACTATTCAAGGATTACCCCCTCTATATTTTTTCATCTTCATCCTCATCTAATCCACCACAATCTCTAACAAAACAAGCCTTTAGCGATTATGTGTGAAGGTACTGGGCAAATTAAGGAAAATAAATTAACGATTGTTGTGCATAAATTCAAAACTTTTTAAATGCAGCTAGGGAGTCAATTGATCGGTTGGACACAAAAGTTCACAAAGATCATCAACGAGATTGAATCACTTAGAAAAGTGTATTTGAACAAGGATTTCAACCTCAAGGTGTTGCACTCACTAACCCAAAGGTGGCGGACGAAGGTCATCGTTACTGAGGACCCTTAAGGATTTATCCTTGTGGCCTGTACCTTATTCCAACACCTCAAGGCTTATGATTTCAATTTGAATCTTGAGAAGTTTGAAACGAAAAAGGAGGGGAAGTCTTCAACTTAGTCTTCTAAGGCTTGTCATTCTTCGTGCCAGAAACTTAACTGCATAATTTTGTTTAGAATGCCAACTCCCATTGATAAACTTCTGCAAAAAAAGAAAAAAAAGTTGAGCATGTTGAACGCGCATGAAATGGTAAAGCTCTAGCTTTGCCTAGCAATGCCTTGCCCGTAGGAAAGCAGAGGAGGTTAATTTCTCTAAGTCCGGTTGGATCATCGTCGACACGGGGAACGCAACCTCGAAAACCTCTCTTAAGTATACTCTAATGAAAAGATGGGAGGCTGAGATTCCTGACTACATGTGTCAAGTAATCTATAAGATTAGACGTCTCTAATCAAATATAAATAGATTTCTCAAACAATCCAACAAGATAGAAATTCACAAATATAAGAAACGAGAACAAAAAACAGAGCACGCAAAGATTTAAGTGGTTCGATCAATTTGATCTACATCCACTGGACACACGACTTTAACTTGATTGATCAAGAATGTTTACACACTCATTCACTCGGAAAGGTATTTATCCTCACTTTACTTGTGAACTCACAACTCAAAACGAATGCTCGTAAGCGTCAATCTTTACAAAATGCAAGGGATGGGGTATTTATACTAATCAATGGTGATTACAACGTGTGTAGAAAGCGTGCTCCTGCCAGGTTGTTATAACCGCCAAACAAACTCACGTGTTCTGCATTGCCCAATCGAATTGACAATTTTACCCTTTCTCTTGCTACTCGTAACAGATGACATCCATCAGAAGACTAATCAGAAGACCTCTCTCCGCTGATCTACTCTTCCAATATTCACTCCTTAGTCAAAAGACTAACCCTATTACTAGACATCTTCTCAGCTGATACAACCTCTTCTGATCATAACAACTAAAGTTGATTCTAAGCATCACCTTCTCATCTGACTGAAAACCTCCAACTCATCTGATCAGGCCTAGGTTAGCTTACCTGACTCCACCAGTTGACACGTCAGCAGACTAGTACTCTATTGATATTGAGATTATGAGATAAGCCTCACAATTCTCCACCTTGAACTAAACAACTCCACTATCCTTCTCAAAGGAGAGCCTCCACCACTGCTCCCTACCAAAATAACAACAGCCTTCTCCTTAGAGGACCTAATGCTATCCAATAAGCCTAAGACATAAACCAAACTTCTCTTTTGGTAATGCCTTAGTGAACGCATCAGCAAGGTTCTCCTCAGTAGCTATCTTAGCCACATGGAATACACCATTCTCCACAATATCTCTTACGAAGTACAACTTCACATCAATATGCTTGGTTCTCTTATAATACCTCTGATGCTTTGCAAGATGTATTGCGCTTGGATTATCACAGAAGACAGTCACACTTCTTTGTGATAAACCAAACTCTTTCAGAATTCTCTTCAGCCACATGCTTTCCTTAACTGCCTCAGTTAAGGCCACGCACTCCGCTTCAGTAGTAGATAATACAACCACGGACTAGTGAATAGACCTCCATGGCACAGCCGTACCAAATAAGGTGAACACATATCCTGTTAAGGAGTTTAGAGTGTCAACATTAGCTGCATAATCTGTATCCACATATCCCACAAGTGTTTCCCCCTCACTTGATATCTTATGAAATTTCAGACCTTTGTTAGCTGATCCCAGAACATATCTCATGACCCACTTAACAGTCTTCCAATGACTTAAGCCTGGATCACTCATATGTCTGTTGATCACACTCATAACATGAGTCAAGTCTGGTCTACAGCACACCATAACATACATTAAACTCCCTACAACACTGGCATAGAGTATCTTACTCATCTTAGCTCTCTCTTGGTTGTTCTTGGAACTCATCTAATTGGACATCTTCTGATGTTGGCCAATAGGAGTAGAGACAGTCTTTGCTTGATGCATTCTGAACCTCTTTAATACCTTCTACAAATAAGTAGGCTGACTCAACTGAATTGCTCCATCAACTCTGTTGATCTCCATCCTAAGAATCACTTTGGCTTCACCAAGATCTTTCATCTCAAACTCTCGTTTGAGGATCTCCTTAACTTGATCGATAATGTCAATAGACTCCCCTGCTATCAACATATCATCAACATACAACAGAAGATAGGTAACATAATTCCCAACCTGTCTGAAATAAACACAGCTGTCATACAAACTCCTTGTAAAACCAGCTGAGCAAATGTACTCATCAAATCTCAAGTACCATTGACGAGGGATTTGTTTGAGGCCATAGAGGGACTTCTTCAATGGACAGACTTTGTCCTCCACTTCTTCTATGTCCAACCATTCTAGTAGCTTCATGTAGATCCTCTCATCTAGAGATCTATGTAAAAAGGTTGTGGTCACATCCATCTGATGTAGCTCTAGTTCATACTGAGCAACCATAGCCAACAAGATTCTGATGCTACAATGATTCACAACAGGTGAGAAGATTTCATTGAAATCAATACCTTCTTTCTGTGTAAATCCCTTAGCTACAAGCCTTGCCTTGTATCTAAGTTTGCCACCTCTCTAAGCCTCCAACTTCTTCTTGTTGATCCACTTACACCCAACAAGCTTTTTGTTATGAGGTCTCTCAACAATCTCCCATGTCTGGTTCTTGTTAAGAGATTGCAACTCCTCTTCCATTGTAACTATCCACTTCTCCTTGTCGTGGCAGTTGATGGCTTCAGTGTAAGTTTTTGGCTCCAGAGACTCCACCTCAAGAGATGCACATAATGCAAATGATACAATGTCAGCTTGACCATACCTCTGAGGTGGGTGGACTTCTCTTCTGGTTCTGTCACGTGTCAACTGATAGTGTTGAAGCTCATTCTCACTCTGAGGATCGTCCTCCTCATCTGGATCAATATTCTCTCCAACAGGTCCTCTAGTGTCAACATGCTCCACCTCGACTTGTGTCTCGTCTGGTTGATTATCAGTTGCACTAGTACTCGTACTAGCCTCTTCTGATAGAGGCATTATGCTCTCATCAAAAGTAACATCTCTACTAACTATGCACTTCTTCACCCCAACTTCAAGGCACCATAACCTGTATCCTTTAACACCTGAAGGATACCCAACAAAAACGCATCGCAATGCTCGAGGCTCAACCTTATCTTGCTTGACATGTGCATATGTTGCACAACCAAATAACCTCAAATGTTTGTAATCAGCTGCATGGCCAGACCATAACTCTTATGGGGTTTTATATTACACAGCTGATGAAGGACTTGTGTTTATCAAATAGGCTGTTGTTGACACAGCTTCTCCCCAAAACACCTTTGGCAGACCAGAGTTGTTCAACGTACACCTGACTCTCTCAAGTAGTGTCTGATTCATCCTCTCAGCAACTCCATTCTGTTGAGGGGTCCCTGGCACAGTCCTATGCCGCACTATTCCTTTCTTCTTATAGAACGCATTGAACTCTTCTGATAGGTACTCTAGACCATTATCAGTTCTCAAATGCTTGAGAGTCTTTCATGTGACATTCTTACATTTAGTGAGCCATTCCTTAAATTTTTCAAATGATCATGCCTTAGATTTCAGGATAGCAACCCACACTTTTCCTGAGTAGACATCTATGATAGACAAGAAGTATCTACCACCATACCTCGTCTGATTCCTAGCTGTCCCTCATAGATCAGAATGGACATAATCCATGATCCCTTTGGTAGAGTGTGCACTCTTTCCAAACTTAAGCCTCTTGGCTTTCCCAAGGATGTATGACTCACACAAATTCAGCTTTGTGATCTTGTCATTTCCAAGCAAACCTTGCTTAGACAACTCTACTAGGCCTTTCTCACCTACATGAGCTAGTCTTATGTGCCACAACATAGAGTTTTCTTGCACCTCTGCTACATGTGATCTGCCAGCCACTATACTTCCTTTAAGAAAGTAGAGATCATTTATTCTCACACATTTCAGAACAGTCAGCTCCCCCTTCGACACCCTGAGCTCTCCATCCTCAGACTGGAACTTATAACCCACAGAATCCAGCATCCCAAGAGATATCAAATTTCTCTTGAGCTCAGTTACATACCTAACACTCTTGAGAATTCTTACTACACCATCAAACATCTTCAAGTGAATTGTCCCTTCACCCATAACCTTGCAAGTGTGATTGTTTCCTAGCAACACATATCGTCATAACCTCCCTCCTAATGCTTAAAATCATGAAATCAATCTCTTCTTGGAGTCATATGGAAAGAACACCCTGAATCCAGGGTCCATGCTTGCTGTTCTACAAAGGATGTGATGGTTAGTGCCTGAGCAGAATCATAGCCTTCTTGCTCCTTCTCTTCTTGGGTCTGGTTAGCTTGATTCTTGTCAGCAGGGTTCTTGGCACCAGATTTCCTCAAGAGCTGCTTATACTTGTGACAAGCATCCTTATAGTGTTCAGGCTTATTACAGTGGTAGCACACTGAATTCCCTTGATTGGACACAGTTGATTTTCCCTTATCAGCTCATTTGGGTTGACTAGACCCCTTCTTAGAGACAGACCTCTTCTGACCTTCTTTGATTGCCAATCCTTCACCACTGCTACTATTATCTCATTGAGATGTCTTGTTGTGCAACAATTTGGACTTGACAACCAACATTACATCCTCCAATGTAATACTTTCCTTCCTACCATACAAGATGGTGTCCTTTAGGATTTCAAAGGACTTAGGCAGAGTACTCAACAGGATCAGAGTCTTATCCTCTTCCTTTAACTTGACATCTAAATTCTCTAGATCATCAAGGATCTTGTTGAACTCATCAAGTTGATTCGCAATGGGCTTGTCATCACCCATTCTAAAGGCATGCAACTTCTTCGAATAAAGACGGTTAGCAAGGATTTTTACCATGTAAAGCTTACCCAGCTTGTCCCAAACCTCCTTTGCGGTTTTCCCTTTAGCAACTTCTCTCAAAACCTTATCACCAAGGCAGAGCAGAATCGTGCTTCGAGCCTTCCTGAGCATCTTGCTCATTTCAGCAGCAGTTGGGACAGATTCTCCGGCTGGGGCTATAGGTTCTTTGAGCGCATCGAACAAACCTTCCTATTCTAGAAGAGCATGCATCTTGACTCTCCACAGTCCAAGGTCTCCGATGCCTGAGAACTTCTCAATATTATACTTGGTCGAATTCTCCATCTTAGAACTGGCAATTGCTTCAAGGATTGAATCTCTCGATTCCCGAAGACGGCGCCAATTGTCAAGTAATTCGTAAGATTAGACGTCTTTAATCAAACAGAAACAGATTCCTCAAATAATCCAACAAGATAGCAATTCACAAATATAAGAAACGAGAAAAGAAAACAGAGCACACAAAGATTTAAGTGGTTCAATCAATTTGATCTACATTTACTGGACACACGACTTCAACTTGATTGATCAAAGAATGTTTATACACTCATTCACTCGGAAAGGGATTTATCCTCACTTCACTCGTGAACTCACAACTCAAGACGAATGCTCGTAAGCGTCAATCTTTACAAAATGCAAGGGATGGGGTATTTATACTAATCAATGGTGATTGTAGCGTGTGTTGAAAGCATGATCCTGCCAGGTTGTTATAACCGTCTAACAAACTCACGTGTTCCGCATTGCCCAATCGAATTGACAGTTTTGGCCTTTCTCCTGCTACTCGTAACAAATGACATCCATCAGAAGACTAATCAGAAGACCTCCCTCTGCTGATCTACTCTTCTGATATTCACTCCTTAGTCAAAAGACTAACCCTGCTACTAGACATCTTCTCAGCTGATACAACCTCTTTTGATCATAACAACTAAAGTTGATTCTAAGCATCACCTTCTCATCTGACTAGAAACCTCCAACTCATCTGATCAGGCCTAGATTAGCTTACCTGACTCCACCAACTGACACATCAGCTGACTACTATCAGCAGACTAGTACTCTGTTGATATTGAGATTATGAGATAAATCTCACAACATGAAAATGAATATGACCGCTCTATTCGAGTCCTTCTCTAAATGGGAAAAGAAATGGACGAAGCATGAGGTCAATATTAATATAAATAGTAAAGAAAATCTCATAATCAACAATACCGACTATGTAAAAAAAAATATGTTTAAACATCATGTAAGTGAGAAACGAGCATCTAGAACGGTTAAGCAAGTCATTTGCTACTTCGTAATTTGGTTCAATTTCTGACCTGGACAATATTACCTTAAATGTTGTCACATTTAAAACAACATTTTGTAACGTCTCAGGAACATTTGGTACGTCAAACAAATCGATAATTTCATCTTCTGCAGCTTCTCCATTCAAGCTTCAACCTCTGTAGACCTCATAAGATTCATACGTAATAAATCAAAATATTGTGACAGGTGACATTTTTTTGCAACATGATTATCCTTTTGACATGCATAGCATACTGCAGAATCTATTCCATTGCTTGATTGCTTGGTTAAACTCCCACTCAAATATAAGTTAAAATGTGTGTATAACCAAAAAAAATTGGGATACCTTTTTGAAATCATCAGGAGCAACACTTTATGGGAACTGAAGATGAATCGAGTGAGGAACGACTCCTCAATAGAATCACAGAACAAAGTATCCATGTGTGTGCGCTCAATTGCATAAGACGGATCCGATGAGAGAATAGAATTGTGGTCGTCACCTGAAATCGAGGGGGCCAGAGTGTGGAAAAGGAGAAAAAGAAAGGTTAAAGGTAGGGTCAAGCTATTCAACCCATTTTTTTACAACGAATCGGTATGCATCCAAAGGGGACATTTACAATTTACCTCAATTTCCCCATTATCAAATTACTCAGGTCACATATCAGCCAGATTGCATGCAAACGACAAAATCTCATAACCAGAAACCGACTAAAATAAGGTAAAGATTAGAGTTATTTTTGCATTAGGCTTTAACTAAACCATGTGATCAACTTCACAGCAAGAACATCAATTTACAAAAGACACTCACAAATTCAGTAGCCACAAAGAAAACTACCATTCATCAGTTTACCTTCAGTCATTTTGCAGTGCAAATAATTAACATCGCAAAATCATCGGTTAAAAAAGCGTTCAGCTACAACATTGGCCACAATTATACATTAGATAAAAACAAAAACTTATTACAACCCCCCAGTTAGGAACCAGGAAGAAATCTTTCTTATATTTTGCATTTCAATGATGATCCTCGATGTTGCTCAACTGTCAAATATAAAAGAAGCCGGCCACTTTCTTGGATCTTCTTAAGCTACACATCCTCATCCTATTTTAGCACCAAGAAATGACTGCAAATATAAATTGACAGAAAAAGGTTACCTCAGTACAGAAAACAGTTAACTATTAGATTTAAAAAAAATCAATAAAAAGGATTTTTTTAAGGAGGAACTAGATATACGAATGTACAGTGGAAACAGAATTTACACCCTTTAAAGCAATTTGTATCACTGTTAATTCATGTACATAGTAAAACTAACATCACTCGAAATTTGAAGAGTATGCAAAGTCAAATAGTATCAAAAGGTGAAGCATGTGAGAAGGATTAGGTGAAGATTTCAAATTCATTCAAGAAACCAAACTAAGAGGGTGTTTGCAAAAAAATATGTTACGAGGAAGTGATTTAATTTAGTGACATTCTAAGGGCTAAATCTCAGACTAAGGGCTAATTGCAAAAAAAATTTAAAAAAATTATTATTTCACGTGTTTTCAATTACAACATATGTTTTTAAAATTTACAATTTGATACACGACCTTTCGAATTGTTGAAATTCTATCACATGACTATTTTCCAGCAAGTCCTGCTGACGTGGCAGTGTATGAAAAATATTAAAAGTTGTGACTAAATTGAAACAATAACATAAAGTCCTGAGTTTATTTGCAACTTTTTCAAATATTTTTCGGCTGACAAGTTAGCATAAGTTGTCGGAAAGTGGTCATATGAAATATTCCAAATTTAAAAAGATATATTGTAATTTGTAATTGAAAAAATGTGAAAACATCACAATTTTTTATACAATTTACACTTTTTGTAATCATCCTGTTCTTTTATATATATGGTCTAGATAGAAGGAAAATAATAGAAGGCAGAATTGAGAAAAAGGATTACTAGATTAATGAAACAGCATGTAAAAAAATATGCATGTATGTCCCATTCAGCCTATCATAGTTGAAATCTGTAGAGTTGTACCTTCGTTTTCATTTGAGGAGTTCCTGGTTTAGTTGTAGTTGTACTTCCAAATCCAAACTTGCCCTTCTTTTCTGCAGGCTTTAGTATTTGAAACGAGCACATCAAAGTTTCATCGACACTCATCATTGCACCAGCATTGTCAAACTCTCCACAGTAATTTGGGGCTGAAAATATCGTGACAAGTTGTCTATCAGCAAAAAACTCATACCCATCTTCAACAACCTGCAAAAAAATCATATGTTAACTAATTACTGAATCCCACGTGCCTTTCAATTACTCCCTCCGTGCCAAATTAACTGTCATTTTTGGGTGTTTCTCTTGGAAAACCAAAAGCGACAAATATTCTGGACTGGAACAATTTTTTCTCTAAAACGACAGTTAAATTGGAACGGAGGTAGTACGTAGGAAGATAAAACACAGTTAATACCTGGTGGGCACGACAAACAAGATCGAGATCGTGCTTTTCAAGAAATTCTGTCACCTTATCTGGACCAAATGTATACGATACGCCCCTATCGTTCATTCCCCACCCTTTGACATCTTTACTGGGATCAGACCACAACAAATCACATAGTAAACCTGTTTCTGGGACATCAGTTGGACGTTGCAGATTTCTGATTTGATCCAAATCATGAAGATCGGGCGAGAGACCTCCATGCATGCACAATATCTTCTCGTCTATTAGAGCCGCAACGGGAAGACAGTTAAAACAATCTGTGAATACTTTCCAGATTCTCAGGTTAAATCTTCTTTTGCACTCGTCGTAAAATCCATATATACGGTTGACCGATGCACATTCATGATTGCCCCTTAGTAAGAAAAAGTTTTCAGGGTACTTGATTTTATATGCAAGTAGAAGGCAGATTGTTTCTAGACTTTGTTTCCCACGATCGACATAATCCCCCAAGAATAAGTAGTTTGACGTTGGGGGTAACCCACCGTACTCAAAAAGTCTTAGAAGATCGGAATATTGACCGTGAATATCACCTGCCAAATCAAAATAAAAACAAGTTGAGATAGTCTGATGTATTAGACATTTTTTGGCATGATATGATTAAGCTATTTTAGTTATTAGACAATCTCAAACAAACATACAAGGAGAGGGAACTAAGTGCAGGTGTCTAATTTCAACTTCTCAGGTCATGTGTCATGTCTTCAAATGACACTCATTCTAAGAGAAAGAAAATTCTCAACACACTACTAAATAAGTGTTGTCAAGCAAGTAAACATGTGTGAATTTGCAGGCATGTCTGAATGTTTTTCACATTCAGAAGCCTCTGACAAAAAGTAAACAACATATGAAAAGACCTTCACATAGGAAAATGCGGTGCATTTATTCTTCAGAAGAAGACACAAGTTCGAAGATGAATCCCACACGATATACCATGCTCTTTTCACCTAGTTCACCATGAATTTTGCAACAACTAATCTAATGATCAGCAGTAAACACTTGAGAAACACCAGGATGGTTGTTTGGTTGCAAGGATATCAAAACTCATAAAATTTATGCTTCCCTTGCAGAGAGCTACGTAGTTCATGCTGAATATAATGGAGCAGAGAGTCAAATACTGCCTAACACCAAAAAAAGATCTATAAGTTCAATCACAATCCTTGTTGGTACTTGGTAGCTGATAATCAGAAACGGATCATCAATATCCTATACACTTGGAACCTGAGTTTCTTGAACACTCAGCAACCTGAGTTTCAAAGAAATTATGATGCAATATATATAGTTGCCTGTCCATATGTTGAAGCTCAATATTGAATATTTAGAATCAACTCAGAAATTTCACACAAATAAAATTTCATGAATACGGTGGCTTATTGATACTTAAAATCATAAATGGCTTGGTCTAAAAGAACAGCTAAAGAATGGTATATCCACAGATATTCATAGTTTGTAAGAAGAGGAGATTCAAAGGCAAAAGCATTGACAAAAGAAAGTGAGCCAAAAATAAACAAAAACAAAAAATCAATTAAAAAAAAAGAACATGAGAACACAAACCCATGAGTTCTGCTCAATTTACAATATCATCTGATCAAATGAAAAGTAAAAATAAAGGACTTTTGGGAATCCTACATAATCACCATGGATCGGGTAATGCGGGGTCAAAATATTGTGACATTGAGCCATGAAAATACCTTAATCATATCTAGTATCATGTTTGATTAAGAAATTGTCCTTTTGTATTAACCCCGTTATGCAAGGATTTTAAAATCTTGAAATAATATAGATAAGTGCAATTTCTGCAAATGAAGTGGTTAAAATTAATGCATTCCCCATTAGATTTTAATTCCTGAATGCTATGTAATAAGATAGTGGGTACATGTTTACAAGGAATAATCATTCTTACTGCAAGATACTGAATTACAGACCTCATCATTTTTGCCAATGTCAATGAAAAATTATAACTAATGATTTGAGAATTTAACAAGCTGCCTGTAAAATAAAATCAACTTTTGACATTCACAAGAATCCATAGGTATGTGTAGGATGCAACTTCTTAACTTTGAAGAATGTTCTTAGATGACAACGACTTATACATTGAGTTACCTAGGTTTTCCAGGCAATAAATAAAAAGATAATTAAGATGAAAGTCAATGATTAAATAAGAAGTTGCATAAACATAGACAGCAATAAAAAAAATCATATCATTTGTACAAAGATATAATTTGAGAAGACATTCTCGTGTGAACAGCTCCTTCATTGCAACGTTGTATGTTCATAAAATAAAGGGTAAAAGGGAGGATGAGGAAAGAAGCATACTCTTCCGTGCTGTTTAGTAAAATAAATGAGTAAATAAGTAAATCCACTTCCATATTGTAGAATTATATAATCTCTAGCACAAAAAATGAGTAACAATCACTACAATATCTTCCCCCAATTCTAACATTCAGTTCTATGTTGAACTTATATCAGTAGAATTATATAATCTCTAAATGATATGTACATCCAATGATAAAAAATAAAAATAAATACTCTTTCTATTCCAAATCTATCACCCTCATTTTCCCTCCCTTTTGGCCAGACATCCAAAAAAAGCTCTCATCTTTTAACGTGAAGTCTTTTATATCCCAATTGAAGTAATGATCAGCTTTACAAACTCCCAAGAATTAATTAAGGGCAATAATGTAAAAGCATCGAAGAGTTTACACTTGGTAAACTCATTCTAAACTCCATTCCAGTTACTGGACTCACATTACCGAGTAAGTACGGATTAATACCCTTCAGTAAAATGGAAGAAACAATGAGGAAATGGAAGGAACCACACTCTACCTTACTGTTTAGTACAAGAAAGGTGAAACAGGTGCCTCTATAGCTTCCTCCCACTCTATCCTACAGTCTTAGATAGACATGATAGTAGCAATAATCTATAACCACATAATCATGCCAATGTCCAATGCGAAAAGATGTACTAAACATCACAGTTCAACGATCCATTCCCTTCAAACATTTTTTTGTGCTAATCTAAAACCATCACTTAAGTTGTCAATTTGACAATTGACATACTGATGATACTTCATGAAAAAAAGAAGACAATGAAAGGATTGGAAGGATTTATAGGTTGTGAAATAATCAAACAAATAGCTTGTGATTTATGTTATACATTAGTAGCATACATAAGTCCTTTAATTGGTTCATTAATCATTATGTTGGCCCAACAGAAAGGTGAATTACAACATTCTAATGGAATTAAATGCACAGAAAACTGTGTTAAAATTTAAAAAGTTATCCTAATCCAAGGAAGAACAGCTTTAACGGTAGTCTAATCCAAGGAAGAACAGTTTTGGGGGAATAAAGAGGCAACCCCTCCCAATCATGCCCCTAAAGGTAAAGAGGCAAAAGAAAAATTCTGAGAAGGAATTGGTCAACACAAGTACACAACAATGATTGGCCATATCGAGAATTATGAAACGCAATCATAATTGAGGATTCAACGTATCGAGGCTGGTCATTAATATCATTATACCGTCAACTTCTATTATGAATGAAAGGAAAACATCCTATTAGCCATGAAAATGTCCCTTGGGGCAGATAACTTGCAGAGAAGCATAAATATATTGTTCCATAACACTATGGTCATATGATGGTAGTCATATTTACACAACACCAAAGTGTATATCTTCCTTAGGTAAGAAGTTTGAACATTTCAACAATAAAAGGATTCCACAGTCCAAACTCCAAAAGTCATACACCAGAACTAAGCTTGTTGTGAAGCTAAATTTTACCTCCACTTCATATTTCAACTGAGAAAACAATGAATTAAACCTCCCAGCCAAACCATCCATAAACCCTAAATTTTCACAACTTCAGCACAACAGGTCCCAAAAAAAAATATATATGTCTTCAATATCTACAATACACCAACTTCCAACTTATGACACACAACAAAAATGAATTCAAACCACTCTCAATTGTATTCACATAGATTGAACATTCTCGAAATAAAAGTGCACCGTAATCCAAATAGCCGACCACAAGTCAACCTACCTGGAAAAGCAAATTAAAAACAGAAACAGAGCAGTTCGAGAAAATCAAGATACGGCATGACCTATAATTTCATGTTTTTTTTTACTCAATTTAGCAAGTAGAAGAATTGTGACAGCAAAAACAAGTGAAAATGATGGGAAAAAGTAAAATTATACCGCAGATCTTAATTGGAGCTTCAAGGTCAAGAAGATTAGGTTGTTTGAGAATAATCTCTCTAGCTTGCATACAAAGTTGTCTGATCTCAGCCTCAGAGAGCTGAACCTGTTTCCCAGGTTTGCCTTTAACATCAAGCAAACGCCTTATTACATCATCGAGAGCAACGGAGTCCATGTTGTGAGTGAATTTAGCATACAAGAATAAAGGAAGTTGCAGCGATTTGTGGTGTGTGGAATCGAAGATTTTGAGAAAAAGGAGGCAGGGAGAATAAAGGGAGGGGGCGTGGAGAATGGAAGACTTTTTTTAGTAGTATGATATTTATATATTTATTGGAGTATATAGAAATTGGGTTCAGGTCAGGAGTTGAAACTTGGAACACGGTATCCACACACACTGCGATGGACTCCTCAGAAATGAGTAAGTGACAAGTCTGTTATTTTTAGGATAATATACTTCCTCGGTTCGAAAAAAAAAAAATTCTTACTAACTTTTGAGCACCCAAATTAAGAAGTAATTTTAATATCATATATTTATAAAGACAAAAACTTATATACAATATTTCACCATAGTCTTATGGTGCAATTTGACTAATTCTTATGTTTTTATTCGGTAACCAGTCGCTCTTCTTCCTCCTTTCCCGGTTGCTTCTTCTTCCTCTTTCTCTTCTACGCTTTCCTCCTTTCCCGGTCGCTTCTTCTTCCTCTTTCTCTTGTGCGCTTTCTTCCTTTCCCGGTGGCTTCTTCTTCCTCTTTCTCTTCTGGCTTTCTTCCTCTTTTCTTTTCTACGCTGCTTTTCTTCTTTTTGCGCAAAATATGCCGCGCAACTTTCATTAAAAAAAAAAACTACAGATCTGAGTTAATCACGAAAGAGAAAAATCATTATTTGTTTTTTTGAATAAATTTCTGAATGAGAAAAAATCAACAATAATACCACACACAGATTTATTTCAATTAATTGTTGATAATTATGTCTTTTTATTTGTAATATCGATAAATTATTCAACATGGTTGTGTTTTTCGTGTTTTCAATTATTGTTCTTTGTCACTCTCAATAATGGCGTTTTATTTATATAGTAACACATCTTTCTTAATACAGTAATACACTTGTGTTTATATAGTAACTCATTTTACTGTGTTACTTTAAGGTCAAATATGTGTTACTCATAAGTCAATTGTGTGTTACTTGTTCTTACAGTAACATGTATTTGTCCGTACAGTAACATATAATTGTATGTATAGTAACACGGATTAAGAGCAATTTTTTCTATTTTATCCTTCCTTAAATTAATTTGTATTAATATTTACTGTGAAAAGTCAATTTATGTGTTATTTGTACTTACAGTAACACATATTTGGTCTTGCAGTAACATATAATTACTTTTATAGTAACACAGACCTGAAACCCGTTATCCTGTTAGCCTCCTGCGCGCGACTTTTGCGCGATTTTTAAGGAAATATTCGTTTGACCGGTCAAACCCGCTACAAATCCGCGAATTTTGACCCTTCCTTAAATATACCAATATTTCACGTGAAATATTGCACATAAGTGTGGCCCATTTATAAAACATTTGTAAAATCACATGTCAGTATGTCACATTCTCATCGTATATCTCAACCTCTCTCTCCACTTAATTTGTCAATTTCAAAATATCTCAATTCTCATTAATTTTAATTTTATCTTTTAAAACTCTCCATTTTAATTTTTAAATCTCATCATCTTTCTTTTCTATTCAACCACTCAACAATCTAAGCTGCTATTCTCTATTTTTAGAGTATTTTCATCTTTTAATTTTTCCAGTAATTTTTGTTCATGTTTTAATTTTTTCAGTTTTGGAGGGAAAATGGGGTGGGCGAGTGCAGGCCACGCGGGTGATTTCACGTAGTAACAAGTGCGATGGTAGGTGCGATTTTAGGTGCGATTTCCGATTGAAACAGATTGGAATGTTCTTCTAGATTTTCTTGTTCTTTGAGCCCTAATCCCTCACGCTTCGTCACAATCATTACGATTGTGTATTGTTTATTTGTTCTTCTGATTGCTTTGGCGTATCAGAATTAAATTGGTCGGATTCTACTCTTCCCCAAATTGTGATTTCGTACTTCGCGTGTCCACATTCATTTTCTTAACAGTTCATTTCTTTCTCCGATACACCGATTCATCTTCCATTGTAGAGGTATGATGGAGGCTAGGTCTAGGTGGGGGCTATGTTGCAGCAAGCTTCCAACATTGGTCAGATATGCGTTGAGAACTGGTATATATAGAGCCTTCTCCAAAGCTTTGATCACAACCCATCTTTCTTCTCCTTCTTGCCTCCTGTTCGAAACAATGGCGGACAATCTCAGGAGCCCTTTTCGCAGAGTCTCTTTTTCAGAAACGGAGGATATCCCAGTGGTGGTTGGTGATCATGAGCTGATCCTTCCCCATTTTGCTCTTCTGGGGAGATTTACTGTCAGAAAACCCATTAGCCTCAAAGAGTTGCTGGTCACCATGAGAAAGATTTGGAGGTCTGAGAGCAATGTCAATGCTGTTAATCTTGGAGAGGGATACTTCCTCTTTGATTTTGAGGATGAGTTCGACTGGAGCAAAGCTTTTCATCGTCAGCCATGGATAGTTAACGGTCCTATGCTGATATTATCGAAGGTTCGGGGAGATGAACAACCTAGGGATCTGGTGATTAACATGATTCCAATGTGGATTCAGGTTCATGGTCTACCCTTGTATTCCATGACGAGGCAGATAGCTTACAAACTGGGGGAAAGGCTAGGAGATGTGATTGAAATTGATTGCCCCAATGGAGAGACTGCCTGGGGTCGCTGCATCAGAATCAGAGTTCTCATGAATCTTAGTAAGCCACTTTTTCGTACTTCTCATATTACTGTCAGGGGGGAAACTATCACTCTTCCGCTTCGATATGAGAAATTGGGGGAGTTCTGCTACTTCTGTGGTTCATTAACTCATGTGGACAAAGAATGCCCAGAGAGGTATTATGAGAATGGTCATCAACACACTATCAACAAGCGTTTTCCATTGTGGCTGAGGGCAGAAGGTATGAGGGGATTGGACCCAAAGCAGTATGAATTTTTGAAGAGGGAAAATAACATGGCAACTCCTGGGAAGGTTAACTCTGACAATGACAACAATGCTGGTGCTTCCTCTTCAAACCCCCCTCGGAGATCCACTTCTTTTCTGGGCATGGAGCTGGCCCCAGTTGTGTGGAGAGGTAATTCTAACAGATTTTCTGATGAAGATAGGTTTTTCGCTGACTCGGCACTACAGGATGAGAACAATCTGCTCATGGATAATGATAATGCTAGGGCTCTTTTGAGAGAATCTCAGGTTACACATTTTGAAGAGGAGGCTTTCAATGTTAACAGGCTCTATGGACCTCCCCGTGGTATTCAAATCAGGGAAGGTATGGGTGCAGGCAAAGGTACTATGATTAGGTTGGAGAATGGTGACAGTAGCGGCAAGTTGAAGGGACCAATGTATCCTGAGAAAAGTAAGGGTAAAGCTATCATGGGCTCATCAAAGGGCTTGAAGAAGAGGGGGCTCCCCGTTCAGTTAAGTTACAAGGATGGTTCAATGCAGGCTGTGAATGAGGAAGTTTTTCCGGAAGAAGAGATTGGTCGGAAGAGGCACAAAAGTGATGATGATGGAGCAAGCTCAAGTATGGTGGAGAAGGGTGAGTCCCATCTTCGCCGGTCCGAATGAGAATCTTGGTTTGGAACGCTTGTTGTTTGAGGGGATCACAAGCATTCCAGAAAATTAGGCGAGTTATTGCCATAAATAAACCCTCTTTGATGTTTGTAATGGAAACTAAGGTGTCCTCTAGAATAGTTCAGAATTGGAATTCTGTTTTTTGTTTTAAATACTGTATTGTAGTGGACGCCATTGGCAGGCATGGAGGCCTAATTCTGTTTGCAACTCATGAAATGGATATTAAGTTGCAGTCTTATTCTCTTGGGCATATTGATGTTTGCATTAAATCGAATGATAGAGTTTGGTTCTTCACAGGATTCCAAGGAAACCCTAACAGTAACTTAAGACATTTTTCTCATGAATTACTGGGTAAGATTAAGAATTCACATGGAAAAATTAAAGAATGGGTGATAGGGGGGATTTTAATGAGATTCTTAATTCTTATGAGAAAAAGGGTGGCATATACAACTGGAATACAAGAAAGTGTATAGATAAATTCAGAGATTGTCTATTGAATCTGGAATTGGTGGATTTGGGTTACAAGGGCCCTTGTTTCACTTGGAATAATAAGAGAAAGGGGGACCATAATATTCTGGAAAGACTCGATAGATATGTAGCAAGCATTGAATGGAAGAATTTGTTCAAAAACTTTGAAGTGCAAAATCTACACTGGTGGGGTTCGGATCATCGAGTTATCAGCCTAGAGTGTAATTTGAACTTAGTTCGATGGCAGAAATGTGGTAAAAAACAGTTTCGTTTTGAGAATGCCTGGATGGTGGATTCTTTGTGCTTAGATACTATCAAGAATGCTTGGAAAGGCCATAACTTGGGAGTCCCTCTATTCAGACTTCTTGAGCAGTGTGCATCTGATCTCTCAGTATGGGCAAAGCAAAACATTGGAGTTATTGACAGGAGGACAAAGGATTTGGTTACAAAAATCTCTATCATCGAGGCTGAGAATATGACACAAGAAAGTCTAGAGGAACTGGAATTTTTGGAAAAAGATCTTGAAACTCTTTTATCTCAGCAAGAGGAGTATTGGCACCAGAGAGCCCGTACTAATTGGATTTTGAGTGGAGATAGAAACACAACATATTTCCATAGACGTGCTTCGGAAAGATTTAAAAAGAACTCTATCAAGGGTTTTATGGATGTGGAAGGCAACTGGATTACTTCCAATTCAGGAATTGAGAAGGAGCTTAAAGAGTACTTTGGAAAAAATTTCTCAACTTCTAATCCATCATCTGAAGCAATCCGATCTTTCTCATCAAGTTCTCAGGCGCAAGTTTCTCATCAGATGAACATTTTTCTTGATACTGACTACTCTAGACAAGAGATCAAGGTGGCAGTTTTCAATCTTAATCCTAATAAAGCCCCTGGTCCGGACGGTTTTAACTCAAGATTTTTTCAAGATAATTGGGACATTGTTGGAGAGTCGGTTCTGGATGCTGCTCAAAATATCCTCAACAATAATGGTGAATTATCGAATTGGAATAATACTCTTATTTCTTTGATTCCGAAGATTAATGATCCTACTACACCAGCCCATTTCAGGCCTATAAGCCTGAGTAATGTATTCTACAGGATCATTGCAAAATCCATTGCCAATCGTCTTGCAGTGATCATGCCTGAGATTATTGATGAAAACCAGAGTGCATTTATCAAGGATAGGCAAATTTTTGACAATATCCTTATTAGCTATGAATGTATGCACTGGTTGAGAGGAAACAAAAGCATTACAGGTTATGCGGCACTCAAGCTCGATATGAGTAAAGCATATGATCGTATTGAATGGTCTTTCTTGAATGAGCAGATGAGAAGTCTTGGCTTTTCTGATAAATTTACTAAAATGATATTGAAGTGCATTTCTTCAGTTTCATATTCTTTCAAGGTTAATGACTCAATTGTGGATGGATTTAAACCGTCGATGGGGCTGAGACAAGGAGATCCCCTTTCCCCTTTTTTGTTTCTTTTGTGTGCTCAAGCATTGTCTTCCCACATTAATCATTTGGCTAATCAGGGCCTTATTGAAGGTATCAGGATTGCTCGTTTGGCTCCTATGATCACTCATCTTCTATTTGCAGATGATAGCATTGTATTTTTCAAAGCTAAGCCTGATTATGCAACTCAGCTGTCTCAGGCATTATTGAAGTATGAAAAAGCTTCTGGCCAAGTTGTCAATTTTGACAAATCCTCTATTATGTTTAGTCCTTCAACATCAGATCATGTCAAGGCTCAGGTAACCAACCTTCTCAAAGTCAATCCTTCACAGGGACATTCGATTTATCTGGGCCTTCCAACCTTTTCTCTGAGGGGTAAGAGACTTCAATTCTCATACTTATTGGATAGGCTTAAGAATAAAGTGGATAATTGAAAAAACAAAAATTTCTCGGAGAGGGGAAAAGAAGTTTTGATCAAGGCAGTGCTTCAAGTTATTCCCACATATGCCATGTCTTGTTTCAAGATTCCAATTCAATTGTGTGGGGATATGGAAAAAATCATAGCTAATTTCTGGTGGGGTAAAGATCAGGGACATAATAAACTTCATTGGATTCGATGGGATAATATGTGTAAATCAAAAGAAGAGGGAGGCATGGGTTTTAGAAAACTGCATTTATTCAACCAAGCCCTATTAGCTAAACAAGTCTGGAGATTGATGTCTAAACCGGATACATTGATTGCAAAGATATTCAAGGATAGATACTTTAAACATGGTGATATCCTTGAGGCCCAAATAGGGAGTAATCCTTCCTTTGTTTGGAGGTCCCTTGTATCCAGTTTCCCTGTCATTTTGAGCGGCACTCGATGGACTATCGGGAATGGCAGGCAGGTCTCTTTATTCAAACACGCGTGGGTGCAAGGTCTGGACAAAGGAATGATTAGCTCAAGAATCGCTTCAGGCCACAACATTTCTTTTTTTCTGGACGATGAGCGATTCTGGAGGGAGGATGTCCTTCGCATAGCTTTCTGGCCATTTGAAGTTGAAGCTATTTTAAATACTCCGGTTGGTAGGCACGACGATGAAGATCAAAGGTTTTGGAAATATGACGCAAAAGGGATATATTCTGTCAAATCTGGGTATTGGGAGGCTTTTAAAATGAGCAGGTTCAGTTCGGATAACCCTGGCCATTCAAATGAGGAATCCAAGAAAACATGGTGGAAATTTTTGTGGAACCTCAATTTGCCTCCAAAAATCCGAATTTTTGTTTGGAAGATTTGTATGGATATTGTTGCAACGGAGGGAAACATTGCGAATCATCATGTTCCTATCGATCCTATTTGCGGATTGTGTGGAGCTTATTATCCTACTACTCTTCATGCCATATTTTTTTGTCAAGAAGTTAAGAGTGCATGGAAACAAGCGAATTATTGGGAAGTTATTAAGCAAGGTAAGGGTCTGATTACTCTGGATTTTATTAAATTCCTCAAGGAGTCTTTGGACTTATGTGATTTGGAAAAAATTCTTATAATCGCTTGGGGAATTTGGAAGGAAAGATGTTGTATTGTTCATAACAAACACGACCGGAGACCTAAGATTAAGAATCATATTGGAAACCAGCTTGTGGAATATTTAAGATCTTACCAGGATATCAGGCGGAGGGGGTCCGAGGAAGGCAAAAAGGGCAATGTTTTGAATGATGATGAGAATATTCAGGAGGTTGATTGGCAAACGATTGTGGAAGTTGATGGGGCTTTTAATCAAGATTTGCATCAGTTTGGAATTGGAGGAGTCTTTTATTACCAAGATGGCACCTGGTCTAAATCGTTTTCAATGAAGATCCCTCCTCAGAGAAGTCCTCTGGGTTCGGAGCTTATGGCTATTGAAATGGCGCTGAGCCTGGCAAGTCGAGAAAGGATTAGTCGAATCTTGATTAAGACGGATTCTATGCAAGCAATCAACCTTTGCGGTAAAGATAACCAAAGGTCATATAGAGGCCCTGAAAATGGTATTATCCGAAGAATTTTAGAACTTAAAAATAAATTTGTTGTGTGCAAATTTATACATTTACCTCGGAATGGAAACAAGCTGGCGCACAGATTGGCGCATGAAGCCTTCAGTACTACCAATTCTCACGACAGAGTTGGAGATACGTGATGAGGAAACCTAGTTTTTTTCTTGATCTTACTGTAGTATGGTTTTCTCCTTTTGGTCCCAAAAAAAAAAAAAAAAATTTCAGTTTTGTTCTTTTAATATTTTTCATAATTTTTGTTCATTTTTTAATTTTTATGGTATCTTATTCTATTTTTGCCTTATGTTAATTTTTGTTCATCTTTGAATCGGGTTATTTAAGTAAATATTTTTTATTTTTCATATCTCTTAATATTTGTAATTTTTCATATCTCTCTTTTGTATATATTATCTTGATTTAGACAATTTAAAAATTACCTATATTTTACCTTCAATGTTTTTTAAGGTAAGATTTGAAGGTGGGATTGAGTTGATTTTGCCGGATAATAACTCTTTCGACACTTTGCCTGACCAGATAGGATTTCTGGAGAATTTGTTGAAGTTTTTAGTAATGATAACAAGTTTTACTATTTTTTTATCGTTTATAGTTGTGAATTTCGATCAATTGTCTTTGGCTCAAGGTCCTAGAGCAAAAATGAGAGAACATATATTAAATAATTTTGATATTGATTTTGAGTTTTACAAAATGATATAGAGCCCATCAGTTGTGCCCACCGCCTATGTGCATTACCACGTCAATAAATTCGTATTTATATTTAATTCAAATTTAATCTAATATCAATTTTTTTTTATCCATATCAATATTTTTTTTATATTTAATATTATCTTTATAAAATTACGCTAACTAATGTCATCAATCTTTTCTCAAATCTTTCCATCACCATTAATTTTTTCTCAAAATCTCATACAATATTTTATTTTATCCGGATCAAAATTATAAAATATTTTTTTACATTTAATTTAATATTATCCCTATCAAACTAACATCATTAATCTTTTCTCAAATCTTTCTATTCAAAATCTCTTCTCCACAACGGTACTCTCAGAAAACTCTCAGAATCTCTTCTCTCCAATTTGCTTCTAATTATTTGAAACCTTATATCTATACAAGAATGGAAGAAGAACAAGATGATGCATTGTTTATCCCACAAGTTGCAACTAATTTTATTCCAAAAATTGGACAGGAATTTCAAACATCAAAAGAAGCATTTGAATTTTATAATGCATATGCGAAAGGGGGAGGCTTTAGCATACGTATCGGGAACAGTAAGAAGGATAAGGATACATGTAATATTTGTTGGAAAATGTTTGTGTGCTCAAAGGAAGGAAAGACAAACGAAAGTCATAGAAAGAAAAATGATGTGGCACCGACAGGGAAAAGGAGTCGGGGACTTACTCGATGTGAGTGTCAAGCAAAAACGACAGTTAAGAGATTGATCTACGTCTTGAAATGAAAGATTGATCTTCTAGAGAGGCTGGTGTTAACCCATCGACTATAAATTTTTCTGCCTTCTTAGTCCATCTATGCACAATATACTTATCTGGCAATATCATTACTTGAGTAACCCGCATCCAACAAAGCATATGACGACATGGATATCCTTCAAAATTAAATAAGTGACAACTACATGAAACTAAATCAGATGACAAATGATGTGTTAACTTTCGTTGTCGATTAAAAATTTTGTTGGGATCAAAATGTTGCACTGAGTATGTAAGAGTTTCATCTGTGTTCAAAATCGGTTTGCAAATATACATCATACTGTCCAGCAACTCCTTTAGAAACAATAAAAATATAGTTTTTGTATAGATTGAAGACATTTGTTGCTCCATAAAAAATATTGTAGCCATGCGTTGTACTTCATTGCAATCAGTGTGATTTGCAATTAACTCTTCGTGCCTTTTGTGAACAATTGCTCTATTGAAACGAGTAATAAAATCCACCAAAGACTTTTTATGGTTAACTTAGCGCTTAAAAAAAGAATGGTTACTTTCAACTCTTTGGCTACTAGACATACCAGCAACAAAGACGTGTCTAAAATATGCAGGCACCCATCGATGTCGAATTTCATACATATTACTCAACCACTCATTCCTTTCTAGCTCAGTAGAATTCATCAACTCCAACCACCGATTTTCAAACTCATCAACTGATTCCGACTCCTTAATAATATTTAATAGTTTATGATAGTAATCCTTGAATACACAAGCGTTCAATTTCTCAGAAAACTTGTTAAGTATATGTCATAAACAAAATCGATGCATCGTGTCAGGAAACACCACTGAAATGGCTCTTGATATTGCTGCACCCTGATCAGTAATAATCACACGTGGAGGTGTCTAGGTTGGCATGCACTCTAATAACTTAGAAAATAACCACGTAAAAGAATCTATCTTCTCATCACTTAACAATCCACAACCTAGTAGTTTGACGATGATGGTTGACTCCAACGAAGGGGCAAACACCATGTTATACTTATTTGTATTATAAGTTGTATCAAAGACTATTGCATCACCAAAATATGCATATGATCTTCTTGAATCATCATCAGCCCAAAAACATATGAGAAAAACCCATGCATCATCTGTTTCATAAGCAAAATAAAAGTTGGCATTTTTCCCTTTTTCCATCTCAAAAAGTTGAACTAATGTTTCAGCATCATGCCCGAAAAAATCACTTTCAACCCTTCTTTTATGATTCCTAATATCCCTTTCCAAACAACCAATTTGTGACGGATCTCCAGCATTTATCTCTAACAACCGTACTTGCTGACATACGGTTATGATTCCTAATATCCCTTTCCAAACAACCAATTTGTGACGGATCTCCAGCATCTATCTCTAACAACCGTACTTGCTGACATACGCTTATGATTCCTAATATCCCTTTCCAAACAACCAATTTGTGATGAACCTCCAGCATCTATCTCTAACAACTGTACTTGCTGACATACGGGTATATTAGCTTCTTAAAGTTGTTTAGCAAGATCTTTTTGAACCGTAGATATTTTTCGATGAGATCGTAGAAGATAAAATCTACTAGGAGTCGTTAAAGCATGGTTATGTTGCTCAATAAAATAAAATATTGATATGAGATTTCTAAGAAAAAATTAATGGTGATGGAAAGATTTGAGAAAAATTGATGACATTAGTTAGCGTAATTTTAGAAAGATAATATTAAGGGTAGGTCTCCTGGAATTGAGTCCATTTTAAAAAATGGGTAGGATTAACAATAAAAATAAAATACGCGAAAAACATGTATGATAATTTATGTAGCTCAAACGGTTGAGAATAGTCTATTTTACGTTGAGGTCTAGTGTTTAGCTCTCACATCTAACAATTTTCACATATATATTTTTTTTATTATAAAAGTGCATGTTGAAAATAAGGAAAAGTGTAACATGCATTTTACAATTTTTTAGCATCTTATTTTGCAATATTTGCAATAATAATTTCAGTTATAATGACATACACTTGTTAGTGATGTTATGTTGCCCATTTTAGATATATTCTGTTGCACTTTTCAGTTGTAGTGACTTACAATTTTCAACAATATTTTTTAGTTATATTGACTTACACTTTTTAGTAATGTTATGCTACATCTTTTAGTCATATTTTGTTTCACTTTTCAAGTATATTGACATGCACTTTTTAATAATACTGTGTTGCACTTTCTAGTTATACATACTAACTTGCACTTTGTAGTTATAATGATTTACACTTTTTATTAAAAGTTGTGTTGCACTTTTCAATTATAGTGACTTACACTTTTTAATAAAAAAATGTGTTACACTTTTTATTAATATTGTGTTACACTTTTTAGTAATATTGACTTACACTTTTCAAGACACACAATTTCGAAAAAAAAATTACCAAAAAAAAAATTACAAAAAAAATAAAAATTGACAAAGTAAAAAATTTTATTCACAGTATTCTTGAATATTTATGGTTCACAATATCCTTGAATACTTAGGGTTTAGGTTGACCAAGTAAACTCAATTCCTTATAAGGAATTGATTCTATATAAGACCAATCCTAATATTAAATATAAAAAAAAAATATTGATATGGATAAAAAAAAAAATTATTGATATTAGATTAACGGGGGTGTATTTGTTGTGGATTCTGTAGGATTTTTTTAGACTTTCAAAGTTTGGGGGTATTCAATTTGGATTTTAAAAAGTCTTTCAAAATATTGAGGTATTCAATACGGATTTTAAAAAGTCTTTAAAAATCTTTAGGTATTCAACAGTTGTGGATTTTAATACTCTATGAATTTTGTTGGATTCTCCTAAAAAAATATAAATAAATTGGACTATGCAAAATCTCTTCTAAAAACAAAAGATTTCAACGGATTCTCTCAGAGAACTCTGAAGACGAAAGATCAGTAGGAATGACAATATTGACCCGACCCGCGAGCTTTGGATCAAGTTAGATTCGCCACGTATTGAGTATGGGTCGGGTTTGGGTCCTGCCCCGAATAAATATATAAACTTTATACATTATATATATATATATTTGTTTATTGATAAAATACATTATATATATATATATTATTGGTAAAATATTTTATGTATTATATATTAATTTAAAAAAAAACACTTTCACATTGAAAAAACTATTTGCATCAATATAGGAGTTTATGAAAATCTATGTAAATCAATAAAAAACAATATATTCCACAATCCTGTTAAGTCTATGAAAATCCATATAAATCAATAAAAAAAGTTAGTCAAACTCTGTATGGACTCTATGGATTTTTTTTTTTAAATCCACGTACTTTTTAAAGTCCATAAAAATCCAATAGAATCTCAATTGAATACACCCTCCTAAGTTTGAATTAAACATAAATATGAATTTATTGACGTGTAATGCCACATAGGCGGTGGGCACAACTGGTGGGCTCTATATCATTTCCGTTGATTTTTAATGTTATTTAAATGATGGGAATTATGGAGAATTTTTTTTTGGGTACACCACCTTTACGAATCAATTTAATCACCACCTTTACAATTATTGTAAAAAACCTTAACCTTTCATCGTGTTGCAATTAGATACACATTTTTTTTCTCCTACCAACAATTAATGATGTGGCTTGTCGGAGCTTGCCACGTCACACATATTCTTTTTTTTTTTTCACATGAGATTAAAACTTTATAAAAATAAAAATAAAACTCCCGCTTCTTCTGCGTCTTTCTCAACTTCTCAAACTCAAGTTCATCTTATGCGTCTTTCTCACCTCTCAAATTCAATCAAGTTCTTCTCTTTTAACTCTAAAAATCGAAATTATAGAACCCTAACATTTAAAAATTGCAAAAAAAAAAAAAAAAAACACTTTTAAAACTTGACAAAAACATTTTTTTTTTTTTGCTATTTTCAAATGTTAGAAATTGCAAAGGACCAAACTTTAAAAGACCAGAGAAATTGTATATAAGATTGTGTTTATGGTCATTTATACTGATTTTTTAAAAAAGATTATCCCGTGCAAAGGACCTAAACTTCAAAAGACTGGAGAAATTGCATATAAGATTGAAAAAAAAATGTCATCCAAGTTGATTTGCGAAGCCTCTGACACTTCCCGACGCTGAGTGAGAGATATATAATTAATAATTGATCTGTTATTTACTTATTTTTGTAATAGGAAACAAGTTATGATCTGTTTATGATCTTTCAATTTATATATTTATGCTAATGACTTTTTTTTTTACTTATGTTTGTGCACTTGTATATTTATTGTTGGTCCTGCAAGGAGTATATAACAAGTGTATGAGAGGGGGAATACACTTGTATGCAAATCTTTTTCAAATTTTAACCAAATATGACTTCAGCAAGATTGTCCTGGACAACTCTACTGAGATGTATAACTTCTTAAAGATAACCAATCTACTAAGTACTATTGAGTACTTAGTTGAATGACTATTTAAGAGAGTTATAAGTGCGGAATTAGTGGTTGGCCCTTTAGTTTAAACTCCTTTTAAGTTCTGAAATCACCTTAACAATTAATCCAGTTTCAGGGAACTTGTCCAAATCTGTTTTGCACAGTCAATGGTATAGGTCTTTAAAAGTTCAGTTTGTGTGTAGTGTTGAATGAATGTAAGTACTTGAAAGTAAATCAACACAAGAGTTTATAGTGGTTCAGAGACTCAACCTCCTACATCCACTTTCCCTGATTTAACAGGATAATTCCTTCACTCTTGGAATTAACTTGTTATATAGTGCCAAGGTGCACTTGATCAACCACACCACTCCTTGGTGCCTTGATCCCTAGGATGTCAAGAGTCCTAGTACCCTTTCTCAACTCAGAACTGTATTGTTCTTCTCTCAACAGTCAGTTCCTTCCACTTCTACTACAACAACCTTCTAACTTTCTTTCTCGAAAGGTATAAGGGTTGAAGTTTGGTTCCAACTATGAGATATCCTTTACAATGAGCTTCAGTGTATAAGGATATGATATCTCTCTAAGCTTTGTATGGATATACAATGAAGTTCAGCTTAGAATGAAGTGTTTGAAGACTAAGACAGTCTTGAAGAGCTTTGAAGTTTATGTTCTCAGATTGTAGTTGGATTCTTAGTTGATACTCAGTGGATGCTTCAAATGGTCTTCACACTTCTGTATTTATAGACAAATTTGAGGATTTGCCCGTTGGAGAGGCAGCCTCAAATGTCTATAAATGTCTTCCTTGAACTTTGCAACTGGAAGACAGATTCTTGATAGTGACATGTCCTTAACTTGGGAAATAAACGACTGTAACTACTTTGTCTTCACTTTGCAGCACTCTTCCCAATGTCTGACTTCAAGATTCACTTGGTCAAGCATGGACATGACTTCTGATGATTGTTCCTTGGATAAGGACAACCTTCCTTATCACTTGGACAATTCTGCTTATCAAGATCAGCACATTCTGCTTATCATCAGAGTTGACTTTAGCTCTTCAGATGACATGGCTCTTTTCCTTTTCATGAATTCTTAGAGTTGGTCTTTGTGCATTCATGGCAATGGATAGATGGTTTTGACCTCATTAGTATAGTTGGACTTGTTCTTCATAACTTGTTCTGATTCAACTGTGCTGAGACAAGCTTGCTGGACAAACCTTCTGAACTTGTATGCTTCAGTAGACTAGGTCTTGATGATGCATTCTTCTCAGTTGTTCTTCAGATAGCTTGTTCCATAATCAATTTAATCCTGATCAGCATAGTTGTCCTTCAGCAGACTTGGGGTCAGTCAAACTTGAGCCTTGAGGGGACTTGATCTTTGTAGACTCCAAAAGCATGTGTTCCCCCTCACTCTGTGCATCTTATCATCTAAGAGCTGCCTAACATTCCAGCTTCTAACTAGCTTTAATCTACATGTTCTAACATTCCTAGAACATTATCACTTAGTTGATGACTTAGCTATTTGGCATGTCTCAGGGGGGTTTTGGTATCTTAATCAAAACTTCTCATTTTATACCCAACAATTTCCCCCTTTTTGATGATGCTAAAACCTATACAGTCTATGCAAAAGTGTCTTGACTATACTATTTACACTTGTCTTCAGTAGATGTGACTTAGGTCAAATTTCCTGAAAAGAAATGTGTTAGTGTAATCACTGTTCTGATTGCATATAGGTTTTAAAAGCAGTCAAGCTAATATTATGAGATGTTGTTACTTGATTCAAAATATGTTCAACTGTCATTGATAAAATCATGGATCATTACAAGCATGTTGATAGTTGAGCAAACATATCAGAGCATGAAACAACATTACATCAGTGCATAATCTAACTTAACAGCATGATCAGAGCAAATGAGTGGTCATCAGAACAAAGAGCATTTCAGCAGACTTGAGAAACTTTCAGCAGACAAGATCATATAAGCAATCAAGATCAAGTATTCATCCAATTCAGCACATAAGGGTCAAGAGGACTTAGCCATTCAGAGGTTATCTTCAGGAGGTGGCACCATCCCATATTGTGCCCACACTCTCTTCTTCAACTCCATTGCCTCTTGATTGGTTCCCTTGGGTCCTAACACCATTCTGTTCAGCTTCAGGATTTCAAAGAACTCTTGAAAGATTCTTGACTGATCAATGAAGCCTTCCTTCTTGGGTGGCATATAGATGATTGGCTTAGGGGCTGTGAGTTCAAATCTTGCAATGTCAGCAGCTGCAAGTAATTGCTGGTACAGCTCCCTGTGATAGTCAATCATGAACTTGGTAAAAGTGGAGTTCACATCCTCATCATTCCACCTGCCAATGACATAATAGTCATAGACAAACTCCCTTTTAGCCTCTTCCCAAGTATCATTGAGCTGAATTGGGACCCATTTATCCAAGTGAGGATATTTGGTGTCCATTTGGATCAGCAACTGTGGCTTCATCTTGTTGTAGGTTGCTCTTCTTCTTCTAGGCTTCTGAAAGTCAGCCCTTCTTTTGTCTCTTGCTCTGCTTGCTTCTTCAATCAGATCCATCTTCTCTTGGGCTCTCATCATAGCCAACTTCTGTTGTGTTTCAGGATCCTTGCCATATTCTTCAACAAACAATTTGGATGGATCTAGCACAGTTGTCTTCTTCTTTGGTTCAGGTCCAAAGCCTTCTTCAAATAGTACTTCAACACTTTCAGTAGCTTTGGGACCTTCAGCAGATTTGATTTCAGAAGACTTGGCAGTTTCAGCATTCTTGGCTTCTTAAGTGATTTTGACCTGTTCAGCAGGCTTGTCCTTTTCAGCAGTTTTAGCCTTTTTGGAGGAAGGCTCTTCTTCTTCAATCCTGAACTCAATAGGTAAATCAAGACTGCTAGGAAAGTCTGTGAAAGTTTCAGTTTTCCTCTTGCTTCCTTTAGCCTTTCTGAGTTGGCCTCTTGTCTGGATTCCTTCAGTGGACTTGTCCAGTCCTGATACTTCTCCTCCTGGCCTCTGCTGAAGCCTTGCTCTCTCTTCTTGAGCTGATGCCATAGAGTTTTTCATGGCTATGGCCAGCTGTTCTTCTTCATCAAGTTCTTCCAGGTTCAATACTGCAGTTTCTTTTCCTTTAGATTCTGACACTTTCCCTTTGCCCTTGCCCTCTCCAATGATCAAGGCACCTTTTGCCCTTACTCTTTCCCTTTCCTCCTTTTTGGCAGCATCAAAGCATTGGGGTTTTAGCTCACTCATTGTAGTTGCCATAAGGGATTGGGCTTGGTTGAGGGACTTCATCTCCTCCAGCAGATATACATTCTCATCATGTATATTTTGCATTCTATCACTACTCAAGCTTAGGAAAGCTAGAACAGGCTTCATCTTCTGCTCAACAACCTCTTCCATGGTTGTTTTGAGGGATGCATCAAGGTTGGCCTTCAAGAAGTTAGTAAGATTGGCCACTGCACTTTCAGCAACTTTGGCCAAGACTTCTTGGGAAAAATTTTCTGAAGCAGCTTTCACCATTGCTAACCTCATCTCTTCAGCTCTTCCCTTCTGGATAGCACTTTTCTTTCCTAGTGCTTGCTTGATCACCAGTTTTAGAGCTTTCACGTTGTTGTTGTGAGTCTCTATCATCAGCTTTTGATCTTTCTTCACACCTTTTGTGAAAGATTCCATGCTCTTCTTGGCCTTCTGAACTTCAGTAGAGATGGTCTGCAACCCAGACTCTACTCCACTAATTCTTGCTTCTATTGTGGGTAGCACCACATCTTCAGAGCCAGTGAGCCTCATCTCAACAGATGCCAAAGTTCTACCTTGCTCATCCAAGACTCCTGAAGTTTCAGCATGAGCAGTTTGGACTTGATGAGCCAAGGAGTCCAATTTTGCTGATTGTTCACCAAGAATGGCTTGGGCTGAGCTGGAATCCACCTGAATGTGTGTATCAGTGAGAAGATCATCTTCAAAGATTTGATCAAAAGAGATGCCTGCAATATCAGAAAAATCAAATGGGTTAGAGAATAAACACTCATCACCCTCAGTATTTTTTGCATAAGACTCTGATACATCAGCAGTCTTCTTCTCATTTTCAACTAATTTTTGACTCCCTTCAATGTTAATGTCCTCACACAAAGGAACAAGCCTCCTCTCCTCAAGGGATTCTTGAAGTTCAGATTTGACTTCAAGAATAACCTGTTCTTCCTCACTTATTCCACCCTCATTTGGTGGTACACTCACTATCCTAGTGATCACAACCTCTCTTTCATCTACAACTCCCTCTGATTTTTCCACTAGGTTTTCCTTTTCAATTCCTTCTCCTAGACCTGCAACATCTCCACCCTCAACAGGGTTCAAAGATGGCAGTTGATGGGAGATCACAGTGCTTCTTTCAACAGCCACTGAGTCATCCTGAATAATTAAGGGTTGTTCAGTGTCCAACTCTCCTGACACTGAATAGGCCTTAATCAAACCAGCTTCTAAAATAGGAGCCTCAACATCTGTAAGCTGTGACTTGGGTTCAGAAGAACCTTCATTGGCAGATGTGTCTTTGGTTGTGTCACCAACTCTGAAGATACAGAGCCTTTTCTATGATAGGTCAGGAGAGGGGTAGAAGGCAGTTTGGTTTCAGGAGGGTTGGGATGAGAGGGTTTAGGAGGGTTTGAAGGGTCATCTTTGCCATCATCATCATTTGAGCTGTTATCAGGGTGTTTGATCCCTTTAGCCAGTCTCTCCTTTTCTTCAGCAATCTTGTCAGCTACTAACTTTGCAAACACTTCCTCATCAGTGAGGAATCTGGTCTTGTTCACTCCAGCAAAGTGAAGTAGTCTGCCCTCTTCTATCTGCCACCAATTTGCACCCTTGTCTTGGATGAGTTGTGCAATCTCCATGATTGTTTTGTCTTTGACGTCCACCAATGTCCTCAAATCATGGAATTGTTGCTGCAATCTTGGGAATTCAGCAAGCTGTGGGTACAAACTGTCCACAGTAGCTTTGGCTCCTCCTCTGAGCATACTTTCATAAGTATACTCCTCCTCATCCTCACTTGACTAAGGACTTTGGGCTATAGGAGAGTTAGCTCTGGGTTCAGGGGAATTGACTTGAAGAGTGGCTTCAGGAAGATTGAGCTCAAGAGGGTTGGATGCAGCAATAGGTTCTTCAGTTGCTTTTGATAGCAATGAATCTGAAGGGGGTTTGCTCAGGGGGATTGGCTCTAGAAGATCATGTTCTAAGGCTTTTGAGTATTTGAGCATTGATGAATCAAGTGGAGACAAAAGTCTTGATTCATCCACAGCAATATCAGCCAACACATCCATTGGCCCTCTATGTGTGCTCCCTTCTGGAGAATATCTCTTGGTAAGGTTCAGAGGGGTGATGGGTTGGTTTTCAGGGGTTACATGGGTTTCAGGGGAGTTGGGGTCTTGAGGTTGGATTTCAGGAAGTTTGGACTCAGGGGTTCCAGAACCAGAAGAGTTGGTTCTGGACTTTGATTTAGTCCTACTTTCTGCCCTACTCTCCCTTAGAGCCACTTGGAGAGTTCTTTCCTCCTGAAGCTCCAATATTTTGTCAGTAGGCTTAGCCCTTCTCTTGCTAGCCCTACTACTTCCACTTCCTTCCTCCATAGGGACAACTTCCCTGGGCCTCTTATCACCCTTCTTCTTCTGCCTGGTTTCATTATATTTCTGTCTCAACTCTTCTGAATGATCAGAAGGAACTTGTACTCCCTCTTTAGCAACTTCTTCAATCTCAGTTGAAGCTCCTGAGGTTTCTTCTGAGGGAAGTTGAGACAGCTTCTTTGCCTTAATAGCCCTGGCCTTTGTCCTCTTCTTCATCTTTGGCTTCTTTTCAACCTCTTCTTCAGCAGGTTTGGCCAATTGCATCCTCCTTTGTTCAGTTTTCTTACTCAACTTTCTGAACATCACTTTCTGGGCTGGGAGAGGTTTTGCAAAAGTTTGCATCTCAATGTAGTGTGCAAACTTCTCAATCAGTATGCTTGCCCTTGTGCAATACCTCAACTTTCCTTCCAGCACAACCTTGTTGTGAGCTTTCACCTTAAACTTTGCCTTCTCCTTCATCATTTCAGTCAAGATGAACTCCCTCTAATTAAATTTGATGCCCTTATCACTGGCATCAATCACTGCGGCCATAATCCTTGTCCTTGGAGCACTCACTTGCTCCAAACTTCCAGTATTACTTAACAGACTCTTGGTAATTACCTCAAACAGGTTGAGAAACTTTGGCTTGAGAGTCCTCTTATGCTGAGTAGAGGATATTGGCCCTGGAACAAGGAGCCAGTCCTGAGCAATTTCTTGCGCATGACCATTTCCATAGAACTCTGGATTCCTCCCTTCAGAAGGCAATCCAAAAGCCGCTTCCACATCCTCCTCAGAGAATTTCACCCTGTGGAATCTCTCCTCTTCTTCTCCTTCAGCTATGTATGACAACCTTGTTGTCACCTCACCATCTTCAGGTTTGCCTCTCCATTTGAGAAAGGCAAAGAACTCAGCCATATAGTTTTCAAGGCAAGAACCTGGCTTTTCTTGCATGAACTTTTGTAAGCCAGCCCTTCTCAACCATCTCAAGGTTGGGGTGACCTCAGGATCTTCTCTTTCGAATGAAAGGATTGGCTCAAATGTAAGATTGTTTTAGTGGCTAAGTGTTGGGATGTAAATTCACCCTAAGCCCCACTTGTTGTTAGAATAGTTTTGATGGCCAAAACACTTAGAGTTTATAAAAGTAATAGGATCAACTGATTTTGTATAGAACAGCTTAGACTAGTCTTGTGTAATCAACTAAATGTATATCAGCTGATTAGCACAGTCCCGGCTTACATGCGCTCCCTCAAGATGAGAAGAGTAGAAGATATGAAGACTAGAAGATCCTTGAAGGCCAGATAAGTTAAGGTGCTTGTATACCTACTTATCCGATGGAGTCCAAGTTGAAGATGGCCCTAATGCAACACAAGTATTTACCAAATCAGAAGAGTTCTACTCGACTGATATCAGAAGACAGATGCACAAGGCCAGACGAGTAGTCAGAAGACTAGTAGTGCAGATCAGAAGACTAAGTACTCGTTCAGGACTCGGCTGATTCCCAAAGTCATCTTGCAATTCGAATGAAGACTTACCTTACTTAGAAGATTGACATGATCCCAAGATTGAAGCAATCAAGCAGCTGGAATCAAGCGATCAAGCCAACATGGAAAGATTGCCCCAACGGCTAGTTGCAAGCAATCACCACTATAAATACAAGAGGATGGGAAATCACAAGTACGAAATCACGACGAGAGAATTCAACAAGCTAAGCAAGCAATCAAGCTAAAAGCCATATTGTTTTAAGAGTTCTCCAAGAGCCAGAATCCATAAGAACATCCCTAGCTCTTAAGTGATTTCTATCCAACCCAAGAACCTGAATCATATTCATACTTGTAAATCCTTTGATTTAGGCATAGTGGTTAAGCATATTATAAGCTTGAACCATTAGTTGGAAACATTCAAAAACCCCAAACCCCCACCGAAAGGTTAATGTTTTTGAACCCCTGCAAAGTGCAAGTGCTTACAATCACTTGTGGAGACCGTAGCAGTTAGGACTGCTCAGATCTCAAAGTCCTACCCTTGGGACTATAAAGGACAAGCCCTTGTAATTTTTGGTAAATTAAAGGGATTAAATATCACGTGTGGACGTGAGAGTGGGCGTAGGATCGTATATCCGAACCACTATAAACCTGGTGTTATTTATCTTTCTGCACTTTACTTAATTGTCATTTCCATACATCTTATATAGTGCATACTGTGACTTAAACAATCTTCAAATCAAGGCCATAACTTTCAAACCAGCATCAGCTGAGTATTTTTCTTAAGTAAACAACTTGGCATTTTCAAAAGAAACAAAAAGAACGAGTCTAAACAAGGCCTACCATAATTCCGCATATAATCTCTGCAATCAGATCACTATAGTCATCTGGACCAGCAGACTTGTAGTCCAGCTGACATAGAGATCAGAAGAGGTTCCCAACTCTCTTGAAAAAGTTTTAAAGTCTATTCACCCCTCCCCTCTAGACTTTAATCCCATTCACTACTCGTTCAGGGACCAACAAGTGGTATCAGAGCAGTGGTTCTAACGGACTACTGTCTCTAGATTATCAGAAGACTTGAGGGAGTCTTTCTGTAGTCCTCTTGAACAGATCTTTTTCTTTTGAAAAACTTGTTTTTGAAAACTCATACAACATGAGTGCTAATATGCGTAAGTTGCCTAAGTTTTCAGTGGAGGATTATGATTACTGGAAGATCAGGATGAGGAAGAATCTCACATCAGTCCACTACAAGATGTGGTCAGTAATCACCGAAGGCCCAATCACCATCATGGCAGTCAACACTGCAAATGGTGATCCAGAAGTTCCAGTTGGAGAACTAGCCCCCAAGCCGATGAAGGACCTCACACCAGAAGAGATGAAGCAATCAAATCTTGACAGCATTGCTCAAGATTATATCATGCAAACTCTTCCAAATGAGTACATTGCAAAAGTAATCAATTGTGAGACAGCTAAGGATATGTGGGATGCTCTAGCACTTCTCTGTGAAGGAACTGAGCTGATCAAGGAAAGTAAGCTATCAACAGCAGTCAAAAAGTTTGAACACTTCAAGATGCAGCCAGAAGAGTCTATTCATCAGTTAGACAATAGATTTACCAAGATCATAAATGAGATTGAATCTCTAGGCAAGAAATACACAAATAGAGAGAAAAATTTGAAGATTTTAGTCTCTCTAACCAAGAAATGGACACTCAAGAAGACCATCATCAAAGATACTCAAGATATCAAGATATGGTCTACTCAAACTCTGTTTCAGAACCTCAAAGCTCATGAGTATGATCTTGAAAGAGAAGAAAACTCAGAAAATGATGAGTCTACTGCAACCCCATCTACCTCCAAGACTGTAGCTTTCAAAGCAGCAAACACAAAAGCTGCAAGTACCTCATCTGGGAAGACCTCACTGAAAACAGAGGACTTTGAAGGATTAGACATGAGTCTGAAAGAGCAAATGGCCCTTATGATCAAGAGATTCAAAAGGGTGAACACTCTCAACAACAAATATAGAAAATTTTACAAGAATTATAAGAGAGGTGGATCATCCCCTAGAGAATCTAGAGAAAGAACACCAGAAAGGTATCCTAGAAAGGATATGGAGTCATCTGACAGCCGAGGTTCCAGAAGAAGAGATACCACTCCTCCAAGGAAAGGCAGTTCAAATCAAAAAACAGGAGCATGCTTCAATTGTCGCAAACCAGGACATTATGTCTATGAATGTCCTGAGCTGAATTTAGATGACAAAGAAGAAAGAAGGCCAAGAAGAGACAGAAGAAATTCAGATAAGCAAGCAATGGTGACTGAAGAATCTGAATATCAAAGTGATGAACTTTCTACATCACCAGACTGTCAAATCTTCTTAGATGATTCAAATGATCTAGCTATGATGGCCATAGGAGAAAATGAGGTAAATTCCTACACTACTACTTTCCATTCACCCATTTTTTCACAAACAGATGATATAAACTCATATGAAGGCGAATCAGAAGACACCTATTATCAATCTTTAAGAAAGGTAAAAGGTGATCTGGATATTGCTACTGGAGCTTTTATAGAAGTGGAAGAGGAGAATTAGGATTTAAGGAAAGAAATTGCTAGGTTGAAAAAGGTTAAGTTTGATAACACCCCTGAGTTGGTCACAATGAATGAAAGATTGACCAAAGAAGTGGAACTTCTTAAGGAAGAAAATACCACAACAATTCAGTTGTATGAGGGGATGTTAGAAACTCAAGCCTTAGAAACAAAGGAATTTCGTATACTACAATCTAAGTTCGATGACCTCTTCCAAGCACACAAGCTCTTAGAAAAGGAGAAGGAATGCCTAAATCAAAAGATATCAGAGTTCAATAAAGCATCTACAACTATTGAAAGTATCTATGAATATTATAGATCAAATGGCAATAAGATGGGCTTTGGCTATGAACTTAATCCATCAACATCCTCTCCAGCTGGGGGTAGTACACCTAATCAGTGCACTACTCAGACACATGATAAGGGTGAGTGTTCTAAACACAATGAACCTAATATGAACCAAAAGGCATCTGTACTAGCTAAGGCTAACTATCCCAACACCAGAAATGGTAAAAGACAAGCTAACCCCAAGCCTGTACAGAGGAACAACAAACAGCCTAGACCATCTCGCTTGAGACAGTCTCAGCTGTATGTTGCTCCAGCCAAGAAGAAGAAATCTTCTTCACACAAATCTGTTCTCTTTGCACCCTCTATCTCTTATGATATTGTGAGAACAGAGGAGTATGGTCCATATAATCGTGTACATCGACCAACTAATGCACCCAGGCAGAATGTAAATAGTTAAAAGATAATGTATGTACACTCCTATAAGAGGAAACCATTTGACTATTACTTAGCTGACACAAATAACAAATCAGACCAGTCCAAGGTGTTAACTGGTAAGATTTGGTTCTGTGATGCCCGAGGGAAACAACTCAAGTGCTCAAGGTTGTTCAAACGACTAATGTATATGTGGGTTCCCAAGGGTAGTACTAACACCCAAGGACCCAAGACAAAATGGGTACCTAAGACTTAACCTTTCTTGCAGGAAATGAGGGACCTATACAGAAGAGGAGGTCTAGCAGGAGAAATATGGTACATAGATAGTGGATGCTCAACTCATATGACCGGAACCAAAGCCCTGCTGACCAACTACACAGAAAAGAAAGGTCCAAAAGTATTCTTTGGTGATAACGCGCACGGTAACACAAAAGGATATGGCACCCTTACAAATGGTGACATTAAGGTACATGATGTATCATATGTAGAAGGTTTGAAGTTTAATTTATTATCTGTTTCTCATTTTTGTGACACTGGATATTCAGTAAAATTCTCTAAAGATAAGTGTCTCATAAGTGACAAAAGAACAAAACAAAACCTTCTAACCGGATCTAGAAAAGGAAGAATGTATCTTGCAAATTGGAACAGCTGTCCTAAGGATACATGTCTGCTTGTGAAGAGCCCTAAAGATGTGAGCTGGCTATGGCATAAACGTCTTAGTCATCTGAATTTTAAGACTATGAACAAGTTAGCAAGGGAATCCTTAGTTGATGGTCTGCCTAATGAACTCTACTGTAAAGATCAGGTTTGTGATGCATGTCAACAAGGAAAGCAAACAAAGGTCTCTTTCAAGACCAAGAAGACAGCATCAACCAGCAGAGTTCTTGAACTGCTTCACATGGATCTCTTTGGACCAGTCACTCCAACTACACTTACAGGGAGGAAGTACACTCTCATTGTTGTAGATGACTACTCCAAGTTTACTTGGGTTGTCTTCTTATACAAGAAGAGTGAAACTCAGCAGAAGCTCCCTGAACTATTAAAGAGGATCCAAGTAGAGAAAGGAGAACCTATTGTGAAAATTAGAAGTGACAAAGGCACTGAATTTATTAACTCTTATATTATTGCCTATTGTACTTCTAATGGTATTCAGCATGAGACAAGTGCAACAAGAACACCACAACAGAATGGTGTAGCTGAAAGAAGAGTCAGAACACTTAAAGAAGCTGCAAGAACACTCCTTGTTGAATTCTCAACTCCTAAGAAGCTATGGGCAGAAGCCATCAACACAACTTGTCACACTCAAAATAGGTCAGGTATTCACAAAATTCATAAGAAAACCCCATATGAACTGTGGAAAGGAAGGAAACCTAGAGTATCTTACTTTCATATATTTGGTTGTAAGTGTTTCATTCACAACAATGGGAAAAGTAAGTTGAATGCTTTTGATGCCAAAACAGATGAGGGGATATTCTTGGGATACTCCTCAACTAGCAAAACATTTAGAGTATTCAACAAACGAACCCTTCTTGTGGAAGAAACACCTCATGTTGTTTTTGATGAATCTTGTGAAAAGAGTGTAGTACAAACAAACTCAGCTGTAGATCAGATGAAGAAACTAGTGATCAAATCCAGGTCTGATGAGTTTATTGAAGTCAATGAACCATTTCCTGAAGAACCAGAGGAGGATAAACCACACAGACCAGTCACTAGATCTCAAACTCAAGCTGAGCAAACTGTCCAAAATCAAGATACAACAATCCCAAATGCAAGGGGGAATGATCTCTTTGACACACAAGATACAGATGATGATCGACCTAATCAAGTCAACCCTCCTGATGGCATTAGAACAGATGAGAATCCAAGCTCATCTAATGCAGATACACCTGTGAGGCATACATGGAGAAACAACCATCCATCAAACCTCATCTTAGGAGGAGCAGACTCAGGGGTCAAGACCAGAAGACAACTGAATCAGAACCCCCAATCATCTATGTTCTGCTGGTGTGCTTTCCTATCCAACATTGAACCAGCTGACATAGAAGAAGCAATGACAGATAGCAATTGGATCACTGCTATGCAAGAAGAATTAAACCAATTCGAAAGAAATGAAGTATGGGAATTGGTAGATCGTCCTGAAAACCACAATGTAGTAGGAACAAAGTGGGTATTCAAGAATAAAAAGGACGAAAATTATGTGATAACTAGAAACAAAGCAAGGCTAGTTGCAAAAGGATACTCACAATCTGAAGGAATTGACTATGATGAAACCTTTGCTCCGGTAGCCAGATTAGAAGCCATTCGACTGTTTCTAGCTTATGCATCATATATGGGCTTCAAGGTATATTAAATGGACGTCAAGAGTGCTTTTCTGAATGGTATTCTGGTAGAAGAAGTGTATGTAGAGCAGCCTCCAGGATTCGAAAAAGGAGATCAAGTATATCGTCTGAAGAAGGCTCTCTATGGTCTAAAGCAAGCTCCTAGAGCCTGGTATGACACATTGTCACAATTCCTACTTGACAATGGTTACACAAAAGGCAAAGTTGACAGAACACTTTTCAGAATACAAGAAGGAGAAGACATTCTAATGGTGCAAATATATGTAGATGACATTATATTTGGATCACCCAATCAAGATATGTGCAAGAAGTTCTCTGAACTTATGCAAGGAAAATTCGAAATGAGCATGATGGGTGAGATGAATTACTTCCTAGGACTCCAAGTCAAACAGAGTCCAGAAGGGATCTTCATCAATCAGTCCAAGTACACCAAAAACCTATTAGAAAGATTCAAAGCTCTACAAAGCAAGACTGCAAGAATTCCAATGATGACATCTTTCAAAATGGAACCAGATGAGTCTGGACAGGCAGTTGATTAAGCTGAATATAGAGCACTTATTGGATCTCTACTATACCTTACAGCTAGCAGACCAAACATAACATTTGCACTAGGAGTATGTGCTAGGTTTCAAGCAAACCCAAAGCAAAGTCATCTAGAAGCAGCAAGGAAGATTCTCAAGTACCTAAAAGGAACAGTCAACCTAGGACTATGGTACCCTGCTGATGACAACCTAGATTTGAGTGGTTACTCTGACTCAGATTATGGTGGATGCAGAATAGATAGGAAGTCCACATCTGGAACCTGTCAATTCCTAGGCAACAAGTTGATATCATGGTTCTCAAAGAAGCAAACGTCAGTTGCAACCTCCACCACTGAGGCAGAATATATGGCAGCTGGAAGTTGTTGTAGTCAGCTGCTCTGGCTAGTTCAACAACTCAAGGATTACAATGTAGAGGCAAGAGAAGTCCCTATCTACTGTGACAGCAGCAGTGCCATTGCCATCACTCAAAATCCAGTCCTACACACAAGGTGCAAGCATGTCGACATTCGACACCATTTTATAAGAGACCACCTTGAAAAGAAGGACATCAAGATGGAGAAAATTCACACAGATATCCAAAGAGCAGACATCTTGACTAAGCCCCTAGCTGAAGAAAGATTCAAGACCCTATGCTATAGCTTAGGACTCCTGTATCCAAGCACATGAAGAGCAAAGATCAGCTGAAGACCTCAGCTGATACAATTGCAGCAGACTAGAAGAATCAAATGAGGTGAATAGACACCCTCATCTTCAGGTAAGTTTTTCCCGATGAAGACAAATAAAGCTGAGGGAAAACTTAGAGTCATTTAATCAAGGGGGAATCAATGATACCTTAAGAATCCTTGATAAAATACTCAATCTTCTGCATTGCACAATATATATATATACATATAGGAGACATGGACAAAGTTAATTGGTATCTATACTTAAGCCATGTATACCTATGTATAATAATAAACTATTATTCATAAAATACTTTATCATTATACATACATACAGTATATTATTGAGTTATACTTGGTTGGATTAATACACCATTGGCTGGATTAATCCTCACCGACTCAACAGTATGCATGCACTGTACGGATTCCAAATAACTCTTGCTCAAATTTATAATTTCTGCATTCCACTAGATAGAGTCTAAATCTCTTTAAATGTGAACCCTTAGATCAAAAATCTCATTGTTGATCTTAAGAAGTAACTTTTCAGAAATTCAGACCTATCAACTCTATAGCTTTTGTCATCTTTTACTCCACCACCTCATTTCTACCTCTATAAAAAGGGAAAGTTATGGGAATACCTAAGAACACAAATTACCAACTACAATTCTTGTTTCAGGTATGGAGAGTATCGAAAGAAGAAATGGCATGGAGATCATCCCTCAACCAAAGTCTTGGGTGAAGGAGATGAAGATTTGTCCTGAAGATGGAGATGATGCAGATCAGCATACTTGGCTTACCCCACATAAGTATGCATATGAAAACTAAAGAAAGAAGAGACGTTCTTGTTGAAAACTAAAGAAAGAAGAGATGCAGAGGAAAAAGTAGCAAACAAGCAGAGCTTCTTCTCCAGGGGAAGTTCTACATGGAGAGCTTGTTACCAAAGGCCACTTTGTCAAACCATATCAGGAAAACCAAGTTCCTGTCTCTCTCTTCACACTCCATTGAAGCACCTTTCAATCTTCTCCTTCCCACAAGAGAAGCGAAGAAATTCAACAAGGACACATTAGATGCTACATCCCATCTGATGATGAGGAACATCCGATGGTGAGGAGCATCTGAGCCAGTGGGATTTCATCTAGACTAGTCCCACTTGGTTAAAAGAAGGAGCTGAAAGATCCATCAAACCAGGTTGGATCATCACATCCGAAGGATCCATCCAACCAGGTTGGATCATTACACACAGAAGATTTACTCAGCACACTTCAATCCTCTACTCAGTTGATCAGAAGGCCAACTCAGCTGACCAGAAGACTTTCAAGCAAATCAGCAGACTTCTCGAAGAAATCAGAAGACTTCACTCTGCTGATCAGATCACTTTATTTTAGAGCATAATGACTATCTTTGATCATGTAATTCATTCTAGATTTATTCCTGAATGTAATTAAGGAAATTGGTCTATATAAGGAATGAAATTCACTTATAGAAAACGGCCTTGATGATCAATTCTTGCTAAAATTCAGTCACAACGGCTAGTTTTGGTAATGATGTCACTAGCACTCAATTACTAGTTTGCCAACAAATCATCGATTGACACATGGCAAATTCAGCCGGCAAAATTAAAGGAACGAGGCGAAATCAAAGAAGGAAATCTTGGGCTCTACTCCGAACTTGAACCGAATCTGACCGTTGGATCATTCATCTCTCAAGTTCTTGCTGGAGTATATATATAAACCCTTAAACCTCTTCCAAACTCCTTTTGCTCACAATACTCAATTACTCTCAAATCACTCTCGTCCTGAATATTCTTTCCAAGCATTCCTACCCTCAAAACTCAACATCCAGAATGGGAATCATCAAAATTTACGACGAGAAGACCAAGAGTACCGGCACCTTAGATACTCAAAAGTGGTCTAAGGAAGGAAAAGTTTTCACTGAGAATGCTCTGTTTTTCAAGGGCAAACATACACCTGCGAACAAGGAGATCCTTCTTCGCTACATCAATCTCAACGTTCGTGATTTTCTGGAAGCAGCACCAACAAATGTTTATGAACAAGATGTGCTGACGTTCTACGCAAACGCAGTGATGACGGATTCTCATGTTGAAAGTGTCATGGGTGGACACAGAGTTGAGATCTCAAGAGAGATCCTTCAAGAATTGTTCGGCTTATCAAGGGGAGAGATAGACATCTCTACCTACATTATGGGAAGAGAAAAGGAGTATATGGAGATGTTTACTGGTGGAAGGGTCAAGGCTGAGGATGCCTCTGGGCTTAAGAAATCACAACTCGACCCCAAATTCCAAACCTTGATGGATATTGCAGGCAAGATGTTGCTTGGTAACACTTTTGGCCATGATGATGTTACCACTTTGAAGGTTAGAGTTATGGCTGCAATCTGGGATCAGATTGATGGAGATTGGCAAGGGCTATTCTTAAATAGGATTGCTCTTGAGGCCAAGAAGGTTACATTGGACCTCCAATCAAGAGAATGGAAGGTAACATCGACTGTCAGCTTTGTCAACAAGCTGAGTGTTATCCTTCCAGAAGTACTCCCAAAGAAGTACAAGATGGGTCCTCATAAGACATTCCATACCTCCAAGTATTACTTGAGAAAGGAGGCCCTTGCTGAAGCAGCAAAGTTGAAGGAAGAAAAGAAGAAGAGATTGACGGAAGCATCCTCTAAGGATGTTGTTGAGGAGGCAAAAAAGTCTGTTCATGACTCTGCTGAAGAAGAAGATGAACCCTCCAAAGAAAAGACTCAAAAGAAGGCTGCTGAGGACGATGATGATGATAATCAGACCTTAGCACAACGCAGAATACTGATCAGATCTGGGCTCATCTCCCCATCTGATTCAGATGCCACTCCAACTGCCTCTCCTTTGATAAAGGCAGGTACTTCTAATCCCTCTCTCACTATCTCACCTTCTAAACTGTCAAAGGGTCAGAAGAGAAAGAAGAATAACTCCTCTTTCACCAAAAAGACAAAGAAATCCAGGCTCCCTACTCCCATGAGCATAGCCCCTATTGCATCATTCAACCCTTCTGACGATTCCAACCCCTCTGAACCTTCAAACACTGATACTCAAAACCCTGCTGATACTCACACAGCAGAGGAACAAGCCCAGCCTCAAACAACTCTTGAGTCACACTTGCCTACCCCTGCTGATACACAAATAGCAGATGACCAAGTTCATCAAACCCAACCATCTACTGATCTTCAAGTAGAACAGAAAATAGACCAGCAGACTCAAAACCCTGCTGATACTCAACCTACTGAAGGTCAATCTCTCTCTCACCCTGAACACATCACTTCCTAAATCCCTGCTGATACTCACACAGCAGAGGAAAATGCCCTTGCCACTCAATCCCCTATCCTCACTACCCCATCTGCACCAGAAGACTTAGCATCAGCAGACCTGGATCAAGCAGGCCCTTCTCAACCTCAATATAGCATGGTGCACTATCCTATGTGCACAAGGGAGAAGATAATGAGGATGAAGATAGGCAACCTGCTCAAGTCTACTATTCCTGGTATTGATGAGGAATCAGTTCAGTTTGAACAAGTACTGAGAGTCTGTACTTGGATTGAGCTCCGAAGAGATGATGTGGATGACCTCATTGAAGTCTTGGAGGGAATGGGAGGAAAGGCTAACTTCCTCGACTGGGAAATGGAGCAGAAAGAGATTGCTCAAGTCAGTTCATTCACTGAGCTGTTGCCCACAGAATCTCTGACCAAGGTATGCCAAAGGATTCTAGGGATCCTCCCAGATGAGAATGAAGCAAAGGAAAGAAAAGTGGTGTTTGTTCCCTCTCACTTCTTTCCTAAGCATGAGCTTGATCACTTCATCTATCAACCTCATCAAATGAATGGTCGATTATTTGCTCGTCTGATTGATGTTACAACAGACTTTCTTCAAGAAGGTTATCTCACTGCTGAAGAAAAGGGAATGGCCCTAGCTGTCTACAATCCGCCTGTCATCCCAATACTTCCCAGGGAAGCTCAAGGTATTGCCTCTCCCTCTACTTCATCTATAGATATTCGAGCAGATGTGTGTGCTCAGGTCAAGGAAGCAACCGACACACACTTCGCCAAAGGGCTAGGCATGCAGCTGGCCAGATTTGTAGAAAAGGCCATTCATGAGCAGAAGACTCGTCTCACCGAACAAATCCTTGACATAGATGACAAGTTCGGTGAGGCACTCCATAATCAGCTAGAGGAGTATCTCAACTTAGAAATGAAGAAATCAGCGGACAGAACCAAGAAGTTTACTGATCTCTATACAAATGAGATCAACCGCTTAGAGAGCTCCTACACACACAGACTAGATGATGCTGAAGCAAGAGCCAATGAAGGTCAAACCCTTCTTAAGTCAGCTGCAGCAGAGAATGAGAAACTGCAGACTCAGCTGAAGGAGACAACAACCAAATAAGAAGCACTTACTGCTAAGCTTGAAGCTGCCTCCTCCTCCAACTCTCATGCTCAGATTCTAGAGCACAACATTACTCATCTGACCCATATTGGCAAAGTTAATGCCATGGCCCTATAGCAGACTCTGAAAGTAGAAATTCTGAACGCCATGAAACCTTTTGCGGCTGCACTTGCTGAAGCCAAAAAGGGGGAAGATGTATTGATAAAAGCTCTAGAGAAGACTACTGCACATCAAGCTGTAATGGTAGTATCTCAAGATGAGCTGAATGAAACCTTGGGTGGTTTAAAAAGCAAAATCAAGAGCAGGCAAGGCAAAGGCAAAGAAATTGCTCAAGAAGACACCCAAGCTCTCACTCAAGCTCCTACTGCCAAGAGTCTACAGATCACTGCCTCTATAGAACAAGTTCCTAAGAATAGAATGACAAGGAAAAGAAAGGCAGATGAGCAAGCTCAGTCAAGCAAGAAGTCAAGCAAGAAGTTAGCTCCAGCAGAGCCTACTGCCGAAGAGAAAGGGGCTTTAGAGCTGAAGAAAAGAAAAGAGCTTGAAGCTCAAGAGCTTAAGCAGAAGAAGCTAAAAGATGCGAAGGCAGTCAAAGCCAAATTTGAAAGAAAAATAGCCAAACTCAGGAAAGCTCTCAAGGATAAAGCATTGAAAGAAAATGCCCTGGCATTGAAAGATAAGGTCCTGGTGTTTGATAGCAATTATGTGGATTATTTAGCCCTTCAAGATGAGCTACCAAGATGGTATCCCCTGAAGAAGAAGTGGCAAATTCAACACCACATAGTAAGAAAATTTGGTCCTCTCCCAACCTATGAAGATGAATTCTTCCAGTTCAATCAGTTCATGAACATTGAAGATCAAGAGTTCTGGAAAGAAGTAATCAAGACAGCCAAAGAACTTGACAACTGCAGAATCCTAACTCCTAAAGAGCCTAAATGGGATCCTCCCACTCTGGGCTCCGGAAGGACAGACTGGATTGAAGTCAAAAGGATTCTGGAGAAGATCTACGAAGAGGAGAATGTTACAGACCTGCAGCACATGGAAGAAGTTCGAGCGCGTCTGTACCTTGCCTTCCTCATCTGAAGATCAGAAGACCTGATGAAGACCACTTTAAAAGTTTAAAGAGACTATCACTTGTAATCTGTAAAAAGTTCTATATATAATCAAGTTTTAGTTCTTTTTGCTTTCAAGACAAACTCTCATTGTCTTCATTAGATACTTCAGTTTTATGAAGTTTATAAACTCTTATCTTATTTATTAAGAGCATTTATCAAGTATAGTTTTGGCTTCATCAAAAAGGGGGAAATTGTTGGGATGTAAATTCACCCTAAGCCCCACTTGTTGTTAGAATAGTTTTGATGGCCAAAACACTTAGAGTTTATAAAAGTAATAGGATCAGCTGATTTTGTATAGAACAGCTTAGACTAGTCTTGTGTAATCAACTGAATGTATATCAGCTGATTAGCACAGTCCCGGCTTACATGCGCTCCCTCAAGATGAGAAGAGTAGAAGATATGAAGACTAGAAGATCCTTGAAGGCCAGATAAGTTAAGGTGCTTGTATACCTACTTATCTGATGGAGTCCAAGTTGAAGATGGCCCTAATGCAATACAAGTATTTACCAGATCAGAAGAGTTCTACTCGACTGATATCAGAAGATAGATGCACAAGGCCAGACGAGTAGTCAGAAGACTAGTAGTGCAGATCAGAAGACTAAGTACTCGTCCAGGACTCGGCTGATTCCCAAAGTCATCTTGCAATTCGAATGAAGACTTACCTTACTTAGAAGATTGACATGATCCCAGGATTGAAGCAATCAAGCAGCTGGAATCAAGGAATCAAGCCAACATGGAAAGATTGCCCCAACGGCTAGTCAACTCCAACGGCTAGTTGCAAGCAATCACCACTATAAATACAAGAGGATGAGAAATCACAAGTACGAGATCACGACGAGAGAATTCAACAAGCTAAGTAAGCAATCAAGCTAAAAGCCATATTGTTTTAAGAGTTCTCCAAGAGCCAGAATCCATAAGAACATCCCTAGCTCTTAAGTGATTTCTATCCAACCCAAGAACCTGAATCATATTCATACTTGTAAATCCTTTGATTTAGGCATAGTGGTTAAGCATATTATAAGCTTGAACCATTAGTTGGAAAAATTCAAAAACCCCAAACCCCCACCGAAAGGTTAAAGTTTTTGAACCCCTGCAAAGTGCAAGTGCTTACAATCACTTGTGGAGACCGTAGCAGTTAGGACTGCTCAGATCTCAAAGTCCTACCCTTGGGACTATAAAGGACAAGCCCTTGTAATTTTTGGTAAATTAAAGGGATTAAATATCACGTGTGGACGTGAGAGTGGACGTAGGATCGTATATCTGAACCACTATAAACCTGGTGTTATTTATCTTTCTGCACTTTACTTAATTGTCATTTCCATACATCTTATATAGTGCATACTGTGACTTAAACAATCTTCAAATCAAGGCCATAACTTTCAAACGAGCATCAGCTGAGTATTTTTCTTAAGTAAACAACTTGGCATTTTCAAAAGAAACAAAAAGAACGAGTCTAAACAAGGCCTACCTTGATTCCGCATATAATCTCTGCAATCAGATCACTATAGTCATCTGGATCAGCAGACTTGTAGTCCAGCTGACATAGAGATCAGAAGAGGTTCCCAACTCTCTTGAAAAAGTTTTAAAGTCTATTCACCCCTCCCCTCTAGACTTTAATCCCATTCACTACTCGTTCAGGGACCAACACTAAGGTAGCCAAAATCAAGGTCTAGATCCTTGTTGGTGAAATCAACAATCATTTCTGGTCTAGCTTTAGGAGCCATTGATGAAACAGTAAGGTTTTTGAGAGAGTTTGAGAACATGAAAGCTAGGGTTTCAAGAAAGTTTTGTATGCGTGGTGAGTCTTAGGGCAATTCAACGGTTTACAAATGAGGAAATCAAGTTTGGACGACCAAGATTGATTTCAGGGGAGTTGGCCAGACTTGATCCAACGGTTATTAACCAATGGAACAGTAGAAAACTGTTTTTATTCAAACGTGGGAAGGAGTTTAATGTTTGTTTAAATCTGGGGGGTTATCAAGGTATATCATGTCTCGAATTGTTTAATTCAAACAAGAGTTAAATCTTGGCATTTAATGCATTGAAAGTGACTTTTTGGGTAGGGGACAAATTAAATCCTTGAAAAGGTGATGGCTTGAAAAGGAATGAGACAGTCATCGAAATAGGCAATGATTACCCAAAATAGGTGCTTATCAGACCAAGATTTGGTTTGATAGCCAAGACAACTTATCTGACCCCACATGGACAAGTGTCCTGAAATCTTGTGGACAAGTGTCCTGAATTTCAATGGACAAGTGTCCTGAACAATTGAGGTCATCTTTTCTGAATTTCAGTAGACTTGACCAAGTCTGCTGAACATCACTTTCAGTTCCCCCTTGATTAGTTAACTCCTTTGTACTTACTTGTCCAACTTCCCTGGATCAAGAAGTCCCAATTCTGCTGATAATTCCAGGAATCTTGCTTCAGCAAGTGGCTTGTTCAAAATATCAGCTTTTTGGTGATCTATATGGATTTTTACCAACTTGATGTCCTTCTTCTCCACATGGTCTCTGATTAAGTGATGTTTGATATCCACATGCTTGCATCTTGTGTGCAAGACTGGATTCTGTGATATTGCAATGGCACTATTGTTGTCACGGAATATTGGCACTTCAGCAGAGTTGACTTTGTAGTCTCTTAGTTGTTGTCTCAACCAAAGGATCTGAGCACAATAACTTCCAGCTGCAACATATTCAGCTTCGGTGGTGGAAGTAGCCACTGTATTTTGTTTCTTAGAGAACCAAGATATGAGTTTGTTCCCCAAGAATTGACATGTCCCTGAAGTGGACTTTCTGTCAATTCTACAGCCTCCATAGTCAGCATCTGAGTAGCCAGTTAGCTCAATTTTGTCATCAGCAGGGTACCAAAGGCTAAGATTTTCAGTGCCTTTGAGATACCTCAAGATCCTTTTGGCAGCCTCTAGATGGCTCTTCTTAGGATTGGCTTGAAACCTTGCACAAACACCTAATGCAAAGGTGATGTCAGGTCTGCTGGCAGTGAGGTAGAGGAGTGAACCAATGATCCATCTATATTCAGTAGAGTTGGTTGGAACACCACTCTCATCAGGATCCATCTTCCAATTTGTGTTCATAGGGATCCTTACTGGCTTGCTGGTTGCACACCCAAATTTCTTGATCATTTCACTAGTGTACTTTGCTTGGTTGATGAAGATTCCTTCTTTTGATTGCTTGACTTGTAAGCCCAAGAAGAAGTTCGTCATCACCATCATTGACATCTCAAACTTGCTTTGCATGAGCTTGGAGAACTTGTCACAAAGCTTCTCATTGGGGGATCCAAATATAATGTCATCAACATATATTTGGACAAGCAAGATGTCATCTCCTTCAGTGATTCTTAAGAGAGTTCTGTCCACAGTTCCTTTGATAAATCCATGGTCCAAGAGGAACTGTGACAGTGTGTCATACCAAGCTCTTGGAGCTTGCTTGAGTCCATATAGAGCCTTCTTTAGTCTGTAAACTTGGTTTCCAATCTCAAAACCAGGTGGTTGCTCTACATAAACTTCTTACTTCAAAACTCCATTCAAGAAGGCACTTTTGACATCCATTTGGTACACTTTGAACCTCTTTTGGGCTGCATAGGCTAGGAAAAGCCTTATTGCTTTAGCCTTGCCACAGGTGCAAATGTTTGATCATAGTCAATGCCTTCTGATTGACAATAGCCCTTGGCCACCAATCTAGCCTTGTTTCTGACTATCACATCATGTTCATTCTTTTTGTTCTTGAACACCCACTTGGTTCCAATGACATCTTGATGTGAAGGTTTATCCACCAGCTCCCATACATCATTTCTGGTGAATTGGTTCAACTCTTTCTGCATTGCTGTGATCCAGTTTGCATCTTGAAGTGCTTCTTCAATGTCACTAGGTTCCTGTTCTGATAGGAAACAGCAAAACAAAGCACTTTCACCATGAAACCTTCTAGTTTTGACTGCTACACTTGGATCACCAAGTATCAGATTAGTAGGATGGTCAGATAGCCATGTCCTTCTTTTTCTGATCCCTTCAGTAGAGTTGTCCTCTACTAAGGTTGAGTTACTAGTATCATAAAATTCAGGATAATTGAATGCAGGATCTAATTCAGGATCATATTCAGGGGTGTTGTCCTCAATGTCAGGGACATTGGCATTTTCAACATTTATGGTCCCCCCTTGAATATTTGATCCATTAACTACCTCAGCAGAGCCTGCTTCTTCATTGGTAGTTGTTACCTGAGTGTGAACTGGGATTGGGTCATTCAGTTCACCATTTCCTTCAGTGGGGTTTACTTGAGGAATGTTGCCTTCAGAATTGTTGTCCAGTGTTATATTTTCAGGAGGATAGGCTTGGACAACATCTATGAATACAATGTCCTTGTCTTTTAGGCTCAATCTGGTTGTTCTTTGTGTGATCTCTTCAGTGTCCAGGTTTTTGTTCCTGACCTCAAAAATAGATTCATCAAACACAACATGAGGTGTTTCCTCCACAATTAGGGTTTTGCAGTTGTACACCCTGAAAGCTCTACTGATTTGGGAATATCCAAGGAATATCCCCTCATCAGCTTCGCTGTCAAAAGCTTTCAACTGTTCTTTCCCATTGTTGTGAATGAAACACTTACAACCAAATATGTGAAAATAAGACACTTTAGGCAATCTTCCTTTCCAAAGTTCATAAGGGGTTTTGCCTTGTCCCTTGGTAATCAAACATCTATTTTGAGTATAGCATGCAGTGTTAATAGCTTCAGCCCAAAACCTCTTAGGTAAACTTGAATCAGCAATTAAGGTTCTAGCATCTTCTTTTAAAGTTCTATTTCTTCTTTCTGCAACCCCATTCTGCTGAGGGGTTCTAGCTGCTGAGGTTTCATGAGCTATTCCATTTTGTGTGCAATACTCATTGATGTATGAGTTTATGAACTCAGTGCCTTTGTCAGATCTTATCTTGATTATATTAAGGCTTTTCTCATTAGACAATCTCTTCAACAGTTCAGGGAGTTTGACTTGTGTTTCCTTCTTATTAAGGAGAAATACTACCCATGTGAACCTAGAGAAGTCATCTACTACAACCAATGTGTATTTTCTACCATTTATACTTGCAGGGGTAATTGGTCCAAATAAGTCCATGTGTAGCAGTTCAAGTACCCTTTCAGTAGAGATGACTGGTTTTTCCTTAAATAAGGCTTTAATCTGTTTTCCTTCTTGGCATGGTTTACAAACATGCTCTTTAATGAAAACCTCATTAGGTAGTCCTTTAACTAATGCATTTCTAGCAAGTTTGTTCATTGATTTAAAGTTCAGGTGGTTTAGCCTTTTATGCCATAACCAGCTTTGTTCATTAGAGCTCTTGGCAATGAAGCATCAGTAGACTTGTCCCAGTCAGCAAAATACACATTTCCTCTTCTAGTTCTAGTCAGTAAAGTTTGTTGAGTTCTATCTTTGATTTTGATTAAGCATTTTCCACTTGAAAACTCAACATTAAATCCTTTATCACAAAACTGACTTATGCTTAGAAGATTATATTTGAGACCAGCCACATAAGATACATTGGATACCTTGATATTACCAATTATCAAGGTACCATAACCTTTTGTTGTTTCTTGTGAGCTGTCTCCAAATGTGACATTTGGGCCTTCTTTTTCAGTGAAATTAGTGAGGAGATCTTTGTTTCCAGTCATGTACCTTGAGCATCCACTGTCAAGGTACCATGCTGACTTTTTGTTCATACTCCTCATCTTCTTGTGGCCCTTAGGTACCTGCAATTAGCAAGCTTTAGGTACCCTTTGAATTTTGAGTCCTGAGAGGTTAGTTGTACCTTTAGGAACCCAAACTTGCCTAATTACCCTGATTGATTCAAGGTGGCTAAGTTGTTTTCCTCTAGCGTCTACATACACCGTCTTTCCCTTAAATGCCTTTGGGAAAGAGTGTGTGAAGGTGTTGACTCTGTAAGTTTCAGGAGAGTTGTCATATCTCCTGAACTTATGAGTTCTTTGTGTTTCTTGAGGAAATCTTTGAGGGAAGGCATATTTGTGACCATTACCCTTTGGTAAGAAAGGTTTTGGTTGTCTCATTTTATTCTTCCTTTGAGGATGGTTGACCATAGATCTGTTCAGCTGAGGCTTCCTCAGGGGAGTTGGCCTAGGCTGAACATACCTTGGGCAACCTCTCTGAATGTTGTTCAGATGAGTTACCCCTCCAATGGGCCTACTTTTCTGAACACCATTCCTCTTGTGTTCAGGGACTTTGGCCTTTTCCTTAGGTTTGAGCCTAGTCTCCTGAATCACTTGAGTGGGCATCTCATGCATTTTGCCCTTCCCTTTGTTCAGTGCCTGAATTATTTCATTTTCAGCTTGTTGTGCCACTGATTTAACAAAGATTTTATTAGTGTTACTTGTAGAAGCAACACTAAGACAAGGTGAAGATTCAAATGGATCAAATCCTATTCCACTTCTTTGAGCCATAGGTCTTTGGTAACTTTGAATTTCCTCTATTGCTCTAGAGGATTTGTTCAAAGCAGACATCTTTAATTTCAGGCTCTCTTCACTTGATTTAAGAATATCATACTCATGTGAGAGGTTTTCAAATTTTGCTTGAAGAATTTTAAGTTCAAAATCTTTCCTCTTCTGAGTGAGTAGTTGTTCATCAAGCTGCTTTTGTTGGTCAACTATCCTGAGAGTGGCTTCATCAAGCTCTCTCAAGACTTGTTGATACAACTCAGTAGACTTGACATCAACTACCGATTCAGAAGGTTTTGTGAGTTCTATTGACAACCTTTCATTTTCTTTCACACAGTTGTCATGAAATTCTTGTAGCCTAGTAAAGTCTTCCATTAACTTTCCAAAAGAAAGTTTCAGGTTGACTTCACTAGTGTTTTGTAAGAGAAATGATGGTGAGCTAGAAGTAGAGGATACCTCATCATCCTCTATGGCCATGTTGCACACATCATCATCATCACTGTTTGAGAACAGTCCATCATTAGAAGAGTTGAAGCTTTCAGCAGTGTCAGACTCATCACCAGCCATCATGGCTTTCCTATTGGTGAATTTTCTGTCTCTTTTTGCTTGCCTCTCTTTTCTCTCCTTTGTGCTGAGTTCAGGGCAATCATACTGGAAATGCCCTTTCTTTTTGCAGTTGTAGCACATGTCCTCATCATCATCCTTCTTTTGATCATCTATTCTTTTGGATGATGAGGGTTCAACTCTGCTGGACTTTCTCCTATCAAAGTATTTGTCCTCTGATCTTCTTTCTTCAGGCTTCTTATCCTCAACCTGGATTTCAAGAGAGTTGTACCTTCTCCTGAATTTGTTGTCTTGGTAGAATTTCTTGTATCTACCAAATCTTGAGTTCAGCTTGTCAAACCTTCTGGCCATAACGACCATCTCTTCCTTCATTTCAGCCTTAGAGACTGATTTTGATGATCTAGGAGTGGACTGCATTTCTGGTTCAGCAGTTTTGGCTTTGAATGCCACTCCTTTGGTTGGTAATGAAGGTTCCTCAACAGGCTTTCTTCTGTTGAGATCAAACTCATAGGCTTTGAGTTCTGAGAACATTTGTTGCATGGGCATGGTGGAGAGATCCTTTGTGTTCTGCATCGTTACTGAGTATACATCCCACTTTTGAGTGAGACTTCTCAGGATCTTAAGAGCAACTTCTCTCTTGGAGTACACCTTGCCCAATGAGTTGATTTCATTCATGATATCTGTGAATCTACTAGCAAATTTATCAATGGACTCTTCAGGCTCCATTGTGAATTGCTTAAATTTATTTTCCTTGATTTTGGCAGTACCCTCACACATTTCAGCAAGGGTGTCCCAAATTTCTTTGGTTGTGGTGCAGTGGTAGACTCTTCCCATTACAGCATCTGGAATAGTCTGGTAAAGAGTGTTCATTGCAAGATAATTCAGATTATCTTTTCTTTTCTCCTCAGTGGTGAGATCATCTTCATCCTTGGGGATTTCTTTCCTTATGTCAGCTCTTTGTTCTTCAGTTATTCTAGGATTGATTTGAGTGAATACAAAAGGTCCTCTTATGATCACTCTCAGCATATCATTGTGTAGGCATGCAAGATGAGCTCTCATTCTGATCTTCCAGAAGTCATAGTTCTCAATTGAGAACATGGACAGTTTGTGATGAGATATATGGTTGATTGGATCTGTGGCCATGTTGTTGATTCCTTGAACAACATCATGTGGAACAACATTGTTGTTGGCCATATCTCAAGCAAGATGGGTTATTTACAGATATGATAGATTTCAGATAAAGATCAGTTCAGTGACCACACAGAAATGTGTCTTTGAAAATCAAAATGGATTTTCAGAAGCAGTGGTCTTTGAACCCCTGCTCTGATACCACTTGTTGGTCCTGAAAGGAGTATATAACAAGTGTGTGGGGGGGGGGGGGAGGGGGAATACACTTGTATGCAAATCTTTTTCAAATCTTAACCAAATATGACTTCAGCAAGATTGTCCTGGACAACTCTGCTGAGATGTATAACTTCTTAAAGATAATCAATCTACTAAGTACTATTGAGTACTTAGTTGAATTACTATCTAGGAGAGTTATAAGTGCAGAATTAGTGGTTGGCCCTTTAGTTTAAACTCCTTTTAAGTTCTGAAATCACCTTAACAATTAATCTAGTTTCAGGAAACTTGTCCAAATCTGTTTTGCACAGTCAATGGTATAGGTTTTTAAAAGTTCAGTTTGTGTGCAGTGTTGAATGAATGTAAGTACTTGAAAGTAAATCAACACATGAGTTTATAGTGGTTCAGAGACTCAAGCTCCTACATCCACTTTCCCTGATTTAATAGGATAATTTCTTCACTCTTGGAATTAACTTGTTTTATAGTGCTAAGGTGCACTTGATCAACCACACCACTCCTTGGTGCCTTGATCCCTAGGATGTCAAGAGTCCTAGTACACTTTCTCAACTCAGAACTGTACTGTTCTTCTCTCAACAGTCAGTTCCTTCCACTTCTACTACTACAACCTTCTAACTTTCTTTCTTGAAAGGTATAAGGGTTGAAGTTTGGTTCCAACTATGAGATATCCTTTACAATGAGGTTCAGTGTATAAGGATAGGATATCTCTCTAAGCTTTGTATGGATATACAATGAAGTTCAGCTTAGAATGAAGTGTTTGAAGACTAAGACAGTCTTGAAGAGCCTTGAAGTTTATGTTCTCAGATTGTAGTTGGATTCTTAGTTGATACTCAGTGGATGCTTCAAATGGTCTTCACACTTCTGTATTTATAGACAAATTTGAGGATTTGCCCGTTGGAGAGGCAGCCTCAAATGTCTATAAATGTCTTCCTTGAACTTTGCAACTGGAAGACAGATTCTTGATAGTGACATGTCCTTAACTTGGGAAATAAACGGTTGTAACTACTTTGTCTTCACTTTGCAGCACTCTTCCCAATGTCTGACTTCAAGATTCACTTGGTCAAGCATGGACATGACTTCTGGTGATTGTTCCTTGGATAAGGTCAACCTTCCTTATCACTTGGACAATTCTGCTTATCAAGATCAGCAGATTCTGCTTATGAGCAGAGTTGGCTTTAGCTCTTCAGATGACATGGCTCTTTTCCTTTTCATGAATTCTTAGAGTTGGTCTTTGTGCATTCATGGCAATGGATAGATGGTTTTGACCTCATTAGTATAGTTGGGCTTGTTCTTCATAACTTGTTCTGATTCAACTGTGCTGAGACAAGCTTGCTGGACAAACCTTCTGAACTTGTATGCTTCAGTAGACTAGGTCTTGATGATGCATTCTTCTCAGTTGTTCTTCAGATAGCTTGTTCCATAATCAATTTAATCATGATGAGCATAGTTGTCCTTCTGCAGACTAGGGACCAGTCAAACTTGAGCCTTGAGGGGACTTGATCTTTGTAGACTCCAAAAGCATGGGTTCCCCCTCACTCTGTGCATCTTATCATCTAAGAGCTGCCTAACATTCCAGCTTCTAACTAGCTTTAATCTACATGTTCTAACATTCCTAGAACATGATCACTTAGTTCATGACTTAGCTATTTGGCATGTCTCAGGGGGATTTTGGTATCTTAATCAAAACTTCTCATTTTATTTCCAACATTTATAGCCTACAATTGTAAATGTTTTGTATAATAGACGGTCTAACTATGATTTGTAGAATATTTTTGTTAGCATACACCCAATAATTAATTGAGGTTCACTGGAAAAAAAAATTGTAGTCCTCAAACTAGTTGAACAAAGCAACAAAATTATTCAATAATTGAAGAATTTCTGAAGAAATAAACCACCAGAAAATTTATCATGGTCATGGATTAAATGCGTGGTTTTTTTGGTTTTTTTAGATGATTTTTAGGGGATTTTGATTTTTAGAGTTAGAAGAGAAGAATTTGATTGAGTTTGAGAAGTGAGAAAGACGCAAAAGAACTTTATTTGAGTTTGAGAAGGGAAGAAGTTTCTGATTGAGTTTGAGAAGAAGAACAACCCTATCGAGTTTGAGAAGCGGAGAAGACGCAGAAGAAGCGAGAGTTTATTTTTATTTATATAAAGTGTAATGTGGAAAATAAAAAAAATAAAAAAGAATATGTGTAATTTGACGTGGCAAGCTCCGGCAAGCCATATCATCAATTGTTGATCGGAGAAAAGAAATTGCAACACAATAAAAGGTTGAAGTTTTTTATAATAATCGTAAAGTTCTTGATTAAATTGATATTGAAACTAAAGGTGGTGTATTTATTTTCTTAAATAGTTTCAATCTAACTTTTTTAAATCATTTCAATTGACTAGGATTTGTTTGCTTTAATACAAAAATAAAATATCTATGAGTTGAAGATAAATTAAATTCATGGCAATGACATTTAAGAAAATCGAATAATTGATCCATACACTTAATTATCGTTAACACATGATACAAAATATCTTTGACTATAATATATACTTAATTTTTGTAAATTTCGAAAATTCCTTCTATGTAATTCTAAATTCTAAATTATGATAGGCTAATATAGTATTTATTTAATTTCGAATTTTCTTATATTAAGGAAATCAAATCTATTATATGAAAATTAACTTTAAGGTGATAATAATTAAGTAAAAATTAATAGTAATTTTTGTTAAAAATGTTATCACTTCTGAAGTAAAAAGTGATAGTCAAAAAATACATTTGGCCATATTTTGATAAACACAAAATTTATAAAAAAAAAAAAGAGAAAAAAAAAAGAGGGGAAATATGAGTTAAAATGGATTTTGTCTCATGACTCACAAGTTTTAATCTTATTCAATTATAATCCCTCGAAATTTATTCATCTAAAATATTAAGGTAATTTTTATATTTCAAACTAATTATATGCACACTTTGGCCCACAAATCAATAATATTGTTGGAAAAAAAAAAAGAGTGAACATGTGGAATCAGTTGTCACCCACGATAATACATAATTTTATTTTATTTTTGGTTAATTGTAAATTAAATTATCACTTCCACTTATTTACAATTTAATCGGAAGTTTTAGACAATTAAAAATAAATCATCAATTTTAAATATTGTTGTAATTTAATTTTCCACAATTTTATTTGTGTCCATGTAATTAAGATTTTTGTTTACACCTTCTTAATAAAATAACATAATTTTTTGTAATTCGATGTAATGTTAAAAATGTTGACACAAATAAAGCAGTTAAAAAATTTTAATTTGCAACAATATTTTGAGCTTATAATTTATTTACAATTTTTTAAATATTTAAATTAGATTGTAAATAAGTGGAAGGTGGTAAACTTTTGATTTGTAAAATCCTTTTTTTTTTTCATAACAATTTTTTTGTATTTAATCAACCCACATGGATTTGACAAAGTGGGATAGCTCAATTGGTTAGAGCACCACTACCTAGGCCTTAGGTCCTGATTCGAGTCACGGGAAGGGAAAAAAAGGGATGGGTATTTAACTTTTCATAAAAAAAAAAAAAAAAACCCACATGGATTTTGGTGATCCAAATGTACGTGTTGTGATGCTATTACCCGTGTTTTGTGATCCATTTTTTTTTATAAATTGGTGCAATCACCTTAATATTAAGGTAAATTTTTTCAAACAATCTAGGTAAGTGTGAGATTTGATTGAAATTCATTGCCTAGATTCAAATAAAAATTACGTAAATGTACCATAAATATTATTTACAAGAATTTTTTTTTGTATATTAATTTGTTTATTAATAATATTATAATTCTTTATTCTATATATATTTATAATGTATTATAATATTTTTTTAAAATAATAAATTTATACAAGTTTTAAAGATTAATTTTTTAATTTATAAATAAAAATATATTATAAACTTATTTCAATCCCGAAATGTGAGAGATAACCGTTTAGTAAATATGAATAAATATTTTTTATTGAAACATACTTATAGAAAAAGATGGGAAACTCCTAGTGGTATGGAGAGAGTACATATTTATTTTAATAATTTAAAAAAAAAATAGAAAAGGTTATTTTTCATTAGAGATGACACGGTCACACGGGTATCACCTGTCCCAGCTCAGCGAATTTTTTTGTATGGGTTAGCCGGTTAGGGATGACAATTTCAACCCGTCCCGTCCTGTGCTATTTGGGTCGTCACAGACCCGGACCCGTATTGAAATGGGACGGGTCCGGATATCACCCTCGACCCGTGACCCGTTTTTATATTTATTTTTTGTATATATTATACATATAAATATAATATATGTTCAATATTTTGATGTTTATTAATATATATAACAATAATTCACCTTCATAAATGTGAAAATAAATTTATAAACATAATTCTAAGACAATTTTATTTATTTTTCAATACAAATCTAAAATTTATGTTATATGTTTTTTAAAAAATTATTATTTTTCAATTTTTTTTAATAAAAAAAATTTATAATGGGTCGCCCCAATTATCCCGGCCCAGCCCGTGACCCGAGCTGGTCGGCCCGACCCGAACCCAAATTGAAACGGGTCGGGTCCGGGTATCTAGATACCCGGCCCATTGCCATCCCTAGTATGGGTATGCCCGCTCCTCCAAAAAAAAAATTCTATATTTTTTACAAAGAAACAAATATTTATGTATGACAAATAACTTTAACCCATTACCCGTTCCATATCCATGCGGGTTTTCTTTGACCGGGTTCATACCCGATTCGGGACTCGTTTGATCGAGTTTTTGCCCGTCCCATATGGATCGGTTTTGGACCGACTCATTGTCATCCCTCATATGCATTAATATTGACATTCTTTTTAATGAACGTGACGAATACTGCAAAAAAAAATCTATAAGAAAAGTTTGACAAGAATGAACAAATTCTCTATCAGGGAACAAAGAGGAATTGGTTGAATTTATTGCATGTATCACCACCTTGCAGTTTCCTGCCACTAATACATTGTTGATGCCCGGGTCCTTAATCCAAGCGACCATAGCCTCGCCTACTGCGACCATTACAATTGTTCAACCTACCACAAAGTCTCCACGTGACGTTCATCCCTTATAACCAGCCCAAACCCCGTCTGCTCAGCATCATATATCAAAATATGCCGCATCAAAATTTAGTTTCCAGTTCCCGGAGCCAGAGGTTGCCACGCCGCACAGACCGACTGCGTCCTCTGTTGCAACCCAACGGTGGCCTGCATTCCATTCCGTCAACAGAGAAGCCAAAGCATTTCCACTGGATCTACAACTTCCTTCCCATAAAAATGAGTATATTCACCACTTCCCTCTACAATTTTTCCCCCACTCACTTGGTTTAGAGCCTACATGTGTTAAGCCCTTCATTTCGACGCTCTTCAAATCAAATTCAAACGCGATCTTGCACATTTAAAGGCTTTCTCCAAGAATTCAGAGGCATTCTTCGTGGGTTTTGTGTTTGCAAATTTTCGGCCCTTGGATTGAATGTTATCAATTATCAAGTCCGAGCTCAAACAATATTGAAATATGGACTTTGATCGAAAATCATTCAAGTCAAAGTCAAATTCGATGAGAATCATGAGATGAATTGTACATTAGTTACAGGAATAATATAGTGTCACCAGTGGTCACAATTTTCTTTTTTGTGCCACATCTTACAAGGTCATGTCAATATTTTTTATTTTTTTTTTAATTTGATTTTATTCTTATTAAATATTTTTTAAAAAATTCTATTTATTTTGATACTATCCCTGTCAAATAGAAATAAAATCAATGCCTTTAATATTTTCCCTATCTGTTCATATTAATTTGATTGGGATAATATCAAAAAAGTTACTCTAGTTTACCAATTACATGCATGTAATTGAATCCTGAAAAAATTCCGTCTCATCTAAATCTAAAAGTTCGAACTTGTAGAGAGGGTGAAAATTAATTAATTCTTGTATATTAATTCCTAACACTCCCCCTCACTCGTAGGCCGGATTAACACCTCTTACCCTTTTTGGAGAGGAGACCCATCGAGTGGACAATTTAAATGGGTGGAGTGCTTTCAACCATTTTGGGGAGGAGGCCCATCGAGTGGACAATTTAAATGGGTGGAGTGCTTTCAACAGGAATCCCCCTCACTCGTGGGCCGGATTAACACCTCTTACACTTTTTAGGGAGAAGACCCATCGAGTGGACAATTTAAATGGGTGGAGTGCTTTCAACAGGAATCGAACCCAGGTCGTTTGCCCGGTTTGCTTTGATACCATGAAAGAATTCCGTCTCATCTAAAAGTCCGAACTTGTAGAGAGGATGGAAATTAATTCTTGTATATTAATTCCTAACAGATCCATTTAGAATAGGGCTAGTCTTGTATGAAATATTGCATATATGCATTTCAGTCATTCACACACATGTTCTTTATAAATACACCCACAAGCTTAATTCACACACACATTTTTTATAAATACACCAACAAACTTAATTCACACACACATTTTTTATAAATACACCCACTGACAGCTTAATTCGAAATTTTTAATCCGTTTATTTTACTCGTTTCTGTGATTTTTTATCTTTTATTTTATTGTCAAACGCGGGATATTAAATGTAGTAATTCAAATTGTAATATGTAGTAATACACATTATTTTATGTAGTAATAACACAAACTATTTATATAATAATACAAATTCTTTTATTTAGTAACACGTTTTTTCTAGTGTTTTTATTGATGTAGTAACTCACATTATAATATGTAGTAACATATATTATCAAATGTAGTAAACACAATAATCATGTTGTAATACAAAATATTTTATTGTAGGATGATGCGAAAAATATTAGATCATTTGATAAAGTTACATATAGTAACAAACGTCTATTCAATGTAGTAATTCAAACTGTAGTATGTAGTAACATATAATTTTTTATGTAGTAAAACAAATTATTACATGTAGTAATAACACAATTTTATATTGTAATATTGATTATTTTATATTTTTTTATTGATTAAGTAACCCATATTATAATATATAGTAACATATATTATTGCATGTAGTAAGATATATTATTGCACGTAATAAAAAATAACATTGACCCATAATGATTAGTATTAAAGAATATTTAAAAAAATATAAAATATTTAAGGATTAAGTTCATCGTAAATTGCAGCGTTTGACCGCTGCTTGAGGTGATCGAAAACTCCTCGGAGAAGACGACCATGTTCAATTTCTGTCAGTGGGTGCATTTATAAAAAATGTGGGTGTGAATTGAGCTGTCAGTGGGTGTATTTATAAAAAATGTGTGAGTGAATTAAGCTTGTGGATGTATTTATAGAAAAATGTGTGTAAATTAAGCTTGTGGGTGTATTTATAAAGAATATGTGTGTGAATGACTGAAATGCATGTATGCAATCTTGCATATATAAGTTTTTGTATTTAGAATATGGATCCTGCTGGTGTATTAATAAAATAATTTTGAAATTACTTGTACTGTATGTAATTTTTCTAGTCAATTGGACAGCACCATATCTCTCCTATACAATTTCATGGGTTCAATTCCAGTAGCATTTTAATTTTTCAACATTTTTTCTCATTAGGCTTGGGCGGTTGGGCCTTTAATTTCTGCATAAAACTTCCTTTTATTATTCTTTTTTAATGGATTAATTTTGGTCCTGATTCAAATAATATTTTTTTTATTTTCAAAACGTAATAAAATTCTAATATATATATATATATATATATTTTGATTTTTTAAGTTTTTATTTTTTTTTGCATTTACCACTCTTTTCTATGATCCAAGTATTGCGTCAAAAAGTGACGGGTTGTGATACTGAATCCAATAGGTTGGATTCTAACCTTCAAATTTGGATTGCAACTCTTGAATGGTGCTTTTTGTAAATAAATTCCTCAAAGCTCCCGTAGACCTGCAAAAACACGCCGGAGGGGATTCTAGCGTGGAATCTCCGCCGCTCAAGTCAAATATCACTCTCGGGAGAATCAGGGTGGAACTGCCCTGATTCAGGGGAAGTTCTCGCAAGAATAATGTAGTTTCAAGGTGATTTGTGCATTATCTCGTGTCAAGAAAGTAAAAACTGTTGTATTCATCCTTATTATCGTGTATCCTGTATAATGTATGACTTAAGACTCTAAAGAATCGTACCTTGGAGAAAAGGTAGTCTTTTCCCCCTTTTTCTCAACTGCATAGCCCTGGACTCGGTCCAGGGCCCATCCTTTCCATCCACGCCTTCAATCCCTAGATTCACGGAGTCAAGCTCCAACTTCCCTCCGAAATCGGAGGTCTCTTCTTGACTAAGACTCAGTCCAAATAGCTTTCAGAGCTTCGTTCCTCATCTGTTAGCTCCGATATTTCAGGGGCCCACAATATTCGTGTCCCTCTACTCAACTCATTTCCTCGCATGAATCTCGGCATCTAAGGGATGACTGAGTCCATGGGCCTTCCCAGCTTCTCCCTTCGGTTGTCAACCCCGATTTTCAAGGGATTATCCCCACTTTTCGTGTGACTCCACTTGGTCCCGCCCCTCCTACAATCTCGGGACCCATTCCCCTCAAGGTTGACTGGGCCGAGGGCTATCCTTGGGCTTGGACCAGGGATATGGCCGAGGGTTAAGCATGTCTCTTCTACTCACTTCTCAAGAGCTCGGGCCCACTTCTCGTGTAGATTACCAAATTGGGCCACTTCATGGACTTGTTCTCAATATAATTGGGCTCCTAAGAGGCCCATTGGACTATTTACAAAACATATAATCAAGGGTGTATTAATCATCTCATAAAATGAATATAAATACTTAGTGAGGATAACTCATCGTTTATCCACGTGTCGTCACCTCATAGGGCGACATATTTTGGCCGCATCAACCACTCCCCCCTACTCTCGTAAAGTATCTCAAACTTATGAGAGTAGGAAGAAACAAATGAGTTGGCCTCAGTATCTCCCTTTACAAGTCATCAATCATATCTTTTGTAAGGCTTTTCTTAGCCGTAAAAATTGTTGGAATCAAACCCATAAAAGTGCCATCAATCACATTTACTTGAGGCTTTTCTTAGCCTTCAAAAATAATAATCATTGAAATCAAACTTCGAGAAGCGTAGTATAACGCTCCAGAAAAATTATACCCCTCAGAATCCTCGAGCCCTAGGGAGCTCAGAACTTTTTGAAATTTCCTCTCACCTTCTCCATAACTTCTCTTGTTTCTTTTCTCTTCATATACCTTTCTTTCATGTATGTATGTACTTGTTTGAAGTCTGATAGTTTTAAAAACTTAGCACGACCCCTACTCCCCCCAGGCCTTAAAGCCTATCATGAGTGGAGCTCTCACTTCTTTACGTTCCCAGTCTTGCATATTCACTATTCCCCCAGAGTCCTTATGAATTCTAGCAACCCTCCAACGTGTTAGTTGCTATTAGGACCTTGTAAGAGGAAAATTATAGCCATCTCATGGCTATGGATTAATATAGTCCAGAGGTTGGACTTCTCAAAAACTCTTAGGCATCTAGTGCTCAAACCCTTAGGAATTTCTCCACTTCAGGGATATTAAGTGTTATGGCTCGTACTCTGAACCTCTAGGACTCTTAAGTGGCTAGCACTTATCACTCAGAAACTCTCAGCCATATTCTGGCTCAATATGGTTTAGATCTTAAGTCTCTCGATCTTTTTAAATGATTTACACTTACTTCTCAAAATCTCCAGCCATACCTTGGCTAGTCCAATCAAGGTGGTTCATACACTGAACCTCAAAATCTCATAAGTGTTTCTCACTTACAATCTCATGAGTCTAGTCGCACGACCTTAAATCGAAATGGTTCATCTCTTGAATCTCAGAACCTCTTGAGTGTTTCTCACTTAATAATCTAGCCTCATGGCTTCAAATCAAGCTCATCATTGAACCTCAGAATTGTGAGGGGCTCTCTAATTCCCCTCGGCCTCGTGGCCTCAAGTCAATTCCATCATTGAACCTCAGAATTGTGAGGGGCTCTCCATTTCCCCTCGGCCTTGTGGTCACTCTTCGATCGTAAGAAACTTTTATCCTGCTTTTATACCTCAGAGTTTTTCTGTGGAGGGCTACGGTCCTATATCCCTAGTCTTGAATGGTTTTAGTTGCCTCGCTTTATTTTACCTTCTTCTGTGGTACCTGCACTCTTCATCTCATTGCATGTTCATATGTATGTCGCTATTCGTTCTCCAGCAAATTACATGTTATGTCTAAGATAATGAGTTTATGATGTCATTCGCCTTAGTATCTCTCTAGCACATATAGGCATTGAGGCTTTATTACTAGATATAACACATACCAAGTATTTGAAATGTACAATGTATTGAGTTGTACACTTACTTGGTTTGGTTCTAATAACCTCTTATAACTCTAGATGTCATCTATTCCCCCCAAGCCTCGAGGGATATAATGGGTAGAGCTTCTTCTTTAATCATTTTGGGAACTGGACACCTGTTGGGTCATAGAATTCCAAACACCATTTCCTGGTTCATATCAAGGACTCTCGCAAATATATCAGGAGTTGGGTTCATATCAAGAACCCACGCAAATGTCTCAGGGGTGGGGTTTATATCAAGAACCCACGCAACTTTCTCAAGGGTGGGGTTCATCAAGAACCCACACAAATTTCTTAGGGGTGGGGTTCATCAAGAACCCACGCAAATATCCCTCGTCTTGAATGTTTTTCGACTTTCCATGCTTTATCTCATCTCTTCTTATAGTACCTGGATATTATCTCCTTGCATATATTTATATATTTCTCTTTCTTCATAAGCATGTCATATATTGTGTTTAGGATAATAAGTATGTTTTAGCCTTAGCATCTCTTAGCTAGGTTTCTGTGCCTCTGAGCAAATTCATGCAATGCGTATCTCTGGCATTTTTCTAACACATATAGACTTTGAGGCTTCATTATCACAAAAATAGAAAATCTAGGTTCTTGTACTTACTTGATTTTGGTTTTGATAGCCCCGTATAGTTCTTATATGGCTCCTACTCCCCCTAGCCTCGAAGGCTATAGAGGATGAAACTTTCTCCTTTCCTATCACTCTGGGAATATGTTGGATCATAGAGCTCTAAATACCGTCTCTAAGCATTTCCCTGGAGTGGAGTTCATCATGAACTCACGAAAGTTCTCAGGGTGGGGTTCATGAAGAACCTTCGCAATTTCACAGAGTGAGGTTCATCAAGAACCTACGCAATTTCTCAAGGTGATGTTTATCAAGAACCTTCCCAATTTCTCAGGGTGAGGTTCATCAAGAACCTACACAATTTCTCAGGGTGAGGTTCATCAAGAACCTTCCCAATTTCTCAGGGTGAGGTTCATCAAGAACCTTCGCAATTTCTCTGAGTGAGGTTCATCAAGAACTTTCGCAATTTCTCAGAGTGAGGTTCATCAAGAACCTTCGCAATTTCTCAGGGTGAGGTTCATCAAGAACCTTCGCAATTTCTCAAGGTGAGGTTCATCAAGAACCTATGCAATTTCTCAGGGTGAGATTCATCAAGAACCCACACAAATATCTCTGGGGTGGGGTTCATCAAGAACCCACACAAATTTCTCAGGGGTGGGGTTCATCAAGAACCCACGCAAATTTCTCTAGCTCCCCTTGGCCTCGTGGCCTTAGGGTGTCTCTCATTCTCGAATCAAAGTATTTGCAGGTTTATTCTACCCCTTTCTCAGGGACATCATCTTCAGTCCTCCAAGGATATGGTCTTTGACCTTGGTCGTTCAGGGGTATTGCCCCGCAGATATACTAAATTGGCTTCATAGTCGCATCTTGGAGGTGGCAATCTGATCTCCAGTCCTCAATATGATGAAGTTTGCTTCATAGCCAGTCGAATAATCTCCATCTTCGTCTTAGCATCTTAGCCATCAATTGCCTAGCTATCGGAACATAAAAATCACAAGTAATATGAACTAACTTGTTACCTCAATATTCATCTTCGGAGTTGCACATACCTCTCGTACATCTACAGCTCCTCGAGCAGGTCGAGGTTTAACATTATCTTATCATCTCAAATTAGAAGTCAAATCCTCATCTATGAGTTATCGATCGCAAATATGGCCTACATGACCTTCATTTCACATGGTCTTTTCCTAAACCTCCAGCCTCTTAACGTTGTTTGGCTTCACTCTTTAGGATCTCAAATCTAGAGGTTTCGCCTCCAAGTCTCAAAATTCTCTTCACGCCCTTCAAATCAGTGAACTATCTAGAGGTACGAAGACATGGATAGATCTAACCTCAGAACAATCTGGGGGTCCTCCAAGGCTCCCCTGAACTCAGTCTATTCTCTTTTGTAATTCTACTCTCTCGGGCTACTCAAGCACCTCTGGCTCATGCCAACCTCCCTACCCCCTCTACCGAGAGGGTAGAATTACCCATCGAAATTCTCAAGGACTTCGCATCCCTCAACTGTTCCCATGTGTACTCTTATCTCTGAAATACTTCAAGGTCTTAGACACTCAACTCAAGTTTGGGGAGCTCCTGAAGGAAAACTCCTTCATTATGTTCTGGTTCAGCTTCTGGAGTGACATGTAGATCTCCCGGTTTACTCGTATACAGGGGCGGACCTAGGCACACCCTTGGGGTGGCCATGGCCCCCCTCAAGTTTTTTTTTTTTTTTTTTACTATTATATTAATTATTTGTTTTTTAATTTACTTTTACCTCATTTTTTAATTATTAGGTGGGCTACAGATTAGTTGCTCTCCACAATTTAAGGAGGGTGTATTCAATTGAGATTCTGTTTGATTTTTTTGGACTTTAAAAAGTCGGTGGATTTAGAAAATCCATAGACTCTATGCAGAGTTTGACTGACTTTTTTATTGATTTATATGGATTTTCATAGATTTGACAGGATTCTGAAATACAGATTTTTTTATTTATTTAAATGGATTTCCATAAACTACGCCCCTAAAACTATTGATGCAAACGTATATCGAACACACTTGTATATAAAAAAATTATCTAAATTATTTAGAAAAAATATAAAAAATATATCTTCATTGTTATTAGCAATACTGGTTCTCAATGCAGCTTGTTGTGGTTGGCTTTGAGAAAGCAATTCCAAATTTTCCTTTTCCACAGATGCGGTGTGTAATCCAGTCTAAGCTAGTACTAACTCTACGTCGATTACTGGAGTGACGACCTTGATATTGCTAACATAACGATATACTATAAATTTTAAAGAAAAAATATAATTTTAAAATACAGTTTTCACGATAATAATAATGGTGGTGAAGAATATGTGATGCTTATCGAAGAACATGGTTAAATTTTATTTTGTTTGAAGAAAGAGTAGGAAGATTCGTTTGAAGAAGAGCAGGAAGATGGACAGCTTTTCGATTTTGTAAACTATGAGGCTGTGTAGAATTTTGTGGTTCGAAATACACTACTTTCTTCTCTTTCAGAGTATTTGAGAGAATCCATTGAAATCTCTACTTTTTATAAGAGATTTTGAATAGTGAAATTTATTTATATTTTTGAAGGAGAATCCAACGAAATCCATAGAGTATTAAAATTCATAGATTGTTGAATACCTAAAAATTTCTAAAGACTTTTTAAAATTCGTATTGAATACCTCAAAATTTTGAAAGACTTTAAAAAAATCCAGATTGAATACCCCCAGATTTTAAAAGTCCAAAAAAATCCAAAAGAGTCTCAATTGAATACATCCCCCTAAGTTATCATTATTAATTAGTTCAAATATTAATATTAAAATATATTTTAATATACGTATTTCGGTGCATATCAATCTAATCAAGTTAAAATTATGGCTCAATTACATCATACTAGAAATCCATATATTTTTTTTTCAAATTTTTTATTTTTTTTATTCACCATTCGTCATTTTTTTTTTCTTTTTCAGTTCAAATGATTATAGATTATAGGTTTTGAGAGATTTATGTGTTTTGATATATTTAACAATGAATAATATATAAATGTTAAATATTTTAATTTTATTATCGAACATATAACAATGTAGAACAATATAATATTGGCCCCCCTTACCGTCGATCCTGGGTCCGCCCCTGCTCGTATATCAGTCCCAAATCAATCCTGTAAAGATACACCAAAAAGGGCCTCCAACATAGGCTCTTAAATGCTTGGATAAACGTCATAAGCATCAATTATATAGTTCAAACATGAAATAATCAAACAATGTAAATCAAGTCTCTTTTCATCTCAAACCTGAAACCTGAACCCTCTCTAGGACCTCTAGTCTCAGCAAGACGGTTAATTTCTCTAATCTCCCACCTCAGAAGGGGATCAACTTCTTAACTTCTCATTTGTGGAGCTCAGGGTGATCTTTGTATAACTGACCTCCCATGATGCATGATGCAGTATTTCAGTCTTAGAGCTCGGGCCTCTCTAGACAGTGGAGCCCTTGAGTCTTTGTTCAGCTCTGTAAGGATTTCTCTCCAGCCTCCTCCAATCATCTCCATCCTTTCATCAACTTTAGTTTTCAAGCTTATCATTTCACTCATTTAGGGCTACTGGCCCTAAACTACCTTAAAACGCTTGGATCATGTTTCATCACTCTAAAAGAATCGTCTCATGCAATATTAAAAATTCATTATCTTTTCAGAAATAAAACTTCATAGCATAGAACAAACAAATCAAATCAACTTCCACTCTAAAAATAAAAAATAAATTGGATCATACTCTCTCAAATAATCTCTTCAAATGAAAATTACGATGAATATTCAATTCTCCACGTTTCGTCATGAATGAGTATTTCTAGTACATGTAAGCTTCAAGGTCCTAAACCAGGACATAACTTAAGACATACCATTATTTAAAGATAAAAAGGTAGGAAGTAGCACCTTTCATTTTTTTATCTTAAGGACCTGAATAGGCTCAATCTATAATCTGAAATCATATCTAAAGTATAGAAACATGTCAATCATACACAATTTGAAAATAGCTATGTTAGCCTTCGTTTCCAAAACCATAGACATCGTCAATTCTCCCACATAAAGTTGTCAAATACCTACTCATGCTTCTAAGATTTCAAGTAATTCTCAATTCCAATATCATTTCTAAAATATCTACATAAATCAATCATGTAAGCTCAAGGTGACTATGCTTAATTCAACGGAAAAAAGTAGCCTCGAATCAATCTCTTAAAGACATGCTCATGGTAATATCAAATTAATACAAAAGATCTAATATTTTAGACTGTATCAAACACTTGTACTAACCAGTGGTACCAATGTACTCATCGTATCTCAACTAGCCCTCACGGACCTGGATCATTAGGTCTCCGTCAGCCCTCGGGGCCTTGAATACTCAATCTCGAACTCCCTGGTCTGGATGTTAGACCTCGGGGCCTTGAATAACCCTCCAGAACCTCCAACGTTTCCAGCACTTTCACCACGGACCCTTAGGTCCTGACCAATTAGTGTTCATATCTCTGCCAGCCCTCGGGGACCAGAATACTCCCTATCTCTGCCAGCCCTCGGGTCCTGGACCTTTAGGTCCTAACTAATTGGAGTTCATATCTTTGCTGGCCCTTGGGGCCTGGACTGCTTTGTCTCGTACTGTCTAATATGGATGTTAGGTCTCGGGGCCCTGAATACCCCTCCAGAACCTCTTGTGTTTTCAGCACTCCTAGAGTTCTTAAAGGCTGTTGGGCTAGACCTTCTCGAAATTTCTCACAACAAAAATGTTAAATAACAATTTGTACCAAGATTTGGTACCGGCTTTGTCAATATTCTAATGCTCATTCAATAAAATGTGTATTCTCATGCGAATCTTTCCACATATACCATACATCTCATATTTTCGCAACATATTGATTGAAACGATTAATATCCACGCTAAACTAAATAGATTTACATCCTTCTCCACAACATCTTAGTTGAGGAGTAGTCATTTATGCAAATCATAGCATATAATAGTTTATCTCGATCCTATCTATCACAGATAAATTATTCTTCTCACTCAAATTCATCACATCGACGAGTCTCATTCTTAATATCAGATTAGTATGAATCAATTAGCTAAGACAATGCATGCTACCTCATATATCACATTTTTCACAGCATAATAGCTAAGAGATGAACACTACTGCAAGTCTTAATATATATTTCGCTTACCCTTTCAACACAATAGTCAAGAAATGAATGTTGATACAAATATTAACACAATCACTTTTTATCAGACTAAACACATGTTCTCACACTAGATTTATGTTTCTTATACAAACTGATTTTTCAGAAGTGCTTCTTAACACTAGATCATCAATAAAGAACGTCTTTCAAGCGATATTTCAATTTCGATTCCCATAAGAAGTGCAGAGATACCCCCCTAAGGTTATCAAACCCTTGAAAAGACTTGTGAGATTCCAGGTATATGTTCAGGTCATTACTGAGCTACAGCCTCAGTCGCCCTCGGGAAGGCTATATGGGCTGGAACGCCCTGGACAACCATCACCTTCTCCATGGCTCGTGTTATTGTAACATTTAGTTGTTCAGTAGTCATTACCAGCAATTCTGAACCTGCAGCTGCTGGAGGTATCTCCTTGCTAGGTCCACTCCCGAGGGCTCCAGACATGTCACCCTTAGTAGGGATAGGGGTGTCTAGAGTCTCTTCCATCAGATTCTGGACCTCTATTGGTGCAGGGGGCGGATTTGCCCCTGAAGGAACAAATGCAAGTCATTTTCCCGAACTTCCAACCAAATTCTTCGGAGGGGGAGGAAGGAAAATAGGTAGTGGAGTTTCTCCTCCCACAGGAGTTCCAAATTCAGGTCGTATAGAGGAGGAAAATATCTCATTTTCATCTTTAGTAGTTCGTCTAACAACCTCACATTCACCTCCAATAGTTAAGGGATAAATCTCATGTCTTAGATCTATTTTCCCACAGACGGCGCCAGTTGTTGCGTCAAAAAGTGACGGGTTGTGATACTGAATCCAACCTAACCTTCAAACTTGGATTGCAACTCTTGAATGGTGTTTTGTGTAAATAAATTCCTCAAAGCTCCCGTAGACCTGCAAAAACACACTGGTGGGGATTCCGGCGTGGAATCTCTGACGCTCAAGTCAGATATCACTCTCGGGAGAATCAGGATGGAACTGCCCTGATTCAGGGGAAGTTCTCGCAAGAATAATGTAGTTTCAAGGTGATTTGTGCATTATCTCGTGTCAAGAAAGTAAAAACTGTTGTATTCATCCTTATTATCGTGTATCCTGTATAATGTATGACTTAAGACTCTAAAGAATCGTACCTTGGGGAAAAGGTAGTCTTTTCCCCTTTTTTCTCAACTGCATAGCCCTGGACTCGGTCCAGGGCCCATCCTTTCCCTCTACGCCTTCAATCTCTAGATTCACGGAGTGAATTCCGCCTCTCCAGCTCTAACTTCCTTCCGAAATCGGAGGTCTCTTCTTGACCAAGACTCAGTCCAAATAGATTTCAAAGCTTCGTTCCTCATCCGTTAGCTCCAATATTTCAAGGCCTAGCCCACAATATTCGTGTCCCTCTACTCAACTTCTTTCCTCGCATGAATCTCGGCATCTAAGGGATGACTGAGTCCATGGGCCTTCCCAGCTTCTCCCTTCGGTTGTCAGCCCCGATTTTCAAGGGATCATCCCCACTTTTCGTGTGACTCCACTTGGTCCCGCCCCTCCTACAATCTCGGGACCCATTCCCCTCAAGGTTGACTGGGCCGAGGGATATCCTTGGGCTTGGACCAGGGATATGGCCGAGGGTTAAACATGTCTCTTCTACTCACTTCTCAAGAGCTCGGGCCCACTTCTCGTGTAGATTACCAAATTGGGCCAATTCATGGACCTATTCTCAATATAATTGGGCTCCTAAGAGGCCAATTGGACTATTTACAAAACATATAATGAAGGGTGTATTAATCATCTCAAAAATGAATATAAATACTTAGTGAGGATAACTCATCGTTTATCCACGTGTCGTCACCTCATAGCGCGACATATTTTGGCCGCATCACCAAGTATTAATTTTAATTTTTTTTTTAAATCATAATAAATTCTTAAAAAATAATATTCCCTCCTCCGTCATAAGTTTACCTTCATGATAATTTATTAATTTAAAAAATTCCCCATCTTACATGAACAAATATTGTCATTTAATAGTATAAAACCCTCACCTATAACTGCATATATTTTTCTTCAATATTTATAGTCTGAGTTTAATTTATACCTCAATTAATTATTATTTTTATTTAGATATCTTAAATTTTACTTCATTTTAATTATTTTTCCAACTGTTCCTGTCAAAATTTTGCTTCATTTTTATCTCTTTTAATTATTTTTTCAGCTAAACTTTCAATTTTGTTGATCATTTAAATCTATTTTTGTTTGATATGAATATTAGCTTTTGGTTTATATGTGTTATGGTATCGGTTGATAAGTGTTATAATATAATATTAATTAAAAAATGTATAGTATTACCCTAAAAAAATATTTAGTATTAGTTCATATACAATAATATAATATTTATTCATATACATGTATAAGCTATAGTGTCTTCTAGTTTCGCAATATATATGATATGCTACAAGCACTAAACTTAAAAAATGTGCAGTATTAGTGCACATATAGTTTTGGGAATAAAATTAGATATGTTTTGATTCAATACCAAAACCCCCTGAGACATGCCTAAGTCTAAGATGATTATGTTCTAAGCATGTTAGAACATATAGAATAAGGCTAGATGAGGAGCTGATATGTTAAGCAGCTCTTAGTTGTTTAGATGCACAATTTGAAGGGGAACATATGCTTTGAAGACTATCAGAACAAAGTCCCCTTAAGGATCAAATTCTGGAACAATCACTAAGTCTAATGAAGGCCAAGTATGCTGATCAGGAGAGTTGTCCAGAAGAGTTGTCTCACCACAATTACACAAGAACAAATGTTCTGAAGCTTAAAGGTCAACTATGCTGAACAGATGAAGACAACTATACCCTAAAAGCCTTCAAAGAATGATGCTAAGATCAATTCCAAGTGAAGCAAAGGGAAAAGAGCCAAGTCATCTGAAAAGAACAAGCCAACTATGCTGATAAGCAAGTCTGCTGATAGTGATAAGCAGAGTTGTCCATTTGATAAGGAATGTTGTCCTATCATTTGATCAACCTTCAGAAGCCATGTCCAAGCTTAATCAAGTGAATCTTGAAGTCAAACACTGGGAAGAGTGCTGCAGAATGAAGACAAAGATCAAACAGCCGCTTATTACCCAAATGAGGACATGTCACTATCAAGAATCTGTCTTCCAGGTTTGAAGAACTCAAGGAAGACATTTATATGAATTTGGGGCTGCCTCTCTAACGGGCAAATCCTCAATTTTGTCTATAAATACAGAAGTGTGAAGACCATTTGAAGCATCCATTCTACATCCAACTGAACAAGCATTCTGAAGCTTCAAAAAGTCATAAGACATTCTTAGTCTTGAAACACTTCTTCTAAGCTGAATTCATTGTATATCCATACAAGCTTTGAGAGATATCCTAATCCTTATACACTGACCTTCATTGTAAAGGATATCTCATTAGTTGGAACCTTACTTCAACCCTTACCCCTTTCAAGTGAGAAAGTGAGAAGGTTGTAGTAGTAGAAGTGGTAGGAGCTGACTGTTGAGAGAAGAACAGTTCAGTTCTGAGTTGAGAAGAGGGTACTAGGACTCTAGACATCCTAGGGATCAATTCACCAAGGAGTGGTGTTCTTGATCAAGTGCACCTTGGCACTATAAAACAAGTTAATTCCAAGAGTGAAGGAATTATCCTGTTAAATCAAGGAAAGTGGATGTAGGAGCTTGAGTCTCTGAACCACTATAAACTCTTGTGTTGATTTACTTTCAAAGTACTTTCATACATTCAACACTGCACACAAAACTGATCTTTCAAAGGACATATATTCAAAGACTGTGCAAAAACTGAATTGGACAAGTTCCCTGAAAACTGAATTGTATCGCTTAAAGTGATTTCAGAACTTAAAGAAGTTTAAACTAAAGGGCCAACCACTAATTCCGCACTTATAACCAAATTAGATAGTCATTCAACTAAGTACTCAATAGTACTTAGTAGCTTGGTTAACATCTTCAGCAGAGTTGTCCAAGACAATCTTGCTGAACTCTGGTTTGATCAAAGTTGAAAAGAATTTGCATACAAGTGTATTCCCCCCCCCCCCCATACACTTGTGATATACTCCTTTCAGGACCAACGTATAGTATAGTACTAGTTCACATACAATATAATATTAGTTCACATACAATATATTATGAGTTTATATTTTTCTTTCCAATCACATCCCCAACTACTTATCTTACCTTAATTAATTGTTTTTTCATCTAAATATCTTAAATTTTACTTCATTTTACCTTGATTAATTATTTTTTCAATTGAACCTATCAAAATTTTACTTTATTTTACCTCATTTAATTATTTTTTCATTTAGACCTCTAATTTTGTTAATCATTTAAACCTGTTTTAATTTGCTATGAACATTAAATTTTGATTTTATATAGTATTAGTTTAACAAATGTATAGTATTAGTTCATATATAATATAGTATTAGTTCACATACAATATAATATTAGTTTATATACATGTATAAGCTTTAATGACTTTCTGTTTCAAAATATATATGATATACTATAAGCTTTAAACTCAAAAAATATATAGTATTAGTTCACATATAATATAGTATTAATTTGCGTACAGTATAGTATTAGTTCAAGGGAGGGTTGGTTTCTAGTACAAATGGGACCCTTTAGGCACTTCAAGGCACATCCAATCAAAATAGTGTTAGGAGATACAAAATACCATTGAAAAAAAACCCTTATGCCCTTCAAAAATCAGTCTCATCAATCTGCGACTACATCCCTCTCACTCCACCCTTTCAACTCCAATTCATTTTCCACATTATCAATTCCCACTATTACCAATTTTTTTTAATTTAGTTTTTAATTTATATTTTATTAATTTTTTTTATTCAAAATTGGTTTTAAATTTTGTTTCTCCCTCACTAAATGAATTATTTTTATTCAATTTTTTATTTATATTTTATTCAGTTTTTACTTAAAATTTTAATTCAAATTATTTTTAATTCTGATTTTTATTGATTTTTTTTTTTCGAAATTTTAAGTAAAAAATATTTAGTTCAATTTTCTTTATTCAAATTTTTTATATAAAAATATTTATTTGATTTAGAAAATAATATGAATAACTCATACATAATCACTATGTCAAATTATATCGAATATTTTAATTTATATTTTTTACATAATTAAATATTGAATATCGACATATATATTGAATATTGAACACTCAATATCAATATATATTGAATATAATTAAATATTGAACACTGAATATCAATATATATTGAATATACTTAAATATTGAATACGGTGACACGATATATCCAGAAAAAATGAAATAAAATGTGTATTATATTGAACATATTGAATATAATTATATATAGAACACTAGTCATAATATTGAAATATCATATATATATATATATATATATATTGAATTTCAGATATATTATTGAACACCGAGATTATGTTTATCGATTCACAACAACTAGAAAAATAATATATTAATTATTACATATTCAACTTTCCAACAAAGTATTCTCCAACTCTTCAACAATGTCCATTTGTGTAAAACGAAAGAAACATTCAACTAATTGAGAAAAAATTAAACACTATTGGAACAACATTTAACTACATACGCGACTCTCTCGAATTTAAAACTTTTTTTTAATTAAAAATAAACAATGTATTAAAAGCTTTTTTGAAAATAGAGTCAAAAACTCTGTTCTCATAGATCTGGGACTTGAGAAAAAGAAACTTAAGAAACAAAAAATCAGACCCAGAATTTACAGCTCGGATCGATAGAGTTGGAATTACAATCAATTAAGCAAATCCATTATTTCAGACACAAAAAAAAATTCAAAACATCTCAGAGTCGAATGAGATACGTGAAGTAGATGCTGTACCAAAAACGAGAAAGCACAGATCCGTAGAAGAGAGAAGGAAGGACTTACCTGTAATTCCCACTCCACAAAATTTTTTTTTCTCAATTCCCACTACAAAAATATTTCTAGCATATATAATAAGTTGGAAAATGCGTAGGAAGAAATAGGGGAAAACTTATTTTCAGAAAACCCTAGATCTACGCCGCCATCACGCGAGCGGCGTAGATCGGAGAAGATGAGCACCTTGACGGGGCATTCGGGCTCTGCGTAGATCGGAGAAGACGATCTACTCCGGCGAACGAGCTCGAACTCCTTCGCCTCAACAATATTCCGGCCAGTAAAAAGATCAGATCTGCTTCATCAGGCCTTCGTCGATAGCTTCTTCTTCCATAACTCGGATCTACTCCGACGAACGATCTACTACGTTCGTGACCGGACCTAGAGAGCCTCGTCTTCGTCGATCTCTCCTGCGCCGAACAGATCGACCTCGACTCCGCAAAGATCAAGACTCCATTGTGACTTCTCTTCAACTTCTTGCGGATAATCGGAGGTGTGGGAGGGGCGGTGGCGCGAGGCAGGGGGATCGATGGGGCGACGAGGAGGAGAAGGAGACGACGGAAATTTGAGAGGAGATGAAGAATTACATATGTATTGTTGAAACCCTCGATTATTGCAAAAATAGAATCACGATCAAACAAAAAATAAAATCTAAAACGAAGACGACGGACATATGAAATGATATGAGAAGAATTCAGATATATTTGAATTTGAAATGGGGGAGAAAGCTAGGAAGAAGGGACACCTTGACTCTGACAGAATTACAGGCGAAATGAAAAATGCGATGAAAAAGAAAAGCAACAACTTATTAAAAAATAAGGGGTATAAGAGACAATTTACCTGAGATTTTGTATTACCAAGTGGAAGATTTTTTTTAAAAAAATCGTGTGTATCTTCAGACACTGAGGCAAATTTTGTATCATGGGGTTAATAATCTCTTAATTCAAATACAATATATTATTAGTTTATATTTTTCTTTCCAATCACAACCCCAACTATTGAATTTTTTGAAATACATATTTATTTTAGCAATTAGAAGCAAATTGACCATGAAAATAAATTTAGAAAAGGCAAACACTTATTTATCTTACATTTACAACCTTTGAATGTATCAACAATGATAACCACAAAGAAAATAGCAAAATTTGTGCAATATTATGTTGATTTCTTCACCAATTTTTTATTCATTTCAGTTAACATTTAATAGTAATTAAGTTGTTGGGTGCACAGTTCTTTTCAAAATCAAGCAAATATAAAGTTCTTCATTCATATATATTTGATAACAATTTAAGAAATCATTGTCCATGCTTTCAATAAATTAAATGGTTTGTTACAAATTAAGAAATAATATTTGAGGATACAAATGTTGATTTTCAAGTTAAATGTAACTACATAATATTATTAATGTTTTTCAATTATACACTTGGTTGCTCAAAATCAGAATTAACAAAAGTTTAATTGGAGCAAAAAGCTTCAGCTGAGACAAGGGCATTTCAAAAGGCACAAGAGCATCGAAAACACCTAAAATTAATAATACGCGCCTCATCTTCAATGACTTACTAACAACCAATCTGCATATATTTATGAAAGGTTAACTTCATAAATTTATTATTACACACCGTTAGAAATAAATTTAAATATTTAAGAGATAAACCTATTACCAGAAATGGAGCATATAATGTACACTGGATCTTCACATTTCCAACCACACTAGACACTAGATCCAACCCAATTTTTTTTTATGTGTAGTTTTTAGAAACTTTATTTCATTTCTTGATGTTAAAAGAGATATCTTTATAATAAATGTAAATTAGAAAATATATACACTATGATAACATATGACAATTCAAAATTGCCCTTCAAACAACAAGCCATTAAAAGACCTATAAAATTCTAATTAATTACATCTCTTCACGATTGGGAACAAGCGCCATGGATGTGCTTCCCCGAAAATTCTAATAAACTATTATAAAGCACTGTAATATGATCTGATGTATGGGATTTAAGTACCTCTAGTACTTAGTTCAGTAATAAAGCACCATCTTTACTTCTCAAAAAAAAAAAAAAAAGAGCTACAAATTCATAAAAGCAATGTTGCCTCAAAATTACATATTTGACATGGACATAAAAGCAAGAGGTTAGGACAAGTACAAATAGAATTGAAAGCATAATTAAACATATAATAACGTGCACATCTTGAAATGGGGGCAAATTTAAAGAATTTAATACTCAATTCTATTCAAAACTAGATTAGCACCCGCGTATTACGCAGAAAGTCAATATAAAATTATAAATAAATATTTATATTATATATAATTAAATAATTTTATAAAGTAAATTCCAAATAAATATGAAAAAAACTTTTTTTAAAAAAAATTATAAAATTTTGAAAACAAACAATTTAAATAAAATTAAAACAACTCTTAATAAATTGTAAGTCTAACCTTCAATATCAACCACAACACCTTAAATTAAAATTTTTTTAGTTAATTGCAAATTAAATCACAACATTTTCCTCATTTGCAATCAAATCTAAACTTTAAGATAATTGCAAATAAATCAAAAGCTTTAAATATTGTTGCAATTTAGTCTTTTTGACAATTTCAATTGTGTTCGAATTTAACATAATTTAGACTTTTTACTGACATAACAACATCTTAATAAAACAATATTATTTTTTAATCAAACCAAATATCAAAATGTATGATTTAGGGACAAAGTAGATTTCTAAGAAGTCTAATTTACAATAATATTTGAAGTTGGTGATTTATTTACAATTATTTTAAGGTTTAGATTATATTAAATGAGCGAAAAGGTCGTGATTTAATTTGCAATTAACCCTTTTAAAAATTAACAACTTCATTAAATTATGACACATAAGCCAAATTAACCACAAAATAACACATCATCAATTTAAACTTCCTATTAGTATATAAGGGGATTCTATATTATAGGAGTAGTGTATTATGTATATATAACAAATTTGTTAATCTTATATAATAAGTTTTACATATATATTTTCGAGCTCTATTTTTTAAATAACATTAAACTTATAAATTTAAAATAATTGCAGAAAAAAATTACTTGAGATATAAGATAAAAGTAATTATAAAATAAAGTTTAATAAATAATTAAATAAAAAATTGTACACACCAATAAAATACATTTTATATTGTATTTTACTCAAAAGTACATTAAATCGTTTAAATCAAACTAAAGAATAAAATGAATACTACAATAAATTAAGTAAATAAAATAAAAATTAATTTAATTAGTCAATATGTACCTTAATTACTATTTCTGAATTTTTTTTCTTACGTGACTTCTCAGATTTCTGTCTTTCTATTTTCTAATTTTCTCAGATTTTTTTTTCGCTCTCTGCTCTCTTCCTTTTTTTTTTTTCTCTCTCCTCTCTATCTTTTTTTTCTCTATTCTTTTATTGTTTTCTCAACGCCTTTTTTTTTTTCTCTATAGTTTTTTTTTTCTTTTTTTAATTCTATCTTCTTCCTCTTCCACTTTCACTTAAACTTTTCTTCATTTTTTTTTAGTTCTCTCTGGACAGTTTTTTTTTTTTTTTTTTAAATAATAAATGATTTATTTATTCTTTATACATTTTTTTATTTTTTTAAATAATTGTTTTTGTTGGGAATAAAATGAGCTATGTTTTGATTGAATTCCAAAAACCCCCTGAGACATGCCTAAGTCAATGAAAAATATGTTCTAAGAATGTTAGAACATATAGATTATAGGCTAGATGAGAAGCTGAAATGTTAGGCAGCTCTTAGACAATTAGATGCACAATTTGAGGGGGAACCTATGCTTTGAAGATGATCAAGATCAAGTCTCCCCAAGGCTCAAATTCTGGAACAAAGAGTAAGGACACTCTATGAAATCTAAGATGCTCTTATCAGGAGAGTTGTCCAGAGAAAATATTCTTAAAGCACTGATCTGGAGAGTTGTCCAAAGAAGCTAGCCATATGCAAGAACAAACCTACCTAGCTCAAAAGGACAAGACTACTCAAAGGTTTTGGTCAGGAAGAGTTGTCCAGATAAGCCAACTCTAAAGTATAAAGTGCTCTGATGCAAAAAGACCAATCATGCTGATCAGGAGAGTTGTCCAGAGGAGTTGTCTCAGCTAATTTGACCAAGATCAAGTGCTCTGAAAGCCTAAGATCAACTATGCTGAAGAGATTGAGACAACCAGTCCCTAAAGGTCCTCAAAGGAATGAGCTAAGACCATACACAAGAGAAATAAAGGGAAAGAGCCAAGTCATCTGAAGAAGAGCAAGCCAACCATGCTGAAAAGCAAAACTGCTGATAGTGATAAGGAGAGTTGTCCAGATGATAAGGAATGTTGTCCTATCATTGGATCAACCTTCAGAAGCCATGTCCAAGTCCTAACAAGAAGTCAAACATTGGGAAAAGTGCTGCAGAATGAAGACAAAACTGTTACAGCCGTTTATTACCCAAATGAGGACATGTCACTATCAAGAATCTGTCTTCCAGTTTGAAGAACTCAAGGAAGACATTTATAGCAATTTGGGGCTGCCTCTCCAACGGGCAAATCCTCCATTTTGTCTATAAATACAGAAGTGTGAAGACCATTTGAAAGCACCTCAACCTTGACAAGAATATCCAACTATCCTACAAGTTGACAAGTGCTCTTAAGCTTTCAAAGAGACTATCTTAGTCTTTATACACTTCTTCTAAGCTGAACCCAATTGTATATTCATACACAAGCTTAGAGAGATATCCTATCCTTATACACTGATCATCATTGTAAAGGATATCTCATTAGTTGGAACCTTACTTCAATCCTCATATCTTTCAAGAGTGAAAGTGAGAATGTTGTAGTAGTAGAAGTGGTAGGAACTGACTGTTGAGAGAAGAACAGTTCAGTTCTGAGTTGAGAAGAGGGTACTAGGACTCTAGACATCCTAGGGATCAATTCACCAAGGAGTGGTGTTCTTGATCAAGTGCACCTTGGCACTATAAAACAAGTTAATTCCAAGAGCGAAGGAATTATCCTGTTAAATCAGGGAAAGTGGATGTAGGAGCTTGAGTCTCTGAACCACTATAAACTCTTGTGTTGATTTACTTTACAAGTACTTACATTCACTCAACACTGCACACAAAACTGGTCTTTCAAAGATACACATTCAAAGACTGTGCAAAACTGTTTTGGACAACTTCCCTGAAGCTTAACTGGACTGTTTTACATTGACTAAGTGATTTCAGAAATTAAAGGAGTCTAAACTTAAAGGGCCAACCACCATTCCGCACATATAACTCCCCTAGATAGTTATTCAACTAAGTACTCAATAGTACTTAGTGGATTGATTATCTTAGAAGAGTTAATCACCTTCAGCAGAGTTGTCCAAGACAACCTTGCTGAGTTCTGGTTTGATCAAAGTTCAAAAAGAATTGCATACAAGTGTATTCCCCCCCCATACACTTGTTATCTACTCCTTTCAGGACCAACAAGTGGTATCAGAGCAGGGGTTCAAAGACCACTGCTTCTGAAAATCCATCTTGATTTTCAAAACTCACATATTTGGTGTGGTCACTGAACTGATCTCTATCTGAAATCCATTACTTGTTGATTGATTGATTCTTATTGAGATATGGCCAACAACAATGCTGTTCCTCCACCTGCTGTTCAAGGATTAGACAACATGGCCACAAATCCAGTCAATCATATTTCTCATCACAAACTGCCCATGTTTTCAATAGACAATTATGATTTCTGGAAAATTAGAATGAGGGCTCATCTTGCATCTCTTCATACTGATATGCTTAGAGTAATCACAAGAGGACCTTTTGTGTTTACTCAAACTAACCCCAGATTGACAGATGAGCAAAGAGCAGATATAAGGGAATTGATTCCCAAAGATGAGGATGACTTCACTGCTGATGAAAAGAGGAAAGATAATTTGAATTATCTTGCCATGAACACCCTCTATCAAACAATTCCAGATGCAGTTATGGGTAGAGTCTACCACTGCACCACAGCTAAAGAAATTTGGGATACCCTTGCTGAAATGTGTGAGGGCACTGAAAAAATCAAGGAGAACAAGCTCCAAGTTGCTGTGCAGAAGTTTGAACAATTCTCAATGGAGACTGATGAGTCCATTGACAAATTTGCTGGTAGATTCATTGATGTGATGAATGAGATTAATTCACTGGGCAAGGTTTACACCAAGAGAGAGGTTGGACTGAAAATCCTAAGGAGTCTCACTCAAAAGTGGGATGTCTATGCTGTAATGATGCAGAATACCAAAGATCTCTCCACTATGCCCATGCAACAAATATTCTCAGAACTTAAAGCCTATGAGTTTGACCTCAATAGAAGAAAGCCTGTTGAGGAACCTTCAAATCCTACTAAGGGAGTGGCATTCAAAGCCAAAGTTGCTGAACCAGAAATGCAGCCCACTCCCAGATCATCAAAGTCAGTCTCTAAGACTGAAATGAAGGAAGAACTAGCCTTGATGGCTAGAAGGTTTGACAAGCTCAACACAAGGTTTGGAAGATACAAGAAATTCTACCAAGATAACAAATTCAGGAGAAGATACAATTCCCCTGAAGATCAGGCTGAGGACAAAAAGCCTGAAGAGAGAAGATCAGAGGACAAGTCCTCTGATAGGAGAAGATCCAGTAGAGCTGAACCCTCATCATCTAAGAGAAGAGATGAATCCAAGAAGGATGATGATGAAGATCTGTGTTACAACTGCAAAAAGAAAGGGCACTTCCAATATGACTGCCCTGAACTAAGCTCTAAAGAAAGAAGAGAAAGACAAGCAAAAAGAGACAGAAAATTCACCAATAGAAAAGCCATGATGGCTGGTGAAGAATCTGATAGTGCTGAAAGTTTCAACTCTTCTGATGGATTGTTCTCCAACAGTGATGATGATGATGATGTCTGCAACATGGCTCTTGAGGATGATGAGGTATCCTCTACTTCTAGTTCACCATCATTTATCTCACAGAACACTAGTGAGGTTAACCTGAAACTTTCCTTGGGAAAGTTGATGGAAGATTTCACTAGATTACAAGAATTTCATGACAATTGTGTGAGAGAAAATGAAAGACTAGCTACTGAACTCACCAAGAACTCTGAGGTAGCTGTTGATGTCAAGTCTACTGAGTTGTATCAACAAGTCTTGAGAAAGCTTGAGGAAGCAAATCTCAGGATAGTTGACCAACAAAAGGAGATTGATGATCAACTTCTCTCTCAGAAAAGAAAAGAATTTGAACTTAAAATTCTAAATGCCAAATTTGAAAATCTCTCACATGAGTATGATATTCTTAAATCAAGTGAAGAGAGCCTGAAATTAAAGATGTCTGCTTTGAACAAATCCTCTAGAGCAATAGAGGAAATTCAAAGTTATCAAAGACCTATGGCTCAAAGAAGTGGATTAGGTTTTGATCCATTTGAATCTTCACCTTGTCTTAGTGTTGCATCTACAAGTAACACTAAGAGAATCTTTGTTAAGTCAGTGGCACAACAAGCTGAAAATGAAGTAATTCAGCCACTGAACAAAGGAAAGGGCAAATTGAATGAAATGCCTACTCAAGTAATTCAGGAGAATAGGCCAAAACCTAAGGAAATGGCCAAAGCTCCTGAGCACAAGAGGAATATTGGTCAGCAGAGTAGACCCAATGGAAGGGCAACTCTCCTGAACAATGTTCAGAGGAATTATCCAAGGTATAATCAGCCTAGGCCAACTCATCTGAGAAAGCCTCAGCTGAATAGACCTAAAGAAAACCATCCTTTAAGGCAGAATAAAATGAGACAACCAAAACCCTTCATGCCAAAGGGTAATGGTCATAAAAAGGCCTTTCCTCAAAGATTTCATCAAGCTGCACAAAGAACTCATAAGTTCAGAAGAGTGGTCAACTCCTCTGAAACTTACAGAGTTAACACATTCACACATACTTTCCCAAAGGCATTTAAGGGAAAGACAGTGTATGTTGATGCACTAGGAAAACAACTTAGCCACCTTGAATCAATCAGGGTTATTAGGCAAGTTTGGGTTCCCAAAGGTACAGCTAACCTCTCAGGACCCAAAACTCAAAGGGTACCTAAACCTATCTAATTGCAGGTACCAATGGGCCACAAGAAGAGGAGCATGAACAAAAAGACAGCATGGTACCTTGACAGTGGATGCTCAAGGCACATGACTGGAAACAAGGAACTCCTCTCTGATTTTATTGAAAAAGAAGGCCCAAATGTCACCTTTGGAGACAGCTCACAAGCAACAACAAAAGGTTATGGTACTTTGATGATTGGTAACATCAAAGTAACCAATGTATCTTATGTAGCTGGTCTCAAATATAATCTCCTGAGTATCAGTCAATTCTGTGATAAAGATTTTAATGTTGAGTTCTCAAGTGGAAAGTGCCTAATTAAAGATAAAACTCAACAAACCCTATTGACTGGAACTAGGAAGGGAAATGTGTATTTTGCAGACTGGGACAAGTCTACTGATGCTACATGTTTCATTGCTAAAAGTTCTAGTGAACAAAGTTGGCTATGGCACAAGAGGCTAAACCACCTGAACTTCAAATCTATGAATAAACTTGCTAGAAATGCATTAGTTAAAGGACTACCTAATGAGGTTTTCATTAAGGAACATGTGTGTAAACCATGTCAAGAAGGAAAACAGATTAAAGCCTCATTCAAAGGAAAACCAGTCATTTCCACTGAAAGGGTACTTGAACTTCTACATATGGATCTATTTGGACCAATCACCCCTTCAAGCATAAATGGTAGAAAATACACATTAGTGGTAGTAGATAACTTCTCTAGGTTCACATGGGTAGTATTTCTCCTTAATAAGAAGGAAACACAAGTCAAACTACCTGAACTTCTCAAGAGATTGTCAAATGAGAAAAGCCTTAGTATTATCAAGATAAGATCTGATAAAGGCACTGAGTTCATTAATTCATACATCAATGAGTACTGCACATCAAATGGAATAGCTCATGAAACCTCAGCAGCTAGAACTCCCCAACAAAATGGAGTTGCAGAAAGAAGGAATAGAACCTTAAAAGAAGCTGCTAGAACTCTAATTGCTGATTCAAATCTACCTAAGAGGTTTTGGGCTGAAGCTATAAACACTGCATGCCATACTCAAAATAGATGTTTGATCACTAAGGGGCAAGGCAAAACCCCCTATGAACTCTGGAAAGGAAGAATGCCTAAAGTGTCATACTTTCATATATTTGGTTGTAAATGTTTCATTCACAATAATGGGAAAGAACAGTTGAAAGCTTTTGACAGCAAAGCTGATGAGGGAGTATTTCTTGGATACTCTCAAATCAGTAGAGCTTTCAGAGTCTACAACAAGAAATCCCTTATAGTGGAAGAAACACCTCATGTTGTGTTTGATGAATCTATCTTTGAGATCAGGAATGATCAGTTGGAACCTGAAGAAATCACACAGAGGACAACCAGATTAAGCCTAAAAGACAAAGACACTGAACTCATAGAAATTGTCCCAATCAACCTACCAGAACATACAACATTGGACAACCATCCTGAAGGCAACCTTCCTGAGACAAATCCCACTGATGGAAATGATGAACTGAATGATCCAATCCCAGTTCACATCCAGGTAACAACTACCAATGAAGAAGCAGCTCCTGCTGAGGTAGTTAATGGGTCAAATAATCAAGGGGGAACTCAAAATGTTGAAAATGCCAATGTCCCTGACATTGAGGACAACACCCCTGATTATGATCCTGAATTAGATCCTGCATTAAATTATCCTGAATTCTATGATCAAATTGACTCACCTTCAGTAGAGGACAACTCTACTGAAGAGATCAGGAAAAGAAGGACCTGGTTATCTGACCATCCTACTGACCTGATACTTGGTGATCCAAGTATAGGAGTCAGAACCAGAAAGTTTCATGGTGAAAGTGCTATGTTCTGTTGTTTCTTGTCAGAACAGGAACCAAAAGATATTGAGGAAGCACTTCAAGATGCCAATTGGATCACAGCCATGCAGGAAGAACTGAACCAATTCACCAGAAATGAAGTATGGGAGCTGGTGGACAGACCCTCACATCAAAATGTTATTGGAACAAAGTGGGTGTTCAAGAACAAGAAAAATGAAAATGATGTGATTGTCAGAAACAAAGCAAGACTAGTGGCAAAAGGGTATTGCCAACATGAAGGCATTGACTATGATGAGACATTTGCACCTGTGGCAAGGCTAGAAGCAATAAGGCTCTTTCTAGCCTATGCAGCCCACAAGAGGTTCAAAGTATACCAAATGGATGTCAAGAGTGCCTTTCTGAATGGAGTCTTGAAAGAAGAAGTCTATGTGGAGCAACCACCAGGGTTTGAAATTGGAAACCAAGTTTACAGACTCAAGAAAGCTCTATATGGACTCAAACAAGCCCCTAGGGCTTGGTATGATACACTGTCACAATTCCTCTTGGAACATGGATTCACCAAGGGAACTGTGGACAGAACTCTCTTCAGAATCTCTGAAGGAGAGGACATCTTGCTTGTCCAAATTTATGTGGATGACATAATTTTTGGATCCCCTAATGAGAAGCTATGTGAGAAATTCTCCAAGCTCATGCAAAGCAAGTTTGAGATGTCCATGATGGGGTTGATGAACTTCTTTTTGGGTCTACAAGTCAAGCAATCTAAAGAAGGAATCTTCATCAACCAAGCTAAGTACACAAGAGAAATGATCAAAAAGTTTGGGTGTACAACCAGCAAGCCAGTAAGGATCCCTATGAACACAAATTGGAAGATGGATCCTGATGAGAGTGGTATTCCAACCAACTCTACTGAGTATAGAGGAATAATTGGTTCACTCCTCTATCTCACTGCCAGCAGACCTGATATCACCTTTGCAGTAGGTGTTTGTGCAAGATTTCAAGCAAATCCCAAGAAAAGCCACCTTGAGGCTGCAAAGAGGATTTTGAGGTATCTCAAAGGCACTGAGAATCTAGGCCTTTGGTACCCTGCTGATGACAATATTGAGCTAACTGGCTACTCAGATGCTGATTATGGAGGATGTAGGATTGACAGAAAGTCCACTTCAGGGACTTGTCAATTCTTGGGCAACAAGCTTATTTCATGGTTCTCCAAGAAGCAGAACACAGTGGCCACTTCCACCACTGAAGCTGAATATGTTGCTGCTGGAAGTTGTTGTGCTCAAATTCTTTGGCTAAGTCAACAACTCAGAGACTACAAAGTCAACTCTACTGAAGTGCCAATTTTCTGTGATAACAATAGTGCCATTGCTATATCACAAAATCCTGTCTTACACACAAGATGCAAGCATGTGGACATCAAGCACCACTTCATTAGAGATCATGTGGAGAAGAAGGATATCAAGCTAATGAAAATTCACACAGACCATCAAAAAGTTGATATATTAACCAAGCCACTTGCAGAGGCAAGATTTCTGGAGCTATCAGCAGAGTTGGGATTACTTGATCCAGGGAAGTTGGACAAATAAGTCCAAAGAAGCTCATTGATTAAGGGGGAAACAAACTCAAGCTTCAGCAGACTTGGTCAAGTCTACTGAAATTCAGAAACATGACCTTACCTCTTCAGGACACTTGTCCACAGTTCTTCAGGATACTTGTCCATGTAGGGTCAGATAAGTTGTCCTAGCTATCAAACCAAATCTTGGTATGATAAGCACCTATTTTTGGTGATCAAAACCCATTTCGAAATCTGTCCCATTGAAATACAGTTTTCACCTTTTTGGGATTTAATTTGTCTCCCACCCAAAAGGTCACTTTCCATGCATTAAATGCCAAGATTTAACTCTTGTTTGCATTAAACTTTTTGGGACATGATCTATCTCGAAAAATCCCCAGCCTTAAACAAACATTTAAAACCACCCACGTTTTGAATAAAACAGTTATTTCACTGTTACATTGGTTTTTGACCATTGGATCAAAAATGGACAACTCCCCTGAAATCAATCCTAGCCGTCCATTTTGGATTTCCATTTTTGCTCACCTTTGAATTGTATCAAGACCTTACCAACTCATTGACAAACATTCTTTTTAGAATATTCACAAGTCTTAAGATATCCACAAACACTTCTTCCCCAAGTATTCGAAACCCTAACTCAAAAGTTCTTCAAACTCTCTCATTCTTCATCAAACCTTTTTCTGCAATTTTCAATGGCCCCCAAGGTTAGACCTGAGATGCTTGTAGATTTCTCCAACAAAGATCTAGACCTAGATTTTGGCTATCTAAGCAACAAGAACAATCTTCACTTCGAGCCAATTATCTCTTTTGAAAGTGAAGATCCTGAGGTTACTCCAACCCTGAGATGGTTGAGAAGGGCTGGTCTCCAAAAGTTCTTGGAAGAAAGACCAAGCTCTTGCCTGGAAAGCTATATGGCAGAATTCTTTGCCTTCCTCAAGTGGAGAGGCAAGCCTGAAGATGGTGAAGTATCAACCAGGCTATCCTACACAGCTGAAGGAGAGGAAGAGGAGAGATTCCATAGAGTTAGATTCTCCTCAGAGGATCTGGAAGGAGCCTTTGGATTGCCTCATGAGGGTAGGAATCCAGAAGTATATGGCACTGGACATGAAGAGGAAATAGCCCAAGAGTGGTTATTAGTTCCAGGCCCTCTCTCCTCAACTCAAAACAAGAAAACTCTCAAGCCAGAGTTTCTAAATCTTTTTGAGGTAGTTGCAAAGAGCCTCCTAAGCAACACTGGAAGCCTAGAGCAGGTCAGCCAGCCAAGGATCAGAATCATGGCTGCCATTATTGATGCCAGTGATAAGGGCATCAAGTTTGATTGGAGGACCTTCATCATGTCTGAGATGATGAAGGAGAAGGCTAAATTTAAGGTGAAAGCCCACAATAAGGTGGTGCTAGAAGGGAAAATCAAGTATTGCACCAGGGCAAGCTTGTTGATTGAGAGGTTTTCCCACTATTCCCAGATGCAGACCTTTGCAAAGCCCCTCCCAGCCCAAAAGATCCTGTTCAGAAAGCTCAGTAAGAAAACTGAGAAAAGAAGGATGCTATTGGCCAAGCCTGCTGAAGAACAGAAGGAAGAGAAGCCTAAGATGAAAAAGAGAACAAAGGCCAGGGCTGTCAAGACAAGGAAAATGTCTCAGAGAATCTCAGAAGAGAATTCAGATGCTTCAGCTGAGATTGAAGAAGTTGCTAGAGAAGGTGTACAAGTGCCATCTGATCATTCAGAAGAACTCAGACAAAAGTACAATGAGACTAGACAAAAGTCTAAGGGTGATAAGAGAATCAGGGAAGTTGTCCCTGAGAAGGAAGGAAGTGGAAGTAGCAGGGCCAGCAAGAGAAGAGCCAAACCTACTGAAAAGGTGTTGGAGCTGCAAGAAGAGAGGTCTCTTCAATTGGCTCTAAGGGAGAGCAGAGCTGAAAGCAGGGCCAAATCCATGTCAAGGACCAATTCATCTGGTTCTGGAACTCCAGAATCCAAAGTCCCTGAAGGTCAACCCATAGAGGCCAACCTCCCTGAAATTCAGTATCTTGGGCCCAACTCCCCTGAAACCTATGTCACCCCTTCCAACCAACCCATTACCCCTGTAAATCTCACTAAGAGATATTCTCCTGAAGGAAATGTGCAAAGAAGTGGCATAGATGTGCTTGCTGACTTAGCAGTAGATGAGACAAGACTCCTGTCTCCCCTTGACTCATCCATGCTGAATTATTCAAAACTCTTAGAGCATGCACTCAATGAGCCAACCCCCTTGAGTAAAGCCCCTTCAGACCCATTGCTCTCAAAAGCAACTGAAGATCCTTCTACTGCACCCAACCCTTCTGAAGCCAACATCCCTGAACTTAATCTGCCTGAAGCCTTGATAGGAGAACCCAGAGCCAACTCCCCTATAACCCAAAGTCCCCATTCAAGTGGAGATGAGGAGGAGTATACCTATGAAAGTATGCTCAGAGGAGGAGCCAAGGCTACTGTGGACAGTTTGTATCCACAACTTGCTGAATTTCCAAGAATTCAGAAGGCCTTTCAAGATTTAAGGATGCTTGTTGATGTGAAAGACAAATCCTTGATGGAGATATCACAAGTCATCCAAGATAAGGGTGCAAACTGGTGGCAGATAGAGGAGAACAGATTGCTACACTTTGCTGGAGTTTCAAAGACAAGATTCCTCATAGATGAGGAGATTTTTGCAAAGTTGGTAGCTGATAAGATTGAAGAGGAGAAAGAAAGAAAAGCCAAGGGAATCAAACACCCTGACAGTGGTTCTAATGATGATGATTCCCCTGATGATCCCTCAAACCCTTCAAATCCCAACCCTCCTGAAACCCTTCAAGCCAACCTCCCTGAACCCTTTCAACCCAAGTCTTCTGTAGCAGATAGACTTTCCAATCCTCCCAAAACCTATCATAGGAAAGGCTCTGTAACTTCAGAGGTGTTGACCAAGGGTGGTAACACAACCAAAGATACATCTGCCAATGAAGGTTCCTCTGAACCCAAGGCACAGCCTAAAGATGTTGAGGTTCCTGTATTAGAGGCTAGTTTGATTAAGGCCTATTCAGTGTCAGAAGAGTTGGACATTGATCAGCCCTTAATCATTCAGGATGACTCAGTGGCTGCTGATATAAGCACTGTGATCTCCCCACAACTGCCATCTTTGAACCTTGTTGAAGGTGGAGATGCTGCAGGTTTAGGAGAAGGAGTTGAAAAGGAGAGCATAGTTGAAAAATCAGGTTATTCTTGAAGTCAAATCTGAACTTCAGGAATCCCTTGGTGAAAGGAGGCCTGATTCCTTGAGTGAGAACATTATCCATGAAGGGAGAAAAGAACAAGTTGAAAATGAGAAGAAGACTGCTGATGTATCAGAGTCTTATGTAAAAGAAATTGAGGGTGATGAGTGCTTATTTCCTAACTTGTTTGATTTATCTGATGTTGCAGGTATTTCTCTTGACCAAATTTTTGCAGATGAGTTCCTCACAGATGCACCTATCCAAGTTGATACAGGCTCAACTCAAGCCTTACTTGGCATGCAATCAGAGAAGTTGGACTCCTTGGCTCATCAAGTCCAATCTGCTCATACTGAAACTTCAGGAGCATTGAATGAGCAAGGAAGGACTCTAGCATCTGTAGAAATGAGGCTCACTGGCTCTGAAGATGTTGTGCTACCAACCCTTGAGGCAAGAATCAGTGGTGTGGAATCTGGTCTTCAAACCATCTCCACTGAAGTTCAAAGTGCCAAATCTACCATGGAAGCCATCTCAGAGGAGGTCAAGAAAGAACAGAGGTTGCTGAGAGATAATCACAATGCAAATGTCAAAGCTCTCAGGCTCACTGTCAAGCAAGCTCTTGGAAAGAAGACAGCACTACAAAAGAGAAGAGCTGAAGAGCAAAGGCTAGCTATGGTCAAAGCTGCCTCAGAAAAATTTTCCCAAGAAGTGTTGGCCAACATTGCTGAAGGTGCAGTGGCCAACCTCACTGAGCTCTTAAAAGCCCAACTGGATGCATCTCTGAAAACAGCCATGGAAGAGGTTGTCCAACAAAAGATGAAGCCTGTTCTAGCTTTCCTTAGCTTGAGCAGTGACAGAATGCAGAATATACATGATGAAAATGTATATTTGTTGGAAGAGATGAAGTCCCTAAACCAGGCCCAATCCCTGATGGCCTCAACAATGAGTGACCTAAAGCCCCAGTGCTTTGATGCTGCCAAAAAGGGGGAAAGGGAAAGAGCTAGAGCAAAAGGTGCCTTGGTGATTGGGAGTCCAGTGAAAGGGAAGGACAAAGTCCCTGAAGGAAAGGGAAAAGAGCCAGAAATGCTGAATTTGGAAGATTTGGATGAAGAGGAGCAGTTAGCATTGGCATTGAAGAACTCAATGGCCTCAGCTCAAGAAGAAAGGGCAAGGAAACAGCAAAGACCAGGTGGTGAAGTGTCAGGTTTGGACAAAGATGCTGAAGGTGTCCAAACCAGAGGAAAAATCAAGAAGGCCCAAGGAAAGAAGAGACAAATTGAGAAATTCACTGACTTTCCTAGCAGCCTTGATCTTCCACCTGAATTCAGAATTGATGAGGATGAGCCTACATCAAAGAAAGCCAAAACTGCTGAAGAGGACAAATCTTCTGAATCTGGAAAAACTGCTGAAGGTGCCAAATCAACTGAAGAGACTGAAGAGTTATTTGCTGAAGGATTTGGATCTGAACCTAAGAAGAAGACAACTGTTCTAGCCCATGATCCATCAAAGCTGTTTCATGAAGGGTATGGCAAAGACCCTGAAACACAACAGAAACTGGCCATGATGAGGGCCCATGAGAAAATTGATCTGATGGAAGAAGCCAACAGAGCAAGAGATGAAAGGAGAGCAAACTTTCAGAAACCAAGAAGGAGAAGAGCAACTTACAGCAAGATGAAGCCTCAGCTTCTAATCCCAATGGACACCAAATATCCACACTTGGATAAATGGGTGCCAATTCAACTGAATGACACATGGGAAGAAGCCAAAAGGGAGTTTGTCTATGACTTTTATGTCATTGACAGATGGAATGGAGGAGATGCAAACTCTGCCTTCACTGAGTTCATGCTAGAATACTACAGAGAGTTGTATCAACAACTACTTGCAGCTGCTGACATTGCAAGATTTGAACTCACAGCTCCCAAGCCAATCATATACATGCCTCCAAAGCTTGAAGGATGGATTGACCAAGCAAGAATTCTGAGGGAATTCACTGAGATCCTTAAGCTGAACAAGATGGTTCTTGGACCTAAGGGAACCAACCAAGAAGCCATGGCACTGAAAAGAAGAGTGTGGGCACAGTATGGAATGCTGTCACCTCCTGAGGATGATCTTTGAAATGGCTAAGTCTTCTGACCTTACTTGAATGATCAACTATGCTGAAATATGGTCAAGTTTGCTGATGTGTTAATCTGGTTGCTCTGATCTGTTAAAGATTGCTCTGATACAAGTTCTGTGCTCTGATGCTGAAAATATCATTTTGAATTATTGTAATGAAGTGCTCTGATATGCTTAAGTGTTATTGATTCATGCTCTGATATGTTAATTTCAACTATCAACATGCCTGTAATGATTTTTGAATGAATGATAGTTGAACTTATTTTGAATCAAGAAACTCAAATCTCTCTATGCCTATCTTAAAACCTACTTGCAACAAAAACAGTGAATACACTAACACATTACTTTTCAGGAATATTGACCTCAGTCATGTCTTCTGAAGATACATGTAATAGGTGTAGACAAGTCACTTTTGCTTAAAATTGTATAGGTTTTGGCATCATCAAAAAGGGGGAAATTGTTGGGAATAAAATGAGCTATGTTTTGATTGAATTCCAAAAACCCCCTGAGACATGCCTAAGTCAATGAAAAATATGTTCTAAGAATGTTAGAACATATAGATTATAGGCTAGATGAGAAGCTGAAATGTTAGGCAGCTCTTAGACAATTAGATGCACAATTTGAGGGGGAACCTATGCTTTGAAGATGATCAAGATCAAGTCTCCCCAAGGCTCAAATTCTGGAACAAAGAGTAAGGACACTCTATGAAATCTAAGATGCTCTTATCAGGAGAGTTGTCCAGAGAAAATATTCTTAAAGCACTGATCTGGAGAGTTGTCCAAAGAAGCTAGCCATATGCAAGAACAAACCTACCTAGCTCAAAAGGACAAGACTACTCAAAGGTTTTGGTCAGGAAGAGTTGTCCAGATAAGCCAACTCTAAAGTATAAAGTGCTCTGATGCAAAAAGACCAATCATGCTGATCAGGAGAGTTGTCCAGAGGAGTTGTCTCAGCTAATTTGACCAAGATCAAGTGCTCTGAAAGCCTAAGATCAACTATGCTGAAGAGATTGAGACAACCAGTCCCTAAAGGTCCTCAAAGGAATGAGCTAAGACCATACACAAGAGAAATAAAGGGAAAGAGCCAAGTCATCTGAAGAAGAGCAAGCCAACCATGCTGAAAAGCAAAACTGCTGATAGTGATAAGGAGAGTTGTCCAGATGATAAGGAATGTTGTCCTATCATTGGATCAACCTTCAGAAGCCATGTCCAAGTCCTAACAAGAAGTCAAACATTGGGAAAAGTGCTGCAGAATGAAGACAAAACTGTTACAGCCGTTTATTACCCAAATGAGGACATGTCACTATCAAGAATCTGTCTTCCAGTTTGAAGAACTCAAGGAAGACATTTATAGCAATTTGGGGCTGCCTCTCCAACGGGCAAATCCTCAATTTTGTCTATAAATACAGAAGTGTGAAGACCATTTGAAAGCACCTCAACCTTGACAAGAATATCCAACTATCCTACAAGTTGACAAGTGCTCTTAAGCTTTCAAAGAGACTATCTTAGTCTTTATACACTTCTTCTAAGCTGAACCCAATTGTATATTCATACACAAGCTTAGAGAGATATCCTATCCTTATACACTGATCATCATTGTAAAGGATATCTCATTAGTTGGAACCTTACTTCAATCCTCATATCTTTCAAGAGTGAAAGTGAGAAGGTTGTAGTAGTAGAAGTGGTAGGAACTGACTGTTGAGAGAAGAACAGTTCAGTTCTGAGTTGAGAAGAGGGTACTAGGACTCTAGACATCCTAGGGATCAATTCACCAAGGAGTGGTGTTCTTGATCAAGTGCACCTTGGCACTATAAAACAAGTTAATTCCAAGAGTGAAGGAATTATCCTGTTAAATCAGGGAAAGTGGATGTAGGAGCTTGAGTCTCTGAACCACTATAAACTCTTGTGTTGATTTACTTTACAAGTACTTACATTCACTCAACACTGCACACAAAACTGATCTTTCAAAGATACACATTCAAAGACTGTGCAAAACTGTTTTGGACAACTTCCCTGAAGCTTAACTGGACTGTTTTACATTGACTAAGTGATTTCAGAAATTAAAGGAGTCTAAACTTAAAGGGCCAACCACCATTCCGCACATATAACTCCCCTAGATAGTTATTCAACTAAGTACTCAATAGTACTTAGTGGATTGATTATCTTAGAAGAGTTAATCACCTTCAGCAGAGTTGTCCAAGACAACCTTGCTGAGTTCTGGTTTGATCAAAGTTCAAAAAGAATTGCATACAAGTGTATTCCCCCCATACACTTGTTATCTACTCCTTTCAAGACCAACAGTTTTACTTCTCTCTTCTTCCTCTTTCTCATTAAAATTTATTTTTTAAAATTTCCTTAAAATTTTTTTTCCATTTTTCAATTATTTTAATTTAAACTTTTCTTCATTTTTTCCGTTCTCTCTCTCGATAGTTTTTTTTTTTAAAAAAATAATAATTGATTTATTTATTCTTTATACATTTTTTTTTTAAATAATTGTTTTACTTCTCTTCCTCTCTCATTAAAATTTATTTTCTTAAATTTCCTTAAAATTTTCTCCCATCTACCCTTAATTACTATTTCTATTACTATTTCTGAATCTTTTTTTCTGACTTAAAATTTTCTCCCATCTACCCTTAATTACTATTTCAGAATCTTTTTTTCTGACTTAAAATTTTCTCCCATCTACCCTTAATTACTATTTCTGAATCTTTTCTTAATGACGTGGCATCTCACATTTCTCTCTTTTGCATTTTCTCTTAGAATTTACATTTATTTTTTCCTTCTCTCTCCTCTTTCTCCTTTTTTTTCGGTTAGTTTTCTTAAATAATTGTTTTCTTTATACTTTATACAATTTTTTTTCTTAAATAATTTTTCAATTCTCTCCTCTATCTCCCTCTTTTTCTCGACAGATTTCTTAAATTATCTTTTAAAATAATTGTTTCTTTATACATATACATATATAGTTTTATACACTTTCTCCCTCTTTTTCTGACAGTTTTCTTAAATTATTTTTTTAAATAATTGTTTTCTTTATACAGTTTTCTTTTATATATATTTTTTTAAATAATTATTTCAGTTCTCTTTTCCCCATCTTTCCTCTTTTGTTCTCCAATCTCCACAGTTTTCTTAAAAAAAAAATCTTTCTCCTCTCTCTCTCTCTTTCAAGATTCTTTACGGTTTTCTTTTTATCGTTTTCTTTTATATATTTTTTTAAAAAAATTTAAATAATTATTTCAGTTCCCTCCTCTCAATTTTTCCTTTTTTTTTTTGTTTTCTCTCCTTCTTTTCCATTTTTTCCGATTTTCCAAACTCATCATTCATCAATTCCTTTGATTAATTGATTTCTCTATTTGATTTCTCTAATATACTGTATTAATGTCATCACAATTCTCCCACATAGAAGATATTTTTCGGAAAAGTGGAGATTAAAAGTAAAAGTTGTGCGATGTTGGACTGTATAACATTCTTATTCCACTCATCCGCAAAAATGCATTCGAAATTCTAACTGATTTGGACAAGGTGATGTTACATTTTTCAATGTTTTAGTTGACTGTGAAACATAGCATGCGAAATACTTTATGTCGGCGATTTTATCTTTTTTTTTTCTTTTTTTCCCCTCTTTTTTACTTATACATACAAATAAATTTTTCTTTCGTCTCCTAACCATACAGGAAGGATTACAGACTTCAAGAGTAACTGGAATAACTATTGGTCAAGTTATTGGATGACAGTAATTTGATAACACACTTTCAATGCAAAAGTTCCATCAAAGGTACAACCACATTATCCTATTGTTCATTACTCTTATATAATCCTACATATTTTACAAATAATTATATTGTTCATGTTCAACATAGTTCATTGATAACATCGAAAAACAAGGAGGTCGTTTTTTCTTTAAATTTTGAATATTACATCATCTTCTATTTCTGATAGTCAGTGTTCTGGTGGCAAGAGAAAATTACTACTTGAAGATGAGGATAACACTATTCATTCCAAAACGTCTACAACAAACCAACTTATCTAAGTCAAGATTGAGAAAAGTTGATTGGAAGAAGTAGTCATATTAAATATATGTTTATGTATTTTTTAAAAACTGTTTCGTTTCGTTTGTAAATGTATTTTTAACATTTGGAGCTCTATTTTTTATACTAGGATATTGATATGCCTAATTAACATATATTTATACTTCAATTATAATTATAAATGAAGTTTGTTTATTTTCTCTTGTCCATGTTTTATATTATTTTTAATGTTGATAATTTTTTGTTATGTAAATTTTAAAATCTATTTTATATTCATTTTGTTTGGCATATTTAATATTTAAAAAAATATTTTGATGATTTCATTGTATTCTATTTTATAGAGTTGACGTTAGATTACAAAAAAATAATTTTGTATACACAATAATATTATAACATGATTTTAATTAAACTGATACAAATTTCGATTTCTAATGTTTATCAGTTCATCCTTCTTATATCCCACTTTAGTATTCTTTATTATTCCCTTATGGAGAAGATGGGTATCGTCTAGGAGTCCAACATAGAGACGGCGTAAAATAACAGAAAAAGAATCAGGCTAACTATGCGTGAGTTCTATGCATTTCGAATACATGAACGCCTGCATGAATCTAATACTTTATTCCATTTAAGAAGTTTATTTCAGCCGTTTTTATAGTTGATGCTCATACTATGATTGAATCCAAAAAACTCATATATATTCTTTTATTTTAAAAAAAAAATTATTTCCTTAAATATTTCTTTTTTTTTTTTAAGTTTTTTGGTTTTCACAATTATTTTTATTTACAATTTCTTAATTATTAAAAGTAAAAGTTGTACAATTGTATTTTCAATCAACTAGCACATTTTAATTAGACCATAATTTAATCTCCTTATATACTATCATGATTTTAATTAAAACTGCTACAAATGATTTTCTATATTATTCTAAAGTACATATTTTCTATATTATTCTACAAACTTTTACAAAGTACTACACATTTATATTTAATGTTCATAATTGTTCTCTTAACAAAAAAAATAATATTGTATACTCAATAATATTTCATTACTTCATGTAATTATATTAATTTCAATTTCATTGTTTTATTCTTCATTTCAAGTGACTTTAATTTTCTATGTAGTGTTCTAAATTTTCTTATGTTTATTTTTTATAATTTTATAAGCATTTTAAAATACAAGTTATACCTGCATAACTTATGCACGTACGAAAATATTATTAGACAAAGACTCATATATTACAACCATACACAAATAACAACACATTCTCTTATTCAATCTGAACTTATGCAAGTGTATGGTTGAAGATGACATGAATTATCAAATACATTAATTATATAAAATCTTATTAAATAATAATATATTTTTTTCAATCCCGTGAAATTCGCGGGTCTTGCACTAGTTAATATAAATAAATCATAAGAATATGAATCATATCTTGCTCAACCAATAACTTAATTACAAATCATACTTTTCAAAATTAACAACTTCATTAAATTATGACACATAAGCCAAATTAACCACAAAATGACACATAAGCCAAATTAATTACAAAATGACACATCTATCAATTTAAACTCACTATTAGTATATAAGAAGATATAAGTCATTTTGGATTAATGCACATATATTAAGAAAATAATTAGATTTCTCATTTTACCCTTAATTAATGTTTGTATATCTCATCAAAAGAAGAACACATTTATTTAAATATTTATTGATCTTAAAGGTAAATATGAAAGAAATGTAATTAATTTGCATTGAAAAGTGCAAAATGTCATATAATTTGCAAAGAAAACAAAATGTCAAAATGACTTATATTATGAATTGGAGGGAGTACAATTTTTATAAATAGATATTGATTCTCATCGACACAAGTATGTTATTTTGGTATTTTGTTTGGTGAAGAATTACAATAGGAGTGAAAAATGAGTTAGATTTTGGTGTTTTTTTGGCTAGAAAAATGAGTTACATTTTTAATTAAAATTTATTTGCTACTTTTACGGAAAAAAATAAAAATTCTAAATCATTTTTTTTTAAGTATGGGTGACTCGGTGGAGGGGCGACGGTGACTCGATTACACTTGTTAATTTATAAATTAGTGTTTGATTGTCTGATATTTTTGTATAATTAATAAAATTGTAGCATAGTGTTTTTACATGTAATTCAAAAAAAATGGGGTGAAGTCATAAAAAAGAGGGGTTCATTTAGTGGTGGTGTTCTTAAAATCAGTCCATGTCCTGAATCTGGCCCATCTACATAATTGAACCCAGTTACATGTATGTAACCGATACACACAAGTATTTGTCATTTCAAAATAAATAGAATTTTTTAAAATATTTAATATGGATTAAATCAAATTTAAAAAATAAATAAAAATTATTGATATGGTAATGCCGTGTAAGTGGTGGACACCAAAAATAGTACCCACCGGTGGATACTATATCATTTCCAACATTCGATATTGTTAAACCAAAATTTCTATGTCTATTGCAAATAAAATTATAATCAAATTTTTATATTTAATTCACAAAATTTGTTATTACAAATTTGACACGTTTGGTGGGATACCCATTTCAAAACACTTTTATCTTCAAAGATAATGTCATGCAATTTGCTTAAAGAGGGAAAATTGAGTGAAAGGAACCTATCTAAAGTTCCTCGACCCAAATCTCTTTGACAAGAGATTAAACTATCTGAAATGCTTCTTATTACGAACAAAAACTATTTGAAGTTCCTCATATCTTATTAATAAGAGACTGAATTGCTTGAAATGCTCATTGATACGAGCAAAATCTATCTAAAGGGGCCTCAAATTGAATCTCTACGATAAGAGACTAAATCGTCAAATAACTTTAAACTCGAGTCTTTCAAATCAAAGCTCTTAGATACGAGCGGAATCTATCTAAAACTTCTTAAATCAAATTTCATTGACATGAGACTAAACTATCTAAAATGCTCATTAATACAAGCAAAAACTACCTAAAGTCCATCAAATTAAATCTTCTCTGTAAGAGACTAAATTGTCTGCAATGCTCCTTGATACGAGCGAAAACTATCTAAAATCCTTGAAGTCAAATCTCCTTAAGAGACCAAAGTATATGCAAGTCCATGGTACGAGCGAAAAAACTATCTAAAGTCCCAAAATAAATCTCCTTAATTAGAGCATAAACTTTCTACAAGGCTTATTAATACGAACGAAAACTATCTAAAATTCTTTAAATTAAATCTTCTCGATAAGAGACTAAATTGTCCATGAGGACCATGACTCTCCAGATAAAAAAATATATGAACAAAGCACGATTGACATTTGTAAGCACATTAAAATTTTATCAAATCAAATTGATATCTTGTCAAGATTGATATATTGTTGTGATGGAAGAGAATAACTGATTATCAAACCAAACCAAACAAAATCAATTTGATTTTCAAATTTCGCCAATCAAATTTGCATCAATCAATCGAAATGCACCACGTGACGATATGAAAAAGGAAAATATTAATTCTCTTCTCCATTAAAAAAAAGTTTTCATTTCATTTATTGAACACCGCTACCTACAAGAAGAAAAACATTCAAGATTTAAGATGAGAGAATCAAATGGTTATTTATTGTACTTGAATAATTATATTTCAATTCAAAGAAATTTTAAATTGTATATATATATATTTTTGTGTGTTTTTATTATTAATCCACAAAATTTGTGTTTGCAGATAGTTCGATAGTTCAATAGTGTTTACAAAATGGGCTTAGTGTTTTGACTTGATTAAATTAGTATGAAATGCATGTATTAAATATTTCACATCAGACTAGCCATTTATTTAATTATTAAAATAAAAATCTTTAACAATAGAATACAAAGAATCAGAATCGGAAGAGCCAAATTAAAATACAAATTGAATGAAAGAATGTTAACAGCCAACAATAAAATACAAAATTCGAAGAGCCACCTCTGATCGTCCGAAGAGATCCTCGCCCATTGAATTCCTATCGAGAATTCGTCAATTATTCTTACATCGAGGACATTATCTGCAGCCATCCCGTATTTCCTCAGCAATGCGTCTGGCCTCCTCCGCTGAGGTGCCCATCCACGGTTGGGCATATTAGGAATATAATATTATAAAGATTTGTATCTTTTAATATTATAATTCATTCTTATCTCTTAAAATATTTAAGGGAAAATCACTTAAATCTTCAATTTGGAATCTCATAGTACACAAAACAACAATCATAAAATTACATTACTTAAAACCACAAAAGAGGACATAGAATTACTAGTGTGTCCCTCCTTTCCATTGTGTTGAGTGTAATCAATTCAAGTCTGGAAAGAATTTTTTATTTAATTTATTTTATTCAAAAATCATTTATATTCAAATTTTAAATTATAAAATATTTTTTTAATTGTTAATCATTAATATTTTCTTTCACTAAAGTAGATGTTAATCAAATATTTTAATAATAAGCTTTTTTATTCCGATTTTTTTTGTTTTTTTATTCAAAATTTTTAATTAAGATTTATTTTTCAATTTTTTTTATTCAACTTGCACCTTACATTGTAAATCAAACATTGCATACGTTACACCTTACTACATTGCATTCGCATAACAATGCATACACAAAATAAACATTGCATTCGCAAAACAAACATTGCATACTAACAATAAACAATGCATATATCGAGTAAATTATGCATATTTGCAGCACACATTGTACAATACAGAAAAATTGCAGAAGAAGAGGATTTCCTAGGATTTCCTAATTTCCAATAGTCAAGTTCTTGTTGTATACCATTTCAATGACAAAAAATTCCAGCATATATATAAAAAAAAAAACTTATACTATACCCATAACAATGAGATCCACTACTTTTCAAGTCAATATCATCTAATACACAAAGTTAACTTCATTGCTGTTTTTTCTTGCTCTTTTCATTGGTGATATACAGTAGTGCTCTATGCTCCATTTACCATTCTACCACACCCAATTTTAACGCAAGAGTGAAACAGAAAAAATGAAAACAATAGCATGATTGGAACCCATTTTTTTATTTTTCCTTCCCCAAGATAACACAAAATACCAGACTCTCCCAATTAAAATACAAGTTCCAACAAATCAATTACCACAAAACCTAACACTTGCTCAATCCAACATTTCTCTTCAGAAATAACACAAAAACACTCCCTAAGTCCAAAAAAGAAAAAAAAGAAAAAAATCAGAAGAAAAGTGAAAATTGTTTACCGTTACCCTAGATCCGTCGCTCCACCTTATTCCTAAAAAAGTCTTAAATCAAGAAAATTAAAAAAAAAATACAGTTTTTTCGAATATGCTCAAATTTAGGCAAAAATACAATTTTTTCGAAAAATTCTTAAATCAAAACAAAATTTTGTTTGTTTTTTTCGAATCAAATTTGGACTTTTTTCTTCTTCTACAAACCGTCGCGGCGGCCTTTACAGATCCGGTGACAGCCTTCTTCTTCCTCAAACCGAGGCGGCGGTGAAGCGCGGACGAGGGGTGCGAACAGGCAGCGGCCTTTACAGATCTGTCGACGACGTGGCGAGGGAGGAGGGGCGACGTGGGTGGGCGCAGTGCTTTGCAGCTCCGGCTGCGCAGTCTCTAGCCTCACCCTCAGAATAAGTTCTTGCGCCGCCGCCTTGGCTTCGACCACGCTTCTACCCTCTACTGTAAGCTCACGGAGTATCTGTTTCACCGGAAGAGGAAGAGAGAGAGAGTTGAGAGGGGTGGGTGGCGGGTCGGAGAGAGTCGGTCAAAGTAAATTTGAAAATGAATCTCAAAATTCAAAAGTTTAGGTAGAAGAAGAGGTGATTGGAGAGAGAAAATGAATAAAAAATTGAAGAGTGAATTAATTTAGTAACGTGGGGGCATATTAGGGATTTCATCCCAATTTTGTAGATTTTAGTAATACCAATTTGTTTGGGTAGATTTAAGTGACATCCCTATCATTCTGGTAGTTTTGAATGAATAATCACAATATTTAATGTAAATATTTATCCATATCTTGTAAATATAGATACACTTTGTATCTATAAATACATCTCTTGTAAACACTTTACAATCATTCAATGAAAATATAATTTCACTATTCATTGTTTCTCTATATGGTATCAAGAGCCTCTCGGCTCACGCCTCGATCCCACCCCAAACCCTCGTAATCGTTGTTCGACGTTCTTCGTCGTACAAAACCCACGACTACCCCAACCTCATCATGAAGACAAGTTTCTTCTTTCCCGTAATCGTTGTTCGACGTTCTTGTCGTACAAAACTCACGATTACCCCAACCTCAAGAAGACAAGTTTCTTCTTCCCCGTAATCGTTGTTCGACGTTCTTGTCGTACAAAACTCACGATTACCCTATCCTCAAGAAGACACGTTTCTTCTTCCCCGTAATTGTTGTTCGATGTTCTTGTCGTACAAAACCCACAATTACCCCAACATCAACGAGTTGTACGGCTAACACCTCGATCCGAAACCCTCCCTTGTAGTCGTTGCTCGACGTCCAGCGCCGTCCAAACTCCCGACTACCACCCTTAACCGTTGCTCGACACTCAACACCGATCAAAACTCACGGTTGCAACCCTCTCACGGTAACTAATTTTGGTTAAAACAACCGTGCACTCACGAGAAGCTTTCTTCTCTACAATCTCCATCCATGGAAGCCCATGCAAACTCCCCAAGTAACCACACCCGCAGTTCTAGTAAAAACACCCCTTTCCCAGAATCCATGCACACTCTTCTACACACTCTGGTAAATACACCCCCTCGAATCTACACACTCCCTCCACAACTACATACTCGCTTGCTGCCCAGATGGGACAGATCCCCTACTCCACGGCTGCATACACCCCCAACTTTGGTAAATACACGATCAATCCACTCCCAACTTACTAAATACACCCCCTACTGCCCCATTTTTCGTACCCGACCCTCAACTTCGAGTTTCACATGTTTCGTCTGTGGATCAACTTGTTGATGCTATTACCAAATCATTTTCTCGTTCTCGCGTACAACCACTTATGATCAAGATTGGACTCTCCTACGGTGCTCCATCTTGAGGGGGCGTATTAGGAATATAATATTATAAAGATTTGTATCTTTTAATATTATGATTCATTCTTATCTCTTAGAATATTTAATGTAAATATTTATCCATATCTTGTAAATATAGATACACTTTGTATCTATAAATACATCTCTTGTAAACACTTTTACAATCATTCAATGAAAATATAATTTCACTATTCATTGTTTCTCTATAGGGCAAAGCCCCACCGAAAATCCAAGGACCGATCTTTTTTCTGCAATCCGGTAATATACAAATCCAAGGTTTGTTCCAGCTCCGACCCATGTAGTTTTCGCCTCAACATCAACTTTTATTTCGCCAAATTAATCAAATTGACGATTATAAATGGGACTTGTGGCATGACCGCCACTTCGAATTCTAATTAGAAAATTACTTTGTTTAGCATTGTCGATAAGTTATCCACAAGATTAGACGTCTCCAAACAATGCATATAACAATCCTACAAACAATCCAACAAAGACAGCAATTCACAAATATAAACAAGACGAAAATAGAAAACAGAGCACGCAAGAATTTAAGTGGTTTGATCAACTTGATCTACATCCACTGGACAAACGACTTCAATCTTGATTGATAAAAGAATTTTTACACACTCAACACTCGGAAAGAGATTTCTCCTCACTTCTCTCGTGAACTCACAACTTAAGAACGAATGCTTGTACGCGTCAAACTTTTACAATTACAAGTTATGGGGTATTTATAGAAGCCAAGGATGATTGCAGCGTGCGTTGATGGCGTGACTCTGACAGGTTGTTACAACTCCCTAACAAACTCACGTTTCCAACATTGCTCAATCTGAATTGACCGCAATGCCCTTTACTTGTTCTCGTAAACAGATGACATCGATCAGAAGACAACCAAAAGACATCCCTCTTCTGTTTGACTCTTCTGATATCCAACACTTAGCCAAAAGACTAACCCTGCTACTAGACATCGTCTCAGCTGATGTGAATGTTTCTGATCACCTCATCCGATTCAACGCTAAGCATCACCTACTCATCTGACCGGAAGACTCCAACTCATCTAATCAGGCCTAAGTTAGCTTTCCTGACTCCATCAGCTGATACACCCAAACAGCTGAGTCCATCAGCAGACTATCATCAGCTGATACTCCCAACAAGCTGAGTACACAAGCAGACTTAACTCTGCTGATTTCACTAGATGAGTACAACTCATCTGATTTTGAGATTATGATATAAACATCACAATTCTCCACCTTTAGCTCAAAATCTCCACCTTGAACTAACCAACTCTTAACTATCCTTCTCAAAGGACAGTCTTCACCACTGCTCCCTACAACAAGAACAACAACAGTCTTCTCCTCAGAGGACACTAATGCAATCCAACCAACCTGAGACATAAACCAAACTTCTCCTTTGGTAATGCCTTAGTGAATGCATCAGCAGGGTTCTCCTTAGTAGCTATCTTAACCACTTTGACTGTACCCTTCTCCACAATATCTCTTACAAAGTACAACCTCACATCAATATGCTTGGTTCTCTCATGATACCCCTGATGCTTTGAAAATGAGAGTAAGGTTGCTGATGAGTTAGAACCTTTGGAAGTAAAAAGGAATGAGGGTGATGAGGGCGTTTTACCTAACCCTTTTTTGTTTTGCAAATGTTGAAGCTGTTACCTTAGAACAGATCTTTGAGTCAGATACTTTGACTGAAATTCTCATTCAGACTGACATTGATCTTGAGGCCATCTCAGCTAATATGTCCACTTTGTCCAAGATCTACTTTGAACAAGCCACTACAATAGAGGAAGGCCTGAAAATTGCATCTGAAGTTGTTACAACAATTGAAGCTCAGTCATGCAAGTTGGACTCTCTAGTCAGAGAGGTTGGTGAAGCTCATGCACAGACTTCTGAAACCTTGGATGGTCAAGGAAGGACACTTGCCTCAGTAGAGATGAGGCTCACAAGTTTAGAAGAAGTTATTTTGCCAACACTTGATGCTCGAATCAGTGGAGTTGAAACTGGACTGCAAATAGTTTCAACTGAAGTTACTAAGGCAAAGGAGCAAATGGCCAAATTTACCAAGAATATAAAGAAAGAACAGCAGAGCTTGGTAAAAAATCACAACATGAATGTTCTTTCCCTAAAGAGGACTATCAAAGATGCATTAAGGCAGAGGACAGCAGCCCAAAGGAAGAGAGTTGAAGAATTGCGAGCTGCTATGGTCAAAGAGACTTCAGAAAAGTTCACCACTGAACTTCTGGTCAAGATTTCTGAAAGTGTAGTGAACGACCTCACTGAGTTGTTGCAAGCCAAGTTGGACCAATCTTTGAAGAGCACCATGGATGCAGTTGTTGCACAAAAGATGAAGCCCATTCATGCTTTTGTGAGCATGAACAATGACAAGATGCAAGACATCCATGATGAAAATGTCTATCTAATGGAGGAAATCAAGTCCCTAAATCAAGCTCAAGCTTAACTTTCATTAACAATGAGTGATCTCAAGCTCTAGTGTTTTGATTATGCCAAAAAGGGAAAAACACAGAGGGCTAAGGCTAGAGGTGACTTGAAGATTGGAGACTCTTCAAAGGGAAAGGACAAAAAGCTTGAAGTTGAAGATCAAGGAAAAATGAAGGAGCAAATAAGCATTGAGAATTTGACTGAGGAAGAATAAATTCAGATTGCTATAAAGCAATCCATGGCATCAGTTTATGAAGATCAGGCAAGATGGGAACAAAGGCTTGGAGGTGAGTCAGCAGGATTGGATCCTGAGGAGGACATTCCAGTGAGGGGTGAAGGTTTCTAAGTCAAAAGGAAGCAAGAGGAAAGCTCAAACCTTCACCTCATTCCCAACTAGCCTTACTCTACCTGCAGAGTTTCAAACTGATGATGAACCTAAGGCAAAGAAGACCAAGAAGACAACCAAGATGCATGAAATCCAAGAAAAAGAAGCTGAAAAAGAAGTGCAGACCTAACAACTTGAAGCAAGGAAGCCCATCCTTGCTGATGATACATCCAAGTTATTTGAAGAGGGTTTTGGCAAACACCCTGAAATTCAAAAGAAGCTGACACTTCAGAGAGCCAAGGAGAGGATGGTACAGTTGGTTGAAGCAAATAAGGCAAGAGATTTAAGAAGAACTAGTTTAAGGCCCCAAGGAGAAGAGCTTCTTACAGAAAGCTAAAGCATCAATTGCTACAGAGATGGGATACTCAGTACCCTCACCATGATAAATGGGTTCTCATTCACTTGAATGATCAATGGGAAGAGTCCAAGAGGAGATTTGTCTATGATTTTTATGTCATAGGCAAATGCCTTAATGAAGATGTTGAAGGGATTTTTACCCAGTTCATGTTTGACAACTACAAAGAGTTGTATCAACAGTTGTTTGCAGCAGCTGATATAACAAGGGTAGAATTCAAGGCACCAGTCCAATCCTTTACATCCCTCCCAAGTTCAGTGGGAACTTGATTGATGAACAAAAAATTCTGGAGGAGTTCATCACCATCATGAAGATGGAGAAGCTGAAAGTTGGGCCCAGAGGAACAAACAAAGAGATCTGGGAATTAAAGAAGAGAGTGTGGGCTCAGTACGACATTGCCCCACAAGATGATGGATCTCTTTGAGGCTAAGTGTTCATTTCTTTCTTATGTTACATGCTCTTAATTTCTATTCAGCATAGTTAGTACTTTCAATTTTCAGATTTGTAATGCTTGATTATGAATGAAAATGATAACTATTTTCTATCAAAGATAACATCTCATTATCTCAACTAACCTGACATAACCTATGGTACTTGAATTATTATAGTGTTAACATCTCATTTCAGGGAGTTTGATCAAATCGCCTTCTCTGAAGACAAGTTTAATATAGTCAATTCACCTCTGTACATTGGTTTTGACATCATCAAAAAGGGAGAAATTGTTGGGAAATGAATTGATTTTGATTAAGATACCAAAACCCCTGATTGATGTAAGTCAGTTTATTTGAGATCACAATTCAGTCTAGTTGTCTCAAGATAGTTGGGACAATGTAGAAAATTGTCTAAGTCTAGAATCTTAGGAATGTTGAGATCATAGTTTCAGGATAGTTGTCCAAAGCTGGAATGTTAGGCAGCTTAAAAAATTTGTCTTAGTTAGTTCAAGGAAGCTGATCATATTAAGATAAGTTGCCTGAAGTGGACAACATGGCTGATAACACAAGAATTAAGCAAGTAGCTAGTCTGATCTTTTAAAGACATAACTGATAAGTGCTAGTACAGATCAAATGCTCATCTAAAGCTAAGGATCAAAGCAATGAATGCAACTAATCAAGAAGACAACATTTATGAAGCATTAAAGCCATCAAACCTGAAGAAGCATTAAAGACTGAAGTGAAGACTTGAATGCTCTGAGAACATTCTATCTGCAGCAAGAATGTTTAGGGAATTTGTCCCATCCGACCGTTGGGAAAAGTACAAGCTTCTGACAGAATCAAACTTGGAAAATGTGCATTTCATTTGACTGACACAAGTCTGCACAACCGCATTTTTCAGAAGTCAACCTATGCATTCAAGCAACCATTGAAGAACCTTCTATACCCACTGGATAATAGAAGAATGCTCAAATAGTCGTTTCAATGGAGCTGAAAATAGACATTTTGAATGTTGCCTCTCCAACGAGTATATGTTCAAATTGCACTATAAATACGAAGTGATTCAAGGAAACACATGTCCAACAAGCACAGGAAACACAAGCAAGTTTACAATCTTTCAAGCAGACTATCTTAAATTTCCTGATCACTTCTAGCTAAGTCCAATTGTATTATCCTAAGCTTAGCAAATAAATATCTTATCCCTTTACACTATTCTTATTGTAAAGGATATATCAACTAGTTGGAACTAAACCTCAAAACCAAACCTCAAACCCTAAACCCAAACCTCAAACCCAAACTCAGAATTCCTAGGGATCAAGACACTAAGGGCATGTTTGTTTTGGGATTTTGAGGATTTTGAAATCCGGATTTCAAAATCTAGTGGATTTCAAAATTCTAATGCTTTTTGTGTTTTGTGTTTATTTTGGGATTTATATAGGGTAGGATTTAACTTTATAGTATAGGATTATAGGTTTTATAGGCGGTTTGTAGGTATTTATAGGGTTGACTTTTATAGGGTTTATAAGTATTTATAGGGTGGGATTTTGAAATCCTAAATCAAAATCCCAAAGTGTAACGGGGGTGGAGTTTTGAAATCCCAAATCCGGATTTCCCATCCCAAAACAAACATGCCCTAAGGATAATATGGTTGATCAGTGCACCTTTGCACTATAAAACAAGTTAATTCCAAGAGTGAAAGAATTATCCTGTTAAATCAGGGAAAGTACATGTAGCAGCTTGAGTCTCTTAACCATGATAATTGTTTGTGCTATTTACTTATTGCATTGCTTTCATTTGATCACATTCATACACAACACATAAAACTGATCTCAATAAGAATTCAGTCATAAAAGCTGTGAAAAACAGTCCTTGGACAAGTTCCCTAATAAACTGTTTTTAGAAATTAAATGGAATTTTCTTTAGTAAAAGGGTCAACCACACTCCGCACTAAGTAACTTACTTAGATAGTTGTCCAACTGATTTCTTATAGTTTTCAGTAGGTTGATTATCTACTAAAGTTATCACTCAGAGAAGTTGTTAGACAACTCTCCTGATAGGTCAAAACAATTTTAAAAATAAAATTTGCATACACAAGTGCATTCCCCCTCCCCCCTACACTTGTGTCATACTCCTTCAAGGACCAACAAAGTGTTAGATTTTTAGGGTGTAAAATGTAATTGAGTTGAAGTTTCTCACAAAATGAACATTTACTGAGAAGGTATCAATATTTCTTTTCAAAATGATCTATTTGACTCTGTTTATTATGCATCAATTGTACCGTGCAACTAATACAATGGTGAAATGAAATACTAACAATTTCGATTGAAAACGTAGCACTAGTTTGATTTAACTATGAAATGTATAAACTAATACAACTAAACACGTCGAGTGCATACATCTATAAAACAATGAAGTGACTGACATTTTATTTTTATTGCTAGACGCAATTACAATGATGCGTTTAACTAAAACATGATACTAATTTTAACTAAATCATGACGATTGCATACATCTAAAATTCGTACATCTTGTACATACACTACAAGAAAACTGATTTTTAGTGACAACATCCTCTCATTATTGCTTCTCTAGCTAAAAGCCTTTAGTGACAGGAATTTGAGTATTAATGAAAGGAACTCTCACTATAAGTCAATTACTGTCACTAAAGACTTTTAGCTAGAGAAGCTATAATATAATGACAAAAATTATGTCACTAAAAGTCATTTTTCTTGTACTGTTCTAAATGAGAATTTACTAAATTATGTATTTCAAATTAAATAATTTAATTACGGTGATTAAAAATATCAATTCACAACATTTAAATTTATTCTAATCTTCAATTCACAACATTTATATTTATTCTAATCTTCAATTCACAACATTTATATTCATTACATACAACATTGAGTATAATTAAAATCATCTTCATCTTAATTAATTTCTTGTTCAATACAAATAATTAACACCACACACAAAATTAATTAAATTATTTTCATTTTAATTCTCAAGTTCATTTTCAAATAAAATTATTTTCATCTTAATTAAAATAATTAAAATCATTCTCAAGTTCATTTTCAATTAAAATAACATCACAAACAACATTAATTAAAATTATTAGCATGTTCACGTCAATTAAAATAACATCACACACAACATTAAAACAAACAATTCTCAACTTCAATTTAAAATAAACATAACAAAGTAATAGAAAATGTATCACTCCTCATCACCACCACCATCATCATCAGCATCACCCTGATTCTCAACTGGGTCACCATCCTGAACGTTATTAGACCCCGACGCCCCACCCATCCGACTCATCATCACTTGCATCTGTTCCTCAAAATGTTTGCGTAAGCGCTCCTCCGTCTGCTGCATTTTTAGGAGTAAGCGTTGCTCTCTGACCTCATTGATTCTCCGTTCTTCAGCAATGTCATAAGAATTTAAGTGGTTCGATCAAAGTGATCTACATCCACTGGACCAGACGAGTACTTCTTTGATTGATAAAGAATGTTTACACACTCATTCACTCGGAATAGGATATTTCCTCACTTCACTCGTGAACTCACACAACTCAAAGATTACAAAACGTACTCTCTAACATTCCAACCTTTACAATGTACACAAACAAGAGTATATAAAGACCAAAGTTAGTTGCTGCTGTTAGGAACTGTTTTGAGTAGTTAGCAACCATTTGCAACTGCTTGTAACAACCCATGTGCTCTGTTATTGCCCAACTGAAATGGTAGTTATGCCCTCAAGTTGTTGTAACTGTAATACAGTTAGTTAAACTAACTAACTTTCATATCAGAAGACTTGTCCATAAAGATCAGAACACTACTTAGTGATCTGGTACTCAACTCTTCTGTTCCTGTGATTAAAAGCTAACTCTGCTGATAGACTCCATACTGTGCTGATGTACTGATCTGATAGTACTGTGCTGATAGTACTGTGTTGAAGTACTGATCTTGGTACACTCTGCTGAAGTACTGTGCTGATCTGACCAACTGTGCTAAAATCTAAGCATCACCTCCTCAGCTGATTGAAACCATTCCACTCATGTGATTTCGGCCTAAGTCATCTTATCTGATTCTATCAGCTCACTACTCACTTAGTGTGCTGACTTTGAGATTATGAGATAACACTCACAAATATAATTGGCATTTTACTTGTATACATACATATGTATATCTCAAACGTGATTATATTTACATGTTAATACATAAAGAAGATAATCGTGATAGTTGGATAACTCCACTGAAAGTGAAAACTCACCTGAATTTGTTAGGTAAGTTTGGTCATTAGGCAACTTGCCTGATAGTTGAAAATCTCATTTAATACTTATAGAGACAACTCACCTGAGTCTAAGTAATCTGAACTTATCTCATATGAGTTGAGGATATAACATCTGAGACCAAGTCAAGGAAAATGTGCTAAAGAAAAAATATATAATTGGCATTTTCCTTGTATACATACATATATATATCTCAAATATGATTATGATGTTGATATATCTAAAACATGATTATGATGTTGATTGAGCTTATTATAATACATAAAAGAAGAGAATCGTGATTGTTGGATAACTCCATTGAAAGTGGAAAACTCACCTGAATTTGTTAAGTAAGTTTGGTCATCTCACCTGTGGAAAAGTCACCTGAATTTGAATTTGTTGAGTAAATTTGGTCATCTCACCTGATAGACAACTCGCGTGATAGTTGAAAATCTCATTTAATACTTATAGAGGAGACAGTTCACCTGAGTCTAACTAATCTGAACTTATATCATCTGAGTTGAGGACATAATATCTGACTTATCTAACTATCAATGTCTCATTGAGGATAATCATTGCAAGATTTTGAAAATCATTTTTTTGCTATATGGAATCCGGTTTCGATTCGGTTGAACAAATGTAACAATTGTTCCTTGTATTCTATTGAACTCATTGATAACCTCCAACATACGTCTTATTAAGTTTAGACATTCCAATGTAATATATTATATAATTAATAATAACAGTATTCATATTTAATTTTTTGTTCTTAATTAATAATTACGGTAATTCTTCATATTTATTTCTTTTATATACACTAGATTGAAAATAGACTCAAAATATATTTTTTTCTTGATGAATATTCATGTTCTTAATTATAGACTAAAAAATTTGGGACCAAAAATTGTGTACAAAAGAGGTATATTACTGTTCTTAATTATATATTACTATAATTTTTTATGTTTCTTGATGAATTTAATAATTATTTTTGTAAAAAAAAAATAAAAAATTGGCCCGCCAAAACCCGCGGCCCACCTATTTTTTGGTTGGGTTCAGGTTTTGGCAGCCCGCCTGACAAACGGGTTGGCCCGCCCCGCCCCGCCGGCCCATCTTGACAGGTCTAACCTATAATTATATCCATTGAGCATAATTAATAAAATTTTCAGATATTATTAATTTATACTCACTCCATCCACCAAATGTAGTCTCATTGGGGTAGGGTACAAGTTTTAAGGAAAATGTAGATAAAGTAGATAAAGTAAGGGCATGTTTGGTTTATTAGATTAGATAGGATATATTGTTTTATCCCTATAATTCCCATGTTTTGTTTACTTGAATTTAGCCCGTGATTATAATTGGCCCGAGATTGTTATCCTTGATAATCATGCATTTGGGTGTTAATTAGTCCCAAAGAGAAGGTGAGATAATTTAATCCATCAATTCAAACACAAATCTCAATTCCAAAATTAATGCAATCCTATTTAATTCTATCACACCTTATCTATCCCAACCTGTAAAGCAAACGAGCCCTAAGGGTATTATATGGTATTGTGGGGTCCATTGTGAATAAAGTGATTGTTTGTGAATAAAGTTGATGGCAAATTGAGTAATTAAGTGATGGTTGAAGGGTGATAGTTTCCAAAAGGTGTATGAGACTACATTTGATGGACAAAGAATATAAGACAAATGGGACTACATTTCGTGGACGGAGGGAGTATATTTTTTTTGCATAAGATAAAAAAAAAAAAAAAACCAATTTGGTGTTACAAATGTACCACACTGCATCCGCCCCTATTCTTAGTGGGTAACAACCCCACGATTTTCTCTACTGGAATTCAACTCTGATAATTCAGGGGCAAGTCAAGGAGTCCTTTTGGGCCCTGACTTGATCAACCCCGTTCAGTTGGGCTTAGGCCCGGTTCTGTATAAACCTGTTAAGACGTGGGTCTGGGCCTGGTTAGATCCTGGGCCTCGAGGCCCAAGGGAGATCCCAGCCCATATAATATGGCCCGTAATCGGGGTATTAATCATTGTGGGCCCTACTTATCACAGTATAGGCCTGAATCACATAATTTACACATAATTAAGGGAATAAATAGACGAATAACATATAATAATATTACCCGTGTATTCCACGTGTCATTATCTCATGATATGACGACTCATTTTGGCTGCATCAACTCCCTTACAAATCAAACACACCCCCTAACTTTAACCCTAATTTGAATTTTGAAACAGCAGTCGCCATCCCTTCAGTAGACAGACGCCGCTAACGCCACATCACCTCCGGCAGCAGCCACCACCTCCTCCTTCTCGAAAAAATATTCAAAACAAACTTAGAAATTTAAGAAAAAAATCGACATTGATTTGTCGACAAGAATGCATTTTGTCGTCAATAGTTTGTCAACAAAATGCACTCTCATCGACTACACTTTGTCAAAAGAAAAATAAAAAAAATGAATATTTTCGACCATAGATGATCGATAATTGACACTATGGTCCACAATAATTTATCGACAACAATATTAATTTTCAAAAATATATGGTAAAAAATCATTAAATTAAAAAAAAGTGAGAGAAACCCTACATGCGTGAGAAGAGAAGAGAAGAGAAGAGAGAAATAGGCAGTGGCGTGGGCGGCGGCCGCTAGTGGCAGCGTGATGAGGGTCGGGGTGTGGGGTCGACGGGAGGCTGGGGGTAGACAAGCACAACGGTTGCAAACCGCCGGGTTTCGGTTAGAAACCGGCGGTTACGGTTTTCAAAAATTTGTAACCGAAACCGAACCGTAACCGAGCCGGTTACGGTACGGTTTTTTAACCGCCGGTTTGGCGGTTTGCTCTTTTTTTTTCCTTTCTTTTTTTCTCCTCTTACATGTCTTCTTGTCGTTGAATTCCAGAATAATGGCGACCATGCGATTAAATCGGCATTGTGCACCATGAATTCAAGCTTTTTTGGCGTTGCATTTGCACACCTCCACGGCTCCACACCCCAACCTTCTATAGAAAACCCTTTTGGGACTATATACAAACAATGTTTGGAACGGAGATTTTTTGCGTTGCACTTGCACACCTCCACAGTATGACAGTAGCCATTGATGGTGTTTCTAAGAAAATTCAAAGAATATTGGATATTGGAGTTATATGATGAATGTGAGTTTCAATGTTTGGGTATAAAAAAGAGAAATGTTTTACAGCTGATTTTCTTACTACCTATTTCCTAAGCACATTGACACATTGCTACTCCCTAGGCGTTGTAAAGTGAAAAAGGAAATGACAGGGGACGCTGCAAGCCTGCAAAGTTGTGTTGGGAATACAAGTATTAAAAAAAAAATTGTATAAATCGGCGGTTTGGCCGGTTAATCGGACAAACCGGCGGTTTAACCGTAACCGACGATTTTTAAAATGGCTAACCGAAACCGAACCGTAAAATACTGGTTAAGGTTCGATTTTTAAACCATAACCGCCGATTTGGTCAAACCGACGGTTCGGCCGGTTCGACGGTTTGGCCGGTTCGAACCGCCCATGTCTAGCTGGGGGTGGAAGAGGTGGTGCGCCTGTTGAAAAGAGGGGAAAATGAAAAAGAAAAAATAGAGAGAGAGGGGCGGCGGCCAAAAATAATGGAGTGCGTATAGAGCATTTAAAATAATTAAACTGCCAAAAATTAATTAAAAAAATAAAATCTGAAAATATAAATAAATTAAATAAAATTTAAAATAACTATATAAAAAATAATCACAATTCTTCAAAAAAACATAATTGATTTACTTTATTATTTATTTTTAAGATTTTTTTTGTTTTTTTAAAATACTTTTTAAATTTAATTACATTTTTTTTATTTAATTTACTCTCTATTTATATAATTATTGCTTAGTCATTTTACACCTATCTTTTTTGGTTTAAAATTATGGAGTGTGTATAGAGCATTTTGGGATGTTAGTAACAGTACTTTATAATTAAAATTGAATTAAAATTATATCAATTGCACCGTGCACAAAAGTGTGTGCAAGTGTGACTCCAAATTTAAAGGGGTTGTTCTCTTTCAACTTACCAAGTTCAAATTGAAAATTTAACTATTTTGATTGGAAACATTCCTCTAATAAATTTCCTAGAAACTTCTATAGTAAATTGAATATATAGAATTGTGATCAATCAAATACGGGAACTCCAATCAAATACGGGAACTCTAGGGATAATTTTTTTCGCGAACCACCTAAAGTTCTTCTGGACAAAGTGGCATAGCTCAAGTGGTTAGAGCATCACTACCTAGGCCTTAGGTCCTGGGTTCGAGTCATGGGGAGGAGAAAAAAGGGATGCGTATTTAACTTCCATAAAAAAAAAAAAAAAAAAAAAAAACCTAAAGTTCTTCTGCCGAAAAGGGAAGCCCAACGAATGTGGGAGGTTCATTACTTCAACTAGTTCTCATGTTCCTCGAATAGATCTCTTAGTTATTAAGAAGATTGCCAAAAAAGGGTATATAAGGCGTACCTTGTAAAACTTACAAGTTACAAATTCAAATCTTAATCAAAATACATATGTACATGTACTCCTAATTTTTCAACCAAATTTGTTCCATTCCGCCAAGTTGAAAAAAGAATACAACCAAATGCATACGAAGCTTCGCCCTTCCCTACTACTATATTATCTTAATAATTAGTAATAATTAATTGCACCTTTCACGTTATCTTTGAGTGACAACAATTATCCTTGTGAGTTATATATTGTGTTTTAACACTTAAAACCACGGTCCATACACTGCAGTGCAGCTAGAATCCAATTCCACTTTCCATCATATACCCGTAAATTGTGACAATAAGATAATGACATGATACGATTAGTATTTAAACACATATACGATACAATAAAAATATGTGTTAATATAACACGACACATTAACAATAAAATAATAAAATAAATAAATTTAAAATATTATTTAAATATATAAAACTAAATTATTTATTTAAAATAAAAAAGTTATCATCATATTAGCAGCAAGGGTGTGAAAATCTAAATAGCTAATTGGACGATTTTCGATGGTCTAGGCAACCCAAATTTTATTTCATTTTTAAAAACTAAAATCATAATATAAATATAAAACCAACCGTTAATATCCAAAAATTATCAATTTGCACAAGAAAAATAATAGTCATAGGGGTAGGTCTCCTATATACTCGAATTGAGTCTATTTTAAAAAATGGATAGGATCAACATTAATCAATAATTGCGCAACAAATGTGTAAATTAAATCATGTGGTCAAAATGGTTGGGCATAGCATGTTTTACCTTGAGGTTAAGGGTTCAACGCTTATATTCAACAATTTTCACATTTTTTATTATTATTATTATAAAAATGTAGGTTGGAAATAAGGTGTAACGTGTCATTTTGCACACATATTTTTTTTTATTATTATAAAAGTTTATGTTAGAAATAAGGAAAAGTGTAACGTGTCATTTTGCACATATTTTGTTGCATTTTTCAGTTGTAGTGGCTTACAATTTTTAACAATATTTTCAGTTATAGTGACTTACACTTTTTAGTAATGTTATGCTACACATTTTAGTCGTATTTTGTTGTACTTTTCAGTTGTAGTGACTTACCATTTCCAACAATATTTTCAGTTATAGTGACTTACACTTTTTAGTAATGTTATGCTACACCTTTAGTCGTATTTTGTTGCACTTTTCAATTGTAGCGGCTTACAATTTTCAACAATATTTTTAACTTCTTGTGACTTACACTTTTTAGTAATGTTATGTTACACCTTTTAGTCGTATTTTGTTGCACTTTTCATTTGTAGTGACTTACACTTTTTAGTAATGTTATGCTACACCTTTTAGTCGTATTTTGTTGCACTTTTCAGTTGTAGTGGATTACAATTTTCAACAATATTTTCGAGTATAACAACAACCTAAATGGAGAATGTGTATATTTTTAAGGGTTAATTGCAAATTAAATCACCACCTTTCTCTAGATTGCAATTTCATCTAAACCTTTGAATAATTGCAAAAAAAATCATCACCTTTCAATATTGTTGCAATTTAAACTTCTTAATAGTTTCATTTGTGCTAAAATCTAACGTGGTTAGCTGATGTGACACCTCCTTAATGAAACAACATTGTTTTTTATTTCGATTTAATCTCGAAACGTCAACTTTGGGCACAAATGAAATTGTCTAGAAGTCAAAATTGCAACAATATTTAAAGGTGGTGATTTTTTTTGCAATTATTCAAAAGTTTAGATTAAATTGCAATTAAATGAAAGGTGGTGATTTAAATTGCAATTAACCCTATTTTTAAATACGAGTTAAATTTTCACATCACATTCCCTCTGCAATTTTCATTAAAATATGTTTTTTAGTGTTACACTTTTCAATTATCGTGACTTTTACACTTTTAAAAATAATATTTTCAATTATAATGACGTACATTTTTTGGTAATGTTATATTGCACCTTTTAGTTATATAGACATGCACTTTTCAGTAAAAATGTATTGCACTTTTCAGTTATTACTATAATTTACACTTTTCATTAAAATATTGTGTTGCACTTTTCAAGTATTTTGACTTGCACTTTGTAGTTATACTAACTTACACTTTCTAGTTATAATGACTTACACTTTTCATTAAAAGTTGTGTTGCACTTTTCAATTATAGTGACTTACATTTTTTAATAAAAAACATGTTACACTTTTTAGTAATATTGTGTTATACTTTTCAATACACACATTTTCGGAAAAAAAAATTACCAATAAAAAAAATTATAAAAAAAAATTAATAATAACAATAAAAAAAAAATTGACCAAGTCAAAATTTTTATTCACAATATTTTTTTATATTTAGAGTTGACCAAGTCAACTCAATTCCTTATAAGAAATTGATTCTATATAAGACTAATTCTAGTCATAAGTCAACTCAATTTCTTATAAGAAATTGATTCTATAGAATCAATCCAAGTCATAGTAATCCTTTTGAATAAAGGATAAATACAAAAAAATATATATATATATATATCATGTGATTGAGAATTTGGATGAAAATTTTAATAATTCCTAAAATGATTGGTTCTCTACCATTCAGATTTTAATTTTTTATTTTTTTTATTAATGAACTCTAAAAAAACAACTACTAATGCCATCTCCAACCCTTGACTCAAATTGCCACTAAAATCTTCAATTTGCCACCAAATTTGAGTCAAATACTAACATCATCTTCAACCATTCAACTCAAATTTTAATTCAATAAGAATATTTTCAATTTTTTATTTTTTATATTCTATTTTATCAAATATTTTTACAATTTAATATATAATTTAATTTTATAGTATGCATGTTTTATTTTTTTTATTGTATTTTATAATTTAAATTATATGTTTTCAATTTTTTATATATCATAATATTAATGTTACAAAATATCAAGTACAAAATAATAGACGAAGTTGGATAGCTCAAGTGGTTAGAGCACCACTACCTAGGCTTTAGATCCTGGGTTCGAGTCATGGGGAGGGGAAAAGACGTGATATTGCCACCAAAATTGGGTTTGAGTAGCATGGTTGGAGATGCCCTAAGTGGCGCCTAATCTCATTTCTGACGATTTGGAAGAATTGGACCGGCCACCGCCTATGCCTAACCCGGTTTTTCATCAATGATGGTTTCATCAATGATCGAGTGTAATTTTTATTTTTATTTTAGTTTTCTATTTTTTGGGTTTTATAGTTTTTCTTTTTATTCATTCCTCTTTTTTTTTTTGGTCAGGATTTGAACCCAGACAATGGCGTAGAAAAGACCCCGTAGTACCAGTAGGGTATAAATGAACATAGGTAAAAATGCATCAATTATCAATAAATATTTAATATTTTGGACTCGTGCACCGAATCCACAGGAGAGTTACCTTGTTAATTTTACTATATTTAATGAATTCACACGAATACAAAATAGGATCAAACACATGCAAAACCGCCATTTTTGTACTAGTATTATTTTGGTGGCAGTTTTGGGAATTGATACCCCTAGCTACATCATACATCCTTCTGTCGATATAATTAATTAATTTGATTACTATGTGTTGTCCATCGTTATCTTCATTGACTACCATTTGATAGTTATCATCATCAAGTCATCGCATTGGTATGCTAACTATTGACTTAATGTGAAATTAAAATTTACATGTAACAATATTCGACTAGCTTTTTATTTCTACCTCTTCCGCTTGTTATACTTTATCATGAGCAAACAATATTGTTAGGCTAAACAAGTAATACCGGCTGGTTTCAAAAAATAAATAGTAAAATATAATACCGTCTATAGTACTATATGAGGACCCAATTCTCTCTCTCTCTCTCAATTATATATTAAATTGTAAAAAATAAATTTTATTAATGGTAAAATTAATTAATTAATAAAAAAATTATGTAGTATCAAATTACTGGATGAGTCATTCAGTGATATATATATATATATATGCCAATCTTTTTATGCATCCTTATGTTCCACTATCTCAACCTATTACACATGTCAGCCATAATACTTATGTGACATTTGATTATTTATTTTTGCATTACACATGCAATAATTTAAATATTTACTGATTGTCATACATATATATATCTGAGCAAATGAGAGTAGTTGAACCACATTTTAGGGTTGTTTTATAACACAAATTAGCTCAAGATAATCAGATTTAAATTTAAAATAATTTTTTTACTAATCACAAAAAATATACTTAATTATTTACATAATAAATTATTAAAAAATCAGTACAAAAAAAAATCAAAATTGCTAGGGAAAATTACGAGGGCAAGTAATCCCTCATAAAATGGCGAGAAATTACAATCCTCCTCCGCATTTAACGAGGGATATTATGAGACCTTATAGTTGACGTAAATTTGCGAGGGCTCAATGTATGTTGGCGACGGCTATGAACTTTAATTTATTATTTATATATATTGACGAGGGTTGTGTGTGGGGGCTTTTATATATATATATATACTAGTGGAAGACTATGTGTATTACGTGGGAATGTAAAAAAAAGTTATTTAACAAAATTTAGTAAAAAATAGAAAAAGGTGAAAAAAAATAAAACAGAAATGGAGGAGAATCGGCATTATATATATATATATATATATATATATATATATATATATATATGTTGTAGGTGCTTTTGATCGGATGATCTGGATGTGGACTTCGTAAGCAACTAAACAACCATACTCCCTCCGTCCGCCTACAAGTTTTTCCATTTTACCATTTTTGTCCGTCCGTCTATAAGCTTCTCATACCTTTTTTGGTAAGTACTTTTTCTTACACTTCACTTTATATCTTACTTTTTCTCTCTATCTCTCTCCTCTCTCAATCACATCATTTGTACTATATCTATTATTTAATCACTTTTCTTAATCTTTGTGCCAAAAAGTAACGTAAAGCTTATAGGCGGACGGAGGGAGTATATTTTGTATCGGGGTTATTACGTGTTATTAAGGGATTAAACGGATGATTTAGTGATAAAAGTATGAAGAACAAGGATGAAGATATGATGTAGCTTCTTGGAGAAGCTTAAGAGCTTGAGAGCTTTTGTGTTTTGCCTCGGTTCTTGTGTAGGAAATCTAACTTGTGTTTACATTTGTGCCTCAAGGGGCTTATATACTAGGTTTTTGGCTGTCATGCCTTTACACGTGGCAGACCTTAAATGGCTACAAGATCCCATCAGGAAAAGGTGATGGGAGGCCGCATTTAATGCACCTCGAAGGTTGTTCTGGTGTTAAACCGTCTCTTTGGTGGTCGTCCTCGCCGACAACGAGGAGCTGGGCCACAGTGGTCGCCGGAGGATCTGGTCGTCCGATCATCACCGTGAATGGTGGTCGTCCTCGCCCAATCTCGAATGGCTTTAGGACTTATCTTTTTCTAGATAAACCCTCACGTGCTCGTCAAAACCCTAGGGCGAGCACACACTTACATTCTCATTATAATGTTGACTAATCGTCGCTCGAATAAGTTGACTAGTCGTCGCCACGCAAGCTGATGACTAGGATTGACTTGTCAAAGATTGACTTATTTGACCTGGTGTAACAAAATATATATATATATATATATATATATTAATTGATCAATATCTGTACTGTATATATATATATATACTCTCTCCGTCCCAAGATTACTTGCACACTTTCCTTATTTGAACGTCCCAAAATTAATTGCACGCTTTTAATATGGACAAAATTAATACCCTCCCAACATCATTTTATTTTCAAAATTGCCACCATCTTTTTACATACATTTTACTTTACACCTCACAAAATCATCTAAAATGCCCCTTATTTTTATTTATCTTACATCATCAACCACTAAAATCACTTTTCTTAAAAAACGTGTCGGTCAAACCGTGCAAGTGATCTTGAGACGGAGGGAGTATAATTTAATTATTGGTTTAATTTATATATTATTTAATGTGTTATAAATATTAATTGTTGAAATTATAAATTAATTATAGGATGAAATTATAAATAATTGTATTTAATTAATAATATAATAAATATTGTTAAATTTATAATTTTATTTATAAAATTGATATAATTTTATTGTTAGGATGAAATTATTATTTTATCGTTAGAATTTAATTTATTGTTAGGATAAAATTATAATTTTAATGGTGTATATATTTTTAAGTTTTGGTTGTTGATGATGATTATTTTTTATTTTTAATGTTGAAGTTTTAATTATCTTTCATGTATATATATTCAAATTATTTTTAGTAAGTTTAATTGCAAATTTGAATTATAAATTTAATTAACAATTATAATTAATTAATAGTTAATATATATATGTTTGTGAGAAAAAAATTATAGCGATAACACAATGTTTTGTAAGTTTAGTATTGAAAATAAATATTAAACTACCCTAAAAATAAAAAATATATATATACATATATTAATTTAAATTAAATAAATTGAAGAATAAAAAACTAAAAATATTGAATATATATTAATTGTATTCAATATATAATGAATACAGCCCATAGCCCAACAGCAAACAAGGGTGCATTGGGTGGGTTAGCGTTCCTGGGTTTCGAAACCCTCACTTTGTTTTTTTACCGAATTAAATTAAAATGTTCCTGGGTTTCGAAACCCTCACTTTGTTTTTTTACCGAATTAAATTAAAATATATCATAAGTATTTCAACCAATCTACTAAAATAATCTTATTAGATTGCTCAACTATCCACAAAAAAATTAAAAATTCGAACCAATTCTGTCTATTAGTAAATTGGAATAGACAATATCAAAACAATATTTTAATTAATTGAAAGCTCTATATAAAGCACCATCGAAGCTAAACCATTTACAGCACCACGTACTATATACTCAGTATTCTTGTACAAAGCAAATCACACTTGAACAAAACACCAAAAATGTCAAAACACAACAACATAATCATATTTATCTTGCTCTTATATTTTCACCATTCCCTTTCCAATCCAAACTCTAACTCTAACCCTAACCCCATATCCTTGGTCCAAGCCGAATGCCGAGCCACTCTCTACCCGGCTCTCTGCTTTCAGACTCTCTCCACTTACTCGACCACAAGCCGAAAGCAGCTGGCTCAAGCCGCCTTATCCGTCAGCTTGTCCCGCTCACAAGCCGTCGTCAGCTTCATTTCGAAGCTGGCTAAAATGAAGGGGCTCAAGCCGATGGAGTACCGCGCCGTGCAAGATTGTATGGCGAATATGGCTAACGCGGCTGATCAGCTGAGCCGGTCAATGAAGCACGTGGGTGGGGTTGATGACGTGGAGTCGTGGGTGGGGGCCGCTATAACGTTCGAGGACACGTGTCTGGAGGGATTTAGGGGGCCCACCATGGATGGAAAAGTTAAATTTGTTATTAACGAGAGGGTTGTGGATTGTGCACGGGTGACTAGCATTGCACTAACTTTGTTTCATCGTTATGCTAAAAACTTGCCTTGATTAGCAGTAGCATTCACAAGTGTGTGTTTATGTAGCTATAACATGTGAGGTAGCCGTTTTATGTTTTTCAATTGCTTGGGACATGTGTAAATTAGCTTTGTGAATGACTAAATGCCATATTACTTTTAACTCTCACAAATTATAAGTTGACCCTCCAACCATCACTTATTTACTTAAATTGTCACTAACTTTATTCATAAACAATCACTTTACCTGTAAATAGACCCCACAACATCCCATCATACCCCCAACTTATCTACTGTATACATTTTTTTTTTGAAAGCCAAAGGCACTTTCATTTATTCGCAAGAAGAACAAACCGAATCGAGAAGGCCTTCCACAAAGATTGGAGGCTCAACCCAACTATGAGGACTCTCAAAGGAACGAGACGTCCTAGCAAGAACATGTGCCACTGTATTGGCATTACGATTAACATAACTAACATTAAACCCAGAATTTTCTCTTAAAACTAATCTGATTTCCCCTATATAGTCATAAAAAATAGAGCGTCCTAGACTTCCTTTCGTGATGCCATCAAACACTCTTTTCGCATCCATTTCAATTGTAACTCCTTCGTAACCCAAAATCACACTCCATTTGCTAGCCTCTAGCACACCCCAAGTTTCTCCTTCGTCCACCTCCATCAACCCCGGTCGACGAATGGTTCTACAGGCTACAAACCTCCCTTCGTCATCTCTTATCACCATTCCCACCCCCGTTTCCATGGTATCTTCAAAGAAACCTGCATCCACATTAACTTTAGCCGTCAACGTCGCCGATTTGTGCCATTTCGAACACATTCTCCCCACCTTTACTCTCTGAGCTGGCATCCTCACACTTCTCCATTCATCAAGATATAGTAATGCATGGTGAATACTAGGCGCTGGTTCTCTTCTGTCATCATTCCATACCAAAAAATTACGATATTGCCATATATGTCAAACCACCATGCTAAGCACCTCTCGTTCCTTTATTTCCAAATTATGCAGCATATTTAGAAATAATTCAGTATGGCCCCCAACTTTATTCATTTCTTCCTCTAATTTATTCCATAAATTCACTACCTCCCAACACCCCTTCACATAAACACAGCTCGTGAACAAGTGCCATTCTGTTTCTGCCTCCTTATTACAAATCGGACAGAGGTTCGACTCCCCTATCCCTCTCCTATACAACTTTGCTTTCACCGCGAGCCACCCTTTGCATAGTCTCCAATAGAAATTTTTCGCCTTTGGAGGTACCCCAAGCTTCCATAAAATTTTCCATGCATCTCCCGTCGTCGATACTCCAGAAATTCCCACGAGTCTGGCCGCTAGATGATATGCACTCTTTACATAATAGTTTCCATCCGCCGTATAGTGCCAAATTTGTTTGTCCACCCTCCCAGTTGGAGCAGGGGTCGTTCGTAATATTGCTGCACTGTCTTCATCCGTGAACACCCCTTTTACTACCTCACTATCCCACATTTTTGTACCAGGGACAAATATATCAGCTACCACCATGTCCTCAAATCCTGGTAACGCTGTAGTTGACACCTTAAAATTGTTATCTCTATTGATCCATGCATCATTCCAAATATTGATATTCTCCCCATCCACAATTTTCCAACGTGTGCCTTTTTCAACTAGATCTCTCGCCGTGTATATTCCTCTCCATATGCTACTAGGATTACAACCCAAATTTGCATGAAAAAAATCACCTTGAGGAAAATATTTCGCCTTACAAATTCGACTTACCAAAGAGAGGGGTTTTGTTATGATGTTCCAGCATAGCTTTCCAAGCATCGCTTTGTTGAAAATATGTAGATTTTTGAATTCCATCCCTCCTTCATTCTTATGAACACACATTGAGTCCCACTTTTCCCATTTGATACCTTTTCTTGGATCCGTACCATGCCCCCACCAATACGAATTCATCGTTTTCTGTAATTCATCAATTACTGTCGATGGCAAGAGGAAAGTGCTCATGCAATATGCCGGAATCCCTTGAGCCACCGCTTTTAACAAGACCTCCTTGCCCGCCTTCGAGATCTTTTTCCTTCTCCATCCATGTAATTTCTTCCATAATCTTTCCCGAACACTCCTAAACACAACCACTTTCTCCCTTCCTATTAACGAGGGCAACCCCAAATAACGCCCAGTATTGAGAGGGCCATGCACCCCAAAAATGTTGCTAAGCTCCACTCGTCTACTCTCATCCACATTCCTGCTGTAAAAAATACCAGATTTTGTATAATTTATAGCTTGCCCCGATGCTCGTTCATATAAATTCAACGTCTCTTTCAAGGTGATGCATTCCTCCCGTGAAGCTTTGCAAAAGAGCAAGCTGTCATCCGCAAAAAGAAGGTGTGTGACTGAAGGTGCCCTTCGACAAACTCTACTCCCGTGTATTCTTCCTGCTCTGTTCTGAAACCGAATTAAACTTGATAAATCTTCTGCACAAATTATAAAAAGATATGGAGAAAGTGGATCCCCCTGCCGAAGTCCGCGGCCCGGTATCACAGGTCCCACTAGATTGTCATTAACCTTGAAACTGTACGTCACTGATCTTACACACATTTGCATCCATCTCACCCATTTTGCACAAAATCCCATTTTCTCGAGCATAATGTCGAGAAACCTCCAGTCAATCCGATCATAGGCCTTGCTTATATCGATCTTTAAGGCCACATCTCCTTCCTTTCCTACTCTTCTATTTTTCATCGCATGAAGCGTTTCAAATGCGATTATGACATTCTCCTGAATGGCACGCCCCGCCACAAAAGCGGATTGTGATTCATCTATCAAATCGGGCAGGATCAACTTGAGTCTGTTGCAAAGGACTTTTGATACAATTTTGTATATGACGTTGCATAAAGCAATCGGTCTCAGATCTTTAACTGATTTTGGCTCTTCCACTTTTGGAATAAGTACTACATGTGCATGGTTCAATCCTTCCGGGAGAGACCCTGCCTCCAACCATCTCACGCATGCTGCACTTACATCGTCCCCTATGATATCCCAAAATTTTTGGTAGAACCCCGGGTTGAAGCCATCAGGCCCCGGGGATTTATCCTTGTGCATATCCATAATAGCCGCACGAAATTCCTCCTTTTCAAACTGCTTTGTGAGTGTTTCGTTGTCATCACGTGTAATCGAGGTTCGAACTGTCGAGGTGACTTGCTCGATGTCCTCAAGACTCCCCGTCGCTGTAAATAAATCTGTGAAATAATCTCTCACCACCTCTTCCATACCCTCTTGATCAGAGATCCATAAATTTGTTGCACTCATGAGACCTTTGATTCGATTCATTTTCTTTCTTACCGACGCCGTTTGATGAAAAAACCTGGTATTCATGTCACCCCCTTTCAACCAGTAGACTTTCGATCTTTGTCTCCAATGAATCTCCTCTTTTCTAAGGAGGTTTGCCAATTCAATGCTCATTTCTCTGATTTTTTCCCTACTCTGGGCAGTCCCTGTGCGTTGAAGCCTATCAATATTGTGCTCCAAATCACGTTTGTTTCTGGCCCATACCGACGCTATGTGTCTCCCCCATTCCTGCAGCGTTTCTACTGTGACACTTAATCTCTTGGTTACATTGAAATTCTTAAAACTCCACCAACTCCTTTCCACCAAATTCCTAATATCTGGTTCCTGGAACCATTTATTCTCAAATCTAAACCTCCTGTCTTTCCTTTCCCTTAGTACTGGTGTTGTGTTTACAAGAATTGGGTTATGATCTGAGACAGGTGCAATAAGATTCAGCAAACGAGCCCTCTAAAACCTATCATGCCATCTTCGATTCCCCATCGCCCTGTCTAATCTAGTCCATTGTCGCCTCCTGAAAACCCCTATAGAGCCAATTTGGGTGTGCTACCCTTCCTTTTTTATCATTCGTTGACATCAGGTCGTTATAATCTCCCACACATAACCAAGGCAGTGGGGAGTCACCTGCCAGTTGTCGTAGTAAGCCCCACGAAAACCTTCTCTTATATCTTTCCGGGTGTCCGTAGAAGCCCGTTAGTCTCCAATCCCCCTCTTGATCTCCCACTACCATATCTATGTGATTACGAGAGTAACTTCTCAACAAACAATTACTATTATTTAGCCAGAACACCGCTAAACCTCCACTCCGACCCACACAATCAACCGCAAAAGCACAATCATAATTCAAACGCACTCGAATTTCTTCGATTTTATTATTAGAACGTGAAATAGTTTCATAAAGGAAAATTACATTCGGCCAGCGAACTCTAACGAGATCGCAAAGAGCTAGAATTGCAGTGGGATTGCCGAGCCCCCTGCAATTCCAACTTAAAATGATCATTATTCCCGGCGGACCCCACCACCGGGGCAAGCCGCTAAAAATTGGTTTACATCAGTTTCTATGTCCTCGAATGTCTCTTCAAGAGTTTTACAGACCCTAATCTGCATGGAGCCTCCTTCCTGTCTGCATGTTAAGCGCTTTCTTTTTCGTGCATCAAAAGTGACTTCAACTTCCTCATCACTTCCTTCATTGACTTGGTCAAACATGGGGTTAATAGTCAATGTTTTGGTGAGAGACTGATCCCCCAAATCTCTAACTAACTCTTTTCCACTCATATTTGCTATAGCACTTCCGATAATATCGGGGTTTTCCTCGGCATTCCCACGATTTCCGCCCCTTCTTTCTCCACCAAAATCGGGGGATTCCTCCCCCCCTCTACCTCCGCTGCCGGCTCCCCAGATATTTTCGCCTGTCTCTTGTCTCAGCCACCTGTCTCCGGCCATCCCTTTTCCCCTCCGATCTACTGCTTTCAGATCTGGCCCCCAGCCTTTCGCTACAATTCCATCAACCGAGTCGAAGAGTTTATCGCATCGGCTCTGAGTGTGGTCTAGTTTACCACATATGAAGCAGAACATGTGAAGCTTCTCATACTTAAAGTTGGTCATCGCGGCACCCCCCGTCGGCAATTTAATACTCTTTCTACGTTTCAGAGGCAACGTGGCATCAATTTCCACCCGTATTCGCATATAATTCTTCCAAGCCGCACCATGATTTGATGCATCGTACTCTAGGAACCTCCCTATGAAATTACCCAGCATAGTACCCACTTTCTCCGTAAAGTATCCCATTGGTAGATTATAGATTTGGATCCAAAAAGGGATTTTATTCAGCGGTACGAATAGCGGATTTTCACCAATTGCAAGTTTGTGGACCACCAAGTGATGGTTACCAAAAGACCAAGACCCTCCATCCACAACCCTTTTCAAATACAGAGAGTGAAAAAATTGGATCATCATCCTCCCTTCCCCAATTTCTTTAATCGCGACCCCCTTCTTCGGTTTCCAAAGGTTCGCCATCCTACTGCGAATTATATTGAAATTTGCCTCCTGTTCAGTAAGAAATCGTCCCACAAGACAGAGGTCAACGTTTTCAGATTCCGCCCCCAGGCCCTCCAATTCTATATCCAGTGCCTCATCTTCATCGGAATTGATGTTCAAATTTTCCATCGCTGTTTAACCAAACAAACCTGTAGGGTCACTAGGACGCGCCGCAAGAATTCTCAAGAAACGAAAGAGAAAGATAAAAACCCTAGGCTCTCAACAGAGGAGAGAAGTTTTTTTTAACTCACAAATTTTAAAACCATATCTACTGTATACATAAACTAATCAATATTCATTAAAACTCGTGTCCGGAGAAGTGGGCATAATAAAATTGGACGGAGGGAGTATATAATTGGGTGAATATAATATAATTGAATTTTAGTATATTCTTGGAATTTTACCTACCACATTCGAATCTAAGTTAAAATTGGGATTTTATTGCACCATGTAATTAAATGTGTGTCCATATGAGTTGAGACTTGAGAATATGTGTCACACAAGTTTTTTAACTATAAAAGTTGTCCAAGGAATTGCCCATGATGTGATGTAGGACTCAGGTTACACGTTCTTCTAAACAATTTTTAAGTGGTCAATTCATTGAATCTTGAATGAAATACGATCTTATATATAAAGAAACTTTAAAGCCATATGAATACAATTCATTCAATAAGTCGGAGTCCCGTTAAAAATCTTGTTAAGAAAAACCTATTTAGAAAAAAATCTCGAAAATTGATACTCCTCTAATTAGGAAAGTTATGAAAATCTGTAAAACTCAAAATGTACATCCTTAATTTGCTAACAGTGGAAGCGGCGGTGGCGGGGCAAAACCCACCACTTGTACAGCTCATGCGCATTAGCCGCCAACCAGTCCATATATATATATAGAGCAAAGAACTTAGTTTTGGCTTCAATTGGGGACCGTTAAAAATGATTTGATTTAGAGATGTTTATCCGGGCCGGGCTAACCGGGCTGGCCCGTTTAACCCTGAAAAATACAGGGTTAGGGTTCATGAATTATAGGCCCGTTTAAAACCGGGCTTTTTTGACCCGGACCGGTTAGCCCGTGGGCTAAACCGGGCCAGCCCGCTAGCCCGAGTTGTTACCTTTTTTTCTTTTTTTTTTTAATAAATAACCTAAGAATAAATTTTAGGTCATTTGACCAATAACCATAACTATAAGCATTAAGAAGCACATTACCATCCATTAGTCATTATTACTATTTTTTATTAAATTATGATATTTGTTTAACTTTATTTGGTCATATTAAGGAGCAATGAGTTCTAGAACTATGTTTAAATTATACTTTTTTTTTCTTATTTACTAATCATTAACTAATTATGTATTTTTCTATTTTTGAGACCTTTAATTTTAAAAGAAAAAAAAATTATTGTAGCCCGTTAGTGGCCCGTTTAGCCCGTGGCCCGATAGGGTTAAGGTTAGGTCCCAACAATTGTAGGCCCGTTAAATATGAACCGGTTAAGGCCCTAACCCGTTTAGCCCGTAGCCCTGTAGGGCTGGCCCTATAGGGCTAGGGCCAGCCCGATAGACATCTCTAATTTGATTGATACCTGAAGTCCTTGAGTCCGGATAGCGAGATTTAAAAATAAATAAAAATACAAATAAATTCCAAATACCATAATCTTCACATGTACCAACGCCATTAAGGATACCTGCGGGAGAATAAAAAAAAAAACACAAACAGAAAAATCTATACAATCTTTGTGTTAGTTCAAGTAAATTAAAAATTGTAAAATCTGGATAAACGTGAATATAAATTAAAATTTGGATATATTGAATATTATAAAATAACAAAATTAAGATTTCGAGAGAAAGTACTAATTTTAGTACATGCTTGACTCTTCGTACGCCAGTCGACTTAACTAATCCATTCATTGATTAGTGTTATCGACTGGCATACAGAGAGCCAGGCATGTTATAGTTTTTCATCTCACCTTAATTATAATAATCATACAAAAATACCTAGTATATGGACTTGAATCCTCCAAGGAAAACTAGCAAAAAATTACAGTGTGTGTAGAAAAATACACAGACATGAGAAAATAATACAGCCTGCGATAAAAGTTTGTAATGAGGTAAATTGATGGTGAAAAGAACCTAATTTATAGGGGAGGAGATTAATTTACTTACCATTGAAGATTGATTTACTTACCTTGTGTTAAAAAAGTCTGTGATTGCCTTTTTATAATATATATTCAAAATCTAATGGATTTAAGGTAATTCTCATTATTAAATATAATACGCGCTTTTAAAATCTCAATTCAGATCTTCTATCCTTAAATAAAAGAAAAAGAAATTTAAATCCTGGTTTTCTATTTTATATGGTATCTTAATTTATTTTATTATTTTTTTCGACAGCATTTTAAGATAATTCTAATTATTAAATGTTATACGCGCTTTTAAAATCTCAATTCAGATCTTCTCTCCTTAAATAAAAGAAAAAGAAATTTAAATTCTGTTTTTCAATTTATTTTATTTTATTTTATTTAAGCAACTTAAATGTTGTGTAATACAAAAATGATGAATTTATGGGTAATTCTCTTGCCTGATATGTTGCAGAAATTGTTAGTTGAACGTTTTTTTTACCGTCTAGCACTTAGGCGGTCCGATTTTTATACTGTATATTTATTTATTTTTAAAAATGAACTGACAGTTAAAAAATAAAGACTGGCCTTCAGGCTTTAGTTACATGTGGCCCAGAATTTCTGGTTAGGATTTCTTTTTTAATTTGTTACCCTAAAAGAGGGTTTGCCAAAAGGGGAAGGGACATGATTAGAACTGTCAGAAAAGGTTAACGGAGAGGGCCGATCCATAATTCACCTCAGAAAAGGTCGGTTCACCACGGGACAGATTGTGAAGTACTCCTCCCAATCCATGGCTTCTATGGATCAGATCATAGACCTGTAAAGATCTCATTTGACCAAAAACACAAGCAAGGGTGGGAAGGTGGTCGGCACCCCTTCGGGTTTGAAAGAGTTTGGTGGTTGGAAGAAGATTGTCAAGAGCAAATAAAAGAGGCTTGGGGAGACAAAATGGCCAAAGTCGGTTACCCTTCAAACTTAAAGGATGTGGAGACCATATGAGAAGTTGGGGCCATGAACGGACAAGCAAGATGAAGAAATGTAAGAAGAATATTAATGAGAGGATCAACGAGCTTTTGGATGGTGATGGGGAGGACATTAATTGGGAGGAGATTAAGGAGCTGGAAGGTAAGTTAGAAAGAGTACTTCAGAGTGGCTTTAATGCGGAGTTCTTCCAGAAAACATGATGCACTTTTTAAACTAGGGCCAACCAAAGCGTCGGGTCCGGATGGCTTTAATGCGGAGTTCTTCCAGAAAACATGGTCTACAATCGGACGGGAGGTTACAACGGCCATCTGTGAGATGGTGAACAAGGGCGGGGATATAAGCGATTGGAACCAAATGTGGGCAACTCTCATCCCTTAAGGCTAGTAACCCACAATTCATCACAGACTTTCGCCCAATTAGTTTGACAAATGTTTGTTATCGTATTATGGCCAGAGCTATTTTGAATAGGCTCAAGAAAGGGCTAGGAGAGATTACAGACGATCATCAGAGTGCATTTACTCAGAATAGACTGATCTCAGATTACATCCTCATTGGTTTTGAATGTATGCATTGGATTAGACATAATTCAAGTTAAACGGGATATGATGTTGTAAAACTTGATATGTCCAAAGCTTATGATAGAGTGGAATGGGGTTTTCTCGTAGCAATTATGGTCAAGTTGGGTTTGGACGTACTTGGATTGCCATGATAATGAGGTGCATCAACGCAGTGACATACGCCTTCCGGCTGAATGGAGAGGTTTTTGGAAATGTAACCCCGACTCGGGGTCTTAGACAAGGGGATCCACTTTCCCCTTTCTTATTCGTGATATGTGCTCAAGGACCGTCAGATATGTTTAATCACCTTGTCGAACTGAGATGTATTCAAGGAGTTAAGATGGCACGAAGCGCACCAGAAATCACTCATTTGTTCTTTGCTGATGACAGTCCATTGTTCTTTAAAGCTACGACGAAACAGCAGAGAACATCAAGGAGGGTTTAGCTAGGTATCAGAGGGCATCAGGTCAACTTGTCAATTTTGAGAAATCGGCCATCACCTTTAGTCCGAAAATGACGCAAGTAAATTAGAGAAGAATTCGGGATATCCTTGAGATTAGAAGAAGAGAGGGACACAAAGTTTATTTGGGTCTGTCGATGTTATCTCTTAAAGCGAAGAGATTACCGTTTGGATATCTCAGGGCTAGGATGGCTAAGAGGGTGCAATCGTGGAGTGGAAATAAATTCTCTGAAGGGGGGACGAGAGGTCTTAATCAAGGCGGTCTTATAGGTAATCCCGACGTATGCAATGGCCTGTTTCAGGATCCTTACAACACTATGCCAGGATATGGAGAACAAATGTGCAAAGTTTTGGTGGGGGTCAAATGAGCAATGATAGAGGTTGCATTGGCGGAAATGGGATGAATTATGTAGACTGAAAACAGAAGGAGGACAAGGTTTTCGCAAGTTCTCGGATTTCAATAAAACACTTCTAGCTAATCCAGATACGCTATTAGCCAGAGTGTTCAAGGCACGTTATTTCACGGAGGGTGACATCTTGGAGGCGGAGCTAGGGAGTAATCCTTCTTTTGTATGAAGATCCTTATACTGGAGTAAAGATGTTATATAGGAGGGTACTCGTTGGAAGATAGGTAACGGAAGAAGGGTGGGAATTTTCATGGACGCATGGGTTCAAGGTTTACACAGTGGTTTCATAAAATCGAGGATCGCAAGTGGATCAACGGTGAGTAGATTTATAACCACGGAGAATAAATGGGATGATAGTTTTGTCAATCAGGCATTCCTCCCCTTTGAGACAGATTGCATTCGATCTACGTACTTTCATTGGAGGGACAAATAAACATGACACACGCTTCTGGGCTTTGGAGAAAAAAAGGGTTTACTTAGTGAAATCGGGGTATAGGCTGGCTCGTGAGAGTGTTCAAGAGAGGTTTACAGAAATATCTTCTTCTTCGAACAACGGAAATGACAAGTGGTGGAGTAAGCTTTGGAAGATTAAGGTACCCCCAAGGTTAGGATTTTCTTGTGGAAGATGTGCAAAGACATAGTGGTCACGGAAGCGAACTTGGCTAGGCACCATGTACCGGTGAGCCGGAGGTGTAAGGTATGTGGGTGGCATAATGTAACTACTTTACACGTTATATTCTTCAGTCCTGCAGTGAAGAAGGTGTGGGAACGTTATGAATGGTGGAGAGAGTTCAAGGGCATTTGTATCTTGTATTAATCTTGTTGTATTTAGTGGAAAGTGTTTTGATTCTCCCGTGAACGTATATAATTTGATCGAATCATGTAAATCGTTGTGTTCATACTTGATAGATTTGTTCCTTGAATTTTGAGTTTTCTGCAAGTAAGTTTTAACTAAGTTCTTCAAGTTCTTGTTTTTATTTGTGATTTGAGCTAAATCATAACAACAACAGTTGAGTACACCATATGCATAGAATCATATACCGTAATTGCAATTACATCATTATTCAATACCTTAGTCAATTAGAGAGATCACATTCTATTTTTAGCGCAATCTTGTAATTGAGAAAAAACAGATAATTATAGATATTCACTTAGAGAGTTAGTGTTCTTGAGAGAACTAATCTAACTCTTGGATCAAGTGTGATTGTGTACATCTTGTTGATATATAGTGAAATATGTTTTGATCCTCCGATGGACGTAGATTATTTGATTGAACCACGTAAATCGTCGTGTTCATAGTTGATAGATCTGTTCTTTGAGTTTTCTACAAATAAGTTTTAAGTTCTATCGAGTTCTTATTCTTGTTTGTGATTTTATCGAATCTTAAAAAAAAATCCAAAACTCTTGGTTTGGCCCGTTTTGATTTTTTTAATTATAATTAATATAATTTTTATATAAAAAAAATCATCAGTTTCAACTGGTTCGGTGCTTGGAACCATCGGTTCCAAGTCCAACAGCTCTTTATCTCGCTCCTCCACCTCACAAGGACTCTTTTCGAATTAAATTCTAACTGTTTAATATATATATATATATATATATATATATATGTGTGTGTGTGTGTGTGTGGGTGTTGGTCCCGAAAGACGAGTTAAGATTAGAATAAGTTAAAAGTCTGTAGGAAGGGGTGAATAGACTTTTAAACTTTTCCTAAAATATATCAGAGTTTATTCTTATAACGAATCTGTTAAGCTGATCTACTAAGCTTGTCTAGTTAGTAAGCTAGTCTTATGAACCAGATTACTAAATAAACAATCAAGTTTATCAACTAAGAAATACAATGTGCGGATTATCAGTTTAATGAACCCTTATCAATTATTTATACTCGACTCTTTGATTATGAATATTACTTAGTAAACAATACTAATCTTGTATCAAGTAACTCGTCTACTCAACAAGATTTCTCAATCAAGTTGTTTATACGAATCCTTTCAAGAACTTAACAAATATAATAAACAGTAAGTAAATCAAACATAAGATTTATAGTGGTTCAGTTTATTTAGTTATAACAAACAGTAAGTAAATCAAACATAAGATTTAGATGTGAACTATCAAGAAAGTTTGTTATCCAACTAACTCTTCTTGATAACTTCCTTCAACTAACTTCATAACCGTTTCTTGAGTTGGTTTGGTTATTCAGTTTATTTAGTTATAACAACTTTAGTTTCCTTCATTTCAACTTCATAAGACTTGACTTGCATATTCTATACTTAGAATATTTCTGACTTCGTCTTCTCGTCTCGTCTGGTCTTCTGGTCTTCAGTCTTCTTGTCTTGATATGTCTTCTCAACTTATCAACTAAGCTCTACTAATCTATTACATTACTTTTAGCTTTAAACAACTTAGTCAACTTAAAGACTAATTACATCAGAACATATAAACTTCTATACAATCTTTAAGCTTATCTCACAAGACCCATTACTTTATATCAAACCATTCTTTCATAATACTTTTTATATGATTTGATCTGGTTTTTGTCTTATACAAGATAACTTCCATAACATATCAATCAACACTTAACTTTTATTCAAGTCTGCTTTTGGCCATCAAAACTCATCTTATTCATCAAATAGAACTTGTCTTAGAATTCATATCCCAACAATATATATATAACGGTCTCTCAAAATAGAGGAACCAATACTGAATCATATGATACACAATTTCAATTCTAGTTTTTCTACGATTTTAGACTGGAACCAGAACCGTTGGTTTAAACGGACAATTCAAAATTGGTTGGGCATGCCTAGGTACACTGAGTTGGCACTTAGCTATTAATGATAGTATCTAATTTTCGTCTTTTTCACCTAATGACACGTATTTTAGTAATACTCGCCTCTCATGTATAAGAGGATCCTTGTAATATTAGTAAGTGCCCGGTTTAAATATTAATCTACGAGACTAGATTGATCAAGTATCCTTAGTGTTATGTATTGCTCTTTGAATATAGTGAGAAATCACGGTTTGTGCAAATAAATGTAAATTAAACTATTTAGAAATAACTAATGATTAACAAGAACAAATGTGATGATGATGTGAATCAAGTAATGAGAGAGAGTATTCGGGTGTTCGTCCTTGTGTGGAATCGATGTTAAAGCTCAACTTCTATGTGTAATTCATTGGATGGTGCTTGGTAGAAGCAATAACTAATGCACATGTCTAATAAATCACCTAGGATAGGGAGGAAGAATAAAGACGTTCTTGCCCGGGTAATCACACAATTAGGGGGTTCTACTCTATCTAATTAAACTAAACTAATCCATAATCGTGTTTTTCCACTCGAATACTAGCAACTAAGCTCCTATGGTCTTCTCACCAATTACTTAAACTCTCATTTAAGGAATCAATGTAAACTTATGGGGTTCTAAAGAAATTTACCCAACTCTCTTTGCGATAAACCAATATATACTCAAATCACACTATCCCAACCCTCGATTAAACGATCTAACACAATTAACCAACTCTCGTTGCACTAATCATGCTTCACATAAAACCTAATAATTGAAATCATGAAACCTAACCAATGCACCTTCCAATTGAATCACACAAGCAAAATCAATTTAAAACTCAAATTCCATCACAAATCAAAACACCGAAACACCAAGATGCTTAGCTCATGGCTAAATTAACAAAATAAATGAAGAAACTAAGGAGAATTGACATACCCATGCTTGATAATAACAAAATACTAGAATAAAATTAAGATATCACCTCTTTAATGACAAATAAATGATAAAACCTTGAAATGCTTCAACAATCTTCTTGAATCCTTGCTTGAAATGAAATTACAACTATTTTGCAAGCTATTCTATGATAATCTACTCAAATCTATGGATTAAACTAGCTAATATAGGTGAAAATGAAGAAAAATAGTTTTGGGTGAGCTTGGGGACCTTCAATGGTGCCTCCTCTTGTAGAAAACAAATTTGTGGCCTTTTATACCATTCCAAACGAGTATGGCACGTGTACATAAGTCAAATGATGAAAATGGGTGAAAAACAAGTTGACTCGGTCGAGTCGTGGCTTAAGAAAAACATGGGCACGCTTTCTTCACTCAACAACTCGGCCGAGTCATGTTGCATGGCCAAGTCACAGCCTCCTCCTAACACGACCGAGTCATGTTGCACGGCCAAGTCACTGATGTGCACAGTTTCATGTTTCTACACACTCGGCCGTGGCGAGCTTCCGTCCTTGTTTTGTGCATAACTTTTTATCCGGATGTCCGATCGGCTTGATTCTTGTTTCATTACGACCCTCTCTTCGATATCTTTCATGTGACCACTCATTGGATTGATCCATCGGCCTAATTTTTCGTGATTTTCTTTAAAACACCCCGTTTACCTAGAAATCAAGTAAGAATGATCATGTATCAATATTTCGACAATTAAACCACTTTCTCACTATTCTTGCAAGCATAATTTGATATTCAAAGCAATTCATCCACAAATTCGAGAAATCTCACGACAAATCACTTAACATATGTGGCGGAAGGTACAATGATGTTAGAGCTGGGGAAAGAGATCCACAATGTGAGTGAGGATTTTTCAGTTTTAAGTTAACCAGATATGTGTCACCTCAAAAGTTTTTTACTCCTATCTAAAAAAAATTTATACCTCATCCAATGCATTCATCGAAAGTATTATTTATGGGTCCACTATCAAATTATATATTTTTTTTTAGCTCTTTATATTCATTAATTGATTATTTCTATTTTATAATTTCTATTTAATTTTAGAAAATAAATTAATGTTAGATTACCCATTATAAAGTACAACGAGACCCACATCGTTGACGCTTAGTCGTGCGTGGGTCCATGCGCCCAAAATTACTCTTCATCTTTGTTTTGTTGTCCAATCTTCCACTATTTCATTCTTTTTTTTTTTCCTTTTCACTTCTACCAGGTAAAAGTATTTCTACATCATTTTTCCTCGATCCTTCACAAGCACCTCTACTATGAGTCCTACCTTATTTTGACTGAGGAGTAGTAATCCACATGGGACTTATCACCTCGTTTTCAGGGGCGGATCTATGTGCATGTTGGGGGTGGCCATGGCCAGAGATGGACAATTCTCACCCATACGCTGCCATATCGAATTGAGAAACGTATACAAACAGACGTATGTATGTGCGCATATACATGGGTGCCCTTCTTCTGAAAAAAATTATCAGAAAGGGGGAAAGTAACTATATAAATTTCATAAATAAAATTCAAAATCATGAAGAAAAAAAAAACAGATAAAAAAACATCAAGCAAAATCTCAAAAAAAGATTTACTTACACTAATGAACTAAAATTTCACAAATTCGATCTAGATACAAAGAAATTGGTAAACTAAAAAAAGAATATAGATCAATGGTTATGCAAAAAAATGGGGTAGAGTAAATTGGATTTAAACAAGCTCTTACTAAAATGTGGCAATGAACAAGGAATGAGGGAAATTGATTGTGAAGAAGAGTTTTGGAATTCTATATATTGAATTCTTGTTATTGAAGTAGTACAGCACTGGGAAAAACATATATACACAAATCTGTCAATAATCTAACGTACACTACCTATAATTATGCTAATAAGAAAGGAAAAGATATAAATATGATGAATAGGAAATAAGGCAGTATATGGGAAGTCAAATGATATGTGAATATCCCATTTGATATGCACAAACCCGTATGATATGTGAAGGTCTCGAACACCCAACTTACTTACGAGTAGTCGTAGTTTTTCTGTTCCAAGTGGTTTTGTGAAGATGTCTGCAACTTGTGCATTGGTGGAAATTTGTCAAGGCTCAATTTCCATTGATTGAACCCGTTCTCGTACAAAGTAGCAATTCATTTCCACATGTTTTGTGCGTTCATGAAAAACTGGATTGTTGGCAATGTGTCGTGCCGCTTGATTGTCACAATATAAAGGTGTGGCAGCAGTCTGTGTAGCCTGAAGATCTTGCAACAGCCACCAAAGCCACAATATCTCGCTAACTGTAGTAGCCATCGCACGTTACTCCGCCTCAGCCGATGGACGTGACACGACCGATTGTTTCTTTGTTCGCCATGAAATGGGCGATCCACCAAGTGAAATAAGGTGACTCGTGCTAGATCTTCTCGTCATGTGGCATCCTCCCCAATTCGAATCACAGTAAGCCTCTAGACTTAGGTCCCCTTTGGATGGGAGGAAAATACCTTGGCCCGGCGTGGCTTTTAAGCAACGTAGCACTCGGTATATCACATCCGTGTGTGTCTGCCTTGGAGAATTGATAAATTGACTAAGCATATTAGCGGCAAACTGGATATCCGGCCTAGTCACCGTTAAATATAATAAACGCCATATGAGGCTTCTGTAGCGTGATTGGTCGACTGGCGAGCTCTCTTCATCAAAACTGAATCATGTATTTTGTTCCATAGGGAATGCACTCGGACGTGCTCCTTGCATCCCACTGTCCTCTAATATATCTAAGTGTACTTTCTTTGGCTGAGCACAATCCTGTTAGCGTTTTGAGCTACTTCGATTCCCAAGAAGTATTTGAGGGCCCCTAGATCCTTGATGCTGAATTTGTTCTCGAGGTACTACTTCACAAACTGTATGAATTTTGTATCATTTCCGGCTAGAACTATATCATCTACGTAGATGAGTGCACAGACATAAGAATCCCCTTTCTTATGTGTGAACAAAGAGTGATCAGCTCTCGATTGTCGGAAGTCGATATCCAATAATGCACGTGTAAACTTGTAGTACCAATTCCTAGAAGTTTATCGTAAACCGTATAGATATTTCTGGAGTTTACACACTCTTGTTTCTCCTTTCTTGGCAAAGCCTTGTGGTATTTTCATGTAGATATTTTCGACCAAGTCCCCGTGTAGGAAGGCGTTATCCACGTCGAGTTGTTGTAACATCCAATTCTTCTTGGCAGCAATAGCTATAACACTTCGGACGGTGACAAGCTTTGCTACAGGGGCAAAAGTCTCATGAAAGTCTATCCCTTCAATTTGAGTGAATCCTTTTGCGATGAGCCTTGCCTTGTATCTTTCGACTTCTCCATTTGGCTTTTATTTGATCTTGTATACCCACTTCGAATCAATGGCTTTCTTTCCTGGTGGTAAATGCTCAAGAGTCCAAGTCTTATTTTCTTCGAGTGCTTTGATTTCATTTTACATGGCTTCCTTCCATTTTGGATTTTTGATGGCCGGTGAAAAAAACATCACGTGAAGTGATGGCCGCAAGGTAACACTTATGATGATGAGAAAAATGCTTATATGAAACAAAGTGAGATAAGGGATGTACCGTTGTGATCGCTAATTCGATAATGAGTCGTGAATGGTCTAAGGACTGAGGCAAGTCCACTTCATAACCCTGCAAGTGTTTCGATTGGACTCTTGTGCGCCCACTTTGTCTTCGAATTTGGTTCTCATGATGTGTATTAATGGTGTTTGTATTGGCTATCTCATGGCCATTACCAACCTATTCATCACTTTGTTGTGAGTTGAGCTCATTTAATGGGGGCATTTCACATACTATTGGGTCTACGTCCCAATCTTGTAACCTTGTAATAGCAATATTCTTTTGGTGTGTTTCCTTTTCACATGGAAAAATATTCTCAAAGAATTTAACATCTCGAGAAGTTGAAATAGTTTTATTCTCCATATTAAAAACTCTATACCCCTTTTGTCCATTGGGGTACCCAACAAAAGCACTAGGTCTCCCCCTTTTACCAAACTTGTCTCTATTTTTAATATCTTTTGCATATACCAAACAACCAAAAACTCGGAGTCGCTCATAGTTGGGCGGTTTTCTAAAAAGAACTTCATAGGTGGTTTTTTTTTGAAGAACTTTAGTGGGAAGTATATTGATAATGTAGGTAGCAGTTAAAATACACTCACCCCAAAAAATTATTGGGAGTTCACTTTGAAATCGTAAGGCCCTAGCCACCTCCAAAATGTGTCGGTGTTTTCTTTCAACAATGTCGTTTTGTTGTGGCGTGTCCGTGCATGAAGTTTGCAATACAATACCATTTTCTACATAGAAATCATTCATAATATTGGATTGAAATTCTGTCCCATTATCAGTTCTAAATTTCTTCACCTACTTTCTAAATTGGGTTTTTAACCATGTTGCAAAAATTTATTAAATGTTTGCTCACCTCCGATTTGAATTTCATCAAATAAACCAAACACCCCTGTTGTAATCATCAACAATACTTAAGAAATAATAAGCTCCAATGAAAAATGGGGTTTTATAGGGTCCCCAAATATCACAATGTATTAACTCAAAACAATCTTTAGTACGAATAGTGTTAAGTGTAAAAATAGTGCATGTTTATTTAGCCCTCACACAAGAGTCACAATGATTATCAAAAACCTAATTTAAAGTGTTCGCATGTTCAAGTTTTATTTTGGAGGCATGCCCTAGTCTTCTATGCCAAGTTTCTGGCTCACCACGGCTGCCATAACATGATGTTCTTGATTTATTGAGTCCAAGCAATATAGGCCATCACGTTGTTTACCCATCCCAATCAGGTTCTTCGATTTCAAGTCCTGTATCACACAATAATCCGGGAAAAAAATAATTGCACAATTGTGATCTTTTGTCAAACGACTAACAGATAGTAAATTGCATTGAAAATTAGGGACATGTAAAACATTATTAATTTTAAGCCCATTGTTTAATGTGGTACTTCCAATACCTTCGACTGGGACATTTTTACCATTGGGAATTTTAACTGTTGTTAATGCACTCGAATCGAATTTATTGTCAAGAATCTCACCGTTGTAGGTAAAATGTTCCATGGCCCCGGAATCAATTACCCATGATTTATAAAAAATACTCTTACCAGCCATGTTGATGTAAGGTGATTGGCTTGAATTTCCTTTAGTCATTCCTCCAAGGTACTCAACTAGTTTGGCCAATTGATCTTGACTAATCTCAGGTATAGTGCTCGAGCTATTCTCTACATTTGTAGCCCTCAGATTTTTCTTTGGTTTCTTGACTGTTTTTCCATGGTTTTTTTTTTTTTTAATTTTTTTCATCTCTCTCCGGGTAACCCACGATTTCCCAGCAGTAGTCGATCGTGTGGTTATTTCTCCCACAATTTTCACATTTTTCTCTCGTGTCTATCTTCATTCCCATTCCATGTTCTCCTTGTTTGGGGATGATGTGCAGCGTTAGCTGCTGGTCCCTCACGACCCTCATGAACTTGAAAAGTTGTTGCCTCCATTGTTGGTTTTCTTGCAAATGTAATGAGTCTTTGCTGCTCATCTTGTGCCACCAAGTGGTAGGCTGGTCCCAAATCGAGTGTTGGTTTCATGCTTAGGATTTGAGTCTTAACGGTGTTAAAGATCTCGTCGAGACCCATGGGAATCTCATATAATTTTTCTTTTTCTCGCATTTCCACCAATTGTTTTGACACATCACAAGTACATTTAGGCATGGTGGAGACGGATTGGATTTCATCCCATATGCCTTTTAACTTAGTGTAATATGCCGACACCGATAATTTTTCTTGACGAGTAAGTGTCAACTCACGTTTTAATTCATACGCCCTAGGGCGCTCTCTTTGCCTAACCTTTCTTCTAGATCCAACCAAATTGCTCTAGCAGTTTTCCCGTGTTTTACTACGTTGTTGCGTATTTCTTTCTCCATCGAAACTGTGAGCCACCCCCTTCACCAATGTATTGCACCTCTTCCAAAATGGTATCTCGTTCGATCCTTCATTTGGCATCAGAATAGTACCGTCGACGAACCCAATTTTATTTTTGGCAAATAGGAAGTTCGTCATTTCCTCCATCCAATCTGTATAATTTCCATCGCAAAGAATTTCTCTTACACATATTTATCCGGGATTATCGGACGGGTGTACGTAGTATGGGGACATCACATCCACCATAGATGACGCTGGTTTGTCATCTCCACTTTTCACCATATTGTCTTTGTTTGATGTTTACAAATGATTCACAGAAAAAAAAAAAGACTTGCGGAAGTTATTGGATTTGAACCTGCTCTGGTGCCATAATAAATGTGGCAATGAACAAGGAATGGGGGAAAGTGATTGTGAAGAGGAGTTTTAGAATTCTGTATATTGAATTCTTGTTATTGAAGTAGTACATCACTGGGAATAACATATATACACAAAGCTGTCAATCATCTAATGTACACTACCTATAATTATGCTAATAAGAAAGGAAGTCAAATGATATGGAAATATCCCATTTGATATGCACAATCCCGTATGATATTCATCACTTATATATCAATGAGAAAAATATGAGCATGATCTTAAAGGAACTTTTTAAATCTAGATTAGGGATGACAATTTTAACCCAACCCGCCCCGCCCCGACCCGTGCTATTTGGGTAGCCCCGCCCCGGACCCGTATTGAAATGGGGCGGGTCCGGGTATCACCCTCGACCCGTTTTTATATTTATTTATTTTTATATATGATGCGGCCTAAAAATGTCATCCGATAAGAAGTCGACACGTGTATGGAGGATAGGATAAAAGTGGAAGTATTGGATTATGGAATACTCTCTGGATAAAGAATCTCTCCTGGAAGTCCCTCTGGAGGGAGCTCCACCTGGAGAGAAACATCAGGAAGACTTAGTCTTGATATGAATTGGTAGACCGAGAATATAGGAGAACTCCGCAAGAATCGGACTAAGATTGACCAAAGAAAGATTCTTCTCTCCTTCATTGTAGTGGAAAGAGTCCACTAGGGAGAGTGGCCCCGGTCTTTCCGGAAGTGGAGGAATGGAAGACCTTGTCAACCTACCCAGGCTGGGTCCAAGAGGTGGCTCCGAAACAGAAGGAAGCCTTGACTTCCTCTCGGGAGGGAATCTCTATAAATAGGTAAATCCAAAGGTGTTTTCAGGTTAGACTTTCTTACTATTACAAACTTAATATATTTCGTGCAAAACCTATCTTTGATACTTCTTGAGAGCCTGATTTGATAAATCAAGGATCTCGAGATCCTTATGATATATTGAGAAGTCCTATACTGACTTAGGCATCAGAGTGTCCGCGCCGGACCTCCCTCCGGCGTGTTCTTTGCAGGTTCTGGAAGATTCTATCAAGGTAGCGCCATATTTGGATTGCTTGTACGTGTTTGGGAAGTCAGATATCCTACTCGAAGGATATCCAATCATTTTGTGCAAATTTTGGCACATCAACTGGTGCCGTCTGTGGGAAAGAGTTGAAAGATTTTCTCACGAATTTCTACCTGTTCGAGTAATGGGTGGCGGAAACAACACGTCTACTTCGGGAAAGAAATCCCTTACAGGGGAAAATCCTCCTTTGCCGAATGACCCCACACCAAAGGGAGGCCGGGGGAAAGATCCAGTTCATACCCTTTCGGGATTAAATCCGCCAGTGACGCCTAACACAGGCTTGGGTGAGGAAAACCGTCCCCTCCCGATCGAAGAGGGGACAGTAGGGAACATTGAAGCCCCAGAGTCCCAGACTGCGGATCCCCAACGGGAGGATATTCCAAACTCGGAACCATGCCTGGTTTCTCGCGATCAATTGAACGCCCTCATTAAGCAGGTTGTAGAGAGAGCTTTGGCGGCTCAAGGAGATCGAGCCCCCAGAGCTACACCAGGGAATATGGAGGTACCTACCCCGAGACCCCAGGAAGAGGCACCAGGAGCCTCTCAAGTGCTATCCAAGGAAGTAGGGATGCGGGTAGAAGGAGATGATAAGGTGCCCTCCCGAGCGGAAAGAAGCTTTCCTCCTCGGAATACAAGAAGGAATGCAGATTTGGCACCCCGAGGGATAGAACTCCCTGAAGCAGAAGAAAGCACTGATGATACCTACGGAAGGCCAGTTAGCGACCAGCTACAGGCTCTGCAGAAGGAGATGAAGGATATGAGGAGACAGATGAACAATCGAGCAAGTAGATCCGCGTATGTCTCCGGATGTCAGTTCTCTCCTAGCATACTACAGGATGAACTGCCATTCAATTTCAAGCCCCTCAATTTTGAATACGACGGCACGGCGGACCCGTATGAACACCTAGTAAGGTTTGAGAATGCGGTATTATTACACCGCTACGGAGAAGGAATCAAGTGCAGGGTGTTCCTGACCACCCTGGCAAAAGCAGCGCAGCAATGGTTCACTCAATTGGAACCCAATACAATCCGATCCTGGGAGGAATTCAGGGGAGAACGAGAGTTTAAGAGCTTTTCTCCGGAGATTCAATCAGGCCGCTCTGGAGATCAACGCTCTTACTAACAGATTACGGGATGGAGACTTCTTCTCCTCCTTAGCTAAGAAGCCAGATAAGAACTTTGATGAGCTGCTACATAGAGCAGAGAAGTACCTCACCCTGGAGGAGGTTCGAAAAGCCAAGAGACTAGAGACTAGGCCACAGGATCGAGAAAGAAGAAAAGAGGGCCCCTCCAGACGTTCCAGCCCAGAGATCCCTCGGCCTTCCAGCTCAACAAGAGACAGCAATCTATCTGGAGGTTCCCGTTCAGGTCCTCGTGGGAGGTTTGAGAATTACACACCCTTGAGAATCGAACCTGCCGAAGTACTGGAGGTAGCAGGAGATCATCCTGATTTAAAATTCCCTTATTCCAGATCGATTTTACAATGAAGACAGGCAGGGCCCTCGAGGGCAGAAGCGGAAGGAACATGAGAGGAAATAGAGTGTTCGAGCCCTCGGGAGTGTACCTGGCAAGGAGATACCTCCAGCCACTGCAGGGGATGACAACATTTGTGCCCCTCCACGAGCAGCAGAGTATTCAGGACCCCGAGGTCCAAAATAAAAACTTGGAGGTATGAGGAAGAGTATTTAGGGCCTCGAGGTCCAAAATCTAAACGTGAGAGTACGAGGTAGAGATATGATAAATGCATCGGTACTACAGGTTAGTACATGTGTTTGATAGAGCCTAAAGTATTAGATCTTTTATAATAATTTGATATTGCTATGAGCATATTTTAATGATATTGACATATATGACACAAACTTTTCCATTGAATTAAGCATGATTCTCCTAAGCTTACGTGATTGATACTCTAGAAACGATCTTAGAATTGAGAATTACTTGAAAGTGTAGAAGCATGGGTAAGCAACTCACATGTTGAGTCTTGTGATTACTTCATGTGGTAGAATTAATGATTAGACGTTGATGATGATTATGATTTTGGAAGCAAAGACTACCATAATTATTGTTTTTATTGCACACGATTAACATGTTTCCATATTTTAGATATAATTTCATATTACAGACCGAGCCTATCCAGGTTCTGGAGGATCTCTGGGTAGGTTCAGAAGATTTCAGATTATATATTCGGTCTATCCAAGTCCTAGAGGATTTCGGGATAAGCTCGGAAATGGAAAGTGAAGATTAAGCCTATTTAGGTCCCTGAGATTAAGGCCAATAGCCTTAAACAGACAAAATGATAAGTCTAAAAACTAGAGTGGGTGAGAAGATGATGGATTACCTGAAGCGGGTAGAGAATTTGAGAATCTTCAGAGCCGAAAAATATCTCACCTTCGAAGAGGTGAGGCAATCCAAGAGGCTGGAGGTGAAACCAGCTAGTGGAGAGAGGAAGAGAGAATCTACAGCGGGGAGGTCCAGCCCAGAAGCTCCCCGAAACTCTGGAGGAACAGGAAACCGCAATGCTGCGGGAGGATACCGATCTGGGCCTCGAGGGAGGTTTTAGAAATATACCCAACTGAGATTGGAACCTACAGAGGTCTTGGAGGTTGCTGGAGATCATCCAGATCTGAAATTCCCTTATTTCATATTTAGATTATATAATTGAGGCTTATGAAGCTTATCTGAGCACTTGAGAGCCTGTGTTGGAGGCCCCTTTTTTGGTGTATCTTTACAGGATCAATTCGGGATTGATATACAAGTAAACCTAGAGAACCTAGAGGTCCTGGAGGAGCCCGAAAGAGCAGAGAACTATGGAGAACCAAACGAGTAGCTGGATTATGATACTTAGTCTGCTATGGTGCTGACCCCCAAATAACGAGTATATCGATACCACCGGTTAGTACAAAATTTGATAAAGCTAAAAAAGGTTAGATCTTTTATGCTAACTTGATTTTATAATGAGTATGTCATGATGAGTGTAACATGAATAAGCTATGATATTCGTTGATTCGATATTGTTATAAGTATGTCATTATGAGATTAATATGCGTATCATACTTTGTTTTCCCTAAATCAAGTACGACCCTCCTACTTTTACATGATTATTATGTCTAGACGCTCTAGATGTGATGTTAAAATTTGAAGATTGACTTAAGATACTAGAGAGCATGAGTAGCATGTTGAGTTTATGTGGTTACTATATGCTCTAGAATCCATGACTAAGGATTAATAATGATTCGTGACTTCAGAATGTGGGGCTAACATACTTATCTCTGAATTTTGTATGATTGACATGCCTCGATATCCTAGATGTGACTTCAGATTTCAGATTAAGCTTGTCCAGGTCCTGAAAGGCTTCTGGGTAAACTGATTGAATGTCAAAGAGTGAGTTTATCCAAACCGGGAGAGGATACCCGAATAAGCTCAAATGTGGTGGATTGAGTTTCCTACTAGAATCATGAGTTGAGGGAAAATAGAATTACCTCACCCTACTCGAGATCCAAGTGGATCACCAAATATTTATTAAGGAATTAAATGCTAAAACACTCGAGAAACCCGAGGACAAGAGGAGAGAGCCTCGAGCAGAAACTAAGAACCAGCCTTCCCAGGTCCCGAAACGGGGCATGATCTAGATGATTATGGAATAAACATGAGTGTTCGGGGCTTGAGAACCAAACACGAGAAGAACTTCAAAGAGGATCTTAAGCAAATGATCCAGATTCGAGTGAGATGAATAATATCAGAAAACATTTGAGGAGTTGAAGCTCCACCGAGCCCAGCTGCTGAAGCTGACCAAACTCTCCCCAGGGTGCTGAAATTTGATATTCAAAAGTTGAGAAGAGCTGAATAAAGGACCAGCCCCTGCAGCTTCTAGAGAAGCTCGAGCTTTGCGGTTAAGATACTACATCTTGGGTGGCCAATTATACAAACGATCGTTGACCCATCCCTATCTAAGATGTCTCCCGAAGGAGATTACGTGATAAAAGAAACCCATGAAGGAGGAGCAGGTAGTCATGAGGGCTACAAGGCTACTGTAAAGAAGGATATACCCAAGAGTCGATCTATTAGGTGAGTAAGATCATCTAGGGTGTTGAGATGCGATATTCGGAGACGAGCATGATGACGGACCTTGCAAATGCTTTACACTTCGATGCTTAAGGGGGGTGATGAAGGGTCTAGGCCTACTACCTCCGAGATGCTGATATGAAGCCACGTAAGTGAAAAGTGTATATTTTACCTTTTTACTTTAAATTTTACTTTGTGATATGATATGTGTTACCTAGACGTAGTTGTTTAGAACATAGAACATAGAACCTCGAAGCATATGAGCATTTGCTAAGGCTTCAGAAATGATTGATTTGAGAAATGTTAAGGGGATTACTTGGGAGAATTTCGTGATTGAATCGAGAGAATGATTGAGAATTTAAGCATGGTTAAGAACGTGTTTTTGATTAGTGATGAGTCTATTTTTTTCTAAATTATGTTAAAATGTATGTTTATCTTTGATGAATATTTGAAGATTTTATAAGATGTGGTGAAAATATTTGGAGATTCTTGGAAATTTGTATGAGCACATATTTCCTAACAATTTAAGATATGATTCATAAGCATACTTTGAGCATTTTGAAATGCGTGACGGCTAACCACCCTGAGTAGCCAGATGACTAAGTTTGAAAATTAGGAGTGATGAAATGATGAAGGATCTTTAGATCACTGAGCATATATGAGATATGAGAATACAAAAGTGAAAAATACTTAAAGGCCACGAGGCCGAGGGAAGCTAGAAAGTTCCTCACCCTACTCTAAATCCAAGTGGATTACTTGAACTTGAAGGGTCTTGATATGATCAACACCTTGAATTGAGAGTGAGAAACACTCAGAGGCCTAGAGGCCGAGGAGCTCTAGAGAGCCCTCACCATGCTTGGAACCCAAAAGGGTTAGTCAATGAAATGAGAAGATTTTATGAATCAAAATCTTTTAAGAATGAAAGTGAGAAACACTCAGAGGCCTAGAGGCCGAGGAGCTCCAGAGAGCCCTCACCATGCTTGGAACCCAAAAGGGTTAGTCAATGAAATGAGAAGATTTTATGAATCAAAATCTTTTAAGAATGAGAGTGAGAAACACTCAGAGGCCTAGAGGCCGAGGAGCTCCAGAGAGCCCTCGCCATGCTTGAAACCCAAAAGGGTTAGTCAATGAAATGAGAAGATTTTATGAATCAAAATCTTTTAAGAATGAGAGTGAGAAACACTCAGAGGCCTAGAGGCCGAGGAGCTCCAGAGAGCCCTCACCATGCTTGGAACCCAAAAGGGTTAGTCAATGAAATGAGAAGATTTTATGAATCAAAATCTTTTAAGAATGAGAGTGAGAAACACTCCGAGGCCTAGAGGCCGAGGAGCTACAGAGAGCCCTCACCATGCTTGGAACCCAAAAGGGTTAGTCAATGAAATGAGAAGATTTTATGAATCAAAATCTTTTAAGAATGAGAGTGAGAAACACTCGGAGGCCTAGAGGCCGAGGAGCTCCAGAGAACCCTCACCATGCTTGGAACCCAAAAGGGTTAGTCAATGAAATGAGAAGATTTTATGAATCAAAATCTTTTAAGAATGAGAGTGAGAAACACTCAGAGGCCTAGAGGCCGAGGAGCTCCAGAGAGCCCTCACCATGCTTGAAACCCAAAAGGGTTAGTCAATGAAATGAGAAGATTTTATGAATCAAAATCTTTTAAGAATGAGAGTGAAAACACTCAGAGGCCTAGGGGCCGAGGAGCTCCAGAGAGTCCTCACCCTGATGGAAACCCAAAAGGATTAATCAATGAAAAGAAAGGTTTTATGAATCAAAATCTTTTAAACGAAAGTGAGAAACAAGTAGAGGCTCAGAGGCCAAGGAGAACTGAGGAGCATCTCCCCATAACTAAGACCCAAGATGGGTACTTAGAAAATAAAAATTTCGCTAAAAGTCAAGGAAAACCTCCTCGAGCCACCTGAAACCAGAGGTGATTCCTTGAAAGGGGGAGAGATTCTCTAAAGTTCTTGAGAAAACTCTTTGAAGGTTATGCAGCCAAGAGTCAGGCCATTGCCAAATTATAGGTGGCCAAGGCAGAAAAATCTCCGAAGGAGAGCACTTTTGAAATTCCTCTCCGAAGCAAGAATAATACACGTCTCTCCAGAAACGCCTCTGTACTAGGCTCACAGGAACTTTCTACTCTCACAAAAGATATACCCCTTTTACGAGAGTAGGGGGGAGTAGATGATGCGGCCTAAAAATGTCATCCGATAAGAAGTCGACACGTGTATGGAGGATAGGATAAAAGTGGAAGTATTGGATTATGGAATACTCTCTGGATAAAGAATCTCTCCTAGAAGTCCCTCTGGAGGGAGCTCCACCCGGAGAGAAACATCAGGAAGACTTAGTCTTGATATGAATTGGTAGACCGAGAATATAGGAGAACTCCGCAAGAATCGGACTAAGATTGACCAAAGAAAGATTCTTCTCTCCTTCATTGTAGTGGAAAGAGTCCACTAGGGAGAGTGGCCCCGGTCTTTTCGGAAGTGGAGGAATGGAAGACCTTGTCAACCTACCCAGGCTGGGTCCAAGAGGTGGCTCCGAAACAGAAGGAAGCCTTGACTTCCTCTCGGGAGGGAATCTCTATAAATAGGTAAATCCAAAGGTGTTTTCAGGTTAGACTTTCTTACTATTACAAACTTAATTTATTTCGTGCAAAACCTATCTTTGATACTTCTTGAGAGCCTGATTTGATAAATCAAGGATCTCGAGATCCTTATGATATATTGAGAAGTCCTATACTGACTTAGGCATCGGAGTGTCCGCGCCGGACCTCCCTCCGGCGTGTTCTTTGCAGGTTCTAGAAGATTCTATCAAGGTAGCGGCATATTTAGATTGCTTGTACGTGTTTGGGAAGTCAGATATCCTACTCGAAGGATATCCAATCATTTTGTGCAAATTTTGGCACATCAATATATTATACATATAAATATAATATATATTCAATATTTTGTATGTAACATGTTTATTAATACATATAACATATATATATAACAATAATTCACCTTCATAATGTGAAAATTTTATATCAATATTAACCTCTTTATAATGTGAAAATAAATTTATAAACATGTTTGTAAGACTGTTTTATTTATTTTTAAATACAAATCTAAATTTTTTGTTATATATTCAAAAAATATATATTTATTAATTTATTAAAAATGTTTTAAAAATTTATAATGGGCCGCCCCGATTTCCCCTTACCCGCCCCATGACCCGAACAGATCTGTCCGACCCGGACCCGAATTGAAACGGGTTAGGTCCGGGTATCTAGGTACCCGGCCCATTGCCATCCCTAATCTGGATGCTCTTATCACACCCAGTGTTTTCATAACCAAACCAGACAATCCACCGGTTCACGGTTCAACCGGTAAAATATTTTTTATATATATTTTTTCAATATTATTTATGGGTAATTAAAAAATATATGCAAGCACAAATTTAAAAAACAAAAATAATAGTAGATTTTATATTAAATAGCCCAATATTGTTTGGGCCTTATTTAAATAACTCAGGCCCATTTTACTTTACTATAAAATGCCAGATTAGGGTTTCATTTCAGATTTCTTATCTTCCAAGTTCCAACTTCTCTCAAAAAATGCGGCTGTAATCTTTTTTTTTGAAATCAAAATATTTAATTTCGTCGGCTGAAATACGGTAAATAATATCTCAATCTCTCTCATTTTTGTAGAATAGAATAATATGAAGTATATTATACTCTTAGATATTGATTTTATATTTAAAATATATCAAGTTCATAGCAATTCATAGTTTTAATCGATTTTGGTTCTTAAATTACTACTAAAAGAATGAAATTGTGAAATATGAGCTTGAAGAATGTTCGAGATAACTTGGCGCCGGTTTTGATCGGTTCTGACCGGTTTACTGGTTTTGACCGGTTCGACCATAAAAACGAGTCTGAAGCACTTTCTGGACCGGTGTCCTGGCCGGTTCACGGTTGAACCGGTCGAACCGGCCGGTTCGGTCCGGTTTTGACATCATTGATCACACCTTTAATTTTGTTTAATTCTCCCTTCTACACAAACTCGTTGACCCACTTATTGTGGAATTTGAAGAAATGAGTATGGCAAAAACAACTATTCCTTGGAAATTATGCTCAATATTTGAAAAAATGTCCTTCGAAGCTTAAAGTGGTACAAATGATTTCGTGAGTTTGAAAATTTGAAAGTACCCAGCCAAAATTCAAATGAGATGAAGAAGTGATCCATCCTAAATTGAAATTTGGAACCAATTTGACACGACCACATTTACTCAACTTCAAGATAATACGAATTTAAACATATTACAACCTGTAAATCTGCTATAATTTTTTTTTAAAACAAAATATCATCTCATACTCAAACACAACCTGTTTGCATACATATGCATAAAAGGTTTCAAAATTATAAACACACGAACACCTCCAAATCAACGTACGTACTAGGTTATACAATACCATACGTAATAAAAGAAACACAACAACGGAAGCAAAATAAGCAACAGTCCTGCCCAACAGGTCGTCATCTATGTACACAACCACTCAAAATCCTATAGGGGCTCCACAGCTTGTCCAGTGGTTCACAGAGTCACTGATCATCAAAGTTACCTACAATGCATAAACTACGTGCGATGCGATAAATCTCAGTAAGCAGAAATTATGTATAATAGTATGATCATGTAAATATCTTTCACGTATACTTTATTTCGAAAGTACCTAAACCAATTTCTAATACTCGCCTAGTTCAATTTCTAACACTCGCCTAGTTCAATTTCTAACCCTCGCCTAATTTAATTTCTAACACTCGCCTAGTTCAATTTCTAACACTCGCCTAGTTCAATTTCTAATCACTCGCCTAATACATTTTCTAAACAATTGCTGGGAATTCTAGACTTATCGATATACACTGGCATAAGCTCAGTATACAGACCATCACACGGCCAACATAAATATAACCCAAACTTACAACTTTATTCCTTTGCGGCTAAAACACATCATTTACTTTCCTGGTATGCTCAATGCAATGCAATTCTATGCAACATAATATATCTCACATTATCACATTTCGTTGAACTCACAGGTTCGATTCACAATAACCATTGAATTCACAGATTCAACTCAAAATAATCACGAAGCTCAAAAGATCATTTAAAATTCAAATTTCTTAATTAAAGAATACTCACATATCACCAATCAACACAATTCAAAATATACTATGTTTATGCATTGTAGTTGCAAATGAATTTCTACTTACCTCGAGTGATATATATACAACAACAACTCGAATCCTTAAATCCCCTTATCACCGTCCAATCTCTAATCTAATAAAAATCAACTATAAATATCACTCCAAATTAATCAAATGAGTGATCGATATGCTCAGTTCACACTTGAGCCATTTCAAAATTTTCTCTTTTGATAGATATATATATATACGCATAAAAGTTTTTCCACGACAAAATCCTAATATGAGAACAGTGAAACACATGCTTAATTAAATCCTTAAATGAAGATATATTTGTACATATATATATATATATATATATATATATACCTTCTACTCGTCTCCTCGATCAAGCTTCTAATACACCCTTTTTTTTTTTCTAAACTCTCCTCTTCTCTTCTGTCGTATATTTCTTCTATTTGTAGAGTTGAGAATTTCTATTTGAAAATACTACTGATGCTGATAATTAATAATTGGGTCTTATAAACCACCGCCTTAATATTTGCTTCTCGAAGAAGCCTTATTTTATTAATATCATGATAATTACTATTCTCAATTCTCACATATATATATATTACTTAACAATAGAGTTATATATTATATAATTATGCACTAATGCACACATACTCACGTATAAATCATATGTATATAGTGTATGTGTATATATAATATATGTAACAATTAACTCTTTTATAAATTAATTTGATCACACTTTATTTTAATTAATACAATTAATCACAAATAATCTACAGAAAGACTCACTTTAATTTAATGAGTTCAAATAAATTATAATAGGATTCTTTCATCACTAATCACGTAAACGCATATAAATAATTTTCAATTTAAATGCAACATAAAGTAATGCAAAATCACAAGCTATTCCATAAATAATACTCCGTATTAAATGAACACCATGCATGAATTATATTGGTCAACGAGTAGTGAGAAGCTCGGATTTCACACAATTGCTCTCCGGCCACTATAACTTTCTGTTTAATTATGTTTTTCCACGATAAATTTCTTATTCTATTTTTCTCTTAATGACATCACTTTACATGTATTATTTTATCATACACTACTACAAGAAAATCGTTTTTTAGGAGATGTTTGTTTTGGGATTTGGATGATTTTGAAATCCGGATTTCAAAATCTTGTGCATTTTAAAATTCTAATGACTTGTATGTTTTGTGTTTGTTTTGAAATTTAAGTAGGGTGTGATTTAACTTTATAGTATAAGACTATAGGTGTTTATATAGGTTTTATATATAGGTATCTATATAGAGTTTGTAGGTATTTATATGACTTTTGTAGAATTTATAGGTATTTATAGAGTAGAATTTTGAAATCCTAAATTTAAATTCCAACTAGAACATGGATGAGATTTCAAAATCTCAAATCCGAATTTTCCATCCCAAAACAAACATCACATTAGTGACAACATCCTCTCATTATTGTTTCTCTAGCTAAAAGTCTTTACTGACAAAAATTTGAGAATTAATGACATGACCTCTCACTAAAAGTCAATTACAGTCACTAAAAACTTTTAGCTAGAGAAGTTATAATGACAGAATTTTCGTCACTAAAAGTTAATTTTCTTGTAGTGATATTTCTTAATTAAAATATTTAAAAGAAAGGGAAAAGATATAGTAGGATAGAGGAAGTAGTACACAAATCCCATTTGATTGGACGTCTTTCATGGCAGCAAGACGGCGGGGTGAGAAAAGAAAGAGAGTGTGAGGTTCGAGAGAGAGGAAAATGAAGACAATAGATGGGAGATGTATTTTGGCCTATTTAGATGGTCATTTGCACCTGTTAGCTCTATGAGGTTTTTTGATGTACCCAAATGCATACTATTAGCCCCTTAGACGATTGATGTCGAGACGTGCTTAATTATTGGGGCGTTTCGACTAGATGGTGTTAAAGACGACTTCGACTATGGACGACTTGCCCGGTTAGTGTTGGCATGCGGCTACACTTAGTCCAGATGCACTGAACTAAATATTGGACGGATGAAAAATGAGTTGAAGGCAGTTGGTATCGTCCAGTGCTAGGCAGTGACACTTAGTGTTGGGCGGCCGTTTGGACGATGTGTATATAGGCAACATCTACGACATATTGGTTGGTGATGGGCACCCGACTCGACTCGTGAAACTAACTCGATTGAGGGGACAGTTTTGGATAAGTTAGGGCGATTGACAAGGCAGGTTGAAGGCAATTTTAAAACTGCCCATAAGGCTGGATTTTGCAAGATGGAGACACCTGACACAAAACTGATCTAACGGCCATGAGAATTTCATCCTAGTGGCGGGGGATGTTCATCAAGTTACATATGTGGTAAATTTAGCCCTGGGTTGCACAAAATTCATGTGTGCATGCCTGAAGCATTTCCATTTGTGAATAATTCAAAGGTTGGGAATGAGTTCTCGTTTGTGTTGTATGTTTTGATTTCGCTACTTGATTTACATACGTACTTGCTAGATCGAATTAACATATCCCACTAAATGATTATACACAAGTTGATTTCGCTACTTGATTTACCTACGTACCGACTAATCTTTGTGAGATCAGTGTTGCACAAGATGAAAAAATTGTGGACAAAAAATAACCTTGTTATATCATGGTGCACCCCTTACAATTTTTATTATTATTTTTTTTTTATAGGGAGTTTACAAGATCAAGGTACAATGTCAATACAATTTTTTAAGTTCAAAACTACTGATCTTCATCAACCCAATGTCATGGTCGCTGCCCCATCCAATAATGAGGAAGAGGAAAACGAGTGTACCCTCTTGTCCACATGAAAATCTAGGCCTCTATTCTCAATACGAGTCAACCCCATATTAAGGTATTCTCATATCAATAATAAGGAAACAGAAAAAGAAACAAAGCTCCACAAAATACCATGATTCTAACGATCCATCAAAACCACCCAAAAAAAGTCCCACACAGGGGAAAAGGTTCCACACCTGGAAAACGAAAACAAACTGTAAGAACACAACCGAGCAAAGCAACACCAGAAAGAAAGCAGAAACCAACAAAAGCTAAAAACTATCCAAAAAGCAATAAATGAGATCGAGGATAAATTTCTGAACGGTCACTGCGACTCCGTTAAGGATAATCTATCCATTGATCCCAACAACACCAGAGAATAGATCTACATATCACGAAAAAACGTATAAGATAGAAAAACCGAAAAGCACAGCAGCGGGCGACGCAGACGACGACGAAAGGCAGCGACGGTACAGATCAAAACTATAACTCACAGATGGAACGAACAGATCTACATGGGAGAAAGATAGATCTACAAGGGAGAGAGGGATGATGGAGATAATCAGAATTGTGTGTGAGTCGCACCTAGAGTGCGTGAAAATCGTACCTCCAATGCATTTTTGTAATATTAATTCACTAGGGTTCGATCTATTCAGTTATTTTGTTATTCGCAAAAACGTATATGCAATATTGCATACATGCAATATGACTAATTAAGGTAAATTATGTCAAAATTTGTGGGTCAACGCGGGTCAACACGGGTCAAAGCGGGTCAAGCTTAATTAAAATATTTATTTTCACTCTAATATACTATTATTTTATTACATGATCAAAACTATGTTACTACAAGAACTAAATTTTTTCACTACAAGGTCAAAAGTGTATTACTGCAAGTCTAAAAATATTCTGGACACTTATTTTTTTGGGGCAAAATTACTAAAATAATTTTGACTTATTCGGCTACTACATGACTAAAACAATGTTACTATAAGACCAAAATTTTATCACTATAAGGTCAAAAGTGTATTACTACATGTTCAAAAATATTCTGGAGACTTTATTTTTTGGTGAATTTTTCAAAATGTTTTGACATGTAGTATTAAATTTTTGGCCTTGTAGTGGTAATATTTTGGTCATGTAGTAAACCACCTGTTTGCAACCCGCGAATTTTTTGGACAACCCGGATCCAGGCTTATGACTCGCGAATTTTTTAAAATTGACTTAATTTAACTTTTGATTTGCCCAATTGAGATGAAATGTATATATATCACGTAAGACTAACCCTTTGTTATTTCACTAAAAAAATGTGAAAAAACGTAAGCGAAAATTGCAAACCAAACTGTATTATAAATATCGAACCAGATTTCATGTTTCAATTTGATTTGAACGATATTTTAGGTTCAATTTTGCCCACCCTAGATCAAATAGGCAAGTGTGAGCGACTCTTTAATAATTTAGGGAGTGTATTGGTTATGGATTCTATAGGATTTTTTTGGACTTTTAAAATTTGGGGGTATTCAATTCAGATTTTTAAAAGTCTTTCAAAATCCTGAGGTATTCAATACGGATTTTAAAAAGTCTTTAAAAATCTTTAGGTATTCAAGAGTAGTGGATTTTAATACTCTATGCACTTTGTTGAATTCTCTTTAAAAAATATAAATAAATTTCACTATTCAAAATTTCTTCTAAAAAGCAGAGATATCAACGAATTCTTTTAGAGAACTCTAAAGACAAATTGTCAGAAATAAGGATGACAACATTGACACGACCTACGGGTACCCGCCCCACCCCACGAGTTTTGGGTCAAGTCGAATCCAAATGGGTCGGATCAGATCACGAAATGTCAAAAATAAGGATGACAATATTGACACGACCTACGGGTACTCGCCCCACCCCACGAGTTTTGGGTCGGATTCGAATGGGTCGGATCAGATCAGGGAATATTCCCGAATTAATATATAAACTTTATATATATATATATATATATATATATATATATATATTATTGATAAAATACTTTATTTATATATATATAATATTAATTTTAAAAAAAAATCTTCACATTAATAGTTTGGACCAAAATTTATGAAAATATATGTAAATTAATAAAAAAAAAGTCACGTTTTTAAAGTTCACACTCCCAGAGGTCTGGCACGAAGCTCAGCTTCTGCCTTTTTCTTCTTCTTCTGTTGTAAAACAGTTTTGAGCTGCATCTCTGATGAGAATATGAGATAGAACGAAGCTATTTCAAGGAGTGTACAGAATTTACCATGGTTTATTATGTATGATCTTTCACAAAACTCTCCCAATTTCACTCTCAATATCAATTTGGGATAAACCACACAACTTCGTCTCCGTTACGCCCTTTATCATTGCAAATATTAGGATTTCGCTGCAACTCTGATTTCGAGATCGCTTGGAAGGTATGTTTTTCTTTTCCCCTCCCAAATCACTAATGTGCTTATATAATTTCCTACGTTTTATTTCTTGTACAAGACATTTAGTACATATTATAAATGTAGTGTGGAATATCCCCTAAAAATATGGTGAGGATTGTGCTTTAGGTTCGGAATGAAAGTTGAGTGGGTGTGTGTGTAGATCGAGTTAGAAAAGCCTTTGGAGTAATTAATTCTTTATGAATCGGGGGAGCCCCCGATGAATACGCATATGAGGTGTTCGATGAAATTGCTCACTTAGGCATGTCATATGTTTTCTTGCCTAACTCATCTAATTGGCATGTCATGTTTATGAAGCATTTATTCATTTTCCTGCTTTGTGTGATTGTGGTTGGTTGAAGGCTTGAAGCGACCAATTTTACGGTTTCAAGATTAGAGAATTCTCATTTCATTTTTTGCATTTTTATTCATTTAAATTTGTATATTAGGGTTCTTCACAGAAGATTACAACTGGGCCTATATCTTATGCATAGTTTGGAATAAAAGTATTGACCTTACTCAGCTTTCTCGTAATTTGTCTCTCCCCCGTTCTTCTCTCTGTAAATCAAGCTTAGGTACTACTTACTGCTATTCAAGATCTGTTTCTCATCTTTTTTGGTGATGTGGATGATATTGCCTTGTTATTGCTTTGGGGTTCTGCTAATGTAGCTTGTATTTTAATAAAGTATTTAAGAAACATGAACAAATTGGAGGAATATGAAACTCTGGTTTTGATCTAACTTGAGTATAATGCATGAGAATAGCTTTGACAAAGCACGACTAATGAACAGAAAATTTTAGATGTGAGAAAGGGTTTCTACGCAATTATCTCATATACCTGTCATCTTCAGCTGGAATTTTGTTCTTTCTTCTCTCCGCCTAGGAAAATAAAACGTCTCACTGTTTGACCTCGTGCTTCTCTAGTTGGATTCTGAAAATTGATGAAAATGTGAAGTGTTATAATTCTACATTGAACTTATCATCTATCTTTATTTAAGTAACATGCCATGGCATTTCAATCTTCATTTTCTCAGAAGGCAGATCTTACATGTGGCAAGGCCAAAAGGGGTTACTACATCTGAATCTGTTCTGTTCTAATTAGGGCAACAAAATAAGTTGAAATTTGCTACTCCATAGTATTCTCCCAAGTACACCTTTTCACCGTTAATTTAAACTTGTTGCAGAGGAAAGTACATCAGAAATCAATGACCAGTTCCTCCACTTCAAGCACTATAAGGGCAGCCTTCTCATATTGTGTCCAACAAGTACGAAATTATGACTATCACCACTATCTTTGCCTTCTTGAGCTTCCACCAAACGTGCGAAAACCTGCTTTTGCCCTCCGAGCTTTTAACGTTGAAACAGCAAGAGCTATGGATGTTGCCTCTGATCCTAGAATCGGCCTCATGCGCCTTCTTTGGTGGCAAGAAGCCATTGACAAGATCTTCTCCAATAAGCTAATTGAGCATCCTGTTGCTCAGGCCCTTTCTTCTGTAATCTCTGAACACAAGGTTAGCAAGAGTTGGCTGAAACGATCCATCGAAGCCCGAATCAACGATGCCAAACGAGACCTTACCGATATTCCAGAAACTATTGAAGAGTTGGAGAGATATGCTGAGGACACTGTGTCGACTATTTTGTACTCAACTCTCGAAGCTGGTGGTATTCGGTCTACTGCAGCAGATCATGCTGCTTCACATATTGGGAAGGCTAGTGGGCTTGTTTTGCTTCTCAAATCTCTGCCCTATCATGCCTCCCAAAATCGAATTCTTACTTATATACCCTCTAAGATAGCGGAAAAACACGGGCTTCTCGTAAATCAATCTAATTTTCGTTTAGATTCTCATGAAGGGCTTTCAAGTGTTGTTTTTGATGTGGCATCTGTGGCAAATGCGCATTTGGAAAAAGCCCGTAAGTTGGCTGGAACGGTACCTACTGAGGCCCGTCGGGTGCTACTGCCAGCTGTGCCAACAGGGGTCGTCCTGGACTCGTTGAGTCATGTGCAGTTTGATGTGTTTGATCCGAGACTCACAAGGGGTATTTTAGGAATTCCTCCTCTGTGGTTTCAGTTGAAACTAAAATGGTACTCGTGGAGAGGAAAATACTGAAATGTGTTGTTTTGAAACTAACTGTTCCAGGTATTATCGCTTTCAATTTTGAGAATTACAGCATTCTTTTTGGTGAATAAATTGCTCTTGATATGAGCATTTAAATTGTGGTTTCTTTTAAAAAAAAAAAAGACATTTAAATGAATTGTTGTATTGAGGCTGTAGTTGAAGCCATTTCCTTTATTGTGCTGACTATATTTTCTGTTGGATTTTATAATATGTGGCCTGTCCTATTTTACATTTTTTATACAACACCAATTTAGGCTATTTAGCAATTTTAGCTATCTAAAATCTCGACCATTTTTATGTAGAGGTAGGGGTGGGTAAATATACCGAAATTTCGGTATACCGAGCTTTTCATACCGAAAAATATCGAAATTATCGAAATTTTTGGTATATCGAAATTTTCGGTACGGTATGATATCATACCGAAACTTTCGGTACGGTAACGGTATGGAAAATGATCATACCGCGGTATTTCGGTATACCGAAAAAATTTCGGTATTCGGTATGAAACGGTATATCGATATATCAAAATATCGAAACCTTAATAAAATAATAATTTTATATTATTTTTAAATTAAAATAACTTTAATTATTAAAACTTAAATAAAATAAACCTTAAATAATTAATTTCGGTATAAACAATGCTTCAATATTTTCGGTATGAATTAATATCCCGATATTTTGATATGAAATGATGGTTCAATATTTTCGATATGAATCGGTATACCGATATGGTGCGGTATATCGATATATCGTACCGAAAATTCGATATACCGAAATTACGGTACGGTATCGGTATGAATTTTTACATACCGAAAATTTCGGTATACCGAGATTACGGTATACCGAAATTTCGGTACGATAACGGTATGATTTTTTTCAATATCGAAATTTTCGGTATGATAACGGTATGGTTCAGTATTGTCGGTATACCATACCGAACCACCCCTATGTAGAGGTAACAATTGGTATATGAATTCCCTGCGTATTTCGCGCTATATTCGTAAAAGTTAAAATATAGTGTCGATAATACGGAGTATTTTAATAATTTAAATGGTAACACTCATATTTAAAAAGATACTACTCCGTACTACTAATAAAATATACTCCATATAAATTTATCTTTCATAATTCCTCAATTTTATTACACAAGAACTTATATAAAATATTTTATTACACTAAAACTATGTTCGTGTAGTATATATTTTTGATCTTTTAGTGATAATACTTGACGTTGTAGTAACAAAATATTGGTCATATGTAGTAAATCACTTATTTGCGGCTCACGAAATTTTTGAGTATTCCAAATCTACATTTTTGACCTGCATTTAAAAAAAAAATGTTTGAATTAGATATATTTCACACAAGTGGGGCTCATTTTATTATATATTTAATTATTTTGAATAATTTATTAAGTTATAATTAGTGATAAAAAAATATGAAATGGGCTTTTTGTTGATTAAATTACTTAGTTTCATAAAGAACTTAAAAAACTACTATGGATTAATTAAATTAATATACTTTATAAAATGTATGGTCAATTATGAATTATGCATAGTTAATATATTAGTAATATATATTGTTAATTAGAATATTTCAAAGTATTTTTATTGAAAAGTGTGAATTATTTTTACTATTTTTTTTTACAAGAAAGAGAGCTCCAAAGACATTAATACATCTAAATTTTGTGAGTCAACTCTCTACTCTCCAAGCTTGAGGAAGTGAAGAGTACATAGCATATTTAGTCAATATATAGCATATTTAGTCAATATGTGCGCCATCATCGTTTTAGTTATTTTTACTGAAAATATTAGTTGTGTACGATAAGAGTGTTATTCCATCAATTAATTTAAAAGGGAAATGGATATAAATAAAAAGTCTTCTATAAAATAATTTCATATATATATTAGATGAAGACATTATTTTTTATTTTTTTGAAAAGACCACTTGTATAATCACTTACTCCCTCCAAATCCATTTAACATATAATTGGTTATGAAATACACGAGTCATTATATTAAAATGTATTTTTTTTATCTAAAATTAAATTAAAATTAATTAGTAATATATTATTTTATGAAAAAAAAATTATATTCTTCTGCATAATACTATGCATAAATCTAAATAGAATTATAAATAACTCATAAGTTTAAAATTTTAAAGTTAAAATACAATAATATTTAAGTATACAATAATTTACTAATTTTAATTGTTAAATTGTCGAAAGAAAAAAAATTGTTCGGACCAAATGGGCCGCCCACAACCCGTTGAGTCAAATTTAACCTGTCATGCTAGTGAGTCGGGTCAAATAGACCCAATTTTATATGGGCCTATAATTTTAGAGCCCATCACATATTGAGTTTCAAGTTGATCGGATCGGTCCATCGGTTCATACCTAAATTGTCGGCTATAACTATATCTATATATTTTATCATATTTTATTTCATATTCGTCTATTATTTTACTCCCCCCGTCCCGTGATTACTTGCACATTTTTCTTATTGGAACGTTCCAAAATTACTTGCACATCTTAATATGGAAATATTCCACAAAATTAATAATCTCACAACATCTTTTTATTTTCAAAATTGTCACTCATTTTTTTCATACATTTCACTTTACACATCACAAAATCACCTAAAATACTCCTCATTTATCTTACATTATCAACCACTAAATCCGATGAGAATTCTACACGTCCCTCTCGTTTAGGGTTTGGTCACTCCTGTGGAGTCGGCGGCGTATTCCCCTGTTTTTTAATCTTAGTTGACCGGTTTTTCTCCTACCTTTTGGAGTTCTTAGTGTATGTCTAACCGTGTTGTCGCCTTTCCCCACCAGATCTGTATTTTCTAGGGGTCTTACTCTTCTTTTCCTTTGTCTTGTCTGTCTTGTCAACTCCCACCCACCCACCATTTCTGCCTCCTGTGGGGCACCTCGGATTTTATCGGGCTTTGCCCGGTGGATTCTGTGTCGGCCCCTTGGTCCTGTCAAGTGTGTGGGGTGTAGTGGTGGGTCCTTTCATCTATCTTGTGTCTTTAGTCCTCTCTGTCTGTATTTCTCTAGTGCAAGTGCAGTAATGGCCGATAGGAAGAACGCAGAGGTAGATCTGGAAGACGAGGAGACGATTCGCATCCAAGTCGATGAATTGAAAGCAGCTGACGAACCCACCCTCTGCCTTATTGGAAGTGTCCTAACGAACAAACCTTTTAACGCTTACGGGTTTCTCGAGGCTATGAAACGAGCAATGAATCCCTCCATGGGATTCACAGCAAGAGAGATAGCAAAGAATTTATTCTCCTTCCAGTTCAACTCCCCATCAGATCTTAACGAAGTCCTCTCTAAAGAACCATGGTTATTTGACAAAAACGTTCTTGCCCTCAAGGAACTGAAGCAGGGAGAACAACCCTCTTCAATCAAGTTTGACAGAGTGCCGTTTTGGGTCCGCATATACGACCTCCCTATGGGGGCCCACTCGGAAGACAGTGTGGCCATGATAGCGAGAAGATGCGGCGAGGTCATTGAAGTAGATAAGAGCTCTCTCAAAGGAGTATCCAGAAGCATACGGGTCAAAGTGAAAGTAGATCCTCTGAAACCACTAAAGAAAGGCTTACGCCTTGAGCTAAATAACCTCAGAACAACAAGAGTGGAGGTAAAGTATGAACGACTCCCATCGTTCTGCTACTACTGTGGGATGCTTGGCCATATGAAACGGGAGTGCGACCTGGTAGAGAACGAGGACCAAATAGCCAAACTACCTGAAGAAAAACTCTCGTTTGGGGAGTGGATGCGCACATCACTTATGAAGAAAGTGACTGTTACAGGGGAACAACATCAAAGATCTGAAAACACATCCTCACTACGTAGGCAGCTGTTCGAAAACTTTAGAAGAAATGCCTTAAAGGAGAAAGAGGGGGAACAAAAAACAGTTGAGGAAACCTGCGCACAAACCAAAACAGTGTCGACTGTTCTTGAGGGCATTAGATCCAACCTGGAAAGAATTGTAGTAGAAGAGAACGCCTATGAGCAAGGAAACTACATGGACATCTCCACTCACTTACCAGAATCTAACACCCCTCTTATACCCACCCACTGCTCAACAACCACACCATTTAATGTCGATAGCTCCCACCTAACAACCATGTCGAAAGTAAAAACCCCCACCCCAACTACCGACATAAACCCCATCTCCCCTGTTCCCACTCACCATCCAACACCCATCTCCACTAAAGAAAAGGTTCCCCACTCAACAACCATCATTAAACCAAAATTTCCCACTCCACATACCAACACAGGCCCCACTTTTCAATCCATAAAGAACCCTGCCACCACAAAAACCAACATTCCAGAGGCAAAGCATACCCCATTCACATCTCCAATCCCCACAAAAACAAGCTCTTTCCCCATGTCTCACTCACCCACCGACACAATCTTTGCTGGGAAAAATCAAAATCCAAACACAAACCCACTTAACAACCAAACCCCCAACCCCCACCATCTTGCCCACAATAAGATGGACCCTACCAAATATACCAAACCCTTACCCAACCATATACAAGCCCTCACCCCAACCAAATATCTTATAGCCATGTGTCAACCCAATGTAGTAGTGACAGAAAACACCCCCACACCCACAGAAAGCCAAAACACGAGCTCCTCAAGAAGAGTCATGATAAAGAAAAGAAACTTGCATGACAACTTACAGAATGATGCAACGGAACAAGGGAAGTTTGAAAAGAAAAGAAAATGTGGGGGAGGAGAGCATACCCCGACACCAGCAAAAAGAAACAGGGCTCTTCCGATTGAAGAGGTTATCACCACAAACTCCCCAACGGCGGAGGCTGCAGAGTAGCCCCGCCGATCGCCATGAATATCCTAAGCTGGAACTGTCGCGGGCTTGGGAACCGAGCGATAGTTCGAGCTTTACGGAAGCTCCTACATGAGAGAGACCCGGGTATGGTCTTCCTCATGGAAACAAAACTGAAGAATAACCAAATGACCCGGATTAATTCAACTTCTCTCCACTTTGAGGGCTGCCTACCCGTTGACTGCCTTGGGGAAGGCCACGAAAGAAGTGGGGGGTCTCTGTCTTCTTTGGAAGGGCCAACTGGACATCTCAATCTCAAGCTTCTCACAACACCATATTTCGGCCTGGGTGGGAAATGATGGAGAGGCAGATCAATGGCACCTCTCGGGAATTTATGGGTGGCCCGATCGGAAGGACCGCTAAAAAACCTTCCACCTAATCCTCCAAATCGCCCCAGCTGACGGGACCCACTGGATGTGCATGGGTGATGTGAATGAAATACTATGGACCTGGGAAAAATGTGGAGGCAACACACAACGTACCCAGCACATGGAGCTCTTTAGGGACACAACTTCTGACCTCAACCTCCAAGACCTGGGTTTCTTTGGACATAAAAACACATGGATTAATGGTAGAGCCGGAAATGAAAATATCCAAGTTCGGCTGGATCGAGCTTTGGCAACCCCCTCATGGAGAGTGAAATTCCCAGCCACCCGTGTGCACCACCTGACCCGGCTGCGGTCTGACCACGCCCCCTGCTCATTCAAGTGTTAAAGGCAGACCCACGCCCTTTGAACGACCCCCGGAGAAAGAAAATCTTTAGATTCGAGAAAATGTTGAGTGATCATAAAGAATGCAAGGAGATTATAACTCGCGGATGGAATGGTGATAATCCGATTACCCCCCCTGAAGGACAGAATTAAACAATGCAGCATCCAGCTGAAGACATGGGACATGAGAGAGTTTGGTAATGTGGCAGCAAAGACAAAATCCCTGAAACATCAAATTGATCAACTTCTGACCGAAATCCAAAGTGAGGCAGCAGTCATGGAAATAAAAGTTAAACAGCAGGAGCTTGAGGGCCTCTTGAGACAAGAAGAGACGTGGTGGTTCCAAAGATCTCGAGCCTTATGGTTGAAGGATGGCGACCGAAACACTTCTTTTTTTCATGCAAAAGCAGCCCAAAGAAGAAGGAGGAATACAGTCACAAAAATCATGGACAAGAACGGGGTGTGGGTTGAAGGCGATGAAGAGGTGGGAAGAGTGATGAAAGATTACTTTGTGGAATTGTTCTCTTTGGTCAGCACTAGCACTATGCACCGAGTCATAGAGTCAGTTGAGTCTAGAGTCACAGGTGAGATGAATGACTGCAACCGTACACGGCAGCAGAGATCAAGAAGGCTTTGAAGCAGATGCACCCAATAAAATCCCCAGGACCTGACGGTATGCCTCCTCTTTTCTTTCAGAAATTTTGGCCTATTGTCTGTAATTCGTTTATTGATGCATGCCTGCAAATCCTTAACTTTGGTGCGGACCCAACCCCACTTAATGAAACTTTCATTGTGCTTATCCCAAAGAAAAAATTCCCTGAAACCCCAAAAGACTTCCGTTCAATCAACTTATGTAATGTGGTCTTTCGAGTCATAACCAAAGTCATTGCCAACAGATTGAAGCACATCCTCCATAAAGTGATTTCTCCAAACCAAAGCGCCTTTATCCCAAACCACCTCATTACTGATAACGCTATGGCCAACAGATTGAAGCACATCCTCCATAAAGTGATTTCTCCAAACCAAAGCGCCTTTATCCCAAACCACCTCATTACTGATAACGCTATGGTTACCTTTGAGATCTTTCACTACCTGAAAAAAAAGAAAAATAGCAAGAAGGGTTTTGTGGCCCTCAAACTTGATATGAGTAAATCCTATGATAGGGTTGAATGGAACTTTCTTCATGCTATGTGTTGTAAGCTTGGTTTTGATGCTCGTTGGGTCGATCTGGTCATGAGATGTGTTACCACCGTGTCTTACTCTTTGCTCATTAATGTCTTCCCCTCGGATAGATTTGTCCCGAGTAGGGGTCTCCGCCAAGGAGACCCCCTGTACCCTTATCTTTTCCTTATTTGTGCAGAGGGCTTTTCATCCCTTATCAAGCAAGCGGAGGTCAGGGGCGATCTCTTGGGTATCAAGGTGGCACGCCATGCCCCCCCAGTATCCCATCTCCTCTTTGCGGATGATAGCATCCTTTTCTTTCGAGCAAATCAGACGGATGTGAATATGGTGAAGAGCATCATCTTGACGTATGAACAAGCTTCGGGACAACGTATCAACTTGGAGAAGTCAGAGTTATCCACGAGCAGCAACCTGAGGGGGAATATAGTGGCTGATTTGGAGCAACAATTTGGGGCGCCCACTGTCCAGCAGCACTCTAAATATCTCGGACTCCCTACGATCATAGGACGAAGCAAAAAAATCATTTTCCGAACAGTGGTTGACCGGGTGGTGAGCAAGATGAATGGGTGGAAGGAGAAGACTCTCACAAATGCGGGTAGAGAAATTCTCATCAAGACGATAGCCCAAGCTATCCCAAACTACACAATGAGTTGTTTTCTTTTTCCAAAATCTCTATGTGATGAAATTGAGAGAAATGTGGCCCGCTTCTATTGGGGATCAACTCCGGATAAACGAAAAACTCATTGGCTCAGTTGGGAAAAAAATTCAAGGTCAAAGGAGAATGGAGGCCTAGGCTTTAGAGAGATGTTCTTCTTTAATTTGGCCATGGTTGCAAAACAATATTGGAGGCTCTTGCATAATGAGGACTCTTTGGCGGCACGGATCCTCAAAGCTCGATATTTTCCAAGAGGCAATATTGTGAAGGCAACCATGGGTCATCAACCTAGCTACCTTTGGAGGAGTATTCTTAATGCTCGCGACTTGGTTTTGGAGGGATCCGGGTGGCGTGTGGGTAACGGGGAATCAATTCGTTGCTTCTGTGAGAAATGGGTTGGAAGCTCCCGCCTCTACCCCTCCTACCCCTACAAACAGAAACCTTGAGGACTGGGACCTGAAAGTCTCTAACCTTATTGAGCCGTCCCTTGGAATCTGTAATAGGCCCTTAGTTAGAGAGCTTTTTGAGGGTGAAACGACAGAGGAAATTTTAGCTATCCCGCTGAGTTCCCGCCAGCCGCAAGATCGAAGGATATGGCTTCACAGTAAGAACGGGAACTTCACGGTGAAATCCGCATATTATTTGGCAATCAGAAAGTACTCTAATTGTGGTCGCGATCTTCCATCTCCCAGCTCACAACAGTGGTGGAAGAAGCTCTGGACGTGTAAGGCCCCGCCAAAGGTCCTCCATTTTCTTTGGCGAGCTTGCACCGACACACTCCCGACCCTCTCTTCCCTTGCAAGAAGAGGCATTGCCATTGACCCAACCTGCTCTCATTGTGGCCTGGGCCCTGAATCTGTTAGTCATGTTCTGCTGGAATGTCCAATGGCTATACACACTTGGGGAAGAAGCCCCATCCACATCAGGTCCCGCTCGAAAGACAACAACAACTTCAAAACCAAGTTCTGGGAAATCAGTGAATCCCTCCCGCCCCACGGAGTTACCCTGTTCGGCTTCATCGTTTGGAACTTATGGAAGGCCAGGAACGCTCGCCTCTTCGAGCAGATAAAACATGAACCTCATGCAACTGTGTCGCGCTCTATGGGAATGGCCGAAGAATTTCTTACGGCTAACCACCGTCCTGAGAAGAAAACCCAACTGTCAGCCGTCACTAGGTGGTCCCGCCCCCCCCCCCCCCCCCATGGGACTCTTAAATTGAATTCGGACGCAGCATGCTTCTTCGATGGGTCAGTGGGCTACGGCTTCATTATCAGGGACGACCAGGGACGAATTGTTCTGGCCGGAGCCAAGAGATCCACCTCTTCAGGAGATAGTACCCGCATCGAGACCTTGGCTATGTGTTTTGCAGTTAAGGAAGCCATCAAGAGAGGCCTGAATAATCTGATCATGGAAACGGACTCTCAGTCCTTAGTCCAGGCTTTTCACGGGGAGCTGGAGCCGGATCCATATACTCTACTGCTAATTGAAGACCTGCAAATGCTTACTTCCCGGATGGACTTTCATTCATGCGTCTTTACCATAAGAGATGCAAATCGGGTGGCCTACTATTTGGCTTACTATGGAGATAGAATTGGATTTGATCAAGTATGGACTGATTTTATTCCCGAATACTGTAATACACTTGTTTCTGAAGATGTAAGGCTTTCTGCCTAACTTTCGTGATTAATGATATCCTTTTTATTCTGTCAAAAAAAAATCAACCACTAAATCCGTTTTTTTTAATGTGTCGATTAAACTATACAAGTTATCTCGGATCAAATGGAGTGTTATATTTTTCTTAATCACATATTCAAAAGAAAGGAAAAATATACGGAGAGAAATGAATAAAAGTGCAATAGTCATTTTAATATCATAATAATGAGTGTATTGGTTGTGGAGCCTATAAAATTTTTTTAGACTTTCAAAGTTTGAGATATTCAATCAGAATTTTTAAAAGTCTTAAAAATTTTTTGAGGTTTAATTCTTCAAAATCTCTTCTAACAATCGAGTACTACACAAATCGAATATGAATTGATTTATGCTATCTATCTACTATTACAAAAATTAATTTACGTGAATACATAAAATTAGACATTTAATTAGATTTTCCCCCTAATTAATGAATTTAAAACCGGGTGACATGCACGAGTAGGGGTGTGCAAAATATGGTTTAGACCGACAAAATCGACCGAACCAAACCATTTAATATGGTTCGATTTTTGGTTTAAGGTTCGGTTTACAGTTTTCAGACTTGATTTTTTTTAAGTATGGTTTAATTTACGGTTTTCACTAATGAAAAACTGCAAAAAACCGAACCAAACCGAATTTATATTATATATATATATATATTATAATATTATCTAAATAAATATTATATATATTATAGATTTATATTCTCTATATTATATAAACCCTAAACTAGTAAATCCAAAACATTTTTCAAGCCGGCAAGCTCAATTAGTTAGAAGTTTGTTGTTTCTTTTAACGTGGTTATTTTTTAACAACTAGTTTGTAAACGTTGTAATAGCATTTCGTTTATTCGAATTATATTTTGGATTATTGGGATTTCATTTGGTATTTTCTATTGAGATTGTGTTTTACATTTTTATTAATTATTGTGTGTAGAAAAAAAAAGAGCAAAATTACGGTTCGGTCAAAACCGACCAAACCGCCCGAAATATTATGGTTTCAAACCAAACGGTTTTTATAAATACGGTTTAGTTTACGGTTTTGAAAAAAAAAGAACGATTTATAGTTTGGTTTACGATTTACGGGCGGTTTGGTTAACCAAACCGAACCATGCACACCCCTAGACACGAGACAATCTCACTACAGCTGTCTCCTTAAAAGTAGAATTTACAAAAAAAAAAAAAATCAAAAAGTTGCATTCCTAATTTCTTTTCTTTTTAAAGTTGCTTTACTTAATCTTCCTCTTATGTTGTAGTAGTAGCTTTTATAGTTCACTAGTGCAAGACCAGCGAATTTCGCGTTTTTTTTTAATAAGATCTTGAAATTGCTGTTAGAAATAGAGGTGTATGTGTAGACGAAGATTAAATGCTGACACAGACTTAACCACGAAAGTCGAGGCTAGAGTTTGACTCTATCTCCGTAAGACGTTATTGCCCCGTACACAGGTGCAATACGGATCACTGACAACCGTCCCCAAGATACAACGACTTAAAACTTCACGACTGTTGCACTACAAATCGGAAGCTATTGGCGAATCGCAAAATGGATATCCGAAACTTTCGACTCGACTCTAATGTAGCAACTACAATTCTAAAATGCTAAGTATGCATATGTAGTTTTAACTCAAGTTCTCACTTCTTGGCTATGAATCAATGTAAATGAATTTTCGAATGAATGAATGAATCAAATGATCAATATAGGGGAATCTATTTATAGACTTCCAATAGTCTTTAGGTAATAGGTGTAACTCTTCACAATAAGTTTATTTTCCCAAAAGTTGCAACCTTTAGAAATAAACAACTATTCACAAAAGGTATGTCTTTTAAATTAACACAATAATTCTAAAAGACACAACCTTTGGATAATCAATTATTCACCAAAAGATATGTCTCTCAAATTAATACAATAATTCTAAGAGACACAACTTTTGAAATAATCAATTATTCACCAAAAACATGACATTTCATGTCAAGCCACAATCCATCACTATTACCATTATAAATACATTCAACAATGTATTTATCCACACATTAAATGACCAACTTTAATATTAATTTTTCATTCACCCAAAATTTGGTTTTAAGAAATCAAATCAACTAAATCCATTTACGCAAAACGGATTATAAAATTGTCACTTAATATTTTATAAAATGTGGTCAAAACTAACATTTTCCAACAATTGCAACATAAATATTATTGAAAGCAAGTGTAGAAGAAATATGTTACTGCAATTAATGGAATGATTTTCACTTCCATACTTCATGTGGGTGTTTTCTTATTAAGGCCACTACAAATTCAATTGATTTCATGAGACGATGATGTTATTAACGTTAGTTGTATATCATGTTAGTGAATATATTTTATCGTTAAATATATATATATATATATATATATATATATTCAATCTTCTTCAATCTTCAAATTACAAAGACAGAATCAAGAAAGTAAGACAAAAATCTTCAATTTTCAAAATTTCTAAAAATCTTCAATCTTCAAAATTTCTTCACAATCTTCAATAAATTGATTAAGAAAGACGAATCAAGAAAAGTAGGAAGAAATATACATAAATTAAAAAAACTTCAATCTTCAAACCATGATATCATTGAATAGACAAATTGTTGGATTTCTATTGAAAATCTTCAAATTACAAAAACAAATCAAGAATCAAGAAAGTAAGAAGAAATATACATCAAAATTTATTCACAATCTTTAAACTATGATATCATTGAGTAGTTGGATTTCTATTGACAATCTTCAAATTACAAAAACGAATCAAGATTCAAGAAAGTAAGAAGAAATATACATAAATTACCATCTTCAAATTTTCAAAAGTCCAAAATTTCACAATCTCACAATAAATTTTGAGAATTGATTTATATATAAAATAAGATTAAGAAATCTCACAATAAATTTTGAGAATTGATTTATATATAAAATAAGATTAAGAATGTAGGGTCAAAATTAAGTTTTAAAATGAATGAATGAGATTAAAAGAAAAATGTAGAATGAATGAGCATTCAATAATTTTGAAATAAAAGGGTTTTGAGGAGGCAACGAATTAGCGCTGCTAAAAAATGTTTGCAAGTATATATTATAAAGATATCACAATTTTCTCACGGGAGGGACTATCAACACCCCAAAATATGTTATACACACCCCAATTGTTATACACACCCCACTAAAATTTAAAAATATATTTAAAATACTAAACACACTCCATTTTTTTTCCTATCATACCCTTCTTCATTCAAAATCTTTTTTTTACTGAACACACCCCATTAACCTTTTCTCCTTTACAAACAAAACTAAAAAAAAATAAAAAAATTGGGATTTATAGAATTTTTTATATTTAGGGTTTATAGAAATTTTGATACTTTTGAATTGTTTAGATGATTTGAAATGATAATATTGTAAACATCTCGTTGTTGAAGATATTGTGTAAAGATTGCATAAAGAAAATGAGTTGGATATGCTAAAATGTTGTTTTGAGTCTTGTTTTTGCGCCATTTTGCTGTTGTGTTTGCTGCTGTATCGAAAGTGTTCGGCCAGTAACTCATGTACAAACAAAGATGTGTTCGGCCAGTAACTCATGTACACTCAATGATCTGTTCGGCCAATAACTCATGTGCACCTTAAGAGATGTTCGGCCACTCTGGCCGTACGCCACTTGACCAAAAAAAAATTAAAAAAATTATGTTCGGCCGGAATTGGCCGTACACCCATTGATGTGTTCGGCCAATAACTCATGTACGCTCAACAATCTGTTCGGCCAATAACTCATGTGCGTCTTCAGGGATGTTCGGCCAGAGAGTGGCCGTACGCAACTTGACCAAAAAAATTTGGAAAAATTATGTTCGGCCAAAATTGGCCGTACACCCATTGATGTGTTCGGCCATTCCGACCGTACATACATTGATGTGTTCGGCCACGATTCTGGCCGAACATATCGTCGAATGGTAAACTCAAAATCTGTATATACCGTAAAAAAGTTTAAAAAATATTAAATTTGGAGGATTTATGCATGAAGTAAAAGTAAAAAAATGTTTGAATGAAGATTAAATGATTGGAAAGTTAAAGAATTAGCATATGGGGTATGTTTATAATTATTAGGGATGTGTTTATATTTTTAAAAAAATTTAAAGGACATTTTAGTAAATGCATTTATGTCTATTTTTGTCTAAATTTTTTTGGGTATGTATAACACAATATGGGGTGTTGATAGCCCCTCCCTTTTCTCACCTTATTATCCTGCTTCAAATCCGCCAAAGTAAACCGAATTAAACCCCCAATCACTTCAACACAGTGATTTACTTTTGAATCTCCACTTGTTAATCGCCCTCTACCCATGGCCCCACCGCCCCTCACAGGTGTTACTCTCCCCTTTTGCATGCCTGCTGCATCACCCTCTTCCTCAATATATGCTTCTTTGTTTCTTCCACACATGAATATCGCAAACCCCCTTTTGAGCATTTCAGGCTATGGCTTTTTCTGGGTTTCTTTTTCGTCTGGTTTTGGTACTGCTTGTGGTGGTGACTTTTGACGGCGCCGCTGCCCACGGAGGAAGGCGGTGGGATCCAATTATCCGATGGCCGACGGACCGTAGTGACACGGATGAGAGCGGCACCACTTGGGCGGTGCTTGTGGCCGGTTCGAATGGATTTGGGAATTATCGCCATCAGGTGAATTAATTGTGAAATATTTCAAGTTCTTTTTGAGTTGGATTTGGGAATTCCTTTATGAGTGTTGAATTTTTAGTTTAAGTTAACGTTTTAGTGATTTTTCAATAACCCTGATTTCTGTGGAGTTGTTATTGGAATGAGATCTGCATGTTTGCCATTTGTTCTTATAATTCAATAGTAGCAGTTGATTTGGGCATATAATTTAAAAGCTTTGTGAAATGATACTAGCTCATTGTTTGTATATAGTAATTATTTAATAATTGAAATACGCAGGTGAGTTGTATGATTGTTGTAAATAGAATTTGAGTGACGAAGTTTGAATGTCTCAACATTTGCATCTTATTAGCAATTGAATTTACGTACTGTTAGACAAAATGCCTAAGGGGATATTTTTTGTTCGATTTTCAATTAACGAACACTGTTCATTAGCATTCATAGAACTATCAGTATGAGATAAAATCAATTAATATTGATCATGATTATGTTCACTTTGGAATTACAGATGCTGGAGATTGGTTTTAGATATATTTCCTCACACCTTGATTTGATAATGTTTACAAATTTAACGTGTTTGGATGATAGGCTGATGTTTGCCATGCGTACCAAGTACTTAAAAGGGGAGGCATCCAAGAGGAGAATATTGTAGTTTTCATGTATGATGATATTGCAATGAGTGAACTGAATCCAAGAAAAGGAGTTCTGATCAACCATCCATCGGGTCCAGATGTCTATGCAGGTGTTCCGAAGGTAACACTGAATGTTCTGTACTTTGGACACTCTAATTAATTTAGCAATCGTTATCTTTCTTTTGCTGTTAGAAAATGCTTAAATGATCAGATTTTATATTCTATAAAGAAGTGTGAAAAAAAAAAAAAAAGAAGCTTGAATTGGTTCTTCTAGATATGTATAGGAAGTAAAATAATTTCTTGATTATTAGAATCGTCGAACTCCAGCTTCTCGTGCTAATACCAATTTTAGTCTAGCATTTGTATAGATTGTGTGAAGCTTCAAGCATGTAAGCCCGAAGCATGGTTTTAAACTCCGGGAATTTTTTGTCAATTTCCAGCTTCTTGATTCAAAATGTGCAACATCTAATTTCCTGTTAATTTATTTTCAGGAAGCTCTTTATTTCTTGTTTTTACTATAAACCAGGCAAGACTACATAATGATCTTGCTACTAAATAAAATTTTGTTCATCATTTAATAAAATGCACTGTGTAATACAATAAAAAATGATTGATTGTTCCTAATACAGGTTGCTCTGTTTTGGAATAGTATTAGGATTTATCTTTTTTTGTTTCCTTGTCTAAAATATTGGACGAGTGTCGAGGGCTGTTGATTTGCAGTCGTCTTCTTTTAACTGTCAACTACACGAATGCGAGTATCTTGTAGCACCAGCGAGATGGGCTTTATTAATGTGTTACACATGAGTTAACTTTTCTGCTCAAGGATATAAATGTCGGAAGATATTTTGTGTATTTGTAACTAGTAAGCTATGATTATTTGTTAATGTTTATTGAATATATCGTTGTGGCTCGTTGTTTAAGGACTACACTGGTGAACAAGTGACTGCATCGAATTTGTATGCTGTGATTCTGGGCGACAAAGACTCTCTAAAAGGTGGAAGTGGGAAAGTCGTAGATAGCAAGCCTGGTGACAGGATATTCATATACTATTCAGATCATGGTGGGCCAGGAGTGCTCGGTCGGTTGATTGCTTCTATCTTTAAAGCCATTTTTACAATTCATCTATTTTTAGGACATTGGTCTCATATCTTCATATCTCATGTCCTTTTGGCCTATTTTGTTCAACGGGATTAACTCCTCGTTTTTCATTTCAGGGATGCCAAATATGCCTTATGTTTATGCAAAAGATTTCATTGATGTTCTTAAAAAGAAGCACTCGTCCGGCACCTACAAAGAGATGGTAAGAGGTTTCTCTTCTGCAGATCACGTGTTTCTTGATAGTTTTGTCTAGCTTTATTAAGATTTGACATGTATAGCTTTGATGTCTCTGCAAATAGTTAAGGGTAAATTGGAAAAAATGCCCACTAACTTTGCAATTATACGAAAATGCTCACTAACTTCGCAATTATAAGAAAAAGTCTTTTAATTTTATAAGTTATTGGGCGCTTTTCGTCATGTTTTTTTTCTGACGTTACTTATCCTTAAGAGCCACCTCTTAGTCTACCGGTTTAGTAACTGAATATATCCGGTCACGGGACTTTTTTTCAACTTTTTTGAAGTTAAAAGGCATTTTTGAATAATTGTAAAGTTAGTGTGCATTTTCATGACAAGTCCAAACTCATTGGGCATATTTTTCAATATACCAATTAGTTAATGATATTTGATACTTGTTGTGGATTTTGTAGGTTATATATATCGAAGCATGTGAGGCTGGAAGTATGTTTGAAGGTATGATGCCCGAAGATTTGGACATTTATGTGACAACAGCGTCAAATGCGGAAGAGAGTAGCTGGGGAACATACTGTCCGGGGACGGATCCTTCGCCACCTTCAGAGTACCTGACGTGTTTGGGAGATCTGTATAGTGTTGCTTGGATGGAGGACAGGTACATTAGATCTATTCGCTTATTAAGGATTTTCGGTTGTTGTCTTTGAATTTTGACTTGCTTAATTTGCGTAATTGATAATAACCTCTACCCATCTCATAATTTTCGACAATTGGAGTCCTTTGTTGATCTGGTAAAAGCACCTTCTGTTGAGCCAATGTTTCACTGCACTAATAAGTTATAGGGATTATATTTTTTAGGCCAGTAATTTTACACATTTTTTATTTTGGTCAAGGTCGTTTTCACTTTTTGAAATTGGTACTGTACGTGGTAAACTATACTGAAATGATGAACAATGATGCAGTGATTGGCTGTGTTATCCATAGTAGTCGGTCACTGGACGAAAAAGCTGAATATGGTATTGTTACCGGAAAATTAAAAAAATGCATAAAGTTACTGACTATAAAAATATAAACCCTAAATTATATATCTTCGGCATATCTGTTCGTGACCAAATCCTGCACAATGGCATAATTTGTATCACAGCATAAATTATGACCTTAAATTGTTGCATATTATCAATTTTGAAAGTCCAGGCATTTGTAATCAGCCTCTTGCATTTTCTCATATTTATATTCGTATCCGTCTGCAGTGAGTCTCACAACCTCAAAAGAGAAACTGTAGAGCAGCAATACCAGCAGGTGCTCATCCAAATTTAATTACTAATTTTTATTCATTGCATATAAACAACCATGACATACACCTTTCCTTCACTATATTTGTTGTAAACGGTAGCTTCATGCATGCATCTAGGTGAAGACACGAACTTCCAACTACAACAGCTATAATTCTGGATCTCATGTTATGGAGTACGGCAACAAGAGCATCAAATCCGATAAGCTCTCCCTTTACCTTGGTTTTGATCCTGCTACCGAAAACCTTCCTCCTAACAGAATAGACTCCAAAGATCACATGGGCCTCATCAACCAAAGGGATGCCGACCTTGTATTTCTGTGGGAAAGGGTTAGTTGATATTTTCTTCAATTTTATTTCTCTCTCGTGTCTTTTAGTTGCAAGCATTAGGTCCGTATTTTTTTAATGGGTATCATTTTTGGTCCCTAAATTTTAACACAGCTTTTTCAAGTTTTGGTCCCCCCCCCCCCATTAAACTTACTATCAAGTGTGATCCTTGAAGTACACTTTAGTTGTCCCACCTTAGTTGACCATCTGTCGACTAATGGAATCAATTATTTATGGGGTGCTAAATGTAATCAATATTTTTAAATAATTGCATTTACATTGGCACCCTAACTCTTCCATCAATCAAGGAATGGTCCTCTTTAACGGTGGGATCAAATGTGAGTAAAATATACATCTAGGATCATATTTGATAGTGAGTTTTTAGTGGACCAAAACTGAAAAAAGGTGAGCTTTAGGGACTATATCACCCTTTTTTTCGATAGTAGAGTCTAATTAATGCATGTATTGCACAGTATAAGAAGTCGGCGGAGGATGCAGAAACGAAAGCCGAAGTACTAAAGTTGGTAACCGATACAATGCTGCACAGGGAACGCGTGGATGGCAGCATAAACATTATCGGGTTGTTTTTATTTGGTCCGGAAAAGGCCACGTCTCTTCTGAAATCCGTACGAGGTCATGGATTGCCCCTTGCGGACGACTGGGATTGCTTAAAATCAATGGTTAGGTTCCCTCTCTATCATTTTTTATTTTGCTAGTTTATGCAGTTGCATGTTTATCAAAAGTACCAAGAACAGACAAAAGTATCACGTCTCATACACATGGCATTTTTGTACAAGTTTTTGTGATATATATATATATATACATGTGAGTGTGTCATTCTAATCACGTGGAATCGATACACATAATTAGGTTCGGTTATTTGAAGCGCATTGTGGCTCGTTGACCCAGTACGGCATGAAACACATGCGCTCGTTTGCAAACATATGCAATCACGGTGTGTCTCGACCCGACATGGAGGAAGCTTGTGTGGCTGCATGTGGTGGGCATCATAACTTGGGCACATGGAGTCCTTTTATAATGGGTTATAGTGCCTAGCCTAACCAGCTATGTAAATATGCATCTGCTATTATGTGTGTTTGCATTTGCATTTGCATTGCAAACGTACTTGAAGTGCTTTAAAATAAATGCGAATCTTCCTCTTTTGTACTCCCTCCATCCCAGGGAAAGCTCTCCATGAGCTCTGGGCACAGAGGTTAAGAAATATCAATATAATAAGTAGATGTATTAGGGGTGATGTGATTGAGAGGGAAAAATATAATGAAATGTGAGGAGGAATAGTTACAAAAAAAGGGATGGGTAGCTTTCTCTGGGATGGACGAAAAAAGAAAATTTGGTAGCTTTCCCTGGGATGGAGGGAGCTAGTAATTTAGAAAAATAATGTAAAATAAACTTTTTTCTCAAAAAATTAAAATAAATAGAATAACTGATTTGTTTCTAAAATTGTAGGATTGAATTTAGATTTCAAAATTCCAAATTTGTTTTTTAAATCCCAATTTTTTATTTTTTTTTCAAGTAATCTGATGACTTGTTCATAAATATAGACCGAATTGTTTGGAGGTGTTCATAAATAACTGGAATTGTTACTTAAAGTGTTCGAACAACTCCATCTAAATATAATATCAATGTGTTCGTAAAATAGAGGTTGTATATGTAACCAAGGATGAAAAATCGTTATCATAATAAATATTAATATATTGTTGGATATATCGAAATTGCACCCATTGATATATATTGCCAAAAAAATTATTAAATATACTTCTTCCGTTCCAATATGACTTCTCCACATATTTTTTATTTATTTTTTTGAGCAAATGAACATGATTTTTAAGAAAAATGAATTTAGTGGTTAGTGAGGTAGAATGAATTTAGTGGTCAGTGAGGTAGGATAAATAAAGGATTTAGGTGATTTAGTGAGGTATAAAGTAAAATGTAGATGAAAATGAGTGATAATTTGAAAAATTAAATATTGTCGTGAGGGTATTAATTTTATGGGGGTATTTCCACATTGAGAGTGCAAGTAATCTTGGGACGTTCAAATAAGAAAAGTGTACGTGCAAGTAATCACGAGACGGAGTACATAATAAAGTACATTTAATATCAAAATGATGAACTATGCGGTTCAAATATAGTAGACGAAATGACATCTTTGTTCAAACAACATTGATACTAATTCATCACATTAGAGAGATTTAGATATAGTTATATATCCGTCATTCATATATTTAAAAAATTACTAAATATATTAAGTGAATTGAGAATATATTCTCTTGCACCATTAAAAATAAAATAAAAAGTACTCCCTCTGTCTCACTATAAGTTTTCCACTTTCTTTTTTTTGACGTTCCATAATAAGTTTTTCATTCCATTTTTTACAAATTATTTTCCCTCTCTCAATCACATCACTTATATTTTATCATATTTCATCTCATACTAATCTATTATTTTCTCTCTCACCATCACACCATTTGTACTACATCTATTATTTTTATCTAGGGTTGGCAATGGGACGGGTAAAAACCCGGACCCGCATGAAACCGGCCAGTATGGGACGGGTAAATACCCGGTCAAATGGGTTTCGGGGCGGGTAAATACCTGGTCAACGAAAACCCGCCGGGTATGGGACGGGTAATGGGATTGTGTATACCCGACCCGCATATATATATATATATATATATATATAATAATTAAAAAATATAATATATATATATATATATGAATATAATAAATATATATTAAAAAAACTTTATAAATTCTAATTTTAGAGTTTACACAGTAACAGAACATACACACGCTCATATGCTTTCTGCCTTTCTAATTCGAGGAAGAAGACGTACATGAATAATTATCTATCAACGGGTATTGAGAATTGAGATATTAATTGTGTTATGCATTTGATTTTATTAGGATACGCTCATATGCTTTCTGCCTTTCTAATTCGAGGAAGAAGACGTACATGAATAATTATCTATCAACGAGTATTGAGAATTGAGATATTAATTGTGTTATGCATTTGATTTTATTAGGATAATTTTGCATTGAACAATATGTATGTTTTTTAAGATTTTATGTTGGAATTGATGTTTTATTGTGATTATAAGAGCCGATTTTAAATGTGCTATTTTATTTAAATAACAATTTAAAAAAAAAAAGATGGCGGGGCGGGGTCGGGTTTACCCGCCGGGTTCGCGGGACGGGGCGGGACGGGTTTTCACGGGTTTTGAGGCGGGGCGGGTAACGGGTATATTTTTTTTTGGCGGGGCGGGTCCTGGGACAGGTCATACCCGTCCCATACCCGCCCCGTTGCCAACCCTAATTTTATCATATTCCTAAATCTAAACACCCAAAAGAAATGGAAAACTTACTCCGGGACGGAGGGAGTATAATTTAATACACATAAAAATAAAATTCTAAATAAAGTAGCGATTTTTTCAGATTTTGCGATATCGTGCGATATTTTCCGATTCCTGTCTAATTTTACACTGCGGTTAAACGATATTGACATCGATATTTTGTGATATATTCGCAATACTTGAAAAAATACATTAGATCAAATTATCCATGTCAAAGTCTTGTATGTACTCAAGTACACTTGAGTAGACTTTGTTTAGTCAAATGTTGACCGGTCAACGGTCAAACTTTGACTCTTTTTTTTTTAATTTTTTTTTTTGAAAAAGTGTATGTTATTATAACTAAAAAGTGTATCTTTGTTTTTTTAATTAAAAGTGTATGTTACTATATTGAAAAGTGCAACATTGTTTTTAATGAAAAGTGTATGTTATTATAACTGAAAAGTGTATGATATTATAACTGAAAAATGTATGACCTATTAATGAAAAGTGTATGATATTATAACTGCAAAGTGTATGATCTATTAATGAAAAGTGTATGTTATATTAATGAAAAATGTATGTTATTATAACTGCAAAGTGTATGAACTATTTAATGAAAAGTGTATGTTATTATACATTAATGAAAAATGTATGTTATTATAATTGAAAAATGTATGATATTATAATTGAAAAGTGTATGCTAATGATACACCTTTTGGTTATTTGTACTTGCACTTTCATAATTTAGAAAAATTGGTGCTAAATTTTTTTTAAAAAAATTATTATTAATTTTACACGTTTTATTATTTTTTTACTTACACTTTTGTTACTATTAATGATATTATCAGTACTTGCACTTTTTAAATTGACATTTTGGTTATTAGTACTTGCACTTTTTAAATTGACATTTTGATTATTAGTACTTGTACTTTTATAATTTAGATAAACGCTTCCTAATTTTTTTTTAAAATTTGTTATTAATTTCACATATTTTATTATTTAATCTTGCAATTTTATGAATATTAAGATACACCATTTGGTTATTAAATCTTGCACTTTTATAATCTAGATAAACTGTTTCTAATTTTTTAAAAAAAAATTGTTATTAATTTAACACATTTCATTATTTAATCTTGCACTTTTATGACTATCAATGATACACCTTTTGGTTATTAACTTTTATAATCTGCTAAAATATTTATTAGGTGCGAAAATAAAAAGGTGATAAAATAAAACATTTTATTATTTAATCTTGCACTTTTATGACTATCAATGATACACCTTGGTAAAAAATTCAGGGAGCGACCACTAGGCTGTAATGACAGCTAGTTAAATATGCTTGAAATATTCTATTTATGCGCATGTGACCGGTTTGCAAGTGGACTCAAGTACACCGTGTACTTGAGTACACAACAGCCCTACACATTATCCATATCACAATATTCAAATTTACGATATATATCCGTGACATTTCGCGATATTTTCATCATTTCATATAAACCTCAATCTTTATTAGTATAAGAGTGACAGAGTGTCACATCCCAATTTTCAAAATAAGAGATTTCTCGAATGATAATTTATTGTTGAATTTTATTATGCTCACTAGTGCAAAACCCGCATATTACGCGGGATCGTAAAAAAATTATTATGTAGTAGAAGCAAAGGAAAGAATAATAAAAAGGAAATTTTAAAAATAATTTTAAAAATGAAAATTAATATTATACATAAAATTATTATTTAGAAAATTTAAACTGATGAAGAAGTTAAGAGGAGAGAGAATAGTTTTAAAAATGAAAAATAATATTATAAATAAAATTATAATTATTTAGAAAATTTAAACGGATAAAGAAGTTAGGAGGAGAGAGAATGGATGAGAAAGAAAGAGAAAAATATTTTAAAAAAAATAAAAATTACAGGAATTAAGAGTTTTAAAAGAAAGCTTTTAAAGAAGACACATAATCAAGATCAGATTCAAAATTAGTATATAAGGAAATACTTCTTTTTTTGAAATAATATTATTCGCATTACTTTATTTTCACCTTTCAACTATCACTTATTACTTAATTTGTCATTCATTTTATTCATAAACAATTATTTTATTTATAAACGTACCTCACAATACCTCATTATATTCACAATATATCTACTTTATGCATAAATGACTCAATATCCATTTAAATATGTGCTTGGAGAAATGAGCATAATGAATTTGAATGGAGGGAATACTTGATAAATAGCAAAACACTAAAGATTTCATAGCGCCCGACATCCATCGCCTATTCCCGTCATTAGTTTATCAAAAACCTAAAAATGTTAAATGTTGGGGGTGAGTATACAAGCACACTCAGTGAGGTCTAACTTTTTAGATTTAAATATCAAATATTAATGCAAACATGAGTACATCACATACTTTAATCCCGTCTCGTGTAATTTGCCATAAAACACTGTGGGCTTTTCCAAGACCGTTTCATAATGACCTCGACAATCTCGAAGACAACTTATACGGTCCCAGACCTATGTGATGGTCCCCGACTTTTAGGTTTCATAGCATGAAATACATGCAATAGACACATTCAACATATCAAGTAAAATATTTAAGGGATTAAAGTTTTTTTAGTCCTTTAAGTTGGACTAATTTTGAATTTGGTTCTGATGGAATACACATTTTGATTTTGGTTCCATAAATTGGCCTAAATTTTGAATTCAATCCAATTACTACCATTTCAGGTAAATGAACCGGTCAAATTCTTAGCTCGCGTGCAATTCAAATCAACCGTGAATTTTGCTCATGTGCAGAAAAATGCAGAAAAAATGGATTTGATTGGTTCATTTACCTGTTAATTGGGTTGAATTCAAAATTTAGGTCAACTTATGGGACCAAAATTAAAATTTGTATTTCATCAGGACCAAATTCAAAATTAGTCCAACTTAAAGAACTAAAAAAAACTTTAATCCCAATATTTAACAATGAACAACTTTCTCTACTAACCACTGTCACTACAAAAAACGCGAGCTATAGGGACGGACAAATGCCGACGGATTATAGTCCGTCGGCATTGCCGACGGATATGCTGACGGAATGCCGACGGATTGAAAAGTCAACATAAATGCTGACGGAATTCGGTTCCGTCAGCATTTACCGAGGGAAATGCTGACGGATTTCCGTTCCGTCGGCATTTACCGAGGGAAAATGCCGACGGATATTTTGAAAAGCGTATGCCGACGGATAATCCGTCGGCATATGACACGTTGAATCCGCACCGCCTCGTTTTCCAAAAAGGTAACGGTTACCATAAATATAGGGCGGTTAGCGAGGGAAATGCCGACGGAATATCCGTCGGCATTTGTTTTTTTTTTTTTATATAAGGGCCTGATATCAGAATGTTTGGCGAAAAAAAAAAAGAGGGGAGTGCGTGAGCGAGGATTCGGTGGGGAAGACGAGGACGAGGACGAGGCTATTGAAGCAAATTTCTCCGATTACATCGATACGGTACGTTTTCTTAATTAGTTTTATTACTTAGTTTTAATACTTATATATGTTTATGCATGAATATATGTAAATATGAATAATTTAATGTTGATTTGCATGTTATATTGATTTAGTTAGTTGTTAAAATATTATGATCATGTTAGTATGTATGTTAGTTAATTTAATTTGTTGATTAAGAATAATTTTGATAGAGTTGTTTTTTAAGGTTAATTTACTACTTAATTGTTATATGTATACATTAATCAATTGTTATATAGTTAATTACTAGTTTAATTTAATGGTGTAATTTTGATATAGAATATTTTTAATGTAGGTAGTGCATGTTTCAATCAATTGTTTAAATTAGTTTAGATATAGTGGTTCGACCGTTGGATCACGTTGTAATTAGGAATATGTTGATTAAATTAGGAATACGCTATATTAGTAAAAAATTTAAATTAGGAATATGTTCATTAAATTGATAATTATTGACCCAATTAGAAAATTATTATTTTAATTAGTTTTAGGTTTGTTAATTTAGGAATATATATGTTCAATTTTTTATTATTGATTAAGTTAGGTAGAAAAATAATAATTAAATTAGGTTATTGTTGATTAAATTAGGAATATGTTGATTAATTAAATTAGGAATATGCTATATTAGTAAAAAATTTAAATTAGGAATATGTTCATTAAATTGATAATTAGAAAACTCCAATTAGAAAAGTATTATTTTAATTATGTTTAGATTTGTTAATTTAGGAATATGTTAATTTAGAAATATTTTTAATTTAGGTGATGCATGTTTCAATCAATTGTTTAAATTATTAGTTAATTAGATGGTTCGACGGTGGTATCACGTTGTAATTAGGTCATATATATATTGTTTTGATTTAAATTAGGAATATGTTGATTAAATTAGTAATTGATTAAATTAGGAATATGTTATATTTGTAAAATTTTTAAATTAGCAATATGTTCATTAAATTGATAATTAGTAAAATTATGTATTTTTTATTGATTGAAACAGATGAGTGAACAAGTACCGAATCCGGGTTCTGGTTCTGGTTCACGTAGGCCATCTGGGTCACGTGCAAGGAGGGCTCGGGGTCAATCAGTACCTGTGACGGCTCCTCCTCCTCCTCCTGTGGCAGTGTCGCCGCCGCCGCCGACTACGATGTCGGTTGGTTCGTCATCCTCTTCTCGTCAGCATCCTGTTCGAGACACAAGGCAACCCGTTGATATCGTTTCAGGAAGGTAAGTCAATAATTCTAATGTTTAACAGTATTCAATAACGATTAACTTTATTTATTTATTTATAATGTGTTAGTTTATAAATTTGTTAATAATTTTACAGGTTGAATCCGGGTAATGAGGTGTCCAGGATCTGCGCACGATCCTTTAAGGCGTGTAAGATTTCTAAGGGTGCTATCACTTGGTCGATGGTGCCACAATCTAAAAAGGATGAATATTTCGAGGAGTTCCAGGTATATAATTACAATAATTAAAGTTTATTAAATAACTAATTATACATATTATTTGATAAATATGTTGAATATTTTTACAGAAAAAGGCCCGTTGGGATACGTCGATCTACTCGGACGACGCTATTTACGAAAAGTGGTACGGTCTTTGTTCTACTCGGTACTCGAACATGATGTACGACTGGAGAACGGCCTGGCGTGATGAAGATAAAAATCTTGTTCTGGGGAAGGAGGATGATGTTGACCTGTGGGAGTCGTTGGTTGAGAAGTGGTTGGACCCGGCTTACCAAGAGAAGTGTGAGAAAGCTCGGGCCAACCGCAGAACCGACGTTGGAGGCGGGATGGCAGTGCATCGGGGGGGAGCTCGGTCCGTCCTCGAGCAATCACTTGCTCTCGTAAGTTTTATTTAATTATTTAAAAATTAAATAATTATAGTTAATTATTTTATATTAGTTATCTAAATTAATTTGTATATGTTTATTTGTTACGTAATAGGAGCGGGAGACTGGACGTCCCCACACCCACTTGGATCGGCTGAGCCTTCTTCATCCGTTTAATGCCGATACACAGACGTCCACCTACGGGCGCACTACTGACCTCCACGTAAGTTTAATTAAATTTATGTATTAATTACATTATATATATATAGATAATTAAATTAATTATAATTTTTTAATGATGTAGTTGAGCGTCCGACAGAGGATTCAAGAGGCCGAGACGCAAGCCGCGACTACTGCTGAATCCGGAAGCAGCGGCACCCTTCCGGTTATTGACGTGGACCAGCTTTACCTTGACGTTGCCCCGACCTCCAAGGGAAGGGTCCTTGGCCTTGGTGGGATGAGCAACGCCGTGAGGACACCAAGTGGTCGGTCGGCCCGGAGTGCATCGCAGCCGTCCGTATCCTCCACTGCCGTCCCGGATCCGAACGTCATGGCAACGTTCGAGAACTACTTCCGCCCTTGGAGTGCCAATGCGGGTCGGACGTTGGGGATGTCTGCTGAGCAGATCGAGGCCATTTATCAACAGACGATGGGGCAAGCACCGCCAGCTCCAGCTCCAGATGCAGGTCAAGATGCAGGTCAGACCGATGGTGACGAGGTCAACTTGAATGATGATATGGACCGATTTTTTAACGATTATACTGGCAACTTTCCTGGTTGAACAATTTAATTTTGTGTTGAACTAATTTATTTTTCTGTTGAACTTATTTAATTTTCTGTTGAACTTATTTACTTTTCTGTTGAACTTATTTATTTTTATGTATATATTTATCTTTATGTTGAAATATATGTTGAACTATATATTGCAGTTTATTTGTGTAGTTTGTTGGTGTATAGATGAAAATAGGGTGCATTCATTTGTTTCATTGAGTACAAAATAATCTCATTTAGAGTGCATTCTAGATAGATTTAAACCACTTGAAGGTGGAAGTGAATTTTAGTACAAAATAGCCTCATATAGAGTGCATTATACATATATTTAACCAAACCACTTGAAGGTGGTAGATGCAACCATGACAACTAGCACAATCAAAATGATTTTGTTCACTTTGATTAAATCCTTGATTTCTTCAGCCAAATTCTTGATCTCTGTAACCAATTTCTTCATCTCTTGAGTCATTTTCTTCATGTCTTCAGTTTCTTGGTCACTTTGATTAGATCCTTGATTCTTGTCAACAACACACTTTTCTAGAGTATCAGCCCATACAAAGAAACCACATCCACCACCATCACTTTGGGAGTCAGGACAATTATGAAATATCCTCCCTTTACTTCTAGGTTGTTTAGAAGCATATGTACGACATGCCTTTCCACAATAACAAACAAGGCCTTGCTGAAATCGAATAGAAGATGAAGAAGACATGATATTTCTTTGCAAAAAATAGAATATGGTGTGTGTGAGCTTTGTGTTGCTATATATACAAAAAATTGAATTAAATAAAAAAAAAAAAAACGGCCAATATGCCGACGGAATATATTTTTCGTCGGTATTCACAATTTGGTACATACTGACGGATATTCTGTCGGCATTTATCTTTGCCGACGGATATTTGGGCGGGAGAAATGCCGACGGAAAGATAGGTCCGTCGGCATTTCCGTCGGGAAATATTCCCCAAAACTTACTGCTGCCTAATTTTTTTTCCACTTCACTTTCGTATTGCAAATTTACACCAAAACTTTATACTGCGAAATTTTTTATGCTCATGCTCGGGTATTCAGAAACATCAAATTACGGTACATTTTCTACCATTTTTAATTTACTGTATATATAAAATTCAATATAATGTAATTACATGTTTTATATATATCATAAGTTTTGCGTGAATTTATTATAAGAGTAGTCGTTAGTAATGTGTTGCTCCACTTAAATGTTTAGCAGATGGATTTGCCTGACCGTCGTTGGATGTATTGTACTCCTAGAATGATTAGAGGAAATGTGAATGTGGAATTTTATAATGAACTCGTGTTATTTGTTGAATTTGCAAAAAGCCAGCCATATTACATGAGTGGAAATTGCATTAGGTGTCCGTGTAATGCTAAGAAATGTCAGAATAAGCAATATAAAGAGATTGATGAGGTCCTAGTACATATTGTGAAGAATGGTTTCGTTGATAATTATTATAATTGGACTAGTCATGGCGAAACACGTTGGCCTTATAGATTTGATGAAGTGTTTTACTATTACACTGTTGGAATCTATCAACAAGAAGCAAATTTCGATCATGTTGGCACTAGTAACGAGGTAGAACAACGGTTTGGGGACGAAGAACAACAGTTTGGGGACGAAGAACAACAGTTTGGGGACGAAGAACAACAATTTGGGGACGAAGAACAACAGTTTGGGGACGAAGAACCGAATATGTATCAAACAATGATCAGGGAAGCTGGGTTTTCAAACATGGAAGAGGAGCCGACGAATGAGGCATTTCGGTTTTATGAGATGCTCAAATTAGTCGAAGAAGATTTATATCCGGGTTGTGAATCCCACTCACAGTTGTCATTTAATGCACGACTCATGAACATTAAGACCGAGAACAAGCTTTCTAACAGGGCATATGAGCAAGTGACACAGTTATGCAGTGAAATTTGTCCTCAAAATAATAAGGTGCCTACGACGTTTCATCAAAGCAAACAAATGTTGAAGAATGTTGGTTTGCCGGTTGAGAAGATTGATTGTTGTGTGAATGGTTGCATGTTATATTGGGGTGACGAAGATAGCAGTCTGAATATGTGTAGATTGTGTGGCCATCCCCGGTACAAAGAGGCACGTCGAAAGGGACCTGGTGGTCAATCGAAGAAGACAAAGAAGAAAGTGCCATATAAGAAGATGTACTACCTTCCTATCATTCCCCGTTTGATGAGATTATATCAATCAAGTGCCACTGCACAACACATGACGTGGCATGCTACAGATTCCTCTTCGGCTGAGTCGAGGGAGATGCGACATCCGGCAGACTCAGAGGCCTGGAAACATCTTGACAACGTGTTTCCAAATTTTGGTTGTGAACCGAGGAATGTGAGATTAGGTTTGTGTACTGATGGTTTTGCACCGTTTGGGATGCATGGGAAGCAGTATTCTTTGTGGCCGGTGATACTGACTCCATATAATCTTCCTCCGTGGATGTGCATGAAACCTCAAACAATGTTTCTGACTATATTGGTGCCTGGACCAACGAATCCAAAGGACAAACTGGATGTTTATCTCCAACCTCTTATAAAAGACTTGATCTTCTTATGGGAGAATGGAGTCCAAACATACGATGTTTTTAGAAAGCAGAACTTCACGATGCGTGCTGCTCTTTTATGGACCATTAGCGACTTTCCTGCATATGGTATGTTGTCCGGGTGGAGTACGGCCGGAAAGAAAGCATGTCCGTATTGTATGGAGAATTCTGAAGCTTTCAGTCTCCCGGTGAGTAGAAAAGTTTCATGGTTCGATAATCACCGTAGGTTCTTACCTCAAGGTCACCCGTTTCGAAGAAATAAGAAGAACTTCGTAAAAAACAGAGCAGTCACAAACAATCGACCTCCACTACGAGATGGTATTTTATACATTTATTTAATAATCGAGTACTAAACGTATATTTATCTATTGCTTTTAGTGTCACTTATAATTTACTCTCCGTACAGGACGTAGGTTGTTATATGAGGTTCAAGTGACGGGGTTGAAAAAAAGTACTGAGGAAAATGCAGCGGAACACAACAGAGGAATTGAGGGTGGTTGGAACAAAAGGAGTATTTTTTGGGACTTACCATACTGGAGTTCACTATTGATACGACACAATTTGGATGTGATGCACATTGAAAAGAATGTGTTTGACAATGTGTTCCACACAATCATGAACACGGAAGGCAAGACGAAAGACACTCCAAAGTCTCGGGAGGATTTGGACACTCTTTGTCGCCGTCCAGAGTTGAAAAAGGATGAGCGTACAGGTAAATTTCCAAAGGCTAGCTACACACTGGATAAGCCACAAAAACAAAGATTGTGTAGGTGGATAAAGGAGTTGAACTTTCCGGACGGCTACGTGTCGAACTTGAGTCGATGTGTAGACACAACAACGGGTAAGGTTGCAAGGATGAAGAGTCATGATTGTCATGTATTTATGCAACGCTTGATACCGATTGCGTTCCGAGAACTTCTTCCTCTCAATGTGTGGAGGGCTATCACTGAATTAAGTCTATTTTTTAGAGATTTAACGGCTACAACGATCACGATCGATGATATGATTCGTTTAGATGAAGACATTCCAGTGATTTTGTGTAAGTTGGAACAAATTTTTCCACCTAGCTTCTTTAACTCGATGGAACACTTACCCGTTCACTTAGCGTATGAAGCGAGAATTTGTGGTCCGGTGCAATACAGGTGGATGTACCCATTTGAAAGGTAAAATCTTACTTTTTTTTATTTCATTACAATTACACATGCATTCGTAAAAGTTTTATATATATATATATATATATGTGTGTGTGTGTATATCAGGTATCTCCACAACTTGAAACGCAATGCTAAACAAAAGGCAAACGTTGAAGCATCGATTGTGAATGCTTATTTGAATGAAGAGGTTGGCATGTTTTGTTCTTATTACTTTGAAGACCACGTCAACACAAAGTTAAGAAGTGCTCCACGTAACTTCGGTGGTACATCCGCTGACGATATCAGTGAAGAGGTCGATGGAATGCTCTCCATATTCAAGTCTAAGGCTAAGGGACGACCAATAGGAAAACCCACTGAACGATATTGGGAGACGAACTCGGAGGCGGAAATAGCACAAACGTATGTGTTGTTGAATTGTGATGAAGTTCAGCCATACATTGAGTAAGTATTTCATATATAAATCGTCTATTTAAATACCACTTAATTTATGTCATTTAATATTAACCAAGTTTTTGAATGTTGTGAATTAGGATGTACACTCAAGAACTACGACGAGCAGAACCAAACATCTCAGATGCATATATAGATGCTCGTATTCAACGTGAATTTTCCCGATGGTTCGAACGTTATGTGAGTACCATTTAATTAATTATGTTTTACGTAAATAAATTAATATTTATTTTAATTAATTTTAAATTGAGTCGTATAGGGACGGGATAACGCTCTAGACAGTCGATTCTTACGAGATCTCAGCAAGGGACCACTACGTCGTGTAAAGACTTACAACGATTATATTGTGAAGGGCTACCGATTTCATACGTCTGGGTATGCATCGACAAAGGCAACTACCAACAGTGGCGTCTGCGTTAGCAGTGCGAATTACAATGCAGATGCAAGTGATTACTTTGAGGTGTTACGGGAAGTCGTCGAAGTAGAATATCCAGGATATCCAACAAAGACTGTAGTGTTGTTCAAGTGTCATTGGTTTGATTCAGGCCATCTAGGAACAAGAATTCACCCGGAGTACAAGCTCGTTGATGTTAGTTCGAAAAGGGTGTATGTTGGGGATGATCCATTTGTATTTGCCCATCAAGTATCTCAAGTATACTACTGCACATATCCGGGAGCTCCACGTGGTTATGAATGGCACGCTGTTTGCAAAGTAAATGCAAGGTCAATGGTAGAAGTCCTTAAAAAGGACAAAAATACTGAAGATGAATCTCCATTTCAAGCAGAACAAATAGAGACTCCAACTGAAGTCTTTACGGGAGATTTCAATCTTTCTGTACCCTTGACGGCTGCAAATCCCCAATTAATCGAAATTGAAGGTGAAGAGGAGGGGGATGAAGAAGAGGATGAAGAGGAGAATGAAGATGAGGATGAAGAGGAGAATGAAGAAGATGAGGAGGAGGATGAGGAAGATGATGATGAGGAGGAGGAGGATAAGGACGAAGAGGAGGATGAAGACGATGAAGATGAAAATTAATTCAATTAATGTAATGTATTTATTTCCTATTTTATAAAAGTTAATTAATTATTTATCATTTAGGTACAAATTATAAAAATTTAATTTACTATAAATATAAGTCACAACTAATATATATATTAATATATGTGGAAGAAATGAATTAGTAGGTCTAGCATATAGTAGGGTTTAGGGTTTTGGTAATTTATTAGGTCTAGTATATAGTATATAGAAAAAATTGAATTATTTCAAAAAAAAAAAAAAAAATCGCCAAAATGCTGACGGAATTAACTTTCTTCCACATTTTATAAAAGTTAATTAATTATTTATCATTTAGGTACAAATTATAAAAATTTAATTTACTATAAATATAAGTCACAACTAATATATATATTAATATATGTGGAAGAAATGAATTAGTAGGTATAGTATATAGTAGGGTTTAGGGTTTTGGTAATTTATTAGGTAAAAATTGAATTATTTAAAAAAAAAAAAAAATCGCAAAAAATACCGACGGACGGATTATCCGTCGGTATTTACTTTTTGAAAAATGCCGACGGATTATCCGTCGGTATTTACTTTTTTGAAAAATACCGATGAAATATCCGTCGGTATTTACTTTTTGAAAAAAACCGACGGAATATCCGTCGGTATTTGAACATGCCGACGGAAAATAAATCCTTATATATAACTCAACCTAGGATTTTCTTTCACTCTTTCCAAACTTTCCTCTTTACGATCCCTACTCGATCCTCTTCTCCAACCAACTTTTCGGCGACCTCACCGGCCCTATTCCCGCGCCGATTTCTCTCCACCAATCTTCCGCGACGATTTCTCTCCAACGTGAAGCATGGCCGCGCGCCCAATCTGTGCTCCTCCGCCGTTTTAATAAGTTGGCCGACTCCTACGTAAGTGATTTTGAGTTTAGATTGAAAAATTTTGAACTTCAACATCGATTTTTTTTTAATTTTTTGGTTGTTTCCTTGAAGTAGACGAAGTTGCCGCCCTTCGCCGGAGATTGGAAGAAGACGAAGCCACCGTCAGTTTCTGGAAGTACGTATTAGATGATGATGATAATGATCACGTAAGCTACTAATTAATTTGATTTGTTAAAAACAATGCCAATTTCTTCACATTCCCAACATAATATTTCATGTAATATTATTGTTTCATTACATAATATTTTAATTTTTACATAATGACATTTTTTACGAAATTTCTTCACATTCCCAACCTCTCCGAAAATGTTATTCTGGTCGGAAAATGAAATTTTGGTCGGGGCCTCCCCGGCCACGCATATTTTTTTTATTAATATTTTGTTTTACTGACGGATATGCCGACGGATATTCCGTCAGTATAATGCCGACGGATATTCCGTCAGTATAATACCGACGGATATTCCGTCAGTATAATGCCGACGGATATTCCGTCAGTATAATGCCGACGGATATTCCGTCGGTATTATACTGACGGATATTCCGTCGGCATTATACTGACGGAATATCCGTCGGCTTCCGTCGGCATTTAATTATTTAATTCATTTCGTTTATAATTATTTTAATTTATTCTAATTTCTTTTATAATTATTTAATTCACTGTTTCCGACGGAATTACTGACGGAATGTTGACCCGGTTTGTTAAACGGGTTGTCCGGAATGCCGACGGCCATTCCGTCGGCAACTATCCCTCGGCATTTTCCGTCGGCATTTTCCCTCGGTATTTCCGTCGGGAAATGCCGACGGAATTCAAAAATCCGTCGGCAAAAAATGCTGACGCCGAGAAAGGGGACGGCCGACTTTCCGTCGGTATTTCCGTCGGTAACCTCGGCGGCCGACGGAAAATCCGTCGGTAAATCCGTCCCCAAAACGCCCTTTTTTTGTAGTGTGTAGTGATAAATAATGAAATTGAAACCCCACCTCGAAATGTATATATGTTGTGGGCGCAAATGAATGCAATGAAATAATTGTCTTCATCATGTCCTTAGGAGATAAAGTAATATGTAAAAAATATAATGAAAAATTTATTGGGCAACCTTAGAAAAAAGGGAGAAAATTATAGTGAAACGAAGGTAGTATAATGTTTTACGTCTGGTACTGTGTACTCTTTTTACCTTTTGGTGTCTAAAGCAATTCGATTATACTTCCTCCGTCCTATTTTATATTCATCATTTGTCAGACATAGAGGTCCCACATTAGATTTCTCGTTCTTTAATTTGGTGAAAAAATTGTTTCATTACCAAATTAAGTTAAACTCTTAAAGCATTTTAAAATTACACCACTTGTCATTACTTTATTACTTTCATACCATCTAATTTTATCTCCTTCAATATTAATTAACAACTACCACATTAAAATTTGTTACTTTAAAGGATAGACAGACAGTCCATGAAAGACATGAGATTGAAGTGATGAACAAACACGATCTTGATGGCTATCAATGCGGCTTAATCTTGTGAATCGATAAAGTGATTTATGTCCTCGTTCTGAATATATTCTAATTATAAATAAAATACCAAGTCACGCTACAAAAGAATTGAGGGTGTCGACTGGACTCATTTACACCCCCCTCACTAACATCATAGACGTTATAGGATTGAAACCGGTGCTTGATTCTGACGAGTGATAGAATTGCAATTGAGTGATCGTCTCATGTACCAGAAATCATCGAACAGAAGGGAACTAAAGAATTCAGGGTTTGAAGGACCTCAAGTTAAATACATCAATCCATCATGACAATTTGTAAACTTGAATTCGATTATAAGCAGAGTACTATGAAAAGGTAAAACAAAGTGTAAATGATGCCAAACTGTAGGCACATTTGGCACCCCTTTATTCCCACCAGTCTCAAACATCTTTTTTTCAGTCATTACTGATTCTCATGCTTTATACATTTGGTGGCGGCCATATCTTCCCAAAGAATTCTTCTACCCGCCTCGATTCGGTGGCATAACCGTCCAGCCCAGCAGATAGAAGCTCCACTGCAGCTGACCCCAACTCGGATGAAAAGCTATATTGGTCCCACTTCACAAGCTGCAATTTAACAATGCAATTCCATCATTCAGAGTAAATACTAAATATGGCTCAAGAATGATTAAGACGTGTTTGCAACCTCTACAAAATTGTGGTTGAATCACTTTTTTTTTTCTCTCCAGATTGAGAATCACTTTTAAAATTCAAAAGTTGTGAGGGGGCAGCTTTAAAAAAAATGATTCTGCCCCCTCCAAAAGCAGTTGCAAACGCCCCTTGAAAAAAAGTGATTCTAGAAGCTGAGTTTGCAAACACACTCTAACTAACTAATAGGTAAGAAAACACACGATCTCTTATCAATGCATCTTCATATTATTCTTTCACTCTTCCACTAACAAGAAGCAAACCGTATCTTTAGGGATCATTTTTGGTCCTCAAGAGTTTACCCGTTTCCAGTTTTGGTGACCCTCTTTCACTCAGTATAAAGTTTGGTCCTAAAAGTACACTTTTACTCCCATATTTGGTCCCACAGTTAATTGTCCGTTTTTAACAGTAATTATCAAAAAATTAAAAAATTTTAGCACACCAAATTAGTTGATTCCTTCAGTCAACTAATGGTGGGACCAAATGTGAGTAAGGATCAAATTTGAAAGAGTGGAAGAGCAGGCCAAAACTGAAACGGTAAACTTTAGGGACCAAAATGATATTAACTCGTATCTTTATGTAAAAAGCTTTATCAATGCAATGTGCAGGGCATGTAGAGCAAATGCCCATAAACTTTATCCCGAGACTTGATAGGCATAATGTTTAAGTAAGTCGTCCATGCTAAAATGAAGTGAACTCAAAATCAAGTAAAATGCAAATCAAAGAATGTGAAACAATTTTAGCAATGTTGTTATTCCAATCATGAATTGGTCCTGGTTCCAATTTAACATACCTCTCATGAGTAATTATAAAGAGAGATAAAGAAATGCAAACCTCTTCGTTGCTGAAATTATAGGAGGCAGCCAATTCTGGGGACAGTCTCCTCACAAAAGAATATTTCTCATCAGGAGGCGTTACAGAGTCGTTTAGAGATTGCAATATCTTCAAAGGGGTGATAATATAATCCACTCTGAAAACAATTGATTTGAAAAAAAATCAAATTCACATAACCAACCAGAAGTAGGACTACTCAATACTGCATACACATATTAGTAATTACCCCAAGAGATTAAAAACATCCTGTTTGTTACGGACTGCTGCTGCCATCAGTTTTGATTTATGTCCATACTTGTGGATGTAATTGTAGGCTTTTGTCACCTGAAATGAGACATAAAACTCGTAAAGCCAAGAATAAGTAGTTTGCTGTCCCACTTTTTGTTTCAAAACTAAATTTAAATAGAGTGACTCCAAGAGCAGTTCAAGAGTTCCTTTGTAACAAGTGAGAACATTCAGCACATGCCTCAATTTTTGAACTGCATAATGAATTAGGATGAAAAGGATAGATAACTCCAACAACGCTTGCCCCTATTAGTCTGAGTCTAATTGTAAAATTGGCACCCTATACAAGTTCTCTAAAGCTGAATTAATGGTGAAAGGTAACATAAAAATTTAAAGAACGTGCAACACTCAAGAAAGTTATATTATGACCAATAATGTTGAAAATAAAGGACCAGATCTCTGAACTCAGCTTACACATGCAGTCTTAGTTCTATATGAATGGTTAAGACCCCCTGAGTATGTTTGATTTGGGATTTTGAAATCTAAATTTGGTTCTACTTTAAGATTTTAGAATCCGGTTTTTAAACCGACACCTACAAATACTTATAAACCCTATAAATACAAATTTTCTGTGCATCACACCCTCTTTAGTGACATATTAATGCAAACATGATTTTTTGATTCCCACTCTTATTTTATTTATCACTTTTCACACCTTTTATTCTCACTTTCGCAACTTCCAATAAAGCACACTAAATATTACACATTCATTTAACATTACAATTACAATCACCAATAATATAATAATACAACATCATGTCATCACATACTCTTACACATCGATTTAACATAAAGTTAAATCCTAACATATTTAAATCTCAAAACAAACACACCATTACCTATTTATCAAGATTTTGAAATCCAGGTTTCAAAATCCTCCAAATCCCAAATCAAACACACTCATTGAGTTTTGGGTTTATGAGAAATAAGATACGGCCAACATAAGGGTAATGCATATAATTTCGAATCACCTTGTCACAGAATGTAGCAAAGTTGATGGAAAATTCACAATATTCTTGCGTAAGTATTAAAAAAAAAATTATAAGATTTGGTTAAACTGACCAAAGCCAACCCAGGATCTTCTCCTCTTTTAAGAGCAGCATCTACTTCAGGGTCACCAGTATGGTGGCGTCCCCAGTCCTAATAAGAATGAACCAACTCATTATCATCATCATCATAATAAAAATACGATATTAGCATACGGTTCATTAAGGGACGATATTACCCTTAGGCGACCAACAAAAACTTGAATAACGGAAGCACCAGCTTGAGCTGCAGCTGCTGCTTGAACAAAGCTGTTGATACACAATTAAGAGGAGTATCAATAAGGAAAAAGGAACCATTTTACAGCAATGGGACAATAGGAGAGTGGTTATGGAGTTGAATGTACTGTTTAGTTCATTATAACTTAAAGGGACACCGCCCTTCTAATATTCATAGATATATAAGCATCTGTCAACTGTAAAGAGTGGAATATATAAAATTCATAAATTTTGCTAAAAGCCTCCAGCATGAATGCACAAAATAAGAGTGAGATCATTATGGAAGTTTGACGAATAGTGCTTTAGTTAAATGTTTGAACTATTTGATAGTGGAAAAGCTAGAAATTTGAGGATCATTTGTAACAATATCAATATTTCACGAGTCATGGGTATCCACAGTACTTGCATATTATAGTTTCCTTAGAGATGTCTCATTTATTTGAACGTATGTAGTAGTATAACCATGAACATTATAAAGTGAGTAGGATCAAATAAGATGTAACATTTTGATTTCATGGATTTATGAAGAGAAAAAGGTACTGCATGATGAACAGCTTTTAGCAGAAGCAGGGAATAAAAGTACTGAACGTCTGCAGCTAGCTGCTGTAAATGTTGGAAAAAATTATTAGCATTACCTATAGCATCAGTATCATAGCTAAAGCTTAATAGTTTTGAGGCTGCTAGACACCGAGGCTAAAACCAAGTTGGCCTCGCCAAATCATGCATTTCAGTTCTTTAAGTCAGATCTAATGAAGAGGTTTTAAGTTGGCAATCTATGATAAGCTCAATCCAATTACGTATTCCTCATTATGAGATTGTTTGTGAAAAAATAAAAAAGAGATGAAAATTGAAATAAGACGAAAAAATAGATTGTTCCAATGATATCAAGGTTCTATCACAAGCCAATTCTCACATAATTAAGATAACAATCACCTTACAGAACATAACATATGTGTGGACTTATTAAGTATTGTCAAATGTGATGGTTAATAGCTCTAAATCTGATTCAGCATCCCTGTGAAGTCATCAAAGATCAGAAATCGAGTTTAGAGATCTTTTTTGGAGTTTAGAAGATCATTTAGTTACTAACTGAAAAATTAGTTATTTAACCAACTCAGTAAACTGTTTTCTGGTGCAAGGCATTTCACTGAATATCTAGTAGTTGGAGGGGAAGTTTGTTCCATAACTTTCTATCATCAAAGATCTGGTATATTAAGCTGTAAACCGAGCCAAGAAACAGGTTGAATCAGTTACTGAGTCATTCACTACACAGCTTCAAAGTTGGGAAAAGTCACAAATTCCAGTTTGCAGATAAGAGAGTGATTGAGTGCGTGAGAGGATTTCTTGCTGTAACACTTGTAAAAATCTGATCTGTAACATCTTTGTGAGTTCATAATCAATAAAAGTCCAGTGCCTCTCTGTGGAAGTAGATCACATTGATCGAACCACGTAAATCTTGTGTTCATTTCATTTCGTACTTAGTTCTATTTTCTTCTAAGTATTTCAATCTTAATCATTGGTGTTTAAGAGTTAGTTGACGAATCATTTTGCAACATTTTGATTTGAATATCTGTGAACTAAAAGAGAATATGCCACATTATACCTGTAGACAAAAGTCATATGAGTCTGTATGCCTTCAGACTCTAGCAACCTTGATGCCTCAATTCCCTAGAAAATAACAAAATATAACAGGACCAAATGCAAAATATCAGAAAGAAATAACGGTTCTAGAAATAAAATGAGATAGATGTCCCAGTAATACTAACCTGCCAAGTTGAAGGAATTTTGAACAATAAACGTTCCGGAGGTACTTCAATCTTTTGATACAACTTCAAAAGGTCGTGCACCTGAAAATCAATCCCATTTCAATGTGTCCGATTATGGATGTAAGTAAGTAGGAGATAGACTAAACAAAGATTACATAAACATCAACCATTATAAAAGGGTAAGGAAAACTGCACAAAATTAATTGAAAGCCAAGATACATTTACAGTTGTTAATTAAAAAAAATTAAATGCTTGCCCCCAAAAAAGTCATCAATAAATGCAGTTACAACCCTATTAACAACTTCATACTCAAGGTAGAGTTTTAAGTAGAAAAACACATAATGGCTGCATGAGTTTGTACCCGTCCATACCCAAGTAATAAGCATATTATATTCAAGGTTATACAGAATCTATAAACACTGGACATATTGTACAATTAGCTAATCTATTATTGTCTACGCAGTGCAAAAGCAACCAAGGATATGGTTCAATCATTCTTTATCTAAATCGAAGCGTGTACCTTCTGAACAATTCCATGCGTGTCATACGCAAGACGAGCATCTACTTCAGTAGAAACACGACCAGGAACAAGCTTCGCAAGATCCCCACCAACATTTACCAAAGCCTATTGTTTCACATATCATAAGTAAGCATTGAATTGTTGACAAGAAGTTATCTTTCAGTTACTATAGCAAGTTACAGATATACCTTGTCAAACATACATGACATTCGATCATCAGAATTTTCTATGCCATAACACTCAGAATCTGCCAATGCAGTATCCACTGCACTCTGCAAAGCATTGAAACAACAAATATAAGAAAACATAATACAGATCATATACTTGCACTTATAATTTATCATATAGTCTTGCAAATTCATATCCATGCAGTTGCATTTTCTCAAAACCTTTAATCTTTTTTACACCTTATACAAATTACTAATTATTAAGCAGGATTGAATTTAAAAGAACATCAATTTTCACAAGCACCTCAATAAAATTCAGAAAATAAAGTATGTGTAGAAATACTAATGATGAATCACTAATTACCCTGAATTTAGTATCAGGAAGGCTACAAATACCCAAGAGTAAAGAGGAGCTAACAGTGCCAGCAGTTGGAGGAAACCTAAACATTTTGCAATTTCACATTATCAACTCATCAACAAATATAATAAGAAGGAAAAACATAAGAAATCAAATAAATGCTCAACATCGTGAACACAAGACTAAATACAGATCTGACCTCTCGAAGTCATCGAAAACAACAGTATCAGGAACAATCTCACTGTATCCCCTCACGACATCCAATTCGGTGCTTAAACCTTTCAATTACCAAAACGGAAAAAAAGATTCAACATCACAATTAAGATTTATCGAAGTCGGAAATATAAAAAAAATTCAAAAAAATTAAAAAATAATCTACCGGTGTCGAGAGACGAAGAGGAGTTAGCGGAAGCTCGAATCGAAGAAAATAACCTCAGAGGCTTGAGGACGATACTCGGCTTAGCGGGTTGAGCTCCAAATACGAAGAATCTCCTCTCCTGCTTCAAGCAACACGACTAAATACTCAAAACGAATCGGAAGTATAAGTATGCTAAACACGCAGAAATGTGTGCACATTACCTGGAAAGGGGAAGAGGAAAAGAGAGATGAAGATAGCGGAGAATGCAAAGTAGCTGACATTTTCAATTCTGAAGAAATGAACAAAGATCATATGCAAGGCGGTGAGAGACATTTATATATGGGACAAGAGTGGAGTGTGTATTTCGCGGCGCCTGGCATGTACAACAATCAAAGCAGCAGGTACATAACTTTGTAGCATAGCCACCGTTTTATAACTTGTAGTAGTAGCTGACGTATGTCACGTTGTATGATTGTGTGTAAGTTTACAATATACACCCACCGTCCATTTTTATTCATCATCAAGCTTATAGCTTATTAGATTTAACGAAATTCATAAAAATGATGTGAAATATAATAAATAAGATGACAAATTTGGATCATATAAGTTAATCTTTATATATTTGGATCTAATTCTTAAAAAAAAAAAAAATTGTAAGATGCTAGTATAGTATTAGACAAATACTCATATAATTAGTTGTTTTACTGTATATATGATTTGAATAAAATGTGTTGTTCCGTAGGAAGATGATACGCAGAGTTGAGATATCTATAATATTCTTTAATTTTAATAAAGGAGTAATATTATATTTAATTATTCTTCCATATTGTTGATTATACTTGAGTATCATATTGGGCCTCTTTGTATTAATTTTGTTGAGTATGTTGTACAAGGGTTGCAACGGATAGGGAGACCTAGACCTAGACCTGCCTTGAAACAAGCTCATACGAACTTTGGTTGAATGTTCATCAATGAAAAGGTACTAAAGGCCGAATATGCACAACCAACTCACCCATTTCCCACATTTTTTGGGTAGACTAGTGGGTTAATTTTGGATAAGATACATAAGCTTAAAACTTGAGTTTACGGAGTCTTCAAAGAGAAGTTACACTCTAGCTCTGAGATAAGTGGGACACGGGTCATTTGGAAGGAGTCGGAGTCAACTCCGAGATTTGCGAGACAAATTGGACGAGGTCTGAGTTAGGTCCCAAAAAAAGGGAAAATGTGATTTCATCTCTTATCACCATTATCACATGGATATTTTGTCATTTCAAGAGACTAACACACTTACACACATTGAGGCTCTCCTCGAACCAGTGACCGTGCCACAATGGGGCCAGGGGAGCCCAGTGGCCCCCCACCAATTTTTTTTATTTTTTTATATATATATACTCCATATGTCCCGTAATTATTTGCACTCTTTTTTTATTGGGACGTCACAAGATTATTTGCACACTGTACCCAATAAAATTAATACCCTCCCAACATCATTTATTTTTCAAAATTGTCACTCATTTTTTGTATACATTTTACTTTACACCTCACCAAATTCACTTTACACTCACCAAATCACCCAAAATACCCATATTTTATTAACCAACCACTAAATCCACTTTTCTTAAAAAATGTGTCAATCAAATCGTGCAAATAATAGAATAATAGAACACATTAATGTATTAATTAAAAGACATTTACAACCGAAGAAATAAAATGTTTTTTAAATTTAATATTTTAGCAATTTTGAAATTGTTTCGCTTCATTTTGAATCGAACTATCAAAACTTAAAAACAAAATGAAAGTCAGCTTGTTCAATTTAATTTAATGAAATGTATTGACAATTTTATCATGTAAAATTTCAATGAGTATAATAAGTACATATTATTTTATTATTAAAGTAATGTTAATCGGGGCCCCCTATCTAGATTACCTGGCTCCGTCACTGACTCGAACATATATAGTAGATACCTGAAAAAGTCATTTTCATACACATATATTAATAAAAACGTCTTTTTCATACACACATATCAGTATCACCTTTGATATTGCATGCCAAGTACTAAACATTTTTCATTTGTGATGGAGTGAGCGCTTTTTTAAATTTTTCTGAGATCATCGATTTTTTGACTTGAGCGTTAGATTCCCTGCGTCGAATTTCTCTTCAACTTATTTTGTAGGTACTATAGCACGGTCCAGCTTTGCAGCAACTTCATAATGTGTCGATTTGTGGCGTATTTTCACCGGTTGATTGAGGATAGATCTGTAAATTAGTTGTGCGTTTATATTGGACACACATATATGACTAATTTTCTTTGTTTTTACTGAACAATGAAGTAATTATTTCATTATATAGTATTAATTGTGCACTCAATTATTACTCATAATATTATAAGAATTGTTAGAGAGGTTCTAATTAGATGTATTTTATAATATTATTCACTTATTATACTCACTCTTATGCCTAAAATATCGTTATTGCAACCTTGATTTTAAGGACATGTCGTTGGATATATCAATGTCGCATATTGATATCATATTCCATTCAAAATCACAATAAAATTATATATTTAAAACAAATACGGAGTATATAAGTGGAGTAATAGATTATATAAATTCTGGCTAACGAAGAACTATTGACAACATAATACAATACAAAATATATATGATAAAATATAAATAATAACAAAATGATGACCTATTAAATTCAAATATAATTGATAAAATGTCAGTTCAAATAATATTGGTACCAACTCGTCACATTAGAGTAATTTAAGATATAGCTATGCGTATGTCATTTATATGTTTAAAATATCATTAAATATAATATGTGAATTGAAAATATATTTCATTGCACTGCTAAAAAAAAGTATAATTTTAAAAAAATTAAGATTTTTTTCAAATGTTGCGATATTCTTCTGTGATATATCTGCGATATTTTTTTATTTTCGTCAAATTTTAACGGTTGAATGATATTGATATTTCAGCGATACTTGGGAAAAAAATATATTAGACCCCAATTTTCATTCGCAATATATATATATATATATATATATATATATATATATATATATATCTAAATTTGCGATATATTTACGATATTTTCATCCTAAAGTGAATTGTTGATGTAGAGAGATATTAATCATATTATATGAGAAAAGAGGTAAAAAAGAGAAAATGTAAAGAGACCGTAGATGTTTTCAAAAAAGAAAATGAGCAACATCCAATAGGACTCCCAAAATGATAAAATTGATAAATTACACATGGTCTCATTATAGATTAGTCTTTGACTATTGTGTTGCGTTTATTTCAATGTTAATCTTATAAGTTAATTTGAATTTAATTTTTTGTAGGTGCAGATCACTTTGATGGTTTTACTTAGACCATCCAATCAGTTGAACTGACAACTAGTACTAAGTCTGGTTTGGTCACAGATTGAATTATGAAAACACTGATTTCTATAGCTATAAGTATCATCAAAAAAAAAAAAAAGTGCACGTTTATATGCACCCACGAGATTTATGAGGACACCCATCAAGATTTTTTAATAAAATAGTGACATGTGAAATCTCATTTATAGCCTTGGCTAAAAATAAAAAAAAAATCCTATGTTCAGTATACCCACCCCGTTTCATGCCGGAATTATAATGGTAACCCCCAACCATGTAAAACGAATTAAAATTTCCAAAGAAACAAAAAAAAAAAACCAAGCAAAATACATCATTCCAAAACATTAAAGATTAAAGTCGATCAACTAGTGTCGAAAAAACAACAATTTTTGAAAAAACTAATTGAAAATTGTACTAACTCTCCAAAAATAAATTCTAAAAAAACACCAAAATTAAAAAATGGTACAAATTTACAAAAAAAAAGACTGATATCTCGGCAATAAATTCGACGGAAAATAAAAATTCGGCAAAAAATTACGAAAATGGATAAAATTTTAAAAAAATAAAAGAATTTCGGGAATTTTTTTTTACGAAAAGCAAAAAATTTAGAAAAAAAATCGAGGTGAATGGGACGACGACGGCGGCGAACACTTCGCAAAACAAAGGGGCGGCAAAAACGCATCGCGATGCGGAGGAGATGGAAGAGGCGGTGCAAGGAGTTTGATGAGGAGGCTAGACGAGGGTGGCAATTTTCTTTTTTCACAGTCTGCTTCGATATATGCAGGTGAGGGGAGGGTGTAGAGACGGACGCACACTATGCCCAAGGGGGGCATTGGGCCCCCCACACTTAATTTTTTTTTTATTATAGGTATCCTATTTTATGTTTTATTTAATGTTATTTCAAAGTGTCCTAGTGGTTCAAAACTCTTTGTATAAGAGTTTCTGTTAATAATAAAATAATTAAAAGTCGGAATTTAGACGGATGTTGGTGGTTAATTTTATTAATATTCTAACAATTTCGACACTATTTTAGTTCCTCTCGATTGGAACAATCAAAATTTTCTCCAACATAATGATAGTCTACTTGAATTTTGTGTTTTTTCAGAATTTGACGGATGATGAAGACTTTGATCCAGATTTCTTTTATTATTCGGAGGATCTATCGGGGCCATCGGGGCAATGTGATGATGATCCACATCAACACAATGAGGATGCTTCGGCTAAGGAGGATGCCCCAGCTAATGAGGATGCTCCGATGTGTTCTCAAATTTCAATTATTTTGAAATTCGGGAGGCCTTAGAACAGTGAGTTCGAGACGTAGCCATACAACACAACATTGACATCGTTGTAAAGCGCTCAGATAATGGTAATGGGAAGAAGAAGGCACAAGTGCTGTCGGCGTGCGAGCGTGGTGGAACTTATCGGAAAAATAAGCCAAAGGTTAGAAACCAACAAGTTGTGGCCCGAAATTTTGATGATGATGATTTTAATGACGAGAAGACCCGAAATGTTGATGATGATGATTTTAATGACGAGAAGGCCCGAAAAAGGACAACTGGGTCGAAAATGTGCGAATGTCCTTTCCTTTTAAGGGGCATAGAAGTGTCTTTGAATGAGTGGAGATTGGAGGTCAAATGCGGAACTCACAATCATCCAGTAGCCATCTACCTCGAGGGTCACTCATACGTTTGGAGGTTAACGCCTGCTGAAGAAGAGTTTGTTGTTACATGTCTAAGTGTAACCCTCCACCAAAAGATGTGTTGAAACTGCTTAAGTTGAGAAATCCGAACAACCATTCTACGATTTGCACCGTGTACAATGTCCGAACCAAGTTTAAGATGGCAGGTTTTGCTGGAAAGAGTCAACTACAACAGTTGATGACGTTGTTGATTGATAATCAATATTATCAGAGCCATAGATATTGTCCGGTATCAAATACTATACGAGATATATTCTTTGCACACCCCACCGGCCTTCAGTTGTACCGTGCTTTCCTGAGTGTATTGATAATGGATTGCACCTACAAGACTAACAATAGGCTACTGATTCAGGTGGAATTTGCACGTTTTTAATGCACATTTGAAGGTCATTTTGTTGATAATTTCATTGCTTTATTGATCAATTATGGATGTTTTGGTCAAATTGAGAGAAATGTAGTGTTTTTGTAGAGAAAATGACTATTTTGGAAGATAAAAATACTTACCTAATTTTTAGTGAAGTCAATGAAGGAAGAAATCGAGTTCGTGGGTAAAACGAGCCAAATTAATTCAAAGAAATAATTTGGGCCCAATAAGCAGCTTGAGCCCCCCTGTCAGTGACCGAGAGTAGAAAATGAAATTTGAAGAAAAAAGAAAGACAGAAGATTTGGCAATTGAAGAGAGAAAAGGAAATTATATTTTTTAAAATATTTTTATAATCAATTTCTAGAAGTATTAGCCCTAATTTTCAAGTTATAAATAAACCCTCTAGTCATACTTTATAAAAAAGAGGCATACCTTTGGAGAATCCGCTCACTAGGAGAACAACTCAAGAAGAGACTAATCTTTCTTTTTCTCTTTTGTTTTATTTTATTGTCATTTAAATTTTTCAAGACTTTGATTATGTTGATTGTTGGCTAGAACACTTTTGGTTCTAGGGCTATATTTACACTTTGGATTATGTTTATGAATTAATTTCTTGTTTATTTGGTGGTTGTGTTGTCTATTTCTATTTCTTAATTTTCATTCCAAGACATGTTGTCAATGGTCATGATAATATGTTTTATTTATTATTAATTGAAATTGGATTGAGAGATCTTTTTCATTAATCGTACTTAAGCATTCAACCCAATTTATTGTGAGCTCGAGAGAGGATCAACTATTGGGAGGGTATTAGATGATCTTAGGAGCCTTTTAGGGTTATATGATGCATGCTTGGTAGAGATACATGCTTGTGTGATTGTATTTCCTTTGGATTAATTGGATCGAAAGAACTTTTAATTCATTATTTAATGATCAACCCTATAAGAATAAACACAACACCACTTAAATAGACTTTTAAATTCTAATCATAAATTGACCCCTTAGTGTGACATATGCCTTGGAACCTATCTTCTCTATTTGATTTTATTCCACTTTACCTTTATTTTTGTGATTTGCATGAGCATACTTGATCGATTTTACTTATTACCTTTTTATTGTTTACCTGTGACAATTTGGTAGGCAATTAGGGGTAATCAAACACTTAACTTTCGATCATGTCTATTGAAAATATAATCAACAAACTCCACTTTTACACTTCTCCTCCCTATGGGATCGACCTCGTACTTACTTCGCTACAATATACACCGTATACTTGCGATCGTGCTGGTGTTGTGAAATACGTGAACAATTTTATGGCATCGTTGACGGGGAGGGTTTGGTAGTTCTAGAGTGTAGGTTGAGATAGTTTTAGTTTAGATACTTTATTTGCTTTTATTATTCTGAAAAATCCAAAAAAAATAAAAAATTGTGTTTGTTATTTCTTATCTTGCTTGTGATACTCACTCTTCTTTGAAATTTTGTTTAGACATGGCTTATGATCACTTGAGCTAGGAGAAACCAACAAGAGTTGCTACCCCTAGATCCAGAAATTGAAGCTCATTGTCGAAGGCAAAACGCCGAAAGAAGAAGAAGAGAATTGGAAGAGATGAATCAAGGAGAAAATCTGATTGTACAGGAAGTCGAAGAGGAAATAGGAAACCATGAAGATATTGGAGTAATTTTGGAGCCGAATGGGAATGGAGTTAACCGACTACAAAGAATATTGAGAGACAACTTTCACCGGAGAGTTGGAGAGAATGCAAATGTGGGAGGAAACGAAAGGTCAATTGAGAATGAGGACAACCACCCACAAAGGGCCTCGAGGGATCACTTTCGTCCAATCCCAAGGCTCCAAAATTACTCCAATATCTTCATGGTTTCCTATTTCCTCTTCGATTTCCCGTACAATCAGATTTTCTCCTCGATTCATCTCTTCCAATTCTCTTCTTCTTCTTTCGTCGTTTCACCTTCGACAATGAGCTTCGATTTCTGGATCTAAGGGTAGCAACTCTTGTTGGTTTCTCCTAGCTCGAGTGATCATAAGTCATGTCTAAACAAAATTTCAAAGAAGAGTGAGTATCACAAGCAAGATAAGAAATAACAAACACAAATATTTTTTTTTTGGATTTTTGAGAATAATGAAAGAAAATAAAGTGTCTAAACTAAAATTATCTCAACCTACACTCTAGAACTACCAAACCCTCCCCGACAACGACGCCATAAACTTGTTCACGTATTTCACAACACCAAAATACACGACAACAAGTATTCGGTGTATATTGTAGAGAAGCAAGTACGAGGTCGATCCCACAGGGTGGGGGAGTGTAAAAGTGGAGTTTGTTGATTATGTTTTAAATAAACATGATGGAAAGTTAAGTGTTTGATTACCCCTAATTGCCTACCAAATTGTCACAAGTAAACAATAAAAAGGTAATAAGTAAAATCGATCAAGTATGCTCATGCAAATCACAAAAATAAAGGTAAAGTGGATTAAAATTAAATAGAGAAGATAGGTTCCAAGGCATATGTCACACTAAGGGGTCAACTTATGATTAAAAACCTATTTAAGTGGTGTTGTGTTTATTCCTATAGGGTTGATTACTAAATAATGAATTAAAAGTTCTTTCGATCCAATTAATCCAAAGGAAAAATACTATCACACAAGCATGTATCTCTACCAAGCATGCATCATATAACCCTAAAAGGCTCCTAAGATCATCTAATATCCTCCCAATAGTCGATCCTCTCTCGAGCTCACAATAAAATGGGTTGAATGCTTAAGTACGATTAATGAAAAAGATCTTTCAATCCAATTTCAATTAATAATAAATAAAACATATTATCATGACCATTGACAACATGTCTTGGAATGAAAATTAAGAAATATAAATAGACAACACAACCACCAAAATAAACAAGAAATTAATTCATAAACATCATCCAAAGTGTAAACATAGCCCTAGAACCAAAAGTGTTCTAGCCAACAATTAACATAATCAAAGTCTTTAAAAATTTAAATGACAATAAAATAAAAAGGAAAAAGATAGTTTAGTCTTTTTTTTTTCTTCTTGAGTTGTTCTCCTGGTGAGCGAATTCTCCAAAGGCATGCCTCTTTTTTTTAAAGTATGATTATAGGGTTTATCTATAACTTGAAAATTAAGGCTAAAACTTCTAAAAATTGATTATAAAAATCTTTCCAAAAATATAATTTCCCTTTCTCTCTTCAATTGTCAAATCTTCTCTTTCTTTTTTCTTCAAATTTCTTTTTCTTCTCTCGGTCACTGGCGTGGGGCTCAAGCTGCTTATTGGGCCTAAATTATTTCTTTGAATCAATTTGACTCGTTTTACCCACAAACTCGATTTCTTCCTTCATTGACTTAACTAAAAATTAGGTAAGTATTTTTACCTTCCAAAATAGTCATTTTTGTTGGGAATAAAATGAGATTTTGATTAAGATACCAAAACCCCTTAAGACATGTCATGTAAGATAAGTCAAATATTGATAAGTATGTTTCAGGAATGTTGGAACATATAGATCAGGCTAGTTAGGCAGCTTATAGATGTTTAGATGCACAAGTTGAGGGGGAACACATTCTTAGAAGATCACAAGAATCAAGTTCCTCAAGGCTCAGAATTAGAAGACTTCAACCCTGTTGATAGGTCAAAGTCAGAAGAGTTCAACACTGCTGACAACAGAATCAACAGAGTAGGATCAGAAGAGACAACCTCTCTGAAGTCCAATATTAGAAGATCACATCAATTGGACCAAGTCTACTGACAAGAACTCTATTGAGATCAGAAGAGATGCTCAGCAGAGTTGATCAGCACACTAAATTAGAAGTGTTCAAATCCAGTCTAAGTTAAGAGACAATTGTGCTGATGAGGTCAACTTCACTGATATGGAAGATATGTACTTAGAGGCATTCTCAAGATTGATCAGTGAAGATGAGAAGCCAACTCAACTGAAGAAGCTCGTCAACACTACTGATAGCCAAGTCAGCTGATGAGATAAGCTTGAGCACAGACCAGTCATGATGATAAGGAATGTTGTCCTTAAATCATGGATCAATGATCAGGATGAGTGTCTTCAATTTGATTGCTGAATCTATGAGTCAGACATTGGGAAGAGTGCATATAAGTCAAGACAAGATGCTCTAAGCCGTTTACTTCCCAAAATGAAGACATGTCACTTTCAAGGAATCTGTCCTCAAGATGCTAAGTTCAAGGAAGAAGAAAATAGACAATTTGAGACTGTCTGTCCAACGGACATATCCTCACTTTGCTCTATAAATACTGGAGTTTGAAAACTATTCAAGGCATCCAACTAGTCAAGGAAACTACAAGCATACAAGCCTTCAAACTTTCAAAGAATACATCATTCTTTAGTTTTCAAACACTTCCAGTTCACACCTAAGCTGAAACTCATTGTATATCAATCAAGCTTAGAGAGATATCCTATCCTCAAACAGTTCTTCATTGTAAGGGATATCTCACCCTAGTTGGAACCAACCTCAACCCTTAAACCTTTCAAGGAAAGTTAGAAGTGTTGTTGTAGAACTATGAGAACTAGAATTGTCAAGAGTAGTACAGTTTAGTTCGAGTTTAGTGAGTACTAGGACTCAGAATTCCTAGGGATCAAGACACTAAGGAGTAGTGTGGTTGATCAATGCACCTTGGCACTATAAAACAAGCTAATTCCAAGTGAATGAATTATCCTGTTAAATCAGGGAAGTGGATATAGGAGCTTGAGTCTCTGAACCACTATTTTTTTTGTTATTTACTTTCAAGTCATTTCATACAAGTAACACATTCATACACAACACACAAACTGATCTTCAAAAGATATACATCACAAACTGTGCAAAAACAGATTTGGGACAAGTCCCCTGATAACTGTTAAGTGTTAAGAAAGTTTTTCAGAATTAAAAAGAGTTTAAATATAAAGGGCCAACCATAATTCCGCACCTATAACTTACTTAGATAGTTATTCAACCGATTACTTCATAGTTCTCAGTAGTTTAATTATCTGATCAAAGTTATACATACTCAGAGAAGTTGACTAGACAACTCTCATGATAGCCTAACTGTTTGAAAAGAAAAGAATTTGCATACACAAGTGCATCCCCCCCACATACACTTGTGTCATACTCCTTTCAGGACCAACAAATTTTCCCACAAAAACGACAAAAACACTACCTTTCTCTCAATTTGACCAAAACATCCATAATTGATCAATAAAGCAATGAAATTATCAACAAAATGACCTTCAAATGTGCATTAAAAACGTGTAAATTCCACCTGAATCAGCTGCCGCACATGGAGATGGTTGGATTTACGTCCACAGACATGACCTTCTCGGTAGCTTCAGTGTTCCTAGAGTGTGAGAAGGGGGAAAATTATACTTGGGCATTAAGTGTCCTTGGTAAGTTATTGGAGGATGATTTTCTATAGAGAGTGGTTCTTATTGATTGAGAGTTAGCCGTCATGAATGTTGTCTCTTTTGTATTTCTAGAGGCAAAACATTTTCTATGTAGATGACACATAGATAGGAATGTTTTGGCCAAATGCAAGGAGAAGTTTGAGACCAAGGAAGATTGGGAAATATTCTTTTATTCTTGGAAGAATGTGATGGATGCATCATCTGAAAATAATTCAATACCTTTGTTCAGATTTCAAGTTGAATATGCAAGTGTTCACACTGAAGGTGAGACATACTCGTACTGCATGAACCAGTGGGTAAATCCCTTCAAGGAGAGGTTCGTAGCTGTGTGGACGGATGAGTACATGCACTATGAAAATACGACTACGAACAAGTTATTTATTAGTTTCATAAGTATGTTGATTAGTTATTGTGTAGTTTCATAAGTTTCATAAGTATGTTGATTAGTTATTGTGTAGTTTGTATGTGTGTAATTAATCTTTGAAAGATTATCATTTCAGGGTTGAGAGTCACCATGCAGCGTTGAAGAGATCGCTTGGTAATAACTTGGGCAATTTTGAGATATGTTGGTAAAAAATGGATACCTTATATCAAGCAAGTCAAAATGTCATTAAAACCTCGTTTGAGAAGAGTGTGAATGTTGCCCTACACAAGTTTAAGTCCATATTGTATCAGGAGTTATTAGGGGTGGTGTCAATTTATGCCTTGGAAAAGATATTCAAGGAGATGACATGTATCGAACACAAACTGTTATTCGAACCGAGCCTTAACGAGACTCGGCTCAACTCGTTAAAGCTCGATAAGGCTCGACTCGTTTAGCTTAATGAGCCGATCTCGAGCTCATTAAGTACTCAATTTACTAACGAGCCGGCCCGAGCTCGACTTGTTAGGCTCCATAACTAAATTTTTGTAAAAATTTCCATTAGGCTCGGCTCGACTCGGTAGGCTCGTTAAACTCGTTAACGAGTCGAGCGTAGCTCAATTTTTAACTCGATAAGAGCTCGGGTCGAGCTTGAACCTTAAATACTCGGCTCGAATAACAGCTCTAAACACAGTGAATCCTGTCCTAATATATACAATCACTATCTAAGAAAGGTATGCGGGTTGTCATGCACTCATGAACTCGACGAATATCACCGGTTTGGAAAACCGATACCTATTGAAGTTATTGATAGGTTTTGGAGAAAGCTTGACATGGAGCCAACTTTGAGAGACGAGAACGAATTGAAGGACGTTGTGGCTGAAGATCCTGACACTCGATATGAGGAAGTTATTACGAGTTTGAAGATTGCGTATAAATAGGAAGAGACCACGACACAGAAGAGGGCAATGTTGAGGCAAGCCATAGTGCTTCGGAATCTCAGGACCACTTCACTTATTGAACTTGAGCCGAAGGTTAAAACACGTGGTCGACCGAAAGCAAATAAGAAGAAAAATAAACCTTTTTCGACGAAACGAGATCCGAGCTTATTTGAGTACAAGGAATCCATGTCTTTCCTCGGCGTTGTTGATCCAAAGGAGCCTTCGACTCCGAATACAAAGGAAAAATCAGCTAATCGTCCACCGATAATTTATTTTATTTTGAATTGTTTTTGGTGCATTGGTTACTTCTTCCTTTTTGTCTTGGTTTTTTGGTTATTTATATGTTGTTGTGTATTTGGTGCATTGGTTTTTTGGTTATTTATATGTTTTTGGTGCATTGGTTATTTCTTTCTCTTTGTCTTGGTTTATTGGTTATTTATATGTTGTTGTGTATTTGGTGCATAGGTGGTCGCTCGCAAGCGTACTCGCTCTTCTTTTACAAAAAAGGGTTGAAATTAAGATCAGTTACCCATTAGATTCCAACCATTTGTATTGGATTATATTGATGTCCTTGCTGACAAACATTGTGGCTATCGATCGATTGCTTCTGCTATGGGATTTAGTGAAGAGAATTGGGCAAGAGTATGAAAAAATATGATAATGGAGTTAGGGTAGCACGCAAGGTTGTACACGGATGTTTTTAGAGAAGATAAGATGTTTGCTGAAATTTTGACGACCCTCAATTGTTTCAAAGAAACTGCACCGTTCGAAAATTGGTTTCATTTGCCGTACATGGGGTACCTAGTGGCATCAATGTACAACGTTGCCTTGATCACATTGGGCAATGTTATATCGCTCACAGACCTTCCCCTATAAATGTCGCCACTAGAAAATCCGAAGAAAATTTGTATTGGCCACGTCAACGGTAATCACTTCATCCACGTCAACTTGTTTGTCGATTATCCCTTACCGCCCATCGCATCATCTTGGCCGATCTACAGATTAGCTACTGCAAGTGGTTGGATGGAAGCATATAACAAGATGCTTATTAATAACTTGAATTATTTTTGTCATACCTTTTGAAACTTTTGTACATTGTTGACCAGGGAATAGTCATACTTTTGTACATGACTTAGAATAGTCATATTTTTGTCATGTTTTGGAAATGACTTAAATTAGTCATACTTTTGTCATGTTTTGGAAATGACTTAGATTAGTCATACTTTTGTCATGTTTTGGAAATGACTTAGATTAGTCATACTTTTGTCATGTTTTGAAAATGACTTAGATTAGTCATCTTTTGTAACTTGGTCAACGATTATACATTTGAATACGTTTTGTGTTGAATAACAAGGTTATGTTGAACTCATTTTTATTGTGCTATATGTGTAAAAACATCCAAAAAATGTGTAATGAATGGGTGGTTTTGTGTTGTAGGTGGAAAAATATAGAAATTTCGGCCAACAATTGTCAAATATATTGCTTTTGGTCGACTATGGACAGTCGACCACATACACATTGGTCGGCTACTTAATTCGGTATAGAGGCTCTGTGGTCGATAACATGTAGTTGACGCCTCTCTATTGTGTCGACCGGTAATTGCCGATCAAATTACTTAATGCACCCCATACAAAAGTTAGGTTATTAAATCGGTCGACCACCAAATTCGTTACAAAGGCTTTTTTGTCGACTACTTTTTGTCGACCGACATCTAAGTATCGACCAAAATACACCACATCGACAACTTAATTCGTTGCAGAGGCTTTTCGATCGGCAACACAATGTCGACCAATGCTTGTTTGTCGACTAAGTTCAGTATGGTCGACTATTTATTGACAATAGACTTATATTTTTGTGAAATAAATCAAACTCATAGACAAAACTCAAATAGCCAATTAAACATGAATTTAAAATGTAAAATAAAAAAACATTGTTAACATCTAAAATAAACATAAAAACCCTAAGCAAACAAAATAAACATCCACAAATATGTTATCCATAAACATCATAACACGATAAATAATGTCTTATGCCCTGCCCCTGCCCCTTTCCCTTCCTCCCCTGCCCCTCCCTCTCGGTGGCCTTGATGATGATACCGATGCAATATGTGGCGGTTGTAGTACATGCCGCTTCCATAACCCGTGCAAGCTCTTCTGCTGGCGGTGTATCTTCGTCCTTCCATCTCTGAACAAGCGGAGCCATCATGTTTTGAGCGAGGCTGATCATAAGCCACGCATCATCTGTAATTGGTACTCGATCGGATGATGTCGTCACACGTGTGGCTGGGTTCGACAAAAACACGTGGGAGTTTGCCGTGAACCATGTTCTGTAGTCCGGAGCACTCTCCCATGAAAGTCCTGACCTTCTCTCCAAGTCTTTCAGGTGATAGCAAGTGCATGTCACATGTCTCAAAATAATCAGCCAAATTCCCCCACACAAGCTTAGTCTCTTTTGAAGGTTTAACACTTCATTCAACACGTGCAAGAAGAGGCCTCTCCGGTACGTCTGGACAAACTCGAACTGTCGAAGGACTCTATCTTGCATGTACGGCTCCACGATATCACTACAGACCAAACAACCATGAAAGTATGTGACTTCATACAGAGGATAATATTTTCTTATTTGTGCGTATGGATTACACGTAAACTGCATTACATGTAAATTATTGATTACATACTATTAATTAACACAAGAAAAATGATAAGGCAAGTTCCCACCTCATATGGTTCTAGGGCATCCATACGCTCTCGGAATGCTTGCAAACGTGCCATCGACGGTCCGATATATCATTTTGGGGCCCATCACGCTGATAGTGGATTACCTGTCTGGAAGTCCATGTGATGGGGAGGTTTGACAAAGACATGAAAGTGTTCATAAATCCAAGCCTATAAAACAACAACAATTCAAAATGTTAAAATGCAAAATATAAAATAAAATGCAAAAGTGTTAGGTATGAATTTTACCTCTAATAGAGTCAAATAACCTGATATCTGTGCGGTCTTATGTCTAGATGCCAAATCAAGTTGCCGCTCCCCATGCACACTCATGCAATCCTTGAATATCCTCCAAATACTGAAGCCACGATGTGGAAACACGAGTTCCAGTTTTATCCGCAAACAAAGAGCATCCAAATGTATACCAAGCGTTGGCCCTGGCAGAACGCAACACATGAACACGGTCTTCGGAATTAAACTTGTCAATGAAGTTCTCTCGCAACCATTCTAGCTTGACCAAAGACCCACGTGAACCACTTACTAAACCTTTCGCAACAACGACATCTACACCCAACATTTTACTAAGATTAGAAGATGAAAAGACGAAATGTACACGAGTAGACCGTACTGGCCGCCCTTCAACTGGTAATCCGGTAATGCAGAAGACATCATATAGTGTAATGGTAATTTCACCGAATGAAAAGTGAAAAGTGTTGGTCTCGGGATGCCATCTTTCAATAAAAGCGGCGATGAGGTTCTTGTTAGTGGACCTGTAGGAGAAATTCCTAATTTGAAGTAGGCTGGAATATTATAAATACTTCATCCATCGTCTATATTGTTGGGTGTCCTCGTCCTCAAGAAATTCCCATGCCAAAAGCTTACTAATGTGGCTATGGAACTTGAGCACATCACGCTCTTCCCCCTTCCAAATGTACTTGGCCACATGAGTTCCAAAAGAGGTCAATAGTGGAGGATTCGCCTCACCATCGTTTGCTACCTCGGGTATATCATCTTGTCTTTCATCTTACTCATCATCATCATCGTCGAATATTTCTTCAGATACTTCCTCATCTTCAGATTCTTCACCTCTAGATGTGATTTGTTGTTGAGGAGAGGCGGGTTGTGCTTGCGGAGGAACGACTTCCTCTTGGGGTGTAGGGGCAGTTTGTTCTTAAGGTGGAGCATTTTCCTCCAAATGTAGAGCACTTTGATCTTGAGGTGGAGGGGGCTCAATAGTTTGCTCAACATTTTTCTTCCTGTTAGACGCAGTTGGCCTTACTCTCTTGTACATTGATAAAATGAAAAGTAAAAGCAATCATTCGATAACAAGACCACATGGTCGACACATATAAATTTTTTTTTTTGAAAGTAGTCGACAACTAGTAATCGACATAAAATTTTTCGGTCGGCATCCACTGGTCGACAGGTTACTATTTTGTCGACAAGACATCGTCGACCAAACAGTTTACCGTCGACGAACCAGTGTCGACGCGAAGTATTACTGTCTACACTGGTTCGTCGATACCCCATTCACCGTTTTCACTCGTTTTCATTGATTTAATGCTACTTTTTCTCCCATTTTGTTATGATTCAACAACAACCAAAAGAAACTAAACAATCGAACAACTAAACAACAAATAAAAAAAAAAGACCTAAAAACTAAACCTAACCATTACAAAATAAATCTTAAAATTATGATATAATAGCATTACAAAATCACCATACACGTACTATACGTTACAATTAATTTTTAGAAAAAACATAAATCATGAAAACAACCATTAACACCATACAAAAAAACATAAACCATTAAATTACATACCTTTGTAGTCCATTAGTTCGTCTGGAGAGGGAGCGCGATCAGTGGTGGTGGTTGGAGACGGCAGTGGTGAGGGAGCGCGACATGAGTTTTTTTTTTTGCCTATGTTTTGGAAGTTTTGTCTCTTTAAGGATTGAGGGAAGGTAATAAGAATGTGGGGTGCATCTAATGTGAGGGGTGTGTGTAGTAATATGCATTAAATTGAGAGACGGGGCATTTATGTCATTTTAGGGGGGTGCATCTATCTAAAAACGATTTTAAGGGGGGTGCATCTATCAGGGGAGTGCATCCATCTGAAATGGAGGTGTAAATAGTCAGACCCTAATATTTATATTGGGCTATGGGCTTTAAGAAGGGCCCAGGCTATATACCCTCCATCTTTGTTAAATATACTTCCCCTCTCCATTTATTAATTTAATATTAATGTAATATATCATGATAGATACATTCCTCATAAAATTCAAACACCCTATAACCCTAACCTTAATTGTTGCAGCCTGCAGGGTAGTAGCCGTCGTCGCTCTGGTAGCCAGCCGCCGCCATCACCCCGGAAGCCAACTGCCACCGCCACCAATACCTCCGACAGCAGCCATTAAAGGTGATCACGGTGCGGTTTTATGATTTTTTTTGACAAAATTCAAATTGCGGTTTATCTAGTAAAAATGAACATGTGGTTGACAGTTTCGATCGATTTTTTACTGTTTGACAATTTTTTTTAAATGACTTTGTGCCTTCCTGGAAAAATTGAATATAGCAATTACTAACACTCATTTTTAATTCTTTATTAATATTATTTATATATATGTATATATTGAAAAAGATATATTATATACTATATAATATTAGTATGAGTATCAGGTTTGTGTGTGTCGTCCATCCTGTACATACAGTGACGGAGTGTAGTAATCATTTATGTAGATGTTGTTAACTCTTAAATGCTTTAACATTATCAACAACATCTTAATTTGACCTTCCTTGATTTATTCTAAGTCTTTTCTGAAATGTTACATTAAATGTTGTACTAAATGCTCTCACATTCAGGAACGATTCCAGAAGGTTCTACAAGAGTCTGGAACATGGAAGAGTCCAGAAGGTTGCAGAACGTGATAGAAGAGTTTAGAGCATTGTAGAACGACCTGGAAGATGGCATAAAGATCTAGAGAGATCATGGAGGTTGAGGTCCTAAAAAATAGGATCTCATAATGGAAGGATCTAGAAGCTGTGTATTTCTCTATAAATACCGCAGAAGACTTTCATTTCAAAGTATGCACTATTCGAGTAACACCTTCTTGAGAGTTCAACCCTAGTTCGGAGTTATGGCCAGTAGTTGTATCATTTAACGTACGCCGAGGGATACCACACCTTCCAGTGTACTTAGTTCTAGTCTTATATCGAGTGAGAGTGAATCATAGATCAGATTAGTTCTTTAGACAGTGTCTTACACTTAAGTCTATTTACAGATTCAGGCACCTGCCTCGATTGTAGTTTCTGTTTTTGGAATGTTGAAGTAATTGCTGAGACATTTCACACGACATTTTTGTGTATAACTTAGGAACTAAGTTATTGTTTCGCCGTAAGGCTTAGCATAGGTTTTGTTATTAATAAAATCTATGTTAAAAATTATTCCATTGTGTCTTTATTGTGTTTTAGTGTTTTAGACTTCCGCTGTGTACTGTGTTTAGTTATTCACATTCTGTTAGAGTTAATGCTACACTAATTGTCACAACATTCAATGTAACATTGTTCTGTTTTTTACTTAAACACTAGATACCACCCCCACACACTTTCAGTTGGTATCAGAGCCGATACCCGACGACACTAGGTTTAGATCCTTGCTTAAAGTGTGTTTTAGTTTATGTTAGCAATGGAAACACATCACATATCCACTACACTTAGGCCACCCGTTCTAGATGGTTCAAATTATGCTTATTGGAAGCCTAAGATGCGTATGTACATCAAGTCAATTGATGAACGTGCTTGGAGAACTGTTCTTACAGGCTGGGACGTACCAAAGAATCCAGCAGATGCCGATGGTGAAATTCAACTCAAGAAAGAAGTTGATTGGACAGCCGATGAGATAACAACAACAGGATATAATTCTAAAGCCTTAAATGCTATTTTTACTTCTGTTGATACCTCTATGTTTAAAATTATATCTAACTGTTCTACTTCTAAGGATGCATGGGACAGGTTACAAGAGCATTGTGAAGGTTCCGATAGTGTTTGAAGGACAAAGCTTCGGATGTTGGGGACAAAGTTTGAGAATCTCCGAATGAGGGAAGATGAAACAATTTCATCCTACAACGAAAGGTTAAGTGAGATTATTAATGAATCACATTCTCTTGGTGACCCTATTTCTAATGTTAGAGTAGTACATAAGATATTAAGGTATGTTCCTAAAAGATTTGATGCTAAAATTTGTGCTATTGAAGAGGAAAAAAATACTGATAAGTTGAGTCAAAATGAATTAGTGAGTATTCTTAGAACCTATGAAATAAACACTGATCAAATTGATGAAACTAAAGATGATAAGAAAGTTGTTGTTTTTAAAGGAGAGACATCAAACAAATCTGAGATTCAGCCTATCATTACTGAGGTTGATTCGGATGAAGAATTGATTGATGAATGCCTTAGCAATCCTGACAACATTGCCCTTCTTACAAAGCATTTTAATAAATTTCTTAAGAAGTCTATGCATAAATCTAAAGGAAATATACAGCCTAAGATCCAAATCAACACATCAACACCACAACCAGAAAGGAGGAAGAGTCAATTCACACCAAGACCATCAAAGAGTGAAGGTAAACCAAGGTATGATCCTGAATTTAGAAAATCAGTTCAATGCAATGCATGTTCTGGATATGGTCACTATGCAAATGAGTGTGCCAATACCAGACTAAAGCAAAAACTGAATTTTAGTGCTACCTTGAGTGATGAATCTGATAATGATGATCTTGATGAGTTTAATGAAAGAGAAAGTGCTCATTTTACTAGAATTGATTATAATGATTCCTCAGATGATGATCTGGATGATACAGATTCTGATGTTGCACTAGATGTCTTCACATCTACAGTAACATCAAAACAGAGTCACCCAGATCTGAACTGTTTTAATGGTTTTGTTGATAATACAGGAAAAATGATTGATGATGAGACATATCAGAAATTGTTAGATGATTGGAACTCTCAGAAACTCACTCTGAATTCTTTGAATAAAGAGAATGAGAATCTGAAAGACACAATCACTAAGCTAGAAGTCTTACTTACCAGAAGAGATCTTGAAGTTTGTAAACTGAAGGAGAAATTGATCAACTCCACCTTAAGTTTCAAAAAGTTTTCCAAGAGTGCTTCTAAAGTAAATGATGCTATAGCTACTGGTAAATCTAATAATTATGGTTTAGGTTATGATGGTGAAACTGCTTCTATTTCGGAAAATTTTAGAAAACCTGTGAAATTTGTGAAGGCAAATGCTAGCACATCTGGTGTAACATCTGCACAAACACATTCTCACAAGGTTGAAAGGAAGTATATTTGTCATTATTGCTTTAAATATAGTCATATTCGTCCCTTCTGCTTGAAAATGTTTAAAGATTTGAGAACTGAGTTTATGCCATCCAGAATGTCTTCACATCCTAGGAAACATTCTGTGAAATCTGCATGGAAACCAAAAGTTACATGTAATGTTGTTCACACATCCTTGAAAGCATGTTTACCTGGTCTATGGTATTTTGATAGTGGTTGTTCTAGACATATGACAGGACAAATAGACTACTTATCTGATTATGTGACCTTGAATAGTGGTAATGTTACATATGGTGGTGGATCAAAAGGAAAGATAATAGGAAAAGGAACTTTGAATGTTAAAGGTTTTCCTAAGCTTAAAAATGTTTTGCATGTTGATGGCTTACTTGCTAATCTGATTAGTATTAGTCAACTTTGTGATGATAATTTGCATGTAAAATTTTACAAAGAGTCTTGCTATGTTCTTAATGAAGATGATGATTGTGTAATGACTGGTACTAGGTCTGCAGATAACTGTTATCTTATTGGAACTAATGTATGCAATTTGTCAAAACATGATGAGAATGTCTTATGGCACCAAAGATTAGGACATGTAAATTACAGGGCAATGAAGAAACTAATCATATCAGATGCAATCAAAGGAATACCTAAACTGAGCTTCCTGAATACCACTGTATGTGGATCATGCCAGAAAGGTAAACAGGTAAGAGTGCCGCATAGAATGCTGTCACATTGTTCTACACATCGATGTTTTGAATTGTTGCACATTGATTTGATGGGTCCTATGGAAACTGAAAGCATTGGAGGTAAGAGATATTCCTTAGTTGTGGTAGATGATTTTTCTAGATATACTTGGATTGAATTTTTAAGAGATAAATCTGAAACATTTGCTGCTTTTAAAGTTCTCTATAAAAGGTTCAAAAATGTGTTTAACTTGAAAGTTGGCCGTATTAGAACTGATCATGGTAGGGAATTTGAGAATAGCATGTTTAATGATTTCTGTGATAAGAAAGGTATCTTGCAAGAATATTCATCTCCTAAAACTCCACAACAAAATGGAATTGTTGAAAGAAAGAATAGAACTTTACAAGAAATGGCAAGAGTCATGCTTTTATCTAAAAGTCTTTCTAAAAGATTTTGGGCTGAAGCATTGAATACAGCATGTTATATTATTAATAGAGTTTATATTCAATCTGGTACTAATCAAACACCTTATGAGATTCTGAATGTTAGAAAACCAAGTGTGAAATATTTTCATGTATTTGGTTGTGTGTGTTATATTTTGAATGATAGGGATCAACTTCACAAGTTTGATTCTAAAAGTGATAAAGGTTTCTTTTTAGGCTATTCTAGAAATAGTAAAGCTTATAGAGTTTATAACCTTAGGACTAACACTGTTCAAGAATCTGTTAATGTTGTGTTTGATGATGATAAAGGTCTTACAGATGATAAAGATGAAGAAGATATATCACAAGTCACTGACAATTCTGAGAATACACTGAAATCTGATAATGCTGCACAAAATGCTAACACATCTGGAGCAACATCTACAGAACAGTCAGTTGTAATTCCACAGAATGATCAGTATGTTCCCAAAACGAATCCTTCTTCAAGAATGGGGAAAAGTCATCCTACTGACCAGATCATAGGCGATGCTACAGTTGGAGTGCAAACAAGAGGAAGAATAAGGTAGATGTGGTAAGAACAATATGCATGTCTTCTATTTGCAATGTTGTGAATGCTGAGTGTTACTATTCTGAAATTGAACCTAAAAGTGTGAATGAAGCATTAACTGATGAATATTGGATAAATGCTATGCATGAGGAACTTAATCAGTTTGAAAGAAATGAAGTTTGGACACTTGTTCCAAGACCTAGTCATACTAATGTCATTGGAACAAAGTGGATTTATAAGAATAAAACTGATGAGTCTGGAAACATTGTTAGGAACAAAGCTAGGGTAGTTGCACAAGGTTACACCCAAGTTGAAGGAGTTGATTTTGATGAAACTTTTGCACCCGTTGCTAGGATAGAATCTATTAGATTATTGCTAGCAATTGCATGTTTTATTGATATTAAACTACATCAAATGGATGTAAAAGCTGCATTCTTAAATGACATATTAAATGAAGAAGCATATGTAGAACAGCCTAAAGGTTTTGAAGATCCACAATACCCGGATCATGTGTACAAACTAAAGAAAGCATTGTATGGTCTAAAACAAGCTCCTAGAGCATGGTATGGTAGGCTTACGGACTTTCTTTTAGAATATGGATTTATTAGAGGTGAAGCTGATAGGACTTTGTTTATTAAACATACTGGAGAAGATTTACTTATTGCTCAAATATATGTTGATGATATTGTGTTTGGTTCAACTTGTGATACAATGCTGAACAAATTTGTTGAAGCAATGACAACAACATTTGAGATGAGTATGGTTGGAGACTTGAATTATTTTCTAGGTCTTTAAATCAAGCAATGTAAGGATGGTATTTTCTTCTCTCAAGGTAAGTATGCTAAAAACTTAGTCAAACGGTTTGGTCTTGAAAACTCAAAAGTAATGAAAACACCTATTGGTTCTACTTTGAAACTTTGCAAAGACAATGGTGGAAAGGATGTTGATCCAACATTGTATAAATCCATGATAGGTAGTTTACTTTATCTAACCTCTAGTAGACCTGACATTATGTATAGTGTGTGTGTTTGTGCTAGGTACCAAGCTAATCCAAAGGAATCTCACCTGAATGCAGTGAAAAGAATTATCAGATATGTTTCAGGTACAAGTGAACTAGGGATATGGTACACTAATGACACCAACAACACATTGATTGGATACAGTGATGCGGATTGGGCTGGAGATATTGATGACAGAAAGAGTACTAGTGGAGGATGTTTCTACATGGGAAACAATCTTGTGTCTTGGCATAGCAAGAAACAAAATTGTGTTTCTCAATCCACTGCCGAGTCTGAATACATAGCTGCAGGAAGTTGTTGCACACAACTATTGTGGTTAAGTAAGATGTTTCATGACTATGGAATTGAAAACAATATCCTCACAATTTTCTGTGATAACACAAGTGCTATTAACATATCTAAGAATCCGGTACAACACTCACTCACTAAGAACATTAGCATTAGACATCATTTTATGAGAGATTTAGTGGAGAAGAACATAGTTAAGTTGGAATATGTGCCTACTGAAAATCAAAATGCTGATATTTTTACTAAGGCTCTTGACCATGAGAGATTCTCATTTTTGAGGAAATCTCTTGGTATGTGTAATATCTGAATAATTCTTGAGAGGATGTTGTCACAAATGCGGTAGCATTTGAGACAACAGCCTAAGGTGGTATAGTTATTATAAATGTGATTTATTTCTTATTTTCGTTGAATAATTCATTTGTAAAATATTCTTGAATCTGAAATTTGTTTGTGCAAAAATAGACATTTACTACACCTCTCAAAAGCTTGAAAAATTGATAATGTTACAGCATACTAAAAGATGTACCAATTCACTGAGTAACTATGGAGCACGGAGTTCGCTACTACGATGCCTTCTTTTCAAAAGGTGAATTTGGTAAAAACATCAAGAGGTTCGTAATCCATTAAGTAAGTATGGGGCACGGAGTTCACTACTACGATGTACTCTACAGGAACAATGGATCAATACGAGTTAGATGTTGTAGCACAAAAAGAAGAAATGCAATGCAAAGAAAAATGCTGAAAAATTGGCTACATTGGATAGGTAAAGCCTGTGAAAAACCAATGTTGAGGTGTATGTCAAATCCTTGAGCACAACATTACATGATTCAATTATATTTTTATAAGTTGTAATTATTTAATTAATTGTGGGAATTTATTTTATTTATTTATAATTATACTAACCACTTGTTTTATTTCAGATTTTACGCATTTTTATTTTTGATTAATTCTGGAAACTTTCTTAATTTAATTAATTAATTAACTTAATTTATTAATTAGGATTTTACCCCACTAACTCACCCATGATATTACTTGTGGCTGAATTTGTGGAGCATTATCGACTATTATCTAGAATTTTCTTAAGTCAAGTCTTGATCACACGTACAACATTCCAACTACTAAGCTCTCTCTACATAAATACTCTCATTTCATGTTTTTCTAAGCTTTGTAATTAATTAAGTAAGTTGAGTATTAATTTTGCAGATTTTGTTATAAATCATTTTGTGCTTATCTCGATTCTTGTGTAGTGCTTTTCGAATTCTTGAGTTTAAATGGCAGGAAACAAGAAAACCCACTCACAGAAACCAAACTCTCCCAACTCACAACCGTCATCTTCATCTTTCTCGAATCTTCACACTCTAGCTTCCATAGCTGCTTCACACGAAAATTCACCCCCAACTGCCGCAACCGTCGCACCCACTCCAGCTACTCCGACAACCATCCACATCCCAAACCAAGCTACACTCTCCGAGCTGAGCCAGGCGGTTGAGAATTTTTCTCAATCGATGAGATCACCTAATCCACCCATCCTCACGATTGGTGATTTATCCATTGACATCTCTCACTACTTGCGCACCCAAGAAGTGATCACTACTGCACCTTCTTCATCCACAACCGAAAAGCCCCAAATTCCGAGCCCTAACGCTGAAACAGAGGCCCCGACTGTTGCCTCTACGGGGGAGACTGAAAAGGAGATTGAAGAATCCCCTGTTGCTGAGTCAAATGAGCCGTCGAATGCGGAGACATCCGACAATGAGGACGCTCAAATGGAGGATGCTGAAGAATCCGACAAAACCGACTCTGACATCTCGAAATCCGACTCTGAACCGATTCCTTTCAAGAGGAATGCTGAAGAGAAGAAGAGAAAGAGGAGCCCAGTTCCAAGAAGACGATCAGGTCGAGTTTTTACTCGAGTTGATTACTCAGACTCTTTGAGGAAGAAGAAGAAGCTAGGTGGTGATGTTGCTGAACCAATTCAGGTATTCTCTGAATCTGAAGAAGAAGTGGTGATTGAGAAGCCAACTAAGAAGAAAGCTGATCCTAAGGGGAAGGGAAAGGCAAAGGTTGATGTTGTTCGAACAATGCCTGAAGAACCAGAACATGATTCTGATTCTGAAATGGAGGTTTGTCTCAGGGATATGCAGCAAGCCCTGAAGAAGAATGCTGCCTCACATGTTGAATCAAGTGCTCCAGCACCAGAACCTGATGATGGAGGTGATTCAAGCAGTGCAGCTTCAGACAAAAACTCTGGAAAAGAAGCTGATTCCAGTTCTGAGAAGGAGAAAGAACCAAGCTCAAAGGAAAGTACTTCTGAGGAAGGTAATTCTGAAACTGAAGTAGATTCTGATACTGATGGATTGGTTGATAAGATAACTAGGTTGTCTAGGAGAAACTGTTGATGGAAAGGAGAATTCGTACTTCTGATTTTGAGAGTAAGAATTTAATTCAATTATTAGAGGATAGAAAGTTGATGAAAGCTCTGAACTTGTGTGATACATTTGTTTCTGATTGGGTGTATGAATTTTATGCATGTCTGAGGAAGAGTAATGGTAGGAGGAGTTCCCGTTGGTATGGAAATATACAGTTTAGGGGGAATATAGTTCCATTTACACCAGAGTTGATTAATGACTTCTTAGGCATAGAACCAGTACTTGATGATGATGAACCTGATTTGGATGTTGTTACTGCTTCTATGACTGGTGGTCTGTTAACTAGATGGAGAAATGGAATGTTGGCCAAGGACCTTACATCTCTTTATTCTGTATTACATAAGCTGATAGTTTATAATTGGATACCCTCTACCAACTCAACCAAAGTGACAAAGGATCAAGCAATCTTGCTCTATAGGATAGTGGTTTTGAAGAAGTTTAATTTGGGATTGACTATTTTCCACCACATGATGAAGTTTAGTGGTGACATTTCTGATAAAGGCAACCTTCCATACCCTGTGCTTATTTGTTCATACTTGAAGATGCATGGTTTTAGCCCTAAAAAGACTGAAGTTCTTAGAGGTAAGGTTCTTTTATACACCATTTCACCTGCTTTACTCATTGGTGAAAGAGTGAAAGATCTGCCCTTGCACAATCCTGTAAGTTCTTCTCAAAGACCAGCTCCTGCTCAACCTCAACCTCAACCCACATCAGCACAGAGACCTGAACAGAACACAGCTACACCTAATGCTGCACCAGATGCTGAGAACTTTGGTGGTAATTTTGATACCATGTTCTCTGTTCCCAGATCTTTTATATTATTGCAGTTACAACACTTACAGGACCAGATTGATGAACTCCAATTCATCAAAGACAAGTGGACCAGGCTACTTCCCACTACAACAGGGGGAGTACCACCTTCCACTTCAGCTAGAACTTCTGGAGTTGTTATTGAAGAGTTGGATCCTGAAGTTGGAGGTGTACCTGATGCTGCTATAGAGAATGAAGGAACTGCTGCTGCTAACAATGTTGTTGCACTCTTTGCTTCAACTTGTTTTATTGAGGAACCAGAGGAGGCTGATGAAGACAAGTTTGCAGATGCTGAAGATGATGAGGATATGGAAATCCTCTATGCTGATATCTAGAACAGATGCTACAAGACAGGGGGAGTACTGAAGTACAAATGGCACATGTGCAGGACCTTGATGCTGCTGCTATTGTTATAGCAATTCATGCCATTTTCAGTCCTACTTTTGTTTTTGTTATTCTGTTATGTTTAAGTTAAATTCTGTTTATTCTGATACAATATTAACTATTTCTAGTTGATAGGATGTGTATATTTATCTTGCTTAAATTAGTTTGCACTAATGATATTTGATTACTGCTTATTGCTTAATTTGTTTTCCTATCATTAATTGCTTACTGCATGATGAATATGCCTTGTTTAGTTTATTTATTTTTCATAATTTTTTTTTGTTTTTTTGCTCTGATTATTTTGTTTAGTCCTTGTTTGTTTTTGTTTGTCTGTTTTTGAGTCTTACATAAGTCTTAGAACTAATCTGGTATATACCCTTATATGCTCTGATTTAATCTTTGATTTTTTGTAAAAGTTATATGTTTTGTAAACAAGTGTACTGTTTATACTTGTTTTGGTTTTGAATAAGATTACTTTGATCTTATGGCACGGATCTTAGTAAAATTATTCTTGATCTCTTTTTGATTTGATCCAACGGTTACAACAGGTATTGTCTTGACTAGTATTTAGACTTGATGTTCAACGCACCTAAATACATAATACTGAGTATGTATAGAAATATATGTGCATCAGGTGTGTTGTAGTCGAAAGGTCAAATTGGGAGAGATTGTAGATGTTGTTAACTCTTAAATGCTTTAACATTATCAACAACATCTTAATTTGACCTTCCTTGATTTATTCTAAGTCTTTTCTGAAATGTTACATTAAATGTTGTACTAAATGCTCTCACATTCAGGAACGATTCCAGAAGGTTCTACAAGAGTCTGGAACATGGAAGAGTCCAGAAGGTTGTAGAACGTGATAGAAGAGTTTAGAGCATTGTAGAACGGCCTGGAAGATGGCAGAAAGATCTAGAGAGATCATGGAGGTTGAGGTCCTAAAAAATAGGATCTCATAATGGAAGGATCTAGAAGCTGTGTATTTCTCTATAAATACCGCAAAAGACTTTCATTTTAAAGTATGCACTATTCGAGTAACACCTTCTTGAGAGTTCAACCCTAGTTCGGAGTTATGGCCAGTAGTTGTATCATTTAACGTACGCCGAGGGATACCACACCTTCCAGTGTACTTAGTTCTAGTCTTGTATCGAGTGAGAGTGAATCATAGATCAGATTAGTTCTTTAGACAGTGTCTTACACTTAAGTCTATTTACAGATTCAGGCACCTGCCTCGATTGTAGTTTCTGTTTGTGGAATGTTGAAGTAATTGCTGAGACATTTCACACGACATTTTTGTGTATAACTTAGGAACTAAGTTATTGTTTCGTCGTAAGGCTTAGCATAGGTTTTGTTATTAATAAAATCTATGTTAAAAATTATTCCATTGTGTCTTTATTGTGTTTTAGTGTTTTAGACTTCCGCTGTGTACTGTGTTTAGTTATTCACATTCTGTTAGAGTTAATGCTACACTAATTGTCACAACATTCAGTGTAACATTGTTCTGATTTTTACTTAAACACTAGATACCACCCCCCACACACTTTCAATTTAGTATGGTGGAATACATTGACGAAGTAACTTTTATATATTAAAAAATGTAGTAATTAATATTAATTTTTAATATATATAATACTAAATTTGTATATGAAATTATCTATTAATTTAACGGTTCGGTCATTGTGGTTAATCACTAAAAATTTAAATTGCATCGTTATAGCGGTGCGATTTAGTCTGTTTTTTAAACCGCGGTTTTTTAAAGTAACGGTGCGGTTTTAGCGATTTTTTAAATTTTATGATCACCCCTAGCAGCCACCACCCCCTCCTCCAAAAAATATACAAAAAAAAAAAAATCATCCCTAGTTTGTCGACAAGAATGCATTTTGTCGACAATAGTTTGTCAACAAAATACACTCTTTTCGACTACATCTTATCGAAAGGAAAATAACATAAAAAAATATTTTTGACCATAAATCACTACAAAAAAACTGCAAAATACTGACGGATTAACAAAGTCAACCGATTTACCGACGGAAAACAATTTTCGACGAAATTTGTTTTCACCGACGGATATTCCGTCGGCAATCACAAAAAAAAATAAAAAAACGCGTGATTACCGACGGAAATTTCCGTCCCTAACCACAAAATTAAAAAAATTGTGATTACCAACGGAAATTTCCGTCACTAATCACAAAATAAAAAAAAAAAAAAATTGCAAAAGTTAAATTATTAATTAAAGAAGGAATTTTGTTAGCTAGGAAATTATAATTGATTAAAATAGAAAATTTATTGATTAAATTAGAAACATGTTGATTAAATTAGAAAATTGTTGATTAAGTTAGCTAGAAAATTATTGATTAAATTATGAAATTTTATATTAAATTAGGGAATTATTGATTAAATCAGAAAATTTTATATTAAATTAGAAATTTTTATGTTATATTGTTTGGACATAATTTATTTAGTTGTTATATCCATTTAGTTTATATGATAATTAAGTCTTTGTTTTGTGAATTAACAAATAAAAGATCATAAACCAAAGAATTAAAAATAAAACTACATTTACAATTTATAAATTTAAAAAAATTACAATAATTATAAGCCACAAATTTAGTGATTAATATAAGTAAAATAATGTTTAATCAAAAAAAAAAATTATACATGTGAATTTTAGAATTTTAATTAAAACAAAAAAATGAAATTAAAAAGTTAATTTTATAATAATTATAAGTTACAAATTTAGTAATTAATATAAATGAAAAAATGTCAATTATTAAATAAATGTGTTTTTAATTTTTTTTTTGAATAAAAATATGATGCATGCATTTATTAAATTACTAATATATTATTCATATACTATTTGAAAATAAGATTCACACAAATACAATAGTTATAAGTCACAAATTTAGTGATTAATATAAGTAAAAGAATGTTCAATTATTAAATGGATTTGTTAAAAAAAAAAAGTGAAACATGTATAAATGATATGAACTTTTTAGAATTTTAATCAAAACACAAAAACTAAATAAATTAAACTTACAATATATAATTTTAAAAAATTAAATTTACAATAGTTATAAATAACAAATTTAGTAATATTAATATACAAATAAATTCCTTTTGTGAATTTTTTTTTTAAAAATAGGTCAAAAATGAATACATATACAATTAATATTACAAGTATAAATGAAAAACAGACTTGTTCGAGTGGTAGGCGCCCCTCACTAGGCGCCCTCACACCCGGGTTCGAGTCCCATGAAAGCCGAATATTCAGCTAATTATACACTGGCCCTTGCGGGCTTGGAGTGGGCCTTGCCGGTTCCGGACCGGGTTGGGCCAGCCTGTTGGCTTGGGCCCAAGTTTAAATTACTTTAAAAAAAAAAAAAAAAATCCGTCTGTAATTAAAAAATAAGGTATTGATAGTTGCTACCCTTAAAAATTGTTTTGGAAAGTTATACATTTACGCGATTTTACTCTAATCACAAGAATTTTGTTTTTGTAACAATTGTTCAAGTTCTGTTTCTAATAAATAATTTCAAACATTAAATCATAAATTTATCACTTTATTGTGCTAGAGGAGTTTTATGCTCCAAGTAGCTTTAATTGGTGTGGTTGGTGGATTGCTTGAAATTTTAACACTTAATTTATCTTTTTTGTTAAGATTTCATCTATTTTCACAATTTTTTATACAATTTATTTCATTGTTGAGGAGAGAATTATATTTTTGTGTATTTGTAGGAAAAAGAAACAATTTTAGAAGGCATATGAATTTTCCTAAATAAATTCGTAAATTGTCCTGCAACTTTGTCTGAATCAGCAAAAGATCCTGTAATCTTTTATTTGATTAATTTTAGTCATTTTAGTTTCAATTTTAGTCCTTTAAGTCTAATTTCAGTCCTTAAAGCCCAATTTCAGTCCAATCTGTCGAATTTCAATCCTTTTAATCCAATTTCATCCTTCACACTGAAATAGAACATGTGTATTTTACATAGAGTTGGTCTCTGGTGCATAGTGTGCACCGTGCACACTATGCCACCAGTCAACCTTTATTATTTAGAAAGGAGAGAAATTTAAACAAAATAACTGCTACCAGAACGGTTACAATGTCCTGGTTGAGTACGAAGTCGTTGGTTCGAACCCCGTGACCTCAATATATATACATTTTTAATTAAAAAATATTACCACTTAAAAATAATTAAAAATACCACTTTTCATTAATAAATATTACCACTTTTTTAAAAATTTAAATACATTTTTTTTTTTAAAAAAAGATAATGATTTACAGTAATTACAACCCCTTTTCAGCAAATTTTTTTTACTACTCTACAATAATAGAATTTTCCACTTTTCAACATTAAATATTAACACTTTTCAGTAATAGAGATTATCACTTTTCAATAAAAATGCTTAAACATTAAATATTAACACTTTTCAGTAATAGAGATTATCATTTTTCAATAAAAATGCTTACTACTTTATACAGTTTAAATACAATTATAATATTTACCACTTTTCAATTATAATATTTACCACTTTTCAATTATAATATTTACCACTTTTTTTGGTATTTTTTTTTTTATTTTTTTTTTAAAATCACAATTTAAAGTAATTTCAATTACCACTTTTCAGTAATAGAGATTACCACTTTTCACTAATAGAGATTACCACTTTTCAGTAATAGTATTTACCACTTTTCAGCAATAGAGATTACACTTTTCAATAATAATACTTACCACTTTATACAGTTTAAATAAAATTATAATATTTACCACTTTTTGGTATTTATAATTTTGTTTTTAAAAAAAAAGATAACAATTTAAAGTAATTTCAATTACCACTTTTCAATAATAGTGATTACCACTTTTCACTAATAGAGATTACCACTTTTCAGTATTAAACATTAACACTTTTCAATAATCATTTTTACCACTTTTCAATTATAATATTTACCACTTTTTTGTATTTTTAATTTAAAAAAAAAAGATCGGAGTAATTACAATTACCACTTTTCAGTAATAGAGATGAACACTTTTCAGTAATAGAGATGAACACTTTTCAATAATAGTATTTACCACTTTTCAGTATTATAAAATAAAACACTAATAATGTTGCTTTTCAAAATCATAAAACAACACTTCATTAATACAGAAGCACATATTCACCGTAAAAATATATCACATGACACGGAAAGACAATATTTCAAATATTTTTCAATGACATAAAAATTCCTCACCAGCCTCTCTTGTCTAAACTTTTCCTTTAACCAACTTAGGCTTCATCTCATAAAACACCTTAATTTTTTCAATGACCTCAAATTTATAATGGTTCATGTCAGACAGCAGAATAGACCTACATGGTGAACAACACTTTTCAGTTAAGAAGAACAACACTTTTCAGTAATAAGAAACAACATTTTTCAGTAATAACAGATACCACTTTTCAGTAATAACAAATACCACTTTTAAGTAATAACAGATTCCACTTTTCACCGTTTAAAATAAAAGTACATAATAAGAATAACTTACAGAGTGATCAAGGTTGAATATAAACTGACTCTTGTCATTACCAACAACACAATCTTCATTTAACATGATTGACCATGCATTAATGATAAAATTGATAATCCACTGTGGGGGAGCAAGTGTTAAGATATCTTCCTTTGAAATAAAGTTACTCAAATCAAAGAAGAAGAAATAATCCCTGAAAAAAACATAAAAAAGAAATAAATTAGATTTAAAGTAATATATATTTATAAATATAAATGTATACTTACATTTTAACAACACTGTCATCCAACGAACAAAAGCATAAGTCCACCAACTCTTTCTTATATTGTTCCATTTCTCCAAGTTCACGTTTGTAGGCATTCATAAAATCAGAAAGGTAACCAATTTCCCCAAATGAAAATTCAGGATTCAGATAATTAGAATCAACATCTATATCATTCCCGTAATACACGACCATATCACCCACAAAATCATTAACATTTTCACCAACATCATCACCTTCTTATCAACATCATGTTCTGCAGGGCATACCGTATCCCCCTCACCAATACAGAATTGAGAATCTTGCCTACCACAAGCTGCATCACCCTCACCAAGTCCAACATCATGTTCTGCAGGGCATTCAACATCACCCTCACCAACACAGAATTCAGACTCTTGTCTATCACAATCTGCATCAGCTTTATCACCTCCAACATCATTTTTTGCAGGACATTCAGCATCACCCTCATGAACACCAAATTCAGCAACATCGGAGTTATCATCTCCAACATTATGTTTTCCAGCACATTCTGCTGTATCACCATGACCCAAATCATCTTCATTAACAACATCTTCGAGAGTTGATCCCATCCATATCTGGAAGTGTCAAAGGACAAAGGAGATGTTCTTTTACAATTCTGCATTTTTTCTGCCAATTCTTTATTAGATAAGAAATTAGCAACTATTTGGTCAATAACTTTGAAAAACTCATCATCCATTGGTGGTGAGGGAGTTTCTGGATTATCCTTTTTCACAGGATTTTCTTCACTTATATCCACAAATCCAGAGAGATATTTGTCACTAAATTCATTCGCATCTTTCTTGAAAGATGTCAGGAAATCATGTAAATTCTACAAACACAGAAAAAAGAAAAAAAATTCAATATTAATATTACAACTTTTCAGTAATAAATGATACCACTTTTCAGTAATAACAGACAACACTTTTCAGTAATAACATTTACCACTTTTCAGCAATTAAAAAAACCACTTTACATAGTTACACTTTTCAGTAATAACATATACCACTTTTCAGTAATGAAAGATAACACTTTTCAGTAATAAAAGATACCACTTTTCAACAAAAATGAAACAACACTTTTGAATAGAATAACAAAAAATTTTAAGTAGACTGAAAGGTAATTCGAATGATTTCAACAGTAATAAAACATATACCTTAAACTGTCCACCTCCTACTTTTGAGGATTTCAACAACTCTTCAGCAGTTCCCTTATCTTTTGAATGATCTTCAACAGAAAAATCATAGGTTTTAGCTCTAGGTGATACATCTTTCACATAAAAAATTTTTCGAGGATAACCATATTGGTTAGTAGGATACAAACCTACAATCATTTCTCCCGATCCATACTTTCCAGCTCTAAACTCCTCATTACATCTCTTTTCTACCATAGAGGTTAACCAATGCTGAATCAAGGGAATTTTATAGGTTGGAGCCACCCTCTGCCACTTAACTCTATGAAAATAGACAATTTTAAAGACCATTAAACATCCATTAGTCACAGTGTTCCCGTTCTTATACGATTCAACTCCTTCACAAAGCTTTTCCAGCACGAAGGTACACCAATCAAACTTCCTAATGTCATCAATAACCTCTACAGCCTTCAAATACTTCGTACTAGCCCTACGATTTGGGGTAGGAGAAAGAAAGTTTAATAAAGAATAAAACACAAAAATCTTAACAAAATCATCACCCCCATTTGGAAAATTATTATTCAATAACTTTTCCATGGATGCAAGAGAAGACCCCGGACAGATATTGTAAGAAGTTGTGAAACGTTCCAAATAAGCATTATCTTCATTCCTCTTAAAAAAAGGAACTGAACAATAAGGTACTAAGGGTAAACAAAATACATTATAAATGTCCTCAACTGTGATAGGGAAAGACCAAAAGTTATCTAACTCAAGCATCCGACTAGTTTCATTAAAATTCTGAATTAACCACAACAAAATCCTCCTATCCATACAACAATTGGCCAACTTCAATAACCCTCCAAAACCAACCCGTTTAATATCAGCCTTTTGTTTATCATTGAACTTCTGCACTAACATAACAATTCCCTTTGGCCTCAAATTCAGAACTGAAAAAATAAAGAAAGAATATATGTTAGTTAAAATAAACTAAAATATATAAAAAATGAAAAGAATTAAACAAGAATAAAAACAAATTAACTAATTACCAAGGCTCATTTTTCACTTTCTCATACAATTTCATAGAACCCTTTGAGCTGCACTTTTGTTTCTTAGAAACAGTATTGGATTCAAGTAAAGGAACGGAAGGTTTAGGAACAGAGGGTAAAGAAGGAACATCCTGATCAACAAAATTACTAATTTTCCTTCGGGAATAAACTACATCGGAACATTTCCTCTTAGCACTTGATTTTGATGCAAACTCCTTTGTCTTCATAGCAACACTTTATAGGATTTGCTGCAAAAATATACCAACACTTTTCAATAGTATGAAACAAATACTTTTCAATAGTATGAAACAACACTTTTCAGTAGAATGAAACAACACTTTTCAGTAGAATAAAACAACACTTTTCAGTAGAATAAACAAACACTTTTCAGTAAGTACTTCCAACATTTCAATAATATGAACACCTTTCAGTAAATGATCAAAAACTTTATAGGATTTAACGTATGTAGCATTTTTCAGTAACACATGTAACAACAAAAATACAAAAATCACTGAAAATAAGTACATCACATAATATACACAACAGATGAAAGGTCTTCAAATATAAAAACATGTTAAATAAAAACCTAAACCAAAAAATTGAAAAAATAATGAAAAGAAAAAGAAAAAACATGGCATCTGAATGTTAATCGAGGAAGAAGAAGTAAAACGAACACTAAACAAAGAAGAAAATGGAGAAGAAAATAATAATACGAAACATTAACCTTTAGAAAATACTTCATTAACAACTAACAACAATAAAACAAGAGTAAAACCTCAGTAAGACCACCGCACAACCGCCGTAAAACCTTCGAAAAACCACCGTAAAACCGCTGTAACACCACCGAGAAAAACCACGAAAACAATCGAAGAACAGAATCGAAGGAAACGTGAAGAGAGACACGGGAAAGTTAAACCAGTCGTAAAATCGCTGTAACACCACCGAGAAAACCCACGAAAACAATCGAAGAGAATAGAAGGAAACGTGAAGAGAGAAGCGGGAAGGCTAAAAATCTGAAAACAATAAAAAAAAATTAAAAATAAAACCTGCCTTTATATAATAAATCCGAATTCAAGTTTTGGGTCGGATACGGGTCAAAAGCGGGTATGGGTAAAAATAGAGTGCTCCAAAGTCAAATTGGTGTGTATGGTGCATATGAGACTTTCCCTTTTACATAAGGTTGCAGAAGTCGGAAATCGCTAGTCAGACTTTTTTTTTTCGCCTAGCACTTAGGCGGCCACCTAGTTTTTTTTATTTATATTTTTATGCAAATTAATAATAAATAACAATATTAAATAAATATAATACCCCCAGTCCAATTTCATTATTCCCACTTTCCTTTTTTTTGTTTGGTTGTCCAATTTTATTATGCTCATTCCTTTATCTTAACCATCCAACCATCACTTATTAATCAAATTGTCACTAACTTTGTTTATAAACAATTACGTGTTACGAGTAAATGGACCCCACAACATCCCATCATACCCCCAACTTATCCACTTTATACATAAATTAATCAATATTCATTAAAACTAGTATTCAAAGAAATTGACATATTAAAATTGGACAGAGGGAGTAATATATATTGGGCCCTAGCAAATCAACACCACTAGCCCAAAGGCCCAAAACCCATCAGCAGCAACATAACGTTTCATTTCCTTTCTTTCTGCGCAAAACGTTAGGGCGAAAGAGTTTTTTCTGAGCAAACAAGCATCAACCGCTCAAAGTATAATCCGGTCGCCCCTTCTTCGTCGACCCCATTGTTGTCGCGTGCTGCGCGTCTTTGTTGTCATCTGCTTTAAGTTTTTTTAATTTTGTAAATTTTATTGTGCACACTGCACAGTCTAATAAGCGGCAGCGGGTCTCTCGCCGGCGTGGGAGAGCAGGTGAGTGAAATAATTTGATTTTCCCTAATTCTATTTCGCTCTCCAGTCTTTAAGACGCTCATTTCACTACCTCAATTAGAGACCGTACAAAAACGGTACGTTAGAGATCGATTTAGTACTGTCCTTGTAAACTTGGTACCTGATATTTAGAATTGAGTCTAAAATTAGGGACAGTTTTTCGGTCTGTCTCTATATTACAGATTGGAAAATTGGTCTTAAAACAGTCCCTAAGTGTGAGCCGGCCCGAAAACGGTCTCAAATTAAATTTTGACCCGTTTATTTATTGCATAAAAAATTGTCTCAAATCATCGGTCTACAAATTACGGACCGTATTTGACGGTCATAAAACAGTCTCTAATTTTGTCTCGACCCGTTTAATTTTCATGTAAAAACAATCTCTAATTGATCTACAAATTAGAGACCGATAATTATAGTCTCTAATCAAAGCGTACTTGTGAAAAAAAAAACAGCAACTAGGCGGAATCTGCCCGCCCGTCTAATGTCATGGCCGATTAGTACTACCCATTTGGAGGAAATTGAGGTGAGGCGGGGAGGGAGGCCCAGCGCCTAGGCCGATTTCTACAATTTTTTTTTTACATTTTTTAGAAATAAGAGTGATATATTTAATTCAATTTTTTAATAAATAAGTATTTATAATCTAATATATATAATTTTATCAAAATTATAATTTTATTTTTTATATTCTAATTACAAATATTTTTTTATAATTAAATATATAATTTCGTGTGTTCATTTAAATTAAACGACAAAAGTGATATATCTAATACAATTTTTTTTAATTTATATAAAAAACGACAAGTTAATTTCAATGAAACAAATTAAAACATCAAATTCAATTACGTATTAATGCTAAAGAAAAATATTAATACATATATATATGAGTGTATATATGCAATTATCATTTAAAATTAAAATTTTAATATTTAGTCTTTCATAATTTTAAAATGTTTTAAGTTGATCTTATGTATTTTTAGTCCTTCAAATAACTTATGTGTTGGATGATGTGTTAAAGATACTAAAAAATTGTCTTGTAAAATACACATGTTCTATTCTAATGAGTAGAATTGAAATTGGTTTAAAGAGATTTAATTTGAATTGATTGGACTGAAATTGTTCTCAGGGGACTGAAATCGAAATCCAGGGATTAAAATGGGGACTAAAAGGACCAAAATTGAGACAAACATGATCAAAATTTGTTTACATGTTTATGGATTGATTTTCTATTTTAGACATGAGTTTTGTTTTTGAAACAATTTTGTCTGGACGGTCGATTTTGATAAAGTTGTTGATCAAAATACGAAGTTATTTCAAGGATTCCAATAAATTTGGGGATAAAATTGATATATATATATATATATATATTTTGAGATTAGATTCATAGATTTAACTTTTTAGAAACGTTTGAAAAAATGTGAAAAAATACGAGAGGAAAAAAGATTATATTCCACATAATTAATAAAAATAACAAAAAAATTACGTCTTTATCATCTCAATAGCGCCGAGACACCTAACAATTTGGGGCCTACACAATATACAAACCACGTATTGTCTTGACTTAAAATCATGGCCTTTGACTTAATTGCATTTTAATCAAACTTTTGGTTAATTGCAATAGATATCATGAATTTAACAATGTTTGACATGTTAAAATGGTGATTTTTTTTATATTTTTTTTTTTGGTAATCATCCAAATTAAACCAGTTTGATTTAAAATACAATATTCAAGTCAAAGATAGTGATTCAAGCGGATTAAGCCTTTATGTAACGATCAAATTAATCAACTTTATTTCAAAACTACTAAATGATTTTAACAATCTTTGACGGGAATGTCGTTTTACTTTAATTAATTAATTTAATCACAATCCATTTGAATTATCATAATCTTAATATATAAAATCAAAATAATGTTCATGAGATTTGTGGGTAAAATGCATTTTTAGTCCCATGAAAATTATCTCACACAAATTTGGTCCTTTTATTAGCAAATTTGGTCCCATAAGATATTTCCATCCAAATTTAACGGATGAGGGAAAGTGAGCAACACACACCGTTAATTCCAACCTAAAATAAAATTATAAACTGCTAATTTATTTAAAACTTAAAGATAATAAAAAAAAAAAAAAAAAAACCTACAACCCACCCTCGCCGTAGCATAAACCTCGCATCACCACAACAACCACCTTCCTTCACACCAGCACGGCAGCACCGCCTCGTTTAAGTGTTAGAAACAAAACCCCTTATCAATTTCATATTTCAATACCCCTTATCAATTTCATATTTCAATAGCTTATTCAATTTCATTTTCGATTTTTACCATGAATTGGGTTGAGTTTGGGGTGGAGCTGGTAGCGACGGGAAACAGTGGGGTGTATTGAGGCGGTGGCGGGTTGGATTTTTTGCGATTCTTCATCGTTATTGGAAAAGAAAATCGAGGACTTTGAGAGAGGGCAATTTTTCTAACCAGATTCAGCGACAGCAATTTGGCTTGAGAAAGCTTAATTGATGAGATTATTTTTTTAGAGTTTGATTCCAATTGTGGCGGTGGCGGTGGCGGTGACGGTGGTGGCGGCGACGAGGGTGAAACCGAGGTGGCGGCGACGACGACGGGGAGAAGAAGGCCCGAGAGATGTAGATGAACGACTGGTATATGTATAATGTATGTATATATATATATTTTTTTATTATCTTTGGGTTTTATTTTATTTTTTTTGTAATTTGTTATTTTAAATTTGAATTCATCAAAATTTAGGTTTTAAAAATTATAACTGATATTTTTTAATCTATTTGACAGTTTTTTATGATTATATATTAATAAAAATAGTATCTTTTATAATTTTTTAAAATTTTCAGATTTTACAAACAAAAAATAATAATATTAGTTGGTTTGAATATTTTTATTTTTTTGTATTGTTAAATTATTTGAATACATATATATTATTTAATTTAAATAAATAAATAAACTATATACCGATTATATATAATATATATATATATTATTTCTTTAAAATTATCAGATTTTACATTAAACTGTTATTTGTTTTAAAAATTATCAGAATTAATTAAATTATATAATTAATTGACGGAAACCGTTAGAAACTTAACGGTTGGGACTATTTTTGCAAAATTTGGGACCAAAAAAGAACGTGGGACCAAAATTGTTTTTTAAAAAATTTCATGGTACCAAACTTGCAATTTACCCTGAGATTTGTTCCACAGATTGAATGGATCAAAAAGTTAATCTCGAGTAAATATTTTTGAGCACTGTTCAACGTACATGATCTATTTTCATCTAATTAAGGAAACAACATTCATTACACTTACCTCGGAAAAAACATTATTTTACAACTACAAATAGGCTAGGAGCCCTTAATTCCTTTACCAACAACACAATGGGTTGGCACAAGAAATCATTGAAAGTGATTATTCGCAAAAACAAACTTATGGATTTTCTCATTTCACCATGCCTTTCACGAGAAATTTATGAAATTGATAATCCCAAAAACAAACTTATCACTCAATCCCCGGGAAACAGCTCTCCGCGACGTCGCAATCGTAAGAAATTGTGGAATGTATGGACATCGAGAAAAAAGAGTCGACGACTGCCACCACCATCACCCCCACCACTGGACCCGCATAAACGGCCACCCCGCCCTATTGCACGCCCATGGGATTGGCCACCTTATAAACTAAGGCCTCCAAATCCACCAGCCAAAAGGATCTGTGAAAGCTAGAACAATAATATATTAATTTATATATGTTACTCTACTATACTATGGCATCACCTTCAGTCACTTGCTATGTAATTAGTAACATGTCAATAAAACTTATATTATAATCTTTTATCATTCATGAAGAGTTAAGACTTCCGATAATAGATTTCATACCCAAATTTTAATTTGAGTTACATATTTAATTATTAGTACCAATTAATTTTTTCCATATATTAATAAATGATAGAAACTAGAAGAGGGGATAGAAATTAGAAGAGAAATAATTGTAATACAAAATATATCAATATTAATTTCTATTTATAGAAAAAAAATATGAATTTTGACACACATTTATTTATATATATATATATATACTCTCCATTCCACAGTCGTTTGCACACTTACCTTATTTGTCCATTTCACAACTGTTTGCACATCCAACAAAAAAGAAAACTCTCTCATAAACTACGACTTCACAATATTCACATATTTACACAAAATGCCATTACTTTTACTCTCTTTTCAATCACCTTTTTACCTTCTCTATATAACTTTATAAAATTATCTTTCAACACTCCACTCATTACACTTTTTTTTTAAAAATGTGTCCATCTTATGGTGCAAACACTTGTAAAACAGAGGGAATATTATTTTACCCAATAAAAAAATGACACGTGTCATTTTAATAAATGACACAGGATTTTCCACGTGTCATTTTAATAAATGACACAGGATTTTCGGCATGGATTGGCACCACTGCTCTTGTCAGTTTGGACTTCTCATCATTAACTTCTCATTTTCTTATATGAAACAATATCTCTCTCTAAGTTTCTCTTGCATATATATCTCTTAATACCTTTTCTCTTTTATATATATCTCTACATTTTTTTTTCTATCTCTCTTTACTTTCAACCCTCAACAATTCACTATACATTTTATATTATGAGTTTATTCCTTAAATATCGGTATACAATTACAATATCGATAAAGTATTGAGAGAATATTAGAAAATAATCATAAAAGAGAGAAAATGTCTAGATTTAAAAAATATCAATAAATATTATACTATGAGATAAAATAATATGGAGCATAATTTCAGATATCAGATCTGAATGTGGGAACTGAAATTGGTTTATGACCAAAGGTTCTCGCTTCAGAACACAATGTCCTTCATATGGACAAAGAGAGCATACAATCTTGATGTGTCAGAATATCTTTGCAAATGTGGGCGCACGACAAGAAGCGTTTAATGAGTGTCAGAGTTGTACTATGATGTGGCATTATATGATTACTATTCTACCTCTCAATGACAAGATATATAAGACACCCCATTTTATTTTTCAAAAGGTTAGTCATTTTTACTACATTTTTCCACTCTCTATATTTTTTTACTATTCATCATCTTCATCGTGCTCAACTGACTTGAGCGTCGTAAGTCCGTCGTCGGACACCTCTCCGACTAGGTTTTCGTGCAAGTCCCAACTGTTGTTTTCAATATCCATCCTTGCCAATCATCTAAGGATTTCCAAGGAGCTTACTTAGGTATTTATCACTTTTAATCATTCCTAAATCTCAGATCTTATTATTCACTTTTGAGAACTTGATGAGGTCTCATCAAATGGCACCGTCTGTGGGAAAATCCGGCTAAGACGTGAGGTTTTTCATTCATGCAAGTTTTTCCCAAAAATAATTAGAGGGAGGTCGATTTTCTGACCTGTCGGTGAAAATATGCATTCATGGGATCTGTTTTATATGTGTTCATAAGGAGGTTGATTTTTTTGCTTCTTGTGTTTTTATTCACTTAGTGATGGAGAATCAAGTACCTAGAAATTTGAATTGAACTTTCAAAAGTGTGGCCACGGATACGACTATTGCCACTAATACGACCGTCGCCACAGGAGTCAAGAACGTGGTTTTGGGCTAGAGAGAAGATGTGCCCATTCTACCTTCCCCTTTGGGCCTGTGGTCACTCTCCCTTTAAAAGGATTACATGATCTATTTTCCGCCGTCGTCGATCACACACTGTCTCAAAGAGGAGCACCTGCACAAGGCACTCCCATAACGCCATCGACGGTGAATGTGTCGAACATCCCATTCCGGAAGAAGTTCCTCCTGCTCAAAAGACTGAAGTAGTGGATGAATAACCTCAAGTGCTAACTGCTGGGAAAAGTCCTAGGAATAAAGGAATGTCTTTGCTTCATCCGAAGAGTGAGGAGGAAGACAGTTAGAAGAGGAATACACTCAATCTTCCACCTGAGAGAGCGTCAACACCGAGATTGATGCATTAAGAAATGAGATGCGAGAAATGTATGGAAAGAACGCAGTGCATGGTAATAGGGATGCGCGTTCACCTTTCTCCACTGAAATTTTGATGGATCCACTTCCGAAAAACTTCAAAACGCTCTCGTACGAATATGATGGTACTTCTGATCCCTAGGAGTGTTGGTCCTAAAAGGAGTATGCCACAAGTGTATGGGGGGGGGGGGGGAGAGAATGCACTTGTGTATGCAAATTCCTTTTCTTTTCAAACAATCACACTATCAGGAGAGTTGTCTAGTCAATTTCTCTGAGTATGTATAACTTTAATCAAATAATCAAAATACTGAGAACTATGAAGTAATCAGTTGAATAACTATCTAAGTAAGTTATATGTGCAGAATTATGGTTGACCCTTTATATTTAAACTCCTTTTAATTCTGAAAACCTTTCTTAATACTTAACAGTTATCAGGGGCTTGTCCCAAATCTTTTTTTGCACAGTTTATGACGTATATCTTTTGAAGATCAATTTGTGCGCAGTGTATGAATGTGTTACTTGTATGAAATGACTTGTAAGTAAATAACACAATGATTTATAGTGGTTCAGAGCCTCAAGCTCCTACATCCACTTCCCTGATTTAATAGGATAATTTCTTCACTTGGAATTAACTTGTTTTATAGTGCCAAGATGCACTGATCAACCACACTACTCCTTAGTGGCTTGATCCCTAGGAATTCTGAGTCCTAGTACTAATTCAACTCGAACTAAACTGTTCTTCACTTGACAATTCTAGTTCTTACACTTCTACAACAACACTTCTAACTTTCCTTGAAAGGTTTAAGGGTTGAGGTTGGTTCAAACTAGGGTGAGATATCCTTTACAATGAAGAACTGTATAAGGATATAATATCTCTCTAAGCTTGATTGATATACAATTTTTTTTTTAGGAGGGGTTTACAAGATCATCAAATAGAATTACAAATCACGAACTAAGATCTTGATCTTCAAACCAATGTGGATATCGGCATATCGCCGTCCACTTCAATCGTGAGAAGAGGAAAGACGAGTTTCCCTTTGCCTTACCAGATGTCCAGGTCTCCAATCTTTAAACGAGACAACCCCACACTAAGGTGTTTCATGTCAAGAATAGGAAACAAAAAAAATAGGCAAAGTTCCACCAAGTACCCGATCTAAAGCCCAAGGACTCTCGAGTCAATCTCAAGGAGCCCATCAACCAAAAAAGAGACCCACAAAAAAACTACACCAGGTCTGCAGATCTACACTCAATCTGTAGATCTGAGTTCCCAACCGCAAAAAGAAACCCATAGAAGAACTACAACTCAGATCTGCAGATCTACAACTCAGATCTGCAGATCTACTTATAACAACAAATTTCGTGAATTAATATAAAAACACAAAAATTGAGATACAATTTATTTCTTTCGGATTAAACTGAGAAATTTTGTGGATTTACAAGTCTCTAATTTATTTCTCTGATTCTTCTCTTCGAATCTTGACTTTGATTTTGAAGATTTTGTGGCGTGATCCTCGCTTTGATCTTGACCACGATTGGATTTGAAAATTTGTAACGTTTATCCAAGAACTTGACGTCTTATTTTGGATAAAACGTTGATTTAGAGAGCTTTCAGACGAACACCTTCGAAAGTGACGAAGAACGCCTTTGAATTTGACTTGAAGAAACGCCGAATTGAGGGGCTTAGCACATTGATCTCGAATCGAACGCTGCTTTTGGCCGCTTTGCACGAAGAACGACTTTGAAGCTCCTCTGAATGCTGAATAACACTCTAAATCTCTACAGAGAACTTTAGAGTCTTGAAGCTTCTCGTGTTGTCTTTAAAATGAATGAGGGGGATCCTATTTATAGAGTGGGAGAGGGAAGACTTTCCCTCTTTACCATGCCACGTGGCGCCTTCTTATTGGCTGATGCCGATTTGATTGGCTTGATTAGTTTTAATTTAATTCTCTTCCATTTTCGAAGAGGTGTGATTTGATTTCCTCCATATATGGTAAGTCAAATTTATTCTTACCAATTACGAGTATTTCGATACTCGTATAATTTAACCGACTCGTATCGTGTATATTAAATATCAATAATTCAACTATTCAATTCGAGATTTAATTTAATTAAATTCCCATTTTAAACAGTAAATTAATTTGATTTTAATATATATTTTTTCACGTGTCGCCATTTGATTGGGTGCAAATTTTATTTGCTTACAAATGCCTCCTCTTGCTTTGTTCACAGACATCTTATGTCTTGAAGTGAACGGAGCACGGAACTTTGTTGGAGTTAAAGTTCAATCATTTTTGTGTAGGCTTGACTTTAAGCCCATCAATTTCTTTTTTTAATTAATCGGCCACATATTCTTTTGGCCCAGTTGAGAGGGGCTTTCAACATTGGGCTTTATTTTAACACGTGAGCCCAAATGTATCCAATCACTTAATCAGAGTGATTTGTGCAGATTGTATTCTCAAAGGAAAATATCAATTCTGCTATTCTCGACAAATCTTGCTTCTAACAAAATCAGAATCTCACACCTATATAAAGGTTCTCGTATACAATGTTTCATCACAATTTCACAAGCAACAGTCAGCGTGGGTATACTTCTTTTCTTACCATCTTGCAAGGAAGCTTACTGTTATCAAAATATTTGCAGGAACTCTTCATAATAGGAGTCTTAATTGCTAAACATCACACCATCGACAAGGATCTCTCGTAAGTTCAGTAGGTAATCCATCCTAGCTACTTGCTCTCAATTTTTTTTTTTTGCACATGTTATATTGCCAAGAAAGTATCAGACACCTTCAAGTCAAGAACGACTACTGCTTATTTTTCATCCGATGTCGTCTCAACGAACTCTTCACCGTATTCTTATCAATTTCATGGATTCAAAAGAGAGAAGGTGGGTTTCTCTTAGAATTCGTAAAATTTTGAAGAAGAATATAGTGGTCTCCTCCAACGATATCTTCTCAAAGGATCGTCTCACCTACGACACCTCATTTCTTATCAATTTCACAGGTGAAATTTTGAAGAAGAATATGGTGGTCTCTCCCCAACTATATCTTCTCAAAGGATCGTCTCACCTACGGCACCGCATTTCTTATCAATTTCACATGTGAAATTTGAAGAATATGGTGGTCTCCACAAAGATTTCTTCTCAAAGGTGGCACTGTATTTCTTATCGATTTCACAAGTGTGAATTTTGAAGAAGAATATGGTGGTATCTTCTTCTCTCGGGCATTTCATCGAACATGTTTTGTGCGTGAGAATTGACTGGACAAAGGTTGTCTCTTTGGCGTCGGCGGCGGGGGATTTCAGGCACGGCGCGTATGGCAACAGATCGATGGCGGGCAGAATTTGACGACGACAATGGCTTTGTAGAAGGATTTGGTTCTAGTGCTGGAAAGACAAAACGACTTCGGCGATCTTGTGCACGGAGGTAGAAATGGAGAGGCGTGTGAGTGTTTCGTCCTCTTGGCGGCAATTAATCGACCGGATTGAACTTGTGCACATCGATACATCTTTTCTTCGTGAGGTACTAAGGTGGAAAGGGACGTGGGATTTTCTCAATTATTAACATGTGTTTGTGATTTTCGCAAACTCGCATCTAAATTTTTTTCAAACCAAATCAACTAATTCGGCTGAAAAATGATGAAGGTTCCTGATTTCAGCACCCTTTTTTTCTTCCATCACTCGTTAAGTTAATGATCTTAAAACGAGTTAATTGAATAATGACTGTACTTAGAAATTTTTTAAGTTGCCTACGTACCTCAAAGAGGATCAAATCATAACGTAGTTCAAAAGGAACAAAACTTGATTTGTGATATGCAGTTTTAAACTCGTGCATCAAAGAGCTTTAAAATTTGAATTTGTAGATACTTTATACTCATATCAAGGAGTTTTCAATTTCAAATTTTTAGATAGTTTATTCTCTTATCAAGGAGATTTTTTTTTATATATATATATTTTTAGAAAGTTTTTGCTCTTATCAAGGAGCTTTGATTTGAATGACTCGAATTTAGAGTCTCAGACAGTTTAGTCTCTTGTCAAGAAGAGTCGGCTTGAGAAACTTTAAATAGTTTCATCCAACACAATTTCTCCTTGTCGGACTAATTCTATGATCTTTTCTTTAAACGTGACATAATCATGAATCAGATGACCTACTAGTTGATGATACTTGCAATATTTCGGATCATCAACTTGTCCAACTTCTTCTGGCCGTTTTATTTTAGGAAACTCAATGAGCTTTGCCTCGAGCAAGTCGTCAAATATCTCAGAGACATCAGAGTTTAGAAATGGATATTCTTTTTGTCGCATTTCTTTCAATGTCAACCCACTTTGCCCCCAGTCTCGAGGCATGTATGTAATGTATTCCTTACTTGAAGATTTAACATAAGTCTTACTGCGAAGCTCTTGAACCGGTGGTGATACGACCCCACTAGAAAGCATGCTTAGCTCCATGTCATGAGCTCTTGTTGCTAACTCTTCGAAAGTATTTGGTCGGATACCTTGCAGGATGTATCGGAGGCCCCATTGCATTCCTTGAATGCACATTTCGATTGCAGAAGATTCAGTCAACCTATCCCTGCAATTCAGGCTTAAGTTTCTCCATCGATTGATATAATTAATCACTGTCTCATCCTTCATTTGATGAGTGTTGGTCAGCTTAATCATGCTAACCGTTCTCCTTGTGCTGTAAAAACGGTTTATGAATTCTTGCTCCATCTGATCCCGAGTTAGCCTCCAAATCGATATACCAATCGAAAGCATTTCCTTTCAAGGAGCGGACAATGTTTGGCCTAGTGATCACCATAAGTTCCAGCATCATTACAAGTTTCGACGAAATGAGCCACATGCTGCTTTGGGTTTCCTTTGCCATCAAAATGTTGAAGCTTTGGAGGTTGGTAGCCTGCCGGCATTCTCAAGGTGTCAACTCTTTTATATACGGTTTGGTATACGTGAAAGACGATTTAGATCCTTCTTCGTGTCTACCTTTCACCGTATCCAATATTAGGTCCTTGAGTTGATCGACGTTCATCCCTCCATCAGAAGAAATGATCAAATCTTTAGCAACAAGTTCATTTTCCGTTGTTTGATGCTTGGTTGAGGTTTCAGCGTCGTCATGTTCCTCAACTAGTTTCCCATTGGTACCACTTACGTCACCATTATCCATCAAATTATCAATCTTGGAGTCTTGTTCTTGGATGTGCTTTGACAATCCCTCGATAGCTTTGATGATGCTTGCCAGCTGTTCCTCAATAGTTGAGGCATTTGTCATCATGGTTGGAGCAACGCTTGAAGTTGATGAATGGTCTGATGAGGAGCGAGGGGTGGAGTTAGTAGAATTGCCTTCTTCTAGCTCCTTCATCAACGTAAGGCGGCGGCTGGTTTGTAGTCGTTGCAGCTGAAGTATTTCCTCCCGTAAAAGCATGTGACGATGAACTCTTCGTCATGTTTCTTGTGACAACATTGACGTCGACAACCTTGGAAGGATTCGTCCTTACAAACAAGATTTTGTGTGGAGACATCTTGATGGCCTTTGAATTTCTTTATGAAGAGAAGAGATGAGAGGTAGAGAGGTCCCACTGGGCGTGCCAAATTTGTAACAACAAATTTCGTGAATTAATATAAAAACACAAAAATTGAGATACAATTTATTTCTTTCGGATTAAACCGAGAAATTTTGTGGATTTACAAGTCTCTAATTTATTTCTCTGATTCTTCTCTTCGAATCTTGACTTTGACTTTGAAGATTTTGTGGCGTGATCCTCGCTTTGATCTTGACCACGATTGGATTTGAAAATTTGTAACGTTTATCCAAGGACTTGACGTCTTATTTTGGATAAAACGTTGATTTGGAGAGCTTTCAGACGAACACCTTCGAAGGTGACGAAGAACGTCTTTGAATTTGACTTGAAAAAACGTTGAATTGAGGGGCTTAGCACCTTGATCTCGAATCGAACGCTGCTTTTGGCCTCTTTGCACGAACACTACTACACATTTAAACTTGGAGAGCTGCACTTGGAGAGCGGTTTTATAAAAAAAAAACATTTAACATAGAGAGCGGTTGAGAACCCCTTTGCAAGGAAGATTACACAGCGGTTTAGAACCGCTCTCCAAGTATACACTTGGAAAGCGGTTCATAACCGCTCTCCAAGTATACACTTGGAAAGCGGTTCATAACCGCTCTCCAAGCCCGAATTCTGGTCAAAACCCTAAATCCCCCAAAATTCAATTAATTCGACGCGTTTTCTACATTCATTTTCCTCCTCCAACATTCATTCTCCTCCTCCAACGTTCAAAACGCGTTTACAACCTAATTTCTCCCCCAAATCAACAGTCGCCGTCGCCTCCTTCCTCGCGGCGTCGCCGTCGCCTCCCTCACTCTCTCTCCTCGCGCCGTCGTCGTCGCCTCCCTCTCCCTCCTCGCGCCGTCGCCTCACTCCATCTCCCTCCTCGCGCCGTCGCCGTCGACTTGCTCTCCAGCCGTCGCCGTCGCATCGCCTCCCTCTCCGTTGTCGTCGCTGTTGCCGTCGTCGTCAACTTGCTCTCCAACCGTCGTCGTCGCATCGCCTCCCTCTCCATTGCCGTCGCCCAGCTCCCTCGATCCCACTTCCACAGCTAGCTGTAGGTATAGGTACGTACATATATATATATATATATACATATGTATTTACAGTTAATGGTGTATATACACTTGCAAAGCGGTTCATAACTGCTCTCCAAGCCCGAATTCTGGTCAAAACCCTAAATCCCCCAAAATTCAATTAATTCGACGCGTTTTCTACATTCATTTTCCTCCTCCAACATTCATTCTCCTCCTCCAACATTCAAAACGCGTTTGCAACCTAATTTCTCCCCCAAATCAACAGTCGTCGTCGCCTCCTTCCTCGCGGCGTCGCCGTCGCCGTCACCGTCGTCGTCGCCTCCCTCACTCTCTCTCCTCGCGCCGTCGTCGTCGCCTCCCTCTCCCTCCTCGCGCCGTCGCCTCACTCCCTCCATCTTCCTCCTCGCGCCGTCGCCGTCGACTTTCTCTCCAGCCATCGCCGTCGCATCGCCTCCCTCTCCGTTGTCGTTGCTGTTGCCGTCGCCGTCAACTTGCTCTCCAACCGTCGCCGTCGCATCGCCTCCCTCTCCGTTGCTGATTCGGGTGGAATTTACACGTTTTAGAGGCACATGTTAAGCGTGTTTTGATGTGGATTTCATTGATTTATGCATTGAATATGATTGTTTAAGCCGAAATGAGAGAAAGGTTGTGTTTTGTCGATTTTGTAGGAAATACGATGGAATTTTGAGCAAATCACCAACCATACTTTACTGTATCAGGAAGAGGAGTGCACGGTTGGATTCGTCTCGAAAACCGGAGTGGAATAGCCAAAAGAATCGAGTCAATTGGACACCCGAGGCGAAAGTTATGCACAAAACGAGAAGGGACGAAGTCGAGCAAGAGCACGGCCGAGCTCAGGGCTCGGCCGAGACACTTTTCAGGCCAAAATCAAGGCCACGCTCGAGACAAGCTCTCGGACAGGCTCTCTTCGAAACAGGATTTTAGGCCACGCCAATGCCACGGCCGAGAAGCCAGCTCGGCCGAGCACCTGTTCGCCCCCAACGCTCATTTGCACGGCCGTGCTCCGTGCACGACCGTGCTACCCCCATTTTCGGTGCTTTTTCCCTATTTTGGCCATTTTTGAAGGACCAACTTGCAATTTTGGCATTCAAACCCTACCCTAACACTATATAAGCACCATTTCTTGAAACCCAAGACATTCTTCCCCAATCCACACATAGTTACACATACTTGGAGGTGTTTTGGCCATATCTTCATCAATTCTTCACCAAATCAAGGAAGAAAGGATGCAATAGCTCCCAAATTCCATTCCCTACCACATTCTAGACTAAGCTTTCTCTTTATTTTCCTTTTTATTTAGTTATTTCATTTGGAATTTGTAATGTCATTATGTTAGTAGCTAGCTAAACAACTTTGTGGTTCTAAGGCATTGTAAGACTTAGATTGATGTTTATGAGTAATTTCTTGCTTTAATTGGTGTTTATCTCGTATTTGCATATTCAATTATTCATTGTAAAGCATGTTGTTAGTGGCCATAATGATCTGCTTGATTTATTGTTAATTGGGGTAGTATCGGGAGATTTATTCCATTTAATCGTATGCGAATATGCAACCCGGTATTATTATGATCTCGGGAGAGGATTAATTATCGGAGAGGGAATCGAATGATCTTAGGAGCTATTTTAGATGGTGTAATGTTTGTGATGTAGACATACGAGCTTATATTACATTGCGTCTTTGGATTAATTTGTATCGGGAGATCGATTAGTTCTTTTTGTGTGATCACCTTATACGGGATAACCTTAATGGCCCTTTAAACGAGACAACATTCATAAACGGACGTCTAAGTACTACAATTGCCTTGGAACCCACCTTTTCTTTTTGAGTTACATTTGTTTTACGTTCATTTTACTTGTTTGCTTGGTATTTGATCGATTTCGTCTTTGCTCTTTATTACTTATTTGTGACACTTGTTAGGTAATATTAGAGTAATTCACACCACTCAAATTATCGATCACGTCTACTTAGAACTCGACTAGCAAACTACCCTTTTACGCTTAACCTCCCCGTGGGATCGACCTCGTGCTTATCACGCTACGATAGACGCCGTATACTTGCGGTTGTTTATTTTAGTGTTGCATAACACGTGTATCAAGTTTATGGCGCCGCTACCGGGGAGGTTTTTATAAGCTCTAGAGTGTAGGCTAAGAGGGTTTTAGTTTAGACATTTACTTGCTTTCTTTATTTTCAAAAATCCAAAAATATTTGTGTGTTTTACTTTGATTCCACTTGCGATTCTTACTTTCTTTTGAACTTTTGTCTAGACATGGCATATGATCACCCGAGCTAGGAGAAGATTTGAAGGTCAATGTTGTGAAAGAGGATCCCCAAGTGGAAGAGCATGAGTTGAAGATGGGCAAGAAAGCCAAGTTTGGGGGAGTTTTTTTTAAAAACTCCCCCAAATCAAGAACAAGGATGACAGGGGGGTGACTTGATATTCCCCTCAAGGAAGAACCGTCCGGCATAGGACGTTAAAAATAGCGCTTCTTGGGAGGCAACCCAAGGTATGGATGAAGAGTACTATGGATATCACATCTTGAAGAATGGAGAAGAAAGCAAAACCAACTTTGGAGAGAGGAAGCAAGTGTTGCAATGGTGATCTTTGAAGAAGCATTAGATGTGCAAGGAGGGAGGTAACAACTTGTAGCCCCAAACTTAGAATTTATACATAGTAAAATTCTAAGTTTGGGGGAGTTATTTTTCTTTTCTTTATTTTTCTACTAGTTGTTACCCTTGCACCGGTTCATCATTCTACTTGTGTCACATTTTGCACCGGCGCACACTTGGTTTTCACATGTTTATATTGGTTAAGTTGGTTTTGATCATATGTTGGGTAGTAGACATTTGGTGAAATGTGAGCATGAATAGTCATTGGAATCCATTGTTGAGTAGTTGTGGTGATGTCTATTTGCTTTGAATGTATGCATGATTGGTGTTGGAATATGGTATCATGTTGTGTTCATATTTGTGAGCTTTGATAGCATGGATGCATGATGTGTTGTTGTTTGGGAACATTTGATGAATGTGAGAGTCCTATTGAATAAACCGGTGAGAATTGAGCCTTAAATCGAGCATGTAATCCGGTTTAGTTCATTTGAGAGTGGACTATGTTATTGCTAGTAATCCTAGAACTTGCCTAAGTTCTTGTTTGGAAAGCATGATTGTGTGAGATGATGTGATGTGATATAGGCCATCTTGTTCTAAAAGAGTCACTTAGCCAAAATTTCCCAAAACCGAAGTAATTTTCCGTAGTTAGCCCCTTGAGCTTAATTCCTCATTTTCTTGGCAAACTACAATGTTAACCACTTAGCCTTTTTTAGCCTTTGATACCTACATCTAGTGGAGGATAAAAGACAAAGTGGAAAACATGTGCTTGAATGAATATCTTTGGTGAAAGGAGAAAGTGGAAAAGTTGAAAGAAAAAGAGAAAGATGAAAAGAAAATCAAGGGAAAAGAAAAGAGGGACAAAGAGCCCCAAAAGCTTGAAAAGAAAAAAGTGTTCAATGGTTTTGTGGTGTAGAATGTGCTTAAAAGAGAACAAATAAATTGTGGAAGTTAGAGTTTTTGAGTTGCAATCCGCGCAATTGTAACTTTATCTTGAGAAGTTTTTTAGATGTGTCTATGCGTCTTTATCTCTCGCTCCCCACTAGTTTATGAGTTACTTCACCCAAATTTACCCTACCTTGACCAAAGAACCAATGTTACATCCTTGATTAAGTCCTATTGATCACATTGTTGAGCATTTGAGTGTGGTGAAAAGTAGAAGTTGGGCAAGCATATGGTGATTGCATAGCATAACTTGGTTGATGAGTGCATTAATATCCTCAATTTGTTTGTGTGTTTGAGAGAAACACTATATCATGTGAGTAGGGGACTTGAGCATTTGGATTGTGTTTCCCATTCACAATGTGTTGTGTGTTTGTGCATTTTTTGATCCATGAGTGTGAATTGCAATAATGAGCCTATGACCTTCATTGAGAGATGCACTTTGAGAAAGAGATATCACTACATCTTACTTTGCATGTGTGAATTACATTGAATATTCCATTATGATCATTCCACCCTCATTGCTTTAAGTGCTTAGTTGTTTGAGGACAAACAACATTTTAAGTTTGGGGGAGTTTGATTCGGGTGGAATTTACACGTTTTAGAGGCACATGTTAAGCGTGTTTTGATGTGGATTTCATTGATTTATGCATTGAATATGATTGTTTAAGCCGAAATGAGAGAAAGGTTGTGTTTTGTCGATTTTATAGGAAATACGATGGAATTTGGAGCAAAACACCAACCATACTTTACTGTATCAGGAAGAGGAGTGCACGGTTGGATTCGTCTCGAAAACCGGAGTGGAATAGCCAAAAGAATCGAGTCAATCGGACACCCGAGGCAAAAGTTATGCACAAAACGAGAAGGGACGAAGTCGAGCAAGAGCACGGCCGAGCTCAGGGCTCGGCCGAGACACTTTTCAGGCCAAAATCAAGGCCACGCTCGAGACAAGCTCTCGGACAGGCTCTCTTCGAAACAGGCTTTTAGGCCACGCCAATGCCACGGCCGAGACGCCAGCTCGTCCGAGCACCTGTTCGCCCCCAACGCTCATTTGCACGGCCGTGCTCCGTGCACGACCGTGCTACCCCCATTTTCGGTGCTTTTTCCCTATTTTGGCCATTTTTGAAGTACCAACTTGCAATTTTGGCATTCAAACCCTACCCTAACACTATATAAGCCCCATTTCTTGAAACCCAAGACATTCTTCCCCAATCCACACATAGTTACACATACTTGGAGGTGTTTTGGCCATATCTTCATCAATTCTTTACCAAATCAAGGAAGAAAGGATGCAATAGCTCCCAAATTCCATTCCCTACCACATTCTAGACTAAGCTTTCTCTTTATTTTCCTTTTTATTTAGTTATTTCATTTGGAATTTGTAATTTCTTTATGTTAGTAGCTAGCTAAACAACTTTGTGGTTCTAAGGCATTGTAAGACTTAGATTGATGTTTATGAGTAATTTCTTGTTTTAATTGGTGTTTATCTCGTATTTGCATATTCAATTATTCATTGTAAAGCATGTTGTTAGTGGCCATAATGATTTGCTTGATTTATTGTTAATTGGGGTAGTATCGGGAGATTTATTCCATTTAATCGTATGCGAATATGCAACCCGGTATTATTATGATCTCGGGAGAGTATTAATTATCGGAGAGGGAATCGAATGATCTTAGGAGCTATTTTAGATGGTGTAATGTTTGTGATGTAGACATACGAGCTTATATTACATTGCGTCTTTGGATTAATTTGTATCGGGAGATCGATTAGTTCTTTTTGTGTGATCACCTTATACGGGATAACCTTAATGGCCCTTTAAACGAGACAACATTCATAAACGGACGTCTAAGTACTACAATTGCCTTGGAACCCACCTTTTCTTTTTGAGTTACATTTGTTTTACGTTCATTTTACTTGTTTGCTTGGTATTTGATCGATTTCGTCTTTGCTCTTTATTACTTATTTGTGACACTTGTTAGGTAATATTAGAGTAATTCACACCACTCAAATTATCGATCACGTCTACTTAGAACTCGACTAGCAAACTACCCTTTTACGCTTAACCTCCCTGTGGGATCGACCTCGTGCTTATCACGCTACGATAGACGCCGTATACTTGCGGTTGTTTATTTTAGTGTTGCATAACACGTGTATCAGTTGCCGTCGCCGTCGCCCAGCTCCCTCGATCCCACTTCCACAGCTAGCTGTAGGTACAGGTACGTACATATATATATATATATATATATATATATATATATATATATATATATATAGATGTATTTACAGTTAATGGTGTATATATATGTGTTAATTAGTGTATATTTGTATGTTAATGGTGTATATTTGCAGACGTATTTGAAATTTGATGATGATTGTGATTTGTGAGTTCCATGTCTAAAATGCGTATATTAGAAATTGATTAAGAAATTTCAGGAGCAATTAATTATATTAGAAATTTCAGGAGAAATTAAGATATTTTATTAGGAAAAATATCCATGTAGTTTATTTTTAGAAACAGACATTACAAAAAATTTCAGAGAGTGGAACTATCGAAATATATTAAATCTGATTTCATAACATATAAAAAAAAATTGGAATAAAATATTCTGGAAATAAATACTAATTGAAAAATAAAATTGGTTCTTACCAACAGTAGTTCAACCAAATTGTATACAAATTGATTGGTTTTTAATTGGAAAATAAATACTAATTTGTTTTTAATTGGAATAAAATTGGCCCACATTTGGAATTGATTGGGCCCAACAGTAGTTCAAATAAATACTAATGTCAAGATGCCTCATTCTTATTTTCTACCAAGTCAACACTTCGTTTTTTTTTTTTATATCTGCAATATGTAATATTCAAATTTGAAAAATTCATTTTCCAACTAAAGATAATATTAAAAAGATAACTTGAAAAAAAATTATATTACTTAAGAGAGCGGTTTTGAACCGCTCTCCAAGTGAAATTAATAAAAAAAAAAAATTAACATGCATAGAGCGGTCCTATTTACTTAGAGAGCGGTTTTTAACCGCTCTCTTAGCTTGGAGAGCTGTCACTTGGAGAGCTGTTTTAAAAGCTCTCCAAGGCCCTTTTTCAAAGCTCTTCAAGTCCAATTCTGTATTAGTGGAAGAACGACTTTGAAGCTCCTCTGATTGCTGAAGAACACTCTAAATCTCTACAGAGAACTTTAGAGTCTTGAAGCTTCTCGTGTTGTGTTTAAAATGAATGAGGGAGGATCCTATTTATAGGGTGGGAAAGGGAAGACTTTCCCTCTTTACCATGCCACATGGCGCCTTCTTATTGGTTGATGCCGATTTGATTGGCTTGATCGGTTTTAATTTAATTCTCTTCCATTTTCGAAGAGATGTGATTTGATTTCCTCCATATATGGTAAGTCAAATTTATTCTTACCAATTACGAGTATTTCGATACTCGTATAATTTAACCGACTCGTATCGTGTATATTAAATATCAATAATTCAACTATTCAATTCGAGATTTAATTTAATTAAATTCCCATTTTAAATAGTAAATTAATTTAACTTTAATATATATTTTTCCACATGTCGCCATTTGATTGGGTGCAAATTTTATTTGCTTACACTACTACTCAAATCAGTAGATCTAAACTCAGATCTGTAGGTCTATACTCAGATATAGCAGATCTACACATAAGATCTAGCGAAAAGTAAAATACCAGAAGAGCTCGGAGAGAAGCAGAAAGCCCACAGGACGAAAAGACAACAGAGACAGCAAATGAATCAAAGACGATGACGGCAACGTGAAGGATGGATCTACGACGGGTCGACAACGGAGACCGGTGGAGAAAGGGAGAAGCAACTCTCTAGAGAGAGAAGCTCTCCCTTCTCTCTAAATCGCGTCTCTATTTTTAAGATATGGATGACATTTGCACTTGTGATCGCCTTGATTGATATACAATTAATTTCAGCTTAGGTGTGAACTGGAAGTGTTTGGAAACTAAAGAATGATGTATTCTTTGAAAGCTTGAAGGCTTGTATGCTTTGAATACTTGTAGTTTCCTTGACTAGTTGGATGCCTTGAATGGTTTCCAAACTCCAGTATTTATAGAGCAAAGTGAGGTTATTTCTGTTGTAGAGACAACCTCAATTTTTCTATTTTCAGCTTCTTTGAACTTTGCATCTTGAGGACAAATTTCTTGAAAGTGACATGTCTTCATCTTGGGAAGTAAACGACTAGAGCTTCTTGTCTTGACTTATTTGCACTCTTCCCAATATCTGACTTGTAGATTCATCAGTCAATCTTGAAGACATTCTTCCTGATCATTGATCCATGATTAAAGGACAACACTCCTTATCATTAGGACAGATTTGTGCACAAATTTATCTCATCAGCTGACTTGGCTTATCAGTAGTGTTGGCTAGCTTCTTCAGTTGAGTTGGCTTCTCATCTTCACTGAATGAATTTTGAATCACTTTTAAGTGCATATCTTCCATATCAGTGAAGTTGACCTCATCGGCATAGCTCTTGACTTAGACTGGTTTTGAACATTTCTGATTTAGTATGTTGATTAACTCTGTTGAGCATCTCTTCTGATTCCAAAAGAGTTCTTGTCAGTAGGCTTGGTCCAAATGATGTGATCTTCTAACATTGGACTATCAAAGAGGTTGACTCTTTTGACCTTACTCTGCTGATTCTGCTATCAACACAGTTGAACTCTTCTGATCTTGTATTATCCGCATGGTTGAAGTCTTCTGATTCTGAGCCTTGAGGAACTTGATTCTTGTGATCTTCTAAGCTTGTGTTCCCCCTCAACTTATGCATCTAAACATCTATAAGCTGTTTAACATGTCAGTTGTTCAACTAGCCTGATCTATATGTTCCAACATTCCTGAAACATACTTAATATTTGTCTTATCTATCATGACATGTCATAAGGGGTTTTGGTATCTTAATCAAAATCTCATTTTATTCCCAATAATGAGCATCTTCTACGATTTCAAAAAAGTGCTCTACTCTTCCAGTACACGAATGGAGTTAAGTGTCGAGTGTTTTTTACAACTCTGACCAAAGCTGCACAATAGTGGTTTGTGCAATTGTCTCATTATTCCATCAGTTCATTTGCTGAAATGAGTTCTTTGTTCTTGCATCATTTCGCGAGTACTCAGAGGTAACTTAGAACGTCTTTGTCTCTGATGATTCTAAAGCAAAAATAAGGAGAGAGCTTGAGAGTTTACCTTGGAAGGTTCAACAAGGCAACCGTGGAAGTGCCCAATGGCACTGGGGAAGTGAAGATCAACACTCTTACATAGGGCTTGGCAGATGGTGATCTATTCAAGTCCTTGGATAAGAGGCCTCCATTGACATTTGATGAGCTCTTGGCCAGAGCTTAGAAGTACATTAACCTGGAGGAGATTCGAAGTACAAAGAAAGGAGAAGAGAAAAACTCCAACCCTAAAAGGGAGGGTACTAGAGACAGGAAGCAAAAATATGAAGAGAATGGATCTAGATCGGATACAAGACATTTCCACAATCATACTCCGTTGACGAGACAACCTCCAAAGCTGTTGGAGGTAGTTCATAACCGACCCGGATTTAAGTTCCCTTATTCCGCCAAAGAAGGGCCTAAAAATCCCAAATCTGACAAAATTTTACAAGTATCACAACGAATATGGTCACGACACTGACCAGTGTCGTCATCTCAGAGATGCCATTGAGAGATTGATACGTGATGGGCAATTGGCTGAGTATGTGAAGGCTGAAAAGGATAAACATTATGGCAGAAGAGAAGATAGGAGAAAAGGAAAGACGCCAGCAGAACAACCTTAGAGAGGAAGAGCTCCTCCACCGAAAAGGGGAAATATCACCATGATCACAGGAGGGCCAACATATGGAAATCCACACAAGGCTCGAAAAGCCTTTGTGAGAGAAGCAAAGACATGGAGATCAAAGGTTCATAGCGTGGCAGACCTCAGTGGAATGCCAAACATTCAATTTGGCCCATCTGACATGTGTATGTCTCATCTGACATGGGTATGGCCCTGCAACCCCACAATTATTCTTTGGTCATTACGACAGAGATCGGAGGATACGATGTGGCACGTGTCTTCATTGACACAGGGAGTTCTTATGACATCATTTTGAAAGAATGCTTTGACAAGATGGACTTAAATGTGAAAGTTTTACCTGTGAAAACAGCTCAGTATGGTTTCACAGGAGGTGCCATCCAACCCCTGGGATAAGTCACCCTACAACTCAGAGTAGGGTAATACCCGGTACACAGAGTCAGGATGGTAGATTTTTTAATCGTGGATACCCCGTCATCCTATAATGTGATCTTGGGAAGACTAGCTCTAAAATCATTACAAGCTATTGTGTCTACCTTCCACATGAAAAATGAAATTCCCAGTGGGAGAAGAAGTAGAAGAAGTCTCTGGTGATTAGACTGGCTCGAGGAGGTGTTATGTGGATACTACGAATCAAGTCGATACATTATTCAAGGGAGACTAGAGCAGAGGAGATGATCCTAGTGGAAAGAAGATGAGATCAGTGGAAGAGATGGAAGAAGATCCACCCTTACAGATCAGACCTGAAGAAGAAACCAAGGTTGCAGAACTGTTGCCTCAAAAAATTGGATGCACAACGAAGATTGGAACTTAGATGAGTCACGAGGTGGCTTAGAGCTTGATACAATGTCTACGAAATAACTCTAACATCTTTGCATTCCATTCATCTGACCTTATATGCATATATCCACCTCTAGCTATGCACAACTTGAATGTGAATCCATAGGTGAAGCCGGTGAAGCAGTAGTTGAGGAGATTTGGTCCTGAGAAGGATATGATCATCATCAAAGAAGTAGATAAGTTATTAATGTCTAAACATATAGAAGAGATTCAGTTCCTGGAGTGGCTCTCCAACGCAGTGATGGTCTCCAAAGGATCTGGGAAGTGGAGAATGTGTATAGACATCATGGATCTCAACAAAGTTTGTCTAAAAGACCACTATCCACTTCCTAGGATAGACCAGTTGGTGGATTCAACATCGGGATGTGAGCTGCTCTCGATGATGGATGCTTATCAGGGTTATCATCAAATCAAGATAGATCTGAAAGATGTAGCCAAGACGTGCTTTGTGGTATGTTGTGGAACTTATGGGTATGTGGATATGCCCTTTGACTTGAATAATGCGGGAGCCACATGCCAGAGGATGGTGGACTTGATCTTTCGGGATCAGATCGTGTTGGGATATAAATTCACCCTAAGCCCCACTTGATGTTAGAATAGTTTTGATGGCCAAAACACTTAGAGTTTATAAATGTAATAGGATCAGCTGACTTTGTATAGAACAACTTAGACTAGTCTTGTGTGATCAACTATAATTGATATCAGCTGATCAGCACAGTATTGGCTTACATGCCCATCCTCAAGATGAGAAGAGTAGAAGACATGAAGACTAGATGATCCTTGAAGACCAGACTAGTAAGGTGCGTGTATACCTACTTGTCTGATGGAGTCCAAAGTGAAGATGGCCTAGAGTAACATAAGGAATTGTCAGATCAGAAGAGTTTTACTCGACTGATATCAGAATACAGAAGACACAAGGCCAGACGAGGAGTCAGAAGACTAGTAGTGAAGATCAGAAGACTAGGTGCTCGTCCAGGACTCGGCTGATTCCCAAAGTCATCTTGCAATTCAAATGAAGACTTTCTTACTTAGAAGATTGACATGATCCCAGGATTGAAGCAATCAAGCGGCTGGAATCAAGGAATCAAGCTAATATTGAAATATTGCCCCAACGGCTAGTCAACTCCAACGGCTAGTTGCAGCAATCATCCCTATAAATACAAGAGGATGAGAAATCACAAACAAGAAGTCACTACGAGATAATTCACAAAAGCTAATCAAGCAAGCAAGCAACAAAGCATTATTCTGTTGAGAGTTCTCAAAGAGCCAGAAATCATTAGAACACATTCTAGCTCTTAAGTGATTTCCCATCCAACCAAAGAACCTGAATCCTACTCTCATTGTATACTCATTGATTTAGGCACAGTGGTTAAGCAATTTATAAGCTTGAACCATTAGTTGGATACATTCAAAAACCCCAAAACCCCCACCATAAGGTTAAGTTTTTGAACCCCTGTAAAAGTGTAAGTGCTTCCAATCACTTGTGGAGACCGTAGTAGTTAGGACTGCTCAGATCTCAAAGTCCTACCCTTGGGACTATAAAGGACAAGCCCTTGTAATTTTTGGTAAATTAAAGGGATTAAACATCACGTTAGGACGTGAGAGTGGACGTAGGATCGTATATCCGAACCACTATAAACCTAGTGTCATTTACTTTCTGCACTCTACTTTATTGCTCATTCATATCTTTATAGTGCATATTGTGTATTTCAAATATCTTCAAACAAGGGCATAATCTTCAAACCAGCATCAGCTAAGCTTTTCATTAAATAAACAAGTTGGTGTTTTTCAAAAGAACTCAAGAACGAGTCTAAACAAACAGGCCTACTCTCTTCCGCATTTAATCTCTTCAACAAGATCACTATAGTCATCTGGACCAGCAGACTTGTAGTCCAGCTGACATAGAAATCAAAAGAGGTTCCAAACTCCTTTGAAAAAGTTTTAAAGTCTATTCACCCCTCCCCTCTAGACTTTAATCCCATTCACTACTCGTTTAGGGACCAACAAGTGGTATCAGAGCAGTGGTTCTAACGGACTACTGTCTCTAGATTATCAGAAGACTTGAGGGAGTCTTTCTGTAGTCCTCTTGAACAGATCCATCTTTTGAAAAAGAAAACTTGCTTTCGAAAACTCATACATCATGAGTGTTAACATGCGTAAGTTGCCTAAGTTTTCAGTGGAAGATTATGATTACTCGAAGATCAGGATGAGAAAGAATCTAACATCAGTTCACTACAAGATGTGGTCAGTGGTCACAGAAGGCCCAATCACAATCATGGAAGTAAACACTGCAAATGGTGATCCAGAAATCCCAGTTGGAGAACTTGCCCCCAAGCCAATGAAAGACCTCACACCAGAAGAGATGAAGCAATCAAATCTTGACAGCATTGCTCAAGATTATATCATGCAAACTCTTCCAAATGAGTACATTGCAAAAGTACTTCACTGTGAGACAGCTAAAGACATGTGGGATGCATTGGCACTCCTTTGTGAAGGAACTGAGCTGATTAAAGAAAGCAAACTGTCAACAGCCGTCAAGAAGTTCGAACACTTCAAAATGCAACCAGAAGAGTCTATTGATCAGCTAGACAATAGATTTACCAAGATCATAAACGAGATTGAATCTCTTGGCAAAAAATATACAAATAGAGAGAAAAACTTGAAGATCTTAGACTCTCTAACCAAGAAATGGAGACTCAAGAAGACCATCATCAAAGATACTCAAGATATCAAGAAATTGTCTGCCCAAACTCTATTTCAGAACCTAAAAGCCCATGAATATGATCTTGAAAGAGAAGAGAACTCAGGAAGTGATGAGCCAACAACAACTCCAACTACCTCCAAAACTGTAGCTTTCAAGGCAGCAAATACAAAGGCTGCAAGTACCTCATCTGGCAAGACCTCTCTGAAAACAGAAGATTTTGAAGGATCAGATATGAGTCTGAAAGAACAAATGGCTCTCATGATCAAGAGATTTGAGAGGATGAACACTCTAAACAGCAAGTATAGAAAAATCTACAAGAATTACAAAGATAGGAGAGCTGGTTAATCTTCTAGAGGATCAAGAGAAAGAACACCAGAAAAGTATCCTAAGAAAGATGTGGAGTCATCTGACAACAGAAATTCCAGAAGAAGAGATGCTACTCCTCCAAGAAGAAAAAATCCTAATCAGAAACCTGGATCATGCTTCAATTGTCGTAAACCAAGACATTACGTCTATGAATGTCCAGACCTAAACCTAGAAGACAAAGAAGAAAGAAAGCCAAGAAGAGACAGACAAGCAATGGTGACTGAAGAATCTGAATATCAAAGTGATGATCTTCCTTCATCACCAGACTGTCAAATCTTCTCAAATGATTCAGACGATCTAGCTATGATGGCCATAGGAGAAAACGATGTAAATTCTTATCCAACAACTTTCCATTCACCTATTTTCTCACACACAGAAGAGGTAAACTCATCTGTAGGCGAATTAGAAGACACCTATTACCAATCTTTGAAAGAAGTAAAAGGTGATCTCGATATTGCCACAAGAGCTTTCATAGAAGTGGAAGAGGAGAACAAGGGTTTAAGGAAAGAAATTGCTAAGTTGAAAAAGGTTAAGTTTGACAACACCCCTGAGTTGGTAACAATGAATGAAAGATTGACTAAAGAAGTGGAACTTCTTAAAGAAGAAAATACCACAATAACTCAGTTGTATGAAGGGATGTTAAAAACTCCAGCCTCAGAAACTAAGGAATTTCGTTCACTTCAAACTAAGTTCGATAATCTCTTCCAAGCACACAAGCTCTTAGAAAAGGAGAAGGAATGCCTTAATCAAAAGATATCAGAGTTCAATAAAGCATCTGCTACTATTGAAAGTATCTCTGAATATTATAGATCTAATGGCAATAAGATGGGTTTTGGTTATGAATTCAATCCATCAACATCCTCTCCAGCTGAGGGTAGTACACCTAATCAGTGCACTACTCAGACACATGAAAAGGGTGAGTGTTCTAAACACAATGAACCTAATATGAACCAAAAGGCATCTGTACCAGCTAAGGTCAACTATCCCAAAACCAAAAATGGTAAGAGACAAGTTAACCCCAAGCATGTACAGAGGAACAACAAACAACCTAGACCATCTCGTCTGAGACAGTCTCAGCTGTATGCTGCTCCAGCCAAGTAGAAGAAGTCTTCTTCACACAAATCTGTTCTCTTTGCACCCCCTATCTCTTATGATATTGTGAGAACAGAGGAGTATGGTCCATATAATTGTGTGCATCGATCAGCTAATGCACCCAGGCCAAATGTAATCAGTCAGAAGATAATTTATACACACTCCTATAAGAGGAAACCATCTGACTATTACTTAGCTAACACAACTAACCAATCAGACCATGCCAAGGTGTCAACTGGTAAGATTTGGTTCTGTGATGCCCGAGGGAAACAACTCAAGTGTTCAAGGTTGTTCAAACGACCAATGTATATGTGGGTTCCCAAGGGTAGTACTAACACCCAAGGACCCAAGACAAAATGGGTACCTAAGACTTAACCTTTCTTGCAGGAAATGAGGGACCTATACAGAAGATGAGGTCTAGCAAGAGACACTTGGTACATAGATAGTGGATGCTCAACTCACATGACTGGAACCAAAGCCCTGCTGACCAACTATACAGAAAAGAAAGGTCCAGAAGTCTTCTTTGGTGATAACGCGCACGGTAACACAAAAGGATATGGCACCCTTAAAAATGGTGACATTGAGGTACATGATGTATCATATGTAGAAGGTTTAAAATTCAATTTATTATCTGTTTCTCACTTTTGTGACACTGGATACTCAGTAAAATTCTCTAAAGATGAGTGTCTCATAAGTGATAAAAGAACAAAACAAAACCTTCTAACAGGAGCTAGAAAAAGTAGTATGTATCTTGCAAATTGGAAAAGTTGCCCTAAGGATACATGTCTGCTTGTGAAAGCCCTAAAGATATCAGCTGGCTATGGCACAAACGCCTAAGTCATCTGAACTTTAAAACTATGAACAAGCTAGCAAGGGAATCCTTAGTTGGTGGACTGCCTAATGAACTCTACTGTAAAGACCAGGTATGTGATGCATGTCAAGAAGGAAAGCAAACAAAAGTCTCCTTCAAGACAAAGAAGACAGCATCAACCAGCAGAGTTCTGGAGCTACTTCACATGGATCTCTTTGGACCAATCACTCCAATCACTCTTACAGGAAGGAAGTACACTCTTATTGTTGTAGATAACTACTCCAAGTTCACTTGGGTTATTTTCTTATACAAAAAGAGTGAAACTCAACAGAAGCTTCCTGAACTATTAAAGAGAATCCAAGTAGAGAAAGGAGAACCTATTGTGAAAATTAGAAGTAACAAAGGCACTGAATTCATTAACTCTTATATTATTGCCTATTGTACTTCTAATGGTATTCAGCATGAGACTAGTGCAGCAAGAACACCACAATAGAATGGTGTAGCTGAGAGAAGAGTCAGAACACTCAAAGAAGCTGCCAGAACACTCCTAGCTGAGTTCTCTACTCCTAAGAAACTATGGGCAGAAGCCATCAACACAGCTTGCCACACTCAAAATAGGTCAGGTATTCATAAAATTCATGAGAAAACCCCATATGAACTGTGGAAAGGTAGGAAACCTAGAGTATCTTACTTTTATATATTTGGTTGTAAGTGTTTCATTCACAACAATGGGAAGAGTAAGTTGAATGCTTTTGATGCCAAAGCAGATGAGGGGATATTCTTGGGATACTCCTCTACCAGCAAAGCATTTAGAGTATTCAACAAACGAACTCTTCTTGTGGAAGAAACACCTCATGTTGTTTTTGATGAATCTTGTGAAAATAATGCAGTAGTATCAGACTCAACTGTAGATAAGATGAGGAAACTAGTGATCGAGTCCAGACAAGATGAGTTCATTGAAGTCAATGAACCATTCCCTGAAGAACCAGAGGAGGATAAACCCCACAGACCTGTCACTAGATCTCAAACCCAAGCTGAACAAGTTGACCTGAATCAAGATGCAACAATTCCAAATGCAAGGGGGAATGATCTCTTTGACACACAAGATACAGATGATGATAGACCAAATCAAGTCAACCCTCTTGATGGCACTAGAACAGATGAGAATCCAAGCTCATCCAATGCAGTCACACCCGTGAGGAATACATGGAGAAATAATCATCCATCAAACCTCATCTTAGGAGGAGCAGACTCAGGTGTCAAGACCAGAAGGCAATTGAATCAGAACCCCCAATCCTCTATGTTCTGCTGGTGTGCCTTCATGTCTAACATTGAACCAGCTGACATAGAAGAAGCTATGACTGATAGCAATTGGATCATTGCTATGCAAGAAGAACTAAACCAATTCGAAAGAAATGAAGTGTGGGAATTAGTAGACCGTCCTGAAAACCACAATGTAGTAGGTACAAAGTGGGTATTCAAGAATAAGAAGGACAAAAATGATGTAATAACTAGAAATAAAGCAAGGCTAGTTGCAAAAGGATACTCACAATCTGAAGGAATTGATTATGATGAGACCTTTGCTCCAGTAGCAAGACTAGAAGCTATTCGAATATTTCTAGCTTATGCATCATATATAGGCTTTAAGGTATATCAAATGGATGTCAAAAGTGCCTTCCTAAATGGTATTCTGGTAGAAGAAGTGTATGTAGAGCAGCCTCCAGGCTTTGAAAAAGGAGATCAAGTATATCGACTAAAGAAGGCCCTCTATGGTCTGAAACAAGCCCCTAGAGCTTGGTATGACACATTGTCACAATTCCTACTTGACAATGGATACACAAAAGGCAAAGTTGATAGAACACTTTTTAGAATACAAGAAGGAGAAGATATTCTAATGGTGCAAATATATGTAGATGACATTATATTTGGATCACGCAATCAAGATATGTGCAAGAAGTTCTCTAAACTAATGCAAGGAAAATTCGAGATGTGTATGATGGGTGAGATGAACTACTTCCTAGGACTTCAAGTCAAGCAAAGTCCAGAAGGAATTTTCATCAACCAATCCAAGTATACCAAGATCCTATTAGAAAGATCCAAAGCTCTACAAAGCAAGACTGCAAGGATTCCAATGATGACCTCTTTCAAAATGGAACCAGATGAATCTGGAAAGGCAGTTGATCAAGCTGAATATAGAGCACTGATTGGATCTCTTCTATATCTTACAGCCAGCAGACCAGACATAACCTTTGTTGTAGGAGTATGTGCTAGGTTTCAAGCAAACCCAAAACAAAGTCATCTAGAAGCAGCAAGGAAGATTCTCAAGTACCTAAAAGGAACAGTCAACTTAGGACTATGGTACCCTGCTGATGACAATCTAGAACTGAGTGGATACTCTGACTCAGATTATGGTGGATGCAGAATTGATAGGAAATCCACATCAGGAACATGTCAATTCCTAGGCAACAAGTTAATTTCATGGTTTTCAAAGAAGCAAACCTCTATTGCAACCTCCACCACTGAGGCAGAATATATGGCAGCTGGAAGTTGTTGTAGTCAGCTGCTCTGGCTGGTCCAACAACTAAAAGATTATAATGTAGAGGCAAAAGAAGTCCATATCTACTGTGATAGCAGCAGTGTCATTGCCATCACTCAAAATCCAGTTCTTCACACAAGGTGCAAGCATGTCGACATTCGACACCACTTCATAAGAGACCACCTTGAAAAGAAGGACATCAAGATGGAGAAAATTCACACAGATATCCAAAAAGCAGACATCTTGACTAAGCCCCTAGCTGAAGAAAGGTTCAAGGCCCTATGCTACAGCCTAGGACTCCTTGATCCAAGCACATGAAGAACAAGAGCAGCTGAGAAGACCTCAGCTGATACAACTGCAGCAGACTAGGAGAATCAGATGAGGTGAATAGACACCCTCATCTTCAGGTAAGTTTTTCACGATGAAGACAAATAAAGCTGAGGGAATACATAGAGCTATTAAATCAAGGGGGAATCCATGATACCTTAAGAATCCTTGATAAAATAGTCTATCTTTTGCTTTGCATAACATATATATATTTATTCAGAAGAGTTGAACAAAGTTACTTAAAGTCCGTACTCAAAGCAATGTATACATGTGTATAATAATAAACTATTCTTCATAAAATACTAGTCTTTATCACTATACATACATACATTATACTATTGAGCTATACAAGGATGGATTAATACGCCATCCCCACCGACTCAACAGTATGCAATCTGTATACGGATCTCAAATAACTCATGTTCAAAATCTATAATTTCTGCATTCCACGAGATAAAGTCTGAATATCTTTAAATGTGAACCATTAGATCATGAATCTCATTGTTGATCTTAAGAAGTAACCTTTTCAGAAATTCAGACCTATCAACTCTATATTTTTGTCATCTTTCTCCTCAACATCTCATCTCTACCTCTATAAAAGGAGGCAATTATGGGAATAACTAAGAACAAAAATCACTAACGATTATTTCTGTTTCAAGTATGGAGAAAATCGAAAGAAGAGATGGCATGGACATCATCCCTCAACCAAGGTATTGGGTGAAGGAGATGAAGATCTGTCCAGAAGATGAAGATGATGTAGATCAGCATACTTGACTCATTCAACATACATATCTTTTTGAAAAGAAAAGAAAGAAGAGAAGTTCTTGTTGAAAAGAAAAGAAAGAAGAGATGCAGAGGACAGGGTAGCAAACAAGCAGAGCTTCTTCTCCAGGGGGAAGTTCTACATGGAGAGCTTGTTACCAAAGGCTACTTTGTCAAAACCAATCAAGAAGACCCAGCGCCTGCCTTTCTCTTCACTATCTATTGAAGCACCCTTCAAACTTCTTCCTCCTCAAGAGAAGCGAAGAAATTCAACAAGGACACATTAGATGCTACATTCCATCTATTGGTGATGGAGCATCCGATGGTGAGGACAACCTGAACCAATGGAATATCATCTAGGCTAACCAGCTATACTTTGTTAAGATGATAACACATGGTTAATGGGGAATTGCTGAAAGATCCATCAAACCAGGTTGGATAAACCTTCACAGAAGACTTTCTCAGCAATTCAAAATTATCTACTCAGCTGATCAGAAGACCAACTCAGCTGACCAGAAGACTTGCAAGGAAAATCAGCAGACTTCTCAAGAAAAACAGAAGACTCTACTCTGCTGATCAGATCACTTCTAAATCATCAAAAAGTCTAATGATTATCTACTTTGATCATGTAATTCATTCTAGAATTGTTCCTGAATGTAATTAAGGAATTCAGCCTATATAAGGAATGTCTTTTACTTATAGAAAACGGCCTTGGATGATCAAATTTTACAAAATTTAGTCTCAACGGCTATTTTTGGTAATGATGTCATTAGTACTCAATTACTATTCTGCCTGCAAATCAAAAACTGCCACATGGCATGCTGAGCCGGCAAAATTAAAGGAATGGCCAGAAGATAAAGAAGGATATTCTTGGGTATTACTCCATACTTAAATCATTCTTGCCCGTTGGATGAATGCACAAACCGAGATTTACTGGAGTATATAAACAACCCTTAAGCCATTCCTCAAACCCTTTCGCTCACAAAACTCAATTGCTCTCAATCACTCTCGCTCTGAATATTTTCTTAAGCATTCCAAACCTAACTCTCAAACACTCAGAATTGGGATCATTGAAATCTATGATGAGAAGACCAAGAACACAGGCGCTCTAGATGCAACAAAGTGGTCTAAAGAAGGGAAGATATTCACTAAGAACACTCTGTTTTTCAAGGGCAAACATACTGCAGAGAACAAGGAAATTCTCCTTCGTTGCATCAACCTCAAACTCCGTGAATTTCTGGAAGGAGCACCAACCAATATGTATGAACAAGATGTGCTCGCTTTCTACTCGAACGCCATATTGAAAGGATCTCATGTTGAAAGTGTAATGGGTGGACACAAAGTCAAGGTTACAAGAGAGATTCTTCAGGAACTGTTCGATCTACCAAGGGGGAAAGTAAATATCTCTACCTACATCATGGGGAGAGAAAAAGAATACATGGAGATGTTTATTGATGGTAGAGTCAAGGCTATTGATGCCTATGGAGTCAAGAAGTCTCAACTTGACCCTAAGTTTTAAACATTGATGGACATAGCAGGCAAGATGCTGCTAGGAAACACTTTTAGCCATGATGCTGTTACCACTCTAAAGGTTAGAGTAATGGCTGCAATCTGGGATCAGATTGATGGAGATTGGCAAGGGCTATTCTTGAACAGAATTGCTCTTGAAGCCAAGAAGGTTACTCTGGACCTGCAATCCAAGGAGTTGAAAGTGACATCCACAGTCAGCTTTGTCAATAAGCCGAGTATCATCCTTCCAGAGATACTCCCAAAGAAGTATAAGATGGGTCCTGCTAAGAAGTTTCACATCTCCAAATATTACCTGAGAAAGGAGGCCCTTGCTGAGGTAGCAAGGTTGAAGGAGGAAAAGAAGAAGAAGTTGGCTGAAGCATCCTCCAAAGATGTTGTTAAGGAGGCAGAAGAGTCTGCTCATGACTCTGCTGAAGAAGAAGAGGAGCCTACCAAAGAAGAGGCTCAACAGAAGACAGCTGAGGATGATGATGATGACAATCAGACCTTAGCACAAAGAAGACATTTAATCAGATCAGGGCTCATCTCCCCATCTGATTCAGATGCCACTCCTTCAGCCTCTCCTTTGAAGAAGGCAAGTATCTCTACTCCGTCCCTTAAATCTACTCCTTCAAAACTTTCTAAGGGTCAGAAGAGAAAGAGGAACTCTTCTTCTTTCACAAAGAAGTCTAAGAAATCCAGGCTCCCTACTCCCATGAGCATAGCCCCAATTTCATCCTTTAATCCTACTGAAAGTGACCCTGCTGATACTCACACAACAGAGGATCAAGCCATGCCCCAGATCACTGCTGATTCACAAACAGCAGATGACCAAATCCAGAACACTCCTCAATCCCCTGCTAATGATCAACCAGCAGATGATCAAACTCATGCAGAAACCTCAGAAAACACTTCCCAAATCCCTGCTGATACTCACACAGCAGAGGAAACTATTCCAACCGCTCAACTCCATACCTCTTCTGCACCAGAAGACCTGGCTCCAGCAGCCCTAACTCAAACTCAGTATAGCATGGTGCATTATCCAATGTGCACTAGGGAAAAGATCATGCGAATAAAAATTGCCAACCTGCTGAAAACCACTGTTCCTGGAGTTGATGAAGATTCAATCCAATTTGAACAAGTGCTGAGAATATGCACTTGGATTGAGCTGAGAAGAGATGATGTGGATGACCTCATTGAAGTCATGGAAGGAATGGGAGGAAAGGCCAACTTCCTCGACTGGGAAATGGAGCAAAAAGAGGTTGCTCAAGTCCGATCATTCACTGAACTGTTACCCACAGCGTCTCTGACCAGGGTATGCCAAAGGATTCTAGGAATCCCCTCTGAGGTCCCCTCTGTACCAGACACGACTGCAGATGATACATCTGCACCAGCTGAGAAAGAAGAAAAGGAAAGAGAAGTGGTGTCTGTCCCCTCTCACTTCTTTCCTAAGCATGAGCTCGATCACTTCATCTATCAACCTCATCAAAGGAAAGGTCAATTATTTGCTCGTCTGGTTGATGTCACAACAAACTTTCTTCAAGAAGGTTATCTCACTGCGGAAGAAAAGGGAATGGCCCTAGTTGTCTACAATCCACCTATTATTCCAATACTTCCACAGGAAGCTCGAGGTACTGCCTCACCCTCTATTTCATCTATTGATATTCGAGCAGATGTGTGTGCTCAAGTCAAGCAAGTAATAGACACACACTTCGAGAAAGGGCTAGGCATGCAGGTGGCCAGATTCGTAGAAAAGGCCATTCATGAGCAGAAAAATCGTCTCACCGATCAAATCCTTGACATCGATGACAAGTTCGGTGAGGCACTCCATAATCAGCTAGAGGAGTATCTCAACTTAGAGATGAAGAAATCAGCAGACAAAACCAAGATGTTTGCTGATCTCTATGCAAATGAGATTACCCGCTTAGAGAACTCCTACAAAAACAGACTCGATGATGCTGAAGCAAGAGCCACTGAAGGACAAGCTCTACTTAAATCAGCTGCTGAGGCAAACGAGAAATTGCTGACTCAGCTGAAGGAGACAACAGCCAAATTAGAAGCACTCACAGCTAAACTTGAAGTTGTCTCTTCTTCAAACTCTCATGCTCAGATCCTAGAGCACAGTATCACTCATCTAACCCAAGTCGGCAAGGCCAATGCCATGGATCTCAAGCAGACTCTGCATGTGGAGACTATAAATGCCGTGAAGCCTTATGCGGCTGCACTTGCTGAAGCCAAAAAGGGGGAAGATGTATTGATAAAAGCTCTGGAAAAGTCTACTGCTCAGCAAGTTGAACTAGTAGTAGCACAAGATGATCTGAATGAAACCTTGGGAAGCTTGAAGAGCAAAATCAAGAACAGACAAGGCAAAGAAGCTGCTCAAGAAAAAACTCAAGATCCTGCCAAGAATTTAAAGCTCACTGTCCCTACAGAACAAGTTTCTGAAAAGAGGATGACAAGGAAAAGAAAGGCAGATGAGCAAGCAAAGGCAGATGAGAAATCAGTTCCAGCAGAGCCTTCTGCAGAAGAGATAGAGGCTCAAGAACTGAAGAAAAACAAGATGCTTGAAGCTCAAGAGCTTAAGCAAAAGAAGTTAAATGATGCGAAGGCAGTCAAAGCCAAGTTTGATAGGAAAGTGGCCAAACTCAGGAAAGCTCTTAAAGACAAAGCAAAAGAAGAAACAGTCCTGGTGTTTGACAGCTCATATGTGGATATGTTGGCACTACAAGATGAGTTACCAAGGTGGTATCCTCTGAAGAAGAAATGGCAAATCCAACACCACATGGTGAGAAAATTTGGCCCTCTCTCTACTTATGAAGAAGAATTTCTTCAATTCTCCCAGTTCATGAACTTTGAAGATCAAGAGTTCTGGAATGAAATAGTCAAGACAGCCAAAGAACTCGACAACTACAGGATTCTAACTCCAGAAGAACCTAAATGGGATCCTCCCACTCTAGACTCTGGAAGGATAAACATGATAGAAGTCAAGCTCATCCTGGAGAAGATCTACAAAGAAGAGAATGTTACAGACTTGTAGCACATGGAAGATGTTCGAGCCCGTCTGTATCTTGCCTTCCGCATCTAAATCAATAGAAGGCCTGATGAAGACTACTTTAGAAGTTCAAAGAAACTAACACTTGTAATCTGTAAAATCCTCATATATATTCAAGTATTAGTTCCTTTTGCTTACAAGACAAACTCTCATTGTCTTCATCAGAAACTTCATGTTTTAAAGATTTTATAAACTCTTATCTTATTCATTAAGAGCATTTATCAAGTATAGTTTTGGCTTCATCAAAAAGGGGGAAATTGTTGGGATATAAATTCACCCTAAGCCCCACTTGATGTTAGAATAGTTTTGATGGCCAAAACACTTAGAGTTCATAAATGTAATAGGATCAGCTGACTTTGTATAGAATAGCTTAGACTAGTCTTGTGTGATCAACTGTAATTGATATCAGCTGATCAGCACAGTATTGGCTTACATGCCCATCCTCAAGATGAGAAGAGTAGAAGACATGAAGACTAGATGATCCTTGAAGACCAGACTAGCAAGGTGCTTGTATACCTACTTGTCTGATGGAGTCCAAAGTGAAGATGGCCTAGAGTAACACAAGGAATTGTCAGATTAGAAGAGTTTTACTCGACTGATATCAGAATACAGAAGACACAAGGCCAAACGAGGAGTCAGAAGACTAGTAGTGAAGATCAGAAGACTAGGTGCTCGTCCAGGACTCGACTGATTCCCAAAGTCATCTTGCAATTAAAATGAAGACTTCATTACTTAGAAGATTGACATGATCCCAGGATTGAAGCAATCAAGCGGCTGGAATCAAGGAATCAAGCTAATATGGAAATATTGCCCCAACGGCTAGTCAACTCCAACGGCTAGTTGCAGCAATCATCCCTATAAATACAAGAGGATGAGAAATCACAAACAAGAAGTCACTACGAGAGAATTCACAAAAGCTAATCAAGCAAGCAAGCAACAAAGCATTATTCTGTTGAGAGTTCTCAAAGAGCCAGAAATCATTAGAACACATTCTAGCTCTTAAGTGATTTCCCATCCAACCAAAGAACCTGAATCCTACTCTCATTGTATACTCATTGATTTAGGCACAGTGGTTAAGCAATTTATAAGCTTGAACCATTAGTTGGATACATTCAAAAACCCCAAAACCCCCACCATAAGGTTAAGTTTTTGAACCCCTGTAAAAGTGTAAGCGCTTCCAATCACTTGTGGAGACCGTAGTAGTTAGGACTGCTCAGATCTCAAAGTCCTACCCTTGGGACTATAAAGGACAAGCCCTTGTAATTTTTGGTAAATTAAAGGGATTAAACATCACGTTAGGACGTGAGAGTGGACGTAGGATCATATATCCGAACCACTATAAACCTGGTGTCATTTACTTTCTGCACTTTACTTTATTGCTCATTCATATCTTTATAGTTCATATTGTGTATTTCAAATATCTTCAAACAAGGGCATAATCTTCAAACCAGCATCAACTGGGCTTTTCATTAAATAAACAAGTTGGTGTTTTTCAAAAGAACTCAAGAACGAGTCTAAACAACCAGGCTTACTCTCTTCCGCATTTAATCTCTTCAACAAGATCACTATAGTCATCTGGACCAGCAGACTTGTAGTCCAGCTGACATAGAAATCAGAAGAGGTTCCAAACTCCTTTGAAATTTTTTTAAAGTCTATTCACCCCTCCCCTCTAGACTTTAATCCCATTCACTACTCGTTCAGGGACCAATAGATCGGAAGAAATATGAAAGTATATGTGGATGATATGCTTGTGAAGAGTTTAAAAGAAGAAGATCATGTGAAGGATCTAGAGGAAACCTTCAGAGTAATTAGAGCAAGTGGAATGAAGCTCAATCCTTCAAAGAGTGCTTTCGGAGTCCAATCAGGAAAATTCTTAGGGTACACATGGTCACACCAAGAGAAATTGAGGTGAACAAGGAAAAGGTGATCAGAGCAGTTCTAGAAATGAAGGAGCCTAGAAACATACGAGAAATACAGAGGTTAAACGGCAGCTTAGCAGCTCTCAACCATTTCATTTCTAGATCAGCTAAGAGAAGCATACCTTTAAAATTTTGAGAAAAATGTCAAAATTCGAGTGGAGCGAAGAGTGTAGAAGTGAGGAGCTGAAAGATCACCTCTCCACTTTGCCATTGCTCACTAAGCCAGTTCAAGGGGAGACGTTGTTTCTTTACTTCATTGTAGGAGAACAATCTCTTAGCTCAATTCTCCTCAGAGAAGATGGGGGCCACTAGAGGCCCATATATTATGTAAGTAAAATGTTGTAGGGTCCAGAAGAAAGATACTCATATATGGAGAAGTCGGCACTAGCGGTAATCGTGAGGACAAACTTTCTTCTAAGGCAGACCATGTGAAGACCTGACCTCTATGGTCGAATGGTGATTTGGGTTGTGGAAATGAATGAGTATGATATTGATTTTGAACTAAGAACTGCCATCAAGGCCTAGTCCTTAGCAAATTTCATCCAAGAAACTACGAGAAAGGTTGAAAAGAAAGAGTGGAGGGCTTATGTGGACGGATCCTCCACCATGATGGGAAGTGGAGTTGGGGTGGTGACCATAACCCCGACAGGAGAGGAGTTGCAATTTGCTATCAAATTCGACTTCAAGGCGCCAAACAACGAATCAGAATACGAGGCTCTAGTTAAAGGGATGAGAATGCTTGCGGATCTGGGTGCTTAGAAAGTGAAAATCTTTTATGATTCTCAGTTAGTAGCCCAACAAGCAGCCAAATCATATGAAAGAATAGATGCAAAAATGATAAAGTATGTCAAAATGGTGTAGAATATCAAGTCAAGATTTGTGGAGTTTTCTTTATAACATATACCCAGAGCTGAGAACACTAAAGTTGATTACTTGGCAAAGTTGGCTAGTTCGGCGGAAGCGAGAGCTAGAGGCCAAATCACTCTTCTTGCGGCAGAGAGTAAAATGACAGAGTTAGAAATGTTCTCCGTTACAAAAGAGTCAGAGGATGAGGATTGGATAGCTCCAATCATCCACTATCTGAAGACGGGGGAGAGGTTAGATGAGCCTGGAGTCCTAAAGAGAGCCACATACGCGAAGTATTGTATGATTGGAAAAGACTTGTACAAGAGATCATTTCCGCATCCTTATCTGAAATGTATCATGACTGAAGAAGGGAATTATGTAATATGTGAAATACATGAAGGATATGCAGGAAGACACACTGGGTTTAGAGACGTGGTCCGAAGAATCTTGAGGGCCAGATATTATTGGCCAAATATGCTCAAGGATGCTAAGGAGCTGATCCAAAGATGCGATAAATTTCAGAGATATGGACCCCTCATCCATGTCCCTATAGAGGAGTTGGGAGTCATATATTCTCCATGCCCCTTTGACAAATGGGGAATCGATATAGTAGGAAAATTCCCAGCTCAAGCATCGGGGAAGAGAGCCTTTCTGATCGTGTCATATCTTAAAGGGAGAACTGATACATAGAACCCATCTCACCACTGAGATAATACTACGAGAACAGACCAGAATTAGACAATCTTACCATGCATGATTTATAATACCAGATTTGAGACGGCGGGCAGATCCTTATATAGAGGTCCTCTTGGGACATGAACTGAAGGAATTCCAAGGGCATAATTTCAAATACCAGGCCTGAATGTGGGAACTGGAATTGGTTTCTGACAAAAAGTTCTCGCTTCAGAACACAATGCCCTTCATATGGACAAAGAGAGCATACAATCCTAATGTGTCAAAATATCTCTACAAATGTAGGCGCACGAAAAGAAGCATTTAATGAGTTTTAGAGCTGAACTATGACGTGACAATATCTGGTAACTAACCCTAAAAGATAAGAATACTATTCTACCCCTCAATGACAAGGTATATAAGACACCCCATTTCATTTTTCAAAATATTAAGTAATTTTTATTACATTTTTTCCACTCTATATTTTTTTACTATTAATCATCTTCATCGTGCTCAACTGACTTAAGCGTCGGAGGTCCATCGTCAGACACCTCTCCGACTCGGTTTTCGTGCAGGTTCCAAATGTTGTTTTCAATATCCATCATTGCCAATCATCTAAGGATTTCCAAGAAGCTCACTTAAATAATATTTATCACTTTTAATCATTCCTAAATCTCAGTTCTTATTACTTCTGAAAACTTAATGAGATCTCATTAAAAAAAAATTGGAGGAAAATCAAAAGGAATACAATTTATGTGTGGGGGGGGGGTGGGGGGGGGGGGGAGATATATATAGGCCGAAATCAACTACTATAATTAATAAGAAAATAATTACTCCCCAAATTTATTTTTATTTGTTTCATTTTATCTATTCACACAAATAAATTTTTTGATTTATTAGAATATCAAAAGACGCTTATATAATTATTTATTAATACTTAATAAATAAAGTTAATTATTGAAAGATGTGATTACTACTATTTATATTAAAAAGTAACAAATTTATGTTGAAATCACTATTCATGATTGAATATATCAAAATATATAAATTAATTCTAAACCCTATAATCTATAATTATATGAACGAAAAATGAAAAAAAAATAAAAAAAAATTGAAAAGAATCTGAAGTCTTGAAAAATTGGTTTGTGTTTTTGCTAGCTACTTGTGTTGTGAACTTGTTAAGAGAAAAAAAGAAACTTAAAAGGTGAAAACAAATTATAATCTCTAATTTCAATCATTAAAATATAAGAAATTAATTGAAATGATCAAGTCACATTTGCATTGTATGATGCAATTGGATCACAATTTTAACTTAATTTTATTGTAACTAGTCAAAAAATCTTTATATTCAACAAATACAAAAAATCCGCGCCATTAATCCTCAAACGACAACTCTCAACCTGATTCATCATCTCTGTATCGTCTATGAGGTCTGCAATTTAATTTTAAAATCTTGTAATAATCACACGTTAAAAAACAGGAATAAGTGACGATGGTGATCACTTAATAATATTTATTAATGTCGTTAATAATATATAAATGAGCAAATACTAAAATATTATTAATAAATATTAAAATATTACTTATTAATGTCGTTAAAAATATATAAATTACTCAAATGAGCAAATATTAAAATATTATTAAAAAATATTAAAATAATACTCCCTCCGTCCCATACTTTTTTTTTTTTTTGGAAAAAATTGTGTTAAAGGTGGGAATCGAACCTGGGACTTGATGCAATGGCAATCCAAAAACGGTCACATCATGGTAAAGTCCGTCCCATACTTGAAGCTACAAACCAAATTGACACGGGTTTTAATAAATGAGTTGTTTATTAGTATTGCGTAAGATAAAGTGGGGGTAATAAAGACTTTTCAACTTTATAAATAGTAATAAAGTTACTTTTTAGTGTAATAAAGTAGTGGCATTTGTTGTAATATTGTAATGTTTTAAGGGGAGTGTTTAAAAGTGCTTTTACTATTTTAGGTAATGTTGCTTCAAGTATGGGACGCCCAAAATGGTAAAATGTAGCTTCAAGTATGGGACGGAGGGAGTATTTATTAATGTCGTTAATAATATATAAATGAGCAAATATTAAAATATTATTAATAAATATTAAAATAATATTTATTAATGTCGTTAATAATATATAAATGAGAAAATATTATTTATTAATGTTGTTAATAATATATAAATGAGTAAATATTAAAATATTATTAATAAATATTATTAAGTGATCACCATCGTCACTTGTTCCTATTCAAACGTGTGATTATTACAAAATTTTAATTTTATTTAGATTATTTGTATTTCTCTTTTAAAAAATATTAAAATTAAATCGCAGACCTCATAGAGGATATCTCTGAATCGGGTTGAGAGTTGTCTTTTGAGGATTAATGACGCATATTTTTTTGTATGGGTTGAATATATAGATTTTATTTCTATTCACATGTAAATATAATTTAATGTATAATAAAGAATAAGGAAAGATTGTATTCCTATTTTTATGAAAAATATACCATATAAATATATAATCTAAAATCAGATAATATTATGATGTGGCATGCCACCTAAGTGGTGGGCACAAAAAAAAGTGCCCACCGGTGGGCATTATATCATTCCCGTGTATAATACTCCCTCCGTCCCAGTTTCTCACTTTCCTTTTTGGATGTCTCACGATAAGTTTTCCATTTCATTTTTGATAAATTATTTCTTCTCTTTCAATCACATCACTTGTAGTATATACATTATTTTCTCTCTCACCATCACATCACATCACATCACTTGTACTATATTATATATCCATTATTTTAGCATATTCTAACACCCAAAAGAAATGAAAAACTTATACGAGAAAGGAAGGAGCACTAAATTGTAAACAAGAATTTGTCAATTAATATATATTAATATTTGATATTTGCCTTTAAAATAATTATTTTAATTTGTATAATTAAAATATATTTTAATATTTGGACTGGTGACTTAATGTGAAGATCAATTTACTTGGTAGCTCAACTCATAATTAAGAAAATTGGCCTTTTAAAAGCTAATTAAATAAATAAAACTAATTAATACCTATAACATTAAAAAAAAAAAAAGAGGGGCCAGGGCCACCCGATGTGCCTGGTTCCGCTCCTGGTAGAATGACAATTAAAAAAGAGCGTCGTTTTAAATAAATATGAATTAAAATGTAATGGAAGGAGTATATTTTTTGTATGCCGTGTAATTGTTGGGTGTCTTGTCTATGTTTTTTAAAGTAGACGATTTTATAAATAATATAGAAGCTACGTCAACATTTTAAAAATATAAATTTTATGAATTATTGAAGTTTCAAAATTTAATATTATCTCCCATTTAATAACGCATTAAAATGTTAGTGTGGGCTCTTGGTAGCTGCAGTAGGTGATCTGAAGAAAAAGTCTTCAACTAAAAGTTTAATTTTTAAAGTTTGGATAATACTCTGTTTTTAATTCGTGTCCTGCTGTCTAGTGGAATTTAAAATTTTGCTTGATAAAAATAATATTTTCTAATTTAAAATAAAATCTTTTGGGTATGTTTACTTTTTGTTTTAAAAACCAGGTTTTATCCAAAACCCGTTTTACTATCGAGATTTAAAAATCGGTTTTTAAAATTAATTCAAAACCACCTCTATCAAATTGATTTGATATAAAGTTATATTTATATAATATTACTCCAATTATTATATTATTTCTCAACAATAATATAATAATACTATAATAATATAATAATACAATATTATAATACATTTAATTATTACATAATTAACTAATCATTATAATATCACCAAACAATAATATAATAATACAAACTCATTCAATTTTACAATTTGATTTGACATAAAGTTAAATTCTACACTATTTCAAAACCCAAAAAAAACCCTCATATTGAAGTACTATTTATTGGAATTTCAAAAATCCGATTTCTAAAACCACCAAAAGTCCAAAAACACCCCTTAGATAATGGGTAGAGAAGAAAAACGTGTGTCGGTAATAGTGAGGAGTGAGAAAGAAAGGAAAATGTCTCAATTTGTACACTGTACAACTCTCTTCGTACTTTGATAATACAAGTATTCGTTTTTTTCGTTAAAAAAAAAAGACTGTAGTTCTCACTTCATGTTTTATTAAATTGTCTATTTTTCTTTTTGATTTGTTTTAATTAGATTACTAATTTTTAAAAAGGAAATAACTTTATTAATTTTATTTATTGTTATCATTTTAAATACTTATTAAACATATTATTTACTTTTCACTTTAAATACTATTACATCTGTCCGTTGAAGTTTCTAATCTTTCCTTTTGAGCATTTCAATATAAGCTTCACATTTTTTAAAATATATTGACCCCACTAATATCAAATTATTAATATCACATTTTAATTTATTTACATCACTTGACCCTCTAATTAATAATTACATAAGGGTATGTAACACTTGTGTGCATTCGTATCACTCTTAAATCATATTTTTATTATGAATTCACCTCAAAATCATTTCTTTATAACTACACCCGTTCATTTTATGAGTTCATCCTAAATTATTTTTTTACCACAATTATCTGTACCCGCTCATTTTATGAGTTCACCCCCCAAATTATATTTATACTACAGTTATCTGCACCCACTCACTTTATGAGTTCACCCCGAAATTATCTGCACCCGCTCATTTTATGAGTTCACCCCCAAATATTTTTTTTAAAAATAATTATATTTAAAAAATTATATTATCTTTTTATTGATTTACAAAAAATATAATAAAATCAACCTTAATTTATACATTTACAATTTGCAGTCGAGTTATCATCGATTCACCACTAAATCACCAATATTTTAAAAAATAAAATCGTAAAAACATAATTAAAAAAAACTATCGAAATTAGTCACAAATCTTAATTTTTTTCTTTTTAATTTTTTTTTCAATTTTCAGTGTTTATTTCAAACTTTTTATTTCTTCATTTTTTTCCAACTTTTTTTTTCTTTTTTTTTTGTTTAGTATTTTTAAAATTTTTAATATAAAATAATAGTATATGTATAATTTTATTATAGTTGCTAGTACAATAAGTAATAACCAGTAATACCATAAACCATAATCAGTAATACCATTAATAATAATCAGTAATATCTTATACAATAACAAATAATTACACACATCTAATTATATTCAATAATACCAAGAACAATTATTAGTAATACCACGAACAGTAATCTGTAATACTATTAATATTAATTAGTAAAATTTTATACAATAACAAAAATTTCACACATCTAATTATATAAAGTAATACCAAAAAATAATTATCATTAATACCATAAAGGAATGAACAGTAATTAGTAATACCATAAACATTGATCATTAATATCTTATACAATAACAAATAATTTCACAAATCAAATTATATTTAGTAATACCAAAAACAATTATCAGTAATACTATAAACAGTAATATATAATACCATAAAAAATAATAATCAGTAATGCCTTAATTAATAATAAATAATTCCACAAAATCAGTAATACCACAAACAATAACCAGTAATACCACAATTAATAATCAATAATACCGTAATCAATAATCATTAATATTAATTCTATAGTGTATTAATAATAATACCACTAACAAGAATACCATAAAAAAAGTGGAGGTAGTGCAGACCGGGGTGTACTGAAGAAAATAGGGAGTGCACATTACCAAGCCCAATTGAAGAGAACCCTAGCCAAATAAAAGGGCACCCTAGGTCAGCAGTCGCCGCCTGAGATTTCATCGACAAGCTCACCGGCTTCGAGTGCCGACTGATCAGAGATCCATCGACAACATACTCACAGTCCTCCGTCGGACCGTCGTCAACCGGAGGAAGAGGCTGCGCAGGAGCATGGTGAAGAAGACGAAGCAATGTAGCTTCGATTTGGACAAATATGAACAACGAGAGCGAAGTGAGTGTTACAGGCGAGCGCCATTGATGCCGGAGAAGCTCCTGGATCGCGAACACAAAGGAGATTGATCGAAGCAGTCGCGTCGGTGGTCGAAATGAGCAAATGTTTTTGACCGCCGTGGATCGTGGTCGAGATGGAAGATAATGTCGATTGTCATGGAATTGAAGAATTATGATTGCGATTTGAGGAAGGGTCTCGGGCTTAAGCGGCCGGGACGGAAGCGCCGCTGTCGCCGTCGAAGGGGTGGTCGGATATGGTGGTGGCTGGGTCACCCACCGATCGACATGGATTTTCGACAGGTCCTTTACTCATCAAATTAAAATAGAAATTCAGGTGCACCGCCGATCGACTATAATAAAATCATACCTATAATATTATTTTGTATTAAGATTAAAAAAATACACATGAAAAAAATGAAAAAGAAAGGACGGAAAAAAAAGTAAAAGAAAAAAAAACGAATGTGATTTATTAATTATATTTTTACTAATTATAGTTTTTTATTAATTATATTTTTACAATTTTTAAAAAAAAGTATGGGTTAATTGGTGGTGAATCGACGGTAACTCGACAATAACTCGTCTGTATATTGTAAATATATAAATTAGAGTTTATTTTATTATATTTTGTGTAAATTAATAAAAAGATAATATAATTTTTTGAAATGTGATTATTTTTTAAAAATTATTTTGGGGTGAACTCATAAAATGAGTGGGTACAGATAATCGTGATAAAATAATAATTTGGAAGTGAACTCATAAAATGAGCGGGTGCAGATAACCGTGGTAAAAAAATGATTTGGGGGTGAACTCATAAAATGAGCGAGTACATATAACCGTGGTAAAAAAAGATTTGGGGGTGAATTCATTAAATGTGTAAGTGCAGATAATTATAGTAAAAAAATAATTTGGGAGGTGAACTAATTAAATGAATGAGGACAGATAATTTGAATAAAAAAAAAATGAAATTGAGAAGGTATGCACCATGGACTCGCATGCATACAAGTATTTGACATTATATAACTTGTACTGTGTCATTTTTTTAATTATTTTATATATTTTCAATCACATGATCTATACTCATCAAAATTCCCATAAAAAGCTTCTTCTGAGACGCAGGAAATTAATACGGAGTATTAAACAACTAGTTTCACGTTAAAATTAAATTACGTGTCTGAATCAATTAAAATAAGCGGTTAGTACTCTCTTTGTTCATAAAATTTTACTCACTTTTTTTTATATATATTTTTAAAAAAATAATACTTCCTCCGTCCCACAATAATTTCAGATTTTCCTTTTTTGGTACGTTTTACAATAACTTTCACACCCTTAAAATGAAATACACTTCATAAACTCCATCCTCACAATATTCTTAATTTTATACATATATCATTACTTTTTCTCTATACATACTCAAAAGTCAATTATTACACTTTCTTAATATGTGTGTCTATCTACCTATAAAAATTAACATGAAACGAAGGGAGTATTTTAATTATAAAAAATATATATTGAATAATCGAGTAAATAATACTCCTTCCGTGTCCGCTTATAAGCTTCCCGTTTTACCATTTTGATCCGTCCGTCTATAAGGTTTCCATACCCTTTTTGGTAAGTACTTTTTCTTACCCATCACTTTATATCTTACTTTTTCTCTCTATCTCTCTCAATTACATGAATTGTACTATATCTATTATTTAATCACTTTTCTTAATCTATGTACTAAAAAGTAACGAGAAGCTTATAGGCGGACGGAGGGAGTAGTATTGATATTGATAGTTTGAAGAAAGTTTAAAAAAAAGGTGCGGTACCCACGAAATCTGTGGCAAATACTGTATTACTTTTGTAACGTGCCGCAATAATTGCGTTACCGGCTGAAACGTCACATCCATATATATATCAATCAGTGGAGTGAATTAAATAATAATAATAATAATAACACCCTTACAATTTGCATCATTCACAGAACTGCGAAGATGTTGAAGCTCCTTGTACTTGTATTAATGGCAAAAATGGTTTTCTCACACTCTATAGTTGAGTATCTTCCTGGTTTTACTGGAAAACTTCCCTTCAAACTTCAAACTGGGTAAGTAAATTCAATTGATCCCTTCAGCTGCGTATATATATTTTCAATTCAATTCTTTTATTAATTATATATAAATGTTGTTGAAAAAAGATATATTGGGGTGGGCAAATCGGAACTATTCTACTACTTCATAGAGTCGGAAAGAAGCCCGGAAAATGATCCTCTACTTCTTTGGCTCCAAGGAGGCCCCGGATGTTCTGCTTTTTCGGGCCTTGCTTTTGAGATAGGTACGGTACCCATCGAATTAAAAAACACCTGCAGGATTAATTCCACATTTTTTTGTCTAGCTTGTACTAATTTTTTGTTACTTATTTCAAGTAGAAATTACTCCCTCTTTCCATATATGAATGTCACATACCAATTTGCACACTCCATAAAAAGAAATATCTTTACAACCCTCACCCTTGAAATATACTCATATTTACCCATATGCCATTATTTTTCCACACTCAATCTACTTTTTACTTTACTTTATTCATAAAAGTTTACAAAATTATCCCTCAAAACATCAATCATTACACCTTTTCTTACACATTTCTTAAAATGTGTGCCGATCAAAGGGTGCAAGTTCCTCCGAGTTAAACGAGCTTACCCAGTAGCCCTAATAAATGCCGAGTTAGCTAGATTTGACAAATTGTAAGTTCGTTTAAATTCGGACCTTTTTTTAGCTTGGACCGATCGATTAACCAGCGAGCTAAACAATTCAGTATTATGAGCCATGGCCAGGGCCCATCCACTCTTTGTCCATAGGCCCACGCATGCCGCGTCAGCAATTAGCTAGGTTTATCGATCAACTTTTTAAATATTATCAACAACGTACCCTTGTAGTCGACTAGATAGTGTTGGACACGTCACACGTAGTCTTTTTTTAAAAAAAATTGTCGTCACCCGTGACCCATTAGAATTAGATTTAAGTTCAGTGTAGGACAATTAGATTGATAAAAAACTTTTCTAATTTTAAGTCGATTATGAAAAAATGTGAAATTTACTGCACAATTTTTTTTTTCAATTCCAACCTATATATGTGTTTTAAGATTTATATATGTAGCATGTTGTTAACATTTTGTATGTATATGTGCAGGGCCTCTCACGTTTGACTACACTAAAACTTATACCAGCATACCTCCTCTTATATTAAATCCAAATTCATGGACAAAGGTACTTTTAAGATGCACTATATATAAATATGTTCTCATAATTTAATAATTATATGTTAGCTAGTGGTATGTCTGATTTAGGATTTAATTTGTTAAAATAGTGTGAATTTCAAATCTATATAAGCGTGTTTATTGTGATTTGAGTAGGGTTTAATTGTTCAACTTTATACCTATTTTTTTTTTTTTTTTAAATAACATGAATTCTATAATTACATCTAATTTAGTTTAGTAGGAGTATTTCTTAAACCATCCCACCATGAGAAGTTTTTGGTGGGATGAGGGTAGTTTGTTTTATTGAAAGGGGTAAAAGTAAGAAAAAAGTAAGAGTGAAAAAAAAACCATATTAATTTGTAATGAGTTACTGTAGAAAATGTGATGTCCCATTTTATTTATTTTTGTTTTATAGAATAATTTTTTTCCCAAAAAATTTGTCCTTGTAAAATTTAAATCAGACATACCCAATTAAGTTGTTTTTGCGTGTAGTAAATATTAATGTTGCAATTAATTATTGGTAATTATGTGCATGCATGCAGGTGTCGAACGTTATATTTTTAGATCAACCTGCTGGCACTGGATTTTCTTACCCAAAAATCCCGGGAGATTTAGAAACTAATGACACAATTTCTGCAAAGGAGATCTATGAATTCCTAAAAAAGGTGACAACTGAATTAATATAATATATACACTAATTAGAACATTGATCGTGACATACACTTGATTATTTTTGTGCAGTGGCTTATGAATCATCCCATTTATCAAAATAATGAGCTCTACATTGCTGGTGAATCTTACTGTGGCATTGTTCTTCCTCTCGTTGTTGACGAAATATATAATGGTAATTTCAGTTAATATATATGCATGCAATCATGCATAATTAATTATTTAATCAGAAAAATCATTAATCAATTGATTTATATATATTCACACTTTTTTTTTTTTTTTTTTGTTGTTTAATTTCATAATTTTCATCCCCTTTTGAAAATAATACTACTATTTTGTTTAATTACACCCTCCAACCATCATTTATTTACTTTAATTACACCCTCCAACCATCATTTATTTACTTAAATAGTCATTCAATTCACTTAATTTATATATTCATAATCAATAACATACTATATTTATAATTAAGTGGACACCATAATACTTCATCATATCCCCAACCTCAACCTGTATATTAATTATAACACAAAATTGAATTCGATCTTGTTTTGGTAGGCATTAAAGCTGCAGGGAGCGAACCACAATTAAACATGAAGGTAGTCATCGATCATTTTCTTGCCTTTTCAGTTGGTAGAGTGTGCGATAATGTGGTCAATCATTTTTTGTGCTGCAGGGATACATATTGGGAAATCCTATTACGGATAACTTTTTAGATTATAATGGAAGAGTTGATTATGCTCACCGAATGGGACTACTTTCAGATGAACTCTACTTGGTAATTCTTAATTCACTTCATTTAATTACTATGGTGCAAATATATAGTTACTGCCAAATTTATTTATTAAGCTATAACCTTTTTTTGTTTCCTAAATAAAACCAGTCTGCAAAAGAAAACTGCAATGGAAATTATGTGAGTGTTGAGCCGAACAACCATCTATGTAAGAATGACCTAGAAAGAGTAAATCAGGTGAATTTCTAATTTGAAATTTAATTCTTTTTTATTCATAATTAGATTCATTAATCATTTTTCTAATTAATTATAACTGAAATAAAAACATTCGTGCCTCCTGCCTTTGCAGTGTGTTGAAAAGATAGACATTATGCATATATTAGAACCCTGGTGTGAGATGACGAATGCAAAACAAGCTGAGGAGGAGATCATATTAATGCCGCATTCATCATATAAATATGATCAAATTATTAAGTTTAATGTTCCACCTTTTCTACATCCCTTTCCTCTTCATGCAAAATCATGGTGTCGGGTAATACTCTTATTTTTATTTATAAACAAACCTCTCTGTGATATCTGTGATGTGATAGAAGTCAATTTAGTCCTATAACTTTCTAAATTTTTTGAAATGATCCTAAAAATGTTAAATGTACTAATTTATATAGTCAAATTTTTCGTTATTTTGATCCCAAAAGAGTTAAATGTAATTGCAAAAAAATGGGACTAAATTGATTCATTCAACTTTTTGGGATCAAAACAGAACAAATTATAAAAAAAAATGGGACTAAATTGATAAATTTTATTCTTTTGGGATCAGTTTAGAAAAGATTGAAAGTTATGAGACTAAATTGACTTGTACCATTTTTGTTTTTTCTGGTTTCTCAAAACTGTCTCTTTGTTTCCACGCAGCATATGAATTATATCTACTCGGAATATTGGGCGAATATAAAAGTTGTTCAAGAAGCTCTACATGTTCGTGAGGTTTGTTAATCAACTAAATCCCCAATTTGGCCTAAAAAATATTATATATTCATTTGAGGTATATATACATGTTCAAAATGAGATATAGTCACTTATTTAATAATTAAAAAAAAAAGTTGAATAAAAAACAAAGATCTATCTTGAGCTTATGGAGCTTTTGAGATGGATGGATGGTCTTGAAAAATTCTTGCATGTAATTGTGCCCTGTTAAATGGACCATTTATATACTACATTTGTATTTGAAGGGAAAAATTACGGAATGGGTACGTTGTAATCGTACCCTATTAAATGGGCCTTACACACAAAATGTGAACTCCACCGTGAATTATCACAAAAAATTTGCTGATCACACCGATTATCGAGCTATAATCTTCAGGTTATCATGAATTCTTTATTATTCCAATTTCAATTATTATATTTTAGTATTATTACGTGTGCTGTAAGTATATAAATACACCTAAAAACTATGTACGTAGTTTATACTTTCTTTTATATATATTTGATTGTGTGTTTGTGACGTACAGTGGGGACCATGACATGGGTGCTGCTCATTCGGTAACTGAACAATGGATACGATCATTGAAATTGGAGATAAAAAGTGATTGGAGTCCTTGGTTTGTCGAAGGCCAAATTGCAGGGTTAGTGCTGTCCTTATACAATATTTTGCGAGTTTTTATTTTTGATCATATATATTTTAACTTTTTTTTTTTTTTTTTGAATTAAGGTATACAACTTCATACATCAGCGGTGATCACTTTGAATTAACATATGCCACGGTGAAGGTCATAAATTTTCTTCATAATTAATGTACTAATATATCTTTGTGATGAATATGCAATTAAAATATCTATGTGATTTGTTGCATATGTCTTCAGGGGGCCGGCCACACAGCAGCAACATATAAGCCCTTGGAATGTCTTTCCATGATTGATAGGTGGCTTAGCCACAATTCACTCTAACTCGGTTCTTATTGTTTGATTTACCTACAAATTCAAAAAAATTATCGTATGCTTGTTATAGTATTATGGTGGATATGTATTTCAAAATTTCATTGAATAATGTTATTGCATGGGCTTCTTTTGAGAATTTGAGTAGAATTTAATGTAATTTTCTGTCAAATCAAGTGTTTTTGATCCAGAACGACTTTAATTAGTGAAGATATAAAGGCTACAGAAAAAGTGTGATATTTTCATAAAAATTAGCTCGATCAGTTGATCAACTAACTTAATGAAAATAAGTTTGCTGCAAATATTAAGAGTCGAGAGAGTGTAAAGTGTTCACCTCAAGCTGTTAACTAACTTACTGACTACTCAAGAGTTGGTTAGTTGAACAACTATCAAAACAAGTTGAGTGAAAAAAAGTGTATGTTCTTTGTTCATAGCTTTGAGAAAAAAATTATTTACGTCCCGTAACTTTTACCTTTTTTGAAAAACGTCCCAAAATAGTTAAAATTTTAATTTACGTCCCATAACTTTTTCAATTGCTTAATTTACGTCCAACATTCGCTGAAAATCCCCAAATTTATGTAAATGGGACGTAAATTAAAATTTTAATTAAAATGGGACGTTATGCGAAAAAGATAAAAATATTCAACAAATGTGTACAATTCACTATAAAATTAATGTAGTTTATATTATATAATCAAATAAAAACATAATTCATTTATTCATAAATTAATTATTCATAAATTAACTTATTTTAATATAAAAAAATAATTCATTTATTCATAAATTAATTAATTATTATAAAAATCAATTAACTTATCTAATTCATTATTAGAAAAGTTATTAACTTACCTAATTAGAAAAAAAATTATAATTACAATATAAGTATTATAAAATTATTTATTTATTTTAAAGTAATTAAATAAGTCAAATACTTGTATACACTCGGTGGCACCTGCCCCCTACTTATGAGTTTTCAGCTATTGTGTCTTCCTTGGGACTGGGCCTCAGATTCCAGTCACACACCCATCTGTTTACTCAGTTCACCCTCGATGAACTCGCACCCACAAAATTCTTTAGTTCACCCAATAATGATTTGCACCCACAAAATAGCCAAATTCGTGCCCCCTAATTTCAATTTCAATTTTTTATTTATATTTTATCTGCACCCACTAATTTAATGAGTTCACCTCCTAATCATATTTTTACAACAGTTATCTACACCCGCTCATTTTATGAGTTCACCCCTAAATTATTTTTTACCACAGTTATCTATACCCGCTCATTTTATGAGTTCTCCCACAAATTATTGTTATACCACGATTATCTGCACTCGCACATTGTATGAGTTCACCCCAAAATATTTAAAAAAAAATAATCACATTTAAAAGACTATATTATCCTTTTATTAATTTACACAAAAAATAATCACATTTAAAGACGAAATCCTCCCACGTAGCTTTCGAATCCGGCAAATGCGACCAGCGAACGAGGACCTCGGCTGCTGGTGTGTTTCCCCTACGAACCAGGCGACGGGCAAGAATCTTCAGAGGTAAAAGGAGCAACTTGTCGTCGTCGAATTCAGGTAAATGTTGAGAAACTAAATCCCATTACCCCACTTTTTTCTTTAGTAATGACACATGAAAAGTAGGATGAATTTTAGAAGTTGCTGGCATTGCTAGCGTATAGGCAGCCACCCCCACCCTTTGCACGACCTGAAAAGGCCCGACAAACTTTGGACTTAGATTCCACATGTGACTCTTTCTCAAAGAGAGTTGCTTGTAAGGCTTGAGTTTCAGATACACCCAATCTCCCACTTGAAACTCCCTGTCCACCCTGTTTTTATTTGCATAGAACCGCATTTTGTCTTGGGCTTGGTATAGTAACTGTTTTAATTGATGTAATATATGTTGATTATCCCGCACCATATCCTCCACACCTTGCACCTTGCCTTGTATGAGAGGACCAAAAGTGAGAAATTTTGGGTTGTATCCATACAAGGCCTCAAAAGGTGATCTCTTGATAGTTGAATGGAAACTGGTGTTATACCAGAATTCAGCTAGAGGTAACCATTGGGCCCAGTGCTTGGGGCTTCTCCCACTCATACATCTTAAGTATGTCTCCAGGCACTGATTAACCCTCTCTGTTTGCCCATCCGTTTGGGGGTGATAAGATGTGCTCAACAGCTGTTGAACCCCCAAAATCTTCATCAACTCTTGCCAAAAATGCCCAGTAAAAATCTTGTCCCTATCAGATACAATGGTGGAAGGTAAGCCATGTAGTCTGTACACTTCATTAATGAAAATCTTGGCAAGATCTGAGGCTGTAAAAGGGTGAGATAAGGCTATAAAATGGCTGTACTTAGTGAGCCTATCCACAATCACCCAAATAGTGTCCCTCTGATTAGATTTAGGAAGCTTTTCAATGAAATCCATGGATATATCAGTCCAAGCTTGGTCTGGCACTGGTAAAGGCTGGATCAATCCAGGAGTCTTTAACAGTTCATGCTTGCAAAGTTGGCATATAGAGCATTCAGAAACCACCTTATGGACCAACTCCATCATTTTAGGTCACCAAAAGATATTTCTTAACCTCTGAAATGTGACAGTCTCCCCTGAATGACCCCTTCTGTAGATGAGTGAACATGTAGCACCAATTTTGATCTCAAATCTGTAGCTATTCCCACATATACCCTTTCTTTGAATCTAACTATGCCTCCACAGTAGGAATAGAATGACAAATTATAAGGTGTAGTGAGGCTATCAGTTATTACCTCAGAAACCAGATCATCTCCTTCATAACTCCCTTGTATTTCCTCCACCCAATGAGGCTTAGCAGCTGATAGTGTAGTAACTTCCCCTTGAACATGCTCTCTTCTTGATAGAGCATCTGCAACAATGTTCTCATGGCCAGCTTTATACTCAATTTTGTAATCAAACCCCAGTAGCTTAGTGAGGTACTTGTGTTGTAGTGGAGTGGATATCTTCTGCTCCAGAAGAAACTTTAAACTTTGGTGATCAGTTTTGATGAGGAAAGGTGCATGGATAAGATAACACCTCCACTTGTCCACTGCCATTAAGATAACTAAGAACTCCTTTTCATAGATAGGCAATCCAAAATTCTTAACCCCAAGTGCTTTGCTTAGAAAAGCAATGGGTAGCTTCCCTTGCAACAGTACAACTCCAATGCCCCCATAGCAAGCATTTGTCTCCACCACAAACTGGACTTTGAAATCTGGTAGCTGCAAAATAGGTGCTGACACCATAACCATCTTAAGTGTTGTAAAAGCAGAGTATGCTTCATCACTCCACTTAAATTGACCCATCTTAGTCAGGAAGGTCAGTGGTTTGGCAATAATTCTAAAATGCCTGATGAATTTCCTAGGTGTTAACCCAAGGAACCCCCTTAACTCCTTCAGATTCTTAGGTGTTGGCCACTCCTGCATTACCCTGAGTTTATTAGGGTCAGCCTGCACTCCTTCAGAGGATATAATACGGCCCAAGTATTCCACCTGATCTACCCAAAAAACACACTTGGAAGCTTTTGCTTTAAGTGTGTGCTCCACCAAAACTTCCAGCACCCTCCTCAAGTGACCCTTGTGTTCTTCCATGCTAGTGCTGTATATTAGGATATCATCAAAGAAAACCAGAACAAATTCCCTTAGGAAAGGTGCAAACACCTTGTTCATGATGGCCTGAAATGTTGCTGGTGCATTTGTTAAACCAAAAGGAATGACAACAAACTCATAGAGGCCAGAGACTGTGGCAAAAGCAGTCTTTTGGATATCAGGTGGGTGAACTCTGATTTGATGATAACCAGCCCTCAAGTCAATCTTAGAAAACACCTTAGCTTGGCCAAGCTCATCCAGTAAATCTTCAATCAGAGGAATAGGGTAACTATCCTTCACTGTAATGTTGTTTAGTTTTCTGTAGTCTACATAAAATCTCCAGGTTCCATCCTTCTTCTTCACCAACAATACTGGAGAAGAGTATGGTGAGTTGCTAGGTTGGTTCACTCCACTGTCCAACATCTCCCTTACTAGTTTTTCAATTTCTTGCCTCTGTAGAAAAGGGTATCTGTATGGATGCTGTTTAACTGGCTTCTCTCCATCTTTGATGCAGATCCTATGATCCATCAATATTTGTGGGGGTAATTCAGTAGGGGCTTTGAACACAATCTATAATTCTTCAATGATTGGTTCCAACTCATCATGTATAGTGCACTTTTCAAATTCAGGGTTGTTCTTGATATAGCAAAGAAACCCCATATCTTCATATTTTCCTCTCTTAACCATCTTCTTAAGTTGCTTGCCTGAAATCATGGAGACTGTGATTTCATCTTCATCATTTCCCTGCAACACCACCTCCCTTCCATCTTTCTTAAACTGAACTTGGTGTGATCCGAAATCAAAAGTAATGGGACCAAGTTGACTGAGTAAATCTACCCCCACCACCATGTCACATCCTCCCAGCTTGAGGATCCTTACTGGTGCTACAAACTTACAACTCCCCATCACCCATTCAAATTTAGAACATTTAGTGTTACACTCCATCCTATGGCCATTAGCAATGGTGAGTGTACTCCACTAAACAACCCAACCTTTCTGCTGTGTTAAGGTCCAAAAAACTATGAGTGCTGCCAGAATCTATCAAGATAGATATCATGTGTGAACCCACTTTTCTAGTGATCTTAATGGTATCTGGATGCTTCTGTCCAGCTACAACATTCAAAGACACTATTGATTCACCCTCCTCTCCTTGAGCTTCCTCCAGAATGAGCTCATCAACCTCTTCTTCATTATCCTCCCCAAGCACCACAAACAACTTCTTACACTTGTGCCCAAAATGGAATGTTTCATCACAATTGAAACATAACTTCTGCTTTCTCCATTCTTCCATCTCGGCTTGGGACAATCTTCTAGCAGGTGGTATTTTGGACATTCCTGAGGCTACAACTTTCTCAGGAGGCTTCTCCCTTACTTCTATCACCATTTTGCCACTGAATTCTATTAGAAGAGTTCCAAGTACTTTTGTAGTTTTTTGCTCCTCTTTCCCTACTCAAGAGAACTTGTTCCTGTCTTATAGCAGATTGCATTGCTTCTTCTAAAAATTCAGGATGAAAGCTCCTCACCATCTGACTGATCTCATCCTTTAAGCCACTTATAAAACTCATAGTATAGAACTCATCTGTCTGCCATGACACTTTTACCACCATAAAAGATTTCAACTCTTCATACTCTCTTATATAGTCCATGACAGTGCCTGTTTGTGTTAGCTTAGTGAATTTTCCAATGAGATTCTCATCCTCCACATTGATGAATCTCTTGTAGACCATCTTAACAAACTCCTCCCAAGGTATGTCTTCTCTCCCATCTACATAGTCTACATATCAATGATCTACTGGCCCTTCCATGTTAAATGCAGCTAACATGATCTTCTCTCTATCTGACATTGAGTTGAAAGTGAAATACTTATGGCATTTCCTAATCCATAGTCTAGGCTTTTCTCCATTGAATTTTGGAAAATCCATTCGAGGTTTCCTATTCTGACTGAAAAGCTCCCTAGATCTATGATGATCATTCATCTCAGCACCTCTATTCTGTCCAATTAATTCCGTCTCCAAATCTAGAGATGAATTATGATGGAATTTAGATTCATACCTCCTTGCTGAATGAACAACCTCTTGTGGTGTAGCTCCAACCATAGATTTACCATGTGAGTTCGCATCTAGGCCTTTAGAAGCACCACCTCCTTTTGGATCAAACAACCTAGCCTGTGGTGGTGGTGTGGGCAGCAATCCATCACCCACTCCACTAGAAAGGTTCACAGCTGGTATTTCACAGCTAGAAAGAGTATTCGTGATGTGAACCTGCCAAATGGGTAGAGATTGAACTGTGTCCTAAATATTCCTGAATTCAAATGCAATTTACTTTCAGTTAGCAGATTAACGAAAGATTTGAATTGTGTACTCACATTCTTTCCCGATTTTTGTATATTACAAGACTTACCTTCGAGAAACCTGATTGGAGTGGGTAGACATTGTGATGGTCTTTACTACTTGGAGTCGGTGACTAGAGAAGGTATGGCCATGTCAGTAACTGTTGATTCAAAGATTTGGCATAAGAGATTGGGGCACGCTTCAAGTTTAAAATTACATGCTTTTGGTAGTTTTCACAATAATAATGTTGAACACTGTGATTCTTGTTTGAAGGCAAAATTGACTAAATTGCCTTTTCCTCGTTGTAGCATACAAACTAATTCATGTTTTGAGCTTATTCACTGTGATATTTGGGGTAGTTATCGTACTGCTTCTTTTTCGGGTGCACACTATTTTTTGTCAGTGGTTGATGATTTTAGCAGAGGAGTCTGGGTTTTTCTCATGAAACATAAATCTGAAGTGGGTCATTTTTTTACATCTTTTTGCAATATGGTTTGTAATCAATATGGAAAAGGTGTTAAAAAAATTCGTACTGATAATGGGATAGAATTTCAATCAAAATATATGTTGGATTACTATAGTCATAATGGGATTGTGATTTAAACTTCATGTACTGACACACCCCAACAAAATGGAGTAGTCGAAAGAAAGCATAGACATGTCTTGAAAGTTTCAAGAGCTTTGCGCTTCGAAGCAGGATTGCCTATAGAATTCTAGGGGGAGTGTGTGTTGACTGCCACTTATATTATAAACCGATTGCCATCTAAAGTTCTCAAAAATAAAACCCCCTATGAAGTTTTATTTAACAAAGAGCCACCTTATCAACATCTTCGGGTCTTTGGTTGTTTAGCTTATGCTAAGGATAATCGGAAGGGGGGAGATAAATTTGGGATAAGAGGACGGAAATGTGTTTTCGTTGGATATCCTTACTCACAAAAAGGCTATCGGGTTTTTGATTTAGAGACCAAGCAAATTTACACTTCAAGAGATGTGAAATTTGTTGAAGGTGTCTTTCCATACAAGGAGGCTGCACAACCACTATTTGGTGGAACAAGCAATCAAGTTGCTATAGAATTGGAATCAAATGAGGACGTACACATGGGAATTGAAAGTAAGAGTTCCACTTTTACTAATGAGTCACATGAAGATGCAATTGATGATTGACGTGAGGAGGTAAGCCATGCAACAAGAAATGAGATAGCACAACAACCTAAAGAAGCATTAAGGAGAAGCGATAGGCCAAAGAGGCAGCCGAAGCACTTGGAATCCTATGTCACTGAATTGCCCAACTCCGTTGACCATTCACAACCCACTACCAATTCAGAAACCTCTGAGGTATATCCTTTATCACATTTTGTTGCTTATGATAAATTTTCTAATGCACATAAGGCATATCTTGCGGCCATCACCTCCCACGATGAGCCAAAATATTTTTATCAGGCAATAAAAGATGAAAGATGGAGAGATGCAATGAAGAGAGAAATTCAAGCCTTAGAAGAAAATGGTACATGGACCTTGGAACCATTGCCGCAGGGAAAGAAAGTTGTCGACTCAAAATGGGTGTACAAGATCAAATACAAACCCAATGGAGAGATTGAGCGCTACAAGGCACGTCTAGTAGCGAAGGGCTTTACTCAAGTCGAAGGGATAGACTTCCACAAGACTTTTGCACCGGTTGCGAAACTTAAAACAATGAGGTGTTTACTTGCCATAGCAGCAAAGAAGAATTGGGCAATCCATCAACTCGACGTGAATAACGCCTTCCTTCACGGCGACTTGGTGGAAGATGTTTATATGAAGATACCACAAGGCTTTGCAAAGGGGGGAGAAACTCGGGTCTGTAAGCTTCATAAATCTCTCTACGGACTTCGTCAGGCCTCGAGAAATTGGTACCATAAATTTACTCAAGCTCTTGTTGATATAGGGTTTCGACAATCAAGGGCGGATCATTCATTATTCATCTACAAGAGAAGGGATACTTATGTTGCAGCCCTTATATACGTTGATGACGTAATATTGGTTGGCAACAACGACTGCAAAATCAGTCATGTGAAGAAGTATTTGGACAAACTTTTCAGCATAAAGGATTTGGGACATTTGAAATATTTTCTTGGAATAGAGGTAGCAAGATCAAAGAGTGGAATCGTCCTTAGCCAAAGAAAGTATACTCTTGATATATTAGAAGAAAGTGGCCTACAAGGTGGCAGGCCATGTGAGTTTCCCATGGAGCAAAACTTACGTTTGAGCAATGAAGATGATAGCCCCCATGTTGACATGCTTCGTTATCGACGGTTAATAGGTCGCCTACTCTATCTAACTGTCACAAGGCCTGACATACAGTTTGCTGTGAATTATTTAAGTCAATTCATCAGCACACCACGACAAACACACATGGATGCAGCCATGCGCATACTACGTTTTCTCAAAACCACTACTTGGCAAGGACTGTTCTTACCGGCAAATGATGATTTTAAACTTGAGGCATATTGTGATGCGGATTGGGGAGGCTGCCAAATGACAAGACGTTCTTGCACTGGGTATTTTATTTCATTAGGTGGAGCACCAATAGTTTGGAGGACCAAGAAACAATCTGTGGTCTCGCGTTCTTCAGCCGAGGCAGAATACAGGGCAATGGCAACAACTGTGAGTGAGGTCTTATGGCTCCGCTGGCTGCTCAAGGATATTGAAGCTACTCAATTTGCACCGACCTCACTATTTTGTGACAATCAAGCGGCATGCCACATTGCAAACAACCCCGTTTTTCATGAGCGAACCAAACACGTGGACATAGACTGCTACTTCGTTCGTGAAAGGGTTGAATCACGAGAGATCGTTCCATGTAAGATCTCCACTGAGCAACAAGTTGCAGACTTGTTCACCAAAGCCTTAGGGGCAGCTCGGTTTCGATTTCTAGTTGACAAGTTGGGCATTCGTAATCTCCATGCGCCAACTTGAGGGGGAGTAAAAGATTTGATATTATCTTACGGCTAATCTTGATACACCTTCCATATCTTTAATTCTTGATTATTGTAATTGATTATTTTCCTTTTCTAGTTAGCCTAATTTACGCTCAGATTATTGCTAGGATTATGCAGATTTGATCTGTAACTTTTGTATATATAGCACCTATTCTACCACGGTTAAGATACAAAATATTTCCCAACCTTCTCCTCTGCGTGTATGCCTAAATTCTTCAAGTTTCACTTTAAATTGTGTGAAATTAATTACCCAAGATCATGGTTTGCAGTTTTGAGCTATGCTATTTTTAAAGAATATTTTTCAACGGTTTATTAAAAAAAACAGGATATATATAATCACTTCATTTTATTCAGTAATTTGATATTAAATTTGTTTAATTTCTTCCCAATTTTTCTTTGTCTTTTATTCGTTCTTAGTTTAAAAATCCTTTGTGGTGTGATATCTTAAACAATCACTATTATAATTTAAATGGTGATAATATATATTCCGTACAATAGGGTCAACAATATTAATAAAATGTTGAAAGATGCTCTTGAGAGTTTGTTAGTTTCACAACGTGTTAAAGTAATGGTAGACACTGTTTTTACAAATTAAAGAAATAAAAGTCTTCATTTGATATCACAAGAAATGGTAAGCATGAAGCCAAATAATTGAGGACTCTTTCAATACACAATTGCTATAAATGTGATGAGACAAATTGTATAGAGCATATCAGAAGAGAGATAAAAATATGATAGTAACCATGGTGAGATTTAAAGAACCCCGGGTGTGGGTTCTGCTTGCTCTCTTCTTCGCTTTTGCTGCAATTGCAAATGCAAAGAAACCATTAGAATATTCTTATAAGGCTTTGCCCTACAAATACAGCTCACCGCCACCTCCAACGTATAATTATAAGTATGAGTCGCCCCCACCACCACCATACAAGTATAAGTCACCTCCACCGCCACCCTACAAGTATACGTCACCACCACCCCCATCGTACAAATATAAGTCGCCACCCCCGTCTCCATATGTTTACAAGTCGCCACCACCTCCACCATACAAGTATGAATCACCCCCACCTCCATCTTACAAGTATAAGTCACCGCCACCACCGCCCTACAAGTACAAATCACCGCCACCACCACCTTACAAGTATGAATCACCCCCACCTCCACCTTACAAGTATAAGTCACCGCCACCACCGCCGTACAAGTACAAATCACCGCCGCCACCACCTTACAAGTATGAATCACTACCTCCACCACCTTACAAGTATAAGTCACCGCCACCACCGCCGTACAAGTACAAATCACCGCCACCACCACCTTACAAGTATGAATCACCCCCACCTCCACCTTACAAGTATAAGTCACCGCCACCACCGCCATACAAATACAAATCACCACCACCGCCTCCATATGTTTACAAGTCCCCACCACCTCCATCATACAAGTATGAATCACCCCCACCTCCATCTTACAAGTATAAGTCACCACCACCACCGACCTACAAGTACAAATCACCACCACCGCCTCCATATGTTTACAAATCTCCGCCACCACCACCTTACAAGTATGAATCACCACCTCCACCACCATATGTATACAAGTCGCCACCTCCACCACCACCACTTTACAAATATGAGTCGCCTCCACCACCACCCTACAAGTATGAATCACCACCTCCACTACCTTACAAGTATGAATCCCCTCCACCCCCACCCTACAAATATGAATCACCACCACCGCCTCCATATGTGTATAAATCTCCACCTCCTCCACCTTACAAGTATGAGTCTCCACCACCACCCCCTTATGTCTATAAATCTCCACCTCCCCCACCTTACAACACTACAAGAAATGGGGGGAATAGCGACGAAAATTTTGCGACAAATCTAAATTTCATCGCTAAAATCAATTTTTAGCAACGAAATATAAATTTTCGCTGCTAAATTGTTAGATTTAATATTTGCAACAAAATATATATATTTCATCGCTATATTAGCAACAAATTGTTTCATTTTGTTGTTAATAATCAAAACAACAATGAAAATTATATTTCGTCGCTAATATTTTGTTATGAAATAGAAATTTTCGTGGCTAATTTCTTGAAATTATTTTTTACAACAAAATTTATATATTTCATCGCTATATTAGCAACAATTTGCTTCATTTTGTTGTTAATAATATGAAAAACTATGAAAATTATATTTCGTTGCTAATATTTTGCGATGAAATAGAAATTTTCGTGACTAATTTTTTGAAATTAATTTTTGCAACAAAATTTATATATGTCATCGCTATATTAGCTGCAAATTGCTTCATTTTGTTGTTAATAATCAGAACAAAAATGAAAATTATATTTCGTTGCTAATATTTTGCGATGAAATAGAAATTTTTGTGGCTAATTTCTTGAAATTAATTTTTGCAACAAAATTTATATATTTCATCACTTTATTAGCAACAAACTGCATCATTTTGTTGTTAATAATCAGAGCAACAATGACAATTATACTTTCTTGCTAATATTTTGCGATGAAATTGAAAATTTTATGGCTAATTTCTTGAAAATAATTTTTGCAACAAAATTTATATATTTCATTGCTATATTAGCAACAAATTGCTTCATTTTGTTGTTAATAATCAGAACAACAATGAAAATTATATTTCATCACTAATATTTTACGATGAAATATAAATTTTTGTGGCTAATTTATTGAAATTAATTTTTGCGATGAAATTAAAATATTTCATCGCTATACTAGCAATTTATTGCTGCATTTTGTTGTTAATAATCAGAACAACAATGAAAATTATATTTTGTACTCCCTCCGTTTCATAAAGTTTGTCGCATTTCTCATTTTGTATAGAATTAAGGAACATATTTTTTTGACAAATTTACCCCTCATTATTTTCTCCCCCTTTCTTCTCTTTTTCCTTTTATTTTTCCACCTTCCTCTTCCACAATTTCTTTGACCTTTCCAAAAAAAATCGTAATTAATATATTTCCAAAAGAATAAGGGCAATTTAGGGAGATCATTGGTAAAATTAGGAAAAACGACAAACTTTTTGAAACAAATTTAAAGTCCAAATGCGACAAACTTTTTGAATCGGAGGGAGTAGCTAATATTTTGCGATGAAATATAATTTTTTGTGGCTAATTTATTGAAATTACTTTTTGCGATGAAATAAAAATATTTCATCGCTAAACTAGCAACAAATTCTTTTATTTTGTTGTTAATAATTAGGACAAGTTATTTTTTAAAAAGATTGGCTCTAATATTTATTATTTTTTAAAAAATTTTAAAGTAACATTGATTTTTTACAATTGGAATTGTTTTAAAAATTACAATATATATACATATATAGTTGTTACAAGTTAAAAATTAATCAATTAATAAATGTGAAATAAATTATTAAATGAGTAAAAATAACTAAATTAGTAACAATTGAATACATATATAATTAATATTAAAAACTGAACCAAAGAGCTGTCTGCCCGAATGGTAGGCGCCCAGCTATGGGCGCCCATCCACCCGGGATCAATTCCCACTAAGACCAAATAAAATATTTATTTAAATAAAATGGGGGAGGGGGTATGTGGGTGCGGGTTGGGTTGGGGTGGGGCGGGTCGAGTGCAGAAGTGGGTTTGAGAACGATTGAATTGGTTCGGTTGGGGTGGGGCGGGTGTGGGTGCGGGTTGGGTTGGGTTGGTCTAGTACGGAAGTGGGTTTAGAGAATCATTCGTAAATCGGATATCATAGCCAAATATTAGCAACAAAAATTCTTGTTGCTAATGTGAGTTAGCGATGAAATAATTTTGTCACGGGATTTGTTGCTATACACCCGTCGCTAACGTGTTTGCGACAAATGTTTGATTTTCCTCGCAAACATTTTGCGATAAAACTCATATTTTCGTCGCTAACATTTTGCGATGAAACTTATATTTTCGTCGCTAATATTTTGCGATGAAACTTAAATTTTTGTCGCTAATATTTTGCGATGAAACTCAAATTTTCATCGCAAACATTTGCGACAAAATTAATTTTTTTGTCGCAAACACATTAGCGACGGGCGTATAGCAACAAATCCTGCGACAAAATTATTTCATCGCTAACTCACGTTAGCGACGAAAATATTAGAATTAGCGACAAATTTTTTCGCGGCTAAATTGCAGTTTTCTTGTAGTGCAAGTACGAATCGCCTCCACCCCCACCTTACAAATACGAATCACCACCACCGCCTCCATATGTGTACAAATCTATCTCCACCACCACCATCTTACAAGTATGAGTCACCCCACCACCACCTTATGTCTACAAGTCCCCACCTCCTCCACCCTACAAATATGAGTCGCCACCACCACCACCTTATAAGTATAAGTCACCTCCACCACCACCCTATGTATATAAGTCCCCACCTCCCCCACCTTACAAATATGAGTCACCTCCACCCCCACCTTATAAATATGTATCACCACCACCACCTTACAAATACACATCACCTCCTCTGCCACCAATTTACTATTAGAATTTTCAACACCCTCCACCAGCATCTCATAATTTACCAAACATCAATATTTAAATTCAAACAATCATTTGTTCATTTGTTTTTATATTTGAAATTCCATTTAAAAATAAAATCCTTTTACCCTATTTTGTTATCTAAAATATTCAGTACCATACCAAGAATGAATTCAAAACGGAAGGCGAGGAGTAGTTCTGCCTCAAAAAATGAGTCACATACTAATCTTTTCCTTTGTATATCCGGAGTTCCTAGACTTGGAGGCTAGAATTCAGTGAAGTGTGCTTGTGAGCTTTAGATCTTCTTTTAGATGTAATTCATGTTTCTTCATATGTACTGTATACATTTAATCAAATAAATTGTTTTTATTATCATTGTCTTCCATATACATCATAATCAAATGGTTTAGAGCATGGTGTTTATGGATGATATATGGATCAATGTATTTCCAGTAATTCAGTTAAATGCATAAAAAATTCGGGAAAATTGCACAGTTAGTCCTGTAGAAATTTTTCAAAATCACTTTTGGTCCCTTAATTCACAAATAGTCCTTTTTTATGCATTTTTGGTCCCATTCTATATTTTTTGGACGGAAAGTTGGATACCGTTAATTGACTTAACTATGTTAAAAGTTTAATTATTTTTAAAATCTAAATAACTTCTAAAATTATAAATTAATTAAAAATATATAATATGGATACCAATCAAAAAAATAGAAAAAATATTTTAAATCTATCTAATAATAAATTATATAAAACTAATAAATAAAATAAGAATCAATAGATTTAATTTATATACAGATTCTGAATATATATTTTCAAAACCCAATAATCTAATAAAATTATATACGAAAACTGAAATATATACTACAAAAATATAAATTTAAAAAAAATAAATTCTGAAAAATAAATTGAAGATGGCCCTACTGTTCTGCACAGAAACATATTCCCGTGGATCTTCAACGCCGCACCGGCAGTCACCTACACCACCACCCACCCACCCCACCGCCACCCCCTTGCGACCTTGCCACATCACCGCCACACCATCCCACCTCACTCAAAACAATTAGGCCACGACTCCCAATACCTACTACTCCGACAAAGAAATTGGATTCCGATCACGAAATCCGACGAGGCTACCTACTCTAGCCACGTCTCAATCCTAAGAATCAAAACCCCTGGTCAATTTCATATATTCATTTTCCATTCATCTCCAATTTCGCAATTTTTCAGGGAATGTGGTTTTTGGCGAATTTTGGGTGAGACAAATTTAGTGAATTCAGCTATTTGGTTTCGATGATTTTGGGTAAAGTTCAGAGGGTTAAATGGTGTAAGTTGGTGCGTATTTTTTCAGTGTAATCATTTATTGGTTTTGAGATGGATTCTTTGGTTATGAATCGATTTGGTGTGATTTTCTTCAACGCCTCTGTTTGAATTTGGAGGAAATTTTCTTAGTGCTTTTGGTTTCTATGGTGGTGTGTGTATATTTATCACAGCTTTGGAAATTTCCGACGAGAAGGTCGCCGGAATTTGTATTGGAGGGACTCACCGTCAATCATTGTAGGGAAATGATAAATGTTTGACGGGTCGCTAAAAGTTTAATATTTAAGTTTTGTAATTTAAATATTAATTTTTGAGTTGAGTTTAATTTAAAAAAAATACCCTAAGTGGACGGAACGTAACCTACACAGTTTTTCTGTTAGAAATTTAACAGAAATATCTTATGGGACCAAAAGTGATGTAAAAAGGACCACAATTGATAAGGGTCCAATCTTATAGGACTAAAAGTGCAATTTTTCCTAAAAAATTCTTCTAATTAAATAAAGGGAAGAAATAACACTAACATACTGCTGCTTCTTGGATAAACACAGGAGAATAGTTTAAATAAGAAATTTGTAGTTTCTATGATCAAAAGAAGAGAAAAACATTATTTAACTTTCATATTTTTTTAAAGCGTCACAAAATAGTTAAAATTTTAATTTATGTCTCATAACTTATTCAATTGCTTAATTTACGTCCAATTTTCGTCGGAGTTATTAAATTCATCGGAATTCCCCAAATTTAGTAATCACGTACGTGACATGCATGTGATCGAAACGGCGTCGTTTTGATCGTTCTAACGTAAATGGGATGTAAATTGAACAATTAAAGAAGTTATGGGACGTAAATTAAATTTTAAACTAAAATTGGACGGTAACTCAGTGTTCTATACAGGGGAAATGAAAGCAAAATCCGTTCGGATCCTCCCACATGCATGTTCAATCTTTTTTTTAGCGGTTTCCCTAGAGATTTTTATCATTAATGCAACCTGATCCACATGAGGTGTGTAATGCATAGCTAAAAAAACGGCAATCACTATCTGAATGACTAAACAAAGACTAGCTAACGAACCGAACCCCCACCAATAACTAAGATTGCTCGGATTGTGCGAAAAAGATAAAAATACTCTCAAAATAAGTACAATTCACTATAAGATTAATCTAACATTTTAATTATCCTTGTAGTTTATGTTATACAACCAAATCAAATTTGTTATTGAAACTTTAGGAATATCTTGGTATACACCATAATCTCACATTTGGATATGACCTCGATTTTCCATCTTTGTTGCATTTTATACATTGATGTTTAGAGGAGTGTACCTTTTAATTAATTTCCTTGACCTCGGGTTTTGTCTCTAAGTAGGGTTAAGGCAAGATTTTAAATGCACTACGACCTCTGACTCGATTTATGAGCTTTTGGTTTCAGGTTCTTTTTTTCTTTTTCTTTTGTACATCATACCTTTTATTGTCACAATAGTATTGTTAAAAGATAATACATCCAAGATTCTTAACACTAGGGTTAGGGTTAATTTGAATTTTTTAGGGAGTGTATCTATCTGTTTGTATTTTACTAAAAGAACAAAATACATATTTTACATGAATATTTAATTAATAAAAGTGGAAGGTGATCGAGTGCATGCATCTAACATTCATGGATGGTCAAATAAACCATGCCATTGAGTAAAATTGCAGCCACTTTATTTTGTTAATTCCTCACGGCACTATGTAAGAAATAAGTTGATCAATTCTTTAATTTGAGCCCCAATTAATAGGCGTTGAAAATGGGCCGCTAGAAATGAACTTTAAATTATTCTTCTTCTTTAATTTTTCTTCTCCTCTCGAATTATTTTTTTAATTTACTTCACAATATAATCGAGGTGTGTGTTTGCTCCAAAAGTCCTCATTTTTTCTATAAAATAGCAAACTACATTTTTCTCCAAATTAGGTGCAATTAATCAATTTAATGTAAATAATGCAATAAAATTATATGAAATTAAGGGAATTAAACACATGAATTTCGACAAATTTTCACATTAATCAACTTGAATATTATTTAAATATTTCTAGCAAAAATCTACCCTTATATACTAAATTCTAATTTTTTTTCTTACGTGTCTTCTCGGATTTCTATATTCCTATTTTTCTAATTTTCTCAAATTTTCTCTTTTTTTTTTTTCTCTCTCTCTCCCTTTTTTCTCTGTTCTTTTACAGTTTTCTCAACCCACTCTCTTTTTTTAGACAGTTTTTTTTCTTTTCTTTTTTTAATTCTCTCCTCCTCCTCTTCCACTTCCATTTAAACTTTTCTTCATTTTTTTTCGTTCTCTCTTGAAAGTTTTTTTCTTTTCTTTTTTTAAATAATAATTGATTTATTTATTCTTTATACATTTTTTTTATTTTTTTTAAATATTGTTTTACTTCTCTCCTCTTCCTCTCTCGTTATTATTATTATTATTTTAATTTCTCTAAAAATTTCTCCCATTTTTCAATTATTTTAATTTAAAATTTTCTTCATTTTTTGTTCTCTCCCTTGATAGTTTTTTTCTTTTCTTTTTTTAAATAATAATTAATTTATTTTTTATACATTTTTTTTAAATAATTATTTTAATTCTCTCTTCTTCCTCTCTCATTAAAATTTATTTTCTTAATTTTCCTTTAACTTTTCTCCAATTTTAAATTTCTTTAAAATTTTCTGCCATTTTTCAATTATTTTAATTTAAACTTTTCTTCATTTTTTTTCCTTATCTCCTGACGAGTTTTTTTTCTTTTCTTTTTTTAAATAATAATTTATTTATTTATTCTTTATACATATTTTTTAAAATAATTTTTTTACTTCTCTCCTCTTCCTCTCTCATTAAAATTTCTTTTTTTAAATTTCTTTAAATTTTCCTCTCATTTTTCAATTATTTTAATTTAAAATTTTCTTCGTTTTTTTTTCGTTCTCTCTCTCAACAGTCTTTTTCTTTTCTTTTTTTAAATAATAATTTATTTATTCTTTATACATTTTTTTTATTTTTTTTAAATAATTATTTTACTTCTCCCCTCTTCCTCTAAAATTCCATTTCATTTTTTTTATTCTCCATTTATGTGACGTTTATTTTCTATTTAGAGAACAAAAATACAAGCAGATACCTCATACACAGGTATTAGAACATTATTGAGGAAGGACTTATGTACAATTTGTATAATTTCGTAGTTGAAAAGCCCAACACCTTTATATTTATATTAGCTACAAATACAAACTAAGTGTCCTGTCATTGAACTTATTCAATCTGAATTTGACCTGGAGTAAATATATTTCATATTTAGTAAATTATACTCCCTCCGTCCCGGTATAAGTTTCCCCTTTCTTTTGGTTGTTTTGATTAAGAAATATGATTAAATAATAGATGTAGTACAAGTGATGTGATGGTGAGAGAGAAAATAATAGATGAATGTGAGATGAAGTATGATAAAATAATAGATAAAGTGTAAGTGATGTGATTGGGAGAGAGAAAATCATATGCCAAAAAATGGAAAAATATGAAATGGGAAACTTATTGTGGGACATCCATAAAAGGAAAGTGGGAAACTTATAGGGGGACAGAGGGAGTACTTTCTTTTCCAAACTAATTTTCTTTTTTATATTTTAAGATATCATTGGTTGGGGACATTTTTGACATTTTTGACATTGGACCTGTCAAGCCAAATGACAAATTAAAAATGTATTGGATATCAAGCTACAGCATAAAAAGTATGTATTTCATTCCTTAATTAATTTTTCAAATCAAAATTTATTTATTTGGTATCATTGTATTCTTTTATTAGGCATACGAAAATGAGTTGAACACTCATTCGACGGATTTTCTCAAGAGAAGAGAAGATGTTGGTATACAACTATTAACTCTTCATATTTGTGAGAATTGTGCAATGCTAAAATTAAAAAAAATATGAGATTGAAAATATGAGTCATGCAAGTGCGCTACCAAGCAAGCAAGGTAGTAAATTTGATACTTTTTAAAATAGGATAAATTAAAAGTAGTCAATTTACCAATTTCACTTACATTTTGAATTGCTCATTTATAATATTTACGAATTGAATAATTTTAAACAAAACATTTCAATCAACTTGCACTCATTTTAAATACACTAAAATTTAATCTATGTCCTTATATACTATATACTATAAACATGATTTTAATTAAATTGCTTACCAACAAGTATGAAAATATTATTAGACAAGAGAATGGGTTGTCATGTGAAGTTAATTTTTTATGTCCCTCATTCTGGAAATTTTTCGTGACGTTAATTTTGTATGTCGTGTTTCAAATCCCGCGGGTCTTACACTATTTATATATATAACACTTATTGCGTCATAACCATTATGACATCATAATACACAATAAGTCCAAATAAAATTATAAACAACTCATAAATTCGAACTTTAAAGTCAAAATAGAATTAAAAAAATCAATAATATTTAAATTTAGTGTCCAAAACTATTCAACATCAATCATAATATTGAAATTCTGCTTAAAAAAAAAATGATTAGATCAATCGGGTTGTCAACGGCTCACTTGACCAAATTGACCCGAGTCTATATGGCATCTCGGGCCAAATCAGCCATATTTTTGGGCCTATATTTTTCGAGTCTAGCTCATATAAAATTTTAGGTTGGCTGGACTATCCCATCGAATTGTCGGCACTACGTACTCTTTACCATGTTTTATTACACATTTACTTGGGGGATTTTGAATGAGAGGTTTCATGGGCTCAACAAATTAATGCTCTAAGGCGACACATGAATTTGAGTTTGTCACGTATATTTAGCTAAATTTATTGCTTAATATACACGTCTTATTTGTCTAAATTAAAGCACAACTACCTACTGGTGTGGCACTCTCCTTTCTCTATTTGAAAGGAGTTTTTTTTTTTTTTTTAAGCGGATAATTCTAGCTTTCATTATTGCAAGAACAAATCGAAGTAGATAGTCCAACCACAAAGGACAACGGGTCTATCCAACATGTATGATTTTCAAATCGACGAGTTTCTCTAGCTAGGGTATATATGTGTCATTATATTTACACTCCTTCTAACAAAAGAAATCGTAACATGAATTTAATCCTCAGAAAGAGAATCAATGATATCTCTCAAGTTAATAGCATCCACTTTAATCTTTGCATCCTCTTTCAGCCCCGTTTGGTAAAATGGATTGTTTATCTAGGATAAGTGTAAGATTGCAAATCTTGTTTGTTAGATAGTGCACTAGATAATAAGTAATTTTGTGTTTGGTTTGTTAGATTAATGTGTTAGACAAGGGTGTGCTTTAACTTGAATTTTTATGAGTAATTGACACTATTGTCCTCAGTTAATGATTGCAATTCCCTTTTTACCCTCCTTCAACCCTCCTTGAAAACTTCTCATTTCTGAACATTACAGTAGTAAGTACAAATTAGTTACAATAAAAATATTTATTACAAATGACACCACCGTCGGCTACCTCCAAGAAAAAGAAAAATTCATAAGTTATGAAACAAAAATATGGGTTTTACGCGGGATTGAAATAAATTTATAATATATTTTTAATTTATTAATTAAAAAAATATATTTGGAACATGTATACATTTGTAAAAAATTTATTCTATTAAAAATATAAAAAATTGTAGCAATATAAATTAAATTGTATATATAAAAAATGGAATATAAAATCAAAACATATTTTTTTTTTTAAATTGCATGTGATTGGATGCAATGATATTGTGTTTTGATTTTTTTTAGATGGCATGTGTTTGACATTGGGATGACTCTCATATTAATTGTACTAACAACCCTATTTTAAATAGATCAAATATAGTCAATAAAGAGATAAAAAAGAAACATAACATTTTACATGAACATGTTTATTATACTGATGTGCTTTAAAGCAAAAGAAATAAAATCAAATATCAATTCAATTTAGTAATTCTAAAGTTAATCAATGTTTATATCTAAACAGATAGAGAAACAATTCATAAACCATCTCCGCAACAAAATTACCAATTTACTTCTTCCGTCCATTGTGTTGAAATAATTTCTCTTTCACTTAATCTTCATAGGAGTCATACTTATGGATTTAAATAAAATTTCACAATAACAACTCTAACAAAAAAAAAAAAAAAAAAACAATACAATACAATACAATACAATACAATCGACATCCAACAATTTACTCAATCCACCTCAAAGCCAAAATCATAACATGGAAGAAACGATAATTCAGATCAAGAAAGAAAGAAAGAGTAACTTATTCAATATTTACACAATTTTATCTTTCAGATAATCACTTTGTCTTCCACTGAACTTTTCAAGAATTTAAGCTGGCCTTCAATCTGCCCAGAAAATTGACACAAAAAATCGCACACTACAATGCAATAAGAATTTTAAGACTATAAAATAAAAACATACCCAAATTGTGGGTGATTGAACCATGCTTTCGTACATTATTTCAATTGCAGAAAACAAAAGATAATTTTTAGGATTAGTTTAAATCAAAATATAAAATCATTTTTTAATAGGCAAAATAATAAGTATCAAATTAGTTAATAAAAATAGAGTGTCAAAAGAGGTAAGAAACTGAAAAGCCAAGAGAAAAAAAGTAATTGTGAAATTAAGAATTGAGAAATACAATACTTATGAAATTTAGAGATTTTTTCTAAGTTGAAGTAAGACATTTTATTTATTTTTCAATATCTACTTATTAAAAAACTTAATAAAACATGAATTATAAATATTAAATAAATATTGAAAGATACATGACATATTTTTTTAATACATAACAGTTTTAAAACCTGATCTTCAAAATGTAACAAAAATAGGAGACTTTTTCGTTTTAGTCATAGGCGTGGGTGCAACCCGCGCTTCTTAGACGTATTTAGTAATAACTAATATAAATAGTAAAATATTACTCCGTATTTAAAATGACATAAGACATGATACAAACTAACCAATTATTGATAATTCACCGTGAGTCCTCCATGAGTCCTTGCGTGAGTTGAGGTTCAATTATGTTTTTAGTCATTTTAGGTTTGCTTTGTGTGTTATCATTTTGGTTGGTTTAGAGGAGTGTACATTTTTTCTTTGACCCGAGTTTTATACGTAAGAAGAGATTTTTTGTGCAATGTTTTAATGGCGCTCAACCCTTTGGGTCAACTTGTAAACTTATAGCTCTAAGTCTTTTTCTTTTTGTATATAGCTTTTATTTGTCAATTATAGATAATCCACCACATTTTTGTGAAATGATACATTTTCTAACCATTCTCGATTACTCAGAGTCGTTGACTTCATACATGAAAGAAAATAAGTTATTATTCTTCCGTAAGATGAAATAAAATAATTGAAGCATTTGTTCAGATGTACCAAAACGTACGCGTGTGTATAGTCTTGACAGATTCAACACAAAATGTACCTATTAAAATATTATAGTTGTAGTAAGATTTAAAAATTACTCATAAATTGCACATGCTAAATTTTCTATAACATAAATACATGTATTTAGAATTATAAATAGATAATATATGTTGATTGCATAAATAAATAAATAAATAAGGTGATATTTGGATGTGATTGGTTGCACCTATACATGCAATTGAAATTGAGTTTCAATGAATTGAATCAAATATTGAGGTTAAATATTAAATTGGGTAAATTGAACATTAAAATTCAAGTGTACGTATCTATCCACTCAATTGTATAGAAGAATTTGTCAATAAATAAATGTTTAATTACAACTTTTTTTTTCTTTGTAATTCGACAGAGGAATTTTTTCTAAGACAATAGAGGAATAATTATGATTTTGATTAATGCTGCCACATAAATATTAGTGCATCGAAAAATATATTGGTGCATCGAATTGTAAAACATAAAAATATGGTGCATCAAATTGCAAAGAAAAAAAGAATATAATGTAATTGATAAATACGCTAAAGGTGGTAAAAAAATTCCAATTAACCCATAAATAAAAAAGGAAAAATATACTAACCATTGGATATATCACTGATTTATTAAAAAATATTCCTAAACATGCCTTTTTTAGGGGTTAATTGCGTCATTTTTATGCATGCAAATTTCATAGTGCTAGCCACTTACCACTATTCATTTCATGCACTAAATTAGGTTGTATATACCATATTTACGAACATAAAAATAATGTACAATATAAAAATAAAATAAAATCTCAAAGAAAAAAATGGAAATGAGAGGTTCAATTCCAAATTACCCTACAACGTACGTCAGAATCTCCACTACACAAATATTTCATTTTGTCTCCATTTATTAACGACTAATTCTATTTATTCAAGTTTAACTTATTGAAAGATATTCCTAAACATCATATATATATATATGTGTGTGTGTGTGAGAGAGAGAGATCATATATCATAAAGAATTTAGATTAAAACTTTATCCATAAAGATAATAAGAATTGATAGATTTTAAAATGTAGAATTTTAAAAATGATGGTGGCTTTGCCTAAATAAGCTTAAAAATACTTGCTCTCAATCCTTTGATATTGTCATTGTTATACATTTAATGCAAAAAAAAAAAGGTTAATGTGAATAAAAAAAAATGGTTGAATATTTTAATTATTAAATCTTTATTATCATTAATTACTGATTATATTAACTTAATTAATTAACATAATTTAAGGAATTTATAATAACGGTTAAAAAATAAATATTCACAAAGTCAAATTATATTTTATGTAATAGTTGAAAATTATTTACATACTAATTAATTATTATATCATTATTATTAATAATAAACTGTGGCATATACTATTAAATTATTATGAGGCATAGAACAATAAAAATTATTTATAGATACTTTTTAAAAAAAAATCAATAATGAAATATATTATATGAAATTAATGCATTTAAAGAATAAACTTGCTCTCTTAATCCTTTGATATTGTCATTGTTATACATTTAATGTAAAAAAAAAAAGGTTAATGTGAATAAAAACAAAATGGTTGAATTTTTTAATTATTAAATCTTTATTATCATTAATTAGTGATTAACTTAATTAATTAACATAATTTAAGAAATTTATTATAACGGTTACAAAAATAAATATTCACAAAGTCAAATTATATTTTATGGAATAGTTGGAAATTATTTACATACTAATTAATTATTATATCATTATTATTAATAATAAACTGTGGCATATACTTTTAAATTATTCTGAGGCATAGAACAACAAAAATTATTTATAGATACTTTTTTTAAAAAAAATCAATAATGAAATATATTATATGAAATTAATGCATTTAAAGAATAAACTTGCTCTCTTAATTCTTTGATATTGTCATTGTTATACATTTAATATAAAAAAAAAGGTTAATGTGAATAAAAACAAAATAGTTGAATTTTTTAATTATTAAATCTTCATTATCATTAATTACTGATTAACTTAATTAATTAACATAATTTAAGGAATTTATTATAACGGTTACAAAAATAAATATTCATCAAATTATTATATCATAATTTAAGGAATTAATTATTATATCATAATTTAAGAAATTTATAATAATGGTTACAAAAATAAATATTCATAAAGTCAAATTATATTTTATGGAATAGTTGAAAATTATTTACATACAAATTAATTATTATATCATTGTTATTAATAATAAATTGTGGCATATACTTTTAAATTATTCTGAGGAATAAAACAACAAAAATTATTTTTAGATACCTTTTTAAAAAAAATTAATAATGAAATATATTATATGAAATTACTGCATTTAAAAAATAAACATATATGGAATTGTGTGCTTATGCATTTCGTAACATTTTAAAAAAAAATTAAACTATCCATACATGTCAATTCAAACACACTAAATATATATTTCGAATTTTTTTTTTTACATAAATTCGTAAGATTGCTTATATGTTGATCATCACGAATTCAAGAAATTACAACTCTTAATTCATAAACCTATATACATTACAATTTGAGAAACAATAAACAAAAAGATGATCTAAATTTTCTTCTCTTTAATATTGTCATTGTCTTAAGTTTCGATATATGATGTACCTACAAAACAAATTAAAACTGAATTATAGAAAAATATTAGTGACGAAATTAATTAAACGGACTCACATAGAATCAGATTTGGTGAAAGCATTATACCCATAAATCCAAATTGCTAATGATCTTCATGTCTGTAATCATATCAATAGAAAGAACGTACATTGAATCGTAGAAAAGAAAACATTGTGACTTTAAAAGAAGAAAATTATATAAATTAATTGGCATATGAGACTTTTGATTTTCTTACTTTGAGAAGAAACATGGCCATACTCGAGAAGAATGAAAGGAAGAAACATATTCATACTCGAGAAGAATGAAAGAAAGAGATTCACACAAACATTGAGAATGAATTTGTGACTAATAGAAATTACATATTTATAAATCTAGAAATAAGAATGTAGGGTTGAGATTAAAACTTAAAATGGAGGGTTGAGATGAAAAGATGAAAGTTAAAATGAATAAGAATTGAAGAATTTTGAAATGGAGAGATTTGGAGAAGGAAGAGGTTGAGATAGAAGGGTGTGGTTGTGACATGTGTCATTTTAGAGGTTTGCAAATATATATAACTAGTACAAAACCCGCGAAATTCGCGGAATGATAAAATAAATGATATTTAGTAAATAAAATGAAAAAACGATGAAAAGAAAAATTAAAAATACTTTAAAAAATGCATAATTAAAAATTATAATTAGAAAACTTAAATGGGAAGAAGAAGTGAAGAAGAGAGAGAATTGATAAGAAAGAAAAATAATTTTAAAAATTATTGTTGGAGAAGAGAGAGAAAGATGAGAGAAAGAAACGGTTAAACAAAATAAAATAGAAAAAAAATCAGAAATTCTATAAAATTAGGAAAATAGAAAAGGAGGAGAATTGAGATGACAGTATGAAAGAAAAGATTAAGAATTAGTATATAATGGTAGATTAGTGTAAAACCCACGAATTTCGTGGGAATTGTAAAAAAATTATAAAAAAAATGGTAAAAAGAATCAAGAAAAAAAAAAAAAAGGGGAGAGAAATTTGTATAAAGAAAATTTAGGAGATCTCGAGAAAAAGAAGAGAGGAGAGAAAAAAATTGAAAAAAAAAGTAAAAGTAAATATTGATAAGATTTATAAAAAGAGAGAGGAGAGATGAGAGAGAAGAATTGAAAAAAAACTGTAAAATAAAATAATTGTAAAATGTGAGAAAATTAGAAAATTCGAATAGGAGAAAAGTGAAATGACACGTGGAGAAAATAGGATTCAGAGATAGTATATAAGGGTAGATATAGATTACTCCCCAGCGTTAGAATCAAATTGTTAAACAAACAAAAATAGGGGAGAAGACCTACACCGTTGATGAAAACAAACTACAGAAATAGAGTAGAATACCTACACACACGGTTCAGACCTCGAATCGACGTCGCTGAAAAAACACAAGCTAGCTAGGCATCGTCACGCACCGATTGAAGTTTGAACCTGAAACAAATCTAGAATCGTCATCATCGTGACCCTTCGTCTATTGAATCGCCAAATCGCCCTTAAACCATAATTGCCGACAAGAGTGAAAAAACAACTGGTTAAAAATACAAAAAACGTGAGAAGATAATTTTGCACGGTCGTTTGCTAGATCGTGAGTGAGAGAAAGAAACAGAGAAAGAGGGAGAGAGCGAGAGAAAAATGGAGGGAGATAGAGAGAGTACGAGGTGTTACAGTACCACAGAATGAAGAAGAGTCTGATAGTCCTGCATTTTTACATTTTTATGCATTTATAATTTCCCTAAAATGACACCGTTTTACATGGACATTTAAAATACCCTATGTAATTCCATATTGCTTTTCAAGTCAGAAATATATTAAATTTACTCTCAATTTTCCTCACATTTCTCTCTCTATAACCGCCTAAGATTTGCGCGTGCGTGAGTCTTTCAGTGTCCTCAGAGCCAATTTTTTGTTGCTGCGTAACCTGCAAACAAACCAACAATGGTGAGCAACATTGGAGAATCAAATGAGTGAGATGAAGGAATATTTATCCAAAAAATTGATGCCAAGTTCGATGCTTTGGCCGACGCATTCAAAGTTCAAATGGAGATGATAGCTAAATAAATTAAGAGTAATCATGGAAAAGCTCTAATGGAGGGAGATGATTTAAGGGAACGGCTACTCAAGACAGACCTGAGGGTGATTTTCTAGGGACACCACCTGGAGCTAAACTATCACCTGAGGTAACGCACTTCACTCGAAATACTGAAACTAGGCCTCATGGTAGATCTTCTAAGATTGATTTTCCTAAATTCAATGGAGATAATCCACGATCTTGGATTAGAAGGCGTAGGAAGTATTTTATGTTTAATCATATGAGTAACTAAGAGAAGATTGTACTCTCAGCTATGAATATGGAGGGATCAACAGACTATTGGTATGTTGATCAAATGAAGGGAAGAGAGAATATGATATGGGAGCAGTTTGTGGTTTTAGTCTTAAACAAATTTGCTAATACTGATGATGATATATAACTTGATAGACAAATTTTATAAGCTAAAACAAAATGGCCCAGTCAAGGAGTATATAAAGGAATATGAGGAACTCAAAGCTTATCTAGTCACTATTATTAAGAATCTCCTTGAAGAATGCTTTATTAAGAGTTTTATAAGTGGGCTTAAAGAGGAGATTTCACAGTTCTTACATATCATGAAACCAGTGTTATTAGATGAGGCTATGCCACTAGCAATCAAACAGGAGTACTTGATATTGGTGTAGTCTAAGAGTAACAAGTTTACTTTTAAGACTAATTCCAACTCTACTTGGAATCTTAATACTGATTTTAAGGAGAAAAACTAGTGGAGCTGAGAAGGTACCAATTTAGAAAAAGTTAACTCCAGCTGAGATGGAGGCTAGAAGGAAGAAGAACTTGTGCTATAACTGTGATGAGATATATATATCATGTGGGGCATAAGTGTAAAAGGTTGTTTGTGATATTTGTGTGGATGGAGAGGAGGAAGAAGAAGAGGAATGTAATGAATTAATTCTACAAGAACTGGGGGATACAGGACAAGAACCTATTGTATCTCTACATGCTCTGGCAGAGCATAATAATCTAGACATAGTCAGGATTAAAGGGAACGTAGGGCCACATGTGATTATGGTGTTACTTGATTCTAGAAGTACCCATAGTTTCATTGACTCTCATACAGCAAGGAGGTTGGGCTATGAAATTGAAGAGGCTAGCTCACTTATTGTCACAGTGGTTGATGGCAGTAAAGTAGAGTATAATACTAAAAATGTGCTCAAGTGGAATGTGAGATGGGTAAATGTAAATTCATTGCACCTGTGAGAGTACTCACTTTAGGAGGATGTGATATGGTGATGGGAGTGGATTTACTAAGTCAATTGGTGTCAGTTACTTTTGACTTTAAGAAACCTGAGAGAGATGGTAAGTGATCAGCTTGCAAGGAATCCATTCTGAAATGCAAGTAAGCATGCTCACTAGGAAATAGCTTAACAAGCTCATTAAAAAAAGACCACAAGGAGACCTATACTTCATGTGTTGTGTGAAGAGAGATAAAGAAGTGGATAAATGCATAAAAGCCCCAAAATTGAAGGTCCTACTTGAAGAACATCAAGATATTTTTCAAGTACCTACCACAAAGATCACATGAGGAGGTTTGTATTGGTATTTTTTGATGATATACTGATGTACAGCTTAAACATGGAGCAGCATGAACTACATTTGAGGCAAATTTTCCAACTAATGAGGCATCATCAATTGATGGCAAAAGCATCAAAGTGTGTGTTTGGACAATAGGAGGTGGAGTACCTTGGCCATATTATATATATAACTGATCAAGGGGTGATGGTTGATTCAAACAAACTGAAAGTGATGCAAAAATGGCCTAAACCCACTAATGTGAAGTTATTAAGAGGATTCTTAGGATGTTCATCAAATACTATGGGCAAATAGCTAAAGCAACTACTGAAATGACTAAGAAGGGTAGATTTGAATGGTATGCTGAGGCTGAGGAGGCTTTTTTAGAACTCAAAAAAGAAATGATGGAGGCACCTATCTTACAACTACCTGATTTCTCTAAGGAGTTCATTGTGGAGACAGATGCAAGCTATAGGGGTCATGGAGCAGTTTTGGTGCAAGGGAACAAACCTGTTGCTTTCATTATCAAACATTTGGGTGTGAAGAATTTGGGGCTATCAATCAATGAGAAAGAATTCTTGGCTATCATATTGGCTGTGGAGAAATGGAGTTATTTGATTCATGCTCCTTTTACTATTAGGACAGGCACCAAAGTCTGAAATACTTGTGGGAGCAGAAGATTTCTACACCTCTCCAACACAAGTACTTAACAAAATTGTTGGGATTTGATTACTCGTCATCGTTTCGAGAGAGACCAAATTGCCCAGAGCCCCAATGCTGAAAAAAAGTGGTGAGAAAATGTGAAATCGGGTTTTATATACCCAAGGGGTATTTTGGTCCATAGGGGAAATAGGCCCTCCGCTTTTTTTTGGCCCCTCACAATCTGGGGTTTGTGGGGCGACTTCTAATCGTGAAAAATGAGGGGACTGGCCCAATCTCGCGAGCTTCTCTCTTGCACATCAAACAACCGACTAAAGAGGATTAGACCATTATCTAGGCTAATCTTGGACACCAAACAAGGCCTCACTATATTTGAAACGTGTTTACTGTTAAATTAGGCGATGTGTTTAGTAAATACTATAAATCTTTTTTTTTTAACCGAGCATGTGCAACTCTTAAAGTGTTTATGATTTTTTAATTTTGATTTAAAAATATATTGTAGGCCTTGATTAATTAATTTTCTGAGATGATTTTTTTTTCTTTTAAATAGTTGACTTTATCGGATAGATTTATTTTGAGATTTAAGTGTGCTAGGAAGTCATGACTCTAACTTGTACGAGACGTCTGATGCCCCGTTTGATAAATATATTAAGTAAGGGTGGAAATGGGTAAGGACGTAAGGTCTTGATAAAAATCTTATAATATAGTATTATAATCAAATCACTAAAATCGACTCTTTAAATCTCAAAATAAAAAAATAAAAAATTTATCAAGGCATGGTCTCAAATAGACTCGAGCCCTTATAATGACACGAGTTGATTAGTCAATGTTTTTTTTTTCATATTTTTTTTTTTTTGAAACGTATATGTTAAAAAGTGTAAGTCAATATAACTAAAAAGTGCAACACAATATTATTAAAAAAATGACAACACAATTTTTAATGAAAAGTGTATGTTAATATAATATAAAATATTATTAAAAAATGTAAGTCGAGAAGTGCAACATTAAAAAAAATTATAAAAAGAAAGTCAGCGTACACAGACTTGAGGGTTATACAAGACCCACTCATTTGACGAAGTTGGATAGCTCAAGTGGTTAGAGCACCACTACCTAGGCTTTAGATCCTGTGTTCGAGTCATGGGGAGGGAAAAAAGGATGGGTATTTAATGTAAATTAAAAAAAAAAAAAACCCACTCATTTATCAAATGTTCCAAAAAATTATAGTATTACTAAACTTTTTTACTCTCATATATTAATATATACGTCTATTGAACTTAAAAAACCAACGAAAAAATTTGAATTTGACATATTTAATTAAATGGACTTCTAAAAATGCTTGAGTTCGACTTATTTATTAAACTAGTTGAATTGAGCTGAACTTTAATAGGTCGAACTGTAAACTCCATGACCCATTTGATTGAGTTTATCTAGAGTTAATTTTGGATGAATCTTAACTAAATCTATCAAACTAAACTAGCCTTAGCGAAACAAACGTAGCCTAAATACTCTTGACTTACTGTGCAATTATCTCGATCCCTCGCAGAGCAAAACCCCCCATCTCTGTTCTGCGCCAGAAGAAGGTCCCTTGTTCAATCCAATTCTTCACTCTGTAAATCTGTTTTTTTTTCGTTGAACGAAAATCCTTCGCCTTGTTTGTAGATAGAAGAATCATAATACGTTTTCTATAAGATGGATGGGAACAAAGATGAAGCCGTCAAGTGTTTGAAGATCGCCAAGACTTCAATTGAATCTGGCGACAGAGATCGTGCCCTAAAATTTCTCAACAAAGCTCGTAGATTAGACCCATCTATTGAAATTGATGATTTTTTATCCAATCTCGACAAGAACCCTAGTGAAACCCCCGATAAAAATTCCCCAAATCCCGCCGGAAACGGACCTCGCCGTAGGGTTCCGACGTCGACATCGTCCTCATCGAGTACAGCTCCTACCTACAGCGATGAGCAGGTCACCCTGATTAGAGAGATCAAGAGGAAGAAAGACTATTACGAGATATTAGGGGTAGAAAAAAGCTGTACTTCTGAAGATGTTCGCAAGGCGTATAGGAAGTTGTCCTTGAAGGTTCACCCTGATAAGAACAGCGCTCCGGGGGCTGAGGAAGCGTTTAAGATTGTATCAAAGGCGTTTCAATGCTTGAGTGATGAGGAAAGTCGGAAGAAGTATGATGTTGTTGGGTCAGATGAGCCGGTTTACGAGAGAAGAGGTGGAGGAGGCAATGGAATGCGCGGCTTTAATGGCGGATTTTATGAAGGCGACGTCGATGCAGAGGAGATTTTCAGGAACTTCTTCTTTGGAGGAATGAATCAAGCCACAACTGCTAATTTTGGTGGGTTTGCGTTTGGGCCTGGTGTGAGAGTTAGAACAGGTGGAGTTGGGGTTGATCAGTCGCCTAATTGGTTAAGGACTGTGGTCCAGTTATTGCCGGTGATACTGATTTTGCTGGTCAATTTCTTGCCATCATCAGAGCCTATTTTCTCATTCTCACAGACTAATTCGCATGATCTTAGGCTTACTACACCAAAGGGTGTCAATTTTTATGTGAAATCGGGAAAGTTTGAGCAACAATATCTGCCCCATAGTCCGGATCGTGTTGCATTTGAACAGCGTGTTGAGGATGAATATCACTCGAATCTTGTGCATAATTGCAGGGTTGAGTGGCAGCAACTTCATTGGGGTTATAGAAGGGAAACGCCGAACTGTGATGCATTGAGGCGCTTTGAGGCTATGGCTTAGTGTCTTGATTAAAGGTTCTTTTCTTGCTCTTTTTGTATATGACTAAGTAACTTATTGAGACTCATTACTTGCATTGTTTGCTGATATGTTTGGATTTGATTAATTATGTTTCTGTAGCTTTGAGATCATATATGTGTTGGTGTTTGTCTAAAACTTGTTTAGGGTTTTCCCATTTAGTTGGATCAAATGAGTAATGCGTATGTTCTTTTGCATGATATCTTCTATAAATGAGTGAAGGCAAATTGTCCTTTTTGAGAACTGTGTTGTTTAGTGAAGCTTCTATTCCTTGAGAATAATGCATTATTTCCTAATATCAAATATGATAGATTGGCATAGTGGTCAAACTCAGCATAATAGTTAAATTTGGTGTGTAATGTGTTGCTAGTGTCACTCTCAACTCCTGGGGATCCTGTTTTTGTGTGCATTTCATAATACGGTCATGTGTCATTTTAAGATGATGATCTGTGGGAAGGTCTGGAGTGTGCTATCATGGAATTGGCATGTGTGACCATATTAAATTATGGAGAGACGTAATAGTTGTGTTTAAAAGGTGGCTAGATTTGGGGGATTTGGGCTAGAGAGCCTGCATGACAACTCCATGACAGAGATTACCTCACATCTTCAGAAATTTCTTTGAAATGGTTAAAAATTAAAATACATATTTTAAGTGTTAGAAGCACATGCATAAATGAAAATCTGTTATATGATATTTTTATCTTATCTTCAATTAGAAGATATTTTCAAAGTATTAACTTGTGCAGATCATGCTTGTCACTGGCAATGTTCTTGACTTCATATAGTTAAATTTAAGCAAAAAAGGTCATGTTCTAACTGTTATTCTCAACATTATGGTGTACAGACTACTTAGTAGTTCTGAATTACCTATATTGAGTTTATTAGAGCTAAATCTTGGGTGTGACAGTAGCCCCTCATCAGGTTCTGGACTGGACTGGACTAATAATTAAGTAGTGGTTTCAATGTTTCTAGTGTCTTTTCTTATGTTTGAACTGAAACTTTTTAAAATGACACTGTGTAGGAATTGGAAGATATGTTTATGGTAGTATTGGATAATAGGAAGAGTTTGTGTTTTGTGTTTGTTGAAAAAGTGAGGGAGTTGGGGAGTTAGACTCTACTGTAGCATGTATGTATAGTTTGTGTGGTGGTCTTATTATAGTAGAAAAGGTGGATATGATTGTATATTTGTATTATTATTATTATAAGAAAAGTGATGGTGATTGTGTGTGTGAGAAAGAGAGAGTAACTTGGAAAAGATATTCCAGAACAGGGAGTTAAGACTTAAAGAGTGTCATACAGAGTATCTTGTGCCATGTATATTATTTGTCTTACTGATTTAAATGGATGACGAATTTCTAATATTCTGACAAATTGATACTCCCTCCGTCCAATTTTATTATGCCCACTTCTCCGGGCACGAGTTTTAATGAATATTGATTAGTTTATTGATAAAATAGATAAGTTGAGGGTATGATGGGGTATTGTGGGGCCCATTTGTAAATAAATGATTGTTTAAGAATAAAGTGAATGTCAAAGTGGGTAAATAAGTGATGGTAAGAGGGTGGAGATAAATTAGTATGAATAGTATTGTTTCCAAAAAAGGGTATGGGCATAATAAAATTGGACAACCAAAAAAGGAAAGTGGGAATAATGAAATTGGACGGAGGGAGTATTAGTTTTTTAGGTTCCAATTCCATATATATTGCCAATGTATTTGATATTGCTTTCTATCATTTCTGATTCTTATATCTAGGAAATATGGACCAAGTTAACAAGACTAGTTATTAGTTTTTCCTCATTCTGATTGATGTGATGTTATGGAGAAAGGATTAGTGAATGCATTCAAGTGACATTAAGTCTTATAATTATCCCATGTAGTCGTCTTATAACTTTTCCCAATGGTGTTTGTTTGATAATTTTAAAACATCGCAGAGGTTATTATAATTTAAAAAACCACAAGATTGATTTTGTAATTTAGAAACCTCAGGGATAATTGGAATTTACCATAACCATGGGGTTCATTTGGTAATCTAGACAAGTCTCTAGAGGGTAAATGGATAATTGTAATTTACCCAAACCACGTGATTTGTTTGGTTATTTGGACAGACTTTGAGGGATAATGATAATATACCCTTCTCTTTTCTGGCCATCTTCCAAAGGTGAAAAAGTAGAACTGTTTCTTAATTTATATATGATCAAATCACATTTGGCAATGAGTTAAAGAGGTTTGTTTGTCTGATTTTTCAAAATTAAAAGTTTTCTTGGTAGTATGACTTGTCAAATACTACTCTTCTCTATCATTAACAAAATAATTGTTGGTTTATCACATAGTCATATATTGCAGTTCATATGATTTGGTTTTATTAGCAGGTGCAATATTAAAATTTATTATGGTCCATTGACTTTTGTCTTTTCTGCAGAAGGTTGCCAAAAAGTTAAGTTTTTCAGCTTAATCCCATAACTCCTTTATTAGTCAAATTTTGGTCCCAAATCACTGGAGTTTGAAGTTCAACGTCGTTATGAACACGTCTTTTGGACCTTTCTCGGAAAAAGGCCAAAGTTATGGAACCAATTTTACAGCTCACATAAAAACGTGCTGCAAAACGGCTTTGTACTTTAAATTCCGGTGATTTTGGGACCAATTAAGGAGTTCTGAGATTAAATTGAAAAACTCAACTTTTTACCTCACTAACCTTATGTGCAGTCAAAATTTATGTTGATTGTTTGTAGATTCCTTTTTACTCCCTACCTTTAGTAGTTGTATATTTGCATTGAAGAAAGTATTTGTTGTTTATTTTGCAGATTAACTAGCTACCCTTTAGTTTCCATATAACTCATCAAACAGTGGGACTATAAATTCAGAAATTTGTGGTGGCAAAAAAAGAGTGAGAATTTGATCGGCCCAACACATATTTATGGAATCTTAGACGTGTGGAAACTACACGAGAGATCCTATTCTATATTCTGGCATTTGGTTTAACTTTATAATACATCTTATTTTCTGGCATGTTGCTTTTTTTCCCACTTTTGGTCTGTATTTTCTATATAAAGTATATCCATCTGATTTGATATATCTATTGCATTTTGGTATTAGTTAGGGTGTCTAATTCTAGAAATTTAGGTTACGGTAAATTTTCAAATGATACATGTACATCAATATTTCACAATTTATTAATCCTCGTCTTAAACCTTATTTGAATTTTTGACATCTTGATGAGATGAGAAGATAATAGTTGCACCTGATTTGTATGTGTTTTTTAAACCATATTCGTATTATTAAGACATACTCCCCCGTCCCATAATACCCATAATAATCTTCATAGGTACATGGACACGCATATTAAAAAAATGTAATAATTAATGAAGTTTTGAGAGGTAATTTTATAAATTTTTATTATAAAGTAAATGAATGAGTTGACTTGTGTGTATTTGTGGGTAAAAAATAATGACATTTGTGTAAAATTGAAGATATGTGAGGGTGATGTTTATATAAGGTTTTTCATTTTAAGGGTTAGAAAGTTAGTGTGGGACGTCCCAAAAAAGAAAGTTTTAAAGTTATTGTGGGACGGAGGGGGTATTAATTTATCAGTATTAATTGTTTCATTCAAAAATAGTACTCCCTCCGTCCGCCTATAAGTTTCCCATTTTACTATTTTTATCCGTCCGTCTATAAGCTTTTCATACCTTTTTGGTAAGTACTTTATCTTACCCTTCACTTTATATCTTACTTTTTCTCTCTATCTCTCCCCTCTCAATCACATCACTTGTACTATATCTATTATTTAATCACTTTTCTTAATCTTTGTACTAAAAAGTAACGTGAAACTTATAGGCGGACGGAGGGGTATTAATTGTTACATTAAAAAATATTGTTCCTTCCATCTAAACTTGTATTCATTTTTTATTAGTTTAAAATAAATAAATATTATTCATTCAAAAATATTTTTCCTTCCATCTAAACTTGTATTCATTTTTTCTTAGTTTAAAATAAATAAATATCTTAGGATTACTTGCACTAGAACCGTTTTTGAAATGAGAATAAATTAGTGGAATTTTTGGTGATTTAGAGATGTGTACAGCAAAAAATGAGAATAAATTAGTTTGGTGATTTAGAGATGTGTACATCAAATGATGTTGTGAGCATATTAATTTTGTGGGTTATTTCTATATTAGGAGTGTGTAAGTAATTTTTAGACGTTTCAATAAGAAAAGTGTGTAAATAATTACGAGACGAAGAGAGTATTTTCATTTTGAAACATACATATTAATTTTTAGGCACGACACAAATAGCACAAAAATTACAAATTTGTGTTTGACCTTGTCGTGTAAACACGATAACGGTAATAAAATTTTGTGTAGGATTCATGTCAAGCCATTAAACACGATACAATTAATAGATACATTAACCCACATTAACCTTTTAACAACCTATTGCCTGTTTTTGGCATGATATGACATGATAACAACACATATCAATCCAATACACAATTTAAATGCAACTTTAAAAAAAAAATTAGAGTTATCACGCCACGTATCATTATCATGTTCTGCCATTTCGATTAAAAAATTATTATATCCTTATCATATCAACAAGTGTCGTGTTCGTATTTGACCTTATCGTATTATGTAACTGTACAACGATATCACAAATTGTCAAACCCATTTCCCTTTAAGATTGTCTCACGATAAGTCAAATTAAAAGGTACTCCTATTTTTATATCATCGTCATGAACTAATTCCAGAAAAAAATATCCTTTGGCCAGAGTTGACCCGAACAGGCAAGTTAAATTTTCAGCATTTATGTTGCAAATAATAATATTTGAGTGTGTTAACGAAAAATGACAATACTTTTTGGAGAAGCTGGAACAATATTTTGATATATTTGATAAAAATATGGTTAAGTAATACTATATGATTAGTATTTAAAGACCAAGGCAAAAAAAAAAGGCATGATAAAGTTACAAGATATTGCTCTAAAGAACAAGATCCAGCTAACAAAATGATACACCCTTCAGAGCTCAGTCTACACAAATCACAAATACAGTTTTGTTAACCCTATGACAATCTCCATTGGACCTCACCTCTATTCTTTTGAAGTAATCACCAGCAATCCCAAAGCTCCTATCAGTATATACTGCACAAAACACGAACCAAATACGGCTTATTTAGAAAAAATTAGAGTTCAAACTCTTACAAATTGGGAAATATGGTCTGGGGGAAGGATTTTAACAGCTTCATCTTAAAATAGATTTTAAGGTTTGTTGGGTAGAGTCCATGGAGTTCATGGATCTCAAATCTGCGAACCAATTTCATGCATGTTTTTGTCATAAGAGTTGAGTGTGAATGTGTGGATGTGTGTGTGTGTGTGTTTTCCCTTTTATTGTTGAGGGTGGGGTTTTCGAATCATTCAGGAGCAAATATTGTTAACACAGCGTTGTAGAAAGCTAACCTTGATGATAGGCTTTTCAGTCATGATTATCGTTACCCAACCTACGTATGGCAAGAATCTGCAAAAAACACAACATACAAGGGTTGATGGATCATCAGATCTCAAGATAGCAATATCTTTATTAAAACTGAAATCAAAGAGAGTTGAATATGCTAACATAAGAAATCAAAGTAATTGAGAGCAAACTTTGCAGAACATCAGAGCAAGGTTACAGAAAAGCAAAAACTACCCTATTCTGCCATATTATCAGGAAATAAAGTGGGTTTGCACTATACAATCATCCTAAACAATTAATTTATCAAGGGGAATGAATATGATTTTAAATATAACTAAATTTCATACGAAAGATAATGGCCATATGAAGGTAAACTTAACAATTTATGGTAAATTTGGTCACTCAAAAAACTATTGGGATAATATTGATCATCAGACCAAATGTTTTCGGGACCCACAACCTCTATATGATCTGATAATCATGCTAAACTTGAAACTGAATAAGCAAAACCGAGAGAACAAAAATAAGGAAGTGGGATGCGAGGAGGAGCTTGATGAACATCATATGCAAAAACTGAAGATTAATAGAAAATTGCATACATATATTTGGTTGGAAATATAGGCACATTGCAATTCCCTAACAACCTTCAACATTTTCCCTAGGTATTTAGTATAGTGTTAAAATTTTCACCGATGTTTAGCAATACTTCATTTTCTAAGGTAATTAAGTTGTTGTTTACCTCTTTGGTTGTAGACTCATAAGGAAAATTAAACCCATGAATTACTGATTCACATTACTTTCCCTTTGTATCTCTCTGTACATTGTATAGCGATTGGAGAAGGATGGTCAGCTCGTTTCAAGATATGATAGAACAACCATCACAGGGTCAAGATTAGGTTGAGCACTAGAATCTTAGGGCATGTTTGATTTGGGATATTGAAATCTAAATCTGGTTCTACTTTGATATTTTAGAATACAGTATTTAAAAATTCAACACATCCTCCCCTACAAATACAAACCTTATAAATACCATTTTTTCTACATCTCTCTTTCTAGTGACTTAATAATGCAAATATGGTGTTTTTATTCCCACTCTCATTTTATTCTCACTTTTGCAACTTCCAATAAAACACACTAATTATTTCACAATCATTCAATAATATAATAATACAACATCACACACTCTTACACATCGAATTTTGAAAAAAAGTTAAACCCCGCCTTATTTAAATCTCAAAACAAACACACAATTACTATTTATCAAGATTTTGAAATACAGATTACAAAATCCAAATCAAGCATACCTTTAGGGCCTGTTTGGTTAGGGATTGTGGTGGATTGGATGGGGTAATCCGTGAATAGTAATTGTGTTTGGATTGAGATTGAGAAGTAGGGGTGGATGAAGAACTTTATGTCAAATCAAAAGTGATGTTGTATTATTTTATTATTGTTAGTTAGTGGAGTAATTAGTGTGAGGAAGAAAAGTAGAAGAAAGAACGAGTGATTGAAAGGAAAAAGAGTGATGTGATTGTATAAAAATAGGTGTGTAGGTATATTATAGGGGTGAATGGGTATTTGAATGGAGAGGGATTGAGAGGAATAACATGGGGGATAACCCATCCAAATCCGGATTGGGCCATCCCAAACCAAACATACCCTTACAGAGTTATTGATAAACTAAGATACTAATATTATTGTCATCTTAATGGGACAAAGGATGTGTGCCTCGTGTATGTGTTTGTGTTTTATTATTTTAATTGCTAGAGAATTGATCTAGCTTTGAGTATAAATATAATCTTGAAACTTCAACAGATCAGAGGAAACAAACTAATTGTGAATTTATGTCTCACAAATGGATCAAAATTGCTAATAATTAATTGTGCTAAGGTGGATCCTTACGGGCCATAGCATTATAGAAGAATTATGAAAAGATCAAGCAATGGTCAACCATTTCAATAAATAGGAGTAATAGATCCTCCAACCATGAGACACATATTATAGTCAGTTCTTTTTTACTTTAAAAGTAGTAGTAGTGAGTCGATGGGGTCATATCATTTATTTACTTTAAAAGCATTAATGTCAATTATGTGATTACGAAAGAACATTGCCGGTCTCAGAAACAGGGCATCAGTTGTGCATGTCCCAACTAGGAAATAAGAGCATTCAATTTGGGGCACACATTTATTTTGGGAAGGGAATGATGTGTGCATTAAGTTAATGATGTTCATGAATAAAAGATAAATGCAATATCAAAGTTGTATATACTCTCATCAAAGTATTTAATTGTCAACTAGGAATAAGAAGGTTATGCCTGAATAATGGCTCCAAAACCGTAAAAGTTCTAATAGAAAAGGCTTCCGTTTGTAAAAGATAAGCTAGTCCTAGATAGACTTGACATGTAACTTCAACTGTTCTAAATTGAGAGGACTTTAACAAATACCTAATTATTTCTTTTTCTTTTTTTAACCTATACCTAATTATTTCAAACCCCTAAAATTTATTAAAGTCAGAGAAGACTACTAACATACTCCTCTGAACCGGACATATTCTCATAAGAACTCACTCGAAACACATGAACCATATAGAAAACATGCTGCCAGTTATATATATATATATATGAAAATATCAGGAAAATATCTACTTACCCAACAGCTCTACCCATAATATGGTGTCTTTGCAGCCAGAGTTGACCATGAGCATACAGAAGTCTGTCATCTCCGAAATTATTATCTCCTGGGGAATAAACGAAAGGCTAACATAAACACCAATGTTCAATTTTCTAGAAGAACATATTGCATTATATATTTATTGCTAATGAAAATAAAATCATGTGAATATGGCTAACTCCACCCCAATTATAAAAACTAACTTGCACTGTTGCACATGCTTAACATGTACCTTATGACAATGATATCTTATGATTTTCAGTATATCTTTTAAATCCAAACATTTTGACAGTGATCAGACATAATCTAGGATCTATAAAAAAGTAGCATCTTTATAATGATTAATAATAATTCAGAAACATACCTTTAGTCAGGACATCAACTTCTCCAGTATCTTTGCGTTCATGGACCTAGAACACCAACAACGTTATTGTGAAGATGAAAAGAAAAAATGGAAAAGGAAAGCAAATGATGAAATATCTTTTCTTTTGAGACAAGCACATGATGAAATATCAGCATGTACTATCTACCCAACGCTAATGAACATGATAGACATCAAATAAGACAGCAATTTCTAACACTCATTTTCAGCAATGGCCTAGTTCCAATGTTGATATAGATCGATAGGTAACGATAAGGACAGAACAAACATAAACTGCCATACCTTGATAACTCGGTGGACAATGGGAATTTCACGCCCCTGTAATTAAGCAAAAGCAATGAAATTCTATTCAGTAAGAAATTACAATATTTAATTGATGTTGTAGATGTTGTAACTAGACAACAGATTGATAACATGACATGAAAGTGCCTAGGTAAATGTAAAAGTCTTTCTAATTTTAGAAGCTTATTTAGAGCAATCCCAGATAGCAAGGGTCCAAATGCTACAAAATATGAATAAAAAGAGATATATGATATTAAGACCACATACATCAACATTAAACACAACTATTTCTCCAGCACGAATAGGGTCCTTGCTCATGTGCAAGAACAGGATGTCACCCTGAAAGAAAGTAAAAGTTGAAGTTAAAATTAAAATTAAGGACCAAAGTTGATTAAAAAATAGTGCAGATATGTTGATTAAGATGATGAATCAACAAAGGAAAATCAAATTGTAGCTGTTTTCAAACTAAAACATATAACAAGGTTCAAGCCCCTGCTTGTAAAATTACAATTTTACATGAGTTATAAAACCAAGCCCAAGAAATGGCCTCTAGTTTACGTATGAACTACAGGGTATGTTTGGTTTGGGATTTCGAAATCTAAATCTAGTTCTACTTTAGGATTTCAAAATTCAGTTTTTAAAAACCTAATGTTTTTTCTACACTACACTCTCTCCAGTGACTCATTAATGCAAATATGATATTTTTATTCCCACTCTTATTTTATTTATCACTTTTTATTCTCACTTTTGCAACTTCCAATACAATTATCCAATAGTTATAATACAATTAACCATGATGTAATAATACATTGTCACACACTCTTACAAATTGATTTGACATAAAGTTAAATCCAACCCCATTTAAATCTCTGAACAAACACACATCGTTACTATTTTTTATCAATATTTTGAAATCCAGTTTTCAAAATCCTCCAAGTCCCAAATCAAACATTACCCGAAAGGTTGCAATTGCCACAGTAGGCATTCTTAGGCCTAAACATCTAAATTCAATCGGCTACACATCACTTCATCCTAACACAAAGGGAGTTAAGAAGGTGTCAAAAATCAACTTAAAAGGTATAGTAGCAGAACTAAATATATCAGTTTGATACTTCAATCCCAGAGAGTAACAGATCCATCAAAAAGTTGTTAATAACATCCCAAGCATATCTAAGACCTCACGGTACTCACCCTTTTAAAACCAGGCTCCATACTTCCAGAAAGCACAACAACAACTGGTGATTCACTACCAGTTACACACATTAAGCCTTTCCATATAATAAGTGCTGATGTCACAATCATACCTGGAAAAGATGATAAACAAACTGGGTTATTTGCTTTTTCCGTGACGGAAATAACGAAGAAAAAAAATCTCAATAGAAGAGTAAAAAGATGGCTTATGCAGATAATGGAACAAGGAATTGAAGGCCTAAAACACAAAGCATAAGCTGCTGGTGAGTGAACAGAAACTGATGATAAAAACAGATAATGATTTCTATCCCAGGATACTAATAATATAACTCCCTTGAAAGAATTACTGAAAATATACATTATTTTGATGCAGGTCAAAATGCCCAAATCTATTGATTAATTACTGAATAATAACTTGCATTATATTTCCAAATTATTCTCAAAGTGCAGGGGTATCAAGCAAGATGCAGTTTGGAGTGTACAGTAAACAAACCACATATCCAATTACATAAATGTTAAGTTAAAAAATGTAGAAATCTACATTTTTTAACAAATCAAAGATACGTCCTATAAATCATACATTTTAATCCTCTTACATTCCATTCTTTAACTGAAGAAGTGCACTGAGAAGAATTGCCTTAACAATAAAATAAAACAAAAACATAGAAATCATAACAAAACTAATCCAGAAATCATCACATTTCAATCCTCCTTTCTTTTTAGTAACAATTCCCCAGGTAATGTATATATGAGTTCCATCCATCAACAGAGGTCAAGGATAGAAGCATAACAAAACAAAAAAAATACAATCATGAATTGAGAAATGAGGAGATGCAATTCAGAAATTCAACAACTGAAAATGAAGCAAATTCATCTCGTACGAACCTAGGCTGATGGCTTGAGTGAGGACTTGTCTGAAGTTCATGGATTTGACAGAATCGATCTGCTCTCCGATCCACCCCATCTTCGCTGCTTTCTCTCTCTCACTCGGCCCTCTCTGTAATCTGTTTGTGCTCTTTAGGTTCTGAGTCGAAACGCACAAAGACTGTCGCGCGTGGGTGTATATATAAGTCAAAAGGGTTTAAAGACTTGATCGGCCCCGTTTGGTTCCTCGTATCGTGTATAAGGAATTAAATTAGAGGAGATATTGGCCAATTCTCCATTCATAATTACTTTCATGGGTCTTTCTATCATCAGGAAGGCTTCGCACTTCCTGATAACAGGAAACTCATCAAATACCGTTAGATCAATGATCCAACGTATATAATTATTTATATATAATTGCATTTCGTAATAGTGCGTTTGCTCTATGCAATGTGCAATCGCACTGCTTTGCTCCACTAATAAATTAAAATAATAATTATAAAATGACAAAAATATCCTTTAAATTAAAAATTAATTAATTAAACATTAACAATATAATATATATATATATTTTTATTAAAATTAAAGTTTAAATAAATGTATCAAATTAAGAAAATCAAAATTCACGTGCCCTAAAAAACAAAAAACAAAAAATGTTCATTATCCGATGAATTCATCGGTGTTGATCGATACTAGCGGCCAAGATGAATGTGAGGGGAAGAAAGAGATGTTAAAAATGGGGGTGCGCTTCTTCAAAGGAGAAATTTCAGATTCGCAGCCAAGATGAATGTGAATTCGTTCATTTTATTCCAAGAGGAAGAAGGAGATTGAGGGGAAGAAGAGATAATGATAATGGGGGCGCGCTTCTTCAAAGGAGAAACCTCAAATTGCGCTTTTGAGGCGGGAGAGAGACGCTCTGAAGCGTCAAAAGGTTGAAGGTGATGAGAATTTTGAAAATTTTAAAATCAGGTTCGAGACTAGGATGATGAAGATGTAGTGGACCCTCGCAGATATATTCAATGTGGAGGTTTAGGACCTTGCTGCACTTGCTAATTCCGTTGAGGAATATGATGATGATACTCCTACTGCTGCTGAGGGAGGGGATGCTAATTCTGGTATTGACAAATTATATCTTCTTCTCGTTAATTTATTCTAAATGATTGACAATACTCCTGTTCTGTGTTTTAAGCTCTGTATGATCTTCTTAGAATAGTCAATAGTTGGACAACTATATGAGATGCCCTTACTGGATATATTGAATTATTTGAAATGACCATACGTGCTATTTTGCAGCGGTAGATAGTTGCTTCAAATATCATTTTTCAAAATCTTATGCTGATTAATCTTATTGTGTTTAGTTTTGGACTTTCAACTTCTGAGATGAACGAATCTTGGAAAGATCTAACATGTTAATAATCTTATTCATATAATATTACTAATGTGGTAATCTTATACGTACATGGCTACATTCAGGTGATAGAAACTTGGTTCACTCTTCCACAAATGCTGCTCGAACTTCTCCTGCTTTACAATCTGGTGGAACTCTTCTTCGTGTGGAGCCACAAGTTCCAGGTATGCAAGGAGAGGGTTGGTGGGGTTAAATGCTTTACGTGTATACTGTTTCAGGCAGTTTGCGACCTCTTGTGCTTTCTTCATGTATTTAGTGTGTATTGGTCTCAGGTTCTGTTTTCAGTTGAAAATCGACGATAAAGGATTATAATCCTTTCCCCATTGGTTGCTTTTGGAAAATAGATCTGCTTAATTTGTTACTGGCATGCTGACGAATCAAAAGGATCACCTAAGCCCTATTTGTCGAACTCTTGGTGGATAGTTTACGTGTTCAATTAATTGTGGGCCTATATCATTGAATTACTTAAAATGTGTCTTATGTTAAATATGTTAATTCTGCATATGTACTCAAAGCCTTCTTCCTTCTACTTGCCTTATTATTTATGACACTGACGATGGGTGAACATTGTATCTTTTGTCATGAATGTGAATGTATTGATGCATATATGAGTCCTTTAGCGGTAACAAGTTTAATATCAACTAGTTTGCATTATTTAGTTCTAAAAATATTGAAACTTTTGATCTTAAGTGGTGGATGCAATCTTCTGGGAAGATGAGAATATATTTGAAAAATATAGATTATTTCCTAGAATGCTTTTACTGCCCTTGAATTGAAAGAGGAAAGATCAATGCTTTTGGAAGAGTGGTTGAACTCGGAAATACGATTTATTATCAAATACGATTTTCTCAAGAATAATCTCTATGTGTCTGTCTGTAACAGATTCATGACAGAATATGTCGTCACTCGCTGGTATCGGGCCCCTGAGCTCCTCCTCTGTTGCGACAACTACGGAACCTCCATCGACGTCTGGTCCGTTGGTTGCATCTTCGCAGAACTTCTAAATATGATATGTTGCAGAAGATTCTGGTTTTTGACCCGTCAAAGATGATTACTGTGAGCGAAGCACTTGAGCATCCTTACACTTCGTCGTTGTATGATCCAATTTGCGATTCTCCGGCCCAGGTCCCGATAAATATCGACATAGACGAAGATATTGGGGAGGGGGTGATACGGGAAATGATGTGGGAGGAAATACTTCACTGCCATTAAGAACATGCAACAAATGTTATGAGTCTTATATTAGTAAGATTGCAATATGACATAACATGATTAAATTGAATTTATTTATATTTTGTTTTGTTGGAAACAATAAGACATAATCTTAAACTCTTGACTTATGGGAATGTGTAGTGTGGTCTCTTTGGAAAGCCAGGAACGCAAAGATTTTTAGAAATGAGGGGCCGGTGTGGGACAAGATTGTGGAGTTGAGAGAGGCAAGATTTAGAGTAATAGATTTGAAGACCTGGAGATTATTCCCACATCTGATACTGAAGTAATGGATCGGAGTATAACCCCTCTGGGGCATCTTTGTAAAGACTAGGTGGATTGACTTTTTCATTCATTCTTGATAAATGGCTGTATACTCATATATACACCATATATCAACACACTGTGCATTAACAATTTTGTTAATATAATACCTTTACATTCAAAAAAAAAAAAAAAAAAGCAAATTAGTAGCACAAACTGTTGAATTTCGAATTGCATTGTGGCTTACGGCTTGCCTACAAGGCTGTGATGTAGCATAAAACAGTGTAAGGAACACAAACCTTAAGAATAGAACTATCAAATTATATGACAAGTCAACTCCCATTATTTGACAAATAAAAAAACAGATATACAGTATACAATTTTCTCCAAGATGACTGCAAATCTAACAATAATTGCAAACACCATATATGAATATAAAGAGTTGAAAATGTTTGAAACACAAATTTCGCCATTTAGTTCTTACCTTTGAATCATCTCCTTCATCGGAACAATCTGTTGGCTGCCCTTTCCGAATCTGATTAAGGAGGCGGTGCAACTGTTTCTTGGGAAGAAGGAGGCGGCGATTCTATGCGAACCTCCTTAACAACAGTTGCCAATGATTCTGGATTGATACCCATTTCACAAAGCGCAATGAGAATCGAAAGAGTGACTTTCAAGAATGTTCGACATGTGAAACGCTAAATCAAGCGAATCTCGTACAGTTCTTGCGGTCTCTGGCTCCATGCCCTTATAAGATTACGGATCTTATGGAAGGTCGGAGGCAAGACTCCGGTGGCGACGGCGTAGCTTGACGTTCTGATTTCGGAAAGCAGACTGAAGCTCTGACTGCAAATCAAATAGTCATTGAACAAATTGATGCAATGATTACTTAATTTGTTGACAACAAGCGCATATTATACAAGCAATCAATCCCAACCACTAAAGATCAAATGGTTGGGAAAAAAACACCTGCGAATTTTTTATTGTCTCATTTGAAGAACTTGATTGGAAAACTGATATGAAGAAGCGCACCCACATTTTCAATATCTCTTCTCCTTGCGCTTAGCCCTTTTTCCTGGATAAAATGAACAAATTCACCTTCATCTCGATTGGCCGCTCCTGTCCTCTTGATCAACACGATGAATTGAAATGAAAAATGATGAACATTAATCTAAGGATCGATTTCTTGATTTTTTAGGGAATTGAATTTGATTTTCACGATTTGTTCATGTATTGGGAGCTGGTAAGAATCTGTTATTTACATTATTCTTAATAAGAATACATATTGTATATCATTATTAAGTACTCTTAATTGATTAAAGAGGTGTTTAATTAAAAATATTGTAAGGACATTTTAGTACTTTTATATATATATTTAAAATATTAATTATTTAATTATTTTGCGAACCTTCATCGCTCTTTGACGAAGATATATGAGGTGTTAATTTCTGATTGGTCACCTATCATCAGGAGGTGCGAATACCCTTCCTGACGATAGAAAAACCATACTTTCATACTTTTCTTTTCCTAACACTCACAACTACGTTCACATTCTTAACATGAAAATCCTTTATAAACTTTACTCTCGTAAGTCGTAATATCTTCAATTTTACACAAATATCATTATTTTTTCTTCTACGCGTACATAAAAGTTAACTCATTTCTTTATTTTATATATAAAATTTTACAAAATTACTTTTCAAAATTTCATTTATTATTGCACTCTCTTAATATGCGTGTCCATTTACATTTAAAAATTAATCATGAGGTGAGGGAGTAACTAAACACACCAGAATCAAAATGAAAAATGGGAAAAGATGTTGAATGCCACAACCAAAAATCTTGCCCAATAGAAAAAAAAATATAGTGTGACAAAAAAAATTACTCATCCCGGAATAAACTTAACATGCTCGGGGCACATATTTTAAGAAAGTTAAATAATGAGTAAAATATAAAAGGTTAATTTAGTAAATTTTTATATATAAAATAAATAAATGAATTGGATTGTGGGTATGTTTGAGTGTAAAAGTAATGGTGTTTTGTGTAAAATTGTGAGGGTGAAGTTTACGAAAGTGTTTTCATTTTAAGGATGTAAAGTTTATTGTGGAACGGATAAAAATGAGAAGTGTGAAGTTTAATTCGCGACGGAGAAAGTAATATGTTTAACTCGTCAAGCATTCATGACGTGTTCCGATAAACCACACTATCATTCACTAGTTGAAGGAAATAAATGTGTATTAAAGGGTTATTTTATTATGAATTCGAAAGTATATCATGATAAAATTAATATTAAACTTAAATATTATGAATTAATATAAAATTAAACCTTAAGCATAATGTAATTCCAGATGTGGATATTGAGTAAATCAAATAGGGAACAAATTTGATATAAAACATTTGTTGATTCTTTGTCTTAATTAGTTAAATTTGTGACTAAAAGACGGATTAATTGGGGAAATTAAAAAATTATGGGAAAGAAAGGAGAAACCACAGATCTAAACCCCATACCCCATGTCAATGACTCAGCTCCATTTTTAAACAACAATCATCGTATGTATCAAAATAACCAACGAAAAACTTAGCTCCAAACATCAAATCTTATGGATAAAAAACATTGGGTTAATTGAAAAAAAAAAAAATTACCACCCCTAGGGTGTTTTATAGATTACACCATATTCTTTTTTTTTTTTTTAATTCGATACACCACCTTTATAGATTTTACAATTCAATGCATCTGCCTATTTTTCGACAATACATAAAAAATATGAATGTCAAAGTCGCATTGAGGTGTCACACATATATATGTCCACGTAAGAGTTGGTCTCCTGTGCATAGTGTGCACGTGCACACTAATGCACAGGTCAATTCCTATAAATTAGGAAAAACAAAGATTAAAAATAAATTAATTGTTAGTGTAGCGCTTACTGCAATATAAGTTATGTATGAGGTTAGGAGTTCAAAATTTTGTGAACTCTATTTTTTAATTACCAAAAATTTAGTACCACTTTACTTTACAGTAATTAATTTTTTAAATACTATTTTTATTAAAAAAAATTATTACCACTTTATCATTTCACAGTTTTTAAATATTATTTTTATTAAAATTTCCACTTTTCAATAACAAAATTTCCACTTTTCAATAATAATAGTTACCACTTTACACTAACAAAGTTTCCACTTTTCAATAATAATAGTTACACTTTTCAGTAACAAAATTTCCACTTTTCACTAATAATAGTTATCACTTTCTAGTAACAAAATTTCCACTTTTCATTAATAATAGTTACTACTTTTCAGTAACAAAATTTACACTTTTCAATATTTATAGTTACCACTTTTTAGTAACAAAAATGACCACTTTTCAATAATAAAAATTACACTTTTCAATAACAAAATTACCACTTTTCAATAATAAAAATTGCACAAAGACAGACTTCAAATTAACTGCTGTAAATAGCCAATATCCAGTTGTACCGACACCAAACCATTCTTCTCTCCAATCTTCTTTACCAACAACGAAGCAACCATAGAGAAAACCGCAAACAATACATACAAAATCCCCATATAGTACCCAAATCACCTTCCTAAAACCGCAATTAAAAAAAAAATCAGAAACATACCTATGAATTGATACATTTGTGAAGTTAATCAAAAAATTGATTGAAATGAGAAGTTTACACACTTATGGTGTTGATCATATCTTCATCCTCCACTGTTGCTGAATTTCTTCACAACGACAACACCTCAAATGTGCCTCAAAATTAATTGTGAAAAAAATAATTAAATCGAAATCCTCGTTCACCAATCCCGACGAAGCTACCCACTGCGATCTAGTCTCAACAACAGTAACAAAAGCCCCAAACTTATTGACGCTTCCCTTTCGATCTGATTTGCGATAACATCATTAAAATTGTGGGCAAATGAATAATTAATTCAGAGAAGGAGCTGGGATTACGGACTATGAGACAAGTTAGACTGAAGAAGGTAAAGTAGAGTTATCATGTTCATTAAAATCAAATACTACCAAATAAGTCATGCAACAACTACAACAAACAAAATTAAATTTTTAATGTTAATTGAGAGTAGTAGTCCTGCAACTAAAAAAACCAATCTCTATCTCACATTTGCAAGAGCAAATGAATGAACTAATCTTGCATCATCATTCATCAAACCCAAGAGTTAGTTGTCACTCATAATCAACCACTAAATAGTCATTGATCAATAACCCCCATGTGTGGATACGATCACACACATTTGATCTTGATCAATCATTTGACCTAAAACAAAAATTTCATCACTATTGATAAACCAGAAAAACTTTTCATTAAAACAGCAAACAACAGAGTCGTAAGGAAGCTAATTTTCCAGTGATCAATAGTTAATTTTTGCTTCTAATATCGAATTCAATAATAACAAAAAAGAATCTAATAATTTGATCCTAGTAAAAGATACCTAACCTAACTCAAATTTCAAATACAGAGTTCAAAACAAAATCTCTAGAAAGAAAAGGCTGTCAATTACGAAACGCAAATCCTAATATTAATCAATTAACACCATACAAAAAAAAAAAAAATCAAACTAGAAGCATATCAAGGCAGAATTCTTACTTTTTCTCCCACTCCCACCGATCATTGCCCGCTTATTTTAGTTTCCCCCTTGGATCAAAGGATGAAAGGTTTTGTCTATGGTTATCAAATTAATATTTCTACATTATACATACATAGCAGATCTTAAAAGCGTCGTGCAAACCTACAATGGCGACGCCGACTATGAGCGAAGACATCAGAACAGAACCAATACTTGTGAGGAAAATGAAAGAGAGTCTTTCGATCGGAGAATTGACTGCCGAAAATGGTGATCGGAGGGAGGATCAGACGACTGACGGAAGATGTAGAGGAACAACTAGACGGTGAGAAGGGTAGCAATGAAGTTCAGGAGAGTGGAAGCGTCAAGAGATCAGCGGCGATGACGGTGGGGGAGAAAAATGTTCTACAAAATAGCGTTTTAGGAGGAGATGAATTAAAAAAAATTGGGCCGGATCAGGTATGGGCTGGGTGGGTTAGGCGGGTCAAGTATAGTGTGCACGGATCCCAAGTTGGTGCACAGGGTGCATTTAAGACTTTTCCGTCCACGTAAATGTCGGACCGATGAATAAAATAATATCTATGTCCTAGTTACATAGGTTTGTTTTCATTTTATGAAAGTTACATTTATATAGATTTATTTCCATATAGAGTAATCTTTTTAGAGATTATTACTCTAAGGGTCATTCTCATACACCTTCTTATAAATAGGGACAATTTTTTTTAGCATTACTATTAGAGTCAAATTGGTGAAAAAACCTATTTTGCCCTTTTTATTAAATCAATCATTGATTTAAATTATAATTATATTAAATGTGAATATCCCTTGATTTTTTATTTTAGCCTATGTTATGTTTATTGGTTGACTTTCCATTTCAAAGATCATTCCATAGGTAACGGTTGATCATTCTCAAATCCTCCATTTATCCCGCGGGGAGGAGGAAAATACTCCTTGGACCTAAAACCCTAGCCGCTGCTTTCAAACCCTTGCCGACGCCCTCAAACCCGTCTTATTGAAGAATATAGTTGCTCGCACTGGAAGACAAATGCAACGTTACAATTTTCATGGCCAACGCCAAGTTGTTGGGTTCGTTTCTCTCTCTCCTATCTCTTTCTCTCTCTACACATATAATGTGTTGATGGTCTATATTAATTGTTTGGTTTCTGTAGATGTATTCCGTACAGATTTAGAGTTCCGTTGGGGGCATCTATGGTGGATGAGGAAGATATTGAAGTTTTGGTTGTTAGTGCATATAGTTAAGGGAAAGGAATGATGTTCCCACTGACGGAGCCACTTATTTAGGATAGGGGGTCCAATAACACTACTCTAAAAATGAAATAATATCAAATTATGTAATCATTTTTTTCATTATAGTATAGTCCAAACATCTCAAACTATATTAATACTATAGTTTATAAAATATACTCCCTCGGTTTTGTGGTGTTTGGCATACTTTGATCGGTTCAATTTTTTTAAAAATTGAATTTAGTGTTGTGTGAAGTAAAATAAATGACGGGTGTTTTAAGTTATTTAGTGAGGTTTAAGAAAAATAAAATGAAGTTTGATGATATCATCAATTTTGTGGGTTATTTTCATATTGAGACTGTGCAAGTATTATTGTGAGTTTTAAAAAGATATAAAAGTCATTGGACCAACATCAAATATATGCATTTAAAGGAGAATAAGCATATAGTATATTATAGAAATTCAAAATTTAGGAGGGGCCAATGCCCCGGCCCTTAGGGCATATTTGTTTTGGGATGAGAAATTCGGATTTGGGATTTCGAAACTACACCCCCGTTACAGTTTGAGATTTTGATTCAGCATTTCAAAATCCCATCCTATAACTCTAACTCTATAAATACCTACAAACCCTATATAAATACCTATAAAACCTATAATCCCACAAAACTTCCACCATTAGATCAAAATAATCAGCACATCAACACGCGAAAAAGATGCAGATTTCAGCTTGGATAGCTTCTTCAAATTGAAAAAAACATATCAATGGTGTTGAAGCCGTAGAAACGCGGTCGGGTCACGAGAAAACTACCCAAAACTTACCTCTCTTAGGCAACAAGGCTCAGACGGGGCGCGGACAGTGGTGACGAGGCTAGGCTAAGGCGGCGGCGTAGTGGCGAAGAAATCTCTTGTTGAATGGAGAAAGAAATGAGATTTCTTGTTTATGGGAGGAGGTCGCGATCTGAAAATTTTGAAAATGAGATTGTGAGATTAGGTTCAAATTTTAGGGAAGTGAATGGACGTGCTCTTGGGTGGGAACCCAAGGAACCGCCGCTGGGAGAAACTAGGGCACGACGGTGGCTTCGGTCGCTGCACACGAAGGGCTCACCGCGGCATCTAGGGTTTCGCCGGCGGCGACACGAAGGAACGACAGTGACGGGACAAATTTCAGGAAATTAGAAACTAGGGCACGACGGTGGCTTCGGTCGTTTCACACGAAGGGCTCACCACGACACCGCCCACGGAGGCGACAGAACGACAGTGGAGGAACTGTGCAGTCGACGGTCAGTTGGTTTGGGGGAGACGACTGAAATCGAGAAATGAAGGGGAAGAGCGATACTTGAAATACCGCCATGGCAAAGAAATGAGAGAGGCAGTAATAAGATTTTTGAAAAATGAATTAGGTCCGAGGTTGTTTAGCAAAAAAAATGGAAGGGCAATATAGTAATCGTGCTTATACGGGGCAAAGGCCATATAGCTAATACTGGGGGGTTAAATAATTTTTTGAATTAGGAACAGTGATTTGGGCATATAAGGTCTAAATAAGACCCAAAAAAACACTTTTTAGTATGGAGCTTTCGGCCCTATTCAGGGCTGAGATATAAGTCTATTTAGACTATCAAACAGCTCAAATGTTGTTATACAGGCTAGGGCAAAAAATCTTTTTATTTGCCCTATCAAACAGTACCTAAAGTTAAATCCTACTCTACATAAATCTCAAAACAAACACAAAACATAAAAAGCATTTGGATTTTGAAATCCACTAGATTTTGAAATCCGAATTTTAAAATCCTCAAAATCCCAAAACATGCCCTTGTTTGATAAAATTCTTGTTCCAATTTCCTTTGTTATTTTTGGATGAATTCTCTCGTATAAATACAAAAAGTTTATGATTTGATTTGATTGTTGCACTTCTATAGAGGCGTCTAATTTTTTTCTTTTTTTCCCTTTTTTATAAAGTTCATTTCAACTAGACATGATTGATATGATGGAATGAAATTGCGACTTAATATAATAAACTCAGGAATATAATGAAGGTCTGAACGGAATAACATAGGAATTGACGTAGAAATAAAATGCAGTATTGGATAAATTTATTTTAAATTATCATTATTATATTAATAATATTATTATTAATTATTGTTAAAAATATATTATTTTTATTATTAATATTTTAATAATTATTATTAGTGATAGAGTTATTATTAATAATATATATTTGTCAATTTTATCATATTGATTTTATTAATTATAATAAATGTATATTTTAAATAATTTTTTTTTATTTTTAAATAAGAATTTTTTTTACTTTTAAATAAATTAAAAATAATATAATTACTTATATTATCAAGAATCATTATACTATTATTTTATATTATTATTTATATTTTTGAAAATTATTAAATTATTTTTTATATTAAAATATTTATAATTTAATATTATGTTAAAATTTAATATATTATTATTTACTATATTTTTTAAATTTTTTATATTTTTATTTTTGAGATTACATATTATATTAATATTTTTTAAATATAATATTTTTAATTTTTAATTATTAAATAATAGTAATAATAATATTATTATTATTAGTTTTATTTATTTATTAAAAGTTTGATTTCATACCTAAACACAAGGGGTACTTTTGGGAATCACAATTTCATTAAGGAATGATATTCTGTTCCATAAATCCTATCAATCGCAAAATTAGGAATGGAGCATGAATGATGATTTCATTCATGGGTCATTCCACCATAGCAATCATATCCCTATAGTTTTTACAAAAAAGTTCAAGGATTTTTTTAGTTACAAATAAGTTCAAAATGACACTAAAATGTATCATTATGCCTTTTTTTTAATAAATAGATATTCAAATTTATATAACAAGTCAACTATTAATATAGATTTACATTCATATACAGTAGAGTGTATTTTTTTTAAAATTTCCTATTTTTTCGGTTTTATAGTTTAATCTTTTTTTTTTTTTTCTATCTTTTTTCGGTTGTTTTCTTTCCTTTTTATAATTTTTTTTTCATTTCCTATTTTCTTTAGCATGTTTTATAGTTTTATCTTTTTTTTTTCAGTTGTTCTTTTTTTCGGCAGTTTGTTTTGTAATTTTTCTTTCCTTTTTCTTTTTTTAGTTGTTTTCTATTTTTTTTATTAATTAAAAATGGATATTAAAAAGTGTAAGTAAATATAACTAAAAAATGCAACATAATATTACTAAAAAGTGTAAGTCAGTGTAACTGAAAAGTGCAACACAATATTACTAAAAAGTGTGAGTCAGTGTAACTGAAAAGTGCAACACAATATTATAAAAAAGTGCATGTCAGTATAATTGAAAAATGCAACACAATATTACTAAAAAGTGTAAGTCCATATAACTGAAAAGTGCAACACAATATTTACTAAAAAATGTAAGTCACTATAAATAAAAGGGGCAGTTACATCTAAAAGGACATCCCACTAAGAGTTTTACCAAATTAATACAATATAAATATGGTGTAGCAATTAAAGACAAATTGGAATGCAGCTGGACCGAAATACCCTTACATTCAATTGCATTAACATTTTTGAATTATTCAACATTATTTTAAATTTTAAATTCCTAATCAAATTAGTTCCCTCATTTCAAGAATAATATCTCCCTAAACCACGACCTTTCCAAAAACATTCGTGGCGCCCATTAATTGAAATTTTAATTTCAAACACCTAATCTACGATTGTTTTATGTTTAATTATGATTTTTATTATTTATGTAAAATTAAAAAAAAAATTAATTCCTTTTTTTTTCAAAATTTAAATCTCTCAATTTGATTCCCAAAATGCACGCAATCAAATACATATGCAACGAAAATTGAATGATGCAAATATATGCAATAAATTGGGTTTATATATGCAACTTAAAACATTTCATAATAGGCAAAAAAATAATATATTTGTAATAAGGTGTTCTAAAATATAAATTTTATTTAAAATTATTCAGAATATGCATTATACATACAAATATATGCAACGAGAATTGCATGCTTGCCTTGACTTCACTTCACTTCAGATTTCTCAGCCTAAAATATCAATGGCCTTCACTTCAGATTCCTTCACTTCTTCCTTAGGAACAGTTACAGTCAGCACCCCATTCTCCATACTTGCCTTGATCTGATCCATCTTCGCATTCTTCGACAGCCGGAAGTGGTGGAGGAACTTGTCGGAACTCCACTCCACGCGATGCCAGGTGTCGTTCTTCTCCTATTTGTCAGATCTGCGTTCGCCGCTTATCTAGAGGACGTTCCCTTCCTCAACCTCCACTTTTACCTCCTCCTTCTTAAGCTCGGGAACATCGGCCTTGAACACGTGGCTCTCCGGCGTCTCCTTCCAGTCGATTCGTGTGGCGGCGAACTGCGACGTCTCGTTGCCGACGGAGGTGTTGAGTTGCCAATCACGGAAAGGGTCCCACGCGTCGATCGAGGGAGAATGGATCGAAGACGCTGCTTCGTCGACCAAAAACGCTCGGAATTAGCGACATTGATTTCTTCGTTTTGATCAAATTTGATTTTTTGGGAAGTTTATATAAAGATTTCAGTGTGATTTTGGTGTAATTTAATTATTTTGTGTTGTTGAGGAATGGAGAAAGGGGGATTTAGATGCAGGATCACACCGAAAAATCGTGGAAATTGATCGATAGAATCAATTTGTTCGAAATTTTTATGGAAATGAATTCCTATTTCGGATCGTGCAGATTGATGGAAATGGGAAGATTGATGGAATCGCATTTAATTCGGAAGAAAACATCTTCAATTTTTAGAAATTATGAGTCAATTAAAGGTTCCGCTATTTATGAGGGAGGTTAAATATATTAATATGTAATTATGATTTTAATTTAATTATTGAGGGCATATTGGGTATCTTAAGTATAGATTTAGACTTAATTGAATTGCTGAAATTTTTTGGTTTTGATTGTAGTAGGGGTGTGGATTTTAGCTCTTAATGTCAATAAACTCTAAATACAAATATTATTGTAAAGTGTAGAACACTACAATAGAAAGGTGCAACACCATTTACCAAAAAGTGCAAGTCACACAACTGAAAAATGTAACACAATATTACTAAAAAGTATAAGTCATTATAAATAAAACAACATCGTTTATCAAAAAGTATAAGTTAGTGAAAAGTGTAAGTCACATAACTAAAAAGTGCAACACCAAAATTAAAATTAAAAATAAGTTCGAAAAATGTTGAGGGTGTGATTTGAACCAGGACACTTGCATAAAAAATGTCAAGTAATACCACTAGGTTATAAGTAAAAATATCTAAAAATATATCAATTATCAATACATATCCAATATTTAGGACTCAAGTCCCAGGAGAGTTACCCATTAATATATTATACCTAGAATCACATTAATTAATACACCTTCCAAAATTCAAAACATTTCTAAAAAACTGATCTAACGATTAATCAGTTGTATATTGATACTCAACATGATTCATTCATCTCCATTTCAAAACCTTTGAAGAAAGAGGTTGAATAAAAGACAACGAAGAACTCGTTACATGTAAATGAAACTTTCCAAAATTCAAATCATTTCCTAAAATTAGAGGATCCCGAGTAATTAGAAATGTCTTATACAAAGTATTTGAAATATGATGACTATTTTGCATATCACAGTTATGTGTATGCATACTAGTTATTTACCATTTGCATGTACATATCTCTTCTGCAAATATATTTTACTTGAAAATTATGAATCTATATTATGACCGACAAACCTTTTGTATATTTCTTTACACATTTTTAAATTGGAATTTATTGCATAACAATTATAAATTTCTGCATGTACTCTTAATTTATAATTGCATAAAGCAACACGAAAATTGCAGGTTGTAATTGCATAAAACATTACGAAAATTACACAACACTTAAGTATAATTACATAAACAAAATTGCATAAATGAGCAACTCATAACTGTTGGGATATTCATCCTACCCCTAATCAGATTAGATAGATATGTTTAAGTTTTGATGGGCAAAACAAGACCATGTGATCTAGTGTTAGATATAATCTGTAATCTAATTTGATAGGTTACCTAAACTGTTTGTATAAAGTTTAGTAGATAGTATAAAGTCTAAGTCTTAGGTGGGATCAGCTATATGTATATCAACTAATACCACATCTAGTTAAACACGCGTATACTCAAGATTTAAAGAGTAGAAGACCAAAGACTAGAAGACCCCATCAAGTCCATTAGTGAAATCAAACTGAAAGGTTCTTGTATACCTTTATCAGCTGACTAACTACATGAGATCAGCAGACTAGAAGATGTCAGTTGATATGGACTCGATCAGATCTTGTCAAACCTTAAAGACTTAAAGATTGTTCATTTGATAGATCAGATAACAGAATGAATTAAAGAAGGCAAACACTTATCAGAAGATAAAAAGAATGTCGGATAGCATCTGACAAGCTCAACTAAAGACAAGACTGCAAGTCTAACAACTCAGCTGACATGGACCAATGAGAAGATGTCAACACAGCTAGTAAGTTGACTTGGACTAGGGCTTCAGAGATCATTCAGAGTAGTACAATTGCTTTTAATGCACATTCCCTTTTTAGGTAATGTCGTACCAGAATCAAAGGAAACATCAACTCCATGAAGATCTCGACTCATACATAGAAGATTTGATTCCAACGGCTAGTTCGTGCTCAATCCTCTATAAATACAAGGTGTTGTTCTTCGTAACAAATTACGAAAACTCCAAGCAAAAACTTTTATTAGCTGACCTCAAGAACACTCAAGCTTTCTGAATCATTTTTAAGTTCTTCAGAGCCTGCATTCAATCCTTATAATCATTTATCTCTAAGTTTTATATCTAAGCATGTATCAATTTCATATCCTTAGCTAAGAAAGGTGTTGATCGAACCTCTTTGTTCATTACACTAGTTGGTACATTTCGAAGAAACCAAACCCTACTTTCTATAAGTTAGTTTGATTATTCACCCAACGTTTGTAAAAGTACTTATTCTCCCAATAACAAGTAGATCCAACTGCACTTTATGTTAAGTGTATCGTGATCAAAAGTCTTCACTTGGGACTATAAAGTAGCAAGGATCATTTTTAAGGAATTAATATCACAGTTAGAATTGTGAGAGTGGATGTATGATAAGTTGTTCTGAACTACTATAAATCTTTTGTTATTTATTGTTTATTCATTACTTATATTGCATATATCTTCATTCATAAGTTTTTAAAAGTGTCAAAATAGCATTAAGTGTTTTTATCAATATCAGAAGACATCAAGTCTACTGATAACATATCAGCTTACATAAAGTCATTCTTTATTAAAAGGTTTTCATTCAACCCACGAGTCTAAATATTTAGGGCTCACAATTTCGCACTAACAGCTAAGTAGATAGTTGTCCAACTGATCAACTACTAAGCAATCAGTAGGTTAGTTATTTATACGAGCTGTTTTACACTCGCACTCTTTCGATCAGATCATATTATCTGCATCAGGTGTTAAGAGTATATCACTCAGTTGATACCTCATTTGATCAACACAGTTTTTCTTTTAAATAACAAAGTATTTTCACCCATCTAGATTTTGTCCAACATTGATACTCGTTTAGGGACCAACAATAACAAAATTGCATAACAGTTAAATAAGTATTGCATATTATATGTTGGACAATCCATTTTCAGAAAGAAATTCCTCCATGCCACCATGAATTTCCTTCTAAGTTCCACACATTTTATTTGAAAAGGCAAAAAATCCTCTAAAATTGCCCAACCACACTAACAAGATGAGACATTATTTCTTCCAAAAACACACCTTAAATCTTCAACCACATGCACCCTTTAATCAATTCAACATTGTATATAAACAAATCCCAGAACCCAAATAGAATATATAAAAAAAACCCAGTTGATTGTTTCTCACCACCCCAATTATCTGGATCAGCGGATCCAGCCTCCAGTTCCTCTTTCGGCACCACCGTGCCAACGACTTCCTCCGATTCTGACGACTCGTTCAAAGAAGAAGAAGACGCCTCCTTTGCCTGCATATATGCAACAAAGCCCCTAATTTCTAAAACCACCTGAAAACTAAAATCAACAAAAAAAAGATTGACTCACATCAAGATAAATGGTAAATTAAAACCTAATTTTGAGATGATACGAAAAGTTAAAGTGGTTTGGAGAGAAAGGTAAAGTTTATTTTCATCTCTCCTCATTTCTACTGCTACTAAAGCCTAAGATGATGTTTACTTTGGGCTTTAAGTGGTTTTGAAAATCGATTTTTGAAATCCTGATTTTTAACATTCTGATGAATAATGTTGGTCCCAAGAGTGAGTTAAGATTAGAATAAGCCTTAAAGTTTAAAGGGAAGGAGTGAATAGACTTTTAAAAATTTTCCTAAGATATCAGAGTAGTATGCAGAATAATCTTCTTATTAAGTATTGTGCTGATATCTAGTCAGCTGATTTTCAACCAATAAATTAGTAATCAACTTAGTATGTTTAGTATGAATATTAAAGTGTGCCCTTAAGTAGTTTATCCTCACTCCTTAAGATAATGAAAAATACTTCTTGTACAGTACTGTTCTGTTATCAAATAATTCGTCTACTCAACACGATTTCTCAATCTAGCTGTTTATACGAATTCTTTAAGAACTTTAAGAAATATAAATTGTAAGTAAATGAACACAGAAATTTATAGTGGTTCAGCAAATGCCTACATCCACTCTCACAAACCCAATTGTGAAATTCACTTCTTGTGGTTTAATGTCCCAAGTCTAAGACTTCGATCTTGTCGATTACACCTCCAAGTGTATCTTCGATCAACTAGTAAATTTGTTCAAGACACTAGCAAACTTGTTTACAACGAAAATACAAACTAAAAATAAACTTCTCTGTTTGCATATAAGCCTTTGAATCTTCCACTACAAAAAAGTGGGATTTACCGATGGAAGTTTACCAACGGAATCCATTCCGTCGGCCGTCCTGACGGATCTCCGATGGAATAACGGAATCGACACACTGCCGACGGATTTCAACTTCCGTCGGGACGTTCCGACGGAATTCAGTTTGATAGTAAAACGGCGCCGTTTTAGGCCTGCTTCTCGACGGAATTTTCTGTCGGTAGTTCAAATTGCGGCTACCGACAGAATAATCCGCCGGTAGCTGACCCGCTTTGACTCCACCGTCTCGAAAACCACTGAAAATACGCGTGTATTAATATTCGCGTGCTACCGACGGAAATATCCGTCGGTAGCGAATTATTTTTTTATAAGAACTGCCGAAGGCAGTAGGTTTCCTTAAGAAGGAAAAAAAAATTCACTTTCCTCTCCCCCGTTTGTGGTCTTGTGCGTGGATTGGATTTCTTGTGCGTGGATTGAAAGACGAAGAGCATTACGATCATCTACCCCCGTTTTCTTCAATTTAAACGGTACGTTTTATAAATTCTTAATTAATTTTAATTAAGTTATTGTATTATTGTAATGTTATTGCATGTTAATTATTATAAAATTGTTATTGAATTATTATAAATTTCATGTTAATTATTATAAAATTGCATGTACGCAAGTAGTTGATGAATATGTATAATTAATTGATATATATGTTACGTGGATTATATGTTTTTTATTGGTTAATTGTAATTAATTAATTGTTCGTGTTATATACAGTGTAGTTATTTATAAATTTATTGTTTTTTTTACGTTAGTTTGTTATATATTTTGTTTATTTAATTAATATATAATTGGTACTTGTTAATTAGTTTTGATAATTAAATTAGGTTATTATCAATTAATGAAATTAAGTTATTATTGTTGATTAAATTAGTAATTATTATTATAAGTAGGGGTAGTGTTTGATTAATATAGTAATTATTGTTATTGTTTAAATTAAGTCATTATTAATTAGTTTGGTAAATTATTGATTTCATTAGTAACATTTTATTGATTAAATTATGAAATTATTGACTTAATTACTAATTAAAATGGTATTGATTAAATTAGGAAATTATTAACTTAATTACTAAAATGTTATTAATTAAATTAGGAAATTATTGATTTCATTACTATATTAACTAGTTTTTTGCCCGTGCAACGCACGGGCCAACTGTAATTTTTTATTTTAATAATTTATGGAACTGTCATCAATTTTATTATTTTTTAATTTAATTACTTAAAAAACATCATGAAATAAATATTTAATTTCATAATTCGATATGTTTTTAAATTTATTGTAGAACTATATAATGTTGTATGAAATGTACAAACATTAAAATACAAAAATTTAAATTGAATTCAACCCTAATTGGGGGAGACATTTGCTTTTCTCAACAAAATCATTTGTATTGCAAAGAAAATGAAATATTAAAACGACATATATTAAGAATTGAAGGGAGGGAGCACTACGCTTTATCATTCTGACCATAGATCCAAAAGGATAGCAGCCTCAAAAAAGAAAATGACAATAAAAAGGTTTTTGGATTAAAAAAAAGAAAATGAAAAACATCACTGGAAAGAGCCTATATATATTTCCCATACTAAGCTTCTTAATCCTTTTAACGACCTTTTTTATTTTCTTCATCTTAAGACGTTTAGCCTCTACAAGATGGGACCTTTCCGTATATGATCCGTGAAGGTTCAAGTCAGAGATAGTTGTATTGATAACTTGAGCAAAAAATTGGATTCCAGAACTACGACGCTTAAAATCCACCCCTCGAGTCTCATTATGCATGTCATATATACCATCTGCAGCAGCTACACTCACCTCCATTGTTGAGTGGTTAGTCTCTATATGGCACTGACTTCTTCTTTTCATGGACTGTATTTTCTCCATGTCCACCAACTTTAAATTCCTTGAGATTTTTGGTTTTAACTCTTTATCACTAAAAACCCTCAAACCAAAGCAACTTTATTAGCTAATTAGGTTTCTTCCATTCTCAACATAAACTTGAAAATAAATGAGAATAATAATGCTTACAATTAGAATTTTATTACCTGAATGTAATCAATCATCTCAACAAATGTGGCAATTTTGCTCTATCCAAACTTGAAAGACCAGTCTGCAGCCCCGCAAAAATGAAGAATAGTTAAAAAAAAATTAGGAAAAAGATGTCAATGAGTAACCTGAATTATCAAACACGTGATCACAAGTTGGTGAGTACTGAACTCAATAAAATGAAATAGCAAGAGTTATTTGAGGACATCAAAAGGTATACTAAAGATAATAATTAATTTCATCCAAAAGTTTACATTAGGGATTTTTTTTTTCTAGAATGCACATCAAAATCTAGCACTTTAAATTAAACAATGAGGACATAAGAGAATATCAGGAAGGTGTTGTGATTGTATACAAATTCTATACAATCGACACTATCCAACTAAACCAACCTCTTCATTAGGTTTCAATGCAGGGAAGTAGCCTAGATATTTCATTGTAGCAGGTTCATAGCATTGGACTTTATCTATTTGCCTTCTAGAAGGTATCTGCAAGAAGTTCATAATTCCAATATGAGGATATGGTGTATCAATGTCTACATCATGCCACAATCAAACCTAACAACATAGAATGAGCACAAAGAACAGAATTGCATGCTTACAATTTTATAAATACAAAGAAAACGACGACATGTTTCATCTTGATAGGATTAGAAATGAAATAAAATCATTGAACATACGTTTCAACTTCTGTTGGCCAACATTTTAACAAACCCTAGATTGCTGACAGGTATTTCAGGCAATGCTTGATGTGGGGGTCACATTTTGGAGCCGCAAACCAGTCATGCAATTTTTTGGCTTCAATATATGATGCCTGCCAGGGCTGCCCTCTGCTCTTTATCCATTCACTTGATAATCCCATCGGTTGAAGATGCAGAGGCGCATGAATAGGAATAATGAAGTGAGACCGAGAACCAAAAAGACAAAAAAGAATTAAAAATAAACATAAAAAGGATGTGGTTGGTGAGAGTCTCTCCATCTTCCTATTCTTGTTAGACCGATAGTCTCTTCATCTCCCCCATACTTGAAATTAAATGGACACGTGCCAAAAGCAGAGGTAATCTAAAACGCACACGTGGCGAATGAGAAGAACATTTGAACCAAGTAACAGAGGCCCAATAATTTTTGAGCTTGCTCTTTCAAAGCCTCTTTCTCTGAGCCCTCGTCAGCTTCTGATCATCAGTGTCGCTAATTTCTTCAGCGTAATCGTCGCTGCTCGATGCCGATGCCTCCTATATATTTACTAAATAGAAGTAATTAAGAGATAGGATATGATATAGATTTTCTTCTCAGAGATTAGGCAAAAATCAAAATAAACATCTTATTGTGTACTTCTAACAAACACCTGGTGGGCAACTCAACGCCTCAATCAAATTATTTTCTTCTCCATCTTCCTTTTCGTCGTCTTCCTATTGACATAGAATTAATACGCCAATGAAGGATGAAAAAATGAATTATTAAGTTAAAAAGAGAAATGGTAGATGGAAGGGATGATACTTGAGAAGAATGTTTCTTTTCTTCCTTCATCCTCTTGCACTACTCTGTAGTCTGCAACCAGTGTGATACGGTTAAACCAAGATGTCAGAATAGAAGAAAAATGGCATAGAAATCAAACCTTGAAAACAAATCAAATGCAACATCTTCTAAAAACAAATGACGAACTGAAAAGAATATGTGATGACCTCATAAAAATGGAATCGAAGCATTGTCAGGACACGTGAAGAAAACGGCAATTGCAGGATAGATGAAGAAGCTGCCGGTTTAAATGAGATTTGTAACGGTAGCGACGCTAGAATTCTAGAATTTCTAAGAAGACCGGGGAGGTAGTGCGGCACATAATATAATTTGTAAATGGTTTGGGGGTGACACGTAGATCTATGACATGGCAGACACGTGGTAGAAGGAGGAGGACTCTCAAATGCACACTTGGCGAAAGTAGGAGAGCCCTCTTCCTCCTTTTATATATATAGATTATTGATTAATTTATTATACTGTTAAATTTTATTTATTAGAATAGATGATTCAAGATGCTGGTGGGGCCTCAAGATCTCGACGTAGGCGGTCGAAGGGCTCACTTAGGCCTGAGCCTACTTTGATGCCGGCTCCTACGACGTAGCCATCCGTTCCACGTGATCGTCTGTCGTCGCCCATTCCACAGCAGTCGCCGCCGTCATCTCAGTCGTCGATAACTCGTCAAAATCCCACGACATTCCTCGAAACCAGATTGAACGTATGGATTATGGGAGGACAGTAAGTAATTAATTAAATAATTTTAAGGTTTAACAATATTTAATAACATTAATTTTTATAAATTTTTTAATTTATAATGTGTTTGTTTGTTAATATATAATGTCACAGATTATTGCCTGGTAGCGAGGTGTCGAAGATTTGCACTGATTCGATTGTTAAGTGCAAGATTGCTGCAAATGCCTACTCTTGGCTGAAGGTGCCGCCTACGAAAAAGTATGAATACTGGGAGGAATTCCAGGTATTTGAGCGCATTCAATTAAATATTAATAAATAATTTATTATATATATTATTTGATAAATATGCTGATCGAATATATATATGTAGAAACATGTTTATTGGCATAGGGAGTACTTCTCGGACGCCGATATTCACAGGCACTGGGCCGATTCATGTCAATCTAGGTACAACTGGAGGACGGCTTGGCGCCGTCGTGGCATGGTGCAGATGTTGGGTGTGGACGAAAATGGAGTCGACGTGTGGAACACGTTGACCACGTATTGGAGTAGCCCGGAGTACGTGCAGAAGTGTAATACTGCTCGAGCCAACCGTACAACTGATGTGGGAGGTGGGTGACTTGAACAATTTTTTGGTCAATAAATGTTGACTAACTACTTCCCCTCAAGCATAAGGGTTCGTAGTAGTAATGGAGGTATTCGACCAAGTAGTATCGACCTAGGAGGTGGGTTTGTGCAATGGATCCCTAGAGTTTTGTGTCGTAATAACTAATGTAACTACGGTTTCGGTTTTTGGATTTCTAGAATAAAACTAAGTTACTACCAAACTTCAAGAAATTAAATAAAACGCCAACCTAAAAACTAACAAGTAATTTAAACTACTAAAAATAAGCAAATGACTATTAAGAGAAATTGACACAACTTGAGAAGGAAAATGATTATCAAAGCAAGAAATTGACAATTAAAACAAAGAACAACTACGAATTTAATTCGGAGAAGTGCAAGGGTGAGAGAATGCTTTGGGTGTTCTCTACCTAGTGAAATTAAGAGGAATTGTTTTTACTTTGTTAATGCTTCAATGAAGTTTTGCTAAGAGCACCTAAATGCTAGGATGTCAATCATTTCCCTTCGGGTAATATAGCCTTAAATCTAAGGTGTTCCCTAACCTGGTAATAAGGCTTTCTTCCTAATCCTCACCAACCACTCAAACAACCATTCAAGTAATTAATGTCCTTTAATGGGATTCTAATACGATTAACTCTCTCTCGACGAATTAAAAGTATAACGAACACATTTGCATACCAACAACTCACACCATAAATATAAACATGTCCATGTAACTCTCGTCTACGCTAAACATGCATCTAAATATGGATTAATAGAAGTTAACACACAAAGTACCAATAATTCCCAATAAAAGAAGCAATAAAACTAATATCAACAATAACAAAGCTCAAACAATTCCAAACTTAATATTCACATGGTTTTAGAACACCCAAAGCATAAATAAACTTAGCCCATGGTGTTTGAGAAAACATCCATAGCTAAAACAACAAAATAAAACATGAAAATGAAATTTACCAAACAAAACTTAAATAAAAGAAAAATAGCACCTTGAGAGTCTTGAAATTCTTCCATTCTTACATGAAAATGAAATACCCAAATGATTCTAAACTAAAAAGCATAAAAACTATATAATGGTGTTTGAGGAGAGAAGCTCCTCAAACCTAAGCTACCCCATTTTGTGTGTGTGAAAATATGAGTTAGGGTTTGAGTGTGTAAAAGTGAGGCAAAAACCTCTAAACAATTTGATTAAGGAGCTATTTATAGCTTGAAAGAGTGTGTGAGACGAAATTAGCATTTAGGTCTTTGAAGTTCTTCAAAATTCGCGAAATTCTCCAAAAAAAAAAAACGTAAGTTCAAACGGCCAACCGAGTGAGTTCACTCGACTGCACGAGTGAAAATGGATTACAGTACAAAACTGGGTTCCAGATCCCAAACGGGTGCTAGTGTGGGCTCACTCGGCCGCCAGTGTGGGATGAATTCCCTCGAAATCTTCTGTAACTCGACCTCACTCGGCCGCCAGTGTGGGCTCACTCGACCGCCCGTTTTGTTTCTGCTCCTTGGAATTTTTCTTCTATTTTTATTGGCTTTCCTTGCTCGTCCTTCAACCGAACATCAATTCCCATGCACCAATGCTCGTTTTCCTTCTAAAATGGACTATTTCACCTTGTTTCCTACACTTTAAACACATTTCTTGACAACAAGGTCAGTAGCACCATTTCTATCAATTACGACCAAAATCACATCAAAATGCTACAATAATATTGCAATAATGAGCACAAATACGAGCAATCTCACACCCAATCAGTGGGATGTCAAGGCATCGGGGGGGGGGGGGGGGGTGGAGGAGGTCCCGATCCGCGTATGAGCACTCAATTGCTCTAGTAAGTGTTCACTAAATTTATTTCAAACTAATTTTAATTCAATTATTTATATTATATTATATAAAATAATATTCACGTATGAGCACTCAATTGTTCTAGTAAGTCTTTACGGGAGATTTGAATATTCACGTAGACTTGACGGCTGGAAATCCACAATTGATCGGAATTGAAAACGATAGTGGAAATGAGGAAGATGATGAAAATGAAGAGGATGATGAAGAGGAAGAGGACGAAGAGGAGGAGGATGATGAAGAAGAGGAAGATGAGGCAAATAATGAAAATGTAGATGAATATTAAATTATATAATGTAAGATAATTATTTTATGAGATGTACAATTTAAAAAGGTTTATTTATCATTAAGTTACAACTAAAAAGTGTGAAAACAAATTAATTTTTTGAAATTTAAAAAAAAAATTAGTAAAAATATGAATATTTTTGTAAAAAATATGAATATTTTAGTATTTTAAAATATATAAATTACAAAAATTAAATTTACAATAAAGATAGATTAAGAATTTAATTATTAATGTATGTGAAAGAAATTAATTTTGTGAATTGTTTTTAAAAAAATGGGCCGAAAATGAGTACATATACAATTAATATTGCAACTACGAACAAGTAACAGGCTTGTCCGAGTGGTAGGCGCCCCTCACTAGGCGCCCACACACCCGGGTTTGAGTCCCAGCAAGGCCGAAATTAAATGTTGGCCTACAATAAAATCTCGCGGTCCGGGTCGGGTCTGATCCAGCCCGTATATTTTTTTCCGGGTATATGTTACCGACGGCTTTCCCGACGAAATATAATTTCACATTTAAAAAAAATAAAATTATATTCCGTCGGTAGTTCCGATGGATACCGACGAACATTTTTTTTGCAAAATAAATAAAAAAATAAAATTCCGTAGGTAACGCCGTCGGTAAACCTTACCGACGAGGCTAGCACCGACCGAAATTCTGTCGGTAACACGCGTGTTTTTTGTAGTGTTCTTTCAAATCTGGGCTTCGATCTTCTCTTTAACTCTGCGAGTTTTCTTCTTGATAGCTTCTTGATCTCTAAGACTTTGATTTGCTTGTAGCTTTAGTGCTCGTAATTTCAGTAGTCTTTCCAGTAGAAGATCATTTGGTATTTATAGAACTTAGTTATGAAGTTAGCCATTTGTGTAACTAACCATCAAAACTAACTCTTAACCGTTTCTTTAACTTCTCCTTTGTAACTAACTTCGTAACTTACAGTAACTAACTTCGAACTCCTTTAAGTCGGTCAGTCTTCATAACTACCTTTAGTTACTTCAATAACTTCCTCCTTTTAGTTACGTCTTCCTTCAGCTTAGTAATGTACTCTTCTCATGTAATCTTCTTATCTTCTGTACTTATCTGAGCTTCTTTTCTTCAAGTATGACTTCAGAATACCTCTTCAATACTTCAATTCTTTTGAGTCTTCAATCTACTCTTCTTGGTCTTCTAGTCTTCTGATCTTTACTAGTCTTCTAATCTCGAACTTTGCTGATGTAGTGTTCTACACTTAATATCAACTTACAAATATAAAACCTATCAATACTTCAAATGAACTATATACAATAGAGTATTTTTAAGCATATATTATAAGATGTCTATACAATCATTATTCAGCTTAGTTCCTGACACTTAGAATATTTCACTTTATACATATCAGACCAGTAAACTCAGTTTATATGATTCATTTAGATTACTTATGACTTCTTATGATGACTTAGTTAGAATGATTTCTTCTACTTATCTTATTAACTTTAAGTTGCTTTTGGCCATCAAAACTTATGATCATCAATTAGGACTTTGTTTCTAGGATCCATATCTCAACAAATAGTAATATGTGTGTTTGTTTTGGGTTTTGGAATAGTAGAAGATTTTAACTTTATGTCAAATCAATGTGTAAGATTGAATGAAATTGTATTATTATATTATTGCTCGCGAGATTATAATGATTAATTGATTGTGTAATAATTGAATATGATATTATTGTAATATTATAGTATTATTATATTATTGTTGAAAAAATTATAATGATTGAAGTGATGTTATATACATAAAATTTTATGTCAAATCAATATGTTTGATAGGGGTTTTTAAGTTGATTTTGAAAATCGATTTTTAAATCCCCAAATAATCTTAAAATTCAAAACTTGATTTTTAAAATTAAAAGTAAACATGACCTAAAGGTAATAGAAAAGACAAGTTTTTCTTCCTTTATTGTTTCCACCGAACAAGCTCGAAAATCAAGGATATCATATTTAATTATAAATATAATTTGAATTGAATTAATTAAGGGTTGATTTAATTAAAAAAAAAAGGGTAGATCTCTTGTAGACTCAATTCCTTGAGTAAATTTTAAAAAATTGGTAGGATTGATAATAAAAATAAAATACGCGAAAAGCATGCATGATAGTTTATGTAGCTTAGACGGTTGAGAATAGTCTTTTTAATGTTAAGGTCTAGTGTTCAACTCTTACATCTAACAATTTTTACATATATATTTTTTTTAATTATAAAAGTGCATGTTGAAAATAAGGAAAAGTGTAACATGCAATTTACAATTTTTTGGCATGTTATTTTACAATATTTAAATAATAATTTCAGTTATAATGACATACACTTGTTAGTGATGTTATGTTACACATATTTTGTTGCACTTTTCAATTGTAGTGACTTACTATTTTCAACAATATTTTTTAGTTATATTGACTTACACTTTTTATTAATGTTATGCTACACCTTTTAGTCATATTTTGTTGCAATTTTCAGTTGTAGCGACTTACAATTTCCAACAATATGTTCAGTTATAGTGACTTACACTTTTTAGTAATGTTATGTTACACTTTTTACTCGTATTTTGTTACACTTTTCAGTTATAATAACTTACACCTTTCATTAAAATATTGTGTTGCACTTTTCAAGTATATTGACATGCACTTTTTAATAATATTGTGTTGCACTTTCTAGTTATATTAACTTGCATTTTCTAGTTATAATGACTTATACTTTTCATTAAAAGTTGTGTTGCACTTTTCAATTATAGTGACTTACACTTTTTAATTAAAAAATGTGTTACACTTTTTAGTAATATTGTGTTACACTTTTTAGTAATATTGACTTACACTTTTCAACACACACAATTTCGAAAAAAAAATTATCAATAAAAAAAAATTACAAAAAAAAATAAAAAAAATTAACCAAGTCAAAATTTTTATTCACAATATTCTTGAATATTATTTAGGGTTCACAATATTTTTGAATATTTAAGATTTAAGTTGACAAAGTCAACTCAATTCCTTATAAATAAGGAATTGATTCTATATAAGACCAATCCAAAAAAAAAAAAAAAAAGGGTCGCACTAATGTGCAATATTTCACGTGAAATTAGGCAGCTTAAAAGGAAAGATTAGCCTTTCCTAAAAAACGCGGGCAGCCCGGGCAGATTCCTTCAATAAAAAACTATGTTTTACTTTCAGCTGTTATCCTCCAAAATTTGCGCGAGCTACCGCAACGAGAGAGAATAGTTGCACACGACGGCGCTGACAGAAATCACGCACGAAGGCGCTGAAGAAACCCGCGCACGACGGCGCTGGAGAAATCGTGCACGACGGTGTTGAAGAAAACCGCGCACGACGGCGCTGAAGAAATCGTGCACGATAGAACTGAATCGAAAAAAAATCTACTGAATCGGAGGAGAAACGACTCACTCAGAAGAAAACACTATGGAAAATTTCGAAGGTAACCAAATTGCTAAGACAAATTCTCCTAATTCAGAAAGAACAGGTAAACAAAACTATCCATATTTCTATAATTTGTTCGAATCTTACACATTAATATAATGATCATACAAAAACAGAGCAAAAAATTATGTCATTTACACACAAACACCACATAAAAGTGTTAATTACTATACTATTAATTGCTTGTTAATTAATATATGTTGAATAAAATATACTACTTCATGTAAAGTTGTGAATTAGTATACAATAATTGTAGTGTTACCGCATACTTTCAAAAATAATTGTATTACTATATAACAAATATTATGTTACTAAATTATTAATAATGAGTTAATGTAGAAAGTTCAGGTACAAATAGTGTACAGATGGATGGAGCATATTCAGATTTAGAATGCATCAATGAAGAAGAAGGATCAAGAGAAAATTCTGGTGATAGAGAAACTGAGGAAGATAACTTTGATGAATTCAATTGTTCATTAATAGGAATACAAAGAAAGACAACAGATGAAATGTATGAACTATATCGTATGCACGCACGCTCTATTGGATTTAGTGTACGTAAATCAACAGGAATATTCTCCAGAGATGGCAACAATGCATTAATATCTAAGCTGTTTGTATGCTCTTGCAATGGTCTGAAAAGGAAAAAGGATGAAGTGAAGAGGAAAAGAGCACCATGTACACTGAAAATGACTGATTGCAAAGCACAGATGAGAGTAAGACTTACTGATAGTGGACAGTATGAAGTGGTGAAACACGTAATGGAACATAACCATCAATTAACAAGAACAAAATGGAGTCATTTCCATCGTTCAGAAAGAGCAATAAAAGAGGGGAAAACAATTGCTATAGAGAACATGATTTCTTCTGGTATTAGACTATCTGATTCTTATAGGTATCTAGAATTCAATGCAGGAGGGGGTGAGAATGTTGGCCATACAATGAAGGACCACCAAAACTTTGCAAACCGGCTGAACAGGAAGAGAATTGAAGGTGGTGATACAAAAACATTCATGGAAACAGTGCAGGGTCAAGCAGATGAAGAGGACCAGTTCTTCTACAAAGTCCAAATGGATGATGATGGAAGACTAAAAGATGTATTTTGGAGAGATTCAATGATGATGGAGGATTTTGGAATATATGGAGATATAGTGGTCTTTGACACAACATACAAGACAAACAGATACAATTTGAAGTGTGCACCATTTGTTGGAATAAACAACTATAGGAAAAATGTAATGTTCGGTTGTGCATTATTGTCTGATGAAAAAATAGAGTCATTTGAGTGGGCTTTCAGAGTGTTCAAAAAATCAATGGGAGGAAAGTGTCCACTAACTATTTTCACTGACCAAGACCTAACAATTTCCAAAGCAATAGAAAAGGTATGAATATTAGTGTTACCTCATGAATATATTGATTGTTACTTCACAATTTAATATATGTTACTAATGCAGGTTTTTCCAGAAACAAGACACAGGCTTTGCATTTGGCACATACAGCAAAATGCAATGAGCAACCTAGGGGCAATAAAGTCTGATGAAACATTCATGGAAATCTTCAACAAATGCTTGGTAGGATGCAATGATCAAGAAGAGTTCGAGAGTTGTTGGAAGAATATGATTATTGCATATAGTTTGGAAAATAATGAATGACTTACAAGGTTGTATGGTTTAAAAGAAAAGTGGTGCAATGCACTTAGCAAAGACTTCTTCTCTGCTGGAGTTCTATCTTCCCAAAGAAGTGAGAGTACAAACAGTACAATCTCATTCAAAACAAACAAGACAACAGGCTTGACGAACTTCTATTCTATAATCAAGAAGACAATTCAAGAATGGAGGAATAAAGAAAAACAAGATGAGTTTAAATGCTCATGGACAAAACCAGACTCTGCACTACGAATGAATGATCTTGTAAGGCATGCCTCAGAAATCTACACACTGACAGTGTACAAGGAATTTGAGAAGGAATTCTTAAAGTGCATATCAAGTACTTCAACAGTGGTTTCAATTGAAGAGAGCAAAGTTATATATAATGTTACCGTGTATCGTGTGACAAGACGAGTAACATATGATTACTCAATGAATCATGTTCAGTGCAGCTGCAAGAGATATGAAGAACGTGGAATCTTGTGTTGTCATTGCTTAAGAGTACTACATGTAAACTCAATCTAGAAGATACCAGATACATATATTCAAAGAAGGTGGAATAAACAAGCAAAAACTGCTATTTGGGAAAAATTAAAAGATCCATCTGAATGGAAGATTGATTGTTCAGTACCATGGCGACATAATATGGTAAGGAAGAGTTACAATATAATTTTGGAGGTTGAAAATAATAGTGATGCAGAAAAAATTCTAGAAGAAAGTAACAAAAGAGATACATTGGCTATCAGAGCATTACCTAAAAAAAGCAATAACACAAGAATTTGTTGTTGCTGCAGATGAAGAAAATATACAAATACTAGACCCAAAACGCAGTGTCAGCAAGAGGAGAAGTAAAAGGATCAAGGGCCATTCCTTTAAGAAGGGAAAGAAAAAAAACAAAAAGAGGAGGAAATGAATTCGGTTCAGAGACTCCAAATCCTAGTTTATTTAGTTAAAAAGTGGATATTTTTGTTTGTCATTTGATTTGATTTATTTTACACTTAACTAAATTTCTGACACCGTATGAAATTTAATATGATTATACATAAATTTATATTTCCTTAAATCAGTTCATAATATATATATCAAATATATTATCACACAAAACACAATTAGTGTTACTGCATGGACAAATATTTGTTACTACGTAATGTGTATTACTGCATGAACAAAGTTGTGTTACTTTTTAGTGTATTACTACAAGAACAATGTTATGTTACTATGACATGATTATTACTGCATGAACAAAGTTGTGTTACTGTTAAATGTATTACTACAAGAACAAAGTTATATATGTTACTATGCCATAATTATTACTGCATGAACAAAGTTGTGTTACTATATAATGTATTACTACAAGAAGAGAGTTGTGTTACTATGCCATCTTTATTACTGCATGAACAAAGTTATGTTACCCTTTAGTGAATTACTGTATGAATAAAGGTGTGTTACTATATAATGTGTATTACTTAATGAACAAAAATGTGTTACTACATAATGTAATATTACATGAAGAAAGTCGTGTTACTATATGATAAAAAAAGATTTAATATAAAAAATTACCCGTTTCCAGCAGAATCTCCACTAAAAAAGATTTTTGCACTATTATTTTACATCTAAAAATAAAATTAAAAAAATGTGTTACTTTAAGTAATAAAAACGTGTTACTGAAAGGTATTATTTAAGTGCACTCTATATACCTTATGACGATTGAGCAAAAAATTAATCTTCTTAAATTTCCACTCTGTTTAAAATATAAAACATAATATATATTATTCATATAACCAAAATAAAAAATGCAGACAAACAAAAAGAAAACAAAATCATAAAAACTACATAAGTATCATGATAATTTTAACACAAAACTACAAAAACATACTTACATAACCCAAATGTATGTACCAAATTTTCCAACAAAATGTAATTCAGTAATTAACCAACAGCAATAAAGACATAATCAGTTTTAAACATTCCTTTTCCTGAGCCTTTTCTTACGATCAGCTACAATCCTACGTTGTTCTTCCTTCTTTGAATCAACATCTGCCTTCTTCTTTGCACAAATATCCAACAACATTCTAGGCTTCCCAACATAAAAATCATGAATTTTCTTCATAACATCCAACCTTACACTGTTTAAATCACAAGAAACCACCTCTGCACAAATTTCAGCTCTAAGTCTTGTTCTATAATAAGGCTACAATAAAAAAAAAAAAAAAAACCAATTCAAAATAAAATAAAGATTATATAATGAATAAAAAAATGAACAAAAGATATAAAAATAATTACCCTAGACAGATCTGGTTCATCATATAGTTTCCCATTGAAGTGTTTAATATGATGCATCATAAAAACACCACAATCATTAGTACTTTGAGCAGAACGCCATTTAAAATGCATATCTACCAAAGGAAACTTCAACATATTAAAACCATTAGGGTGGTCCATTGCCTTCAAGAACTTTGACAACAATTTTTGCTACAAAAAATGAACAACAAAACATATAAAAATAAAGTTACACAAAAAAAACAATAAAAATAAAAGTTTATGTAACTAACCAGAGTACGTGCACAATCATAATAAGTCTCAGGTTGAACATGCTCTAAATTGTCAAGATACTGCAATTCCTTTCGGCGAAAGATTATAACAACTACAACATAGTGATGATGAAGACAGAAAGGAACAAAAATCTGCATAACAAAAATTAAAATTACTACTACTACATGAACAAATGTGTATTAATGTATCAAAAATATTATATTACTACATGAAACAAAAATTACCAAATCAGCAGACATTAAATGTTTGTTCGATTCAAACTCGACCCAATGCTTCCAAGCACCCATAACCTCCTTCTCGTCATCATCCGATCCATTGCCAATGAACCACGCTCCACGCATAATTTTTTCCAATGCACCCTGAAAAATTAATAATTAATAAAAAGAAAACAAAAACTAAACAATATACAAAAATAAAATATATATTATAACTTACACTGATCCACGCTGAAAACAAACCTAACCAAACGACTTGTAGACTCACACATATTATGATTAACAACAAAACAAAGAGCATTCAAAACACAATGCTCAATCTCAACATTTGGATAAAGGGACAACATATCTTCCCTTGAAACAAGATACAATGCAGAAGAGTGATTACAAAGCTCTTCCCTGCAATAGAAAAAATAATATTAAAACAAATAAAAAATTAATACAAACAAATGAATGTAGTAACAAAACAAAAAAGGGTAAAAGAAAACTTACATTGGGTTTTCCTTGGAATGAAAAACATAATCCACAATCTCCAGCTGAACTCTATTTAAACCATTAAAAAAAGTTTTGTACAACTTTAAAAACTCAGAAACATAACCCACATCAGAAGGAAACTTATCATAAAAATCCTTAAAATTGTCAATATCATCAATGTAAACAACATCTTCACCCACAACCTCATTCTCACGCTCAACAGAATCAGTGCCCTCATCACCCAAAGAAACATCTTCATCATTATCTTCTTCAGAAACTGGCACATTCAAATCCTCAGCCTGTTCATCAGTAACATCATCTTGAACAACATCATTAGCACCATCCTCATCACCATCCTCAGATTCAGCCTCATCCTCAGAGGATATCCCAACAACCTCTTCACTTTCGTTGGAAATGTGATCATCAAACACTTTCTCTTTTCCAGAGGGGGCCACATTTACACTAGCATCCTCCCTAACATTACTAGAACCAAATTTCTGCATTAGAGGATCGTCTGGAAACAAGTCAAAGCTGGGCATATCAACAACAGATGCCGCAAGCTCCTTAGCACAGATAAAATTAGTAACTAGTTCATCAATCTTCTTCCAAACATTCTCATTAGCAAAAAATTTTTGTGAATCAGTCACAGGTGGAACTGGATCCTCAACAAGCTTATTTAAACCAGAACCAACATTCAAGTTCTTCACATAAAGCTTCACAAGACACTTGTTAGAAACATTCGAAATTTCACTCATCAAATTAACAACCTCTTCCTACAAAAAAGAAAGGAAACTTATAAAGATTTAGAAAATATATGTGTTACTACATTAAAAAAAAAACAGAATACACACAAACCTTCTCAGCCAAGCCATTAATATTTGGAACATTAAAAGTAATAAACCTCTGTTTCACAGTTCCATTAAAAGTTGTTGGATATGTATCAACAACTATTTCACTATCACCATAACCATCTGCTGCAGCTTCCTCTTTACACCGACGGCGCAACTTAACATCATCCCAATGCTGGATATATAAGTGGGATAGAACATGGCTCAACAATACCACGCCATTTCATACAATTTGAAGAATCAATAAACAACCACTAACATTCACAGAACCCTTCTTATAAGACTCAACGCCCTCACAAAGTTTATTAAAAACATAAGTACACCAATCAAGTTTACCTATCATAGCAACATCCTCCACAGACTTCAAAACACTAGTACAAATTAAATGGTTTGACACAGGGGTAAACAACGAAACTATAGAGTAAAACACAAACATGCGCTTAAAATCATCTCCACCATCCTTCAAATGAACCTTAAAAACATTAGCCAACTCATTCAACTTAGCATTAGGACTAATCCCATACTTATCCTTCATTCTATCAATAACAAGAGTCTCCTCACTACGATTGTACAACAGTACATCATTTCCCTCATTTCTAGGTAGCATAAAAATATCATAAACATCATCAGGGGTAAGAACAAAACTACGGAAACGCGACATAGAACACATACGACTAGAAGGATTGAAATTCTATACCAACCACCGCAACATATTATAACTATCTAGTCTAGAAATACGTATCTTCAGCAAACCACCAAAACCAATACTCTCAACAGCCTCCTTCAGTTTAGAGTTTAATAAACCAATAAGTTCAAAAAGACCAGTTGGCCTACCATGAGGAACAAAATCCCTAAAAAAACAAAAAGGAAAAATCATTAAAAAGAAGATTTAGTAAAAAAATAATAGTTCAAAAATGTAAAAATGTAAAATAATACCTCGACTGAGATGGAGCAGCAGCCTTAGGTTCAGTTTTCTTAGTATTTTTCTTACGAACATCCACATCCTCACCATCATCACTTCTACGTCTCTTGGAGGATTGATTAGACATAGGATCTTTAGAAGCAGATCCTTCCACCAAATTAGAAGAAAGTGATCTTCTAGATCTCTTCAAAGCAAACTGTTTCCTGCCCATTCTTATACCTAAATGCATGTACAAATAAAATAGTTAAACAAAGAAAAAATACATTATCACTTGAACAACAGAACGTTACTACTACAACAAGTAAATGTTACTACTTCTACCCAAAATTAGCGCGCCAAGAAAAAAACAACACAATTATAGATCATATAAAAAAGAAAGTAATTACAACTTCTTAAATTAAATCCAGAAAAAATACAATACAAAACCTACATTATAGCAAAAAACAAGTGTATTACTACATCATCTTAAACAAAAATCATCACACAGTAAAAAAAATTAAAAAACAGAACAGAAAAATGCAAAATCAAACAAACAGAATGAAAAAACTAGGGTTTAACAAAACTGTAAAACGAACAAAATCAAAAGCAACACAAACAAAATGTAAACAAAACATCGAAGAAATAGAAAGGAAAATACCAGAAAAATTGATTTGGAAAAAGGAGATAACACGAAAGAAAACAACCTATTTAAAGGGTGAAAATCAAACGGCGTTCGCAAAAACTGCTTCCAAGAGTTAACAACAGACTTGAGGGAGAAAACCGACGTCAGAGAGACCGGAAAAAAGGAAAATCAACCGCCATAAACATAAAAACTTCTCAGAACGAAAACGCCGTGAAAAAAAAATGACAAAATACACAAATAACTTACACCGGTAGTCAAGGAGACCGGAAATCGCAAAGAAGAACCACAGAGACGTCGGAAAGTTGCAGATGGAGAGGGAGAGAGGAAACGTTTGAGATGATGATGGAACGTGAAGAATGACCAGCAATAAGTGTGACAGTTTGAAAAAAATCGCGTAAATGATCTAAAAATTGGGCAGCCAAATTCGGGCAGATTGTACTATAAGCTTATGGTACAATATTGTATATAAGTTTTTGGCAAAAAAAAAAAAAAAGTTTTTAATTATCAATTTGACTCTTGTAAAAAGCTAAATAATCTCATTAATAAATGATTTTCGAGATATGATATTATCTCCCTTTCCCCTTAAAATTAGTCAGGGCCCCATCTCTTCTTTACATCTGACATTGGCGGGAGTTTAAAAAACAAGATTTTTAATTTAATTTCTTAAGAAAATCCATAAAAAGTTGCTACGCTAGCTGACTGCTTTCATTGGAGCAAACTAAACGAAGTTCGGAAATCTTTGAGAGAGAAAATCATGAGTAGCTGCCTTCCTTCTCCTTCTCAGCCTATTGATTTCAAATCTCTCCGAAGGTTCAAAATGTTAACACACAAACACTCACTTTAACTATGCCCGGATTTCTTATACCGCAATCCTTTTTTGAAATTACAGTCGTATTACAGAGCTCAGAGACGTTGATGGAACTCCTGAAAATGGCACTGAGGCAGCGGAGGAATTGATGAAAAACATCGCGGAGGAGTTTCAGGTACATATGTGCAAAAAACCCTTTGATTAATTTGTGGTTTTGGAGTATATTCTTCCCGCTTTGCTAAAATTGGGGGTTTTTAAATTTTCAGAAAAAGGTTAATTGTATTTCTTCGGAGTGGTCTTCATATTTAAGCACGTTGCCAAGTGAAGACCTAGGTAATTGATATACGTTTTCTCACGAGATACATATTTCTGTAATTATTATTTTTTTGGGAGTGCTCAAGTCTTTTTTTTTTTTAAAAACCGTAGATGAAATATTGGGGCAATTGACGAAAGAGCTAGGTCAGGTGGAGGGTGAAAGTGTAGCTATGGGACAAGAAATTGAGGAGCTTCAGAGGAGATGTGTGGAAGGTAGAAGTTAAATCGGCAACTTCTTGGATCGTTTCTTAATATAATTACGGCTTTGCCCTGTTGTTCCAATGTCAAATTTTTACTTTAAGTAGGACAAGCAGGGGCATGTTGTTACTGTTGGACATAATACATCTGTTTATTTAAAGTCATGGTGATTGATTTTGGTTTGTTATTGTTTGGTATCACTGCCATCACAAAAAAATATAATTTCATGTCATCTTTTTGAGATGCAGATTATGATAAGGTGGACAGTGAGCTGGAGAAATTGTGGTGTTCATTGGAATTTATTGAGGCACAGGTTTGTTACTTGGGCATAGTAAAATTATTTTGTGCGTACATGTGTTACTGTGTTAGTATGCTGTTGTATTAAATGTGGTCGTGTTTCACCATTTCTGTCTATTAAAAGCTGCTCCAATGTGAAAAGAGTTATGTTTGTTGATGCATCTTCAGATATTTGGCAATGAGTTTTCCTAACCCGTTTTACCTGGACTGTATTTTGAGTCTGTATGATAGACTACTTAAAGTGCTTGGGTTTTTAATTTTGGTGGTTGTGTGTCCTCAAAAAAATGGGGCTTCTAAATTTATAAATAATAATCTAAGTGATCTTCAAATTCAACTTTGAAATAGTCCCTTAGGTTGCTGTTGTGAAAAAGAGTGATGTTTGTTGGTGCCCCTGTTTTCTTTTTCTTTTTTTGGGGTGGGGTGGAGGGGTGGGGAATATGGATTTGACCTTATAGATGAAGGTTATTTTTAGATTTGTGGTATCCAGTTTCCTTTTCCCCTTCCTTCCAATCTTTTTGTGCATAACACCAAATCTAATTATTTCTTGTGTTCATTCCTTTATGCTCCTTTATTGTCAGTCATTTGTTTCCTACCTTTCTCCTCACAAAGTGTAAGAATTGTGTACAGATCTTGATAGATATGCTGCTTTTCTTAAATATATATGTTTGTATTGCAGAGCTATGAGACATCAAAGGAGAATATGCAAATAGACGTGTCTTCCCAAGCAGATAATCAGGCAGACTTTTCAAATGAACATGACTCCAAGTTTAAGGTTTATTGAAAATGCGTTCGACTTAAATATTTATGTTGTTAAATGTGGACCTAAATGATTATGAACATTAGAAGTTTAAAGTTTATTAAAGGTTGTTTCTCTGAGAAACTACTGCTTAATTTGCTTCATTTTCTTTCTTGGCAGTCACAATGTCAATGTCAATTAAAATTAAACTTAACTGCCATTTCTTATTTTCCTTAAGATGTTAGAGCTGAGCCATCAGATTGAGAAGAAAAGGACAACTCTGAAGTCATTGCAGGATCTTGATTCTATCTACAAAAGGTCTCTTTCTCGTCCAGAAAGTTTTGGTTGGTTGTTCCCTTGTTTTGTCTATATACTAGCTCATGGTTATAATGCTTGCCAGATTTGATGCTGTTGAGAAAATCGAGGATTTATTGACTGGTCTCAAAGTGATAGAAATCGAAGGAAACAGCATCAGACTATCCTTGAAGACTTACATCCCGTATTTAGAATCTGTGTTGCGTCAGCAAGAAATAGAGAATATCATGGAACCCTTAGAAATGAATCATGAATTGATGATAGAAACTTTTGATGGAACATGGGAACTAAATAATGTTGAGGTAAGGGTCTTCTGAAAAAAACATGATTTATTTTGCTTTAATGGTTAGATACGCCTCAGAAATGGAGTTCAACTCTAGTAGGAGATGTTTTTGTAAAGGAAAAAAAATAATTTTTTAAGTTTTTACTTGGTGATATGTCCGATGTCAATAGATCTCAACTTCAGGAAAAATTATTGATTACTTGGTCTTCTTTGTTAATGCTCGATATTTAAATCTTGAGCCTTAAGAGTATTGGTGCAGAAGTTCTATCTCTGTTGTTCCAGACATGTCCATGGGTATTAGAAGTAAAAAGATTCATCGATATTACTTTAAAAAAAAAGAAATACATAAACTCATTCAAGCCTTTTTAGAGAAAGATGGATACTTAATACTCCAACTCATAAATTGGTTCTCTAAATGTTGAAAAGAAGTTTAGGGATAATGATGCTGGTAGCATTCATTCTCAAGGTCATAGTTCAAATATTTTTTACGAAATATAAAAAAAAGGTAGATTGGAAAGAATACACTGGAATAATTTAAATGGAGTTCCCCGTAGAATGAACTCCAGATTGTTTTTCTTTTTGAATTTCATTCTCTCGTCTTTATTTTTTTTCCTTTTATCATGAATTGTTAGCTACTCTAATTGATACATACAAATTTTATTATAGTTATCCAGAGTGGTAATCAACCTTTTCTGTATATCTCTAGAGTACTCTAATTGACATTTATTAATTTTAATACAGTAATCAGAGGGTGTTTTTTCAAGTTATTTGTAACTAAAATTCTTTTTTTCAAAGAAAATTTAAGTCAATATGCTTTAATCTTTGCTCCATGTTGGCTCTATGCAGATTTTCCCGAATGATGTATACATTGGTGAAATTGTTGATGCTACCAAAGCTTTGAGGTCTGTAAGCTCTTTAAACAATCTCTCGCTCTTGTTTCTATTGTTGCAGTGGGGTTATAAATAGAAATTGAAAAAAGGCTATATATTTAATTGATGAACTAGTTTGCCTCTATGATCATACCTAATACCAAAGAAATAAATAGAGCTTGACATATAGATATTTAATTGATGAACTACTTTGCCAACATGCAAATTTTTGTTCGTTGGTCTGATTTTTATTCTGTTATGCCTCTAGGCAGGTTTACCCTACATTCTCGGTCATGGAGAACAGGTCTTCGTTGGATTGTTTTGTGAGAAGGGTGCAAGAGAGAATTGCCCTTTCTTCTCTCAGACGATTTGTTGTCAAGAACACAAATAAATCAAGGTCAGTGTTATGCTTGTTATACATTTCTTTATTTATTTCAAATTTACTTTTTATATGCGGTATGCTTGTCTTGTCAGTAATTTGAGCATACATTGTTTGACTTTGTCTTCTGAAATTGAAATGGTGAATCTGTAATTAGTTAGGGAGTAGAAGGAATCTGATATACCTTGTGAGGCAATGCCTTTTCAGAATATTGATGTTAATAGCATGTGATTAACGTGTTGGATTAAGTTTTTTCATCTTTTAAGAAATTGGCTGTATCACTCTTATAATGCAGATTTGATATTCTTGAAAATATTGAGAAGGCCATATGTACTTCTACCGTTGGGAATTCAATTCACTACAGTTAGAGGCAGATTTTTGGGCTGAACTTAGGGAGTTCATTTTTAAGCCTTTTTCCTGTTTTCAACTGTGATATGTGAATGGTGTTGGCAATGCCCCTACTTTTGTGCACATTGGGATATCAAACATATCCACAGACGAGTTATTATTTTCGAATTCTGTAAGGCTATGTTTGTTTTGGGAATTAGGATTATGGTGGATGGTGGAAATTCAGATGGTGAAATCTAGGGTCTGTTTGGTTTGGTTTGGGATGGTGGTGGATTGGATGGGGATGGAGATGGAAAAATGTGGATGGAGGTAATCCGTGAATAGTAATTGTGTTTGGATAGAGATTGAGAAGTAGGGATGGATGGAGAACTTTATGTCAAATCAAGAGTGATGTTTTATTATTTTATTATTGTTAGTTAGTGGAGTAATTAATGTGAGGAGGAAAAGTAGGAGAGAGAATAAATGTGTGGAAGAAAAGTAGGAGAGAGAATGAGTTATTAAAAGAAAAAAGAGTGATGTGATTGTATTAAAATAGGTGTGTAGGTTATTATAGGGATGAATGCGTATTTGGATGGAGAGGGACTGTGAGGGATTGGATGGGGGATGGCCCATCCAACAAATCTGGATGGGTCAATCCCAAACCAAAATTCCAATGAGTAGTGGTAGCATGTTTTTGTTTTGAGACTTTGAGTAGGGTTTGATATAATATATGTCAAATCAAATCTGTAAGAGTTGGTGATGTGAAACTATTATATTATTGTTGGAGAAACTTTATGTTTAAGTGTGTAAGAGTCGTAATGCTGTATTATTATATTATTATTATTGTTGGAGAAACTTTATGTCAAATCTATTGTGTAAGAGTGAGTAGGTGTTTATAGGTGTGAATGTGGGTTGGTATTTGAAATCCTTGTTTAAAATCCCAAAATAGAACAGGATGGGGGAGGTAACATACATACCCCTAAGTGCTATTTTAAAGGTTGATGCTCGCTTCTCATCTGCTTACCTAGAGCATGCTTTACTATGTGTTGTGCCCTATTCAGATCCTTATATTCCAGAGGGCTAATGTTATCCTGAATATTGTGGGCTTTCACTTGTTCAAAGGCTATTTCATGGTTATATGGAAGTTTTTTCTGCAAAAATCAAATGCAAAACAGAATGTATAGAAAAGTCATCTTCGTCAGCAGTTAGTATGCTCTTTCATCTTAGCACACCAGCAAGATCTTTTCCTTCAATCTCATTTTCTTGCAAAAAATATGGATTTGTGCGTAATAGGTATCACTAGCTAAACTTATTTCTCTTATTTGCAACAGCTCCTGTTATTGTGTTAGTTATTTATTGTGAGAGTTCTATAGCTAAGTTAGTTGTAGTATTTTGTCTATAGATATGAAACCTGTATTACCTTTCTTTGGTTTGTCTTGCCCTGTTAATTTATCATTTCTTTAAAGGGCGTACGGTGTTAGTTTCACTCTCTATATCATCTCCTCAAATTGACAAATTGCAATCGTTAAATATTTATCAAATATAAAGGAGGGCGTATAAAATGGTGCTAATGCAATGAGAAGGAAGGGCGTGTGGCTATGGACATTATTTATTTTTTATATTATTATATTTTCTTTATATCATTTTGTCTCAACCATCATTTGTTTATATTGGCGCATTTGAGATATTTTTTTGTCTGTAAGTTATATCTATTTTGGTTACAGTCCTGTCGATTTTCTTGAACTGAAAATTGTCCTATAACTTTCAGTTTTTTACATTTACTGGAATGGCTATATGAGGTGAAACTTCCGGTTGACGTTGATGTGGCGGAGTTTTATTTGTCCACGTGGCAATGTTTTATTTGTCCACTTGGCAAGTCTGTTAGGTCAATCAGATGTTTCACATGTTACAGCCGGTCATTGGACCAAATTTAAAAAAATGCAAGTTATAGGACAATTTCCATTCATGAAAATGGATAGGACTAAAATCAATATAAGGGTAACTTACACTAAAAAAAACTATTTTCTTTACCTTTTCTATTATTTTTCTCTAACATATATTATCTTCATGCCATTACATGTTATTTGTTTCAGACACTCTTTTGAGTACCTAGATAGAGAAGACACGATAGTAGCTCATGTAGCAGGGGGGATTGATGCTTTCATAAAGTTGCCTCAGGGTTGGCCATTATCAGAGTTGCCATTGGAACTAATATCACTCAAGAGCACAAGCCAGTATTCCAAAGAAATCTCTTTGAGCTTCCTTTGCAAGATTGTGGTATGTGGTGTTCATGCTAATTTCTCGTTTTCAATTTTCAGACTGATCAAGTTACATTGATTTCCTTATGCTGCATTTTAATATTATTCTGTATATATATCTTTACATTTCAAAATACGGACGTCTGGCCTTAGTACTACGACGATGCTTAAGAGGAGTTAAAAAGTTTTTTTTTTTATGGTCCCATAACTTGTCTACTGCCCAGTTTCAATATATACCTTATTATTTGAGGCCTTTCAAGCTGTGGTGATCCCTCCCTAAAGAGTGTCTCTGTCATAACTACTCAAAACTGGTCTTTTTCCATGCTTGTAAGAGTGTTAACACAAGAGAATAGACACCCATAACTCCCACATGTAGTGGGATAAAGACTTAGGCGGCGCTTGATTCAAATTCTTAAATGAGAATAGTAATGAGAATAATTGAATATTGAATTATAATGGAATAGATGGTTACACTGTTAGTGTTTCACTCTAATCATGGAATAATTAGGGACAAAAATCATTGTTGGTTGACGAATAATGGAATGATTGAGAATAAATGATTATAGGAGGGAAGGTAGTTAATCAAAGTATAGGAATGTGAATTAATCATCTTTAATTGTCATTAAGCATAAAACATCACAATTACCCTATTCTCATTTAAGAATTCTGAACCAGACGGCCCTTAGTTTGTTGTTGTACTATGTTATGCTCCCTCTCTGAATTGATGTGCGTTATGTTTTTATGATTAGGGAATGGCAAACTCGTCACACACAGTCGTACGCCATAGTATCTCAACATTCGCCAATAGTATTGATGAGATGCTGATGCAACAAATGCGTGAACAACTCCACCCAGATACTAGTATTATGCCAATCTGATGTTTGCAAACTTGGAGAAGTAAAGTAGAATGGATGTGTAAAGCAGTGCTTGTTTTCTCTCTTGACAGTTAATTAGGTGTACTTTATGCATTACGCGTAGAGATATGCCCTAGTACAATGATTTCTAAGTGGGTACATATCAGATTCTACGGAGTTATGAGGATAATAGCTTCATCAAAGATTTTTATTGTAATATTATTATTATATTTTGGATGAATCGGAATTATAACCGTTAATATATCCAAATAAAATTAGAGAGTAGTGGTGGATATGAGATTGATTTGGTTTTCCAGCATTTGAAGATCGTGTTGTTCCATGTTGACCCAAGCTTCTATGTTCTCTCCAGTCTTGCTGCTCACCAAAAGGCAACCTTTTTTCAATCCCATGGCGGGGCAAAAGAAAATCGGAGTTCCGAAGCCGTAGTCTAGTTGATAAAATGGGAACCTAGACCAGCTGGTAAAGCCACACACCTCCATTTCTCCATTCCTTATTCTGTAAAAATCATTCAGATAAGTATCCCCATTCTGTGATTCTGTAATGTAACCATCGTCAAATATTTTAAACGATCTCCTCAACTCGGCCACGAGAGCATCAAACTCTACGACCCCTGCTGCAACATCGGCATATGCCAGTGATATCATGATGCAGTTGCCGAAAACATTTTCGAGAAGCCTAGTTTTTCTTCCCCTCAGGTTCACTGCATGTGTTGCAGCAAAGGTACTGCAGTTTGTTGATTTAGTTGTGCACTTGTCTAATTTGAATTTCCAGATAAAAGCTGAAACAACTTCCACTCTTGTAGGATTTGTAACCATTAATGCAGCTTTTTTTTTAAGAAGTGCTATTTTTTCTTTATCGAACACCAACAATTTGGTTCTGATCAACTTGTTGTTCGATGTCCCGGTCCGGAAATCCATCGGAGGTATTTTCCGAGCCGGAAAATAGTTGGCTAAATCGAAGCTAACCATTTGATCAGGGATGTTCTTCTCCTCTGATCTACATGCAGAGGCCCATGCATTGATAAACATCATAATAGAGTGGCAATCGGCGAACAAATGTGCGTAGCTTATTCCAAGAGCGATTCCTCCACAATCGAAAAAGGTGATTTGCACGAAAAGAAACGGCATTTCACAACTAGCACGGCCCGCTGGGAGGTAATAATATTGCTCCAACTCGTAATCTTCCCTGTACGGGCCTTTTAAGACATCCACGAGTTGAGCATGAACTCGGGCCTCGATGAACTCAACCCCTGCATCGTTGCAGTCCACATCGTGGCCTTCGCCTTCCACCCGTCGTCCTGCTAGTGGATAGAAGGAGGTTAAAGCAGTGGAGAGAGACTGCTTCAAGTGTTTGGATATTTGGACATGGTTTGAGGTAGTTAATCCTTTGGATTCATCAACTTGGTAGAAGAAGACGATGGGAACATACATTCTGGGCGTTAATTCATCTAGGTATGAAAGTTTCAACTTTTTTGCGTGATCAATTTCAGGTGATGATGGGGGCTTTATCACTTCTCTCGAAATTACTTCCATACTTGATCAAAATAACACTCTAATGTATTATTAATTTGTTACAATCTATTCTCGATTACATAAATTTATATGAACTATTTCAACTAATTAATGCCTACTCAATGCTAGCTAGCTAGTACGTATAGTTACAATTAAATTAGGCAGGATCAATTTTCACATGAGCTCTCTTTATATAATATAAATAATTAATTGAGTTGAAATCAAAATAAAGAGTTTGGTATAAGTAGTACGTCTAGACTAGTACGTAGAAAAATAATTGTATATGAATTTATATGAATTATTTCAACTAATTAATGCCTACTCAATGCTAGCTAGTACGTATAGTTATTATTAAATTAGGCAGGATTGATCTTCACATGTGCTAGCTTTATATAGGTAGTTTTAGGAAAATCTATATATATATAATATAAATTATTAATTGAAGTCAAAATAAAGAGTTTGGTATAAGTAGTACGTCTAGACTAGTACGTAGTACAATAAAACGAAAACAAAACATCCTCCAACTTGAAGCCAACAAATTAATACTTTAATTAGTTAGTATATGGCTGATTGTTGGCTGTGTTGTTGAGTGGATTGTACTCCGATTTAATATGATTATTGTTGTTTAAAAAAAAAAAAAAACTCTCAAATTCGTTCCAAAATTCTTAATACCAAATCAACCAAATCTCCCCATCATTATAAGAAGTGCGGAAATTAATGAAGGATTTTTTGCGATGATCGAAAATTCGTCGCAAGTTGTCAAAACTGCCATTCCTGTGATATTTTAAATATACTTTATTTCTTTAAAAAACAATTTATATAATCTTATTATTTATTTCTAGGGTTATAGGTTTAGATTATATTTGCAATCTAGAACATTTCATATTTATATTGCTAATATACTTTATTCTACACACATATAATTGTATATGTTGTTCACTACAAGACAAAAAATATACACAACTACATGTCAAATTTATATTTGGAAAATTTGTCCAAAAATTAAGTGTTCAAAATATTTTTGAAGTTGTAGTAGTAAATTTTTGACGAGTGACAATAATTTGACCCGATAATAACACAGTTTTAACCTTATAGTAGCAAAATATTTTTGGTTTTATAATAACATATTTTGACTTTGTAGTACGTAGTAGCATAAATATTTTACTATTACAAATTCAAAAATATGTTACAATATAAATTTCAAAAATATTCTGGCAAATTCAACAAAAAATTGTCAAAAATATTTTTGAACTTATAGTAATACATTTTTGGCCTTGTTGTGACAATGTTATGGTCATGTAATAATATAGTTTTGATAATGTAGTAAAACAAGGATTGGTCTGCTATGGACTCGAGTGCATGTTGTGCAGTCTAGTCCATGTTGCACTTTTCAGTTTTACTGACTTACACTTTTTTGGTAAATGGTGTTGCACTTTTCAATTATTACTAAAAATATTATTATACAGTTTAATAATTGAAAAGTGCAACACCATTTACCAAAAAGTGTAAGTCAGTAAAACTGAAAAGTGCAACATGGACTAGGGTGCACAACATGCACTCGAGTGCATACTAGACTTTACCGTAAAACAATGCTTGATAGCGAAAAAATATATTTTAGTTAATTTTGATCCGACCGCTTTGACCTGCGTACACCCTGGTTTGACTCACAAATTTTTACCTTAAATTTATCTTAATTAACTTTATTTCAGGTAAGTTTTTTTCATTTATATTTCAAAGAATGGTTTGATGTACATATAGTGAATATATATACTATGTATAATTAGGCACAAACACAACATTTGTTTGTATCCAATTTTAATAACGACAAGCATGAATTATTACACGCACTAAAGGGTGTTGTAAAATAACTTAATTATACTTAAATTAGAGTTAATCAAAATTAATTTTTCGACATAAACATCTCATCCTATTTTCCAGCTCAGTACAAGCTAATCAAATTACAGTATACGTACGTGATATTGAAATTTCAAGAAAATGGTTGTTAATTAGTAGCTAAAAAAATTGATTATTTAATTATGTAACCACTTTTCATTAATAAAAAAACATACTAGTGTAATTTATGTCAACTTTAAACAGGATCACAATATGCAATGAATGTAACACACAATTGACTATTGAGTAACACATATTTATCCTTAAAGTAACACATGTATTGATTAAAAATTGTGTTAATATATAAACACAAATGTATTACTTTATAGAGAAAAATGTGTTACTGTATAAATAAAACGTCATTATTGAGAGGGAATGAGATACCCGCATTAAAAAGACAAAGAACAATAATTGAAAACAAAAAAAACACAACCATGGTGAATAGTTTATCGATCCCTATAATTAAAAAACATAATTATCAACAATTAATTGAAATAAATTTGTGTGTGGTATTATTGTTGATTTTTTCTCATTCAGTAATTCATTCAAAAAACAAATAACAATTTTTTCTCTGCATTGTTTCGTGATTAGCAGATCGAAAATCTGAACAGTAGAATTGATAGGGAACGAATTTTCTGAAGGTTTTTTTATTTTTTATGGAAGCCTACAAATTTCGCGCAGAAGAGAAGAAGTCGACGCTGAAGAGAAGATTTTTTTTTATGAAAGCCTACAGATTTCGCGCAGAAGAGAAGAAGAAGACTGGATATCGGATAGGGATAAAAGAATATTGTATATAAGTTTTTTGCTATTTTAAAAATATTTACTTATTTTTAAATTGAATTTACATTTTAATTTTTAATATTTTAATGGTATTTAATATTTATGAATTTTAGTTTTATTTAAAAATTAAAATTATTAAAATAAAATTTAAATTTTATTGCTAATATATAGTACTTGTTAATTTAAAGTTATCTCTAGAATGCTCCGGCGATTCCGGATCAGATTTGACTAGGGCTCATCTTGGTTTGTCATCAATGGATCTCCAAGATTGCGCCGCCGCTGATTTGGATCATCTTGCCAAGATTGCCACCCTTGTGCGGGAGAATCCTTGGATGCAAAACTGGTTGGCAAAACCGTCCACCCACCACGAACAAACTGAAAAACCATCCTTCAGGGATGCCCTCATGAACGACGTTACAACAAAATTCAGGGGATCGCAACAGCCCACACATCGGAAATCGGTCAAGAATGTATGCACACCAGTCAAGAAGGGCAATTTCACATCTATCACGATTGAAGAAGACGACTACGCCAATCGAGTGGAACTCTGTCGCCAATCATTCATAGGGCGTATATCCTATGCCCGGAAAGACAAACCTTGGAGTCTGCCAGCGCTGAAAAATGAATTATCTAGGGCATGGAACACCATTGGTAGTTGGAAACTCATCCCTCTTGGATTGTGTTATTTCAATGTGCACTTTGCAGCTGAAGGGGACAGGAAGAAAATTTCAAAGAGGACCACATGGTCTTTAAACCCAGGGTTTTTTAGGCTCTCAAATTGGGTACGGGACTTTAATCCATACAAGGTAAACAACTAGTGCTGTTATTCGAACCGAGCCTTAACGAGACTCGGCTCGGCTCGTTAAGGCTCGACTCGTTTAGCTTAATGAGCCGAGGTCGAGCTCGTTAAATACTCGATTTACTAACGAGCCGGCTCGAGCTCGACTTGTTAGGCTCGATAACTAATTTTTTGTAAAAATTTCCATTAGGCTCGTTAGGCTCGACTCGACTCGAAGGCTCGTTAAGCTCGTTAGACTCGTTAACGAGTCGAGCCGAGCTCAATTTTTAACTCGGTAATGTTATCGAGCCTAGCTCGGCTCGGCTCGATAAGAGCTCGAGTCGAGCTCGAACCTCAAATACTCGGCTCGACTCGGCTCGAATAACAGCTCTATAAACAACTCACTTGCGCAGGTATGGGTTCGGATATATGAGTAGGGGTGGTTCGATACGGTATACCGATCATACTGAACCATACCGTTATCATACCGAAAATTTCGATATTGAAAAAAATCATACCGTTACCGTACCGAAATTTCGGTATACCGTAATCTCGGTATACTGAAATTTTCGATATGTAAAACTTCATACCGATACCGTACCGTAATTTCGATATACCGAATTTTCGGTACGGTATATCGGTATACCGTACCATATCGGTATATCGATTCATATCGAAAATATTGAACCATCATTTCATATCGAAATACGGTATACCAATTCATACCGAAAATATTGAAGCATTTTTATGCTGAAATTAATTATTTAAGGTTTATTTTATTTATGTTTTAATAATTAAAGTTATTTTAATTTAAAAATAATATAAAATTGTTATTTTATTAAGATTTCGGTATTTCGGTATATCGATATACCATTTCATACCGAATACCGAAAAAATTTCAGTATACCGAAATACCGCGGTATGATCATTTTCCATACCGTTATCGTACCGAAAATTTCGGTACGATATCATACCGTACCGAAAATTTCGGTATACCAAAAATTCCGATAATTTCGATATTTTTCGGTATGAAAAGCTCGGTATACCGAAATTTCGGTATATTTACCCACCCCTATATATGAGATACCTTTCGAATACTGGACAGAAGCTCTAATTACTGGTATGGCTAAATCATTGGGAACTCTAATCAAAATCGATGATCGATGTCTGGATGGATCCATGGGCCACTTTATCCGAATTCTAGTGGAAATAGACTGCTCAAACGACCCTTTAGATCGCATATGGATCGACCGCCAGGGGAAGGGTTCATTTGCCTTCTTCAGATTCGAAAACTTGCCTCCATACTGCGGCCATTGCTCAATGATAGGTCATGACAAGAAGAGTTGCAACAAGGAGGAAAGGGGTAGCGCAAGGAATAATAAAAGAGTCGACATAGGGCACTCTTTAAACGGACACAACTCAAGAAAAGAGGATGAGCCCCTGAACACAGCTCCACCAAAATTTCAAGAGGTGAAGCGTAAGAAAGAGCAGCGCAAACAACCACCCCCAATAAGGACTGAAAACCGTTTTGAGACTCTGGACGAGGGTAACTCTGAAAGTCAAGGGGGGAGCACCAACACAGAATCAAACAAATCAAGAGTTAGCATGGACACTTCGGCCACAACAACTGACAGCCAACAACCCAAACGCCTAAAATCAGTCATTCATGACCCCAAACAGATGGCGGAATTCACAGATGGGGAGATTATAGAAGCACTGCAACATGGCATGCAGAAAGAAAAGCCACCTCATGACACCTCTCCCCCAACAGTAGTTTCGGAAGAGCACTCAACATCACCGAGATATAAACACATGGCATCCGCGACTTTGGGGCGTTGGGGGGACGTAGAATCGGACGTGGAGCACTGGGATGAGAACGAAGAGCAACCGCCTGAGCACGGTTACATCAGCGACACCCAATGAAAGTACTCTTTTGGAACATACAGGGGATTGACAATCATGAGTCAAAATTACTATTGAAGAATCACTATCAATCCCATAAACCGGATTTGTTGGTACTAGCCAAACCAAAAATCCTAATTGATAATATAACGGATCGTTTTTGGAATGATTTAGGTCTGATTTTTCTGGCGGAGAATCAGAGGAATAATATGCGACCTAACATCTGGGTTTTTTGCAAAAATTTCTTGCATCCAATGTCCACGGTGATGGGCTTCACGGATCAAATTATACTCATCAAAACTTGTTTGGAAAATAAAGTTCAATACATTGGATTTGTGCACGCTGCTTCGGACCATGTGGGACGTAGAAACTTATGGCAATATGTATCAAATGCAAACCTGTCACCCCTCTGTCTGATAGGGGATTTCAACACAGTTCTAGGAGCACATGAACGTACCGGCATGCGGACACCTCTGAATTTGGCCTGCCGAGAATTCAGAGAGTTCATTGCCGAGCGGGAACTAATGGAAGTGGAAGTATCAGGACCATGTTACACTTGGGCCTTACGCAAGAAAGATGGAACTTTAAAGGCCTCCAAGCTAGACCGTATCCTTGCAACAGAAGGGTTTCTAGAGCAATGGATAAATCTGGTAGCTACATCACTGCCACGAGTAAATTCGGATCACCACCCCATCCTACTCACATGCTCCAAAGACCGACTGGCTACAGGACACACATTTAAATTCCTCCGTATGTGGCTTACGGACGACAGATGCATGCAACTCATTAGCGAATCGTGGAGAGCATACCTCCCAGCCCCTGACCCGATATCTTTAGTCAAATTAAAGCTGAAACGTCTGAAGACCGCGCTCAGAACCTGGAACAAAAGTAACTTTCAGAACCTATATGTATGCATCGACGCAGCAAAGAGAACAATTCTCACAGTGCAAAATCAAATTGCAGCACATGGGTACAACAATACACTGGCCAACAGAGAAGTAGAGGCAAAAGCTGAGCTCAATAAATGCCTCCAACAACAACATGACATGCTTTCACAAAAGAACAAAATTGTATGGCTAAGAGATGGTGACCACAACACGAAATACTTCCACAGACTACAACAGATGAGGAAAACGCGAACACCCATGGATGCACTAAACATTGATGGAAAAATGTGCACGGACAAAGCTTCAATTGCGCGACATGTGACGAATTTCTATCAAAATTTGTTCAATTCAGCTCCCAGGAGACAAAACATCAACCTTGACATGCTCTCAAGCTTGGTTACCACCAAACTAAGTGATGCGCAAAACCTATCACTCACCTGCGAGCCAACTGCTTCAGAAATTCATGCGGCATTTATGGCACTTTCCGTAGACAGCGCACCAGGCCCGGACGGTTATGGAAGAGCGTTTTATCAGTCGGCATGGGCTATCATCGAGGCGGACATTGCAAGAGCTGCACAATACTTTGTGAAATTCGCCTTCCTTCCATATGGATTGAATTCAAACTTGGTGACGCTGATCCCAAAACTCACGGGCGCAGACAAAATTGAAGACTACCGGCCAATCGTCTTGGGGAATTTCCTGTTCAAAGGCCAATCAAAGATTATGGCCACTCGATTGGGACCCATCCTTACTGACATCCTATCACCATTTCAGTTCGGTTTCATCCCAAACAGAAGCATCCATCACTGCATTGCTTTGGCGACGGAAGGAATCAATTGTCTGGACAGGACACGGGTACACGGAAACATGGCACTGAAAATTGACATCCGCAAAGACACGGTGCGATGGGATTTCCTGCTAGAGGTAATGCAGCACATGGGTTTCTGCAACAAATTCAGGGACATCATAAAATGCATACTACAATCAGCCAGATTGTCAATCATCATAGCAGGCAGCCCTCACGGCTACTTCCCATGCTCGCAAGGTGTTAGACAAGGCGATCCACTATCACCACTTTTATTCTGTGTTGCGGAGGAAATTCTGGCGCTTATTTTGAACATAATGAAAGAGGTACACAGCCTGACACCAGCATACACCAAAAGGGGGTTGACGGGCCCAACATTCCTACTCTATGCAGACGACATCCTCATTTTCAGCCGGGCAAACAAGGAATCAACAAAAGCGATAAGAGACGCTCTATACATATATAGGGTACTATCAGGCCAAATCTTCAATCCTAAAAAATCCAATGCTCATTGTGGGGCACACGTTTCACAACAGAACAAAAACTATGTCAGACACAAACTAGGGATGAAGCAAGGCAAGTTGCCATTCACCTATCTTGGCGCGCCCATATTCAAAGGGGCTCCCAAATCGGCCCACCTCAAGCCGATACAAGACCGAATTCTGAGTAGGTTTGCCACATGGAAAGGTATATCACTATCTATGGCAGGTAGAGTGTGCCTTGTAAACCACGTGATTACCTCTACAATGGTGCATACTATGATGATATACAAATGGCCTGCTGCAAGCCTTAAAAAGATTGAGCAAGCGATGCGAAACTTCATTTGGATCGAAAACGTTGACAAAAGAGGGATGGGAACAGTTTCGTGGGAACGCACGATTGCAACAAAGGCCGAGGGAGGCCTGGGAGTGCGATCTATCACATGTGCAAATGAAGCCTACCTGCGGAAATTAGCTTGGAATATCACCACAGGAACAGGGGCTCCTTTGGAATTCTTAAGACAGCGATTCATGACAGAGGGCAAGCTGCGCACGACTACTATATATTCATCAATATGGAGGGGCTTGAGACAACATATGCAACAAATTCTAACGCAGACGCGATGGATAGCTGGGTCGCCATCCAAGATCAATTTCTGGTTGGACAACTGGCTAGGCTACACGATAGCGGATAAAATGGAAATGCCGGAAACAATCAGAAGCTCTTTCAACTACACCATATCAGACTACTTAATAGAGGGAGTATGGCATTTAGAGGGAACATTCACTAGACGCTACCCGGACATTGTACAGGACATAAGCAAATACATCTGCACAATTGGCCCGGATGTTCAAATATGGCCTTTTTCTACTAACGAACACATTACGGCAAAATCAGCCTATGAGCACATACGACCACACTACCCGGAACCAGCCTGGGCAAAATGGATATGGGACAAGTGCATACCTCCTCGCAGATCAACAACCATGTGGCGAGCAATACATGGGAAATTGCTAACATGGGACAGATTGAAACGCTTCGGAATGTAGGGTCCAAACATCTGCGGCCTCTGCTCAGCAGCGGAAGAGACGCACGATCATTTATTCAGCGCTTGCAATCACTTCAAGCACTCTTTCGACAAAATCATGGAATTATTCTAAGTAAATATCAAGCTGGAGAATGGTTTCTTAGGTTGGCTAACAAGAGCGACCTCAGTGAACTTCAGTCCCCAAATCACCACCATCTGGAGGCTAACACTAACCACATTAGTGTGGCAAGTATGGAGCGCGAGAAACTCAGCCATTTTCGAGAACGCCAAACACCCCCCCAGTCAATCCGTACATACATCTGGGCTAACATTCAGGAGGCGAGAAACCATCTAATGGGGCACATGCACAACAACCAAACAGACCTAAAGATAATAAAGGAATTCAGACTTCAATGCTCACCCAATCGTGCCCTGACAGTAATCCCAGTCCGCTGGGAAAAGCCAAGGTCGGGCGAGGTCAAAATAAATACAGATGGGGCTTCAGCCGGTGCTCTAGGCACATCTTCAGGGGCTGGAGTTTATAGAGACGACAATGGAACATATTTGGGCGGTTTCGCAATTCGACTTGAAAATGGTTTCGCATTCGAAGCAGAATTAACAGCAGCACTACACGCAATTAAGTTGGCCAGCCAGAGGAATTGGAAGAATATTTGGCTCGAAAGCGACTCTACATACGTAGTACACGTACAATCTCAACAACAACCCAGCAGATAAGTCGATACCATGGAAAGCCATGGCGATCTGGCAGCAAGTTCGAAAATTGAAGCAAACCATGCTCATCAGAGTTTCGCACATATTTAGAGAAGGGAACGCAGTCGCGGACAGATTGGTAAGCAACGCCACAAACAAATTCACCTGGTGGGACGCGCTACCAACAACGTTTTTGCCTCTTTTAGCAAAAGATAGAAATACGGAACACTAAAAATTTACTTAATCCTTATAGAGGAGTATCCCTTTCCCTTGATCGAGGTTTTCCCTAAGGAGGGTTCACTCGACAAGGTTTTTAATGGGGCTCCGGCCTCTTGAATGACTTGTATTCATATGGCTCTAGGATTTCTTTATAAAAGAACCTATTTCTCTCTTAATTTAAAGTTGATTTACAGATTTTTCAAATTAAATTAATTTTCTTATTTTATATTTTTAAAATTTTTAACTCATATAATTATTCTGATTTTTTAATATATCATAACAACTTTTTAGATAAACTTAAATTAAAAAAATAAGATTTAGAATTTTTTTTGTAGATGAAAGAGAGATCAAAATTTGAAATTGATAAGGGGCTTTGATTCCTAGCACTAACATGAGGCTATAGTGGGTAGTCTCCATGAATTTCGTGACAAGATTTGAATTTTGTAGTCGGATTTTTTATGAGATTTTAGAAGAATACGAGGTTAACGATGGTGGCGTGGTGGTGGTGATGGGTGGCGACAATGAGATAACGAGAATGGAGCCAAAGTGGCTGCGTTAGCAGCGATCTAAATGGGGACGAAAGTTCACCGGCTAGAAGAAGAGAAGGGGAGGGGGTGATATCTGCATATACATTCTGTACCTATAAATGAGGTTTTTACATATTATCTCTAGATTTTAATTTGATTTTTTAATATTTTTAAATTCTATTTGATAATCATTTAATGATTTTATGTAAATTATATTTCGTATCTTCAACTTATATTCAAACACAAATTATATATATATATTTTTTGTTTTAATAGATTTTTATTCAAACACAATTATACCAATTGTTGGTCCTGGAAGGAGTATGACACAACTGTAGGGGGGGGGGGGGGGGAATGCACTTGTGTATGCAAATTCTTTTCTTTTCAGACAATTAGGCTATCAGGAGAGTTGCCTAATCAACTTCTCTGAGTATGTATAACTTTGTTCAGATAATTAAACTACTGAGAACTATGAAGTAATCAGTTGAATAACTATATAAGTAAGTTATAAGTGCGGAATTATGGTTGACCCTTTATATTTAAAATTCTTTTATGGTTGGCCCTTTATATTTAAAATCCTTTTAATTCTAAAAACTTTCTTAACACTTAAACAGTTATCAGGGGAGTTGTCCCAAATCTGTTTTGCACAGTTTGTGTTATGTTGGGATATGAATCCTTGAAACAATGTTCTAATTGATGAAAGTATGTTTTGATGGCCAAAAACAACTTAAAGTTAGTGATATATGTGGTTCTAAGTCATCTTAACTAAGTCATCTGAATATAAACTTACTAATCTGATGAGAAACTTGAATTGAGATTACTGATCTTAATGCTAACTGAAATAAGTTTACTGATCTTATTGAGTAATAGTAAGAATAAAATTACTAATCTTAACTGAGTCATATGGAATAAGATTACTGATCTGAGTATGGAAACTGAGAATAATTTTAGTGATCTTATTAGTTACTGATCTGATGTACTTACTGATCTTATATGCTTACTAATCTTATATGTAAGTTACTGATCTTAGTTGTTTACTGATCTTATATGGAAGTTATTGAACTTACATGAGTTACTGATCTTATTGGTTACTGATCTGTTATATGAACTGTTAGGAACTAAGCTGATGTTTTGTATTGTATAGACAGCTTATAGTATATGACTTAGATATACTCATCTGTATATAGTTCAGTTGATGTATAGATAGGTTTTATATATGTAAAGTTGTATTCTATTTGTATTCAGCATTGTAAAAGTTCAGAACAGTAGATTAGAACTAGATTAGAAGAAGATCAGAAGACTAAAGAAGACTCAGAGGACTACTTCAGAACAAGAAGACTTCAAGGAAGAGTTGAAGTGAAGCTTAGAAGAAATCTGGAGAAGTTTTGAAAGGTGTTAAGTTACTGTGCTGACTGACTCAGCAGAGTAAAATCCGAACAGTAAAATCCGAAGAGTAAAAATCAGAACAGTAAGTTACTGTGCTGATTTAGTGAAATTGAAGAATAAGTTTGGAAAACTTATTTAAGGTGTAACTGAAGATATATTGAAGATATGCTGACTTGGAAGTTGAAGGAAGTTACAAAGTCGGTTACAAGAAGAAGTTACAAAAACAGTTTTAGAGTTAGTTGAGAGTTAGTTCACAAACTGCTAACTGTCATGCTAAATTCTATAAATACTGTATGATCTCCTACTTGAAGAGACTACTGCTACTACTGAACAATTACTGATCTTAGAAGAATTCAAAGAGCAAGTCTACAAGCAAGAACTCACAGAGTTAAGGAAATCAAAGCAAGGAGAAGAGCCACTGAATTGAAGAGAAGAATCAAAGGCTATTCAAAGAGAAGTTTTACTTTTCAAAGTTTGAGTTTGTATTTTGTAAAACAAGTGTGCTAGTTACTTGTAAAATTACTAGTAGATCGAAGATATACCTGGAGGTATAATCGATAAGATCAAAGTCTTAATCTTGGGACTTTAAGCCACAAGAAACTCAAGAAGGAAGAGTTAATAAAACTTCACAACTGGAGTTGTGAGAGTGGATGTAGACATTTGTCGAACCACTATAAAATTCTGTGTTCTTTACTTTACTGTTTATTATTTGTTTGAATTGTTTAATCAAGAACATTAAGAATTAACAAAGATAAATATCTATAGAAAAGTTGAGTATAAAGTTGATTGGGCTCATTAGTAATCTGATTATTCCGCATTGTGTATTCTGATATATTGAAAGATTTTTGAAAAGTCTATTCACCCCTCCCCTCTAGACATTTTCACTAGCTTACTCAATATTATTAACTCAACTTTGGGACCAACAAGTGGTATCAGAGCAGTAGTTCATTGGACTGCTGTTTCTTGATAACCTTACAGATCTTGAGGGATATTTTACTGATCTTGCTGTTATTTCTTGATACTTGTTACTATCTGAATACTTGAAATCTATCTGCTATACTACTGATCCTATTTGTCTAATCAAACATGGATGACACTAATGTGAACAAGTTGCCTAAGTTCAAGATATCATATTATGACTACTGGAAGCTTAGGATGGAGGCCATCTTTAGCTCGACCCATGATCTAATGGTGTCTGTGGTGACTGAAGGACCAATTGTCATCATGGTGGAAAACACTGCTGTTCTGGATCCATCAAAACCAGTTGGAGCACTGGTCCCTAAACCAAGGTCAGAACTGACTTCGGAAGAAATGAAACCAAACAATTTGGACAGTCTTGCCAAGAACTACATTTTACATACCTTACCAAATGAGTATCTTGGTAAAGTATTAAAATGTAAGACTGCAAAACAGATGTGGGAAAAACTGGCTATTCTTTGTGAAGGTACTACACTGATCAAAGAAAGCAAGTTATCCACTGCTGTCCAAAGGTTTGAATCATTTAAGATGAAGCCAGGAGAATCAATTGATGAGTTGGATACTCGATTTACCAAAATTATGAATGATCTTGATGTATTAGGAAAGACTTATACTGACAGAGAAGTTAACCTGAGAATCTTGAAAGCCTTGGATGAAAGGTGGAAAATGGTCAAGATGATCATTAAAACCACACAAGACATTGATTCTTGGCCAGCAGAAACTATGTTCCAAACACTTAAGGCACATGAGTTTGAGTTAGATGAAGAAGATCCTATTACTGTAATTCATAAGGATAAGGATGCCTCTAAGGACATAGCTTTTAAAGCCTCCACCTCTAAGGGGTCTAGATCATCTAAGTCTAAGGCCTCAAGCATAAAAGATGAACTAGATAGTTCTGATCTTAGTCTGAAAGATCAGATGAGCCTTATGATCAAAAGATTTGATAAACTGAACAAGAGGTATGGCAGGTACAAGAGATTCTATAAGGAAACTAAGGGTTCTAATAACAGGGACTCTTCTGTGATCAGAAGGGATCAAAACTCTTCTGAAAGAAGGGATGAGATCTCTAATGAGAACAGGAGAGATAGGAACTCATCTGAAAAGAGAGATAGAAAGTATTCTGATAAGAAAGACAGGAACTCAATTGACAAGCATGACAGGAACAGAAAGCATTCTCCTCCTAAAAGAACTTCTAACAATCCTGTTTGCTATAATTGTGATAAGCCAGGTCATTATGCTTATGAATGTCCTGATCTGAGTTCTGAAGATCGAGAAGAAAGGAAAGCCAGAAGAGATCGAAAATATGCAAAGGGTAAGAAGGCAATGATGGCTTACAATGACTCTGATTCGGAATCAGAAGAGTTACCATCGTCTTCATCTGACTACCCCTCTAGCAATGAAGATGAAGCCTTCATAGCAGATGATGGACTGGTAATGATGGCCAAAATAAATGATGAGGTATCATCTGTTATCTCATTTCAATCTTGTGACAATTCTGACACTGATGAAAGTGATGCTGCTGTTAGCAGTGTAGGAAGTAGTCTTCATCATTCCCAAGGAGTGACTGAAGAAGACCTTCTACAAGCTAACAAAGCATTCATTGAAATTAGTGATGAGAATATATCTTTAAAACAAGAAATCATTAATCTGAAAGAAGCTCAGTCAAAAGTAGATCCTAATATAGCTGTCATAAATGCAAGGCTATCAGAAGAGTTGTCTCAACTCCAAGAAAAGTATGCATCCATTGACAAACTATATCAGGGTATGCTCAAAACTCAAGCCAAAGAGACTAATGAATTCAATGATTTAAAGATTAAATGTGAAAAACTTGAAGAGCGCAATAGATTCTTAGAATCTGAAGTAGTGAGCCTAGATCGAAAGCTATCTGGGATGATTAACTCTACTAAGATTAATCAAACTATCTCAGACAGATATAGAGCTCCAAATGATAAAAGAGGAATAGGTACTGATCTGCCTAGTCCATCTACTTCAGAATTTAAGAACACTAATGGAGCTAGTACAAGTTCTTTACAACTAGATAAAGGAAAAGAACCTATGACTTATGATGATGATCCACAACTCAAAGTACAGTCTAAATACATCCCTCCTACTACCAAGAATGGTAAAATGAAGAATGTATTAAGACCAGTACAGTCAAGACCATACCAGAAGAGTTATACTCCTCTGACCAGATCAGATCAGTCCTGGAATCAGAAGAGACAAACTCAGAACAGTAGGTCAAGACAAGCACAGGCAAGTTGGGAACAGCCTAGACCTCCTTTTATAAGGCAGTCTCAGCTGTATTCAACTAAACCTAGGATATTTGTGCCTCATTATCATAATAAACCTGTTCTTTATCCTCCTCCTTTATCCTATGATATCTATGGAGAGAAAAGACCAAAGCAAATTTATAAGCCTTATGGTCCACATGCTTTTAGACCATATTCAAACTATTACAGACATACTGATCTTACTGAAAAAGGGATAGAACCAAGGAAAGGCTATCTCAGAAAAATAGATCCTAAGTCTGCTGATAATTCTGAACTGGTTAATAAAGTACTGTTCTGTGATAAATTTGGAAGGAAACTGAAGAGGTCCCACTTATTCAAATCCTCAATGTTCATTTGGGTACCTCTCACTACTAACCCCCAAGGACCCCAATAAATAAGGGTACCTAAGTTATTAAGATCACTACTTTGCAGGATCGACTGGATTTATACAAGAAAGGTGGTTCAGTTGGTGAGACCTGGTACATAGACAGTGGGTGCTCACACCACATGACTGGTACCAAGGCCTTACTTACTGACTATCATGAGAAGGAAGGACCAAAAGTCATCTTTGGTGATAGCTCAATAGCAATCACAAAAGGATTTGGATTCATCAAGAATGGAGATGTTGAAATCCAAGATGTCTCCTATGTTGAAGGTTTGAAGTATAATTTGTTATCTGTATCTCAATTCTGTGACAGGGGATACAAGGTTCAGTTCAAAACCAAAAGATGTGAAATAATTGATAAAAGGACTCACAATGTTCTACTTGTTGGCACAAGACAAGGAAGTGTATACATTGTGAATTGGAATAGTTGTCCTAAGAATGCCTGTCTTATTACTAGGAGTCCTAAAGAAAACAGTTGGCTCTGGCATAAACGCCTCTGCCATCTGAACTTTAAGATAATCAACAAGATTGCTAGAGAACATCTTGTTGAGGGCATTCCTAATGAAATCTATTCCAAATCACAAGTATGTGATTCCTGTCAAAAAGGTAAACAGGTAAAGGTTTCATTTAAGTCCATTCCAACTCTTTCAACAAGCAGAGTTTTAGAACTCTTGCATATGGATCTTCATGGTCCTATCAATCCCCCCACATTGAATGGAAGAAGGTATACTCTAGTTGTTGTAGATGATTATTCTAAGTTTACTTGGGTAGTCTTTCTACACAAAAAGAGTGATACACAAACACTACTTCCAGATCTATTGAAGAGGTTGCAGGTTGAAAAAGGTCATCCCATTGTCAAGATTAGGAGTGACAAGGGGACTGAATTTACTAATTGTTACATTTCTGACTACTGTTCTAAGTCTGGCATACAACATTTGACAAGTGCAGCCAGAACCCCTCAACAAAATGGTGTTGCAGAAAGGAGAAACAGAACACTAAAAGAAGCTTGCAGAGCCATGATTGCAGAATTCAACACACCTCAGAAATTTTGGGCAGAAGCTATTAACACAGCTTGCCACTCCCAAAATCGGAGTGCTCTTAATAAGGTGCATGGTAAAACACCTTATGAGGTATGGAAAGGCAGAAAACCAAGAGTTTCTTATTTTCATATTTTTGGATGTAAGTGTTTCATACATAACAATGGCAAAAGTAAATTAAATGCTTTTGATGCAAAAGCTGATGAAGGGATATTCTTAGGATACTCTTCTGTAAGCAAAGCATTTAGAGTGTTTAATTACTCTACCCTATGTGTGGAAGAAACACCCCATGTTGTCTTTGATGAGAATGTGCAGGACTCTGCTGATCATCAGCTCAGTAAGAAAATTGACAAACTACAACTTCAAATCAACAATGAAGATGATGATACAGGAATATATGAATATGTACAAGCATATAATCCTTTCCTGAATGTTCTAGATCAAGATTCTGATAAAGAAAAGGTAAAAGACAAAGGCGAGTCATCTAAAACTTCTGAAATACAAGAATTGAATGACTGCTCTCCTGTGAACAAAACTGCTGATATAAATAATACTGATCTGCATGATAATTTGCATGATGTAAATGATAATAACATTTCTGTTAAGAATAGAAGGACATGGAAGTCTGCTCATTCTACTGATCTGATTCTAGGTGATTCTAGTATAGGTGTTAAAACTAGAAAATAATTGTTTGACTCAAAAGAAGAACCTAGTAAGTCTTTATTTTGCTGGTGTTGTTTTCTATCATCTATTGAGCCTAAAACTGTGATTGAAGCTTTAAGTGATAGTAACTGGATTATAGCCATGCAAGAAGAACTTAATCAGTTCACTAGAAATGAAGTCTGGGAACTTGTTGATAGACCTAGTAATCATAATGTTGTAGGCACTAAGTGGATTTTCAAGAACAAAAGGGATGAAAATGATCTTGTAGTTAGAAACAAAGCTAGATTAGTTGCTCAGGGCTACTCTCAAGCTGAGGGTATTGATTATGATGAAACTTTTGCCCCTGTAGCTAGATTAGAAGCTATAAGATTGTTCCTTGCTTATGCTGCACATATGAAATTTACTGTGTATCAAATGGATGTGAAAAGTGCATTTTTGAATGGTATACTTGCTGAAGAAGTTTATGTGGAACAACCACCTGGTTTTGAAGTGAATAGTCACCAAGTATACACGTTAAAGAAAGCACTCTATGGATTGAAACAAGCCCCAAGAGCATGGTATGATACTCTTTCTCTATTCTTACTTGAAAATGGTTTTACAAAAGGCAAAGTTGATAGAACTTTGTTTAGAAGACAAGAAGGTAATGATATATTACTTGTTCAAATTTATGTGGATGATATTATCTTTGGATCACCCAACAAAAACTTGAGTGAAAGCTTTTCTACACTCATGCAAAGTAAATTTGAAATGTCTATGATGGGAGAAATGACATATTTTCTTGGTCTTCAAGTAAAACAAACTTCAGAAGGTATCTTTATAAATCAAGCAAAGTACACTAAGAATTTGCTAGATAAATTTGGTATTAAAACCTGTAAGACAGTTGGTGTGCCCATGCAACCTACATACAGAATGGATCCTGATGAAGGAGGTAAGTCTTCTGACCAACCTCACTATCGTGCTTTAATTGGCTCTCTACTCTATCTAACTGCCAGCAGACCTGATATTGCTTTTTCTGTTGGAGTATGTGCAAGATTTCAAGCAAACCCCAAGGAAAGTCATCTGGAAGCTGCTAAAAGGATATTGAAATATCTAAAGGGGACCATTAATCGAGGATTATGGTATCCTGCAGATGATGATATATCTTTAAGTGGTTATTCAGACTCGGACTTTGGAGGTTGCAAAATAGATAGAAAATCTACTTCAGGTTCATGTCAATTCTTAGGAACTAAGCTCATTTCATGGTTTTCAAAGAAACAAACAAGTGTGGCAACTTCTACTACTGAAGCAGAATATATGGCTGCAGGTAGTTGTTGTAGTCAGCTTCTTTGGCTAATACAACAACTCAGAGACTACAATGTTGTAGAATCTAATGTACCTATATATTGTGACAGTAATAGTGCCATTGCCATCACTCAAAATCCTGTTCTACATACTAGATGCAAACATGTTGACATTAGGCATCATTTTATTAGGGATCATGTTGAAAAGAAGAATATTAGAATGGAAAAGATTCATACTGATATTCAAAGAGCTGACATTTTCACAAAACCATTGGCTGAAGTAAGATTCAGAGAATTGTGCATTAGTTTAGGATTGATAGATATGGATTCTGTTTGTATATAGAACTGTGCTAACATTTCAGGTACTAATCTTATACCAAGAAGGACATGAAGCAGAAACTAAGAGCAGTACACCAAAACTCAAAAGTCAGAAGAGACAATCCAATGTCAGATCACTAAAACAGGTAACAAGGTTACTAAAGTGACCTTAATCCCAATGAGGAAGCTGGTAAAGCTGAGGGACACTGAGAACACACATTAAGGGGGAATCTGTGATTTCTTAAAGATTCTTTTGTTGACTCAGATCACTAAGTCACTTTAGCATAAATCTTGATGTGATCATTAAATTATACATATTGTTACTAATCTGTACTGTTTTACACTTATATTTCATGAACTAACACTTCTACCAAGGTGAAACAGGCACAGAAGAAGAATTCTCCATTGAAGGGGGAACTGATCTGATTACAGATTTGAAAAGTTTACTAATCTGATCTGATTACAGAACATAGCAGTCTACAGATATATTCTGATTAATAAATTGACTTGTCTACAGAACTGTACTGATTACAAAGCTTCTTTGTCTACAGTACTGATCTGATTACAATTAAGTTATTCTACAGAACTAATCTGATTACTGACTAATCTGTCTACAGAAAGATTTGTTTACAACTAATCTGTCTACAAGAAATCTACTGATCTGACACAGTACTGATCTGAGGATTACTGTGCTGATATCAAAAAAGGTGAAATCAGAAAATTTGGGTACTGATCTGAGGATTACTGTGCTGACCCATCTACTGATCTGAAATCTACTGTGCTGATTCATCTACTGATCTGATTTCTAAAAAGGTTACTCAGCTGATCACAGTACTCAGCTGATCCAGATAAGTGATATTTTCTTTATATACTTGTAAGAAAATGAAGTGAAATAGTTTTGGAAACTACTGTGCTGATTTGCATCAGAACAGTCTTTTGGTTTAGATTTCTCTAAGTCAAAAATTGTTCATATTTTTAGATTACTAATAGAGAAGATTAATACACTCCTCTATTTCTAACCTAAATACTGTGGTGTATTTATCAAACACAAGTTGGCTCCAAAAATTAAGAATGTCACTAGAATGTGAACAGTTATTGTTTAACTCGAAATTCGAGACTTAATCCCAACCATTCTTTGTAATAATCTAATTCAATCCCAGCCCTAGATTGGTTTTGAATTTAACAAAAACTATCACACTTCATCTTCTTCGTTCTCACGAGTTCATTTCTGAAAATTTCTTAACTTCATAACTTCTGAAAATCTGATTTCTACAAAATTCTCAAATGGCAACTACTAATATTATCAATGAAGCTAACCAAGTTGCAGGAACTTTCGATTCGAATTTGTGGATTCGCAAGAAGGGCATTTTCGTGGAGAACGCTGTCTATTTCAATGGCCGGCACAGTGCTGAAAATCAAGCCATTCTAACTATGTGTGAAGAGTGCGGGCTACGAAAATTTCTGGAATCATTTCCCATGAATGTCTATGAACCAGAAGCTGTGGAATTTTATTTACAACTTCAAGGTGATAAAAATGGTGTTCACTCCATGCTTGCTGGACACAAGGTCACCATTACTAGGGACATCCTCGAAGTGATGTTGGATTTACCACAAGGCCCAGTGGATATTTTGACCTACAAAGCTGGAGAGGAAAAGGAGTGTGTGGGAAGATGGTCAGGTGTTGAGACAGAGACCTTGACTAATCTGAAGAAGGATGTTCTTCCTACTGGTCTGCAGTTCTTGATGGATATAGCTGGAAAGTGCTTGTTAGGGCAACATCATAGCCAGGATGCCTTATCAAGTTTCAAGATTAGAATTATGGCTGCAATCATCGACAGAGTTCAAGGTGATTGGCAAGGATTCTTCTTGGAAAGACTGCTGATTGAAAAGGAAAAAGTTTTGTTTGATGAGGATACAATGGAATTCTCAATTAAATCAAAATTAGGGTTTGGAAGCAAGCTGAGTTTCTTGCTGCCTCAGCTGGTGAAAAAGCCATATTGGAGTAATCCCAAGAAATTCCATCATGGGAAATTCTTGATGAAGAAGGATTCTGTTCAGTTTGAACAAGAGAACCCCTTGGAACACTCTCAAGAGATTGAAGCAGAAGAGTCTGGAGCTTCAATGTACCAATCAGAGGACAATCAGCCTGAAGTTAGGTCAAAGGCAAGGCATGATCCGAGCAGTACTAGACCTAGGAGAGGAAGGTCTGCTACAGCTGCCTCAGAACCAACAGTTCGATTTGTGGAAACTGTGGTGCAATCAAGCTCAGATGAGCAAGAGGTTAGTGTTCCTAGTCCTGTTGCTATTCATAAAAGGACTAAGACAAGGAGTGCTAGGAGGAAATTGATTATTGTCTCCCCTACCCCTTCAAACTCTGAACCAAGCCAAACTGAAACCCAAAACCCTCAACCTTCATGTTCTGGAAGATCAGATCACTATTTTTCTGAGACTCAGAACACTCCCCATTCATCACCTCAGCACACTAACTTTGAGCCTACTTCAATTCCTAGCCCTCAACATCAAACTTCACATCAATCTTCACCACATCAATCCCCATTACAGGTTCATGCTCACTCTACTGAACATGAATTTGAGCCTTTTTCTGAACCAATTGACATTTCATCATCTCCTGAACCTGAATTTATAACTCCTAAACCTGCTGATTTGATGGAGTATACTATCTGTGATAAAGAGGATAGAATCAGGATAGATTTACGGATAACCTTGTTGAAGCAATTTCCTGGATTAGATGAGAGCTCAGTTGAGTTTGAGAAACTCCTTAGGATAGGCACATGGGTGTATCTTAAGAGGAGTACTTTGAAGGAGAATTTGGCTATAATGGAAGGCATGGGAGGTGCTTCAATCTTTGATGATTGGGAAGCAGAACAGATGCATGCAGCTGGTGTTAACTCTTTTCTTGAGTTGGTCACTCCAGAATCTGTTGTACTTCTTGTTGAGAGATTAACAGGAGTCAAGTACACTGTTGAGAAGATTGCAACTCCTAACTCTGATGAAGATTTGTTTAGTGAGGAGAAAGGTGTTGATGAAACTGAAACTGCTGCTGAAAAAGATTTTATGGAAATTGATGAAGATATTGTCAATGCAACAGAGGTGTTTGAGAACACAGTTGTGATTGAAGAAACTGAAGTTGTTGAAAATCTGGATGTAAATGCTGAAGAGATGGAAAGCATTCCAATTCACTCTACTGATCCTATTGTTCTTGAGGATGTGCAAGAACAGATCAGAACAGGTTCTGTTGAGAAGGAATCTGATAAATCTGACTTTGAGATGTTGAAAAAGCAGAATGCAGAGCTTCAAGCAAAGTTGGAAGCTGCTGTCCAGATGTTTCAAGAAGCTACTGAGAGAATGAACAAGATGCATTCTGAACACTCTTATGAAAAGGTGATAGAGCATACAATGTCCAAATTTTTTGACCTTCATAGAGTACAAGAAAAGAACCTGTCTCAAGTGTTGCATAAAAAGCTGGAGCAACACATATCTTCCTTGAAAGAGTGGCATGATGAAGCCAAAAAGGGGGAAGATAGGACAAGGGAAGTAATGGAACAAACACAGTCACAACAAGCTCAGTTGGTTGTGAGTCAGAATGAGTTAAAAGAGCAAATTGAAATTCTGAATGAGAAGCTGAAACAAAGGAAGCAACAGAAGCAACAAGGTCAAGAGATTGTTGAGAAAAGACCTGATATTGCTGGAAGTTCAAGTCAGAAGAAGAGGAAGTTAGTTCTGTCTGATGAAGAACAACAAGAAGAAGAAGCTGGAAGAATGACTAGATCAAAAAGCAAAATGAAAGCTGTTATGACAAGTGAAGAAGAAAACTTGAAAAAGAAGAAAGAAAAGGATGTCAAGTTCTTGAAGACAAGATTTGATAATCGAGTTACAGCTTTGAAGAGAAAGATGAATGCTCAAAAGAAAGCTGAAGGAAAACAGTTTGACAAAGATTTTCAAGATGAAAACTTTGTGGATTTCATTGTTTTGACAGAACATATGGAATACTGGAAGAATTTAAAGAAGAAATGGCAGATTGCTAACTTCATTGTGAAGAAGTTTGGTGATCATTCGAGCAAGGAAGCAGAATTTATTGATTTCGAAGAATTCATGCTGAATATTGATCAAGAGTTCTGGGAAGACATAGCACAGGTTGCTAATCGTGCTGGAACAAAAATATTGTGTCCTGAAGAACCTAATTGGGAACCTCCAAGACTGGAAAATGGAGAACCTGATTACAAAGAGATCAACAACATTATTGCTGAGATCATTAAAGAAGAAGGAATCACTGACCATCAACACATGATGGATATCAAGGCAAGAATGTATGTGGCATTCAGAATCTGAAGATACAGAATGAAGATGAAGGACAAGCTCAGAAGATAACATTTCTATCCTTAATCTTTATTTCTATATTTGTGATCATTTCATATTTTGTTAGTATGTGTAATATGTGAAATATCTAATCTGATTGTGAATATGATATGATTTCTGAATTGATGAACTGTTATGATTGACTACATACTTAACTACTGATTTATTAACATTTAAGTAGTTTTGGCTTCATCAAAAAGGGGGAAATTGTTGGGATATGAATCCTTGAAACAATGTTCTAATTGATGAAAGTATGTTTTGATGGCCAAAAACAACTTAAAGTTAGTGATATATGTGGTTCTAAGTCATCTTAACTAAGTCATCTGAATATAAACTTACTAATCTGATGAGAAACTTGAATTGAGATTACTGATCTTAATGCTAACTGAAATAAGTTTACTGATCTTATTGAGTAATAGTAAGAATAAAATTACTAATCTTAACTGAGTCATATGGAATAAGATTACTGATCTGAGTATGGAAACTGAGAATAATTTTAGTGATCTTATTAGTTACTGATCTGATGTACTTACTGATCTTATATGCTTACTAATCTTATATGTAAGTTACTGATCTTATATGGAAGTTATTGAACTTACATGAGTTACTGATCTTATTGGTTACTGATCTGTTATATGAACTGTTAGGAACTAAGCTGATGTTTTGTATTGTATAGACAGCTTATAGTATAGGACTTAGATATACTCATCTGTATATAGTTCAGTTGATGTATAGATAGGTTTTATATATGTAAAGTTGTATTCTATTTGTATTCAGCATTGTAAAAGTTCAGAACAGTAGATTAGAACTAGATTAGAAGAAGATCAGAAGACTAAAGAAGACCCAGAGGACTACTTCAGAACAAGAAGACTTCAAGGAAGAGTTGAAGTGAAGCTTAGAAGAAATCTGGAGAAGTTTTGAAAGGTGTTAAGTTACTGTGCTGACTGACTCAGCAGAGTAAAATCCGAACAGTAAAATCCGAAGAGTAAAAATCAGAACAGTAAGTTACTGTGCTGATTTAGTGAAATTGAAGAATAAGTTTGGAAAACTTATTTAAGGTGTAACTGAAGATATATTGAAGATATGCTGACTTGGAAGTTGAAGGAAGTTACAAAGTCGGTTACAAGAAGAAGTTACAAAAACAGTTTTAGAGTTAGTTGAGAGTTAGTTCACAAACTGCTAATTGTCATGCTAAATTCTATAAATACTGTATGATCTCCTACTTGAAGAGACTACTGCTACTACTGAACAATTACTGATCTTAGAAGAATTCAAAGAGCAAGTCTACAAGCAAGAACTCACAGAGTTAAGGAAATCAAAGCAAGGAGAAGAGCCACTGAATTGAAGAGAAGAATCAAAGGCTATTCAAAGAGAAGTTTTACTTTTCAAAGTTTAAGTTTGTATTTTGTAAAACAAGTGTGCTAGTTACTTGTAAAATTACTAGTAGATCGAAGATATACCTGGAGGTATAATCGATAAGATCAAAGTCTTAATCTTGGGACTTTAAGCCACAAGAAACTCAAGAAGGAAGAGTTAATAAAACTTCACAACTGGAGTTGTGAGAGTGGATGTAGACATTTGTCGAACCACTATAAAATTCTGTGTTCTTTACTTTACTGTTTATTATTTGTTTGAATTGTTTAATCAAGAACATTAAGAATTAACAAAGATAAAGATCTATAGAAAGTTGAGTATAAAGTTGATTGGGCTCATTAGTAATCTGATTATTCCGCATTGTGTATTCTGATATATTGAAAGATTTTTGAAAAGTCTATTCACCCCTCCCCTCTAGACATTTTCACTAGCTTACTCAATATTATTAACTCAACTTTGGGACCAACATGTTATGTATCTTTTGAAGATCAGTTTCTGTGCAGTGTTTGAATGTGTTACTTGTATGAAATGAATTGAAAGTAAATAACACAAAGGTTTATAGTAGTTCAGAGACTCAATCTCCTACATCCACTTCCCTGATTTAATAGGATAATTCCTTCACTTGGAATTAACTTGTTTTATAGTGCCAAAGTGCACTAATCAATCACACTACTCCTTAGTGCCTTGATCCCTAGGAATTTTGAGTCCTAGTACTCACTCAACTCGAACTAAACTGTTCTTCACTTGACAGTTCTAGTTCTCACACTTCTACAACAACACTTCTAACTTTCCTTGAAAGGTTTAAGGGTTGAGGTTGGTTCCAACTAGGTTGAGATATCCTTTACAATGAAGTACTGTATAAGGGTAGGATATCTCTTTGAAGCTTTGATTGATATACAATGGGTTCAGCTTAGTTGGTAACTGGAAGTGTATGGAAACTTAAGAATGATGTATTTTTTGAGAGCTTAAAGGCTTGTATGCTTTGAATGCTTGTAGTTTCCACACCTTAAATGGTTTCCATACTCCAGTATTTATAGAGCAAAGTGAGGTTATGTCCGTTGGAAAGACAACCTCAAATTGTCTATATTTGTCTTCCTTGAACTTTGCATCTTGAGGACAGATTCCTTGAAAGTGACATGTCTTCAACTTGGGAAGTAAACGTGTTGGTCCTGAAAGGAGTATATAACAAGTGTATGTGGGGGGGGGGGGGGGGGAATACACTTGTATGCAATTCTTTTCAACTTTTGATCAAACCAGAGCTCAGCAAGGTTGTCTTGGACAACTCTGCTGAAGATGAATAACTCAACTAAGATAATCAAACTACTAAGTACTATTGAGTACTTAGTTGAACAACTATCTAGGGGAGTTATATGTGCGGAATAATGGTTGGCCCTTTATGTTTAGACTCCTTTAGTTTCTGAAATCACTTGGTTAATACAATACAGTCCAGTTTTCAGGGAACTTGTCCAAAACAGTTTTTGCACAATCTTTGAGTAAGTTTCCTTGAAAGATCAGTTTTGTGTGCAGTGTTGAATGAATGTAAGTACTTGTAAAGCAAATCAACACAGGAGGTTATAGTGGTTCAGAGACTCAAGCTCCTACATCCACTTTCCCTGATTTAACAGGATAATTCCTTCACTCTTGGAATTAACTTGTTTTATAGTGCCAAGGTGCACTTGATCAAGAACACCACTCCTTGGTGAATTGATCCCTAGGATGTCTAGAGTCCTAGTACCCTCTTCTCAACTCAGAACTTAACTGTTCTTCTCTCAACAGTCAGCTCCTACCACTTCTACTACTACAACCTTCTTACTTTCTCACTTGAAAGGGGTAAGGGTTGAAGTAAGGTTCCAACTAATGAGATATCCTTTACAATGAAGATCAGTGTATAAGGATAGGATATCTCTCTAAGCTTGTGTATGGATATACAATAAGTTCAGCTTAGAAGAAGTGTTTCAAGACTAAGATAGTCTTTGACAGCTTTGAAAGCACTTTGACTTGTAGGATAGTTGGATATTCTTGTCAAGGTTGAGGTGCTCCAAATGGTCTTCACACTTCTTGTATTTATAGACAAAATGGAGATTTGCCCGTTGGAGAGGCAGCCCCAAATTGCTATAAATGTCTTCCTTGAGTTCTTCAAACTGGAAGACAATTTCTTGATAGTGACATGTCCTCATTTGGGTAATAAACGGCTTGTAAGGCTTTGTCTTCTTTCTGCAGCACTTTTCCCAATGTTTGACTTCTTGTTAGGACTTGGACATGGCTTCTGAAGGTTGATCCAATGATAGGACAACATTCTTATCAACTGGACAACTCTCCTTATCACTATCAGCAGTTTTGCTTATCAGCAAAGTTGGCTTGCTCTTCTTCAGATGATTTGACTCTTTCCCTTTCCTTCACTTCAATGTGATCTTTGTATTGAGATTCTGTAGGGAATAGTTGTCTCCAATTCTTCAGCATGGTTGACCTTCAATCATTAGAATCTTTGTTCTGATTCAAACTTGCTGAGACAACTCTTCTGGGACAACTCTCCTGATCAGCATGTTTGGTCTTTTAGCTTCAGAGCTGTTGCTTTTACAGAGTTCACTTCTCTGGACAACTCTCATGATCAGAGCTTTTGACTAATCTTGTCCTTTTGAGCTTTGCAATCTTCTTCTTGCATAGACATATCTCTTTTGGACAACTCTCCTGATCAGAGCATTTGGTTTCATATGGAGTTTTCTTGTCCTTAGAGTTTGTTCCAGATTTTGAGCCTTGAGGGACTTGATCTTGATCATTTTGAAGGCATAAGTTCCCCCTCACAATGTGCATCTAATCATCTAAGAGCTGCCTAACATATCAGCTTCTCATCTAGCCTTATGCTATGTGTTCTAACACATTTTGAACACAATCATCTTGACTTAGGCATGTCTCAGGGGGTTTTGGTATTTAATCAAAACATGTATCATTTTATTCCCAACAATTTCCCTCTTTTTGATGATGCCAAAACCTACACATTCTATGCAAAAGTGACTTGTCTACACCTATTACATATATCTTCAGAAGACATGACTAAGGTCAATATTCCTGAAAAGACAATGTGTTAGTGTATTCACTGTTTTTGTTGCAAGTAGGTTTCAAAGATAGGCATAGAGAGATTTCTGCAATAATGTATCTTGATTCAAAAGGTAGTTCAACTATCATTCATATAAAAGTCATTACAGGCATGTTGATAGTTGAAGATAACTTATCAGAGTATGAATTCAATATAACATTACAAATGAGCATTTCATTACAACTTAATACTAAACATAGGATCTAAGATATCAGAGCTAAGACAAAATATTCCAGATATCAAAGTAGAATGCTGGATATCAACATCAATTCTTGATCAGAGCAATCCAAATCATGTTAGAGCATATCAATGCACATCACATCAGCAGGGTTGACCACATAGCAAAAAATATCTTCAGATAAGATAGTTTTCTATCCAGAAAGAGTCAGAAGACTTAGCCATTCTTAGAGATCATCCTCAGGAGGTGGCACCATCCCATATTGTGCCCACACTCTCTTTTTGAGTTCCATGGCTTCCTGGTTGGTTCCTTTGGGTCCAAGGGTCATCTTGTTCAGTTTCAGAATTTCTGTGAACTCCCTTAGAATCCTTGCTTGGTCAATCCATCCTTCAAGCTTTGGAGGCATGTAGATGATAGGCTTAGGAGCATTGAGTTCAATTCTTGCAATGTCAGCACCTGCAAGTAATTGTTGATACAACTCTCTGTAGTATTCTATCATGAATTCAGCAAAGGCAGAGTTGGCATCTCCTCCATCCCATCTGTCAATGACATAGTAGTCATAGACAAACTCCCTTTTAGCCTCTTCCCATGTATCATTCAGCTGAATTGGCACCCATTTATCCAAGTGTGGATATTTGGTGTCCATTGGGACCAAAAGCTGAGGCTTCATCTTGCTGTAAGTTGCTCTCCTTCTTCTTGGTTTCTGAAAATGAGCTCTTCTCTTATCTCTTGCTCTTTGTGCTTCATCTAATAGATCCATTTTCTCTTGGGCCCTCATCATGGCCAGTTTCTGTTGTGTTTCAGGGTCTTTGCCATACCCTTCATGAAACAACTTTGATGGATCATGAGCTAGGACAGTTGTCTTCTTCTTAGGTTCAGGTCCAAATCCTTCAGCAAACAGTTCTTCAATATCTTCAGTGGACTTGGAACCTTTAGCAACATTGACTGTTTCAGAAGACTTTTCCTTTTCAGCATTTTTGGGCTCTTCAGTAGCTTTGGCTTTCTTTGTTGTAGGCTCATCTTCATCAATTCTGAATTCAGGTGGAAGATCAAGACTGTTGGGAAAGTCAATAAATGTCTCAGCTTGTCTTTTCTTTCCTTTTGCCCTCTTGATTTTTCCTCTAGTTTGGACACCTTCAGCATCTTTGTCCAAACCAGATACCTCACCACCTGGTCTCTGTTGTAGCCTCTTCCTTTCTTCTTGTGCTGATGCCATTGAATTCTTCAATGCAAGTGCCAATTCTGAATTCAGGTGGAAGATCAAGACTGTTGGGAAAGTCAGTAAATGTCTCAGCTTGTCTTTTCTTTCCTTTTGCCCTCTTGATTTTTCCTCTAGTTTGGACACCTTCAGCATCTTTGTCCAAACCAGATACCTCACCACCTGGTCTCTGTTGTAGCCTCATCCTTTCTTCTTGTGCTGATGCCATTGAATTCTTCAATGCAAGTGCCAATTGCTCTTCTTCATCCAATTCTTCTAAGTTTAGCACTGCAGGTTCTTTTCCTTTTGCTACAGCAGTTTTGTCTTTTCCCTTGTCTGAGCCTCCAATCACCAGGGCACCTTTTGCTCTAGCTCTTTCCCTTTCCCCCTTTTTGGCAGCATCAAAGCACTGGGGTTTTAGCTCACTCATTGTTGTGGCCATTAGGGATTGGGCCTGGTTCAGGGACTTCATTTCCTCCAACAGATATACATTTTCATCATGTATATTTTGCATCCTATCACTGCTCAAGCTAAGAAAAGCTAGAACATGCTTCATCTTTTGTTGAACAACCTCCTCCAAGGTTGCTTTCAGGGATGCATCAAGTTGGGCTTTGAGGAACTTAGTGAGGTTGGCCACTGCACCTTCAGCAATGTTGGCCAATACCTCTTGGGAAAACTTTTCAGAGGCTGCTTTCACCATTGCTAGCCTTTGCTCTTCAGCTCTTCTCTTTTGCAATGCAGTCTTCTTTCCAAGAGCTTGCTTGACAGTTAGCCTGAGAGCCTTGACATTGGCATTATGATTATCTCTCAGCAGCTTTTGCTCCTTCTTGACCTCTTCTGAGATGGCTTCCATGGTGGATTTGGCTTTTTGTACTTCAGTGGAAATGGTTTGGAGGCCAGTTTCCACACCACTAATCCTTGCTTCCAGAGTTGGTAGCACAACATCTTCAGAGCCAGTGAGTCTCATTTCTACAGATGCTAGAGTCCTTCCTTGCTCATTCAATGCTCCTAAAGTTTCAGCATGAGCAGATTGGACTTGATGAGCCAAGGAGTCCAATTTCTCTGATTGCATTCCAAGTAAGGCTTGAGCTGAGCCTGTATCTACTTGGATAGGTGCATCTGTTAAGAACTCATCTGCAAAAAATTGGTCAAGGGAAATACCTGCAACATTAGACAAATCAAACAGATTAGGAAATAAACACTCATCAGCCTCAATTTCTTTTGTATAAGACTCTGATACATCAGCAGCCTTCTTCTCATTTTCAACTATTTCATTTCTCCCTTCTTCAATAATTTCCTCACTTAAAGAAACAGGCCTCCTCTCATCAAGGGATTCCTGAAGTTCAGATTTGACTTCAAGAATAGCCTGCCCTTCCTCACTTATATCACCCTCATTTGGTGGTACACTCACTATTCTAGTGATCACCACATCTCTCGCATCTACTACTCCCTCTGGTTTTTCCACTAACTTCTCCTTTTCAACTCCTTCTCCTAAACCTGCAACATCTCCACCTTCAACAAGGTTCAAAGATGGCAGTTGTGGGGAGATCACAATGCTTATTTCAACAGCCACTGAGTCATCCTGAATGATTAAGGGCTGATCAGTGTCCAGCTCTTCTGACACTGAATAGGCCTTAATCAAACCAGCCTCTAGCATAGGAACCTCAACATCTTTAGGCTGTGCCTTGGGTTCAGAAGAACCTTCATTGGCAGATGTGTCTTTGGTTGTGTTACCACCCTTGGTCAACACCTCTGAAGATACAGAGCCTTTCCTATGATAGGTTCTAGGAGGGTTTGAAAGTCTATCTGCTACAGAAGACTTGGGTTCAGAAGGTTCAGGGAGGTTGGCTTGAGGGGTTTCAGGAGGGTTGGGGTTTGAAGGGTTTGAGGGATCATCAGGGGAATCATCATCATTTGAGCTACTGTCAGGGTGTTTGATTCCCTTAGCTTTTCTTTCTTTCTCCTCAATGATCTTCTCAGCTACCAACTTTGCAAAAACTTCCTCATCAGTGAGGAATCTTGTTTTCATCACACCATCAAAGTATAGCAATCTGCTCTCCTCTATTTGCCACCAGTTAGCACCCTTATCTTGGATGACTTGTGATATTTCCATCAAGGTCTTATCTTTGACATCCACAAGCATCCTCAAATCATGAAACATCTTCTGAATTCTTGGAAATTCAGCAAGTTGTGGATACAAACTGTCCACTGTGGCCTTAGCTCCACCTCTGAGCATACTTTCATAAGTATACTCCTCCCCATTCTCACTAGATGGAGAACTTTGGGCTATAGGGGAGTTGGCTGTGGTTTCCTTAATTGCAGCTTCAGGCAAGTTAAGTTCAGGGGGGTTGGCTTCAGAAGGATTAGGCTCAAATGAAGGTACTTCAGTTGCTTTAGAGAGCAATGAATCTGAAGGGGCTTTGCTTAAGGGAGTTGGCTCATTGAGTGCATGTTCTAAGAGTTTTGAGTAGTTGAGCATGGATGAGTCAAGGGGAGACAGAAGTCTTGTCTCATCTACTGCTAAATCTGCAAGCACATCAATGCCACTTCTTTGCACACTTCCTTCTAGAGAATATCTCTTAGTGAGATCTACAGGGGTGATGGGTTGGTTGGGAGGGGTAATGTGGGTTTCAGGGGAGTTGGGCTCAGGGTTCTGAATTTCAGGGATGTTGGCCTCTTTAGGTTGACCTTCAGGGGCTTTGGATTCTGGAGTTCCAAATCCAGATGAGCTAGTCCTTGACTTGGATTTGGTCCTGCTTTCAGCTCTGCTCTCTCTTAGAGCCAATTGTAGATACCTTTCTTCCTGCAGCTCCAACACTTTCTCAGTAGGCTTGGCCCTTCTCTTGCTAGCCCTACTGCTCCCACTGCCTTCACCTTCCTTCTCAGGGACAACTTCCCTGATCCTCTTATCTCCTTTCTTCTTCTGTCTTGTCTCATTGTATTTCAGCCTCAACTCTTCTCAGTGGTCAAAAGGCACACTTACTCCCTCTTCTGCCACTTCATCAACTTCAGCTGATGCTCCTGAGGCTTCTCTTGAAGACAATTGAGACATTTTCCTTGTTTTGACAGCCCTGGCCTTGGTTATCTTCTTCATTTTAGGCTTTTCTTCAACCTGTTCTTCAGCAGGTTTGGCCATAAGCATCCTCCTTTGCTCAGTTTTCTTGCTGAGCTTCCTGAACAGGATCTTTTGGGCTGGTAGAGGTTTGGCAAAGGTCTGCATTTGAGAGTAATGGGAGAATCTCTCAATCAACAAGCTTGCCCTGGTGCAATACTTGAGTTTCCCTTCTAGCACAACCTTGTTGTGAGCTCTCACTTTAAATTTTGCCTTTTCCTTCATCATTTCAGACATAATGAAGGTCCTCCAATCAAACTTGATGCCTTTGTCACTAGCATCAATCACAGCAGCCATAATTCTGATTCTTGGATGGCTGACCTGCTCCAAGCTTCCAGTATTGCTCAAGAGACTCTTAGCAACTACCTGTTGGTCCTGAAAGGAGTATATAACAAGTGTATGGGGGGGGGGGAATACACTTGTATGCAAATATTTCAACTTATGATCAAACCAGAGCTCAGCAAGGTTGTCTTGGACAACTCTGCTGAAGATGATAAACTCTTCTAAGATAATCAAACTACTAAGTACTATTGAGTACTGAGTTGAATAACTATCTAGGGGAGTTATAGGTGCGGAATAGTGATTGTCCCTTTAAGTTTAGACTCCTTAAGTTTCTGAAATCACTTTGTCAATCCAATACAGTCCAGTTTAGTTTCAGGGAACTTGTCCAAATCAGTTTTGCACAGTCTTGAATATGTATCTTTTGAAAGATCAATTTTGTGTGCAGTGTTGAATGAGTGTAAGTACTTTGTAAGGCAAATCAACACAAGAGTTTATAGTGGTTCAGAGACTCAAGCTCCTACATCCACTTTCCCTGATTTAACAGGATAATTCCTTCACTTTTGGAATTAACTTGTTTTATAGTGCCAAGGTGCACTTGATCAAGAACACCACTCCTTGGTGAACTGATCCCTAGGATGTCTAGAGTCCTAGTACCCTCTTCTCAACTCAGAACTGAACTGTTCTTCTCTCAACAGTCAGCTCCTACCACTTCTACTACTACAACCTTCTCTCTTTCTCACTTGAAAGGGGTAAGGTTTGAAGTAAGGTTCCAACTAATGAGATATCCTTTACAATGGAGATCAGTGTATAAGGATTAGGATATCTCTCTAAGCTTTGTATGGATATACAGTAGGTTCAGCTTAGAAGAAGTGTATAAATACTAAGATAGTCTTTTGAAAGCTTGTAAGTTCTATGAACTTCAGAATACTTTCTCAGTTGGATTGGTAGATTGGTTGCTTTCAAATGGTCTTCACACTTCTGTATTTATAGACAAAATGGAGGATTTGCCCGTTGGAGAGGCAGCCCCAAATTGCTATAAATGTCTTCCTTGAGTTCTTCAAACTGGAAGACAGATTCTTGATAGTGACATGTCCTCATTTGGGTAATAAACGGCTTGTAAGGCTTTGTCTTCTTTCTGTAGCACTTTTCCCAATGTTTGACTTCTTGTTAGGACTTGGACATGGCTTCTGAAGGTTGATCCAATGATAGGACAACATTCCTTATCAACTGGACAACTCTCCTTATCACTATCAGCAGTTTTGCTTATCAGCAAAGTTGGCTTGCTCTTCTTCAGATGACTTGGCTCTTTCCCTTTCCTTCACTTCAATGTGATCTTTGTATTGAGATTCTTTAGGGAATAGTTGTCTCTTAATTCTTTAGCATGGTTGACCTTCAACATTAGATTCTTCTTGCTGAGACAACTCTTCTAGGACAACTCTCCTGATCAGTATGTTTGGCCTTTTAGCTTCAGAGCTGTTGATTTTACAGAGTTCACTTCTCTAGACAACTCTCCTTATCAGAGCTTTTGACTAATCTTGTCCTTTTGAGCTTTGCAATCTTGTTCTTGCATAGAACTAACTCTTCTGGATAACTCTCCTGATCAGAGCATGTGGTTTTCAATGGAGTATGCTTGTCCTTAGTGTTTGTTCCAGATTTTGAGCCTTGAGGGAACTTGATCTTGATCATCTTCAAAGTATGGGTTCCTCCTCACTATGTGCATCTTGGTCATCTAAGAGCTGCCTAACATATCAACTTCTCATCTAGTGTATGCAAGTGTATGGGGGGGGGGGAATGCACTTGTGTATGCAAATTCTTTTTATTTTTGACAAACTGGTCTATCAGGCAAGTTGTCTCACAACTGGCCTGAGTATGAACTTTGATAGATACTTGTCCTACTGATTACTATTGAGTGATCAGTTGGCTAAATATCTAAAGGAGTTTCTAGGTGCAAAATGTGGTTGGCCTTTGACTTAAAGAAATACTCCAAGTTAATTTCTGAATAGATACAGGTTATCAGGGACTTTGTCCAAAACAGATTTCCTTACTTACTGAGTTGTGTTTCTTTAAAATATGTTTGGGTGTAAGTGAAATAAGGAATGCAGTAAGTAAATGGCACACAAATTTATAGTGGTTCAGAGACTCAAGCTCCTACATCCACTTTCCCTGATTGAACAGGATAATTCCTTCTCAATGGAATTAGCTTATTTTATAGTGCCAAGGTGCACTGATCAACAACACTCTCTTAGTGTTTTGATCCCTAGGATAACTTGAGTCCTAGTGCTCAATCTCTCTGAGTTAAGACTGTGTTTCACACTAACAGTCCTTAACTCCTCACTTCTACAACAAACTCTCTCTTCACTTAATGAGATAAGGGTTTGAGGTTTGGTTCCAACTAGTAGAGATATCCTTTACAATAAGAACAGTGTAAAGGCTTAGGATATCTCAATGCTAAGCTTTGGATGTTTACAAAGATTGGCTTAGCTATAAGAAGTGATTCAGGAAACTTGGAATTCTAGAGAACAGCTTGGTTTCCTTTGAAAGCTTGATGATAGTTTGATAGCTTATAGTTCAATTTTTGAATCCCTTGATCACTTCTGTATTTATAGGTAAATTTGAGCAGCTAACCGTTGGAGGGATAGCATTTCAAACTTGTCTATTTGCAGCACCATTGAAACGGCTATAAAGCTTGGCATCCCTTTATCCACTGTGTAAAAGGCCTCTTCAATGGTTGCTTGAATGAATGTGTTGACTTCTGAAAAATGCGGCTGAGATGACTTGTGTCAATTTCTAAATATGCACATTTCCCAAGGTTGATTTGGGGCAGAAGCTATACTCATCCAACGGTCAGATGGGACAACCTCCCTGAATATTCCTGCTTCAATTGAGAATATTCCATCATTCATTCAATGCTTCACTCTTTAATGCTTCAAGTCTTCAATGCTTGGTTCAGGCATGATTGGCAATAAATGCTACATTGAATGTGTCTTTTGGATTTTGACATTCAATGCTCTTGATCATTTGCATTTATGAGCCTTGCTTTACTGCTCTTGGTCTCTTCAGCTAAGTTGTCCACTTGGTCAGTCTGTCTTGAGGGTTCAGCAGCTTTGTCCTAAAGACTTATCAAGCTGCCTAACATTCCAGCTTTGGACAACTATCCTGAACTAAAATCTCACAACATTCCTGAGATCTTTCTCTTAAGCAATCTACACATTCAAGTGACCTGAGACACCTTCCCTGAACTAGACTTGAGCTTATCTCAACTAATCTGAACATCATCAATCAGGGGTTTTGGTATCTAGATCAAAATCATTTTATTCCCAACAATTTCCCCCTTTTTGATGATGCCAAAACCTATTACAAAGGGAACTTGACTTATATTATACATTACCTTCAGGGAGAGTGAACTGGTCAACTTGCCTGAAAGAAACTGTTAGCACAATAAATCAAGTAAGATATGTCATGATAGGTTAGTTGAGATAATGAGTTGTTATCTCTTGATAGAAACATAATGATCCTTTTATATAAGTGATAGAGCATTACAGAGCTGAAAAAAAAAAAAAAGAACTCACTAGTCTAGGATAACAACAGAAATCATAACAGCAAAATAGGGAAACAGTGAACTTATCCATCACAGAGTTCCATCATCTTGGGGAGCAATGCCATACTGAGCCCATACTCTCTTCTTCAATTCCCAGATCTCTTTGTTGGTTCCTCTAGGGCCAGGCTTCAGCTTCTCCATCCTCATGATGTTGATGAATTCTTCAAGTATCTTTCCCTCATCAATTAAGTTCCCATTGAACTTAGGAGGCATGTACAGAATGGGACCAGGGGCCTTGAATTCAATTCTAGCCATCTCAGCTGCTGCAAACAGCTTCTGGTAGAGGTCCCTATGGTTCTCAAACATGAACTGCACAAAGACTTCATCTACACTCTCTTCAAGCCACTTTCCAATGACATAGAAGTCATATACAAAATTTCTCTTGGCCTCCTCCCATGCATCATTCAGTGAGATTGGAACCCACTTATCATGGTGAGGGTACTGAGTGTCCCATCTTTGCAGCATTTGAGGTTTGAGTTTTCTGTAAGAAGCCCTTCTTCTTGGAGCTTTGAAGTTTGCCCTTCTTCCATCTCTTGCTTTGTTGGCCTCAACCAACTGATCCATTCTTTCTTTAGCTCTTAGAAGAGCTAGCTTCTCCTGTGTTTCTGGATCTTTCCCAAATCCTTCTTCAAACAACTTAGAAGGATCATCAGCAAGCTTGGGCACAACCACTTCAGGCTCTCTGTCCTGTACTTCCTCTTCAACTTCTTCTTCAATGGCAGGCAGCTTGGCTGCTTTCTTCAATCTCTTTGATTGCCTTACTGGAGTTGATTCTTCAGACTGAAATTCTGAAGGCAGAGTCAGGCTTGTTGGGAATTCATTGAAGGCTTGCAATTCCTTCCTCTTTCTTTCAGATGACCTTGTCACCTTCCCCCTTACTTCAGCAACCTTCTCTTTGGGGTCAAGTCCTGCAGACTCACCACCAGGCCTTTGAAGTTTCCTGGCCTGACTTTCCATTGCAGACATCATGGACTCTTTGATAGCAATTTGAATCTGTTCTTCCTCAGTCAAGTCTTCAATGTTCATTGGGCCTTTGCCTTTCCCAATGTCTTCTACTGCCTCTTCCTCAATCTCAGGGACCTTCTCCTTTCCTTTGGATTCACCAATAACCAAGGTTCCCTTTGCCCTTGCTCTCTCTCTTTCCCCCTTTTTGGCATTATCAAAACACTGAGGCTTCAAGTCACTTATAGTGACAAAGAGATGTGAGTGAGCATGAGTGAGGGATTTCAACTCCTGTAGAAGGTAAACATTCTCATCATGAATGTTCTGCATTTTGTCATCTGCCATGTTCAAAAATGTGTGGACAGGTTTCATCTTTTGAGCAACAATGGCATCTAGAGTGGCTTTCAGTGATTGATCAAGTTTGGCCTGAAGTTGATCAGTGAGATTGGCCACAACTTGGTCAGACACTTTGGCCATTAGTTCAACAGTGAACTTTTCTGCAGCTTCTTTCACCATTGCAGCTTTCAACTCTTCAGCTTTCTTTCTTTGTGCAGCAGTCCTTTGCCTTAAAGCATCTTTGATTGTCCTTCTCAAGGCTCTCACATTATGCTTGTATAGAACATTGAGACCTTGCTGCTCCTTCTGCACAGATTTGGTGAACTTGACCATCTCTTCGTTTGCTTTTGTTACCTCTGTTGAAACTGTTTGCAGTCCAGTTTCAACACCACAGATTCTTGCATCCAGTGTTGGCAAGATTGTTTCCTCTGAGCCAGTTAGCCTCATCTCCACAGAGGCTAGAGTCTTTCCTTGGCCATCTAGAGTATCAAGTGTTGCTGCATGTGCCTTACCAACTTCCCTGACCAAAGTATCCAACTTCTCTAACTGTTCTTCAATGATGGTTGCAGTTTGAGTAGCAATCTGAAAGCCTGCTTCAGTAGTGTTGGCTTGCTCAAAATACATCTTGTTCAATGTGGATACATTGGCTGAAACTGCTTCAAGGTCAATATCAGTATTGACTGGAATATCAGTAAGAGAGGCATCTGCAAAGATTTGCTCAATTGTAACAGCTACAGAATCTGCAAAACTAAGAGTGTTAGAGAAATCTCCCTCAACTCCCTCATTCTTTTTATCTCCCATAGGGCCTAATACATCAGCACCCTCTCTCTCCTTTTCAACTAAATTCTTTTCTTCACTTTCAGTGGATAATCTCACATTCTCTGGAGAATCAGGCCTCCTTTCACCAAGGGATTCATCAAGTTCAGATTTGACTTGAAGAATAGCCTGACTCTCATATTGGGCTGCACCCAATATTTCTACTTCATCTCCCTCTTTTGGTGGTGCACTCAGGGAACCTGTTATCACACAATCCTCACCATCATCTCCCTCTGATTTTTTATCACTAATTGCCTTTTCAACTCCATCTATTCCTAAACCTGACACCTCCATATCCTCAACAGGATCCACAGAGGGCAGTTGTTGGGAGATCACAGTGCTTGGGCATCCCAAGGCCACTGAGTCATCCTGAATGACTAAAGGCTGGTCAATGTCCAACTTTCCTGACATTGATGAGGCTTTAGCCAAACCAGCTTCTCCCATGGAAGTCTCAACATTGTCAAGCTGTGCCTCAGGTTCAAGAGAACCATCCTTGGCCAATGCATCTTGGACTGAGTCACCATCTTTGGTCAACTCCTCTGAGTGATCAGAGTCCTTTTCAGAATGATAAGTCAAGTAATGTACCTGAGCAGAGTTGAGGCCTGGAGGGTTGGGATTGGTGTTATCATCATCATCATCATTATCATCAGATGGACTATCAGGGTGCCTGAGTCCCTGTGCAATTCTTTCTCTCTCAGCTAGCACCTTCTCATGAACAATGGTGCAGAACAAGGCCTCAGTGGTCAATACACTGGATTTCTTCACATTTGCAAAGTTCAAGAGCCTGTTCTCTTCAACCTGCCACCAGCTTGATCCTTTGTCCTGAATAGCTTGAGCTATTTCCACCATAGTTCTATCCTTGATCTCAACAAGAGCTCTGAGATCATAGAACTGTTGTTGCAGCCTAGGATAGTCCTTCAACCCTGGATATAGTGCATCCACATTAGCCTTGGCAATCTGCCTTAGCATCCCCTCATAAGTGTATTCTTCACCACTTTCATCTTCAGAGGAGTTGGCTTGGGATTCAAGAGGGTTGGATTGGGATTCAGGTAGGCTTGACTGGATTTCAGGTAGATTGGGTTCAGAAGGGTTAGAGCTTAAAGCAAGTTGGGATTCATGTGCTTTTGAGAGCAATGAACCTGAAGAGGTAATTGGAATGGCTGGAATGGGTGGGAGAGAAACTTGATCCCCTTCTTGAAGGACAGTTTCAAGAAGTTTTGTGTAAGAGAGAAGTCTTGGATCAAGTGGTGAAAAAGGTCTATCCTCAAGATTGACCAAGTCTGCCAGTACATCAATACCTGCTCTATCAGGGGCACCTTCAGGAGAGTAGACTTTCTTGGTAATGATTGGGGCATCTTCAGGAGTCTTGCACTCCTCTTCTTCATGCCTTGATGGGGATATTCTTTCTGATTGAATATCAGGGGAGTTGGCTTCAGGGCTGTTGGGCTTTGATTTGGACTTGGAGTTAGATCTGCTAGCTTGCCTGATCTCCTTGAAGAATTCTTTCTTCTTTTTCTCCTCTTCCATCAATATCTGCTTCTCAGAGGTTTTGATTATTCTTTTCCTTCTTTCAGATCTTGTTGGCTGGTCAAGATCTCTGAATTTTGTTATACTTTCAGGCTGTAAGGGGACAACTTCTCTGACTTCCTCACTTTCTTCAGGAGGGTTGACTCCTTCTTCAGCAACCTTTTCAATTTCTTCAGAAGTGGCTCCTCCACTTCTTGACTGGCTTTCTTGGGGAGATTCACTCAGAATCTTCTTCATCTTCTTCAATTTTGGCTGAGCTTTTGGTGGTTGAGCTCTTCTCTTCCTTGGAGAGGTTCTGGTTGTGGGAACAATGGCACCTGCTTTCTTGGTAGCTGCATCCTGCTTCCTCTTTTCTGTCTTAGAAGACAGCTTCCTGAACATCACCTTTTGAGCTGGAAAAGGCTTTGGCTTGGCTTGAAGGTGGGTGTAATGTGCAAATCTTTCTAGGAGCAGGCTAGCTCTTGTGCAGAATTGGAGTCTCCCATCAACTACCACCTTGTGGTGCTTCACCTCTTTGAACTTAAACTTTTCATTCATCATCTTGTCTAGAATGAAATTTTTCCAGTTGAACTTGACTCTCTTCTCAGCAGAGTCAATCACAGCAGCCATCACTCTCAATTTAGGCATGCTTATTTGTTCAACACTCCCAGAGTGGCTTAACAGACTTTTTACCACACAATCAAAAAAGTGCCTAAACACTGGCTTCAAAGTGTTCTTGTTCTGAGCACTTACAACTTTCTTAGGCTCTATCATCCATGGATAGTAGAACTCCTGATCATCTTCTTCTTTGTACATCTCTGGATTTTGGCCTTCTGAAGGTAGCCCAAAACTAGCATCCAGATCCTCAGCAGTGAAGATGATGGTGTGCTGGCTTTCTTCTTCCTCATCTTCTTCAGCATATGTCAGTTTGGTGCATACATCACCCTTTTTGCCCTTCCATCTGAGATATGCAAAGAATTCTGCCATGAATGGATTCAGGCAGGAATCAGGCTTGGTGCCTAGAAATTTCTCTAGCCCTGCCTCCCTTAGCCAATGGAGGACTTGATGAACTTCTGTGTCAGGACTATCAAAGGCCACCAACTTTTCAAACCAAAGAGAATTTGGGTTACTAAGATAAGAGAAATCAATGTCCAAGGAGGAATCATTGAAATCTACAAGTTCTTCTCTTTTGATTTTGGGAGCCATGTATAATATTGAGAGATAGAAAGTTTTTGGAGAAAAGTTGCAGGTTGAGAGATTTTGAAAATCCCAAGGGTTTGGAAATATGAGTGCGTGAGGAGGATTGTGAAAATTGAGGAGTTTATATATGAATGGAATTTATTAACCGTTGGTTAATAGAATATAACCGTGGGTAATTTTGAAAAATCAATTGGATATAGTGGGGTAGTGGGTTTTCAACGGTTTGATGGAGTTTTAATGCAAATCAATGGCTTTGATGATGGCTCAAGAATTCATGAAATCTTAATTAAGATTTTGCATTTAATGCTGATTTGTCATTTTGGGGGCAAAGATCTTCATAGTACACGCCATCCTAAAAATGGCCTACTCTTAGATCAAGAATCCTTTTAAATGTCTAATCAATGCCAAAAATAGCAAAAAATATCTAATTAACTCGGACAAACATCCTGAATATGTGTTTTGACTTCCTTCTTGGTCAAACTGCCTGATTAGCTTGCCTGAGTGGGTCCCAATATTGCTGACTGGGTCCCACATGGACAAAGCTCCTGACCAACATTGCTGAACATCATAAGGACAACTTTGCTGAGTTTCCCTTTTTGGCTGACTGCTTCAGTGAGGTTGGTCAACTTTGCTGAAATTCAATTTTAATGATTTTCCCCCTTCTTATGAGCTTCCTTCCTTCATTCCTCCATCTTCCCTGGATTAAGTAAGCCCAATTCAGCTGAAAGTTCCAAGAACCTTGCTTCAGCCAATAGTTTAGTCAAGATATCAGCTTTTTGCTTATCAGTGTGGATTTTGACAAGCTTGATATCTTTCTTTTCAACATGATCCCTTATGAAGTGATGCTTTATATCCACATGCTTGCATCTGGTGTGGAGCACTGGATTCTGTGAGATAGCAATTGCACTATTGTTGTCACAGAATATTGGCACTTCATTTGAGATTACTTTGTAATCTCTCAATTGTTGCCTGAGCCAAAGTATCTGAGCACAGCAACTTCCAGCTGCTACATACTCAGCTTCAGTTGTTGAAGTTGCAACTGTATTTTGCTTCTTGGAGAACCATGAGATAATCTTGCTGCCTAAGAATTGACAAGTTCCAGAGGTGGATTTTCTGTCAATTCTACATCCTCCATAGTATGCATCTGAATATCCAGTGAGCTCAATGTTGTCATCAGCTGGATACCATAATCCAAGATTCTCAGATCCCTTGAGATATCTTAGAATTCTCTTGGCAGCATCAAGATGGCTCTTCTTTGGATTAGCTTGAAATCTTGCACATACTCCAACTGCAAATGTGATGTCAGGCCTGCTTGCAGTGAGATATAGTAGGGATCCTATGATTCCCCTGTAGTTAGTGGAGTTTGTTGACTCTCCACTTTCATCAGGATCCATTTTCCAGTTAGTATTCATAGGAATTCTGACTGGTTTGCTTGTAGCACATCCAAATTTCTTGATCATGTCCCTGGTATACTTGGCCTGATTGATGAATATTCCTTTCTTTGATTGAGTGACTTGAAGTCCTAAGAAGAAATTCATCAATCCCATCATGGACATCTCAAATTTGCTTTGCATGAGTTTGGAGAACTTCTCACATAGCTTCTCATTTGGAGATCCAAATATAATGTCATCCACATAGATTTGGACTAACAAAATATCATCTCCTTCACAGATTCTGAACAAGGTTCTATCAACAGTGCCTTTGACAAAACCATGATCTAGAAGAAACTGTGATAAGGTGTCATACCAAGCTCTTGGAGCTTGCTTTAAGCCATAGAGGGCTTTCTTCAATCTGTACACCTTGTCTCCTTCTTCAAATCCTGGGGGCTGTTCAACATATACTTCTTCTTTGAGCACCCCATTGAGAAATGCACTCTTCACATCCATTTGATATACCTTGAATCTCATGTGAGCTGCATATGCTAAGAAGAGTCTGATTGCCTCAAGTCTGGCCACTGGAGCAAAAGTCTCATCATAATCAATCCCTTTAGATTGACAATATCCTTTGGCCACCAGTCTTGCTTTGTTTCTCACAATGATGTCATTTTCATTTTTCTTATTTTTGAATACCCATTTAGTTCCAATGACATCTTGATGAGTTGGCCTGTCTACCAGCTCCCAAACTTCATTTCTGGTAAACTGGTTCAGCTCCTCTTGCATGGCTATGATCCAGTTGGTATCTTGTAGTGCTTCCTCAATGTCTTTTGGTTCCTGTTCTGAAAGGAAACAACCAAATAGAGCACTTTCTCCATGAAATCTTCTAGTTTTGATCCCTTCACTTGGATTACCAAGTATCAGGCTAGATGGGTGGTCTTGCAACCAAGTCCTTCTAGACCTGATCCTTTCAGGAGGATTGTCCTCATCTGAAGTTGGATCACTAGATTCATTAAATTCAGGAAAGTTAATTGAAGGATCAAGTTCAGGATCATATTCAGGGGTGTTGTCCTCATTGTCAGATAAGTTGACATTTTCATTGGTTCCCCCTTGAATAGTGGATCCATTAACTACCTCAGCATTGCCTGCTTCTTCATTGGTAGTTGTTACCTGGTTTTGAACTGGGATGGGGTCAGTCAGTTCAATTTCTCCTTCAGGTTGGTTGTCTTCTGGTTGATTGCCATCAGGTAGGTTGTCCAATTTTTGATTTTCATGAAGTTCAGGCTGGGCAATATCTACAAATACTGTTTCCTTGCTTTGAAGCCTTAATCTGGTTGTTCTTTGTGTTATCTCATCAATATTCAGGTTTCTATCCCTGAACTCATTAATAGATTCATCAAACACAACATGAGGTGTTTCTTCCACAATAAGAGTTTTGCAATTGTAAACTCTGTAAGCCTTGCTGATTTGTGAATATCCAACAAATATTCCTTCATCAGCTTCGCTATCAAAAGCTTTCAATTGCTCTTTCCCATTATTATGGATGAAACACTTACAACCAAATATGTGAAAGTAAGCAACAGTGGGCAATCTACCTTTCCATATTTGATATGGGGTTTTACCTTGTCCTTTGGTGATTAAGGACCTGTTTTGAGTGTGACATGCAGTGCTAATGGCTTCAGCCCAAAACCTTTTAGGCAATTTGGATTCAGCAATCAAAGTTCTTGCTGCCTCTTTCAAGGTTCTGTTTCTTCTTTCAGCAACTCCATTTTGTTGAGGTGTTCTTGCTGCTGAAGTTTCATGAGTGATGCCATTCTTGCTGCAGTACTCATTGATGTATGAGTTTATGAATTCTGTGCCTTTGTCAGATCTGATCTTGACAATGCTTAGGCCTTTTTCATTACTCAATCTCATCATCAACTCAAGTAACTTGACTTGGGTCTCCTTTTTGTTTAACAAGAATACTACCCAAGTGTACCTGGAAAAATCATCAACAACAAATAATGCATATTTTCTTCCATTTAAACTTACTGGGATAATTGGACCAAATAAATCCATATGCAGTAGTTGAAGAACTCTCTCAGTTGAGATGACAGGTTTTCCTTTGAATGAAGCTTTGATCTGCTTTCCTTCCTGACATGGCTGGCATATATGTTCTTTGGTGAACACTTGATTAGGCAGCCCTTTAACTAGAGAGTTTCTTGCAATCTTGTTGATGGTTTTGAAGTTCAGATGATTCAATCTCTTGTGCCATAGCCAGCTTTGCTCATTGGTGCTTTTGGCAACAAGGCAAACTGCTTCAGGGGTTTTGCTCCAATCTGTAAAATAGACATTTCCCTTTCTCACCCCTGTTAGTAGCACCTGTTGTGTTGATTTGTTTTTGATGGCACATTCATTTGGTGCAAATTCAACACAGTATCCTTTATCACAAATTTGACTTATAGACAACAAGTTATATTTTAGGCCTAGGACATATGAGACATCAGTAATTTTAACATTACCAATGTTTAATGTACCATAGCCTCTTGTGATCCCTTGAGAGCTGTCTCCAAAGGTTACTGAAGGACCATCTTTTTCTATGAAATCTGAGAGAAGCTCCTTGTTTCCAGTCATGTGCCTTGAACATCCACTGTCCAGGTACCATGCTGTTTTCTTGTTGATGCTTCTCTTCTTTTTGGGGTCCTTGCAGCCCTGCAAAGTCAAAATTTAGGTACCCTTTGAGTGTTGAGTCCTAGAGGGTTAGCTGTACCTTTTGGAATCCAAATCTGCCTGATAACTCTGATTGACTCAAAGTGACTGACTTGGTTTCCATTTACATCTACATACACAGTTTGACCCTTAAATGTCTTGGGTGTCTTCTGTGTATAAGTGTTGGTCTTGAAAGGTTCAGGAGGGTTGGTGAATTTCCTTGGGACATTTCTCCTGAAGTTACTAGACTTAGGTGCAGCTTGGAAAGACCTTTGTGGATAGGAGTTTGGATGGCCTTTTCCTTTTGTCAAGAAAGGTTCAGGTTTCCTGAATGTTTTATACCTATCAGAGGGGACTGGCCTTAATCCATTCAGTTGAGGTTGCCTCTTTTGAGTTGGCCTTTTCTGAACAGATTTTGGACAACTTCTCTGATAAGGATTCAGATAGGTTGGCCTTCCATTGGTTCTACCTTTCTGACCCTCATTTCTCCTGTAAACAATGTCTTTAACCTTTTCCTTAGGTATGGGTTTAGGGACATTGTTTACTTGAGTTGGTATAAAAATTCCTTTTCCCTTATCCTTGATCAGTGGTTGATTTACTTCCATTTCATTTTGTTGTGCCACTGATCTTACAAAAGTCATCTTAGAATTGCTTGAGGAGGCAATACTAAGACCAGGTGAGGGTTCAAATGGATTATAGCCTAATCCATCCTTTTGAGCAAATTGTCTTTGAAACCCTTGAATTTCCTCTATTGCCTTAGCAGATTTGTTCAAGGCAGACATTTTCATTTTTAAGCTCCCCTCACTTAATTTCAGAGTATCAAATTCACTTGAGAGATTGTTAAATTTGGCTTGAAGAGTTCTAAGTTCAAAATCCTTTTTCTTTAGAGTCAGAGTTTGTTCATCAATCAGTTTTTGTTGTTCAGAGATTCTGAGAGACATTTCTCCATGTTCTCTCATAATCTGCTGATACAACTCAGATGATTTAATGTCAACCTCAGATTCAGGAAGATTGGGCATTTTAATTTTAGACCTCAACTGTTCATTTTCTCTCAGTGTCATATTGCATACTTCTTGCATTCTGGTGAAATCTTCTAACAATTTTTCAAAGTCAAGTTGGATTTCACTAGATTCATGTGTGTTAATTGAAATATTGGATGATGAACATACCTCTTCATTTTCAAATGCCATTTGGCAGTCTTCATCACTGTCACTGTTGGAGAACAGTCCATCATCAGAAGAGTAGACACTCTCTTCACTTGCTGATTCTCCAGCTACCATGGCCTTCCTGTTGTTCATCCTCTTGTCTCTCTTGTTTTGCCTTTCTTTTCTTTCTTTGGCACTAAGGTCAGGACAATCATACTGAAAATGACCCTTTTTTCTGGCAGTTGTAACACACATCTTCATCATCATTTTTCTTGCTTGAGGAATCCTTCCTCCTTGATGATGATGGTTCACCTTTGCTATATTTCCTTTTATCAGCATATCTGTTTTCTTTCTTCTCATCAGAGACTTTGTCCTCTGATTTGTTATCAGGAGAACTGAATCTACTTCTGGTTCTGTTATCTTGGTAGAACTTCTTGTATCTACCAAATCTGGAGTTCAGCTTCTCAAATCTTCTAGCCATGAGTGCCAGCTCCTCCTTCATTTCTGATTTTGAAACAGATTGAGAAGATCTTTGAGTATTTTTCTTCTCTGTTTCAGTGGCTTTGAAGGCAACACCTTTGCCTGAGGAAGATGGCTCATCATGCACCTTCTTTCTATTGAGATCAAACTCATATGCTTTGAGTTCAGAAAATACTTGCTGCATAGGCATGTTGTCAAGATTGCTGGTATTTTGCATCATGACAGAATATATATCCCACTTTGATGTGAGACTTCTCAGAATCTTCAAAGCAACTTCTCTTTTGGCATAGAACTTGCCTAAAGAATTCATCTCATTCATGATGTCAGTGAATCTGCCATCAAGATGATCAATAGTTTCATTTGGCTCCATAGTGAATTGCTCATACTTTTGGATAGCCACTTGAAGCTTGTTTTCCTTTATCTTTTGAGTACCTTCACACATAAGTGCAAGGGTATCCCAGATCTCCTTTGCTGTGGTGCAGTGATACACTCTTCCCATCACTGCATCTGGAATGGTCTGGTACAAGGTGTTCATGGCAATGTAGTTCAGGTTGTGCCTTTTTCTCTCTTCTGCTGTCAGCTCATCCTCATCTTTTGGCAACAGCTCCCTTGGATCTACTTTTTGAGCATCAGTGACCTTGGGATTGAGCTTGGTGAAGGTGAATGGACCTCTAGTGATGACTTTGAGCATTTCATCATGCTGGCAGGCAAGATGTGCTCTCATCCTGATTTTCCAGAAATCATAGTTCTCAATTGAGAACATTGGTAGTTTGTGATGAGAAATATGATTGACTTGGTTTGGACCCATGTTGTTGGTGGCGTTGGCAGCATCTCCTGGAACTGCATTGTTAGCCATTCTTATACAGATAGACAAAGGAAAGTACAAGTAGATTTTTCAGAAATTTGGATCAGTTCAGTGACCACAGAAAGTGAGATTTTGAAAATCAATGATTCTCAGAAGCAGTGGTCTTTGAACCCCTGCTCTGATACCACTTGTTGGTCCTTGGTGGAGTATAACACAAGTGTATGGGGGGGGGGGAATGCACTTGTGTATGCAAATTATTTTTATTTTTGACAAACTGGTCTATCAGGCAAGTTGTCTCACAACTGGCCTGAGTATGAACTTTGATAGATACTTGTCCTACTGATTACTATTGAGTGATCAGTTGGCTAAATATCTAAAGGAGTTGCTAGGTGCGGAATGTGGTTGGCCTTTGACTTAAAGAAATATTCCAAGTTAATTTCTGAAAAGATACAGGTTATCAGGGACTTTGTCCAAAACAAATTTCCTTACTTACTGAGTTGTGTTTCTTTAAAATATGTTTGGGTGTAAGTGAAATAAGGAATGCAGTAAGTAAATGGCACACAAATTTATAGTGGTTCAGAGACTCAAGCTCCTACATCCACTTTCCCTGATTGAACAGGATAATTCCTTCTCAATGGAATTAGCTTGTTTTATAGTGCCAAGGTGCACTGATCAACAACACTCTCTTAGTGTTTTGATCCCTAGGATAACTTGAGTCCTAGTGCTCAATCTCTCTGAGTTAAGACTGTGTTTCACACTAACAGTCCTTAACTCCTCACTTCTACAACAAACTCTCTCTTCACTTAATGAGATAAGGGTTTGAGGTTTGGTTCCAACTAGTAGAGATATCCTTTACAATAAGAACAGTGTAAAGGCTTAGGATATCTCAATGCTAAGCTTTGGATGTTTACAAAGATTGGCTTTGCTATAAGAAGTGATTCAGGAAACTTGGAATTCTAGAGAACAGCTTGGTTTCCTTTGAAAGCTTGATGATAGTTTGATAGCTTATAGTTCAATTTTTGAATCCCTTGATCACTTCTGTATTTATAGGCAAATTTGAGCAGCTAACCGTTGGAGGGATAGCATTTCAAACTTGTCTATTTGCAGCACCATTGAAACGGCTATAAAGCTTGGCATCCCTTTATCCACTGTGTAAAAGGCCTCTTCAATGGTTGCTTGAATGAATGTGTTGACTTCTGAAAAATGCGGCTGAGATGACTTGTGTCAGTTTCTAAATATGCACATTTCCCAAGGTTGATTTGGGGCAGAAGCTATACTCATCCAACGGTCAGATGAGACAACCTCCCTGAATATTCCTGCTGCAATTGAGAATATTCCATCATTCATTCAATGCTTCACTCTTTAATGCTTCAAGTCTTCAATGCTTGGTTCAGGCATGATTGGCAATAAATGCTGCATTGAATGTGTCTTTTGGACTTTGACATTCAATGCTCTTGATCATTTGTACTTCAACTGACTTGATCATTTGCATTTATGAGCCTTGCTTTACTGCTCTTGGTCTCTTCAGCTAAGTTGTCCACTTGGTCAGTCTGTCTTGAGGGTTCAGCAGCTTTGTCCTAAAGACTTATCAAGCTGCCTAACATTCCAGCTTTGGATAACTATCCTGAACTAAAATCTCACAACATTCCTGAGATCTTTCTCTTAAGCAATCTACACATTCAAGTGACCTGAGACACCTTGCCTGAACTAGACTTGAGCTTATCTCAACTAATCTGAACATCATCAATCAGGGGTTTTGGTATCTAGATCAAAATAATTTTATTCCCAACACAACTTATCTGACCCTACATGGACAAGTGTCCTGAAGAACTGTGGACAAGTGTCCTGAAGAAGTAAGGTCAACTTTTCTGAATTTCAGTAGACTTGACCAAGTCTGCTGAAGTTTGAATTTATTTTCCCCCTTAATGAATGAACTCCTTTGGACTCATTTGTCCAACTTCCCTGGATCAAGAAGACCCAACTCTGCTGATAATTCCAGAAATCTTGCCTCTGCAAGTGGCTTTGTTAATATATCAGCTTTTTGATGATCTGTGTGGATCTTTACCAATTTGATATCCTTCTTCTCCACATGATCTCTAATGAAGTGATGCTTGATGTCCACATGTTTGCATCTTGTGTGCAATACAGGATTTTGTGATATGGCAATTGCACTGTTATTGTCACAGAATATTGGCACTTCAGTAGAGTTGACTTTGTAGTCTTTGAGTTTTTGTCTCAGCCAAAGAATTTGAGCACAACAACTTCCAACAGCAACATATTCAGCTTCAGTGGTGGAGGTAGCCACTGTGTTTTGCTTCTTGGAAAACCAAGATATGAGTTTGTTGCCTAGGAATTGACAAGTTCCTGAAGTGGACTTTTTGTCAATTCTGCATCCTCCATAATCAGCATCTGAGTAACCAGTTAACTCAATGTTGTCATCAGCAGGGTACCAAAGGCCTAGATTTTCAGTGCCTTTGAGATACCTCAAGATCCTCTTTGCAGCCTCAAGGTGGCTTTTCTTAGGATTTGCTTGAAACCTTGCACAAACACCTACTGCAAAGGTGATGTCAGGCCTGCTGGCAGTGAGATAGAGGAGTGATCCAATGATTCCTCTATACTCAGTGGAGTTGGTTGGAACACCACTTTCATCAGGATCCATTTTCCAGTTTGTATTCATTGGGATCTTTACTGGCTTGCTTGATGTACACCCAAATTTCTTGATCATCTCTCTGGTGTACTTAGCTTGGTTGATGAAGATTCCTTCTTTTGATTGCTTGACTTGTAGACCCAAAAAGAAGTTCATCAACCCCATCATGGACATCTCAAACTTGCTTTGCATGAGCTTGGAGAATTTCTCACACAGCTTCTCATTAGGGGATCCAAAAATTATGTCATCTACATAAATTTGGACAAGCAAGATGTCCTCTCCTTCAGAGATTCTGAAGAGAGTTCTGTCCACAGTTCCCTTGGTGAATCCATGATCCAAGAGGAATTGTGACAGTGTGTCATACCAAGCCATAGGGGCTTGCTTGAGTCCATATAGAGCCTTCTTCAGCCTGTATACTTGGTTTCCAATCTCAAAACCTGGTGGTTGCTCCACATAGACTTCTTCTTTCAAGACTCCATTCAGAAAGGCACTTTTGACATCTATTTGGTACACTTTGAACCTCTTGTGGGCTGCATAGGCTAGGAAAAGCCTTATTGCTTCCAGCCTTGCCACAGGTGCAAATGTCTCATCATAGTCAATGCCTTCATGCTGGCAGTATCCTTTTGCCACTAGTCTTGCTTTGTTTCTGACAATCACATCATTTTCATTCTTCTTGTTCTTGAACACCCACTTGGTTCCAATAACATCTTGATGTGAAGGTCTATCCACCAACTCCCATACTTCATTTCTGGTGAATTGATTCAGTTCTTCCTGCATGGCTGTGATCCAATTGGTATCCTGAAGTGCTTCTTCAATATCACTTGGTTCTTGTTCTGACAAGAAACAACAAAACATAGCACTTTCACCATGAAAACTTATGGTTTTGACTCCTATACTTGGGTCACCAAGTATCAGATCAGGAGGATGGTCATATAACCAAGTCCTTCTTTTTCTGATCCCTTCAGTAGAGTTGTCCTCTACTGGAGTTGAGTCATTTTGATCATAGAATTCAGGATAATTTAGTGCAGGATCTAATTCAGGATCATAATCAGGGGTGTTGTCCTCAATGTCAGGGACATTGGTATTTTCAACATTTTGAGTTCCCCCTTGATTATTTGACCTATTAACTACCTCAGCAGGAACTGCTTCTTCATTGGTAGTTGTTACCTGGATGTGAACTGGGATTGGCTCATTCAGTTCACCATTTCCATCAGTGGGGTTTGTCTCAGGAAGGTTGCCTTCAGGATTGTTGTCCAATATAGTATGTTCAGGTAGATTGGCTTGGACAACATCTATGAATTTAGTGTCTTTGTCTTTTAGGCTCAATCTGGTTGTCCTCTGTGTGATTTCTTCAGGTTCCAAACTATCATTCCTGATCTCAAAGATAGATTCATCAAACACAACATGAGGTGTTTCTTCCACTATAAGGGTTTTCTTGTTGTAGACTCTGAAAGCTCTACTGATTTGAGAGTATCCAAGAAATACTCCCTCACCAGCTTTGCTATCAAAGGCTTTTAGCTGTTCTTTCCCATTATTGTGAATGAAACATTTACAACCAAAAATGTGAAAGTATGACACTTTAGGCATTCTTCCTTTCCAGAGTTCATAGGGGGTTTTGCCTTGCCCCTTAGTAATCAAACATCTATTTTGAGTATGGCATGCAGTGTTTATGGCTTCAGCCCAAAACCTCTTAGGTAAATTTGAATCAGCAATTAAAGTTCTAGCAGCTTCCTTTAATGTTCTATTCCTTCTTTCTGCAACTCCATTTTGCTGAGGAGTTCTAGCTGCTGAGGTTTCATGAGCTATTCCATTAGATGTACAGTACTCATTGATGTATGAATTTATGAACTCAGTGCCTTTATCAGATCTTATCTTGATAATGCTAAGGCTTTTCTCATTTGACAGTCTCTTGAGAAGTTCAGGTAGTTTGACTTGTGTTTCCTTCTTATTGAGGAGAAATACTACCAAAGTGAACCTAGAGAAGTCATCTACTACTACCAATGTGTATTTTCTACCATTTATGCTTGAAGGGGTGATTGGTCCAAAAAGATCCATATGTAGAAGTTCAAGTACCCTTTCAGTAGAAATGACTGGTTTACCTTTGAATGAAGCTTTATTTTGTTTTCTCTCTTGACATGGCTTACACACATGTTCTTTTATGAAAACTTCATTAGGTAGTCCTTTAACTAATGCATTTCTAGCAAGTTTGTTCATTGATTTGAAGTTTAGATGGTTTAGCCTCTTATGCCATAACCAGCTTTGTTCACTAGTGCTCTTAGCAATGAAACATGCAGCATCAATAGACTTGTCCCAGTCTGCAAAATACACATTTCCCTTCCTAGTTCCAGTCAATAGAGTTTGTTGAGTTTTATCCTTAATTAAGCATTTTCCACTTGAGAACTCAACTTTAAAATCTTTATCACAGAATTGACTGATACTTAGAAGATTATATTTGAGACCAGCTACATAAGATACATTGGTTACTTTGATGTTACCAATCATCAAAGTACCATAACCTTTAGTTGTTGCTTGTGAGCTGTCTCCAGAAGTGACATTTGGGCCTTCTTTTTCAATAAAATCAGTGAGGAGTTCCTTGTTTCCAGTCATGTGCCTTGAGCATCCACTGTCAAGGTACCATGCTGTCTTTTTGTTCACACTCCTCTTCTTATGGCCCACTGGTACCTGCAATTAGATAAGTTTAGGTACCCTTTGAGTTTTGGGTCCTGAGAGGTTAGTTGTACCTTTTGGAACCCAAACTTGCCTAATTACCCTGATTGATTCAAGGTGGCTAAGTTGTTTTCCTTGTGCATCAACATACACTTTCTTTCCTTTAAATGCCTTGGGGAAAGTATGTGTGAATGTGTTAACTCTGTAAGTTTCAGGGGAGTTGTCAACTCTCCTGAACTTATTAGTTCTTTGTGCAGCTTGATGAAATCTTTGAGGAAAGGCATTTTTATGACCATTACCCTTTGGCATGAAGGGTTTTGGTTGTCTCATTTTATTCTGCCTTTGAGGATAGTTTTCCTTAGGTCTATTCAGCTGAGGCTTTCTCAGATGAGTTGGCCTAGGCTGATTATACCTTGGATAACTTCTCTGAACATTGTTTAGTAGAGTTGCCCTCCCATTGGGTCTACTCTGCTGACCAATATTCCTCTTGTGTTCAGGAGCTTTGACCTTTTCCAAAGGTTTAGACCTAGTCTCCTGAACCACTAGAGTAGGCATTCCATTCATTTTGCCCTTTCCTTTGTTCAGTGGCTGAATTATTTCATTTTCAGCTTGTTGTGTCACTGATTTAACAAAGATTTTCTTAGTGTTACTTGTAGAAGCAACACTGAGACAAGGTGAAGATTCAAATGGATCAAAACCTAATCCACTTCTTTGAGCCATAGGTCTTTGATAACTCTGAATTTCCTCTATTGCTCTAGAGGACTTGTTCAAAGCAGACATCTTTAGTTTCAGGCTCTCTTCACTTGATTTAAGAATATCATATTCATGTGAGAGATTTTCAAACTTGGCATTTAGAATTTTTAGTTCAAAGTATTTTCTTTTCTGAGAAAGTAGTTGATCATCAATCTCCTTCTGTTGGTCAACTATCCTGAGATTTGCTTCCTTAAGCTCTCTCAAGACTTGTTGATACAACTCAGTAGATTTGACATCAACAACTACCTCAGAGTTTTTGGTAAGTTCAATAGCCAATCTTTCATTTTCTCTCACACAGTTATCATGAAATTCTTGTAATCTAGTGAAATCTTCCATCAACTTCCCAAAGGAAAGTTTCAAGTTGACTTCACTAGTGTTCTGTGATAAATATGATGGTGAGCTAGAAGTGGAGGATACCTCATCATCCTCAAGAGCCATGTTGCACACATCATCATCATCATCACTGTTTGAGAACAGTCCATCAGAAGAGTTGAAGCTTTCAGCACTATCAGATTCTTCACCAGCCATCATGGCTTTTCTATTGGTGAACTTTCTGTCTCTTTTAGCTTGTCTTTCTCTTCTTTCTTTAGAGCTCAGTTCAGGGCAGTCATACTGGAAGTGCCCTTTCTTTTTGCAGTTGTAGCACAGATCTTCATCATCATCCTTCTTGGATTCATCTCTTCCTTTTGATGATGAGGGGTCAGCTCTACTGGACCTTCTCCTATCAGAGTACTTGTCCTCTGATCTTTTCTCTTCATGCTTTTTGTCCTTGGCCTGATCTTCAGGGGAGTTGTACCTTTTCCTGAATTTGTTGTCTTGGTAGAATTTCTTGTATCTACCAAACCTTGTGTTGAGCTTGTCAAACCTTCTAGCCATCAAGGCTAGTTCTTCCTTCATTTCAGTCTTTGAAACTGACTTTGATGATTTGGGAGTGGGTTGCATTTCAGGTTCAGCAACTTTGGCTTTGAATGCCACTCCCTTAGTAGGATTTGAAGGTTCCTCAACAGGCTTTCTTCTGTTGAGATCGAACTCATAGGCTTTGAGTTCTGAGAAGATTTGTTGCATGGGCATGGAGGAGAGATCCTTGGTATTCTGCATCATCACAGCATAGACATCCCACTTTTGAGTGAGACTTCTCAAGATCTTCAATCCAACTTCTCTCCTGGAGTAGACCTTGCCCAATGAGTTGATTTCATTCATCACATCAGTGAATCTACCAGCAAATTTATCAATGGATTCATCAGCTTCCATTGTGAATTGCTCAAACTTTTGCACAACAACTTGGAGCTTGTTCTCCTTGATCTTTTCTGTACCCTCACACATTTCAGCAAGGGTATCCCAAATTTCTTTGGCTGTGGTGCAGTGGTAGACTCTTCCCATGATTGCATCTGGAATTGTTTGATAGAGGGTGTTCATTGCAAGATAGTTCAAGTTATCCTTCCTCTTTTCATCAGTAGTGAAGTCATCTTCATCTTTGGGAATCAGTTCCCTTACATCTGCTCTTTGCTCATCTGTCAATCTTGGGTTAGTTTGAGTGAACACAAAAGGACCTCTGGTGATCACTCTCAAGGTATCAGTATGAAGAGAAGCAAGATGAGCTCTCATTCTAATTTTCCAGAAATCATAATTTTCTATTGAGAACATGGGCAGTTTATGATGTGAAATGTGGTTGACTGGATTTGTGGCCATGTTGTCCAATCCTTGAACAGCAGGTGGAGGAACAACATTGTTGTTGGCCATATCTCAAGAGTAAACAGTTTGTCAACAAATGATAGATTTCAGATAGAGATCAGTTCAGTGACCACACCAAATATGTGAGTTTTGAAAATCAAGATGGATTTTCAGAAGCAGTGGTCTTTGAACCCCTGCTCTGATACCACTTGTTGGTCCTGAAAGGAGTATATAACAAGTGTATGTGGGGGGGGGGTGGGAATACACTTGTATGCAATTCTTTTCAACTTTTGATCAAACCAGAGCTCAGCAAGGTTGTCTTGGACAACTCTGCTGAAGATGAATAACTCAACTAAGATAATCAAACTACTAAGTACTATTGAGTACTTAGTTGAACAACTATCTAGGGGAGTTATATGTGTAGAATAATGGTTGGCCCTTTATGTTTAGACTCCTTTAGTTTCTGAAATCACTTGGTTAATACAATACAGTCCAGTTTTCAGGGAACATCAACAACTTTCTTCCTTCTTTCAACAACAGCCTTCTTGGGTTTCTCAGCAACAGTCTTTTTAACTTTCTCAACAACAACAGCAGGAGCTTCTTCTTCAGAGTCTGTGAGCACTTGGATGGGTTCAGCAGCTTCAGCTCCAGCTTTCTTCTTCTTCCTCATGGATTCAGAATAATCCACACGGGTGAACACACGGTATGATCTTCTTCTTTGAACAGGACTCCTCTGTCTTTTTCCTTTCTGCGCATTCTTCTTGAAAGGAATGGGAGCAGATTCATCAGAAGCAGAGAGTGAAGAGTTTGTACCGTCTTCAGAGATGTTTGCATCCTCTATTTCAACATCTTCAGGGTCGGAAGTAGCAGTAGCTTCTTCTTCAGCAATAACTTCCTCATTTTCAGCTTGCGAGTTGTGAACAGTAGGTGATTTAGGGCTTTTTGAGGTAGGAGCCATTTGGGCGGTTTGATCAGCCAAATAGCTTGAGATATCCACAGTGATATCTCCAAATGTCATCACGGGCAGATGACCAGTTGTTCGAAGAGAGTCAGACACTTCTTCGATGGCCTTGTTGAACTGTTCGACAGTTGCATCTTGAGGAATGTTAGTTGTTTGTGGAACGGTTTGAGGAGCAGTTTGAGGAGTGGGAGTGGTTGTTGATGGTGTTGTAGAGACATTTGAGTCAGCATTTGACGAGGTTGATTTCTAAGACGCCATGGAAGCAAGGATTTCGAGAGGGTTTGTGTGAGAAGGGGATGAGTTCTTCGAATTAGAGTGAGATTGTGAGTGGGATTGAGGTCGGTTTCCAACCATTTAAGGGACGGTTGGAATTTCAAGATAGGTTTGAGGAGTGTATTGACAAAATTTGAGAGATACACGGCCAATAAACAGTTCTGCAGAAGCTAAGTACTTAACAAACTCAAAAATCACGATTAGCAACATAAATCACAATTAATTGAGTTTTATGGAGAGAATGTGTGTGTAGTTGGAGGTTAACACGATTAATTCCAGAAATAATGTGATAGTGCTCCACATTTTTAGCCACAACCTTGATCATGGTTTAATTAGTGGGAAAAATCCATTTTATTAATTAATTAAATAATTAAGAAATTTCTAGAATAAAGACTAAGTCCAAACATAATCTGAAAAATAAAAAATGTGGGTTAGTTATTTAATTGAATAAATAAAATAAATCTCAATAAATAATTAAATAATTAGTACTAATAAAAATAAATTCGAATCAGGCAATGTTGTGCTCAAAACTGTTACAAACACCTCAACACGGTTTTTACATGAATTTGCTTCATTTGTGTTGCACCATAATTTTTTCTTTTTGTGTTATATCATCTAATTTGTATTGATCCATTGTTCCTGTAGAGTACATCGTAGTAGCGAACTCCGTGCCCCATACTTACTTAATGGATTACAAATATATTGATGTTTTTACCAAAGGATCACCTTTTGAAAAGAAGGCATCGTAGTAGTGAACTCCGTGCTCCATAGTTACTCAGTGATTTGGTACATCTTTTAGTATGCTAATAACATTCTCATTTTTATGCATTTGAGAGGTGTAAGACATGTTTATTTTTGCACTACAAGGTTCTTAGATTCGTAGATATTTTACAAAGGAATTATTTAACTAAGTAAGAAATAAATTCAACTTATAAAATTTTTACAACCCATGATGTTGTCCCAAATGCTGACGCATTTGTGACAACATCCATCCGAATTTTTCAGATAGTGCTCATGCCAAGAGATTTCCTCAAGATAGAGAATCTCTCATGGTCTAATGCCTTAGTAAAAATGTCAGCATTTTGTTTTTCAGTAGGTATATACTCCAACTTTGTTGGGATATGAATCCTTGAAACAATGTTCTAATTGATGAAAGTGTGTTTTGATGGCCAAAAGCAACTTAAAGTTAGTGATATATGTGGTTCTAAGTCATCTTAACTAAGTCATCTGAATATAAGCTTACTAATATGATGAGAAACTTAAATTGAGATTACTGATCTTAATGATATCTGAAATAAGTTTACTGATCTTATTGAGTAATATTAAGAGTAAAAATTACTAATCTTAACTAAGAAATACTGGAATAAGATTACTGATCTGAGTATGGAAACTGAGAATAATTTTAGTGATCTTATATGAGATATTTGAATCTGAGTTACTGATCTTATATGCTTACTGATTTTATATGTAAGTTACTGATCTTAAATGATTATTGATCTTAGTGTTTACTGATCTTATATGAAAGTTATTTGAACTTACATGAGTTACTGATCTTATTGTTTACTGATCTGATATATGAACTGTTAAGTACTAAGCTGATGTTTTGTATTGTATAGACAACTTATAGTATAGGACTTAATTATACTCTTCTGTATATAGTTCAGTTGATGTATATATAGGTTTTATATATGTAAAGTTGTATTCTATTGTATTCAGCATTGTAAAGTTCAGAACAGTAGATTAGAACTAGATTAGGAGAAGATCAGAAGACTAAAGAAGACTAAAGAAGACTCAGAGGACTACTTCAGAATAAGAAGACTTAAAAGAAGAGTTGAAGATAAGCTTAGAAGAAATCTGGAGAAGTTTTGAACAGTTTTAAGTTACTGTGCTGACTGACTCAGCAGAGTAAAAATCCGAAGAGTAAAAATCAGAACAGTAAGTTACTGTGCTGATTTGGTGAAATTGAAGAATAAGTTTGGAAAGCTTATTTAAAAAGTAACTGAAGATATATTTGAAGATATGCTGACTTGGAAGTTGAAGGAAGTTACATAGTCGGTTACAAGAAGAAGTTACAAAAACAGTTTTAGAGTTAGTTGAGAGTTAGTTCACAAACTGCTAACTATCATACTAAATTCTATAAATACTGTGTAATCTCCTACTGCTAAGACTACTGATCTTAAAGCGTTTACAAGCAATCTAAGTCTACAGAGCACAAGGAAAAACTCACAGAGTTGAAGGATGTTGGGAATAAAATGATTTTGATCTAGATACCAAAACCCCTGATTGATGATGTACAAGTTAGTTGAGATATGCTCAAGTTATTGTTCAGGCAAGTTGTCCCAGAACACTTAATGTGTAGTATGCTTAAGATAAAATCTCAGAAATGTTATGAGATATTAGTAATCAGGATAGTTGTCCAAAGCTGAAATGTTAGGCAGCTTGATAGGTCTATAGGACAAAGTTGCTGATCTATTCAAGACAAACTGATCAAATGGACAACCTGGCTGAAGAGTTCAAGTATACTGAAGCTGTGCTCATAAATGCAAAAGATCTAGGCAGTTGAAGTACAAATGATCAAGAGAATTAAATGTCAAAAGCTTACAGAAGATACATTCAATAAAGCATTTATTGCCAATCATGCCTGAACCAAGCATTAAAGACTTAGAGCATTAAAGAGTGAAGCATTGAATGAATGTTGGAACATTCTAAAACTGCAGCAGGAATGTTCAGGGAGCTTGTCCCATCTGACCGTTGGTTGTGTGTAAAGTTTGCCACAAATCAACCTAGGACAATGTGCAAAATTGGAAACTGACACAAGTCTTCTCAGCCGCATTTGTCAGAAGTCAACACACTCATTCAAGCAACCATTGAAGACCTCTTTTACACAGTGGATAAAAGGATGTCAAGCTTCATAGCCGTTTCAATGGTGCTGCAAATAGACATATTTGAATTGCTAATCCCTCCAACGGTTAGTTGTTCAAATTGCCTATAAATACAGAAGTGATCAAAGGAATTAATCATCCAACTACAAGCTATCAAACTATCATCAAGCTTTCAAAAGGAAACCAAGCTGTTCTCTAGAATTCCAAGTTTCCTGAATCACTTCAAGTCAGCTAAGCCAATCTTTGTAAACATCCTAGCTTAGCATTGAGATATCCTAAGCCTTTACACTATTCTTATTGTAAAGGATATCTCTATTAGTTGGAACCAAACCTCAAACCTTATCTCATTTAGTGAAGAGAGTGTTTGTTGTAGAAGTGAGGAGTTAAGGACTGTTAGTGTAAAACACAGTCTTAACTCAGAGAGATTGAGCACTAGGACTCAAGTTATCCTAGGGATCAAAACACTAAGAGAGTGTTGTTGATCAGTGCACCTTGGCACTATAAAACAAGCTAATTCCATTGAGAAGGAATTATCCTGTTCAATCAGGGAAAGTGGATGTAGGAGCTTGAGTCTCTGAACCACTATAAATTTGTGTCTCATTTACTTACTGCATTCTTAACTTCACTCCATTCAATCATATTTCAAAGATTCATAACTCAGTAAGTAAGAAAATCTGTTTTGGACAAAGTCCCTGATAACCTGTATTTTTCAGAAATCAACTTGGAGTATTTCTTTGAGTAAAGGCCAACCACATTCCGCACTTAGCAACTCTTTTAGATATTTAGCCAACTGATCACTTAATAGTAATCAGTAGGACAAGTATCTATCAAAGTTCACACTCAGCCCAGTTGTGAGACAACTTGCCTGATAAGACCAGTTCATCAAAAAGAAAAGAATTTGCATACACAAGTGCATTCCCCCCCCCCATACACTTGTGTTATACTCCACCAAGGACCAACAAGTGGTATCAGAGCAGGGGTTCAAAGACCACTGCTTCTGAGAATCATTGATTTTCAAAATCTCACTTTCTGTGGTCACTGAACTGATCCAAATTTCTGAAAAATCTACTTGTACTTTCCTTTGTCTATCTGTATAAGAATGGCTAACAATGCAGTTCCAGGAGATGCTGCCAAAAGAGGGCCATTTACATTCACTAAAGCAAATCCCAAGTTGCTGCCAAAAGATGAAGATGACCTTACAGCTGAAGAAAGAAAAAGGCACAACCTGAACTACATTGCAATGAACACATTGTACCAGACAATTCCAGATGCAGTGATGGGGAGAGTATACCACTGCACATCTGCTAAAGAGATTTGGGATACCTTAGCACTAATGTGTGAAGGTACTCAAAAGATCAAGGAGAACAAGCTTCAAGTGGCTATCCAAAAATATGAACAATTCTCCATGGAAGCCAATGAAACTATTGATCATCTTGATGGCAGGTTCACTGACATCATGAATGAAATAAACTCTCTTGGCAAATTCTATGCCAAAAGAGAAGTTGCTTTGAAGATCTTGAGAAGTCTCACATCCAAGTGGGACATATATTCTGTCATGATGCAAAATACCAGCAATCTTGACAACATGCCAATGCAGCAAGTATTCTCTGAACTCAAAGCATATGAGTTTGATCTCAATAGAAAGAAGGTGCATGAAGAGCCATCCTCTTCAAACAAAGGTGTTGCCTTCAAAGCTGCTGAAACAGAAAAGAAGATTACTCAAAGATCCTCTCAGTCTGTTTCAAAATCTGAAATAAAGGAGGAGCTTGCACTCATGGCTAGAAGATTTGAGAAGCTCAACTCCAGATTTGGTAGATACAAGAAGTTCTACCAAGATAACAGAACCAGAAGGAGATTCAGTTCTCCTGAACATAAATCAGAGGACAAAGTCTCTGATGAAAAGAAAGAAGACAGATATGCTGATAGGAAGAAATTCAGCAAAGGAGAACCATCATCATCAAGGAGGAAGGAGTCCTCAAGCAAGAAGAATGATGATGAAGATGTGTGTTACAACTGCCAGAAGAAGGGTCATTTTCAGTATGACTGTCCTGACCTCAGTGCAAAAGAAAGGAAGGAAAGGCAAAACAAAAGAGATAAAAGGCTGAACAACAGGAAGGCTATGGTAGCTGGAGATTCAGCAAGTGAGGAGAGTGTCTACTCTTCTGATGATGGGCTGTTCTCCAACAGTGACAGTGATGAGGACTGTAAAATGGCACTTGAAGATGAAGAGGTATGTTCAACTTCCAACTTGTCAATTAACACACATGAATCTAGTGAAATCCATCTTGACTTTGAAAAGTTGTTGGAAGATTTCACCAGAATGCAAGAAGTATGCAATATGGCTCTGAGAGAAAATGAACAGTTGAGGTCTAAAGTCAAAATGTCCAATCCTCCTGAATCTGAAGCTGACATTAAATCAACTGAGTTGTATCAATAGATTGTGAGAGAACATGAAGAAATGTCTCTCAAAGTCTCTGAACAACAAAAGCTGATTGATGAACAAAATCAGGCTCTAAAGAAAAAGGATTTTGACTCTAAAACTCTTCAAGCTAAATTTGACAATCTCTCAAGAGAATTTGATACTCTAAAATTAAGTGAGGGGAGCTTGAAAATGAAAATGTCTGCCTTGAACAAATCTGCTAAGGCAATAGAGGAAATTCAAGGGTTTCAAAGACCATTTGCTCAAAGGGATGGATTAGGTTATAATCCATTTGAACCCTCACCTGGTCTTAGTATGGCTTCATCAAGCAATTCTAAGATGACTTTTGTTAGATCAGTGGCACAACAAAATGAAATTGAAGTAAATCAACCACTGATCAAGGATAAGGGAAAAGGAATTTTTATACCAACTCAGGTAAACAATGTACCTAAACCCACACCTTTGGAAAAGGTTAAAGGCATTGCTTACAGGAGGAATGAGGTTCAGAAAGGTAGAACCAATGGAAGGCCAACCTATCTGAATCATCATCAGAGGAGTTGTCCAAAACCTGTTCAGAAGAGGCCAACTCAAATGAGGCAACCTCAACTGAATGGATTAAGGCCAATACCCTCTGATAGGTACAAAACATTCAGGAAGCCTGGACCTTACTTGCCAAATGGAAAAGGCCATCCAAAAGCCTATCCTCAAAAGTCTTACCCAGCTGCACCTAAGCTTAGTAACTTCAGGAGAAATGTCCCAAAGAAATCTACCAACTCTCCTGAACTCTACAAAGCTAACACTTATACACAGAGATCACCCAAGGCATTTAAGGGTCAAACTGTGTATGTAGATGTAAATGGAAACCAAGTCAGTCACTTTGAATCAATCAGAGTTATCAGGCAGATTTGGGTTCCAAAAGGTACAGCTAACCCTCTAGGACCCAACACTCAAAGGGTACCTAAATTTTGACTTTGCAGGACTACAAGGACCCCAAAAGGAAGAGAAGCATCAACAAGAAAACAGCATGGTACCTGGACAGTGGATGTTCAAGGCACATGACTGGAAACAAGGAGCTTCTCTCAGACTTCATAGAAAAAGATGGTCCTTCAGTAACCTTTGGAGACAGCTCTCAAGGCATCACAAGAGGCTATGGTATATTAAACATTGGTATTGTTAAAATTACTGATGTCTCATATGTTCTAGGCCTAAAATATAACTTGTTGTCTATAAGTCAAATTTGTGACAAAGGATATTGTGTTGAATTTGCACCAAATGAATGTACTATCAAAAACAAATCAACACAACAGGTGCTACTAACAGGGGTGAGAAAGGGAAATGTTTATTTTGCAGATTGGAGCAAAACCCCTGAAGCAGTCTGTCTTGTTGCCAAAAGCACAAATGAGCAAAGCTGGCTATGGCACAAGAGACTGAATCACCTGAACTTCAAAACCATCAACAAGATTGCAAGAAACTCTCTAGTTAAAGGGCTGCCAAATCAAGTGTTCACCAAAGAACATATATGCCAGCCATGTCAGGAAGGAAAGCAGATCAAAGCCTCATTCAAAGGAAAACCTGTCATCTCAACTGAGAGAGTCCTTCAACTACTGCATATGGATTTATTTGGGCCAATAATCCCAGTAAGTTTAAATGGAAGAAAATATGCTTTAGTTGTTGTTGATGATTTTTCCAGGTACACTTGGGTAGTATTCTTGCTGAACAAAAAGGAGACCCAAGTCAAACTACCTGAATTGATGATAAGATTGAGCAATGAAAAGGGCCTAAGCATTGTCAAAATCAGATCTGACAAAGGCACTGAGTTCATTAACTCATACATCAATGAGTATTGCAGCAAAAATGGCATCACTCATGAAACTTCAGCAGCAAGAACACCTCAACAAAATGGGGTTGCTGAAAGAAGGAACAGGACCTTGAAGGAGGCAGCAAGAACCTTGATTGCTGAATCTAAATTGCCTAAAAGGTTCTGGGCTGAAGCCATTAGCACTGCATGTCACACTCAAAACAGGTCCTTAATCACCAAAGGACAAGGTAAAACCCCATATCAAATATGGAAAGGTAGATTGCCCACTGTTGCTTATTTTCACATATTTGGTTGTAAGTGTTTCATCCATAATAATGGGAAAGAGCAATTGAAAGCTTTTGATAGCAAAGCTGATGAAGGAATATTTGTTGGATATTCACAAATCAGCAAGGCTTACAGAGTTTACAATTGCAAAACTCTTATTGTGGAAGAAACACCTCATGTTGTGTTTGATGAATCTATTAATGAGTTCAGGGATAGAAACCTGAATATTGATGAGATAACACAAAGAACAACCAGATTAAGGCTTCAAAGCAAGGAAACAGTGTTTGTGGATGTTGCCCAGCCTGAACTTCATGAAAATAAAAAACTGGACAACCTACCTGATAGCAATCAACCAGTAGACAACCAACCTGAAGGAGAAGTTGAACTGACTGACCCCATCCCAGTTCAAAACCAGGTAACAACTACCAATGAAGAAGCAGGCAATGCTGAGGTAGTTAATGGATCCACTATTCAAGGGGGAACCAATGAAAATTTCAACTTACCTGACAATGAGGACAACACCCCTGAATATGATCCTGAACTTAATCCTTCAATTAACTTTCCTGAATTTAATGAATCTAGTGATCCAACTTCAGATGAGGACAATCCTCCTGAAAGGATCAGGTCTAGAAGGACTTGGTTGCAAGACCACCCACCTAGCCTGATACTTGGTAATCCAAGTGAAGGGATCAAAACTAGAAGATTTCATGGAGAAAGTGCTCTGTTTTGTTGTTTTCTTTCTGAACAGGAACCTAAAGATATTGAGGAAGCACTACAAGACACCAACTGGATCATAGCCATGCAAGAAGAGTTAAATCAATTCACCAGAAATGAAGTATGGGAGCTAGTAGACAGGCCAACCCATCAAGATGTCATTGGAACTAAATGGGTGTTCAAAAACAAGAAAAATGAAAATGACATCATTGTGAGAAACAAAGCAAGATTGGTGGCCAAAGGATATTGTTAATCTGAAGGGATTGATTATGATGAGACTTTTGCTCCAGTGGCCAGACTTGAGGCAATCAGACTCTTCCTAGCATATGCAGCTCACATGAGATTCAAGGTGTATCAAATGGATGTGAAGAGTGCATTTCTCAATGGGGTGCTCAAAGAAGAAGTGTATGTGGAACAGCCTCCAGGATTTGAAGAAGGAGACAAGGTGTACAGATTGAAGAAAGCCCTCTATGGCTTAAAACAAGCTCCAAGAGCTTGGTATGATACCTTATCACAGTTTCTTCTAGATCATGGTTTTGTCAAAGGCACTGTTGACAGAACCTTGTTCAGAATCTGTGAAGGAAATGATATTTTGTTAGTCCAAATCTATGTGGATGACATTATATTTGGATCTCCAAATGAGAAGCTTTGTGAGAAGTTCTCCAAACTCATGCAAAGCAAGTTTGAGATGTCCATGATGGGATTGATGAACTTCTTCTTAGGACTTCAGGTCACTCAATCAAAGAAGGGAATATTCATCAATCAGGCCAAATATACAAGGGACATGATCAAAAAATTTGGATGTGCATCAAGCAAGCCAGTCAGAATTCCTATGAATACTAACTGGAAGATGGATCCTGATGAAGGTGGAGAGTCAACAAACTCCACTAATTACAGAGGAATCATAGGATCTTTGCTATATCTCACTGCAAGCAGGCCTGACATCACATTTGCAGTTGGAGTATGTGCAAGATTTAAAGCCAATCCAAAGAAGAGCCATCTTGATGCTGCCAAGAGAATTCTAAGATATCTCAAGGGAACTGAGAATCTTGGATTGTGGTATCCAGCTGATGACAATATTGAGCTCACTGGATACTCAGATGCTGATTATGGAGGATGTAGAATTGACAGAAAATCCACCTCTGGAACATGTCAATTCTTGGGGAACAAGCTTATCTCATGGTTTTCCAAGAAGCAAAATACAGTTGCAACTTCAACAACTGAAGCTGAGTATGTAGCAGCTGGAAGTTGCTGTGCTCAAATACTTTGGCTCAGGCAACAATTGAGAGATTACAAAGTCATCTCTAATGAAGTGCCAATATTCTGTGACAACAATAGTGCAATTGCCATCTCACAGAATCCAGTACTCCACACCAGATGCAAGCATGTGGACATCAAGCATCATTTCATAAGGGATCATGTGGAGAAGAAAGATATCAAGCTTGTCAAAATTCACACTGATAAGCAAAAAGCTGATATTCTGACCAAGCCTCTAGCTGAAGCAAGGTTCTTGGAATTGTCAGCTGAATTAGGGTTACTTGATCCAAGCAAGATGGACAAATGAGGAAAGTAAAGCTCATATGAAGGGGGAAGTTCATCAAAGTTGAACTTCAGCAAAGTTGACCAACCTCACTGAAGCTGTCAGCCACAGAGGGAAACTCAGCAAGGTTGTCCCTGTAGTGCTTAGCAATGTTGGTCAGGGGATTTGTCCAAGTGGGACCCAGTCAGCAACCTTGGGACCCACTCAGGCAAAGCAATCAGGCAATTTGGTCCACACAGAAACCAAAGCACATCTCAGGATGTTTGTCCTAATTAATTGGATAATTATTGCTATTATTAGCATTGATTAGACATTTAAGAGGTTTCTTGGTCTAAGAGTAGGCCATTTTAGGATGGAGTGTGCTATAAAGATTTTTACCCCCAAAAAGGCAAATCAGCATTTAATGCAGAAATCTTAATAAGATTGCATGAATTCTTGAGCCTTCATCCAAACCATTAAATTACATTCAAAACTCCATCGAACCATTGAAAGACCACTACCCCACTATATTCAAACGGTTTTTCAAATTACCCACTGTTACATTCCATTAACCAACAGTTAATAAATTCCTTCCATATATAAACCTCTCAATTTTCACCACCATCCTTACGCACTCATAATTCCCAAAACCTTTGAAGTCTCAAAACCTCAAAACCTGCAATTTTTCTCCGAAAAACTTTCTATTTCTCATATTATCCATGGCACCTAAGATCAAAAGAGAAGAGCTTGTAGACTTCAATGATTCCTCCTTGGACATTGATTTCTCTTATCTTAGCAACCCAAATTCCCTTTGGTTTGAAAAGCTGGTAGCCTTTGATAGCCCAGACTCAGAAGTTCAACAAGTCCTCCAATGGTTGAGGGAGGCAGGGCTAGAAAAATTCCTAGGCACCAAGCCTGATTCCTGCCTGAATCCATTTATGGCAGAATTCTTTGCCAATCTCAGGTGGAAGGGCAAGAAGGGGGATGTGTGCACAAAGCTCACATATGCTGAGGAAGATGAAGAAGAAGAAACTCAACACACAATCATCTTCACTGCAGAGGATTTAGAAGCTAGCTTTGGGCTACCTTCTGAAGGTATGAACCCAGAAATGTACAAGGAAGAAGATGATCAGGAGTTCTATTATTCTTGGATGATAGAACCTAAAAAGGTTGTGAGTGCTCAAAACAAAAACACTTTAAAGCCAGTGTTTAGGCATTTGTTTGATTGTGTTGTAAAGAGCCTGTTGAGCCACTCAGGGAGTGTTGAACAAATCAGTATGCCTAAATTGAGAGTGATGGCTGCTGTGATTGACTCTGCTGAGAAGAGAGTCAAGTTCAACAGGAAGAAATTCATTCTTGACAAAATGATGAATGAAAAATTCAAATTTAAGGAGGTGAAACACCACAAAGTGGTGGTTGAAGGAAAACTCCAGTTCTGCACAAGAGCCAGCCTGCTCTTGGAAAGATTTGCTCACTACACACACCTCCAAGCAAAGCCAAAACCATTTCCTGCACAAAAGGTGATGTTTAGGAAGCTGTCTTCTAAGACAGAGAAAAGGAAGCAGGATGCAATTTCTAAGAAGGCCATCACAATTGTACCAGCAACAAGAGCCTCTCCAAGAAAGAGGAAAGCCCAATCACCAAAAGCTCAACCAAAGATGAAGAAGATGAAGAAGATTTTGCATGAATCTTCACCAGAAAGTCAGTCAAGAAGTGGAGGAGCCACTTCTGAGGAAATAGAGAAGGTTGCTGAGGAAGGAGTCAACCCTCCTGAAGAGGGTGAAGTATTCAGAGAAATTATCCCACTGCAACCTGAAACAATCACTGAATTCAGAGACCTTGACCAGCCAACAAGGTATGAAAGAAAAAGAAGAATCATCAAGACTTCTGAGAAGCAGAGGTTGATGGAGGAAGAAAAGAAGAAGAAAGAGTTCTTCAAGGAGATTAGACAGGCAAGCAAATCTAACTCCAAATCCAAGTCAAAACCCAACAGCCCTGAAGCCAACTCTCCTGATATTCAATCTAGAAGAATATCTCCAAGGCAAGAAGAAGAGGAGTGCAAGACTCCTGAAGATGCACCAATCATTGCCAATAAAGTATACTCCCCTGAAGGTGCACCTGATAGATCAGGTACTGATGTACTGGCAGATTTGGTCAATCTTGAAGATAGACCCTTTTCCCCACTTGATCCCAGACATCTCTCATATACCAAACTTCTTGAAACTGCTCTTCAAGAAGGTGATCAAGTTGTTTTCCCACCCATTCCAGCCATTCCAATTACCTCTTCAGGCACAATGCTCTCAAAAGCACCTGAATCCCAACTTGCTTTGACCTCTCCTGACCCCAACCCTTCTGAACCCAACCTACCTGAATCCCAGCCAAGCTTACTTGAATCCCATTCCAACCCTCCTGAATCCAACTCTTCTGGAGATGATAGTGGTGAAGAATATACCTATGAGGGGATGTTGAGACAGATTGCAAGAGCCAATGTGGATGAATTATATCCAGGATTGAAGGATTATCCCAGGCTGCAACAAAAATTCTATGATCTCAGAGCTCTTGTTGAGATCAAAGATAGAACTATTGTGGAAATAGCTCAGGCTATTCAGGATAAGGGTGCCAACTGGTGGCAGGTTGAGGAAAATAGGCTGTTGCATTTTGCAAATGTGAAGAAGACCAGTGTTTACCACTGAGGCCCTATTTTGCACCATTGTTCATGAAAAGGTGCTTGCAGAAAGAGAGAGAATAGCACAAGGAATCAAGCATCCTGACAGCCCTTCTGATAATGATGATGATGATGATGATCACACCAATCCCAATCCCCCTGGTATCAACTCAGCTCAGGTACATTACTTGACCTTTCATTCTGTGAAGGACTCTGATCACTCAGAGGAGTTGACCAAAGATGGTGACTCAGTCCAAGATGCATTGGCCAAGGATGGTTCTTTTGAACCTGAGGCACAGCTTGACAATGCTGAGACTTCCATAGGAGAAGCTGGTTTGGCTAAAGCCTCATCAATGTCAGGCAAGTTGGACATTGACCAGCCTTTAGTCATTCAGGTTTAGAAATTGAAGGAGTTGAAAAGGCTGCGAGTGCTGAAAAATCAGAGGGAGATGATGGTGAGGAGTGTGTGATCACTGGTTCCTTGAGTGCACCACAAATAGAGGGAGAGGAAGTAGAAATATTGGGTGCAGCCCAATATGAGAGTCAGGCTATTCTTCAAGTCAAATCTGAACTTGATGAATCCCTTGGAGAAAGGAGGCCTGATTCTCCAGTGAATGTGAGTTTATCTCTTGAAAAAGAAGAAGAAAAGAATAAAGTTGAAAATGAGAGAAAGGTGCTGATGTATCAGACCTTATGGGAGAAAAAGAAATAGAGGGTGATGAGGGAGTTTTTACTAACACTATCAGTTTTGCAGATTCAGTTGCTGTCACTCTTGAGCAAATTTTTGCAGATGCCTCCCTGACAGATATACCAGTTGATGCTGACACTGATCTTGAAGCAGTATCAGCAAATGTGTCCACACTCAACCAGATCTACTTTGAACAAGCCAACACTTCTGAGGCTCACTTTCAGATGGCTACTCAGACTGCATCCATCATTGAAGAGCAGTCAGAGAAGTTGGACACACTGGTCAGGGAAGTTGAGAAGGCCCATGCAACCACTGCTGATACCTTAGATGGCCAAGGCAAGACTCTAGCCTCTGTGGAGATGAGGCTCACAGGGTCAGAAGAAGTGATCCTGCCTACTCTTGATGCAAGAATATGTGGAGTTGAAACTGGACTTCAAACAGTTTCAACTGAAGTAACAAAGGCCAAGGATGCTATGGTAAAATTCACAAGATCTGTGAAGAAAGAGCAACATGGTCTCAAAAATTTGTACAAGCACAATGTAAAAGCCTTGAGAAAGACCATCAAGGATGCTTTAAGGCAGAGGACAGCAGCACAGAGAAAGAAGGCAGAAGAGTTGAAAGCTGCTATAGTGAAGGAAGGTGCTGAAAAGTTCACTGTTGAACTCATGGCCAAAGTGTCTGACCAAGTTGTGGCCAATCTCACTGAACAGCTTCAGGCCAAACTTGATCAATCACTGAAAGCCACATTGGATGCCATAGTTTCCCAAAAGATGAAGCCTGTTCACACCTTTTTGAGCATGGCAGATGATAAAATGCAAAACATTCATGATGAGAATGTTTACCTGCTGCAGGAATTGAAATCCCTCACTCATTCCCACTCACATCTCTCTGTCACTATGAGTGAATTGAAGCCCCAATGTTTTGATAATGCCAAAAAGGGGGAAAGACAGAGAGCAAGGGCAAAGGGGACCTTGGTAATTGGTGAATCCAAGGGAAAGGAGAAAGTCCCTGAAGTTGAGGAGGAAGCAGTAGAAGACATTGGGAAAGGCAAAGGCCCAATGAATGTTGAAGATTTAACTGAGGAAGAGCAGATTCAAATAGCTGTCAAGGAGTCCATGGTGTCAGCTATGGAAAGTCAGGCAAGAAAGCTTCAAAGGCCAGGTGGTGAGTCTACAGGACTTGAACCTCAAGAGAAGGTTGCTGAAGTGAGGGGGAAGGTGACAAGGTCATCTGAAAGAAAGAGGAAGGAACTGCAAGCCTTCAATGAATTCCCAACCAGCCTGACTTTGCCATCAGAATTTCAATCTGAAGAATCTACTCCAGCAAGGAAATCAAAGAGAATGAAGAAAGCAGTCCTGATGCCTGCTATTGAAGAAATTGAAGAGGAAGTACAGGACAGAGAGCCTGAAGAAGTAGTGCCCAAGCTTGCTGATGATCCTTCCAAATTGTTTGAAGAAGGATTTAGGAAAGATCCAGAAACTCAGGAAAAGCTAGCTCTCCTAAGAGCTAAAGAAAGAATGGATCAGTTGGTTGAGGCCAACAAAGCAAGAGATGGGAGAAGGGCAAACTTCAAAGCTCCAAGAAGGAGGGCTTCATACAAAAGGCTCAAACCTCAAATGCTGCAAAGATGGGACACTCAGTACCCTCACCATGATAAGTGGGTTCCAATCTCACTGAATGATGCATGGGAGGAGGCCAAGAGAAGTTTTGTTTATGACTTCTATGTCATTGGAAAGTGGCTTGGTGAGAGTGTGGATGAAGTCTTTGTTCAGTTCATGTTTGAGAACCACAGGGATCTCTACCAAAAGCTGTTTGCAGCAGCTGAGATGGCAAAAGTGGAGTTCAAGGCCCCTGGTCCAATTCTGTACATGCCTCCTAAGTTCAATGGGAACTTGATTGATGAAGGGAAGATTCTGGAGGAGTTCATCAACATCATGAAGATGGAGAAGATGAAGATAGGCCCTAGAGGCTCCAACAAGGATGTTTGGGAGCTGAAGAAGAGGGTCTGGGCTCAGTATGGCATTGCTCCTCAAGATGATGGAACTCTGTGAAGGATAAGCTCATTCTTTTCCCTATTTTGCTGTTATGATTTCTGTTGTTATTTTTGCTATTCTAGATTAGTGAGTCCTTTTGATTTTCAGCCCTGTAATGGTTTATCACATCTATAAAAGGATCACAATGTTTCTATCAAAGAGATAACAACTCATTATCTCAACTAACCTATCCTGACATATATTACTTGATTTATTGTGCTAACAGTTTCTTTCAGACAAGTTGACCAGTTCACTCTCCCTGAAGGTAATATTTAGTTTAAGTCAAGGTCCCTTTGTAATAGGTTTTGGCATCATCAAAAAGGGGGAAATTGTTGGGAATAAAATGATTTTGATCTAGATACCAAAACCCCTGATTGATGATGTACAAGTTAGTTGAGATATGCTCAAGTTATTGTTCAGGCAAGTTGTCCCTGAACACTTAATGTGTAGTATGCTTAAGATAAAATCTCAGAAATGTTATGAGATATTAGTAATCAGGATAGTTGTCCAAAGCTGAAATGTTAGGCAGCTTGATAGGTCTATAGGACAAAGTTGCTGATCTATTCAAGACAAACTGATCAAATGGACAACCTGGCTGAAGAGTTCAAGTATACTGAAGCTGTGCTCATAAATGCAAAAGATCTAGGCAGTTGAAGTACAAATGATCAAGAGAATTAAATGTCAAAAGCTTACAGAAGATACATTCAATAAAGCATTTATTGCCAATCATGCCGGAACCAAGCATTAAAGACTTAGAGCATTAAAGAGTGAAGCATTGAATGAATGTTGGAACATTCTAAAACTGCAGCAGGAATGTTCAGGGAGCTTGTCCCATCTGACCGTTGGTTGTGTGTAAAGTTTGCCACAAATCAACCTAGGACAATGTGCAAAATTGGAAACTGACACAAGTCTTCTCAGCCGCATTTGTCAGAAGTCAACACACTCATTCAAGCAACCATTGAAGACCTCTTTTACACAGTGGATAAAAGGATGTCAAGCTTCATAGCCGTTTCAATGGTGCTGCAAATAGACATATTTGAATTGCTAATCCCTCCAACGGTTAGTTGTTCAAATTGCCTATAAATACAGAAGTGATCAAAGGAATTAATCATCCAACTACAAGCTATCAAACTATCATCAAGCTTTCAAAAGGAAACCAAGCTGTTCTCTAGAATTCCAAGTTTCCTGAATCACTTCAAGTCAGCTAAGCCAATCTTTGTAAACATCCTAGCTTAGCATTGAGATATCCTAAGCCTTTACACTATTCTTATTGTAAAGGATATCTCTATTAGTTGGAACCAAACCTCAAACCTTATCTCATTTAGTGAAGAGAGTGTTTGTTGTAGAAGTGAGGAGTTAAGGACTGTTAGTGTAAAACACAGTCTTAACTCAGAGAGATTGAGCACTAGGACTCAAGTTATCCTAGGGATCAAAACACTAAGAGAGTGTTGTTGATCAGTGCACCTTGGCACTATAAAACAAGCTAATTCCATTGAGAAGGAATTATCCTGTTCAATCAGGGAAAGTGGATGTAGGAGCTTGAGTCTCTGAACCACTATAAATTTGTGTCTCATTTACTTACTGCATTCTTAACTTCACTCCATTCAATCATATTTCAAAGATTCATAACTCAGTAAGTAAGAAAATCTGTTTTGGACAAAGTCCCTGATAACCTGTATTTTTCAGAAATCAACTTGGAGTATTTCTTTGAGTAAAGGCCAACCACATTCCGCACTTAGCAACTCTTTTAGATATTTAGCCAACTGATCACTTAATAGTAATCAGTAGGACAAGTATCTATCAAAGTTCACACTCAGCCCAGTTGTGAGACAACTTGCCTGATAAGACCAGTTCATCAAAAAGAAAAGAATTTGCATACACAAGTGCATTCCCCCCCCCCCCCATACACTTGTGTTATACTCCACCAAGGACCAACAAAGGAGATTAAATAAGAAGAAGAGCCACTGAATTGAAGAGAAGACTCAAAGGCTATTCAAAGAGAAGTTTTACTTTTCAAGTTTAAGTTTGTATTTTGTAAAACAAGTGTGCTAGTTACTTGTAGAATTACTAGTAGATCGAAGATATACCCGGAGGTATAATCGATAAGATCACAGTCTTAATCTTGGGACTTTAAGCCACAAGAAACTCAAGAAGAAAGAGTTAATAAAACTTCACAACTGGAGTTGTGAGAGTGGATGTAGACATTTGTCGAACCACTATAAAATTCTGTGTTCTTTACATTTTATGTTTGATATTTGTTTGAATTGTTGAACTAAGAACATTAAGAATTAACAAAGATAAAGATCTAGATAAAAGTTGAGTATAAACTAGTAAGGCCCATATTATTCTGAAAGTACTGATCTGAGCTGAGTAAGCACAGTACAGTACATAAGAAGACTAAATTCCGCATTGCATATTCTGATATTTTGAATGATTTTTGAAAGTCTATTCACCCCTCCCCTCTAGACTTTCTTAGCTTACTCAATCTTAACTCAACTTTGGGACCAACAAGTGGTATCAGAGCAGTAGTTCTTTGGACTGCTGTTTCCTGATAACCTTACAGATCTTGAGGGATATCTTACTGATCTTGCTGTTATTTCTTGATATTTGTCACTATCTGAATACTTGAAAACTATATGCTATATTACTGATCCTATTTGTCTAATCAAACATGGATGACACTAATGTGAACAAGCTGCCTAAGTTCAAGATTGCAGATTATGACTACTGGAAGCTTAGGATGGAGGCCTTCTTTAGCTCGACCCATGATCTAATGGTGTCTGTGGTGACTGAAGGACCAATCATCATCATGGTGGAAAACACTGCTGTTCAGGATCCATCTAAACCAGTTGGAGCACTGGTCCCTAAACCAAGGTCAGAACTGACTTCGGAAGAAATGAAACAAAACAATTTGGACAGTCTTGCCAAGAACTACATTTTACATACCTTACCAAATGAGTATCTTGGTAAAGTACTAAAATGTAAGACTGCAAAACAAATGTGGGACAAATTGGCTATTCTTTGTGAAGGTACTACACTGATCAAAGAAAGCAAGTTATCCACTGCTGTCCAAAGGTTTGAATCATTTAAGATGAAGCCAGGAGAATCAATTGATGAGTTGGATACTCGATTTACCAAAATTATGAATGATCTTGATGTATTAGGAAAGACTTATACTGACAGAGAAGTTAACCTGAGAATCTTGAAAGCCTTGGATGAAAGGTGGAAAATGGTCAAGATGATCATTAAAACCACACAAGACATTGATTCTTGGCCAGCAGAAACTATGTTCCAAACACTTAAGGCACATGAGTTTGAGTTAGATGAAGAAGATCCTATTACTGTGATTCATAAGGATAAGGATGCCTCTAAGGACATAGCTTTTAAAGCCTCTACCTCTAAGGGGTCTAGATCATCTAAGTCTAAGGCCTCAAGCATAAAAGATGAACTAGATAGTTCTGATCTTAGTCTGAAAGATCAGATGAGCCTTATGATCAAAAGATTTGATAAACTGAATAAGAGGTATGGTAGGTACAAGAGATTCTATAAGGAAACTAAGGGTTCTAATAACAGGGACTCTTCTGTGAACAGAAGGGATCAAAACTCTTCTGAAAGAAGGGATGAGATCTCTAAAGAGAACAGGAGAGATAGGAACTCATCTGAAAAGAGAGATAGAAAGTATTCTGATAAGAAAGACAGGAACTCAATTGACAAGCATGACAGGAACAGAAAACATTCTCCTCCTAAAAGAACTTCTAACAACCCTGTTTGCTATAATTGTGATAAGCCAGGTCATTATGCTTATGAATGTCCTGATCTGAGTTCTGAAGATCGAGAAGAAAGGAAAGCTAGAAGAGATCGAAAATATGCCAAGGGTAAGAAGGCAATGATGGCCTACAATGACTCTGATCGGAATCAGAAGAGTTACCATCGTCTTCATCTGACTACCCCTCTAGCAATGAAGATGAAGCTTTCATAGCAGATGATGGACTGGTAATGATGGCCAAAATAAATGATGAGGTATCATCTGCTAACTCCTTTCAATCTTGTGACAATTCTGACACTGATGAAAGTGATGCTGCTGTTAGCAGTGTAGGAAGTAGTCTTCATCATTCCCAAGGAGTGACTGAAGAAGACCTTCTACAAGCTAACAAAGCATTCATTGAAATTAGTGATGAGAATATATCTTTAAAACAAGAAATCATTAATCTGAAAGAAGCTCAGTCAAAAGTAGATCCTAATATAGCTGTCATAAATGCAAGGCTATCAGAAGAGTTGTCTCAACTCCAAGAAAAGTATGCATCCATTGACAAACTATATCAGGGTATGCTTAAAACTCAAGCTAAAGAGACTAATGAATTCAATGATTTGAAGATTAAATGTGAAAAACTTGAAGAGCGCAATAGATTCTTAGAATCTGAAGTAGTGAGCCTAGATCGAAAGCTATGTGGGATGATTAATTATACTAGAATTAATCAAACTATCTCAGACAGATATAGAGCTCCAAATGATAAAAGAGGAATAGGTACTGATCTGCCTAGTTCATCTACTTCAGAATTTAAGAACACTAATGGAGATAGTACAAGTTCTTTGCAACTAGATAAAGGAAAAGAACATATGACTTATGATGATGATCCAAAACTCAAAGTACAGTCTAAATACATCCCTCCCACTACCAAGAATGGTAAAATGAAGAATGTATTAAGACCAGTACAGTCAAGACCATACCAGAAGAGTTATACTCCTCTGACCAGATCAGATCAGTCTTGGAATCAGAAGAGACAAACTCAGAACAGTAGGTCAATACAAGCACAGGCAAGTTGGGAACAGCCTAGACCTCCTTTCATAAGGCAGTCTCAGCTGTATTCAACTAAACCTAGGAGATTTGTGCCTCATTATCATAACAAACCTGTTCTTTATCCTCCTCCTTTATCTTACAATATCATTGGTGAGGAAAGACCAAAACGCATCTATAAGCCGTATGGTCCACATGCTTTTAGACCTTATTCAAACTATTACAGGCATACTGATCTTACTGAAAAAGGGATAGAACCAAGGAAAGGCTATCTCAGAAAAATAGATCCTAAGTCTGCTGATAATTCTGAATTAGTTAATAAAGTACTGTTCTGTGATAAATTTGGAAGAAAATTGAAGAGGTCCCACTTATTCAAATCCTCAATGTTCATTTGGGTACCTCTCACTACTAACCCCCAAGGACCCCAATAAACAAGGGTACCTAAGTTATTAAGATCACTACCTTGCAGGATCGACTAGCCTTATACAAGAAAGGTGGTTCAGTTGGTGAGACCTGGTACATAGACAGTGGGTGTTCACACCATATGACTGGTACCAAGGCCTTACTTACTGACTATCATGAGAAGGAAGGACCAAAAGTCATCTTTGGTGATAGCTCAATTGCAATCACAAAAGGATTTGGATTCATCAAAAATGGAGATGTTGAAATCCAAGATGTCTCATATGTTGAAGGTTTGAAATATAATTTGTTATCTGTATCTCAATTCTGTGACAGTGGATACAAAGTTCAGTTCAAGACCAGAAGATGTGAAATAATAGATAAAAGGACTCACAATGTTCTACTTGTTGTCACAAGACAAGGAAGTGTATACATTGTGAATTGGAATAGTTGTCCTAAGAATGCTTGTCTTATTACTAAGAGTCCTAAAGAACACAGTTGGCTCTGGCATAAACGCCTCTGCCACCTGAACTTTAAGATAATCAACAAGATTGCTAGAGAACATCTTGTTGAGGGCATTCCTAATGAAATCTATTCCAAATCACAAGTATGTGATTCCTGTCAAAAAGGTAAACAGGTAAAGGTTTCATTTAAGTCCATTCCAACTCTTTCAACAAGCAGAGTCTTAGAACTCTTGCATATGGATCTTCATGGTCCTATCAATCCTCCTACATTGAATGGAAGAAGGTATACTCTAGTTGTTGTAGATGATTACTCTAAGTTCACTTGGGTAGTCTTTCTACACAAAAAGAGTGATACACAAACCCTACTTCCAGATCTATTGAAGAGGTTGCAGGTTGAAAAAGGTCATCCCATTGTCAAGATTAGGAGTGACAAGGGGACTGAATTTATTAATTGTTACATCTCTGACTACTGTTCTAAGTCTGGCATACAACATTTGACAAGTGCAGCCAGAACCCCTCAACAAAATGGTGTTGCAGAAAGGAGAAACAGAACACTAAAAGAAGCTTGCAGAGCCATGATTGCAGAATTCAACACACCTCAGAAATTTTGGGCAGAAGCTATTAACACATCTTGCCACTCCCAAAATCGAAGTGCTCTTAATAAGGTGCATGGTAAAACACCTTATGAGGTATGGAAAGGCAGAAAACCAAGAGTTTCTTATTTTCATATTTTTGGATGTAAGTGTTTCATACATAACAATGGCAAAAGTAAATTAAATGCTTTTGATGCAAAAGCTGATGAAGGGATATTCTTAGGATAATCTTCTGTGAGCAAAGCATTTAGAGTGTTTAATTACTCTACCCTATGTGTGGAAGAAACACCCCATGTAGTCTTTGATGAGAATGTGCAGGACTCTGCTGATCATCAGCTCAGTAAGAAAATAGACAAATTACAGCTTCAAATCAACAATGAAGATGATGATACAGGAATATATGAATCTGTACAAGCATATAATCCTTTCCTGAAAGTCCTAGATCAAGATTCTGATAAAGAAAAGGTAAAAGACAAAGGTGAGTCATCTAAAACTTCTGAAATACAAGAATTGAATGACTGCTCTCCTGTGAACAAATCTGCTGATATAAATGATACTGATCTGCATGATAATTTGCATGATAAAAATGATGATAGTACTTCTGTTAAGAATAGAAGGACATGGAAGTCTGCTCATTCTACTGATCTGATTCTAGGTGATTCTAGTATAGGTGTTAAAACTAGAAAACAATTGTTTGATTCCAAGGAAGAACCTAGTAAGTCTCTATTTTGCTGGTGTTGTTTTCTATCATCTATTGAGCCTAAAACAGTGATTGAAGCTTTAAGTGACAGTAACTGGATAGTAGCCATGCAGGAAGAACTTAATCAGTTCACTAGAAATGAAGTTTGGGAACTTGTTGATAGACCTAGTAATCATAATGTTGTAGGCACTAAGTGGATTTTCAAGAACAAAAGAGATGAAAATGATCTTGTAGTTAGAAACAAAGCTAGATTAGTTGCTCAGGGCTACTCTCAAGCTGAGGGTATTGATTATGATGAAACTTTTGCTCTTGTAGCTAGACTAGAAGCTATAAGATTGTTCCTTGCTTATGCTGCACATATGAAATTTACTGTGTATCAAATGGATGTGAAAAGTGCATTTTTGAATGGTATACTTGCTGAAGAAGTTTATGTGGAACAACCACCTGGTTTTGAAGTGAATAGTCACCAAGTATATAGGTTGAAGAAAGCACTCTATGGATTGAAACAAGCCCCAAGAGCATGGTATGATACTCTTTCTCTATTCTTACTTGAAAATGGTTTTACAAAAGGCAAGGTTGATAGAACTTTGTTTAGAAGACAAGAAGGTAATGATATATTACTTGTTCAAATTTATGTGGATGATATTATTTTTGGATCACCCAACAAAACCTTGAGTGAAAGTTTTTCCACACTCATGCAAAGCAAATTTGAAATGTCTATGATGGGAGAAATGACATATTTTCTTGGTCTTCAAGTAAAACAAACTTCAGAAGGTATCTTTATAAATCAAGCAAAGTACACTAAGAATTTGCTAGATAAATTTGGTATTAAAACCTGTAAGACAGTTGGTGTGCCCATGCAACCTACATACAGAATGGATCCTGATGAAGGAGGTAAGTCTTCTGACCAACCTCACTATCGTGCTTTAATTGGCTCTCTACTCTACCTAACTGCCAGCAGACCTGACATTGCTTTTTCTGTTGGAGTATGTGCAAGATTTCAAGCAAACCCCAAGGAAAGTCATCTGGAAGCTGCCAAAAGGATATTGAAATATCTAAAGGGGACCATTAATCGAGGATTATGGTATCCTGCAGATGATGATATATCTTTAAGTGGTTATTCAGACTCGGACTTTGGAGGTTGCAAAATAGATAGAAAATCTACTTCAGGTTCATGTCAGTTCTTAGGAAATAAGCTCATTTCATGGTTTTCAAAGAAACAAACAAGTGTGGCAACTTCTACTACTGAAGCAGAATATATGGCTGCAGGTAGTTGTTGTAGTCAGCTCCTTTGGCTAATACAACAACTCAGAGACTACAATGTTGTAGAATCTAATGTACCTATATATTGTGACAGTAATAGTGCCATTGCCATCACACAAAATCCTGTTCTACATACTAGATGCAAACATGTTGACATTAGACATCATTTTATTAGGGATCATGTTGAAAAGAAAAATATTAGAATGGAAAAGATTCATACTGATATTCAAAGAGCTGACATTTTTACAAAACCATTGGCTGAAGTGAGATTCTTAGAATTGTGCATTAGGATTGATAGATATGGATTCTGTTTGTATATAGAACTGTGCTAACATTTCAGGTACTGATCTTATACCAAGAAGGACATGAAGCAGAAACTAAGAGCAGTACACCAAAACTCAAAAGTCAGAAGAGACAATCCAATGTCAGATCACTAAAACAGGTAACAAGGTTACTAAAGTGACCTTCATCCCGATGAGGAAGCTGGTAAAGCTGAGGGACACTAAGAACATACATTAAGGGGGAATCAGTGATTTCTTAAAGATCCTTTTGTTGACTCAGATCACTAAGTCACTTTAGCATAAACCTTGATGTGATCATTAAATTAAACACATTTTTACTGATCTGTACTGTAATTCACCAATTATTGATGAACTAACACTTTTACCAAGGTGAAACAGGCACAGAAGAGGAATTCTCCACTGAAGGGGGAACTGATCTGATTACAGATTTGAAAAGTCTACTAATCTGATCTGATTACAGACTATAGCAGTCTACAGATATATTCTGATTAATAAATTGACTTGTCTACAGAATTGTACTGATTACAAAGCTTCTTTGTCTACAATACTGATCTGATTACAATTCAGTTATTCTACAGAACTAATCTGATTACTGACTAATCTGTCTACAGAAAGATTTGTTTACTACTAATCTGTTTACAAGAAATCTACTGATCTGACACAGTACTGATCTGAGGATTACTGTGCTAATATCAAAAAGGTGAAATCAAGAAAATTGGGTACTGATCTGAAATCTACTGTGCTGACCCATCTACTGATCTGAAATGTACTGTGCTGATTCATCTACTGATCTGATTTCTAAAAAGTTTACTCAGCTGATCACAGTACTCAGCTGATCCAGATAAGTGAAATTTTCTTTAAATATAAGTAAGAAAATGAAGGGAAATAGTTTTGGAAACTACTGTGCTGATTTGCATCAGAACAGTCTTTTGGTTTAGATTACTCTAAGTCAAAAATTGTTCAAATTTTAGATTACTAATAGAGAAGATTAATACACTCCTCTACTTCTAACCTAAAAACTGTGGTGTATTTATTAAACACAAATTGGCTCCAAAATTAAGGATGGTACTAGAATATGAACAGTTTATTTTTAAAACTCGAATTTCGAGATTTCATCTCAACCATTCCTTGTGATAATCAAATTTAATCCTAGCCCTAGATTGGTTTTGAATTTGACAAAAACGATCACTCTTCATCGTCTTCGTTCTTACGAGTTCATTTCTGGAAATCTCATAACTTCATAACTACTGAAAAATCTGGTTTCTACAAAATTCTCAAATGGCAACTATCAATATTATCAATGAAACTAACGAAGTTGCAGGAACATTTGATTCAAATTTCTGGGTTCGCGAAAAGGGCATTTTTGTAGAAAATGCTGTCTATTTCAATGGCCGACACAACACTGAAAATCAAGCCATCTTGACAATGTGCGAGGAGTGTGGGCTGAGGAAATTTCTGGAATCGTCTCCACTCAATGTCTATGAACCAGAGGCAATGGAATTTTATTTACAGCTCAAAGGAGATAGCAATGGTGTTCACTCTATGCTTTCTGGGCATAAGGTCACTATTACTAGGGAAATCCTAGAAGTGATGTTGGATTTGCCTCAAGGCCCGGTAGACATCATGAATTACAAAACTGGAGAGGAGAAGGAATGTGTAGGAAGGTGGTCAGGAGTTGAAACAGAGTCCTTGACTAATCTGAAGAAGGATGTTCTTCCTACTGGTCTGCAGTTTTTGATGGACATAGCCGGAAAATGCTTGTTAGGGCAACATCATAGCCAGGATGCTTTATCAAGTTCCAAGATTCGAATTATGGCTGCAATCATTGACAGAGTTCAAGGTGATTGGCAAGGATTTTTCTTGGAAAGGCTGCTGATTGAGAAAGAAAAAGTTTTGTTCGATGAGGATACTATGGAATTTTCGATTAAATCGAAATTAGGGTTTGGATGCAAGCTGAGTTTCTTGTTGCCTCAGCTGGTTAAAAAGCCGTATTGGAGTAATCCCAAGAAATTCCATCATGGAAAATTCTTGATGAAGAAGGAGTCTGTTCGTTTTGAACAAGAGAACCCTCTGGAACAACCTCAAGAACTTGAAGCACAAGAGTCTGGAGCTTCAATGTACCAATCTGAGGACAATCAACCTGAAGTTAGGTCGAAGGCAAGGCATGATCCGAGCAGTATTAGACCAAGGAGAGGAAGGTCTGCTACAGCTGCCTCAGAGCCAACAGTTAGATTTGTTGAAACTGTGGTGCAATCAAGCTCAGAAGAGCAAGAGGTTAGTGTTCCTAGTCCTATTGCTGTGCATAAAAGAACTAAGACAAGAAGTGCTAGGAGGAAATTAATTGTTGTCTCCCCTACCCCTTCAAGCTCTGAACCAAGCCAAGCTGAAACCCAAAACCCCCAACCTTCATGTTCTGGGCAATCAGAACACTATTTTTCTGAGACTCAGAACACTCCCCATTCATCCCCTCAGAACACTAATTTTTATCCTACCCCAATTTCTAGTCCTCAACATCAAACTTCACATCAACCTTCACCACATCAATCCCAAACACAGATTCATGATCACTCTATTGAACATGAATTTGAACCTTCTACTGAACCAATTGACATTTCATCATCCCCTGAACCTGAATTTATTGCTCCTAAACCTGCTGATTTGATGGAGTACACTATCTGTGATAAAGAGGATAGAATCAGGATAGCTTTGTTGAAACAATTTCCTGGATTGGATGAGAGCTCAGTTGAGTTTGAGAAACTCCTTAGGATAGGAACATGGGTGTATCTTAAGAGGAGTACTTTGAAGGAGAATTTGGTTATAATGGAAGGAATGGGAGGTGCTTCAATCTTTGATGATTGGGAAGCAGAACAGATGCAAGCAGCTGGTGTTAACTCTTTTCTTGAGTTAGTTACTCCAGAATCTATAGCTCATCTTGTTGAAAGGCTAACAGGTATCAAGTATTCTGTTGAGAAGATTGCAACTCCTAATTCAGATGAAGACTTGTTTGTGGAAAGTGAAGAGAAAGGTGTTGATGAAGCTGAGAATGCTGCTGAAAAAGAGTGTATGGAAATTGATGAGGATGTTGACAATGCAACAGAGGTGTTTGAGAACACTGTTGTTATTGAAGAAACAGAAGCCTTGGAGAATCAAGACTTAAATGCTGAAGAGATGGAAAGCATTCCAATTCACTCTACTGATCCTATTATTCTTGAAGATGTGCAAGAACAGATCAGAACAGGTCCTATTGAAAAAGAATCTGAGAATTCAGACTTTGAGATATTGAAAAAGCAGAATGCAGAGCTTCAAGCTAAATTGGAAGATGCTGTAAAGATGTTTCAAGAAGCTACTGAAAGAATGAATAAGATGCATTCTAAACACTCTTATGAAAAGGTTATGGAATATACAATGTCCAAAATTTATGATCTTCATAGATTACAAGAGAAGAACCTGTCTCAAGTGTTGCACAAGAAGCTGGAGCAACACATATCTTCCTTGAAAGAGTGGCATGATGAAGCCAAAAAGGGGGAAGATAAGACAAGGAAAGTGATGGAACAAACTCAGTCACAACAAGCTCAGTTGGTTGTGAGTCAGGATGAGTTAAAAGAAGAAATTGCAATTCTGAATGAGAAGCTGAAACTGAGGAAGCAACAGAAGCAACAAGGTCAAGAGATTGTTGAGAAGAGACTTGATATTGCTGAAAGTTCGATTCAGAAGAAGAGGAAGTTAGTCTTGTCTGATGAAGAACAAGAAGAAGAAGAAACTGGTAGACTTACCAGATCAAAGAGCAAATTGAAAGTTGGAATTTCAAGCTCAGAGCAAGAAAAACTTGATGTTTTGAAGAAAAAGAAAGCTGAAGAAGCAGAACTGAAAAAGAAGAAAGAAAAGGATATCAAGTTCTTAAAAACAAGATTTGATAACAAAGTTGCTGCTTTGAAGAAGAAATTGAAAGCTCAAAGGAAAGCTGAAGGAAAAGAGTTTGACAAAGATTTTCAAGATGAAAACTCTGTGGATTTTATTGTTCTAACAGAGAATATGGAACATTGGAAGAATCTAAAGAAGAAGTGGCAGATTGCAAACTTCATTGTGAGGAAGTTTGGTGATCATTCGAGCAAAGAAGCAGAATTTATTGATTTTGAAGAGTTCATGCTGAACATTGACCAAGAGTTCTGGGAAGACATAGCACAAGTTGCTGCTCGTGCTGGAACGAAGATATTATGTCCTGAAGAACCTAATTGGGAACCTCCATGACTGGAAAATGGAGAACCTGATTACAAGGAGATCAACAACATAATTGCTGAGATTATCAAAGAAGAAGGAATCACTGATCATCAACATATGATGGATATTAAAGCAAGGATGTATGTTGCATTCAGAATCTGAAGATACAGAATGAAGATGAAGGACAAGCTCAGAAGATAACATTTATATCCTTAGTCTTTATTTCTATATTTTTTTTGTTACATATTTTGCTAGTATGTGTAATATGTGAAATATTTGATCTGATTGTGAATATGATATGAATTCTGAAATGATGAACTGTTATGATAGACTACATACTTAACTACTGATTTATTAACATTTAAGTAGTTTTGGCTTCATCAAAAAGGGGGAAATTGTTGGGATATGAATCCTTGAAACAATGTTCTAATTGATGAAAGTGTGTTTTGATGGCCAAAAGCAACTTAAAGTTAGTGATATATGTGGTTCTAAGTCATCTTAACTAAGTCATCTGAATATAAGCTTACTAATCTGATGAGAAACTTAAATTGAGATTACTGATCTTAATGATATCTGAAATAAGTTTACTGATCTTATTGAGTAATATTAAGAGTAAAAATTACTAATCTTAACTAAGAAATACTGGAATAAGATTACTGATCTGAGTATGGAAACTGAGAATAATTTTAGTGATCTTATATGAGATATTTGAATCTGAGTTACTGATCTTATATGCTTACTGATTTTATATGTAAGTTACTGGTCTTAAATGATTATTGATCTTAGTGTTTACTGATCTTATATGAAAGTTATTTGAACTTACATGAGTTACTGATCTTATTGTTTACTGAACTGATATATGAACTGTTAAGTACTAAGCTGATGTTTTGTATTGTATAGACAACTTATAGTATAGGACTTAATTATACTCTTCTGTATATAGTTCAGTTGATGTATAGATAGGTTTTATATATGTAAAGTTGTATTCTATTGTATTCAGCATTGTAAAGTTCAGAACAGTAGATTAGAACTAGATTAGGAGAAGATCAGAAGACTAAAGAAGACTAAAGAAGACTCAGAGGACTACTTCAGAATAAGAAGACTTCAAAGAAGAGTTGAAGATAAGCTTAGAAGAAATCTGGAGAAGTTTTGAACAGTTTTAAGTTACTGTGCTGACTGACTCAGCAGAGTAAAAATCAGAACAGTAAGTTACTGTGCTGATTTGGTGAAATTGAAGAATAAGTTTGGAAAGCTTATTTAAAAAGTAACTGAAGATATATTTGAAGATATGCTGACTTGGAAGTTGAAGGAAGTTACAGAGTCGGTTACAAGAAGAAGTTACAAAAACAGTTTTAGAGTTAGTTGAGAGTTAGTTCACAAACTGCTAACTATCATACTAAATTCTATAAATACTGTGTAATCTCCTACTGCTAAGACTACTGATCTTAAAGCGTTTACAAGCAATCTAAGTCTACAGAGCACAAGGAAAAACTCACAGAGTTGAAGGAGATTAAAGAAGAAGAAGAGCCACTGAATTGAAGAGAAGACTCAAAGGCTATTCAAAGAGAAGTTTTACTTTTCAAGTTTAAGTTTGTATTTTGTAAAACAAGTGTGCTAGTTACTTGTAGAATTACTAGTAGATCGAAGATATACCTGGAGGTATAATCGATAAGATCACAGTCTTAATCTTGGGACTTTAAGCCACAAGAAACTCAAGAAGGAAGAGTTAATAAAACTTCACAACTGGAGTTGTGAGAGTGGATGTAGACATTTGTCGAACCACTATAAAATTCTGTGTTCTTTACATTTTATGTTTGATATTTGTTTGAATTGTTGAACTAAGAACATTAAGAATTAACAAAGATAAAGATCTAGATAAAAGTTGAGTATAAACTAGTAAGGCCCATATTATTCTGAAAGTACTGATCTGAGCTGAGTAAGCACAGTACAGTACATAAGAAGACTAAATTCCGCATTGCATATTCTGATATTTTGAAAGATTTTTGAAAGTCTATTCACCCCTCCCCTCTAGACTTTCTTAGCTTACTCAATCTTAACTCAACTTTGGGACCAACAAACTTCACAATGTTATTCTCTACTAAATCTCTCATAAAGTGATGTCTTATGCTAATGTGCTTTGTGAGTGAGTGTTGTACAGGATTCTTAGAAATGTTAATAGCACTAGTATTATCACAAAAAATTGTAAGTATACCATTCTCAATACCATAGTCATGGAACATCTTGCTCAGCCACAAAAGTTGTGTACAGCAGCTTCCAGCAGCTATATACTCAGATTCTGCAGTAGATTGTGAAACACAATTCTGCTTCTTGCTGTGCCATGAAACAAGATTGTTTCCCATGTAGAAACATCCTCCACTCGTACTCTTTCTATCATCTATATCTCCAGCCCAATCAGCATCACTGTAACCTATCAGAATGTTGTTGGTGTCCATAGTATACCAGATTCCAAGGTCACTTGTACCTGCACCATACTTGATAATCCTTTTCACAGCATTCAGGTGAGATTCCTTTGGATTAGCTTGGTACCTAGCACAAACACACACACTGTACATAATATCTAGTCTACTAGAGGTTAAATACAGTAAACTACCTATCATGGATCTGTAAAGTGTTGGATCAACATCTGTTCCAGCACTGTCTTTGCAAAGTTTCAAAGAAGATCCCATAGGAGTTTTCATTGGTTTTGAATTCTCAAGACCAAATCTTTTAACCAAGTTCTTAGCATACTTACTCTGGGAGAAGAAAATACCATCACTGCATTATTTGATTTGAAGACCTAGAAAATAATTCAAGTCTCCAACCATACTCATTTCAAATATTGCAGTCATTACCTCAACAAATTTACTCAACATTTTATCACAAGTAGAACCAAACACAATGTCATCAACATATATTTGAGCAATTAGTATATCATTTTCAGTGTGCTTAATGAACAAAGTTCTATCTGCCTCTCCTCTAATAAATCCATATTCCAAAAGAAATTCAGTAAGCCTACCATACCATGCTCTAGGAGCTTGTTTAAGACCATACAAAGCTTTCTTAAGTTTATATACATGATCAGGATACTGTGGATCTTCAAATCCTATAGGTTGTTCAACATATGCTTCTTCATTTAATATGTCATTTAGAAATGCAGCCTTTACATCCATTTGATGAAGTTTAATATCAATAAAACATGCAATAGCTAGCAGTAATCTAATAGATTCTATCCTAGCAACAGGTGCAAAAGTTTCATCAAAATCAACTCCTTCAACTTGGGTGTAACCTTGTGCTACTAACCTAGCCTTGTTCCTAACAATATTACCAGATTCATCAGTTTTATTCTTGAATATCCACTTTGTTCCAATGACATTAGTATGACTAGGTTTAGGAACAAGTGTCCACACTTCATTTCTTTCAAACTGACCAAGTTCTTCATGCATAGCATTAATCCAGTTTTCATCAGTTAAGGCTTCTTTAGCACTCTTAGGTTCAATTTCAGATAAATAGCATTCAGCATTTACAACATTACACATAGAAGACATGCATATTGTTCTTACCACATCTACCTTGTTTGATCTTACTCTTCCTCTTGTTTGCACTCCAACTGTAGCATCGCCTATGATCTGGTCAGAAGGATGAATTTTGCCTATTCTTGAAGAAGAATTCATTTTGGGAATGTATTGATCATTCTGTGAATTTACAGCTGACTGTTCTGTAGATGTTGACCCAGATGTGTTAACATTTGGTGCAACATTTTCAGACTTCAGTGTATTCTCAGAAGTGTCAGTAACCTGTGATACATCTTCTTCATCTTTGTCATCTGTAAGACCTTTATCATCATCAAACACAACATTAACAGATTCTTGAACAGTGTTAGTTCTAAGGTTATAAACTCTATAAGCTTTACTATTTCTAGAATAGCCTAAAAAGAGACCTTTATCACTTTTAGAATCAAACTTATGAAGTTGATCCCTATCATTCAAAATATAACACACACAACCAAAAACATGAAAATATTTCACATTAGGTTTTCTGTTGTTCAAAATCTCATAAGGTATTTGATTAGTACCAGAACGAATAAAAACCCTATTAATAATATGACATGCAGTATTCAATGCTTCTCCCCAGAATTTCTTAGCAAGACATTTGGATGTAAGCATAACTCTAGCCATTTCTTGTAAAGTTCTATTCTTTCTTTCAACAATTCCATTTTGTTGTGGAGTTTTAGGAGATGAATATTCTTGCAAGATACCTTTTTATCACAAAAATCATTAAACATGCTGTTTTCAAATTCCCTACCATGATCAGTTCTAATACGGCCAACTTTCAAGTTAAACACATTTTTGAACCTCTTATAAAGAATTTTAAATGCAGCAAATGCTTCATATTTGTCTCTCAAAGACTCTATCCAGGTATATCTAGAAAAATCATCTACCACAACTAAGGAATACCTCTTTCCTCCAATGCTTTCAGTTTCCATAGGACCCATCAAATCCATGTGCAGTAATTCAAAGCATCGATGTGTAGTACAATGTGACAGCATTTTGTGTGACATTCTTACCTGCTTACCTTTTTGGCATGGTCCACATACAGTGGTGTTGTGAAACCTCAGTTCTGGAATTCCTTTTACTGCATCTGCTTTGATTAGTTTTTTCATTGCTCTGTAATTTGCATGACCCAATCTTTGATGCCATAGAACATTTTCATCATGTTTTGACAAGTTACACATATTTGTTCCAATAAGATAGCAATTATCAGCTGACCTAGTACCAGTCATGACACAAACTTCATCTTTATTAAGAACATAACATGAATATTTATCAAATTTCACATGCAAATTATCATCACAAAGTTGACTAATGCTAATCAGATTTGCAAGTAAGCCATCAACATGTAATACATTTTTAAGCTTAGGAAAACCTTCAACATTCAAAGTTCCTTTACCAACAATCTTTCCTTTAGAACCTCCACCATATGTAACACTACCACTATTCAAGGTTACATAATCAGATAAAAAGTCAATACGACCTGTCATATGTCTAGAACAACCACTATCAAAGTACCATAAATCAGGTAGACATGCTTTTAAGGAGGTATGAACAACATTACAGGTAGCTTTTGGTTTCCATGCAGATTTCAAAAACTGTTTACCAGGATGTGACAGTTTCTTATGCAGCATTTTCAAGTTTTTCTGTTCTTCAAACAACTTTATACAGTAAGGACGAATGTGACCAATTTTGAAACAGTAATGACAGATATACTTCCTTTTAACCTTGTGAGACTCTGTTTCTGCAGATGTTGCACCAGATGTGTCAACATTTGCCTTAACAAATTTCACAGGTTTTCTAAATTTATCAGAAATAGAAGCAGTAGTACCATCATAACCTAAACCATGATTGTTAGACTTACCAGTAGCTATAACATTATTTACCTCAGAAGCACTCTTGGAATATTTCTTGAAACATAAAGTAGAATTTATTAGTTTCTCCTTTAAGTTACAGATTTCCAGATCTCTTTTGGTAAGAATAACTTCTAGCTTGGTGATTGTGTCTATCAGATCCTCATTCCTTTTATTCAGAGAATCAAGGGTGAGTTTCTGATTCTTCCAATCATCTAACAGCTTTTGGTATTCATTGTCATCAGTCCTTTTTCCTGCATCATCAACTAAACCATTAAAACAGTTCAAATCTGGGTGACTCTGTTCTGATGTTGCTGTAGATGTTGAAGCATCAAATACAGCACCAGACTCTGTTTTATCCAGATCATCATCTGAGGAATCATTATAATCAATTCTGGTAAAATTAGAATATTCATTCTGATTTAATTCATCAAGATCATCATCAGAATCATCACTCAAGGTAGCACTAAAATTCAGTTTTTGCTTAAGTCTAGTATTGGCACATTCATTTGCATAATGGCCATAACCAGAACAAGCATTGCATTGAACTGGTTTTCGAAATTCAGGATCATACCTTGGTTTACCTTCACTCTTTGATAGTCTTGGTGTGAATTGACATTTCCTCTTTTCTGGTTGATGTGTTGATGTGTTGATTTGAATCTTAGGCTGAATGTTGCTAGATTTGTTCACAGATTTCTTAAGAAACTTATTAAAGTGCTTAGTAAGTAAGGCAATGTTGTTAGGATCCTTGAGACATTTATCAAGCATTTCTTCATCAGAATCAACTTCAGTAATGATAGGTTGAATCTCAGAAATGTTTGATGTTTCTCCTTTAAAAACCACAACTTTCTTATCAGCATCATTTTCATCAACTTGATTAGTGTTTATTTCATATGTTCAAAGAATACTCACTAACTCATTTTGACTTAATGTATCTGTATTTTTTACCTCTTCAATAGCACAAGTTTTAGCATCAAATCTTTTAGGAACAGATCTTAATATCTTATGAACTACTCTAACATTAGAAATAGGGTCACCAAGAGAATGTGATTCATTAATTATCTCACTTAACCTTTCATTGTAGGATGAAATGGTTTCATCTTCCTTCATTCGGAGATTCTCAAATTTTGTCCCCAACATTCGAAGCTTAGTCCTTCGAACACTGTCTGAACCCTCACAATGCTCTTGCAACCTGTCCCATGCATCTTTAGAAGTAGAACAGTTAGATATAATTTTAAACATTGAAACATCAACAGAAGTAAAAATAGCATTTAAAGTTTTAGAATTGTAGCTTGCTGTTGTTATTTCATCAGCCGTCCAATCAACTTCTCTTTTGAGTTGAACTTCACCATCTGCGTCTGCTGGTGTCTTTGGAGCTTCCCAACCTGTAAGTATAGTCCTCCAAGCACGTTCATCAATTGACTTGATGTACATACGCATCTTAGACTTCCAATAAGAATAATTTGAGCCATCTAAAACGGGTGGCCTAAGTGCAGTGGATATGTGATGTGTTTCCATTGCTAACCTAAACTAAAAACACACTTGACCAAAGATCTAACCTAGTGTCGTCAGGTATCTGCTCTGATACCAACTGAAAGTGTGGTGTGGGGTGTATAAAAGTGTTTAAGTATAAGTAGATAAATGTTGCACAGAATGTTGAGACAAATAGTGCAACACTGACTCTAATAGAATATGAGAAATTAAGATACACAGCGGAAGACTTGAAACACTAAAAACAAACGAGACACAATGGAAATACTTTTAACATAGATTTTATAAATAAAAATCTATGTCTGCCTTATGGCGTAAAATCAATACTTATCTTCAAGTACAAATGTTGTGTGAAATGTTACAACAATAACTTTCACAACGAAACTATAAACGAGGCAGGTGCCAAGTCTAGAAAACGAACTAAGTGTATAAATTATACACTGTCGAAATGCCTAGTCTATCTAATGATTACACTCTCAATAGATAAGAAGACACACAGTCATACGGGTGGTATACAACGTATGAACTAAAATGTAGAACTATTGGCCACAATTTCCTAACAGGGATGAACGCTCGGTCTAGGATATTGATCGAATAGAGCACCCTGAATTATGAAGCCTTCAATGGGTATTTATAGATGTGGGATACGAATTCTAGAGGCTTCCACATTGAGGTCCTATTTTTTAGGAAACTCAACTTCCACAACTTCCATGATCTTTCTAGATCCTTCTAGCATGCTCTAGGTCGTTCCAAATGCATCTAGGCTGTTCTAGCATGTTCTCCAATGTTCTGGAATCTTCCAGGTTCCAGATCCTTGTAGAAGCTTCTAGATCCTGCCAGAAATGCGACAACATTTAGATCAACATTTAATGTAGCATTTCAGAAAAGACTTAGAAAAAATCTCGGAAGGTCAAATTAAGATGTTGTTGATAATGTTAAGGCATTTAAGAATTAACAACATCTACATTGTTAAAAAGTTTATCAAAGTTGTTAAAAGGTTTATAACTCAGTACTACACGTGTATTCCCCACCCCCACCCCCACACACATGTAAACACTCCTTTTAAAACCAACAATTTTAACTTTTAATGTGAACACCAATGTTGATAGTCGCTCTTAATTATGCATAAACGGTTGTATATAATTTTAAACTATTCACATAATACCCATGGTACGTACTAATACGATGTAGTTGTCCTCTGCTAAGATCCCGTAAAAATTGGGTCTCAAAGTTGTGTGATTGTCAAAGTAACATTAATTATATATACTAATATAAATTAAATAATATATTATAAATGGTACTCACGTAATATATACTCCCTTCGTTCCATTTTATATGACACTTTTGAGATTTTTTTCAAAATATCTGTTAACTTTAATTTTTCAAGAAATATTAATGATGTTTTTCCAACTTTGTCCTCCCACTACAAAAAACGCGCGGTTTACCGACGGATTTACCGACGGAATTGTGGTCGGTAGGCGTGGTTTCCGACGGAATAATTCAGTCGGCTCTAGTCTCGTCGGCCCGGTTTACCGACGTAATTTTTTTTTCCGTCGGTAGTCCCGACGGAATAAATCAGTCGAGTCTGCCGACGGATCTCATTCCGTCGATAGGCCGAATGACCCGTTTTGAAACCGGGTCTGATTTCTGTCGGTAATTCCGTCGGCCGTCCGTCGGTAGTACCGACGGACTTACCGACGGAAATTTATTTTAGAATTTTTTTTAACAAAAATATATCCGTCGGCTTCTGTCGGGAATTCCGTCGGTACCTGATTTTATATTTTTTAAATTCGAAATTATATTCAGTCGGTGCCCGTCGGGGGTTCCGTCGGTAAGTCAACCCAAAAAAAAATAACTGGCGTGGATCGGACCCGACCCGGCCCGACCCCGACCCGGTCCGACCCGCCCGACCCGAGATCTGTTATTAAGGCCACCATTTATTCTGGCCTTGCTAGGAATCGAACCCGGGTGTGTGGGCGCCTAGTGAGGGGCGCCTACCACTCGGACAGGTGTGTTTCTTGTTCGTAATTATAATATTAATTTTATATGTACTCATTTTCGGCCCATTTTTTTTTTAAAAATTCACAAAATTCATTTCTTTCATATATATCAAATAATTAAATTTGAAATCTATAATTTATATTTTTATAATTTATATATTTTAAAATACTAAAATATTCATATTTTAAAATACTAAAATATTCATATTTTAACTAAAATACTAATATTTTTTAGTGAAAAATTCATTTTTTTGCTAATTATTTTTTAAAAAATTTCAAAAAAATAATTTCATTCATATAAATTAAATAATTAAATTTGTAATCTATAATTTATATATTTTTAAATACTAAAATATTCATTTTTTTTACTAAAATATTCATTTTTTTGCTAATTATATTTTAAAAAATTTCAAAAAATTAATTTCTTTTCACAATTTTTAGTTGTAACTTAATGATAAATAAATATTTTTAAATTGTACATCTAATAAAATAATTAGCTTATATTATATAATTTATTATTCATCTTCTTCCTCTTCATCTTCTTCATCTACATTTTGATTATTTGTCTCATCTTTCTCCTCTTCATCCTCCTCCTCCTCCTCTTCCTCTTCATTTTCATCATCTTCCTCATTTCCATTATCGTTTTCAATTTCGATCAATTGTGAATTTCCACCCGTCAAGTCTACGTGGATATTCAAATCTCCCGTAGAGACTTCAGTTCTAGCCTTTATTTGTTCCGTTTGAAACGGAGAATCATCTTCATCACTCCTGTCCTTTGTAGGGACTTCTACCATTGATCTTGCCTTTACTTTGCAAACAGCGTGCCATTCAATTTTACTACGTGATCGTACTGGATACTTGCAGTAGTATACTTGAGATACTTGATGGGCAAATACAAATGGATCATTCCCGATATAGCTCATTTTCAGATTAACATCGACGAGTTTGTACTCCGGATGAATCCTTGTTCCTGAAGGGCCTGAATCAAACCAATGACACTTGAACAACACTACAGTCTTTGCTGGATATCCCGGATATTCTACTTCAACGACTTCGTGCAACACCCCATAGTAGTCACTTGCATCTGCATTGTAGTTTGCACTGCTAATGCAAACACCACTGTTGGTAGTCGCTTTTCTTGATGCATACTCGGATGTATGAAATCTGTAGCCCTTCACAATATAACCGTTGTAAGTCTTTACACGACGTAGTGGTCCTTTGCTGAGATCCCTTAAGAATCGATTCTCAAAATCGTTTGACCGTCCCTATACAGTTCAAATAATTAACATTAATTATAAATCATATTTATTTACGTAAAATTTAAGGTAATGGTACTCACACAACGTTGGAACCATCGGGCAAAATCACGTTGAAGACGAGCATCTATATCTGTATCTGAGATGTTTTGTTCTGTTCGTCTTAGTTCTTGAGTATACATCCTAATTCACAACATCCAATCACAATTAATATTAAATTACATAAATGAAGTAATGATAAAAATATGAAATACTTACTCAATGTAAGGCTGAACTTCATCACAATTCAATAACACATACGTTTGTGCTATTTCTGCCTCTCTGTTCGACTCCCACTCTCGTTCTGTGAATTTTCCTATTGGTCGTCCCTTAGACTTGAATATAAACAGCATTCCATCGACCTCTTCACCGATATTGTCTGTATCTCTACCACCGTAGTTACGTGGTTCACTTCTCAACCGAGTGTTGACATGGTCTTCAAAATAATAAGAACAAAACATGCCAACCTCTTCATTCAAATATACATTAACAATCGATGCTTCCACATTTGCCTTTTGTTTAGCATTGCGTTTCAAGTTGTGGAGATATCTGATTTATAATAAAAAAACATATATTTTAATTCAGTGAACATGCATGTAGTATATATAAAAAATGAAAAATGTAAGAGTTTACCTTTCAAATGGGTACATCCACCTGTACTGCACTGGACCACAAATTCTGGCTTCATACGCTAAATGAACGGGTAAGTGTTCCATGGAGTTGAAGAAGCTAGGTGGAAAAATTTGTTCCAACTTACACAAAATCACTGGAATGTCTTGCTCCAAACGAATCATATCATCGATCTTGATCGTTGAAGATGTTAAATCTCTAAAAAAAAGACTTAATTCAGTGATAGTCCTCCACATATTGAGAGGAACAACGTCTCGGAACGCAATCGGTATCAAGCGCTGAATAAAAACATGACAATCGTGACTCTTCATCCCTGAAACCTTACCCCTGTTTATGTCTGCGCATCGACTCAAGTTTGACACGTAGTTGTCTGGAAAATTCAACTCGTGAATCCAACGACACAGTTGTTGTTTTTGTGGCTTATCCAGTGTGTAGCAAGCCTTCGGATATATACCTGTACTGGGATCCATATTCAACTCTTCACGACGACAATAAATGTTCAACTCTTCCCGGGACTTTGGAGTATCTTTCGTCTTGCCTTCTGTGTTCATCATTGTGTGGAACACATTATCAAACACATTCTTCTCAATGTGCTTCACGTCCAAATTGTGTCGGATCAATAGTGAACTCCAGTATGGCAAATCCCAAAAAATACTCTTTCTATTCCATCCACCTGGGATTCGACCGTTGTGTTCAGCCGCATTTTCCTCAGTAGATTTTTTCAAACCCGTCCACTGAATCTCATGTAACAACGTTTGTCCTGTACGGTAACATTATACTAGAAGAAATTAATAAAACATATACGTATAACATTATACTAGATCAAATAATTGTATAATTAAAATAACGTTTCGAAGGGGCGGTCGATTGTGTGTAACTGTTCTGTTCTTCAAGAAGTTGTTCTTATTCCTTCTAAATGGATGATCTCGAGGTAAGAACTTTCGGTGATTATCGAACCATGTAACTTTCCTACTCCTCTCAAGACTGAAAGCTTCAAAAAAATCCATACAATACGGACATGCTTGAAACCCAGCCGTTTTCCACCCAGACAACATAGAATATGCAGGAAAGTCGCTAATGGTCCACAATACAGCAGCACGCATCGTGAAATTCTGTTTTCTGAACACATCATACGTTTGGACACCACTTTCCCATAAAAAGATCAAGTCTTTTATAAGAGGCTGGAGATAAACGTCAAGTTTATCCTTTGGATTCGACGGACCTGGCACCAATACAGTTAGAAACATTGTTTGAGGTTTCAAGCACATCCATGGAGGAAGATTATACGGAGTCAGAATCACCGGCCACAACGAATACTGCTTTCCAAAGCTCCCAAACGGTGCAAAACCATCAGTACACAAACCTAGCCTCACATTCCTCGGTTCAGAAGAAAAATTGGGATACACGTTGTCAAGATGTTTCCAGGCCTCCGAGTCCGCCGGATGTCGCATCTCCCTAGACTCGGTCGAAGACGAATCTGTTGCATGCCACGTCATGTGTTGTGCTGTGGCAGTAGATTGATACAATCTCATTAAACGAGGAATGATTGGAAGATAATACATCTTCTTGTGTGCCACTTTCTTCTTCGAAGACTTCGATTGACCAGCGGGCCCCTTCCGACGTGGCTCTTTGTAACGAGGATGACCACACATCCTACACATTTTCAGATTGCTATCTTCATCACCCCAATATAACATGCAACCGTTTATACAACAATCAATCTTCTCGACCGACAATCCCATATTTTTCAGCATTTGCTTGCTTTGATGATACGTTGTAGGCACCTTATTCTTAGGAGGGCAGATCTCACTGCATAATTGTGTCATTTGCTCATATGCCCTGTTAGAAAGCTTGTTCTCGGTCTTGATAGCCATAAGTCGGGCATTAAATGACAGTTGAGAGTGTGAATCACAACCCGGATACAAATCTTGATCAAGAAATTTGAGCATTTCATAAAACCGAAATGCTTCATCCGTCGGCTCCTCTTCTACATTTGAAAAACCGGCTTCCATTATCATTGTTTGATACATATTGGGTTCTCCCTCCCCAAGTTGTTCTTCCCCACCAAACTGTTGTTCCCCACCAAATTGTTGTTCATTACTCGTGCCGGCTTGATTACCATATATTTGTCTTTCATAGATACCAGCAGTGTAATAGTATAAAACTTGATCACAGTTATAAGGCCAAGGTACTTCGCCGTGAAATGTCCAATTATAATAATTAACAGTGAAACCATTCTTCAGAACATGTACCAAAACCTCATCAATCGACTTAAATATTTTATTCTGACATTTTTTGGCATTACACGGACACTTGATACAATCCCCATGCATGTAATGTGGGTGGAGCTTTGCAAATTCAACAAATGACACAAGTTCATTGTAAAATTCACTATTCACATTTCCTAAAATGAACATAGGAGTTTCATACATCCATCGACGATCCGGCAATTCCATCTGTTAAACATTTAACATAAAATTCTTACAAACATATAAAAAAATGCACAACTAATTAAACTACAAACAATATAATTAAAATACACAACTAAACTACAAATATATAAAATGCACAACTAATTAAACTATAACCATATAAAATGCACAACTAAACTACAAAATTTAACCAAGTAAAAAAGAAAAACGTACCGAAATTTGCTTGCTCTCATACAATTTCCACAATTTTTTTCGACTGAGTGAGAAAGGGGAAAAAAGTTTCTGTAAATATTACGCGCTACCGACGGATTTTGAAATTCTGTCGATGCGTACATTTTGAATCTACCGACGGATTCTGAAATTCCGTCGGTAGGGTGCCGCACAAAATTCCGTCGGTAGAGTACTTGGCCGACGGAATTTCCGTCGGCAGACTTTATTTCCGACGGAATGTTTATTTCCGTCGGTAATATTGGCGGGATAAAATAAAAATCGAAAAAAAAAATAAAAAATACTTTACTTTATACCAAAATCTAACGAAAAATTATGTATTATGTATAAATTAAAAACAATAACATAAATAAACAATTCATTGACACACAAGCATCAAACGAAATAGATATGTCCAACGGAAAATTAAATAGTTTGACAGAAAAAATAAATAGTTCGACAGAAAATTAAATAGTTCGACAAAAAATTAAATAGTTCGACAGAAAAATAAATAGTTCAAACATCAACCATTATACCCAAAAAATTCATCACCACCAATGAAATCCAAGCCGTCGTCTGCGGCTGCATCTGGATTTGGATCTGGAGCATTGAAAGGGGGAACTGAACCAACCGGAGCATCGAAAGGCGGAGGGGGAAATGGACCAACCGGAGCATCGAAAGGCGGAGGGGGAACGCTCATCGCCTGTGTAAAGCATGTATTTATTTGATCAGAAGACATCCCCAACGATCGACCCATAGTGTCAGTTAGCTGTCGGAAGTAGTGGTTCATCATGTGTACTACGTTCGGGTCCGGAACAATAGTGGAGGATACAGAGGCCTGCGATGCACGTTGGGACGAACTGGATGACGCAGCTCTCATTGAGCGGCTCATCTGGCCTTGGGCAACGTCCAGGTAAATCCGGTTAAGATCAGGCGGAGAGGGAGCGCTGGGCCCGGCTTCAGGAGAAGCCTGTGTCGTCTCCTCTTCAATCCTCCGGTTCACATTCAACTACATAATTACAAAAAAATTAAATTAATACATAGTTCAATACATTTAATTAATTAAATATTAAAAAAACATCACAATTTAATTAAACTTACGTGAAGCTCGGTAGTGCATCCATATGTGGACGTCTGCGAATCTGGATCAAACGGATGAAGAACGTTCAACCGATCCACGTGTGTGGGTTCACGCCCAAGTTCCCGCTCCTATTTCGTACCAAATGAGCATATAAAAAATATTTTATATAATATAATATAAATAATTGAAATAAATTTTGTACCAAATGAGCAATTGAGTGCTCATACGCGGATCGCCCCCCCCCCCCGATGCCTTGACATCCCACCTCCCCCATCACTTCTACGGTTGGCTCGAGCAGTTGCACACTTCCGCAAGTACTCCGGGCTACTCCAATACGTGGTCAACGTGTTCCACACGTCGACTCCATTTTCGTCCTCCCCCAACGTCTGCACCACGCCACGACTACGCCAAACATTCCTCCAGGTGTACATTATCTCATTATACCTAGACTGACATGAAGATTCCCAGTGCCTGTGGATATCGTTGTCCGAAAAAAAACTCTCTATGCCAATAAGCATGTTTCTACACATATTCGATCAGCATATTTATCAAATAATATATATATAATAAATTGTTTATTAATATTTAATTGAATGCACTCAAATACCTGGAATTCCTCCCAGTATTCATCATTTTTCGTCTGCGGCACCTTCACCCAAGAGTAGGCATTCGCAACAACCTTGCACTTAGTAATCACCTCAGTGCAAATCTTCGATATCTCATTACCAGGAAGTAAGTTGTGACATTATATATTAAGAAACAAACACATTATAAATTAAAAAACGTACAAAAATTGATGCTATTAAATATTGTTAAACCTTAAAATTATTTAATTAATTACTTACTGTACATCATCAATGCATATTCTCAGTCTGGTTTCTCGGGCCCGCGTGGGATGTCGACGAGCTGCCGACGACTGAGATGACGGCGGCGAATGCTGTGGAACGGATGCCGACGACGTCAACGTAGCAGGCTCAACAGGCCTAAGTGAGCCTCTCCTACGTCGAGATCCTGAGGCCCCACTAGCATCTTGACTCATCTATTTTAATAAATAAAATTTAAAAGTATAATAAATTAATCAATAATTAATATAGTAATGAAATCAATAATTTTCTATTTTAATTAATAACATTTTAGTAATTTAAGTCAATAATTTCCTAATTTAATCAATAACAAAATCACGTTACTAATGAAATCAATAATTTACCAAACTAATTAATAATGACTTAATTTAAACAATAACAATAATTACTATATTAATCAAACCGTACAACACCCCTACTTATAAGAATAATTACTAATTTAATCAACAATAATAACCTAGTTTAATTATAAGAATAATTACTAATTTAATCAACAATAATAACCTAGTTTAATTATCAAAACGAACTAACAAAAACTACATTATATATTTGAACTAACATACATTAATTAATTACAATTAACCAATAAAAAACATATAATCCACGTACTAACATATATTTGAATTAATTATACATATATATTCATCAACTACGTACATGAAATTTTATAATAATTAACATGCAATTTATAATACAATAACTTAATTAAAATTAATTAAGAATTTATAAAACGTACCGTTTAAATTGAAGAAAATTGGAGTAGATAATCGTTATGCCCTTTGTCGATCAATCCACGCACCACGCACAAGTAAATCCAATCCACGAGGAGAGAACAGGAGATGAACAGGGAGAGGGGGACGAAAGCCAAATTTTTTTTTTCCTTCGGTAGCACGCGAATATTAATACCAGTCAAAGCGGGTCGGCTACCGACGGATATTTTCCATCGGCAGTCGAAATTTGAACGACCGACGGAAAAAATCCGTCGGGAAGCAAGGCTAAACGACACCGTTTGGCCGCGGAACTGAATTCCGTCGAGAAGTCCGTCAGACGGTCCCGACGGATCTTGGATTCCGTCGGGAGTCAGTCGATTCGAAAATTCCGTCGGCGATCCGTCGGGGCGGCCGATGGAATGGATTCCGTCGGTAGCCTTCCGTCAGCAAACTCCGCGTTTTTTGTAGTGTCCTTTCATTTTTTGTGGTAGATTCATTTAACCAGAAACAAGAATTAAGGTTTTTCATTTAACACTACTTGTAGAAAGGTATAATAGTCGCGTTGTACAAATAATCATTGATATTAAATGAAATTCTTAATTTGTATGAAATCTCAAAAGTGACGGATAAAGTGGAATTGAGGGAGTATACCAATTTCTCACACGGGTAAATCCATTTTACGTTATTCCGCTCATGAATTTATTCTATCTGATATTTTGTGTGTCCCATCTGCTCAACAAAATCTTTTATCTATGATTAAATTTACTAGTGATAATAATGTCTCTATGGAATTCTTTCAATCTCATTTTCTTATTAAGGATCGAGCAATGGGAATCCTCTTGTTAAAGGCGCTTATCATGAAGGGGTCTATCACTTACATTCTATCTAATATTTTGTGTGTCCCATCTGCTCAACAAAATCTTTTAATTATGAGTAAATTTACTAGTGATAATAATGTCTCTATGGAATTTTTTCAATCTCATTTTCTTATTAAGGATCGAGCAATGGGAATCCTCTTGTTAAAGGCGCTTATCATGAAGGGGTCTATCACTTACATTCTGGCATTCGATCGTCTCCTAAGTCACCTGGGGTAGCTCATGTGGGCGTTCAGACTTCTAATTCTTTTTGGCATGCACGACTAGGCCATCCGTCTGTGGATACTAGTCGCTTTATTATTCGTAATTTCCAATTTCATGTTTTGAACAAGTCCCAGGTTTTGGGCGATGATTGTTTGTCTTGACGTTTGAGTAAATCTACCAAACTATCGTTTGTGTCTAACTATTTTCGTGCATTACATCTGTTGCATTATATTTTTGTTGATGTTTGGGGTCCCACAACACTTGCTACATATGATGGTTCTAAGTATTTTTTACTTCTTGTTGACTTGTATTCAAGATATTGTTGGATCTTTCCTATTTGTACAAAATCTCAAGTTCATGACATCGTCATGTAATTTATGTTGCTCGTTGAAAGACAGTGTAATCATAAAATTCAGAATTTTTACTCTGACAATGGTGGTGAATTTCTTGCGCTTCGACCTTATATTCCCGGGAAGCTTTCACCTCCATCTAAACCATGTATTTTGTGGGTTATAGCACATCACATAGTGCATATTGTGGTCTTGGTATTGCTACGGGTCGCATTTTTTTCTCTCGCCATGTTCGATTTATCGAATCAAATTTTCTGAGATTCTCCCCGTCTATTCAGCCTTAGGTTGATGATCAACCGTCCAGTATCTCCTTACCACTGCTGCTGCCTAGCTCGCCACCAACAGGTAGCTTGGACGTGCCCTCACCCGTCACTTCGGCAACCTCGTTACAGCCTGCCATTGAGCCCCCTGCCCCTGTGCAGCCTCATCGCTAACATATGATGCGCACTCGTAGTCAAAACAATATTCACAAACTAAAACATATTAATTCTGCAACCAAACATCCTTTCCCGAATGTTGTTGAACCGTCCACTGTTCGGCAAGCTCTATCTATTCCGTAATGGCGTGAGGTAATGGCGGATGAATTTACGGCATTACAAAGGCATGGCACGTGGGAACTAGTTCCCCCTCCTCCCCGTGCTAATATTATTGGGTGCAAATGGGTGTTTCGTATTAAACGGAAACCAGATGGATTGACTGACAAATATAAGGCACGTCTCGTGCCAAAAGGCTTTCATCAACGTCCCAGAATTGATTTTAAGGAAACCTTTAGTCCCATTGTGAAGCCTGCAACTATTCACACTGTTCTTGCTCTCGCAGTCACATCAAAATGGCCCCTTCGTCAACTTGATGTTAGCAACGCTTTTCTTCATGGTAATCTTGATTTGCTAGTTTACATGCGCTAAACCCCGGGGTTCACAGATTCATCAATGCCTTCACACGTTTGCTTGCTCTGTCGTTCCCTCTATGGTCTTCGGTAGGCCCCCAGGGCTTGGTATGATGCCTTGCGTTCAGCCTTTACACCTTATGGCATGATTCGACCTTAGGCTGATTCCTCCTTATTTACGCTTCATAACGGCTCTGAACGTCTGATTATGCTAGCTTATGTTGAAGATCTTATCCTCACTAGATCATCGTCCTCCTTGATCGCTTCTCTTACTCAGTACCTGCAGTCCACATTTGCAGTTAAGGATCTCAGGCCGCTCTCGTATTTTTTGGGTGTTGAGGTGGCCCATTGCAGAGAAGGACTATTTTTGTCACAACACAAATACATGGTCGATCTCCTTCGTCGCCACAAAATGGACGGTCAAGGCTATTGGCACCCCTACAGTCGCCAAATCAACAGTTATTCCGGGGATATTTGATGCGACGGAGTATCGTAGTGCTATCGGTGGTCTGAAATATTTAACGATCACATGCACGTCCGAATATCTCTTTTACGGTGAATGTTTTGGCGCAGCACATGTCTTCCCCTAGTGCCACTGCTTGGCATGCAATGAATTCTACTACGCTCATCTGATCGGTTTCATATTACCGCTTACTCAGATTCATTTCGCGGTTGATTTAACCGATTGCAAGTCGACTTCTACTTATATCATCTTCACGGGGTGTCACTGATTTAACAGATTTCATTATATTATAGTCATTTTTGTTCATGAAGCCAAACACAAATGTCACTGAAGCCTAAATAGCAGCTGGAGCACAAGAAATTCCAAAAGATGATGATGAGTTCACACCTGAAGAGAGTAAGAAACATAATCTCAACTTTATGGCAATGAACACCCTATATCAAACCATTCCAGATGCTATAATGGGTAGAGTGTTTCACTACACAACTTCAAAGGAAATTTGGGACACATATATTAGATCTAATGTGTGAAGGAACTGACAAGATCAAGGAAAACAAACTTCAAGTTGCTGTTCAAAAATATGAGCAATTTTCAATGAAGTCTGATGAAAACATTGATCAACTGGATGGAAGGTTCACAGACATTATGAATGAAATCAACTCACTTGGAAATGAATACTCCAAGAGAGAAGTGGCCTTGAAGATCCTTAACAGCTTGACATCCAAGTGGAATGTGTATGTTGTCATGATGCAGAATACAAAGGATCTATCAATCATGCCAATGCAGCAGATGTTCTCAGAACTCAAGGCATATGAATATGACTTGAACAAGAAGAACAACACCGAGGAACCTAAAAGTAAAGGAATTGCACTGAAGGCTAAATCCAATTAACCTGATTCCAAGAAAGTCAGCAAGTCTAGCAAAAGCGGAAAAAGAGTTTCCAAAGGTGACATTTCAGAAGAGTTGGCAATGATGGCAAGAAGATTTGAAAGGCTAAACTCCAGGTTTGGTAAATACAAAAAGTATTACCAAGATAGGAGAAGGAGATACAACTCGCCTGAGAAGAAGAATGATGAAAGGAGATCCAGAACGGACAACTCCAAAGAAAAACCATCTTCATCGACTAAGAAGAAAGATACTGAAAAGAAAAAGGATGAAGATGAGGATGCATTCTACAATGGCAAAAAGACAGGACATTTTCAATATGATTTCCAGAGCTGTCTTCCAAGGAGAGAAAGGAAAGACAAGCTAAGAGGGACAAGAAATATGGAAAAAGTAAAGCCTTAAAAACTGAAGAAGAAACCTCTGAAGATGACCAACTTACAGCTTCATCATCTGAGATGTTTTTTGACAACAGTGATGAAGAATGCCTAATGGCTACTGAAGACAATGATGAGGTACAATCTAATTCTAGTTCTGTCTATTCTAGTAACATAATGATGTCAAATGAAGACAACCTGAGACTTACCTTTGGTAAGTTAATGGAAGACTTCATGAGACTTCAAGAAATTCATGATCAAACCTTAAAAGAAAACAAAGCTTTGAATGCTCAGATTGAAAGAATTACTCAAATTGAAGTTGAGCATGTCTGAGAACTAATGAGTTGTGCAATAACTTGACTAAGGAGTTAAATACTCTAAAGGACAAGTCATATGAACAACTCAATAAGTTGTAAGAACAAGCTAAGCTTCATAAGAGTAAGGACTCAGACTACCAAGCATTAATGGCTAAATTTGACCATCTTTTCAAGGAACATGAATATCTTAAGAAAAGTGAAGAGAGTCTGAAACTCAAATTGGCTGTTTTGTATAAGTAATCTAAAACAATAGATGAAATACAAGGAATGCAAATGCCTATGACTCAAAAATCTAGACTTGGTTACAATCCAGATGAGAGATCTTCACCATTCCTTAATGATACTTCAACAAGTATTACTAAGAGAGTCTTTGTAAAATCTGTGGCTCAGACTGAAATTGTTGAACAAAAGCTGCCATAGACAATGGATAAAGGCAATCAACCCATTGTACCAACTATCCTGAATACCAAGTCAAAGGATGAAAAATCTAAGACCAGAATTCAGAGGTCTGAGATAATTCAGATGAGTAAAGGTCAATGGAAGACAACTCACTTGAAAAACTCTCAGACTCAGGCAAGAAGACCCCAAGATATTCAAAGAAGACCAACTCAAATGAGAAGGCCTATAATAAATAATCAAAGGGATTTCCAGCCCAAGTGCAATGAGTACAGAAGACTTGAATCCTACATGCCAAGGACATCAAGTAATCTGAATACCTATCCACAAAGATTCAAGCATGCTGCACAAGAATCAAAAGATAGATTTAGCAGATATATTCATAAGAATAAATATAACTCTTCTAAATCATCCAAGATTCACACAAATACTCAATCTCAACCTAAGGCATTTAAAACAAATTAGCCCATTTCAAATAATGAAAATAAGGCAAGTTTGGGTTCCAAAAGGTATATCTAACCCTCTAGGACCCAACTTCCAAAGGGTACCTAAGTGTTAATTTGTAACATGTTCCAGTGGATTCATCAACAAAGAAAAGAAGCTCTAAAGAACATACATGGTACTTGGACAGTGGATGTTCAAGGCCTATGACTAGAAACAAGGAGCTTCTCATTGATTTTGTTGAACAAGATGGACGATAAGTAACTTTCGGTGACAACTCACAAGGATCAACCAAAAGTTATGGAACTCTCAAAATTGGTACTGTAAGTATTTCAAATGTTTCATATGTCTATGGTCTGAAACACAATTAATTCTCAATAAGCCAATTTTGTGACAAAGGTTTTAATGTTGAGTTTTCTAGTAATGTATGCTATAGTAAAAATAAATCAAACCAATAGTTACTACTAACTGGGTTAAGGAAAGGTAATATCTATCTTGCAAATTGGAACAAATCTCCTAAAGGTATCTGCTTGATTGCAAAAAGCTCGAAAGATCTTAGTTGGTTATGGCACAAAAGGCTAAATCACCTGAACTTTAAGACTTTGAACAAGCTTGCAAGATTATCCTTAGCAGATGGCCTACCAAATGAAGTATTTACAAAAGAACATGTTTGTCAAGCATGCCAAGAAGGAAAGCAAGTCAAAGCATCCTTCAAAACAAAGGGTGCCATCTCAACTGCAAGAGTACTACAATTACTTCAGATGGATTTATTTGGACCCATTACCCTTGTAAGCATTAGTGGAAAGAAGTATACACTAGTAGTAGTGGATGACTTCTCAAGATATACTTGGGTAATATTCTTGCTAAAAAAAGGAGACTCAACAGAAACTGCCAGAGCTTATGAAGAAAATCACAAATGAGAAGGGATTAAGCATTGTGAAAATCAGATCAGACATAGGAACAAAATTCATCAACTCATACATAACTGAGTACTGTCAAGCAAATGGAATCACTCATGAGACTTCATCAGCTAGAACACCTCAAAAAAATGGAGTTGCTGAGAGGAGAGTTAGAACAATCAAGGAAGTTGGAAGAACCATGATAGCAGAAGCAAAGATTCCAAAGTGATTTTGGGCTGAAGCAATCAATACTACTTGTCACTGATGAGTCGTAATTATTGCATATTTTCGTGCTTTAATTGAATATTTTATATGAATTAAGATTGTTATTTTAGTGTCTTTTCCCGACTTATGTTTTGTGGTTTAAAATACCTTGCTACTTCATTTTTTATTTTATTCAGGTAAAAAGGGATAGGTTTGTGCGAAGAAGAGGTCTAAATTCAAAGTCAAATAATATAGATGGGTTGTTAAAAGAGTATTGGGCCCATTATCTTGTTTCTGGGCTAGAAGGGATTAAGTGGAGAAATATGGCCCATTTGTTTTGAAAAAGAAAAAAAAAGCCCAAGAGAATGTTTTGGTAGGTCAACCCTTGGAGATAAACAGGAGCCGCCATTCTGGAGGGAGGGGGGGGGGGTCAACGTTGGAAAAGAGATTTGGGCAATTGGTGATGTGAGCGCAAGGAGAAAGAATTGTGTGGATTGTTTGATCATCACTTACTCCGCTGACGATTATTGGAAACCATACAATGATCAAAGGCCTCAACTATTTAGAAATTATGAGAGGACTTATGATAATGGTGGATGGATTAACTCTGAGCAAAAATCTGAACCCTCATTTCAAGATTTGTTGAAAACTATAGAGTTGAACACGTTGAATTTTCAACGGGAAAACCAGTTGACACATACGAGCTTGGTGGATGAACAAAACAGTGGTGAGAGGAGCTTTGAACCATCACTGACTGATTTGTTGAAGTCCATAGAAGCCAATACGGAGGAATTTCATCAAAATACACAAGCACACATAAGGGACTCAGAGTCTAGGCGAAAGAATTTGGAGGTTCAATTGAGTCAAATGACGAATGTCATAAGCCAAATGCAAACACAATGGAGTGAAAATCTAGTGGAAGATGTTGTTGAGCTCAGCCGAATCGACATAGAGGAAAGACTCGAGGAACCTAGTGTTGGGATATGAATATCCCTAGTTTAGTTCTGATAAACCAAATCAAACATGTAATAGGATAAGTTGTATTGTATAGACAACTTTATTATACATCTTGTAATAGATAGGACTCTGGTTAGAAGAGAAGACATGTCAATGCTCTAGAAGAGAAGAGAAGACCAAGACCAGAAGTCTCCTGATAAGATGAGTTGAACTCATCTTACAGGATAAGAAGAAACAACAGCTGTGTAAAGACAACTGAGTAAAGACAGCAGCTGAGAAGAAACAGCAGCTGTGTAAAGACAGCTGAGTAAAGACAGCTGAGTAAAAACAGCTGAGTAAAGACAGCTGAGTAAAAGGCAGCTGAGTATAGACAGCAGCGGGGTAAAGACAGCAGCTGAATAAAAGACAGCAGAAGCCTAAAAGAAAGATCAGATGAGTACCCAATTAAAGGAAGGCCAATCAGAGTTGAAGTCAAGGATTGACAAGGTACGCACAAGAAAGGAAAGTCAAAGATATGATTGAAATTACATGACAATGGTAATATTCAATCATATCATATCAAGAGATTGCCAATTCCTCAATTAGTGGAGTTTTGAATGCCATCATCCAACGGTAACATTCAAACTCAACACTATATAAATGAGTTCAGTTCTTACATCATTTGGAGAGAAGAGGTGTGATATGCAAAGGTCGAGCAAAGGTCACAAAGTCTAGAAAAAAGAAGAGCTCAAGAAGATCGTATATGAAGATTCAACACGCATCACCTCATCCCCAGTGAGTGAACTCATAACATATAAGCCAATTCAGCCACTCATATATATCCATAGCTTAGAGAGAATTTCCCAATCCTAGCATGAGGCTAAAACAGATTGTAAGGGAAATTCTCACCTAGTTCATATACACAAAACCCACCTTCTATCATAAACCCCTAGAAGCCAAGTTGAGTGTTCATCACTGTAAAGAGTCCAAGTGCTCTATATCACTTGTGGAGTGCAAGTGCAAGTGCTTACAATCACTTGTGGAGACCGTAGCTGTTCGGACGGCTCAGATCTCAAAGTCCTACCCTTGGGACTATAAAGGTCAAGGCCCTTGTAATTTGTGGTAAATTAAAGGGATTAAACATCACGTTAGGACGTGAGAGTGGACGTAGGAACGTATATCCGAACCACTATAAATTAATGTGTTATTTACATTTTCTGCACTTTACTTTCAGTTATCTCATACATATTTGTGCATAAACAGTTTTATAACTTTATTTAAACAATAGACGAGTATAATATTTATGGGCACACTACTATTCCGCACTTAACTCCGATAGGTAATTAATCAGCCGACTAACTAGTCCTAGGCCCCTAGTGAAATCAGCGGACTAGTTACTTTGAAGAGTTATTTATTTTCCACACCATCAGCAGACAACAAGTCAGCTGATCTTAGACTCGTCTCAGGGACCAACACCTAGTGAGCAGATTGAGGCACGAGACGAGCCAGTTGAGAGTGACGAAGAAGTTATACAGATGTAGTTTTCACTAACACTGACCCCCTCAGTGTCAGTGTACTAGAACAGAAAAATAAGGTAAAATCTCATGAATTCGATCCTGTTATTACTAATGTAGTTCCCTTTCTGTCTAGGCTCAAAAAGGTCGAGAAAGATGCCAATGAGCAGCAACTAGTCGATGTCTTTCGGAGGGTTGAGATCAATATACCACTAGTTGAGCTGAAAGAGCAAAATCCTAGATATGCCAAATTATTGAACGAGCTTTACATCGACAAGCAATGGATATCTTGGAATGAGAAACTAATTGGAGAGAACATCGTTTCGCAATGTAAAATGCCATTACATAGAGAGAATTATTCTACTCTGATTACGTGAAAGAGAAGTTGGTCGTCGAGCCAATGACGTTAAGAAAAGGCGCTTATTGGGAGGCAACCCAATGTTTGGTTTATTTTGCTTTGCTTTGCTTTTGTTTTAATTTTTTTTTCTATTTTCTATTCCTTTTACTGATCATTAACCCATATTCTGTCAGGTGTAGTGGGCTGAGTCATTTGTAGAAGAGTATATAGTTGGGTTTTGTAGTGAATTTAACTTTGGGCCTGCATAATTAATTTATTTGATAAGTTTTGTTGTTCAGGCCCTCAAATTATAAAGACACTCTCGGCCCAGTACAGAAGCCCAACTTACAAAACTCATCCTCAGTCCAGCTGCACAGAAGCCGTATCCCACGTCCACATATCTCACTCTTTAGCTTTACATTTGTTGCAGGTCCGATCACTGTCGCCGATAGTAGCAAAGCCGACGCGACACCCACCACTACAGTAAAATTTTGGTACCCCCGTTCCACCCTATTTTTCATTTTTATACGGTGTTATGTTTTTGTATCTCTTGCTTTATGCTTTAGTGCTAAGGGACTAGCACCTATTTAAGTGTGGGAGAGTGAATTATATCATGTGTGATGTCTTTCTTGTTCTTGTATTTTGTATATGTTGGTATTGGGCAGTCTTGAGTGTTTGAAACTTGATGATTTGAGTATTTGCATATGAGTCTAGAGGATGATTTTGTTTCTTTTTGTTAAATACGCTGTGATTTTGGGTAGTTTGTCCTAATTGACGATTGGATTTGATTTTCATACTTGAGTGGTGGAATGAGTTGATTTTTAGTTATTTTGGTACTGAAGTAGTCCTAAATTTCTTGTATTTTGGGTAAATTTGTTTTGGTTCTCTTAATAAGGAAAATCTGAGTTGGTGGACGAAGTCGAAAAATATTGAAATAATTGAGGATGGAGGAAAAGAAAAAAGGAGTTGAGTTGAAAAGCAATTGAAATGAAAAAATAACGAGGGGCTGAAACAGCTACCTACTTGAGGGGGCTCATGCTTTGAATGAAAAATTAATAACACAAAAAAGAGCTAAAACCCAAAAAAAAGTAGAGAGGAGCTGCGGACCTCGTTTGAAAGTTGAAAAAAAAAAATCCAATTCCAAGAATAAAGTCTCAAAAAAAAAAAAAAAAAAAAAAAGACGATAAGAGGAGACGGACGCCACTCAGATTAGTTTTTTGTTAGAGGATTGAATCAAATGGATCGGAAAGAAGGTTTTAAGGAACTACTGATGTACTTGGGATGATCTTTAATCGATGAGTTTCATGCTTAGGTGAGTAAAAGGTCTTAGTTGTATAAGAGGGACGAGTTACTTTTGATTATGGCACAAAAAGCAAATTCAAATGCTAGAGTTTTGTGGAAGTATTTTTGTTAATCTTATTCGAACATTTGAGCCGTTGGTGTTGGTTGTGTGATATGGTACTGTTTTCCCTTTTATTGTAATTATTGCTTGAGGACAAGCAATGGTTCAAGTGTGGGGGGATTTGATGAGTCGGAATTATTGCATATTTTCGTGCTTTAATTGAATATTTTATATGAATTAAGATTGCTATTTTAGTGTCTTTTCCCGACTTATGTTTTATGGTTTAAAATACCTTGATACTTTATTTTTTATTTTACTCAGGTAAAAAGGGATAGGTTTGTGCGAAGAAGAGGTCTAAATTCAAAGCCAAATAATATAGATGGGCAGTTAAAAGAGTCTTGGGCCCATTATCTTGTTTCTTGGCTAGAAGGAATTAAGTGGAGAAATATGGCCCATTTGTTTTGAAAAAGAAAAAAAAGCCCAAGAGAATGTTTTGGTGGGTCAACCCTTGGAGATAAACAGGAGCCGCCATTCTGGAGGGAGGGGGGGTCAACATTGGAAAAGAGATTTGGGCAATTGGTGATGTGAGCGCAAGGAGAAAGAATTGTGTGGATTGTAATTTTGGTTTGATCATCACACTGTTAATTTCCTTCTTTTGGATTAATATTCGAATTATGCATCAATTTATTGTTTGTGTTATTTCGTTTATTATGCGTAGCTAATTTCTTTATTCTAGCCCGAGGACGTGAAACCTTATATTGATTATGTCTGTTTAATTGAATAATCCCTGGTTGATTTTGATTTACATCTCGATTTTGTTATTACTTGAGTAGATGCTATGCATGTTTGAGTTAGGAGTTTAATATGCTTGATCACCCAATTTTATTCCTATATCAATTCTAGCTATCCCATAAGTTGTAATCCGTAATTGTTATAATTTTTTGGGAATTGTAGCAACTAAGGCAGAACACGTTAGGGAGTAGTAACATTTAGGTTACATGAAACGAGCGTCTCGTATTCATGGTCTAATTTATCCTATTGTTTTAATTCTTGAATGCGTTCCTCGAGTTGAACCTTAGATACATGTTTTAGGGTTATTCGTAGGGATAGATTAATTGGGGGTCGTACCTACTGATTAATTAAATATAAGGAACAATTCGAGCTAGTTTGGTCGTACCACTGGTTTAGGGATAAGATTCGAGAATAAATTGAGATAATCGGGTTTGTTGATTAAATTGGTATAATTAATCAAGGGGACACTATCCGAGGGCAAGATCATTCACATTATTTGAGTCTCGTTGATTTTATATTTACAATTTATTATTTCTTGTTTCTTAGTAGTTGTTAGCTTATCAATCAACTCCCCCCCCCCCTTTTAATTGCTTTCGTACACAAATCAATTCGATTAAATTACACCGTTCCCTGTCGATCGACCCTTACTTCCCTACTACATAGTGAAGAAACACCTTATGTTATATTAGAAGAATCTTCTTTCAAGCATAGCCGCACAGGACCTCAAGAAAAGAATCCCATGGTGAAACCAACACAAGGGTGACAAGGCTAAGGGATAGTGAAAGAAAGGAATCAATCCTCATTGATGTAAACTATCCTGACTTAGACAGTTCCAAGATATCCAACACATCTAGAGTCAATCAAGATGAAGCATACTCACCTAAAGACAATCCACCTGAGGAAAACTGCAATGTTGAGTTGAATGAACACACTCAACCTGAGGTAAGTGCTCCCAATGAGGAAGCCGGTAGTGCTGAGGGAGTACAAGGATCCAATAATCTAGGGGGAACTCAAACTGAGAATGTCAATGTCAATGACTTGGACAACACCCCTGATTATGAAACTGATCTAGCTTTTAATTTTCTTGAATTCTATATTGAACTAGATATTGAACCAGATGAGAATAACTCATCTGAAAATGATCAATCTAGAAGGACATGTCTTGATGCTCATCCTTCGAACCAGATCATTGGTGATCCTTCTAGTGGGATTATCACTAGGAGACAACATGGAGAGAGTGTCTTATTCTGTTGTTTTCTTTCTGAAAAAGAACCCAAAACCATTGAAGAAGCAATGGAAGACTCCAACTGGATAACAACTATGCAAGAGGAACTAAATCAGTTCAAGAGAAATGATGTTTGGGAGCTGGTAGACAGACTAACTCATCAGGATGTTGTAGGAGCAAAATGGGTTTACAAGAACAAGAAGAATGAAAATGATGTAATATTTAGAAACAAAGCCAGACTAGTTGCTAAGGGATATAGTCAACATGAAAGAATAGACTATGATGAGACTTTTGCCCCAGTAGCAGGGTAGAGGCGACTAGGCTGTTCTTAGCATATGCAGCTCATATGAAGTTCAAAGTATACCAAATGAATGTAAATAGTGCATTTTTAAATGGAGTGCTAAAGAAAGAGGTATATGTGGAGCAACTATCTGGTTCTGAAGAAGGAGATAATGTGTTTAGATTGAAGAAAGCACTTTATGACCTCAAACAAGCACCAAGAGCTTGGTATGAGACTCTATCACAATTCCTATTGGATAATGGATTTGTGAAGGGCACAGTTGATAGAACCTTATTTAGGATAAGTGAAGGAAATGATATTCTTTTAGTACAGATATATGTTGATGATATCATTTTTGGATCACCAAATGAGGACATGTGCAAGAAATTCTCAAACCTCATGAAAGGAAAGTTCGAGATGTCTGTGATGGGATTGATGAACTTTTTCTTAGATTTACAAGTCAAGAAAATTGAGAAAGGAATCTTCATCAATCAGGCTAAGTACTGTCACGCCCCAATTTCCATAAAAGTATATTTTGAGAAAATAGTTGGAGAAGTAAAAATAAAAGGGCACGAACCAAAATTTAGACATAAGAAATACGACTTATAAGTTTATTAAATAATGAAATTGTTTAACTATCAGCGGAAGACTTGAAAATTTATTAATGTCTCAACTATAATATAAATTAAAAGGTTAGTTGAAATAGGGTATAACTGTCTTATAAAAACTTAACCAAGAAAAAACTTGACAATAAAATAAATGAGTTCAATAACTTTTAATAACAACGTGACATCCATCGCCTCTCTCCGCCATCAACTCTTCAATCTGAAATATTAAAGTAAAGGGGTGTGCAAACCACAGCTCAGTGGCGATATATTTGTCAAAACTAAGTACAAAAAGCAATTAATCATCAATTCACGTTTACATGTGTAATATCATAACTCAATAACATCACCTCGTTTATAATGTCAAATGATATATCCTTGTTTATAAAGGTCAAATGACCTATCCTCGTTTATAAAGGTCAAATGACCTATCCTCGTTTATAAAGGTCATAAGACCTATCCTCGTTTATAAAGGTCAAATGACCTATCCTCGTTTATAAAGGTTAAATGACCTATCCTTGTTTCTCTTTCACATGAACATCAAATTAATCACATATAGCATTTAGTGGTGACAAACATAATAAGTTAGAAGTCACATTTCACATGAATATTAGTGGTGACAAACATAATAAGTTAGAAGTCACATTTCACATGAATATCAAAATAATCACACATTGAATTTAATAATGACAAATAAAATGATAGAATTCCCCACCTCGAGATGAACGTCGTGGATAAAATGGATGCAAACTTCCTTAGCTCACTTCTCGTGATTAACAACTCCTAGTAGGGGTGGGCATTCGGTCGGTTCGGTTCGGTTTTGACCTTTTTTCAACCGAACCGAAATAACCGAAGTTTTAAAAAAATGAATCGAACCGAATTTATATAAAAACCGAACCGAACCGAATTACAATTCGGTTGGTTCGGTTCGGTTCGGTTTGAACCGAATTTTTCCTACCTAAAATTTAAAAAAAAAAATTTAAACAAATAAACATTTTAAAAAATTCAATTCGGGTTGTTCAGATTGTCCAGATCCTTTTTCAGAGAGTAATTTCATTTGCTTGCTCTTGAGAAGTAGACATATAATACAAAATTTAAGCAATCTTTATAAAATATACAAAATCTGCTTTGCAGTAGATCTCCAATTTATATTCAATGAAATCAAATATCTAAAAAACTAATCTAAAAATCCCAAAACAAAACTAGCATATATAACTTAAATAAAAGGGCATTCAAGCAAAGCAGAACATACTGCGGTGGTGGAAGAGTCGAAGACGGCACTGGTGGGCCTACCGGCGGTGGTGAAAGTAGGGGAAATCGGCAGAAATGAAAAAGAAACGACAGAAATGGAAATGAATGTTTAATTATTTACTGTTAGATGAGATATAGAGAGTTTTATTTATATATATATATATATTTATTAATTAATTATATTTATTTTTATTTATAATTCGGTTGGTTCGGTTTATTCGGTTTTTTGAAAATATAAACCGAACCGAACCGAAAAAAGTGAAATTTTAAAAAATTTCAACCGAATCGAACCGAACAACCGAAAAAACCGAACCAAATAAACCGAAAATCGTCGGTCGGTTCGGTTTTTCGGTTTTTTCGGTTTTATGCCCACCCCTAGCTCCTAGCATTAATTAATTTAGAATTAAATTTCATAACTTAGCAGTATATACACCTAGCAGTAAAATTAGATTAATAAGTATCTCACTATAAAGGTAGTTTGACAACAGTTTATATCTTATTCAATAATTAATGGGTTGAAAGTGTTAATAAACAATTATACTAGACTAGAGGAAATATTAAAAAAAAAATGAACAGGAGTGTGAAAATTAAGGTTTAACTAAAAACAAATTTGCAATTAAACACATTTACACCCATACTTAATTAGACACTATCGATAAATAGAAAGAGGAGTGGTGAAAATTCTCTCTCATACTAATCGAAATCTGGTTGCATACATAGAGAATTTTGTCGGTTGGCCCGTTTCGCCCCACACATGGTAGATACCGAACGAAAGAAAGTCCAAAAATTTAAGAAAGTGTTACGTTCTGAAGTGCGCAGTACCCTTTCAGTAGAGATGACTGGTTTTCCTTTAAATGAGGCTTTAATCTATTTTCCTTCTTGGCATGGTTTGCAAACATGCTCTTTAATGAAGACCTCATTGGGTAGTCCCTTTACTAATGCATTTCTAGCAAGTTTGTTCATTGATTTGAAGTTCAGGTGGTTTAGCCTTTTATCCCATAACCAACTTTGTTCACTAGAGCTCTTAGCAATGAAACATGCAGCATCAGTAGACTTGTCCCAGTCTGCAAAATACACATTTCCTTTCCTAGTTCTAGTAAATAGAGTTTGTTGAGTCTTATCTTTGATTAAGCATTTTCCACTAGAGAACTCAACATTGAAATCTTTATCACAGAATTGACTGATACTTAGGAGGTTATATTTGAGACCAGCTACATAAGACACATTGGATACTTTGATGTTACCAATCATCAAAGTACCATAACCTTTTGTTGTTGCTTGTGAGCTGTCTCCAAATGTGACATTTGGGCCTTCTTTTTCAATAAAATCAGTGAGGAGTTCCTTGTTTCCAGTCATGTGCCTTGAGCATCCACTGTCAAGATACCATGCTGACTTTTTGCTCATACTCCTCTTCTTGTGGCCCACAGGTACCTGCAATTAGATAGGTTTAGGTACCCTTTGAGTCTTGGGTCCTGAGAGGTTAGCTGTACCTTTAGGAACCCAAACTTGCCTAATTACCTTGATTGATTCAAGGTGGCTAAGTTGTTTTCCTTGTGCATCAACATACACTGCCTTTCCCTTAAATGCCTTTGGGAAAGTGTGTGTGAAAGTATTAACTCTGTAAGTTTCAGGAGGGTTGTCAAATCTCCTGAGCTTATGAGTTCTTTGTGCAGCTTGATGAAATCTTTGAGGAAAGGCATTTTTATGACCATTACCCTTTGGTATGAAGAGTTTTGGTTGTCTCATTTTATTCTTCTTTTGAGGATGGTTGTCCTCTGGTCTATTCAGCTGAGGGTTTCTCAGAAGAGTTGGCCTTGACTGATTATACCTTGGATAACTCCTCTGAACATTGTTTAGTAGAGTTGCCCTTCCAATAGGTCTACTCTGCTGATCAACATTCCTCTTGTGTTCAGGGACTTTGGCCATTTCCTTAGGTTTGGACCTAGTCTCCTGAAGCACTTGAGTTGGCAAATCATCAATTTTGCCCTTTCCTTTGTTCAGTGGCTGAATTACTTCATTTTCAGCTCGTTGTGCCACTGATTTGACAAAGATTTTCTTTGTGTTACTTGTAGAAGCAACACTAAGACAAGGTGAAGATTCGAATGGATCAAAACCTAATCCACTTCTTTGAGCAATAGGTCTTTGATAACTTTGAATTTCCTCTATTGCCCTAGAGGATTTGTTCAAAGCAGACATCTTTAATTTCAGGCTCTCTTCACTTGATTTGAGAATGTCATACTCATGTGAGAGATTTTCAAATTTTGCTTGAAGAATTTTTAATTCAAACTCTTTTCTCTTCTGAGTAAGTAATTGAGCATCAATCTGTCCTTGTTGGTCAACTATCCTGAGATTTGCTTCCTCAAGCTCTCTCAAGACTTGTTGGTACAACTCAGTAGATTTAATGTCAACTACTGTCTCAGCAGGTTTTGAAAGCTCAATTGAAAGTCTTTCATTTTCCCTCACACAATTGTCATGAAATTCTTGTAGCCTAGTGAAATCTTCCATTAACTTCCCAAAGGAAAGTTTCAAGTTGACTTCATTAGTGTTCTGTGATAGAAATGATGGTGAGCTAGAAGTGGAGGATACCTCATCATCCTCAATAACCATGTTGCACACATCATCATCATCATCACTGTTTGAGAATAGTCCATCAGAAGAGTTGAAGCTTTCAGCACTCTCAGATTCTTCACCAGCCATCATGGCCTTCCTATTGGTGAATTTTCTGTCTCTCTTTGCTTGTCTTTCTCATCTTTCTTTAGAGCTTAATTCAGGGCAGTCATACTGGAAGTGCCCTTTCTTCTTGCAATTATAGCACAGGTCTTCATCATCATCCTTCTTAGACTCATCTCTTCCTTTAGATGATGAAGGGTCAGCTCTACTGGACCTTCTCCTATCAGAGTACTTGTCCTCTGATCTTTTCTCTTCAGGCTTTTTGTCCTTAGCTTGATTTTCAGGAGAGTTGTGCCTTCTCCTGAATTTGTTGTCTTGGTAGAATTTCTTGTATCTACCAAACCTTGAGTTGAGTTTGTCAAACTTCCTAGCCATGAGGGCCATCTCTTCCATCATTTCAGCCTTAAAGACTGACTTTGATGATCTTGGGGTAGGCTGCATTTCTGTTTCAGCAGTTTTGGCTTTAAATGCCACTCCCTTGGTTGGTAGAGAAGACTCCTCTGCTGGCTTTCTTCTATTGAGGTCAAACTCATATGCTTTGAGTTCTGAGAAAATTTGTTGCATGGGCATGGAGGAGAGATCCTTGGTATTCTGCATCATTACAGCATATACATCCCACTTTTGAGTGAGACTTCTCAGGATTTTTAAACCAACTTCTCTCCTGGAGTACACCTTGACCAATGAGTTGATTTCATTCATCACATCAGTGAATCTACCAGCAAATTTGTCAATGGACTCATCTGGCTCCATTGAGAATTGTTCAAACTTCTGCACAACCACTTGGAGCTTGTTCTCCTTTATCTTTTTAGTACCCTCACACATTTCTGCAAGAGTATCCCATATTTCTTTGGCAGTTGTGCAGTGGTAGACCCTTCCCATGATTGCATCTGGAATTGTTTGATAGAGAGTGTTCATAGCTAGATAATTCAGATTATCTTTCCTCTTCTCCTCTGTGGTGAAGTCATCTTCATCTTTTGGAATTACATCCCTTGTGTCTGCTCTTTGCTCATCAGTCAATCTGGGGTTGAGCTGTGTGAACACATAGGGTCCTCTTGTAATCACCCTCAGCATATCAGTGTGTAGAGAAGCAAGATGAGCTCTCATTCTGATTTTCCAGAAATCATAATTATCAATTGAGAACATGGGTAACTTATGATGTTATATATGGTTGACTGGATTGGTAGTCATGTTGTCCAGCCCTTGAACAGCAGGTGGAGGAACATCATTCATGTTTTGTTCCAGATTCTGATTTTGGTTCTGGTTTTGGTTTTGATTCTGTTGCTGATTCCTGTTATGGCCTCTTGCCATACACCTTCAATATAGGGGTTAGACAATAGATATACACAATTTCAGAAGGATCAGTTCAGTGACCACACAAAATATGTGATTTTGAAAATCAATATGGATTTTCAGAAGCAGTGGTCTTTGAACCCCTGCTCTGATACCACTTGTTGGTCATGAAAGGAGTATATAACAAATGTATGGGGGGGGGGATACACTTGTATGCAAATTCTTTCAAACTTTAATCAAACCAGAGATCAGCAATGTTGTCTTGGACAACTCTGCTGAAGATGTATAACATTTTCAAAGATAACCAAGCCACTAAGCACTATTGAGTACTTAGTTGAATGAGTATCTAAGTTGGTTATATGTGCGGAATTAGTGGTTGGCCCTTTAGTTTAAACTCCTTTAAGTTCTGAAATCACTTAAGCAATATGGTCCAGTTTTTAGGGAACTTGTCCAATACAGTTTTTGCACAGTCTTGAATATATGTCCTTTGAAAGATCAGTTTTGTGTGCAGTGTTGAATGTATGAAAGTACTTTGAAAGTAAATCAACACAAGAGTTTATAGTGGTTCAGAGACTCAAGCTCCTACATCCACTTTCCCTGATTTAACAGGATAGTTCCTTCACTCTTGGAATTAACTTGTTTTATAGTGCCAAGGTGCACTTGATCAAGAACACCACTCCTTGGTGAATTGATCCCTAGGATGTCTAGAGTCCTAGTACCCTCTTCTCTTCTCAACTCAGAACTGAACTGTTCTTCTCTCAACAGTCAGCTCCTACCACTTCTACTACTACAACCTTCTCACTTTCTCACTTGAAAGGAATAAGGGTTGAAGTAAGGTTCCAACTAATGAGATATCCTTTACAATGAAGATTAGTGTATAAGGATTAGGATATCTCTCTAAGCTTTGTATGGATATACAATGAGTTCAGCTTAGAAGAAGTGTTTCAAGACTAATAATGTCTTATGACTTTTGAAGCTTCAGGATGCTTGTTCAGTTGGATGTAGAATGGATGCTTCAAATGGTCTTCACACTTCTGTATTTATAGACAAATTTGAGGATTTGCCCGTTGGAGAGGCAGTCCCAAATTGCTATAAATGTCTTCCTTGAGTTCTTCAAACTGGAAGACAGATTCTTGATAGTGGCATGTCCTCATTTGGGTAATAAACGGCTGTTAAGACTTTGTCTTCATTCTGCAGCACTCTTCCCAATGTCTGACTTTAAGATTCACTTGTTAGGACTTGGACATGGCTTCTGAAGGTTGATCCAATGATTGGACAACATTCCTTATCAAATGGACAACTCTGCTTATCACTATCAGCATACATGCTTATCAGCATAGTTGGCTTGCTCTTCTTCAGATGACTTGGCTTTTTTCCTTTGCATCATTTAGATGTGATCTCAGCATGATTCATTGAAGTCTTTTAGGGTGTAGTTGTCTTTATCTCTTCAGCATAGTTGACTTTCAAGCTTCAGAACACTTGTTCTGGTTTAATTGTACTGAGACAACTCTTCTGGACAACTCTCCTGATCAGCATACTTGGCCTTTAAGCTTCAGAACCTTTGTTCTTGTTTTAATTGTGCAGAGACAACTTCTCTGGATAACTCTCCTGATCAGCATACTTGGCCTTCAATAGCTTAGGTGATTGTTCCAGAATTTGAGCCTTAAGGGAACTTGTTCTTGATAGTCTTCAAAGCATATGTTCCCCCTCAAGTTGTGCATCTAATCATCTAAGAGCTGCCTAACATATCAGCTTCTCATCTATCCTAATTTTATATGTTCTAACAGTCTTAGAACATGATCATCTTGACTTAGGCATGTCTCAGGGGGTTTTTGGTATTCAATCAAAACATTTATCATTTTATTCCCAACAACTCTATTTTTATGCTTTACATAGACATATATATAGCCTCAAATTCTCTAGCCTCAAATATTATAAGATGTATATTGTATATTCACCATGTCCAGCTGCACTGATCGAATTATCTAGCCTCAAATTCTCAGGAATGAAGTGCACCAAGCTAGAAAAATAGCTGGATCAGCTCATATACACATTTGAAGAGTGGAAATCAAACAACATGGACTAAGAACCTTGGAGATGCATATCAGTTGTTCACAGAACACAGCTGATCTGGTTCTAACGTTAAAAATGTTGGGGCACGTATCAAGATAATGATATATATATAAAGATAGAATTTTACTTATAAAATAAATCTGTCTATATATATATTGTTGGTCCTGAAAGGAGTATATAACAAGTGTATGGGGGGGGGGGAATACACTTGTATGCAATTCTTTCTAACTTTGATCAAACCAGAGTTCAGCAAGGTTGTCTTGGACAACTCTGCTGAAGATGATTAACTCTTCTAAGATACTCAAACTACTAAGTACTATTGAGTACTTAGTTGAATAACTATCTAGGGGAGTTATATGTGCGGAATAGTGGTTGGCCCTTTAAGTTTAGACTCCTTAAGATTCTGAAAATCACTTTGTCAATCAAACAGTCCAGTTAAGTTTCAGGGAACTTGTCCAAATCAGTTTTGCACAGTCTTTGAATATGTGTCTTTTGAATATCAGTTTTGTGTGCAGTGTTGAATGAATGTAAGTACTTGTAAAGTAAATCAATACAGGAGTTTTATAGTGGTTCAGAGACTCAAGCTCCTACATCCACTTTCCCTGATTTAACAGGATAATTCCTTCTCTCTTGGAATTAACTTGTTTTATAGTGCCAAGGTGCACTTGATCAAGAACACCACTCCTTGGTGAATTGATCCCTAGGATGTCTAGAGTCCTAGTACCCTCTTCTCAACTCAGAACTGAACTGTTCTTCTCTCAACAGTCAGCTCCTACCACTTCTACTACTACAACCTTCTCACTTTCTCACTTGAAAGGGTTAAGGATTGGAGTAAGGTTCCAACTAATGAGATATCCTTTACAATGAAGATCAGTGTATAAGGATTAGGATATCTCTCTAAGCTTATGTATGGATATACAGTGAGTTCAGCTTAGAAGAAGTGTATGAAGACTAAGATAGTCTCTTTGAAAGCTTTGAAATCACTTTGACTTGTAGGATAGTTGGATATTCTTGTCAAGGTTGAGGTCGGTGCTTCAAATGGTCTTCACACTTCTTGTATTTATAGACAAAATGGAGATTTGCCCGTTGGAGAGGCAGCCCCAAATTGCTATAAATGTCTTCCTTGAGTTCTTCAAACTGGAAGACAGATTCTTGATAGTGACATGTCCTTATTTGGGTAATAAACGGCTTGTAAGACTTTGTCTTCTTTCTACAACACTTTTCCCAATGTTTGACTTCTTGTTAGGACTAGGACATGGCTTCTGAAGGTTGATCCAATGATAGGACAACATTCCTTATCAACTGGACAACTCTCCTTATCACTATCAGCAGTTTTGCTTTTCAGCAAGGTTGGCTTGCTCTTCTTTAGATGGCTTGGCTCTTTCCCTTTTCTTTCACTCCAAGTTGATCTTAGTATGTCTCAATGAAGTTCTTTAGGGTATGGTTGTCTCTAGCTTCTTCAGCATAGTTGACCTTCAACCTTTAAAGCATCTGTTCTGATTCAATCTTGCTGAGACAACTCTTCTGGACAACTCTTCTGATCAGCATACTTGGTCTTTTAGCATCAGAGCATTTTTTTCTCATAGAGTTGGCTTCTCTGGACAACTCTCCTGATCAAAAACCTTTGAGTAGCCTTGTTCTTTTGAGCTAGGTAAACTTGTTCTTGCATATGGCTAGCTTCTTTGGACAACTCTCCTGATCAGAGTCATTAAGCCTGTCCTTTTGATTTTACCAATCTTGCATATGGACAACTTCTTTGGTCAACTCTCCTGATCAGAACATCTTATTAGATTTGTCCTTTTGAGCTTTACAATCTTGTCCTTTCATAAGGACATCTTCTCTGGACAACACTCCTGATCAGAGCATTTGGTTTTCCATAGAGTGTTCTTGCTTTTAAGTGATTGTTCCAGAATTTGAGCCTTGAGGAGATTTGATCTTGATCATTTTCAAAGCATAGGTTCCCCCTCAAATTGTGCATCTAATAGTTAAGAGCTGCCTAACATTTCAGCTTCTCATCTAGCCTTATGCTATGTGTTCTAACATTTTTAGAACACTATCAATTTGACTTAGGCATGTCTCAGGGGGTTTTGGTATTAAATCAAAACATATCATTTTATTCCCAACAATTTCCCCCTTTTTGATGATGCCAAAACCTACACATTCTAAGCAAAAGTGACTTGTCTACACTTATTACATATATCTTCAGAAGACATGACTAAGATTAATATTCCTGAAAAGATAATGTGTTAGTGTATTCACTGTTTTTGTTGCAAGTAGGTTTCACAGATAGGCATAGAGAGATTTCTGTAAAGAATGTATCTTGATTCAAAAGTGGTTCAACTATCATTCATATAAAAAATCATTCCAAGCATGTTGATAGTTGAAGATAACTTATCAGAGCATGAAATCATTACAAATCAAGATATACATACTAAACATAGGATCAGAGTAAAATAAACTATTTCAAGTATCAGAGCTATCAGGTATCAGAGCTAACTAATACAAGGTATTCCAGATATAAAAAGTAGAATGCATCAATTCTTGTATCAGATCAATCTAAACCATATCAAAGCAAATAGCATGTCAATGCACATATCAGCAGACTTGTCCAAATTTCAGCAGATTTGACCATATAGCAAAAATATCTTCAGATAAGATAATTTTTCATCCAGGAAGAGTCAGAGGACTTAGCCATTCTTAGAGATCATCCTCAGGAGGTGGGTTCATCCCATATTGTGCCCACACTCTCTTCTTGAGTTCCATGGCTTCCTGGTTAGTTCCTTTGGGTCCAAGGGTCATCTTGTTCAGCTTCAGAATTTCTGTGAACTCCCTTAGGATCCTTGCTTGGTCAATCCATCCATCAAGCTTTGGAGGCATGTAGATGATAGGCTTGGGAGCATTGAGTTCAATTCTTGCAATGTCAGCAGCTGCAAGTAATTGTTGATACAATTCTCTGTAGTATTCCAGCATGAACTCAGTGAAGGCAGAGTTTGCATCTCCTCCATTCCATCTGTCAATGACATAATAGTCATAGACAAACTCCCTTTTAGCCTCTTCCCATGTATCATTCAGTTGAATTGGCACCCATTTATCCAAGTGTGGATATTTGGTGTCCATTGGGATTAGAAGCTGAGGCTTCATCTTGCTGTAAGTTGCTCTTCTCCTTCTTGGTTTCTGAAAATTTGCTCTTCTCTTATCTCTTGCTTTGTTAGCTTCTTCCATTAGATCCATTTTCTCTTGGGCCCTCATCATGGCCAGCTTCTGTTGTGTTTCAGGGTCTTTGCCATACCCTTCATGAAACAACTTTGATGGATCATGAGCTAGGACAGTTGTCTTCTTCTTGGGTTCAGGTCCAAATCCTTCAGCAAATAACTCTTCAATGTCTTCAGTGGACTTGGGACCTTCAGCAGTTTTGGCATATTCAGAAGACTTGTCTTTTTCAGCAGCTTTGGGCTCTTCAGCAGTTTTGGCTTTCTTTGATGTAGGCTCATCCTCATCAATTCTGAATTCAGGTGGAAGATCAAGACTTCTAGGAAAGTCAGTGAATGTCTCAACTTGTCTTTTCTTTCCTTTTGCCTTCTTGATCTTTCCTCTAGTTTAGACACCTTCATCACTTTTGTCCAAACCAGACACTTAACCACCTGGTCTTTGTTGTAACCTCATCCTTTCTTCTTGAGCTGAGGCCATAGAATTCTTTACTGCAAGTGCTAATTGGTCTTCTTCATTCAATTCTTCCAAGTTCAGCACTTCAGGCTCTTTTCCTTTACCTTCAGCAGCTTTGTCTTTCCCTTTGACTGGGCTCCCAATTACCAAGGCACCTTTTGCTCTAGCTCTTTCCCTTTCCCCCTTTTTGGCAGCATCAAAACACTGGGGCTTTAGGTCACTCATTGTTGAGGCCATCAGGGATTGGGCCTGGTTTAGGGACTTCATCTCTTCCAACAAATATACATTTTCATCATGTATATTCTGCATCCTATCACTGCTCAAGCTAAGAAAAGCTAGAACAGGCTTCATCTTTTGTTGGACAACCTCCTCCAAGGTTGCTTTTAGAGATGCATCCAGTTGGGTTTTAAGAAGCTCAGTGAGGTTGGCCACTGCACCTTCAGCAATGTTGGCCAATACCTCTTGGGAAAACTTTTCAGAGGCTGCTTTTACCATAGCTAGTCTTTGCTCTTCAGCCCTTTTCTTTTGCAGTGTTGTCTTCTTTCCAAGAGCTTGCTTGACAGTTAGCCTGAGAGCCTTGACATTGGCATTGTGATTGTCTCTCAACAGCTTTTGCTCTTTCTTGACCTCCTCTGAGATGGCTTCCATGGTGGATTTGGCATTTTGTACTTCAGTGGAAATGGTTTGGAGGCCAGTTTCCACACCACTAATCCTTGCTTCAAGGGTTGGTAGCACAACATCTTCAGAGCCAGTGAGCCTCATCTCTACAGATTCTAGAGTCCTTCCTTGCTCAGTCAATGCTCCTGAGGTTTCAGCATGAGCAGATTGGACTTGATGAGCCAAGGAGTCCAACTTCTCTGATTGCATTCCAAGTAAGGCCTGAGCTGAGCCTGTATCTACTTGGATAGGTGCATCTGTTAAGAACTCATCTGCAAAAATTTGGTCAAGAGAGATACCTGCAATATTAGACAAATCAAACAGGTTAGGAAATAGACACTCAACACCCTCAATTTCTTTTATATAAGACTCTGATACATCAGCAGCCTTCTTCTCATTTTCAACTCTTTCTTTTCTCCCTTCTTTAATAATTTCCTCACTTAAAGGAACAGGCCTCCTCTCATCAAGGGATTCCTGAAGTTCAGATTTGACTTCAAGAATAGCCTGCCCTTCCTCACTTATGTCACCCTCATTTGGTGGTACACTCACTATTCTAGTGATCACCACATCTCTCTCATCTACTGCTCCCTCTGATTTTTCCACTAATTTTTCCTTTTCAACTCCTTCTCCTAAACCTGCAACATCTCCACCTTCAACAAGGTTCAAAGATGGCAGTTGTGGGGAGATCACAGTGCTTATTTCATCAGCCACTGAGTCATCCTGAATGATTAAGGGCTGATCAGTGTCCAACTCTTCTGACACTGAATAGGCCTTAATCAAACCAGCCTCTAGTATAGGAACCTCAACATCTTTAGGCTGTGCCTTGGGTTCAGAAGAACCTTCATTGGCAGATGTGTCTTTGGTTGTGTTACCACCCTTGGTCAACACCTCTGAAGATACAGAGCCTTTACTATGATAGGTTTTAGGAGGGTTTGAAAGTCTGTCTGCTATAGAAGACTTGTGTTGAGAAGGTTCAGGGAGGTTGGCTTGAGGGGTTTCAGGAGGGTTGGGATTTGAAGGATTTGAGGGATCATCAGGGGAATCATCATCATTTGAGCTACTGTCAGGGTGTTTGATTCCCTTGGCTTTTCTTTCTTTCTCCTCCTCAATCTTATCAGCTACTAGCTTTGCAAAACTTTCCTCATCAATGAGAAATCTTGTCTTTGAAACTCCAGCAAAGTTTAGCAATCTGTTCTCCTCTATTTGCCACCAGTTTGCACCCTTATCTTAGATGACTTGTGATATCTCCATCATAGACTTGTCTTTTACATCAACAAGCATCCTTAGATCATAGAATATCTTCTGAATTCTTGGAAATTCAGCAAGTTGTGGATACAAACTGTCCACAGTAGCCTTTGCTCCTCCTCTGAGCATACTTTCATAAGTATACTCCTCCTCATCTCCACTTGAATGGGGACTTTGGGTTATAGGGGAGTTGGCTCTGGGTTCTTCTAGTGTGGCTTCAGGCAGGTTAAGTTCAGGGATGTTGGCTTCAGAAGGGTTAGGCTCAAATGAAGGTACTTCAGTTGCTTTAGAGAGCAATGAATCTGAAGGGGCTTTACTCAGGGGGGTTGGCTCATTGAGTGCATGTTCTAAGAGTTTTGAATAATTGAGCATGGATGAGTCAAGGGGAGACAGGAGTCTTGTCTCATCTACTGCTAAATCTGCAAGCACATCAATGCCACTTCTTTGCACATTCCCTTCTGGAGAATATCTCTTAGTGAGATTTACAGGGGTAATGGGTTGGTTGGAAGGGGTAACATGGGTTTCAGGGGAGTTGGGCTCAAGGTTCTGAGTTTTAGGGAGGTTGGCCTCTATAGGTTGACCTTCAGGGACTTTGGATTCTGGAGTTCCAGAACCAGATGAATTAATCCTTGACATGGATTTGGTCCTGCTTTCAGCTCTGCTCTCCCTTAGAGCCAATTGAAGAGACCTTTCTTCTTGAAGCTCCAACACTTTCTCAGTAGGCTTGGCCCTTCTCTTGCTGGCCCTTCTCTTGCTGGCCCTACTGCTTCCACTTCCTTCCTTCTCAGGGACAACTTCCCTGATTCTCTTATCTCCCTTCTGCTTTTGCCTAGTCTCATTGTACTTCCTCCTCAACTCTTCTGAGTGGTCAGAAGGCACACTTACTCCCTCTTCTGCCACTGCATCAACTTCTGCTGATGCTCCTGAGGCTTCTCTTGAAGACAATTGAGACATTTTCCTTGTTTTGATAGCCCTGGCCTTTGTTCTCTTCTTCATCTTAGGTTTCTCTTCTTCCTGTTCTTCAGCAGGTTTGTCCATAAGTTTCCTCCTTTGCTCAGTTTTCTTGCTGAGCTTTCTGAACAGGATCTTTTGGGCTGGGAGGGGCTTTGCAAAGGTCTGCATTTGAGAGTAGTGGGAAAACCTTTCAATCAATAGGCTTGCCCTGGTGCAATACTTGATTTTCCCTTCTAGCACCACCTTGTTGTGGGTTTTCACCTTGAATTTTGCCTTTTCCTTCATCATCTCAGACATGATGAAGGTCCTCCAATCAAATTTAATGCCCTTATCACTGGCATCAATAATGGCAGCCATTATTCTGATTCTTGGATGGCTGACCTGCTCCAAGCTTCCAGTGTTGCTTAAGAGGCTCTTAGCAACTACCTCAAAGAGGTTAAGAAATTCTGGCTTTAGAGTCTTCTTGTTCTGTGTTGAAGAGATGGGGCCTGGAACCAATAGCCATTCTTGAGCTATTTCATCTTCATGGCCAGTGCCATAAGCTTCTGGATTCCTTCCCTCATAAGGTAATCCAAAGGCTCCTTCCAGATCTTCTGAAGAGAATTTCACTCTATGAAATCTCTCTTCTTCCTCTCCTTCTGCAGTATATGACAATCTGGTGGATACTTCACCATCTTCAGGTTTGCCTCTCCACTTGAGGAAGGCAAAGAATTCTGCCATGTAGCTTTCCAAGCAAGAGCTTGTTCTTTCTTCCATGAACTTTTGAAGTCCAGCTCTCCTCAACCATCTCAAGGTTGGTGTAATTTCAGGATCCTCACTCTCAAAGGATACTATTGGCTCAAAATGAAGATTTTTTTTGTTGCTTAAGTAGCCAAAATCCAGGTCTAGAGCTTTGTTAGAGAAATCAACAAGCATCTCTGGTTTAACTTTGGGGGCCATTGAAATTTGCAGAGAAAGCTTTGAGAGAGTTTGAAGAATACTTGAGTTAGGGTTTCGAATACTTAGGGAAGAAGTGTTTGTGGGAATCTTAAGACTTGTGTATATTCTAAAAGGAATGTTTGTCAATGAGTTGGTAAGGTCTTGATGCAATTCAAAGGTGAGCAAAAATGGAAATCCAAAATGGACGGCTAGGATTGATTTCAGGGGAGTTGTCCATTTTTTGATCCAATGATCAAAAACCAATGTAACAGTGAGAGAACTGTTTTATTCAAAACGTGGGTGGTTTTTAATGTTTGTTTAAGGCTGGGGGTTTTTCGAGATAGATCATGTCCCAAAAAGTTTAATGCAAACAAGAGTTAAATCTTAGCATTTAATGCATGGAAAGTGACCTTTTGGGTGGGAGACAAATTAAATCCCAGAAAGGTGAAAACTGTATTCCAATGGGGCAGATTTCGAAATAGGCATTGATCACCAAAAATAGGTGCTTATCATACCAAGATTTGGTTTGATAGTCAAGACAACTTATCTGACCCTACATGGACAAGTGTCCTGAAAAGCTGTGGACAAGTGTCCTGAATTTCAAGGGACAAGTGTCCTGAAGAAGTAAGGTCATCTTTTCTGAATTTCAGTAGATTTGACCAAGTCTGCTGAAGTTTGAATTTATTTCCCCCTTAGTCAATGAACTTCTTTGGACTCATTTGTCCAACTTCCCTGGATCAAGAAGACCCAACTCTGCTGATAATTCCAGGAACCTTGCCTCTGCAAGTGGCTTAGTTAGTATATAAGCTTTTTGATGGTCTGTGTGAATTTTCACCAACTTGATATCCTTCTTCTCCAAATGATCTCTAATGAAGTGATGCTTGATGTCCACATGTTTGCATCTTGTGTGCAAGACAGGGTTTTGTGATATAGCAATGGCACTATTGTTATCACAGAATATTGGCACTTCAGTAGAGTTGACTTTATAGTCTCTGAGTTGTTGTCTTAGCCAAAGAATTTGAGCACAACAACTTCCAGCATCAACATATTCAGCTTCAGTGGTGGAAGTGGCCACTGTGTTTTGCTTCTTGGAGAACCAAGATATGAGTTTGTTGCCCAAGAATTGACAAGTCCCTGAGGTGGACTTTCTGTCAATCCTACATCCTCCATAATCAGCATCTGAGTAGCCAGTTAGCTCAATGTTGTCATCAGCAGGGTACCAAAGGCCTAGATTCTCAGTGCCTTTGAGATACCTCAAGATCCTCTTTGCAGCCTCAAGATGGCTTTTCTTAGGATTTGCTTGAAACCTTGCACAAACACCTACTGCAAAGGTGATGTCAGGTCTGCTGGCAGTGAGATAGAGGAGTGATCCAATGATTCCTCTATACTCAGTGGAGTTGGTTGGAATACCACTTTCATCAGGATCCATCTTCCAATTAGTGTTCATTGGGATCCTTACTGGCTTGCTTGATGTACACCCAAATTTCTTGATCATTTCTCTGGTGTACTTAGCTTGGTTGATGAAGATTCCTTCTTTTGATTGATTGACTTGTAGACCCAAAAAGAAGTTCATCAACCCCATCATGGACATCTCAAACTTGCTTTGCATGAGCTTGGAGAACTTTTCACACAGCTTCTCATTAGGGGATCCAAAAATTATGTCATCTACATAAATTTGGACAAGCAAGATGTCCTCTCCTTCAGAGATTCTGAAGAGAGTTCTGTCCACAGTTTCCTTGGTGAACCCATGATCCAATAGGAACTGTGACAGTGTATCATACCAAGCCCTAGGGGCCTGTTTGAGTCCATATAGAGCCTTCTTCAGCCTGTATACTTGGTTTCCAATCTCAAAGCCTGGTGGTTGCTCCACATAGACCTCTTCTTTCAAGACTCCATTCAGAAAGGCACTTTTGACATCCATTTGGTACACTTTGAACCTCTTGTGGGCTGGATATGCTAGGAAAAGCCTTATTGCTTCTAGCCTTGCCACAGGTGCAAAGGTCTCATCATAGTCAATGCCTTCATGCTGGCAGTAACCTTTTGCCACTAGTCTTGCTTTGTTTCTGACAATCACATCATTTTCATTCTTTTTGTTCTTGAACACCCACTTGGTTCCAATAACATCTTGATGTGAAGGTCTATCAACCAGCTCCCATACTTCATTTCTGGTGAATTGGTTGAGCTCTTCCTGCATTGCTGTGATCCAATTTGCATCCTGAAGTGCTTCATCAATGTCTTTTGGTTCTTGTTCTGACAAGAAACAACAGAACATAGCACTTTCACCATGAAACTTTCTGGTTCTGACTCCTATACTTGGATCACCAAGTATCAGATCAGTAGGATGGTCATACAACCAGGTCCTTCTTTTTCTGATTCCTTCAGTAGAGTTGTCCTCTACTGAGGTTGAGTCATTTTGATCATAAAATTCAGGATCATAATCAGGGGTGTTGTCCTCAATGTCAGGGACATTGGCATTTTCAACATTTTGAGTTCCCCCTTGATTATTTGACCTATTAACTACCTCAGCAGGAACTGCTTCTTCATTGGTAGTTGTTACCTGGATGTGAACTGGGATTGGCTCATTCAGTTCATCACTTCCATCAGTAGGATTTGTCTCAGGAAGATTGCCTTCAGGATAGTTGTCCAATGTGATATGTTCTGGTAGATTGGCTTGGACAACATCTATGAATTCAGTGTCTTTGTCTTTTAGGCTCAATCTTGTTGTCCTCTGTGTGATTTCTTCTGGTTCCAAACTATCATTCCTGATCTCAGAGATAGATTCATCAAACACAACATGAGGTGTTTCTTCCACTAAAAGGGTTTTCTTGTTGTAGACTCTGAAAGCTCTACTGATCAAAAGCTTTGCTGTCAAAAAGCTTTTCTTGTTGAGAGTATCCAAGAAATACTCCCTCATCAGCTTTGCTGTCAAAAGCTTTCAACTGTTCTTTCCCATTATTGTGAATGAAACATTTGCAACCAAATATATTAAAGTATGACACTTTAGGCATTCTTCCTTTCCAGAGTTCATAGGGGGTTTTGCCTTGCCCCTTTGTAATCAAGCATCTATTTTGAGTATGGCATGCAATATTTATAGCTTCAGCCCAAAACCTCTTAGGTAAATTTGAATCAGCAATTAAAGTTCTAGCAGCTTCTTTTAAGGTTCTATTCCTCCTTTCTGCAACTCCATTTTGCTGAGGTGTTCTAGCTGCTGAGGTTTCATGAGCTATACCATTAGATGTGCAGTACTCATTGATGTATGAATTTATGAACTCAGTGCCTTTATCAGATCTTATCTTGATAATGCTAAGGCTTTTCTCATTTGACAGTCTCTTTAGAAGTTCAGGTAGTTTGACTTGTGTTTCCTTCTTATTAAGGAGAAATACTACCCAAGTGAACCTAGAGAAGTCATCTACTACCACTAATGTGTATTTTTCTACCATTTATGCTTGAAGGGGTAATTGGTCCAAACAGATCCATATGTAGAAGTTCAAGTACCCTTTCAGTAGAAATGACTGGTTTACCTTTGAATGAGGCTTTAATCTGTTTTCCCTCTTGACATGGCTTACACACATGTTCCTTAATGAAAACCTCATTAGGCAGTCCTTTAACTAGTGCATTTCTAGCAAGTTTATTCATAGATTTGAAGTCCAGGTGATTTAGCCTCTTGTGCCATAACCAACTTTGTTCACTAGTACTTTTAGCAATGAAGCATGCAGCATCAGTAGACTTGTCCCAGTCTGCAAAATACACATTTCCCTTCCTAGTTCCAGTCAGTAAGGTTTGTTGAGTTTTATCCTTAATTAGACATTTTCCACTAGAGAACTCAACTTTAAAATCTTTGTCACAGAATTGACTGATACTTAGGAGATTATATTTGAGACCAGCTACATAAGATACATTGGTTACTTTGATGTTACCAATCATCAAAGTACCATAACCTTTTGTTGTTGCTTGTGAGCTGTCTCCAAAAGTAACATTTGGGCCTTCTTTTTCAATAAAATCAGTGAGGAGTTCCTTGTTTCCAGTCATGTGCCTTGAGCATCCACTGTCAAGGTACCATACTTTCTTTTTGTTCATGCTCCTCTTCTTGTGGCCCAATGGTACCTGCAATTAGATAGGTTTAGGTACCCTTTGAGTTTTGGGTCCTGAGAGGTTAGCTGTACCTTTAGGAACCCAAACTTGCCTAATCACCCTGATTGATTCAAGGTGGCTAAGTTGTTTTCCTTGTGCATCAACATACACTGTCTTTCCCTTAAATGCCTTTGGGAAAGTATGTGTGAATGTGTTAACTCTGTAAGTTTCAGATGAGTTGTCCACTCTCCTGAACTTATGAGTTCTTTGTGCAGCTTGATGAAATCTTTGAGGAAAGGCATTTTTATGACCATTACCCTTTGGCATGAAGGGTTTTGGTTGTCTCATTTTATTCTGCCTTAGAGGATAGTTTTCCTTAGGTCTATTCAGCTGAGGCTTTCTCAGATGAGTTGGCCTAGACTGATTATACCTTGGATAACTCCTCTGAACATTGTTCAGGAGAGTTGCCCTTCCATTGGGTCTACTCTGCTGACCAACATTCCTCTTGTGTTCAGAAGCCTTGACCTTTTCCAAAGGTTTGGGTCTAGTCTCCTGAAGTACTAGAGTAGGCATTTCATTCATTTTGCCCTTTCCTTTGTTCAGTGGTTGAATTATTTCATTTTCATCTTGTTGTGCCACTGATTTAACAAAGATTTTCTTAGTGTTACTTGTAGAGGCAACACTAAGACAAGGTGAAGATTCAAATGGATCAAAACCTAATCCACTTCTTTGAGCCATAGGTCTTTGATAACTCTGAATTTCCTCTATTGCTCTAGAGGACTTGTTCAAAGCAGACATCTTTAGTTTCAGGCTCTCTTCACTTAATTTAAGAATATCATATTCATGTGAGAGATTTTCAAACTTAGCATTTAGAATTTTTAGTTCAAAGTCCTTTCTTTTCTGAGAGAGTAGTTGATCATCTATCTCCTTTTGTTGGTCAATTATCCTGAGATTTGCTTCCTTAAGCTCTCTCAAGACTTGTTGATACAACTCAGTAGATTTGACATCAACAACTACCTCAGAGTTTTTGGCAAATTCAATAGCCAATCTTTCATTTTCTCTCACACAGTTATCATGAAGTTCTTGTAATCTAGTGAAATCTTCCATCAACTTCCCAAAGGAAAGTTTCAAGTTGACTTCACTAGTGTTCTGTGATAGAAATGATGGTGAGCTAGAGGTGGAGGATACCTCATCATCCTCAAGAGCCATGTTGCACACATCATCATCATTATCATCACTGTTTGAGAACAGTCCATCTAAAGAGTTGAAGCTTTCAGCACTATCAGATTCTTCACCAGGCATCATGGCTTTTCTATTGGTGAACTTTCTGTCTCTTTTAGCTTGTCTTTCTCTTCTTTCTTTAGAGCTTAATTCAGGACAATCATACTGGAAATGCCCTTTCTTTTTGCAATTGTAGCACAGGTCTTCATCATCATCCTTCTTGGATTCATCTCTTCCTTTTGATGATGAGGGGTCAGCTCTACTGGACCTTCTCCTATCAGAGTACTTGTCCTCTGATCTCTTTTCTTCAGGCTTTTTGTCTTTGGCCTGATCTTCAGGGGAGTTGTATCTTCTCCTGAATTTGTTGTCTTGGTAGAATTTCTTGTATCTACCAAACCTTGTGTTCAGCTTGTCAAACCTTCTAGCCATCAAGGCTAGTTCTTCCTTCATTTCAGTCTTTGAGACTGACTTTGATGATCTGGGAGTGGGTTGCATTTCAGGTTCAGCAACTTTGGCTTTGAATGCCACTCCCTTAGTAGGATTTGAAGGTTCCTCAACAGGTTTTCTTCTATTGAGGTCGAACTCATAGGCTTTGAGTTTTGAGAAGATTTGTTGCATGGGCATGGAGGAGAGATCCTTGGTGTTCTGCATCATCACAGCATAGACATCCCACTTTTGAGTGAGGCTTCTCAAGATCTTTAGTCCAACTTCTCTCCTTGAGTACACTTTGCCCAATGATTTGATTTCATTCATCACATCAGTGAATCTACCAGCAAACTTATCAATGGATTCATCAGCTTCCATTGTGAATTGCTCAAACTTTTGCACAGCAACTTGGAGCTTGTTCTCCTTGATCTTTTCTGTACCCTCACACATGTCAGCAAGAGTATCCCAGATTTCTTTGGCTGTGGTGCAATGGTAGACTCTTCCCATGACTGCATCTGGAATTGTTTGATAGAGGGTATTCATGGCAAGATAATTTAGATTATCTTTCCTCTTTTCATCAGCAGTGAAGTCATCCTCATTCTTGGGAATCAGTTCCCTTATATCTGCTCTTTGCTCATCTGTTACCCTGGGGTTAGTTTGAGTAAACACAAAAGGTCCTCTTGTGATTACTCTTAACATATCAGTATGAAGAGATGCAAGATGAGCTCTCATTCTAATTTTCCAGAAATCATAGTTGTCTATAGAGAACATGGGCAATTTATGATGTGAAATGTGATTGACTGGATTTGTGGCCATGTTATCCAATCCTTGAACAGCAGGTGGAGGAACAGCATTGTTGATGGCCATATCTCAAGAATAACAAGTAATAGATTTCAGATAGAGATCAGTTCAGTGACCACACAAATATGTGAATTTTGAAAATCAAGATGGATTTTCAGAGGCAGTGGTCTTTGAACCCCTGCTCTGATACCACATGTTGGTCCTGAAAGGAGTATATAACAAGTGTATGGGGGGGGGGGAATACACTTGTATGCAATTCTTTCTAACTTTGATCAAACCAGAGTTCAGCAAGGTTGTCTTGGACAACTCTGCTGAAGATGATTAACTCTTCTAAGATAATCAAACTACTAAGTACTATTGAGTACTTAGTTGCATAACTATCTAGGGGAGTTATATGTGCGGAATAGTGGTTGGCCCTTTAAGTTTAGACTCCTTAAGATTCTGAAAATCACTTTGTCAATCCAAAACAGTCCAGTTAAGTTTCAGGGAACTTGTCCAAATCAGTTTTGCACAGTCTTTGAATATGTGTCTTTTGAAGATCAGTTTTGTGTGCAGTGTTGAATGAATGTAAGTACTTGTAAAGTAAATCAACACAGGAGTTTTATAGTGGTTCAGAGACTCAAGCTCCTACATCCACTTTCCCTGATTTAACAGGATAATTCCTTCTCTCTTGGAATTAACTTGTTTTATAGTGCCAAGGTGCACTTGATCAAGAACACCACTCCTTGGTGAATTGATCCCTAGGATGTCTAGAGTCCTAGTACCCTCTTCTCAACTCAGAACTGAACAGTTCTTCTCTCAACAGTCAGCTCCTACCACTTCTACTACTACAACCTTCTCACTTTCTCACTTGAAAGGGTTAAGGATTGGAGTAAGGTTCCAACTAATGAGATATCCTTTACAATGAAGATCAGTGTATAAGGATTAGGATATCTCTCTAAGCTTATGTATGGATATACAGTGAGTTCAGCTTAGAAGAAGTGTATGAAGACTAAGATAGTCTCTTTGAAAGCTTTGAAATCACTTTGACTTGTAGGATAGTTGGATATTCTTGTCAAGGTTGAGGTCGGTGCTTCAAATGGTCTTCACACTTCTTGTATTTATAGACAAAATGGAGATTTGCCCGTTGGAGAGGCAGCCCCAAATTGCTATAAATGTCTTCCTTGAGTTCTTCAAACTGGAAGACAGATTCTTGATAGTGACATGTCCTTATTTGGGTAATAAACGGCTTGTAAGACTTTGTCTTCTTTCTACAGCACTTTTCCCAATGTTTGACTTCTTGTTAGGACTAGGACATGGCTTCTGAAGGTTGATCCAATGATAGGACAACATTCCTTATCAACTGGACAACTCTCCTTATCACTATCAGCAGTTTTGCTTTTCAGCAAGGTTGGCTTGCTCTTCTTCAGATGACTTGGCTCTTTCCCTTTTCTTTCACTCCAAGTTGATCTTAGTATGTCTCAATGAAGTTCTTTAGGGTATGGTTGTCTCTAGCTTCTTCAGCATAGTTGACCTTCAACCTTTAAAGCATCTGTTCTGATTCAATCTTGCTGAGACAACTCTTCTAGACAACTCTTCTGATCAGCATACTTGGTCTTTTAGCATCAGAGCATTTTTTTCTCATAGAGTTGGCTTCTCTGGACAACTCTCCTGATCAAAAACCTTTGAGTAGCCTTGTTCTTTTGAGCTAGGTAAACTTGTTCTTGCATATGGCTAGTTTCTTTGGACAACTCTCCTGATCAGAGTCATTAAGCTTGTCCTTTTGATTTTACCAATCTTGCATATGGACAACTTCTTTGGTCAACTCTCCTGATCAGAACATCTTATTAGATTTGTCCTTTTGAGCTTTACAATCTTGTCCTTTCATAAGGACATCTTCTCTGGACAACACTCCTGATCAGAGCATTTGGTTTTCCATAGAGTGTTCTTGCTTTTAAGTGATTGTTCCAGAATTTGAGCCTTGAGGAGATTTGATCTTGATCATTTTCAAAGCATAGGTTCCCCCTCAAATTGTGCATCTAATAGTTAAGAGCTGCCTAACATTTCAGCTTCTCATCTAGCCTTATGCTACGTGTTCTAACATTTTTAGAACACTATCAATTTGACTTAGGCATGTCTCAGGGGGTTTCGGTATTAAATCAAAACATATCATTTTATTCCCAACATATATATATATATATTCTACTTTTGGGTAAATACTAGGTTGGATTCTATATATATATATATTCTACCTTGGATACGGACTTCAAACTATCTATGTCAAATTTTATAATCTCAGAAATCCACAGGATAAGTCTGAACATCTTTAAATCTAGACCCTCAGATCAGAATCTCATTTCTGCTCTTGAGAAGTCATCTTTTCAGAAGCCCAGACCTATCACTTCATAATTTATTGACGCTTTACTCCCCACCTTCTCATATCTACCTCTATATAAAGAGATACCTATGAGAATACTTACAGAAGCATACATACACTCACAAACATTTATCTTACAAGTATGGAGAAAATTACTAGAAATGATGGAATGGATGATATACTCCAACCAAAGTCATGGGTGAAAGCAAGAAAGATATGTCCAGCAGACGGAGACAACAAGGTTCAGCATACTTGGTCCACCCAACATAAGTATGCGTTAAAGAGAAAAGAAAGAAGAGGAGTATTCGTTAAAGAGAAAAGAAAGAAGAGGTGCAAGAGACAAGGTGTAAAGAGAAGACAGCAAGCAGAGCTTCTTCTCCGGAAAATCCTTGTTCAAAGAATTCAGGAAGACACCTCTCCTCAATTTTCTCACAGGCTCTCTATTGAAGCACCTTCCAATCTTCTTCCTCCTACAAGAGAGGAAGTAGAGGCGAAGAAATTCAACAAGAGCTCATTAGTTGCTACATCCCATCTAATGAATAAGACAGCCTATGCCAGTGGAAAGTCATCTAGGCAGCACAACCACATATGGCGAAGAAGGTTCCACATGGTTAAGGGGGAACCAAAAGCAAGACTAAGAAAGACAAAAGTCACAATAAAGTATCAGAGGAATCAGCTGATTCAGAATACTCAGCTGATTCAGAACCCAGCTGATCAGAAGACTCAACTGATCCAGAAAACTCAGCTGTCCAGCAGACTCACACTCAACTAACCAGAAGACACAACTGACTACATTAAGTACTCATTCTAGATTTATTTCTGAATGTATGTATGGAAAGATCGTATATAAGGAATGTATGATAAATACATATGTTTAAAACGACCTTAATTGATTGAAATTACAATAATTATCAAATTAAGTCTCAACGGCTATTTGTAATATTCGTAATTTTTTTATATAAATATACAAGTATATATTTAATTATTAATTTAAGATAAATATTCAAAGCCCATTTAAATTCAGGCTTTTGAGATTTTAAATCCTAGTCTTCATCTCTAGCCCAAGCCCAAGCCCAAGCCCAAGCCCGATTCTAATATATATATAATAGACTTTAACCTAGTTTTACACAATCTCAAATTCAGTTTCTCCTCCAGAAGGTCATGGTATTTCCTTACCTCAGTTTTCATTATTTCATCTTTTATATTCACCGTCAATGATTTATATACACCTTTAAAAATATCTAAAATCGTATTTTCATATGAAGTATTTATAATCTAAAAGCTATCCATCTTTATATTTACATATCAAGTATTTATATTTACGTATATATCAGTATGCAAGTTATGAATACATATTTTAGGAGATTGGCTTCATCGTTTGTTTAGATTTACTAAGTTAGGGAGTTATTTATTTAATTTAATACTGATTAAACCAATTCTAATAATTTTAATTAGGATTTATATAGATCTTATTTCAGACTTTATTTTTTAAATATATTTAATTCATTGTTAGGCGACGACGTGAGGAGTAGGCTTTAGCACTATTGCATTCATTCATCCACGACATACATTGCAAGGTGGGATTTTTCTAATTCATTACGTATCTCTACAGTGGTTAGTAGAGTAAGTTGTTCATTGCTAAATATTTTACGTAATATGTTGTATGTGTCTGCTACGTGTTATGTTCCATGTTATCCATGTTATGAAATCAGATAGCCAGGGACTAGTTCACGAGTTCGGGACCATATAAGTTGTCCTCGAGAATCACCAGGGTCATTAAAATGGCTTTGGCAAGGCTCGCAGTGCTCATGTCAGTATATCAGCCTGTTTAGAATGTGTTCTCATGTTTGCATTGATGTGCTTAACTATCTTTTTAATATTTAACTGTGAACAACTGGGCCCCACTGAGTCTGCTTGCATACTCACCCCCTCATTTTAACAATTTAGGTTAAGAAGCTGATGGCGAGGAGGAGCGGTTGATGACAAATCTATTAATATTTATTAAAGTAATTAAGTTATTTCATTTCATGTATTAAACTTTTTATGAGATTTTGAAACTTGATTCAATTCATATTCTACATTTATTTTAATTTTAAGTTGCTATTTATTCATTGAGGCTTCCGTTGCGATTCAAGTAATTTTATTGCTAAATAAATTTATAAAATCATTTCTTAGGTTAAAATTTTAGTTCATGCCCCTTTATTTTAAAATTATCAAGTATTTTTGTAAAATCTACTTTTATGAAAAATTGGGCGTGACAGAGTGGTATCAGAGCAGGTCTACGTTCCTGTAGACTTGTTAAAATAAAAATCTTTGACTAAAAAAAAAAAAATTATTTAAAGTATTTTGTTTAACCAGAATATTTTTAAAAGTAAAGGTCGTCCATCACCGCCTCCCGCTTCAGCTCTACAAGGTACGTATATTATAAATTTCATTACATGTTATGAGGCAAGCTATGTTATGATTATGTTCCATGTGCATTCATATTTTATCAAAAAAAAATTTGATTTTCGAGGACGAAAATATTTTAAGGATGGAAGGATGTAATATTCGTTATTTTTTTATATAAATATACAAGTATATATTTAATTATTAATTTAAGATAAATATTCAAAGCCCATTTAAATTCAGGCTTTTGAGATTTTAAATCCTAGTCTTCATCTCTAGTCTTCAGTTTCTCCTCCAGAAGGTCAAGGTATTTCCTTACCTCAGTTTTCATTATTTCATCTTTTATATTCACCGTCAATGATTTATATACACCTTTAAAAATATCTAAAAACGTATTTTCATATGAAGTATTAATAATCTAAAAGCTATCCATCTTTATATTTACATATGAAGTATTTATATTTACGTATATATTAGTATGCAAGTTATGAATACATATTTTAGGAGATTGGCTTCATCGTTTGTTTAGATTTACTAAGTTAGGGAGTTATTTATTTCATTTAATACTGATTAAACCAATTCTAAGAATTTTAATTAGGATTTATATAGATCTTATTTGAGACTTTATTTTTTAAATATATTTAATTCATTGTTAGGCGACGACGGAGAAAATTTCATTTTACGTCCTGTAACTTAAGTCTAATCCAGTTTATATCCTTTAAGTTTTCACTTTTTCAATTTACGTTCTAGGGTGTCCAATTTATGTCCTTTTAGGTCCAATTTATGTCATTTTCGCCGGAAAATTGGAATTCCAGTCAAATAGTCCAATTTATGTCCTTTAAGTTTGAAAATTAAAAATTAATAATTAAAAAATTCTGAAAAAAATTAAAAATATCATTAAAATTTATAAACGGTGTAAAATAAAAATAAAAAAATCTTTAAAAAAATTAAAAAATCTACAATTCTAAAAAATTTAAACTAAAAATAAAAAATTTCTAAAAATCTCATAAAAACATAAAATTCTAAATAAAAAAAATCTATAAATTAAAAATTAAAAATTTTAAAATAAAATTAAAAATTATACAATTCTAAAAACCTCATTAAAATGAATTCTACACGGTTCTACAATAAATCAAGGCGTGGAATCCAAAAAAAATTAGGAGTTCGAGAAAAACTTTAATGGCGTATGAGTTCGAATCAAGTCTGATTTTTATTATTATTATTGGGTTTTTAGAATTTTTAATATTTAATCTACACATTTTTTAAAAATTAAAGAGATTTTTATAATTTATAATGACATTTTTAGAATTTTTAATAAGATTTTTGAATTTTTAATTTTAAGTTAAACATTTTTTATTTTTTCAATTGTAAATTTTTTTATTTTTATTTTACACATTTTATAATTTTTAATGAGATTTTTAAAAAATTAAATAAGATATTTGGAATTTTATTTTACACATTATATATTTTTTAATTTTAATGATGTTTTCGGATTTTTAATAATATTTTAAAAATTTTAAAGATATTTTTAGAAAAATTATTTATTAAAATTTAAAAATTTTCAAACTTAAAGGACGTAAATTGGACTATTTGGCCGGAATCCCAATTTATTCCTCACATTCCGGTGAGTTTGAAAATTTTCCGGCGAAAAGGACGTAAATTGGACCAGAAAGGACGTAAATCGAAAAAGTGAAAACTTAAAGGATTTAAATTGGATTAGGCCTAAGTTACAGGACGTAAAATGAATTTTTCTCGGCGACGACGTGAGGAGTAGGCTTTTAGCACTATTGCATTCATTCATCCACGACATACATTGCAAGGTGGGGTTTTTCTAATTCATTACTTATCTCTACAGTGGTTAGTAGAGTAAGTTGTTCATTGCTAAATATTTTACGTGATATGTTGTATGTGTCTGCTACGTGTTATGTTCCATGTTATCTATTGTTGTGCCACGAATTTGCACGAATGGATTGAATATCCTTTAGGTCAGATATCCAAATTCCTGAACTCGTACGAATAATCCGGGTATAATGCCTTCTCCGAAATGATCCTTCAAGAACCTGCAAAAGACACGCCGGAGGGGAGTCCGGCGCGGACACTCCGACGCTCAAGTCAGTATGTATGATTCGGTATATGATAAGGACTTAAGAGTCCTCTTTTTATCAAGGAGGTTCTCGAAAGGAATCAGAATGCGCGTAGGAGGCGTAGTGAGTTGAATGATGTTAGAGATCGTAAAATATGAATGTACCTAAGTTTACCTATTTATAGAGGAATTCTACCTGAGGGGAAGTTAGGTTTTCCCCTTATCTCGGACCTGCCGCTTTTCCTTTCTTTGAATTAGTCCACTTACCTTTGAGCTCCCAGTCCCTGAAGAAACGCAACCACTCCCTCCTCTAGATTTCAACCGTTGAGTAGAGGAAGAATCAGTCTTCCTCCATCCAATCTTATCCCGTTTTATATGGAACTTCTCCTAAACTTTCGGCCAACTAATTCCCCTCAAGGCCAGGTCTTCCCCTGAGGTCCTTAGGTGGAGCTCCCTCCGGAGGGACCCCCAGATGAGATTCTGTATTTTGTAGAGTCCTCTTTAAACTCATATCCTCTCAATAATCCTATCCTCTACACACGTGTCGACTTCTTACGAGGTGACGATTTTAGGACGCATCATCCATGTTATGAAATCAGATAGCCAGGGACTAGTTCACGAGTCCGGGACCATATAAGTTGTCCTCGAGAATCACCAGGGTCATTAAAATTGCTTTGGCAAGGCTCGCATTGCTCATGTCAGTATATCAGTTAGTTCAGAATGTGGCAATGTTCTCATGTTTGCATTGATGTGTTTAACTATCTATTTAATATTTAACTGTGAACAACTGGGCCCCACTGAGTCTGCTTGCATACTCACCCCCTCATTTTATCATTTTAGGTTAAGAAGTTGATGGCGAGGAGGAGCGGTGGATGACAAATCTATTAATATTTAGTAAAGTAATTAAGTTATTTCATTTCATGTATTAAACTTTTTATGAGATTTTGAAACTTGATTCAATTCATATTCTACATTTATTTTAATTTTAAGTTGCTATTTATTCATTGAGGCTTCCGTTGCGATTCAATTAATTTTATTGCTAAATAAATTTATAAAATCATTTCTTAGGTTAAAATTTTAGTTCATGCCCCTTTATTTTAAAATTGTCAAGTATTTTTGTAAAATCTACTTTTATGAAAAATTGGGCGTGACAGAGTGGTATCAGAGCAGGTCTACGTACGTTCCTGTAGACTTGTTAAAATAAAAATCCTTGTCTAAAAAAAAAAATTATTTAAAGTATTTTGTTTAACCAGAATATTTTTAAAAGTAAAGGTCGTCCATCACCGCCTCCCGCTTCAGCTCTACAAGGTACGTATATTATAAATTTCATTCCATGTTATGAGGCAAGCTATGTTATGATTATGTTCTTTGTGCATGCATATTTTATCAAAAAAAATTCTGATTTTCGAGGACGAAAATATTTTAAGGGGGAAAAAATGTAATATTCGTAATTTTTTTATATAAATATACAAGTATATATTTAATTATTAATTTAAGATAAATATTCAAAGCCCATTTAAATTCAGGCTTTTGAAATTTTAAAACCTAGTCTTCATCTCTAGCCCAAGCCCGATTCTAATATATATATATAGAATTTAACCTAGTTTTTCACAATCTCAAATTCAGTTTCTCCTCCAGAAGGTCAAGGTATTTCCTTACCTCAGTTTTCATTATTTCATCTTTTATATTGACCGTCAATGATTTATATAAACCTTTAAAAATATCTAAAATCGTATTTTCATATGAAGTATTTATAATCTAAAAGCTATCCATCTTTATATTTACATATGAAGTATTTATATTTACGTATATATTAGTATGCAAGTTATGAATACATATTTTAGGAGATTGGCTTCATCGTTTTTTTAGATTTACTAAGTTAGGGAGTTATTTATTTATTTAATACTGATTAAACCAATTCTAAGAATTTTAATTAGGATTTATATAGATCTTATTTGAGGCTTTATTTTTTAAATATATTTAATTCATTGTTAGGCGACGACGTGAGGAGTAGGCTTTAGCACTATTGCATTCATTCATCCACAACATACATTGCAAGGTGGAGTTTTTCTAATTCATTACTTATCTCTACAGTGGTTAATAGAGTAAGTTGTTCATTGCTAAATATTTTACGTGATATGTTGTATGTGTCTGCTACGTGTTATGTTCCATGTTATCCATGTTATGAAATTAGATAGCCAGGGAATAGTTCACGAGTCCGGGACCATATAAGTTGTCCTCGAGAATCACCAGGGTCATTAAAATTGCTTTGGCAAGGCTCGCAGTGCTCATGTCAGTACATCAGTCATTTCAGAATGTGGCAATGTTCTCATGTTTGCATTGATGTGTTTAACTATCTATTTAATATTTAACTATGAACAACTGGGCCCCACTGAGTCTGCTTGCATACTCACCCCCTCATTTTAACATTTTAGGTTAAGAAGCTGATGGCGAGGAGGAGCGGTGGATGACAAATCTATTAATAATTAGTAAAGTAATTAAGTTATTTCATTTCATGTATTAAACTTTTTATGAGATTTTGAAACTTGATTCAATTCATATTCTACATTTATTTTAATTTTAAGTTGCTATTTATTCATTGAGGCTTCCGTTGCGATTCAAGTAATTTTATTGCTAAATAAATTTATAAAATCATTTCTTAGGTTAAATTTTAGTTCATGCCTCTTTATTTTAAAATTGTCAAGTATTTTTGTAAAATCTACTTTTATGAAAAATGGGGCGTGACACTATTTTTGATAATGCCGTAAATTGATCTCAATTGCATAAATCCTTGACCAATCAACTTAAGCCACGTAGTTGATTGAGCCAGAAATTTAAATTTGATGGGCTGAAGGTGAAAGATCCCGCCTAGATTCTTACCCTTCCTAAACCCTAATCCGAGCCGTTGGAACAAATCAATCCACACCCTTTATTCCAAACATTCTGAGAGTATTTATACAACTCTCAGTCCTTCACTACAAACCCTTTGCTGTCAAAATCTTAAATTTCGAAAACTACCTTACTGAAACACTACAAAGTTCATCTTTTCACACACTCAGAATGGGTATTATCAAGATCTACGATGAAAAGACCAAGATCACTGGAACTCTTGATGCTGCTAAATGGTCTAAGGTTCACAAATTTTTCACTGAGAATGCCCTGTTTTTCAAAGTTCGACACATAGAAGTTCTTCTTCGCTGCATAAACTTGAAACTCCATGATTTTCTCAGAGCAGCACCTACTAATGTGTATAAGGAGGAAGTTCTAGCCTTCTATACAAAAGCTGTGTTCAGGGGTTCTTATGTGGAAGGCTATGTTGGTGATCATAAGGTAAAAATCACCAGGGAAGTACTTAGGGATTTATTTGATCTTCCAAGTGGGAAAATCAATATATCTACCTACATAATGGATCGGCAGAAAAAATATGTAGGTCCCAAAGGTTGAGTTAATATCGAGGGGAGCTAAAGAAAATGTCTAGAGGGGGGTGAATAGACTTTTCTAAAATATTTCGATATATCAGAATTACAATGTGCGGAATACGAAATTAATAATGAGCCCAATTAAGTTTATACTCAATCCTTTAAAAATCCAAGAATTCTGTTCTATACTCAACTAATCTAGTTTAGATAAGTAATTCAATCAATCAAACAATTAATCAATTAAACAACAAAACATTAAAGTAAACAACACAAACGATTTATAGTGGTTCGACAACTTGTCTACATCCACTCTCACAACCCAGTTGTGATATTCTTATTAACTCGTCTAATGGAGTAATATGTTCTTGTAGCTTTAAGTCCCAAGAAATAAGACTTAGATCTTCTCGACAACACTACCAAGTGCCTCTTCGATCTAACTAGCTATTTTACAAGTAACTAGCAACTTGAAACACAGTAAACAAACATAAAACTTCTCTTCGTTCAGTAGTAGCCTTCTTCGATCTTCACTTGACTTGTGTAGCTTCACTTTCTGAACTTCAATCTTTGAGAGTAAATTGCTTCTTTGAATCTTCAATAATGCTTCAATAGTCTTTCAGTAGTCTTTAATCGTTCAATACCTTGCGGTATTTATAGATTTCTAATTCCAAGAACTTTCAGTTGTGTAACAACCTTTTCTTGAAAACTAACTTGTAACTGATTCTCTTTATCCTTTCACGCGTTTCTTCAGTTAATTAGTTATTCCTTAACTAACTCTTCAATCTTTATCTTCAACACGCTTTTGTAACTAACTTCAAGTTGACTTGTCTTGTTGAGTTGTGCACCTGTCTTGTCCTTAAGTAGTAGACTGCGTCTTCTACTTGTCTTGTGCAGTAGACTTCTCCAGATTACAATCATAGAACTAATCTAGTCCTATCATCTAATCCTAACAAAACTATTACATTACATTAAGCTCTTGTTATAAAGCTTAGTCAACTTAGAAAGCTATACAAAGAATCTATCTATTACATTCAAAATTATGAGCTCTATACAACAATTATTCATAGCTCAATAACAATCTAAATAGTTAATATAAACACATATGAAGTAATAATATGATATCAATTATAAGTACTTGTCTTTTCATATGTTAACTCATGTGAACTCTACTGATCTTGTTCAAGATGACTTCAACTTAACTAGACTAGATTAGTCAACACTTAGAAAAATTCAACCTTCTTTTGGCTTATCAAAACTTTATCTTTTATATTTCAATCATTATTTATGACTTGTTTTAGGATTCATATCCCAACAATTTCCCCCTTTTTGATGAAGCCAAAACTACTTGAATTTTTTCCACACTAGTAGACTAGTTAAGTAGTTATCTTGTCTTAAACATCAAAATAGTACTTTATCTTTTCATTCATTCAAAATATGATCAGTAGATATTACACATACTAAATAAAAAACTTAAGTAATCAGAGCAGATAATCTAATCTGAAAGAGTACCTCCTTTTGGGTTTGGAACACAGAATGCATCAAGGAGTCTCTTGTGAATAACTCTGGTATGGTCTTCATCATCAATCTTCTCTTTATCTAGCAGCTCCTCTTCGAATTTCTTGATCTGATTGAAATCAACTCTTTTTCCTGAGCTGGTCATAGGACTCTTCCATTTCGGAAAGCTTGGTATCAGAATGTTGAAATTTGCGGCGGCTGATATCCTCATAACCAAATTCCAAAGCAATTTGTTTTGACCTTCCATGAATTTGTCAAACATGGCATACAACTCATCTTGATTTTCAGACTCACCATATTTTCGAATAATCCAATGATCCAGTTCCCATTGCCTCTTTACTTTGAGCCATTCTTGACGATGCTCTTTGTCAATGAAATAGTCAATGAACTGGTCTTCTACCTCTTCTTCATCAGCCTTTAGCTTCTGCAATCTTTCAATATGTTTTTCAATTTTCTTCTTGCTGGCATAATGACTTTCATTATGAGGATCAGCAATCTTATGCTTCTTCTCAACTGCAGCAATCTCTTCAGTTTCTTCAAAAACTATCTTTTTCTTAGACCGTCTGGTCTGAATCTCAGCTTCTGGAGATGCAACATTCTTGCCCTTCTCCAATCTTTTGAGCTCATCAGCTTCAACTTGCTCTAGCTCAGCAGTTTTAACAAGCCTCCTTTTAGGCCTCCTTAGCTCTTGCATAGCAGTAGCAGCATCCTTTTCTTCTGGTTCAGCACTCAGCTTAGACAAGCTAACTTGTTCTACTCTACTTGCCTCTTCCCCCTTTTTGGCTTCATCATGTGCCTTAAGAGTGAAAAGACTTGTAAAGCGAGTCATTTCTTCCTTTACTGCTTCCTTCATTGCTTCAGCAGCTAGCTCTATCTGTCTTTGATGTGTCTGATCATGACTCATCTTGTCTAGGCGATCAGCAGTAGACTCTAGCTTCTTTGAATTAATAGCCAACTCGTCTTTGAAGTGAGTAGCTGTCTGTCGAAGTAAGGTGTTTTGCTTTGTTAACTCAGAGAGAACAGCTTGAGAACGCACCAACTGATCTTGTGCTTCTCGCCTTTGCTCATCAGCAATTTCAATTTTCACCCTATAGAGTCTTTCCATTTTACTTGACTCCTCTGCTAACGATCTAGCAAATGAGATAGATCTTTTCTCCGAAGCATCCACTTGATTCTGGAGAAACCTTTCAACTTCAGCATACATCTCAGCGCGGAAAGGTGAGTCCATCTTGTTGACTTCTCCAACAATCAATTCTCTTGAGCTGTCAACAAGTGATTGATTCTGTTCTACTAACACATCTTTCACTTTTGAGTGCAAGAACTCTTCTATCGCAGAATGAACAACTTCTTTCAAGTCTGTCTTTAGCTCAGCAAGATAACCTATAGGGAATCCTTGAGTAGATGACCGAGCTTCAACAACCACATCTTCCTGAACTTTCTCTACAAGTTCCTCTTCATTAAACATAACTGCGTCCAAGAATTCATCATCTTCTTTTCCAAATTCAAAAGAATCAACTTCTTCTGAACTGTCAGCCTCATCTTCAGAAGGTTCTGAGGTTTGAACAGCAATATCAACAAATTCTTTCTCTTCTTCCACTAGCTCAGTCTGAGTTCCAATATCAGACGAGAACTCTTCAACCAGAATTCCATCAGGAATATGCAATAGCCTCTTTACCAAATCAACTAAGGCTTTTGGCAGAAATAGTTCGGAATGATCTTTAACACCACTATTTTCTTTCTGTTCCATCTCCCAATCCATAAAGTTGGAGATTCCACCCATGCCTTGAATAACCTCGAAAAGATCGTCGGTTGAGGATTTCTTAAGTGCAAACCAGGTGCATATCCTAAGAAGAATCTCAAACTGCTCTGACTGGTAGTCTACTTCGAGAGTTGAGAGCGTTCTCTTCAAATTCTTGGTCACCCGGGCACGAATTCGCTTCTCCCTCAGACACATCGGATAATATACAAGGGAATTAAATCTAACATTAGACGGGGTCTGAGCAGGTGGGGTCCCTGTCTCAGTTGTTGCAGTGACAACTGGCATATTGTCTAAAGTAGATGGGTTCGAGGGTTCAACATTTTCTGTTGAGGTAGAAGGAATATGGATTGTGGTTTCTGGGGGCTCTAATGTATCTTGGTGTGGTGTGACAACTGTCGGAGTATCAGTTGTGTCAATTATGGGAGTGTTTAGGGGATGACTGGCTCTCAGCAGTCGTGCTGCCAATACTTGTGAGGTTTTGGGTACAGGTCGAGGCCTGGATCGATGTGATCTAGCCTTGGTTCGAATAGAAGGGAGAGAGAGAGGAATTGAAACAGATTGAGTAGAAGTACCAACCTGTGAACTCGACTCGTCTGGACGAGTAGGCGATTCAACTCTTACGAGAGTATACATTTCAGGAATTTGATCACTCAACTCCTTCTCTTGTTGCGACTCTTCATCTGACTGAGTCTTCTCTGAGTCGTCTGCACTGGACTCGACTTTCACAACTTCCTCTGATTCTTCCTCTTCAGACCCAGCTTGTGAAGAACTGGATGAGTTCGCATACGGCAACACATCTGAATCATCAAACTGAACTCGTCTTGGGGCAGCCGGCCTTGCAGCAGCCTGCTTCTTCATCGCCTCTATTTTCAGATAAAACTTAAGAGGATGAAAGGGCTTTCCCTTGCTCCAATCACTCTTGTTTGGCATCAATAGCGGGAGTAAGATACTCAGCTTGTTACCATATCCAACCACCTGTGATACTACCCAATTGCGAGTATCAATGTCCACTCTAACACTTCTTTCGATGTACATCATCGTGTCATCTATCAGCTTAAACCAATTACCCTCAGTAATTCCATCATATATTGCTGCCATTACCCTTGTCTTAGATTGGGTAACTGAGTCATGAGACCCAGTGGCACATAGAAGCATCTTGCTTGCTATGTCCAGTAGAGTGCGATACTTTTCCAAGAGTTCGGACTTTTTGACTGCAGGAGCCTTGCCATCTGGTTTCAGCTTCATTTTCTTACCACAGAAGATGCTCAAGTACCTCATCTCCTGTCCTTCAGCATATTTTTCCACATCAATCGTTCCGATGGGCAACTTTAACCTTTCGAACATAACTTCCCGAGTGATTTCCACTCGATTTCCACCAATAAATGATTCGATAACATCTCTTCGTCTATTGGCGTTGGCATAGAATTCCAGAACTTCTTCCTCCAAAACGACTTGAGGAAACGCCTCCAAGTAGGGTTTTAGACCGCATCTGGTGCATTTGGTCAAGATTTCTGCATTACCCTCTTTGTGATTTCCTTTGAAGAACATAGACGGTTCAACATGCACTTTGTTGTCATTTATGTATCTGCCTAGATCGAATGGTGCCTGAATGTTGGTGCTCACATCGAAAATAGATCGAATTGACATGATGATAAGTTTGTTATGAACAATAGAATTGAATAAGCAAGAAATCAACTGTTAGCAAGTAGTAGAGTTATGAAAACGTGGGGTAAAATGTGTGCAAGAGTTGGGTTTTATTCAAAACTGAATTTTTTGATCTAATGGCCAAGATTGAAGGATTAGATCCAACGGTCGGGACTTTTGGTATTCAGTTATGGAACCGAGAAGATAATGTGATTTGATTTTGTAAAAGTTGAAATCCGCCTCTCCTATTGGTAGAATTGAGGAGTGTACTCATCTGACCTAACATAGTCGAATTTTGGCGCGAACTGAGTGTATACACCTCATTAAATGGGAGTGTATAAATCCAATTCTAAAATATTCAAATTTTAGTAATACCAAATCACTTTAACACCCTTAATTTGTTTCGAATAAAAACTTAACACATTTTAATCAAAGGAACACTTAGCTTGTCTGTTCGAGTCCATCCAGAACAGATGAGTAGACCTAAGCTTCATAAGTCGAGTAGGCTTGATTGCACACGACGAGTTCCCCCTTCGACTGAGCTTGTCTACTTTGAACATCAACCGATTATTTGTACCTGTCTTATCTTTGAGCGACAGATAGTCGAGTAGAATAAATAAGATGACTAGCAATTTAGCTAAATGGTCAAGGATCAAACAAGATGACTATTAACAAACTTAAGAGTCAACATAAGGTTCTTTAAGAAATCAAAGATTCCCCCTTAAATGTTTATTCCCTTAGTATTACCCTCAGCTTTACCAGCTTCCTCATCGGGTTGTTTGGTCAACTTGTTTGACCTTGTATACCTGTCTGTAGAGTAAGTAGACGAGTGTTCTATTCTTTTGTGGTAACTTATCTCCTTATCTCTTTGATGTACCTGTTTAGTTAGTGCGTAGCTATAGGCAAGTAGGGTCTAAATCAATTAACCCTAGACTAATGCATAACTCATGAAAACGTGCCTCAGCTAATGGTTTTGTGAAAATATCAGCTCTTTGAAACTCAGTATGAATCTTTTCCATGCGAATGTCCTTCTTTTCTACATGATCACATATAAAATGATGCTTCACATCAACATGCTTACAACGTGTGTGCAAAACATGGTTTTGTGTAATGGCAATTGCACTGTTACTATCACATAAAATAGGAACATTTGATTCATGTATATTGTAATCTCTAAGCTGTTGCATGAGCCAGAGTATTTGACTACAACAGCTACCAGCAGCCATGTACTCGACTTCGGTAGTTGAAGTTGCAACACTAGTCTGCTTTTTTGAAAACCATGAAATGAGTTTTGTGCCTAAGAATTGACAAGAACCAGATGTAGATTTCCTATCTATTCTACAACCACCAAAATCAGAATCAGAGTTGCCACTTAGGGATAGATCATCATTTGAAGGATACCATATACCCCGATTGATGGTTCCTTTCAAATATTTCAATATCCGTTTAGTGGTTTCCATATGACTCTCTTTTGGATTAGCTTGAAAACGAGCACATACACCAACAGAGAATGCAATATCAGGTCTACTAGTAGTCAAGTACAGTAATGAACCAATAAGACCACGATAATGTGTTTGATCAGCACATTTACCTTGTTCGTCTGGATCCATCTTGTAAGTAGGTAGCATAGGTACGCCAGTGGACTTGCATGTCTTAATACCATACTTGTCTAGTAGATTTCTAGTATACTTTGCTTGATTTATGAAAATCCCTTCTGGGGTCTGTTTTACTTGAAGACCAAGAAAGTAGTTCATTTCACCCATCATAGACATCTCAAATTTACTTTGCATGAGTGTTGAAAAACTTTCACTCAACCTTTTGTTAGGTGACCCAAAAATGATGTCATCTACGTAAATTTGGACGAGTAAAATGTCCTTCCCTTCTTGTCTTCTGAACAGGGTTCTATCGACCTTGCCCTTAGTAAAACCATTTTCTAATAGAAAGAGAGAGAGAGTATCATACCAGGCTCTTGGAGCTTGCTTTAGTCCATATAAGGCCTTCTTTAATATGTAAACTTGGTCACCTTTGACTTCGAAACCTGGAGGTTGTTCAACATACACTTCTTCCGCAAGAATACCGTTAAGAAATACACTTTTAACATCCATTTGATATACGGTAAATTTCATGTAAGCAGCATATGCAAGGAACAATCGAATGGCTTCTAGTCTAGCAACAGGAGCATAGGTTTCATCATAGTCTATGCCTTCAGCTTGTGAATAGCCTTGGGCGACTAGTCTAGCCTTATTCCTAACGACTAAATCATTCTCATCTTTCTTATTCTTGAAAATCCATCGAGTGCCAACTACATTATGATGTTTCGGTCTATCGACAAGTTCCCAGACGTCGTTTCGAACAAACTGGTTCAACTCGTCTTGCATAGCGATGATCTAATTACTATCAGCCAATGCCTCTTTAACGGTCTTAGGCTCGATAGATGAGAGGAAACAACACCAGCAAAACAGAGATGGACTAGGTTGTTCTTGAGACTCAAAGAGTTGTCGTCTCGTCTTCACACCAACAGTAGAGTCACCAATGATATTTTCAGTATTATGCGTAGATTTCCATGTATTTCTATTCTTAACAGTAGCATTATCATCTATATCATGTACAACATCATGCATGTCAACATCATTTGTATCATCAACAGATTTACCTGGAGTAGATGAGTCAACTAGCGCAGGCATATCTACTGGTCTAGTAGACTTACCTTGAGCACTTGCCTTTTCCTTGTCATCAGATTCGAGGGCTTTCATGAATGGATTGTATGCTTGAACGGATTCATATACCTCTGAATCTTTGTCAGATTCGATAGTTAGCTCAGTAACTTTCTCACTGATCTTGTTGGCAGACGAGTCCTGTTGAGATTCATCGAAAACCACATGTGGTGTTTCTTCCACACATAGGGTAGAGTAGTTGAATACTCTGAATGCTTTGCTAGTTGAGGAGTATCCTAAGAATATCCCCTCGTCTACTTTAGCATCGAATGCATTCAACTTGCTTTTCCCATTGTTATGGATAAAACACTTACAGCCAAATATATGGAAATATGAAACTCTGGGTTTTCTACCTTTCCATACCTCATAGGGCGTCTTACCTAGTGCTTTATTGATGGCACTTCTGTTTTGGGAATGGCATGCAGTATTGATAGCTTCTGCCCAAAACTTCTGAGGAGTATTGTACTCTGTCAGCATGGTCCTGCAGGCCTCCTTAAGAGTTCTGTTCCTTCGCTCTGCTACTCCATTTTGTTGTGGTGTCCTTGCTGCACTAGTAAGGTGCTGGATGCCACGCTTAGAACAAAATTCTTTAATATAGCAGTTAATGAATTCAGTACCCTTGTCACTACGGATCTTGACAATGGACTGATTCTTCTCAACTTGTAATTTCTTCAACAGATCAGGCAAAAGTGTTTGTGTATCACTCTTCTTGTGTAAGAAGACTACCCAAGTGAACTTAGAATAGTCGTCTACCACAACAAATGTGTACCTTCTACCGTTCAAAGTTGGAGGAGTTATCGGGCCATGTAAGTCCATATGTAGAAGTTCGAGAAATCTACTTGTTGAGAGGGATGGAATAGATTTAAAGGAACCTTTTACCTGTTTACCTTTCTGATAGGACGTGCATACATGTGGCTTGTAGTAGACTTCATTGGGAATACCTTCCACAAGGTAGTCTCTGGCTATCTTATTAAGAACCTTAAAGTTTAGATGACAGAGGCGTCTATGCCAGAGTCAGCCAAGTTCTTTAGGATTCTTAGTAAGTAGGCAGGTGTCCCTTGGGCAACTGTTCCAGTTCACTATGTACACACTTCCTTGTCCTATGCCGACCAGTAGTACGGTATGAGTCCTCTTGTCAATGATTTCACATTTGCGACTCTTGAACTGCACCTTGTATCCACGATCACAGAATTGTGAAACAGAGAGTAAATTGTATTTCAAGCCTTCAACATATGAGACATCTTGGATCTCTATGTCTCCATTCCGAATGTAACCAAATCCTTTGGTAACAGCAGTGGAGCTATCACCAAATATCACTTTTGGTCCTTCTTGCTCATGGTAGCTTGATAAGAGAGTCTTGGTACCAGTCATGTGGTGCGAACAACCACTGTCTATGTACCAGGTTTCTCCCACTGAGCCACCCTTCTTGTATAGATCGATTCGACCCTGCATTAGATGATATTTGATAATTTAGGTACCCTCCTTGTTTATTGGGGTCCTGGGGGGTTAGTCGAGTTCAATGGAATCCAAATGTACATTGGAGTCCTGAACAAGTTTGATCTTCTAAGCTTTCGACCATATTTGTTGCAAAATAAGACCTTGTTGTCCTTATCTGACCTATCAGTCGAGTTCGGGTCCACTCTTTGGAGATAACCTTTTGACTTAATCTCTACTTGAGCAGGCACTTGTCTATGATAGTCTGAGTAGGGTTTATATGCATTAGGTCCATACGGTTTATAGACATATTTAGGTCTGTCTTCTCCTTCGATATGATATGACAAAGGTGGAGGATATAGGACAGCTTGTGTACGATATTTTGGACCTACCTGTCTAGGTCTAGACGAGTAGAGCTGAGACTGCCTTATAAAAGGAGGTCTAGGCTCTTTCCATCTAGTTTGTACTTGTCTAGTACTTGTCTCCTCAGGATACCAGTCCTCGTATCTGACCTGATTTGGTCGTCCACGACTCCTAGTCCTTTGTTGACTTGTCTTAAACGGAACAGCCTTGTTGTTAACTTTCTTTTTACCTCCCTTGGTAATTGGAATGTTAACTTGAGTCTGTTTAGGTACATTGCCTTCGGATGGAGTTCCAATATCGTATATCATTGGTCCTTTTCCTTTATCATTAGTCAAAGAGCTTGAGATGAAGATAGTAGGGTTCTTAGGGACTTGAGTAGACGAGCTGGGTGTCTCAGCACCTGTGCCTGTCTTGTCAGCAGGAGCCCTATACCTATCTGACAGTTCAAGGTTAACCTTAGAAGAGTTAACCAGGTCAGTAAGTTTAAGGTCTAGAGTGACAACCTCAGTTTCTAAGAACTTATTACGTTCTTCAAGCTTTTTGCACTTGCTTTTTAAAACATTGGATTCATGTTTCTCAGTAGCATGAGTCTTAAGTAGGTCTTGATACAACTTGTCTGTTAATGCACACTTGTCTTTGAGTTGACTCAACTCTTCTTGCAAGCGTTCATTTAGGACTGTTATATTAGGATCTACTTTAGACTGAGCTTCCTTAAGATCAATGATTTCTTGTTTTAAAATAATGTTTTCATCGCTGACTTCAATGAATGCCTGGTTGGCAAGTAGGAGGTCATCTTCAACTGCACTAGTAGAGTGCTGAAGGTTACTCCCTACATTGCTACTGGCAGTATCACTTTCATCAGATTCTGATTCATCACAAGATTGAAAAGATGTAGCAGATGATACCTCTTGATCGATTTTAGCCATGCAGCATAAGCCATCATCTGCTATGAATGCTTCATCGTGATCTGGTTCAGATGGGTAGCTAGATGAGGATGATGGTAACTCGTCTGAGTCAGACTCAGAGTCATCATTGGCCATCATTGCCTTCTTGCCACGGTTGTATCTACTTTCCCTTCGTGCTTTGCGTTCTTCTCGATCATCAGTGCTTAGGTCTGGACATTCATATATGTAATGACCTGGCTTTTCACAATTATAGCACAAGAGATCATTAGTAGCCTTTTTAATAGGAGAGTTATTCCTTCGTTTATCACGTCTATCAGAACGAGTAATCTTCCTACCATCAGACTCTCTATCTTGTCTGATACCTTTCGAGACTTCGTCTCTCCTTTCGGACGAGTTTCGGTCTCGTCTGGTCTCAGACGAGTTCTTAGAAGCAGACCCTCTATGCTCTCTATAGAACTTCTTATATCTTCCGAAACGTTTATTCAGCCTATCAAACTTTCTAACCATGAGGCTTACCTGATCCTTCAGACTAAGATCAGTATCTAACTTGTCTTTCACAGAAGTAGACCTAGTCTTAGACTTCGACCTGTCTACCTTAGACGAACTAGCCTTAAAAGCAACGTTCTTAGATACAGCATGTTCTCTGTTACTACTTACTATAGGTTCATCTTCGTCTAAATCAAACTCATGGGCCTTTAGAGTTTGAAACATGGTCTCTGCTGTCCACACGTCTATATCTTGGGTATTCTTAACAAGCATTTTTACCATTTTCCATCGACTATCAAGGCTTTTGAGAATCCTAAGATTGATTTCATGTGGAGTATAAGATTTACCAAGGACTTCCAAGTCATTCATGATTTTGGTAAAACGAGTATCCAACTGGTCTATTGTTTCACCAACTTTCATATGAAATGATTCAAATCTTTGGACTGTTGTAGAAAGCTTGCTTTCTTTGATTAGGGATGTCCCTTCACAAATGATAGCTAAGCGATCCCACATTTCTTTGGCAGTTTTACATTTTAGCACTTTTCCCAGATACTCGTTAGGAAGAGTGTGTAAGATGTAATTCTTGGCCAAACTATCCAAATTATTCTGTCTCATTTCTTCTGAGGTTAGTTCTGACCTTGGTTTCTTGACGAGTGTACCCACGGGTTGATTTATGTCGAGGGCAGCAGTATTAGGGATCATGGTCACTATTGGACCTTCAGTGATGACGGAGATTATTAAGTCGTGAGTGGAACTGAAGATAGCTTCCATCCTAAGCTTCCAATAGTCATAATCTTGAACCTGGAACTTAGGTAACTTGTTAGCGCTGATTTCGAGTGACATGATTCAAGAAGATATGTATTAAGCAGGTTTATGATCAAGAAGCAGTCAGTTCAAGAACAAGGAACAAGAAACAGATATATCAAGAATATTGATCAAGAACACGTAAGCAAGTATGATTAAGAACCACAACTTCACCCTAAGTCTTAAGTCGGTTATCAAGAAACAGCAGTTCGTAAACTACTGCTCTGATACCACTTGTAGGTCCCAAAAGTTGAGTTAATATCGAGGGAAGCTAAAGAAAATGTCTAGAGGGGGGTGAATAGACTTTTCTAAAATCTTTCGATATATCAGAATTACAATGTGCGGAATACGAAATTAATAATGAGCCCAATTAAGTTTATACTCAATCCTTTAAAAATCCAAGAACTATGTTCTATACTCAACTAATCTAGTTTAGATAAGTAATTCACTTGACTTGTGTAGCTTCACTTTCTGAACTTCAATCTCTGAGAGTAAATTGCTTCTTTGAATCTTCAATAATGCTTCAATAGTCTTTCAGTAGTCTTTAATCGTTCAATACCTTGCGGTATTTATAGATTTCTAATTTCAAGAACTTTCAGTTGTGTAACAACCTTTTCTTGAAAACTAACTTGTAACTGATTCTCTTTATCCTTTCACGCGTTTCTTCAGTTAATTAGTTATTCCTTAACTAACTCTTCAATCTTTATCTTCAACACGCTTTTGTAACTAACTTCAAGTTGACTTGTCTTATTGAGTTGTGCACCTGTCTTGTCCTTAAGTAGTAGACTGCGTCTTCTACTTGTCTTGTGCAGTAGACTTCTCCAGATTACAATCATAGAACTAATCTAGTCCTATCATCTAATCCTAACAAAACTATTACATTACATTAAGCTCTTGTTATAAAGCTTAGTCAACTTAGAAAGCTATACAAAGAATCTATCTATTACATTCAAAATTATGAGCTCTACACAACAATTATTCATAGCTCAATAACAATCTAAACAGTTAATATAAACACATATGAAGTAATAATATGATATCAATTATAAGTACTTGTCTTTTCATATGTTAACTCATGTGAACTCTACTGATCTTGTTCAAGATGACTTCAACTTAACTAGACTAGATTAGTCAACACTTAGAAAAATTCAACCTTCTTTTGGCTTATCAAAACTTTATCTTTTATATTTCAATCATCATTTAGGACTTGTTTTAGGATTCATATCCCAACAAAATACATTGAGATGTTTAATGGTGGAAGGATTAAAGCTAAGAATGCTACTGGTGTTCGGAAACCAGATTTGGAAGAGAAGTTCCAAACCTTGCTGGATATAGCATGCAAGATGCTCCTTGGAAACACCTTCAGTCACGATGTAGTGTCCACGATGAAAGTACGAGTCATGGCTGCAATCTGGGATCAGATTGATGGAGACTGGCAAGGTTTCATCATGGAAATACTTGGTCTAGAGGTAAAGAAAGTTACTTTAGATTTGAAGAAGAAAGAGTGGATAGTGACTACTACTGTCAGTTTTGTAAATAAACTGCGTATTATCCTACCTGAACTTTTGCCTAAAAATTTTGTTTGGGGACCAGCCAAGAAGTTCCATTCTTTGAAATGGTACCTAAAGAAAGAAGCCCTTGCAGAGGCAGTAATGCAAAAGGCTGAAAGGAAAAGGTTAGCTGAGGCAGCAGAAACAGAAGCAGCTAATCCAAAGGCAGAAGAAGAGGAACTTGTGCCGGAGAACACTGAGTCTGCTGAGCAAAAAGAGGAAACGACTAAGAATGACACTCCTCAGAAGGTTGTTGATGATGAAGATGACAACCAAACTCTAGCTCAAAGAAGGATGCTGATCAAATCAGGGCTATTATCCCCCTCTGACTCAGATTGCTACCCCTACTGCATCTCCTCTAAAAAAGGCAAGAATTTCTAAATCCTCTACTCCGATTTCTCCTTCAAAACTCTCAACTCACCTGAAGGCAAAGAAACCCAAATCTAATCTCACAAAGAAGACCAAACTTCCCAAACCCATGGACATCGCTCCCATCTCATCCACGAACCCTTCTGATCAAATGAACTTATCTGATCCCATCAATCCTACTGATCAAACCTCTGCTGATACTCCTACAGCAGAGGAAACAACCCAGAAAATCCCATCTCCTGAACCCAAAAACCCTTCTGGTCCAGAGGAGTCAGCACCAGCAGACCCAGCCGAGTGTTACTCAAAATACAAGATGGTCAACTACCCCATCTGTACAGGAGAAAGGCAGATAAGATTGAAGATAGCCATCTCGTTGAAATCATCAGTTCATGGAGTAGATGAGAGTTCGATCAAATTTGAACAAGTACTTCGAGTATGTACTTGGATCGAACTCAGAAGAGATGATGTAGACGATCTCATTGAGGTCGTAGAAGAAATAGGAGGCTTAGCTCATTTCCTTGATTGGGAAATGGAGCAGAAGGAGATTACTCAACTCAAGACCTTCACAGAACTGTTGTCCGATGACGCACTGGCCAAGGTGTGTGATAGAATCCTTAGATTCACACCTACTTCACACTCAAAACCAATTGTTGAGGATACTACAGTCCCAGCATCAGAAGACGCATCAGTTTCTGAAGCCTTGGAAAAAACTCAAAATTAGCTAGAGACAGTTAACACTGTTTTAAGAGATGAGTTAGTTTCGTCAGATGATCCAACCAGTTAGATACCCGACACGGTATCAACTGAGCCATCACAACCCCAGGTCTCAGTGCCTCAGGGACTTCAAGGTTTGGACCACTCAGCTGATACAGCTGAACTAGCAGAAGCTGGAAAGGAAGTAGTGAAGATACCAGCTCACTTCAAGATCAGAAATGAATTTGAGGATATCTCACATAGCCCGATCAATATAGAAAAAAAATTATTCAAACACTTGGTGAGTGTATCAACCACGTTCCTTGATGAAAGTCATCTGACATCTGAGAAAAGAGAACTTGCAATTGTGAAACACAGACCAAGCCCCTTTCAGATGACACCAAGACGAATCTCAGGTAACACTCATCTCTCTCACACTTCCATTGATGTAAAAGCTGACGTGTGCGCTCAACTGAAAGAAGCTATAGATTCACACTTTGAGAAAGGGTTATGATTGCAACTGGCCAGATACCTTGATCGAGCTGCCAAAGAACAAAGGACTCTCCTCATAAATCAAATTCATGATATCGATGATACATTTGGGGATGCGCTGCAAAGACAAATCGATGAATACCTTGTACGTCCCTAGTTCAGTTTATAATATTGAGTAAGCTAGGAAAATATCTAGAGGGGGGTGAATAGACTTTTCAAAATCTTTCAATATATCAGAATACACAATGCGGAATTTATCAGATTAATAATGAGCCCAACAATTTATACTCAACTAATTTGATGAACACTGTTCTTGTCTAGTCTAGATGCAAATTAATCAATTAAACAGTTAATCAATTAAACACAAATAGAACAGTAAAGTAAACAACACACAACGATTTATAGTGGTTCGACAACTTGTCTACATCCACACTCACAACTCCAGTTGCAAAATTCTTATTACTCTTCTCTTCGAGTAGTGTGTTCTTGTGGTTTTAAGTCCCAAGAAATAAGACTTTGATCTTCTCGATTACACTTCCAAGTGTATCTTTGATCTAACTAGCTATTTTACAAGTAACTAGCAACTTGAACAAAAATAACAAAAGTAAAACTTCTCTTAGTCCAGTAGTAGCCTTCTTCAATTCTTCACTTGTCTTCTGGCTTGAACTTTCTGAACTTGAACTCTGTGAGTTTGTTTGCTTCGAATATCTCTTTTGAATGCTTCAAATATCTTGGTAACAGTAGTCTTCAAATGTAGAATACCTTGGGGTATTTATAAACTTGAATATCAAGAATAGTTTGTTATCCAACCAACTTTCTTGATAACTAACTCTTATAACCGCTTCTTCTTATCCATCCACGAGTTTCTTCAGTTAATTAGTTATTTCATAACTAACTCTTCAATATATATCTTCATACGCGTTTCCAACTTAATCAGTTTCATCTTTTAACTTGCGCACTTGTCTAGTCTCCATACTTAGACAAATCTTCAGTCTTCTTCTTACTTGTCTTGTCTTGCGCGACTTCCTCTTCAGCAGTAGACTTCGATATAGAACCAATCTATACTAGTCCTATCATCTAACCCTAACAAGACTATTACATTACATTAAGCTTTATAACTCAGCTTAGTCAACTTAAATCTATACAACAATATACAAAACATATTAGCTTTTATACATCGTCTAAATTTGCTCTTTATAAAACCTATACAAATATAACAAAGTACTTATAAATCGTACTTGTCTTTTATTCATACTTAAACTTTTCTTTCATACTTTGTACTCTACTGGTCTTCTTAAGATGACTTCCATAACTAGATCAGTCCATACTTAGAAAATAATCAAGTCTTCTTTTGGTTTATCAAAACTCGTCTTTTCATCAATTATGACTTTATAATAGGATCCATATCCAAACATACCTCAAAAATGAAATGAAGAAAGCATCTGACAGATCAAAGATGTTTGCTGACGCTTACACCAATGAAACTATCAAAATGGAGAGATTCTACAAATCAAAACTTGAGGATGCTGAATCAAGGGCTGAACAAGGTCAAGCCCTACTCAAGAAAGTTGTTGGTCCCCGAAAAACAAGACGATTCGTGTGGAAAATAAAATAACTCTTCAAGGTAACTAGTCCGCTGATTTCACTAGGGGCCTAGGACTAGTTAGTCGGCTGATTAATTATCTATCGGAGCTAAGTGTGGAATTTTGTAGTGTGCCCATAAAGATTATACTCGTCTACGTCTTAGTTAAAGTTTGTAAAACAGTTTATGCACAAATATGTATGAGATAACTGAAAGTAAAGTGCAGAAATGTAAATAACTCAGTAATTTATAGTGGTTCGGATATACGTTCCTACGTCCACTCTCACGTTCCAAACGTGATGTTAATCCCTTTAATTTCCCGAAAATTACCAGGGGCTTGTCCTTTATAGTCCCAAGAGAAAGACTTTGAGATCTGAGCAGTTCCAAACTGCTACGGTCTACACAAGTGAGTTGAGAGCACTTGGACTCTACAAGTGAGTTGAGAGCACTTGCACTCCACAAGTGAGTTGAGAGCACTTGCACTCTTTACAGTGATGAACACTCAACTTAACTTCTAGGGTTTTATGGTAGAAGGTGGGTTTTGTGTATAATGAACTAGATGAGAATTTCCCTTACAATCTGTTTTAGCCTCATGCTAGGATTGGGAAATTCTCTCTAAGCTATGGATATATATGAGTGGTTAAACTGGCTTAGATGTTATGAGTTCACTCACTGGGGATGAGGTGATGCTTGTTGAATCTTCATGAACGATCTTCTTGAGCTCTTCTTATTTATGGACTTTAAGAACTTTGCTCGACCTCTGCATCTCACACCTCTTCACACTCCCAATGATGTAAGAACTTAACTAATTTATATAGTGTTGATGTTTGAATGTTACCGTTGGATGATAGCAATCAAATCTCCACTAATTCAGGAATTTGGCAATCATTTGATTTGATATGATTGAATATTACCATTGTCATGTAATTTCAATCATATCTTCTTAAGATGACTTCCATAACTAGATCAGTCCATACTTAGAAAATAATCAAGTCTTCTTTTGGCTTATCAAAACTCATCTTTTCATCAATTAGAACTTTATATTAGGATCTATATCCCAACAATTTCCCCCTTTTTGATGAAGCCAAAACTACTTGAATTATTTCTCGATAGTAGACTAGTTATGTAGTTATCTTATAAACATCTAAATGTGTTATGTTTTCATTCATTCAGTAAGATCAGTAGATTACAATTACTTAGACAAAATGAAATAGGAAACTAAGTAAAGTACTTACAATTGCTCACTGATGGTATCAGCATCTGGATTCGGAATTTTGAACGCTTCAAGAATTCTTCTGTGAATATCTGAGATATGATCTTCATTATCGATCTTCTCCTTTTCTAGCAACTCTTCTTCGAACTTCTTCACCTCGTTGAAGTCAATCCGCTTTCCAGAGCCTAACATTGGTGTTTCCCATTTAGGAAAATTAGGAACCAAAATGTTGTATCCAACAGCAGTTGCGATTCGCATGATCAAGTTCCAAATATTTTCATCTTGAGCTTCCATGAACTTGTCAAACACGGCGAACAACTCTTCTTTGCTTTCTGGGTCACCATACTTTCATATTATCCAGTGATCCATCTCCCATTTCGTCTTGACAACCAACCAAGCATCTCTATGCTCATTGCCTATGAACTTGTCTATGTGGGAATCTTCAATCTGGTCTGGATCAGCTTTCAACTTTTGCAACCTGTGGATGTGTTTACCTAACAACTTCTTGTTAGCATAACGATCATCTTCAAACTTTCGCTTCTTATGAATCTCTTCAACTTCTTCAGCATCGATTCCAGCAAGGATTTCTCCTAATCCTTCTTTCTTTTTCTCAAGATCAAGTTTCCTCTTGACTTGTCTTGTTCTGGGTTGAACTTTTTCAATTGAAACACTCTTTCCTTTCATCAACCTCTTCTGCTCTTCAATACTTTGCTCCAAATCAGCTTTCTTCACTAGCCTGCCTCTTCTCCTAGGCCTACTAGTCTCTTGAGCAGTAAGATCAGTTGCAATCTCAAGTTCAACAAACTTCACCTCTTTCATCTCTTCCCCCTTTTTGGCTTCATCACTAGCCTTAAGAGTGAATAGAGAGTTAAAATGAGTCATCTTTTCCTTGATAGCTTCTTTCATTAAGTCAGCAGCTCTATCAATCTGCTTCTGATGAGACTTGTCCTGACTCAGCTTGTCTAGTTTAGTAGCGACTAGCTCCAGCTTCTGAGTAGACAAATTCAACTCATTCTTGAAGTGAGTAGCAGTTAACTGAAGTAGTCTGTTTTCCTCAGTCATGTCTCTTAGAAGAGCTCTAGCTTGCACCAACTGATCTTGTGCCTCTCTTCTTTGTGCGTCTGCTATCTCAATCTTCACACGATAAATGCGCTCCATTTTCTTTGATTCTTCAGCCAAAGTTCTAGCAAAATCAACAGAACACTTCTCAGAATAGTTGATCTGTCTTTGCAAGAAATCTTCTAATTGCGCATACATCTCTTGTCTGAAAGTGACATCCATCTGATTCACTTCACCAACAATCAGAGCTTTTTATTTATCAACAAGAGATTGGTTTTGTTCCTCAAGAACCTACTTGACATCTGTCTTTAAAAATTCATTAATAGACGACTGGATTACTTTTCTCAAATCCATCTTCAACTCATCTAAGAATTCAGTTGAAAATACTTGAGTTGTTTGAGCAGCAACTGAAGGAATATCATCTTCAGGAACATCTTCAGCCATCAGCTCATCTTCATCAAACACTTGAGCTTCAATCAACTTGTCTTCTAGATCAGTAGTCAAGACCAAGTCTTCTACTGCTTCATCATTTGGAACGTCACTTCCAGCTATGGCTTTCAGAGAGATCGGAGGACAATAAGGAATGATAGCCAACCTTGCTTCCATCTTCCTTCTTTCAGCAGCTTTTGAGTCTCTAATCACCAACTCAGCTAGCTTAGCAGTGTAAGCACATGATTTCGACGGAAAATAATTTTTGAACTGTCTTGTGATCTGGCCAACGTTGCACCTCGGACCATGAGCATGTTCTACTTGAAATTTTTTGGTCCTGAAAGGAGTATATAACAAGTGTATGTGGGGGGAATACACTTGTATGCAATTTCTTTTCAAACTTTGATCAAACCAGTCTTCAGGAAGGTTGTCCTGGACAACTATGCTGATATGATGAACTCTTTATAGATAGACAAGCTACTAAGTACTATTGAGTACTTAGTTGAATAACTATCTAAGGGAGTTATATGTGCGGAATTAGTGGTTGGCCCTTTAGTTTAAACTCCTTTTAATTCTGAAATCACCTTAACAGTTTATCTAGTTCAGGGAACTTATCAAAATCTTGTTTTGCACAGTTTGTGATATGTATCTTTGAAAGTCCAGTTTGTGTGCAGTGTTGAATGTATGTAAAGTACTTTGAATGTAAATCAACACAAGAGTTTATAGTGGTTCAAAGACTCAAACTCCTATATCCACTATCCCTGATTTAACAGGATAATTGCTTCACTCTTGGAATTAACTTGTTTTATAGTGCCTAGGTGCACTTGATCAACCACACCACTCCTTGGTGCCTTGATCCCTAGGATGTCAAGAGTCCTAGTACCCTTTCTCAACTCAGAATTGAACTGTTCTTCTCTCAACAGTCAGCTCCTTCCACTTCTACTACTACAACCTTCTAACTTTCTCACTTGAAAGGTATAAGGGTTGAAGTAAGGTTCCAACTAATGAGATATCCTTTACAATAGAGATCGGTGTATAAGGATAGGATATCTCTCTAAGCTTTGTATGGATTATACAATGGGGTTCAGCTTAGAATGAAGTGTTTGAAGACTAAGATAGTCTCTTTGAAAGCTTGAAAGCACTTGTTGGCTTGTAGGATAGTTGGATATGTTGAGGTTTAGTGGATGCTTTCAAATGGTCTTCACACTTCTGTATTTATAGACAAATTTGAGGATTTTCCCGTTGGAGAGGCAACCTCAAATGTCTATAAATGTCTTCCTTGAAATCTTCAAACTGGAAGACAGATTCTGATAGTGACATGTCCTTAATTTGGGAAATAAACGACTGTAACCACTTTGTCTTCATTCTACAACACTTTTCCCAATGTCTGACTTCAAGATTCACTTGGTCAAACATGGACATCTCTTCTTATCAAAGATCCTGAGATAAGGACAACATTCCTTATCTCTTGGACAACTCTACTTATCAGTTTCAGTAGAGTTTTCTCATCAGCAGTGTTGGCTCTTTAACTCTTCAGATGACTTGGCTCTTTCTCTTTCCATGACTTTTAGAATGGTTCTCTGAGTATATATGTCTTGGAAAAGTGGACTTGACCTCTTCAGCAAAGTTGGCCTTGAACTTCAAAGCTTGTTCTATTTCAACTGTGCTGAGACAATATTGCTGGACAACTCTTCTGATCTTGACATTGTTAGGGTTATACTGGCAAGTATGCTTTTAGTGCTACTTATGTATACAAACTGATTCTTACACTTATAAATGAGAATAATATTTTTATCACTAGTTGCTTTAAATATAATGAATGTTAATTATTTATTGCATAAACGTTCAGATGTATTTTACATTGTAGACAATGTGGTGTGTAGAAGATCACAGAAGATCACATTGTCAGTTCCTTGTATATAAGTACAATTGATTCACAACTTAGATGGAATTGAACAATCCATTGGTAGAAGTTGAGGTGTAAGGCTCAGATTGGTTTATCTTGACCAAGAGATTACACTAGTGCATTATGATGTGCTGAATAGGACCTACATAGAGGTAATTCTTCTAGACTGACTTAAGGAATGAAGAATTAGACCTCAGTGGTTGTTGATTTCTTAATCTCTGTCACTTAAATGGGATTGTCTGTAGTTAAGAAGTATTGCTTTGATTTATTATGGGTAAAGAATCAATTTGATTCAATACTTTGTATTTTGGGCAATATTATTAATTACAGGACAGATTGCCAAAATTAATACAGAGAATCGTGTCTTGGAGTGTCAAGTTGATTATGTCCCCTTGGTGGGCTCAGAAGGTTTATCATATCAAATCTGATCAGTGGAATTTATTTCCGGTATGATAATAATGTTGAGCTGTCCTTACTCCAAGGAATAAAATATATTAATTAATTAAAGCATTCAGTAGCTTAAATTAATTGATGGACATTGAATCTTAAACACGGGAAATAATAACCGGGAGCCATATTTCGTAATATGGGGTTAGGATGGATAGTGCAATATTAATTCTATAGTGGAATGAATTAATGTTAATGGGCTAGAAAAATGTTGTGGCTCAATATTGATTTCTGGGCCCATTGGGAGGTCCAATCCTAATTCTCCTAAAGGCCCCTCAAGTAGCCCAATAAAAGTCTATTAATTAAGGTAATTAAAAGATAAGGATTAATTTTGTTGCAAGAAATTAGAGAGAGATATTTATGGAAAAAGATATATGGAAATAAGAGATTATTTCTATATTATTCCAAGATAAATTGACCGGTCAATTTTTCTTTCTTGTAAGAGAAGAAGCATAGATTTTCTCTTATAAAAGGAGAAGAAAAAAATTGGTACTCTAAAGACTAAGAAAAGAAAAGAGACTAAGAAAAAAAAGATCTGTAATTTTTGAAATTACAGTGTGTGCAACAAGAGAAAATTAATTCTTCCTTGAGAGTTAATAGTTCGTGAGATCTCCCACCGGGTCAACGGACTAGGACTTAGGGAATACTTGAGAAGGCAATTGGGTTGAAGTTGTTACTCTTCTCAACGGTATCTCTCCGATTTAAAGGTAAACACGTAATCCCTTAGTTCCGCATGTTCAGGGATTTAATTATTTTACCGTACATTCATTACATAAATTAGTTGATTTAATTTGTTTAAATTATGAAATTAGATTTATGATAATTCATATTTAAATTACGTCCCAAATAGATCCGGGTAATTTTAAAGGAGTCTCAAAGGATTCCCGAGAGTCTCAAAAGATCCCTAGGGCATCTCAAAAGATTCCCGGGAGTCTCAAAGGATTCTTAGCGTGATAGTCCATAACCCAAAAGTGCCAATAATTCCCCACAAAGGAGATGGGGAATGTGGTCCCATAATAATTTCCCACAAAGGAGTTGGGGACCACAAGAGTTGGGGACCACATTGTTGGGGGACTATTATTGGGTATTGGGATTGATTTCCCAACAGACATTTCTTGTAGTAGACTTGATCTTCAAGATCTATTCTACTTAGTTGATCTTCAGATAGGTTGTTCCATTTTGACTTGACTTTGATTAGCATACTTGTCCTTCAGCAGACTTGGGGTCAATCCAGACACTGAGCCTTGAGGGGACTTGAACAGAATAAACTTATAAGCGTGTGTTCCCCCTCAACTAGTGCATCTATTTATCTAAGAGCTGCCTAACACATCAGCCTACTTGTCTTAGTCTACATGTTCCAACAGTTCTGAAACATGTTCATTAAAATTGACTTATCTACTTGGCATGTCTCACGGGGGTTTTGGTATCATAATCAAAACTCATTTTATTCCCAACAATTTCCACTTTTTTGATGATGCCAAAACCTATACAATCTATGCAAAGGTGACTTGATTACACTTATTACATTCTACTTCAGTGAAGGTGACTGAGGTCAGGTTCCCTTAAAGAAAATGTGTTAGTGTACTTTTTGTTTTCATTTGCATATAGGTTGATAAGTCAGACAAGTTGGAATTCAGTAATGTTGATTCAAAATGTATCAGTAATGTTGATTCATTACAGGCGTGTTGATAGTTGAACAAATATATCAGAGCATGGACATTACATTAGAGCATAAATTAACTAAATTACATGATCAGAGCAATACTTAACAAGATATTCTATCAGAGCATTAATCTTTGAGTATCAGAGCAAAAAGTCATCAGAGCAAAACATGTCAGCAGTCTTGAGCAATTTCAGCATAGATGACCAATTTCAACAAGTCAGCAGTCAAGACATTCAGATCAGCAGAAAAAGGGTCAAGAGGACTTAGCCAATTCAAAGATTATCTTCAGGAGGTGGCACCATCCCATATTGTGCCCACACTCTCTTCTTTAATTGCATGGCCTCTTGGTTAGTGCCCTTAGGTCCAAGTTCCATCCTATTCAACTTCAGGATCTCAAAGAATTCTTGGAAGATTCTTGACTGATCAATCCATCCATTCAGCTTTGGAGGCATGTAGATGATTCACTTAGGGGCAGTGAATTCATTTCTTGCAATGTCAGCAGCTGCAAGCAATTGTTGATATAATTCCCTGTAGTATTCAATCATGAACTCAATAAAAGAGGAGTTGACATCTTTTCCATTCCATCTGTCAATGACATAGTAGTCATAGACAAACTCCCTTTTTACCTCTTCCCATGTATCATTCAGCTGTATTGGCACCCATTTATCCAAGTGTGGATATTTGGTGTCCATAGGGATCAGTAGCTGTGGCTTTAACTTGCTGTATGTAGCTCTTCTTCTTCTTGGTTTTTGAAAATCAGCTCTTCTCTTGTCTCTTGCTCTGTTAGCTTCTTCCATCAGATCCATCTTTTGTTGGGCCCTCATCATGGCCAACTTCTGTTATGTTTCAGGGTCTTTGCCATACCCTTCTTAAAACAGCTTTGATGGATCATTTAACAGCACAATTGTCTTCTTCTTTAGTCCAGGTCCAAAGCCTTCATCATACAGCTCTTCAATGTTTTCAGCAGTTTTGGCACCTTCAGTGGACTTGGTCTCAGCAGACTTGTCAGTTTCAGAAGACTTTGCCTTTTCAGCAGTCTTGGTCACTTCAGTAGTCTTGACCTTTTCAGCAGTTTTGCTCTTCTTGGAGGTAGGCTCTTCTTCCTCAATCCTGAATTCAAGTGGAAAATCAAGACTATTAGGAAAATATGTAAAAGTTTCAACAGCTTTCCTTTTGTTTCCTTTTTCTTTCTTGATTTGGCCTCTTGTTTGGACTCCTTCAGTGGATTTGTCCATTCCAGAAGCTTCTCCTCCTGGCCTGTGCTGAAGCCTTGCCTTTTCTTCTTGTGCTGAAGCCATTGAATTCTTCAATGTTATGGCTAACTGCTCTTCTTCATCAAGATCTTCTAAGTTCAGAACTGCTTGCTTTTTGCCCTTATCTTCAGCAGCCTTTTCCTTGCCCTTATGTGAACCACCAATTATCAAGGCACCTTTGGCCCTTGCTCTTTCTCTTTCCCCCTTTTTGGCAGCATCAAAACACTGAGGTTTGAGCTCACTCATGGTTGTTGCCATCAGGGATTGGGCTAGGTTCAGGGATTTCATCTCTTCTAGCAAATATACATTCTCATCATGTATATTCTGCATCATGTCACTGCACAAGCTAAGGAAAGCTAGAACAGGCTTCATCTTTTGCTCAACAACCTCTTCCATGGTTGCTTTCAGAGATGCATCAAGTTGGGCCTTTAGGAACTCAGTAAGATTTGTCACAGCACTTTCAGCAATGTTGGCCATTACTTCTTGAGAAAATTTTTTGATGCTGCTTTCACCATTGCCAGCCTTAACTCTTCAGCCCTTTTCTTTTGTAAAGTTGTTTTCTTTCCAAGGGCCTGCTTGACAGTTAGCCTAAGTGCTTTGACATTGGAGTTGTGATTGTCTCTTAGCAGCTTCTGTTCTTTCTTGACTTCTTTGGAAATTGATTCCATGCTTGTCTTTACTTTCTGAACTTCTGTAGAGATAGTTTGCAATCCTGACTCTACTCCACTGATCCTGGCTTCAATTGTGGGCAACACCACATCCTCTGAGCTTTTCAGTCTCATTTCTACTGAAGCTAATGTTCTTCCTTGCTCATCCAAGGTGCCTGAAGTTTCAGCATAGGCAGTTTGGACTTGATGAGCCAAGGAGTCCAGTTTTGCTGAATGTTCACCAAGGATTGCTTGGGCTGAACTGGAATCCACTTGGATAGGTGCATTAGTGAGTAATTCTTCTGCAAAAATTTGATCAAAAGAAATTCCTGCAATATCAGACAAGTCAAATGGGTTAGCGAATAAACACTCATCACCCTCAGTATTTCTTGCATAAGACTCTGATACATCAGCATCCTTCTTCTCATTTTCAACTACTTTTTGTCTCCCTTCATAAATAATGTTCTCACACAAAGGATCAGGCCTCCTTTCATCAAGGGATTCCTGAAGTTCAGATTTGACTTCAAGAATAACCTATCCTTCCTCACTTATTCCACCCTCATATGGTGGTACACTCACAATCTTAGTGATTACTACCTCTCTATCACCCAAAACTCCCTCTGATTTTTCAACTATACTCTCCTTTTCAACTCCTTCACCTAAACCTGCTGTTGGTGTATACTGTAAACCAAAATTTTAGTGGGCTTTTGTGACGTATATTCGATTTCTTTTTATCTGAAATAAATGGTTTTTCACATTATTACATTCTTTGCGATTACTTGTATGTCTGCTTATCTTGCATTGTAGACGATGTGGTGGGTTTGTAGTCACATAGAAGATCACATTGTCAGTTCCTTGTAAGATATAAACAGTATTCACAACTGAGATAGTTATGGACAAAACTATTGGTTTAAGTTGTAGTGTAAACTTGTTACTGGTTTGTCTTGGCCATTAGTTTATACTAGTGCGCTGTGGCGTATTGAATGGATCACAGATAAGACATGATCTTCTGTTCTGACTGTTATGAAGAACTAGAGGTCTTGGTGACTTTTATGATTCTTAACCCTAAGTGTGATACTTAGATGTGTGGGGTGCTTGTTCACTACTTTGATGTACCATAGGTGAGAATCTTGGTAGATTCTTCACGCTCCGTATTTTGGGTAGTGGCATCGCTCGCATGATGTCTTCTTATTGGCATTAGGGCACCGTGTCCTGTACTTCCAGGCTGATGATGTCCACTTGAGGAAACTCATAAAGGATTGTCGTATTAAACCCTGGAGGTGGATTTAATCCGTACGACAACAAGGTTGAGTGGTACTACTCAAGGAATTATAGAAATTAATTATTTAAATAAGTCAGAAGCTTTAATAATTAATGGACATGCGATATCTTAAACACGGGGAATTATAAAGTCTAATAGAAGCCCTGATTCAGTTCGAGATAGGACAGGAGTGCAACATTAATTCTTTAGTGGAATGAATTAATGTTCTCGGGCAAAATTATATGTTCTGGGCTGAACATAAGAGTATTTGGGCCTGTAATAAGCCCAAACCCTATACCTTCTAATGGATCCCTAGTCTGGCCCATGAACTTATGGAGATTATAAATAGGAGCCTCAAAATAGTTTTGAAACCCTAGCACACACGAAATTGAGAAAAACGGCTAGGGTTTCAAGGAGACGAAACTGAGGCACCTTCTCCACGTTTGATAGCGCGCCGTCCACCCGGTGTTCGAGCGAGGTTGGGAGACAGGCTAGAAGATCCATAGATTGGAATAAACGTCTCGATCTTCAAGGGTAACGAATCTAAATTCTACTTTAATGCATGTTTAGGTTTTAATTCGTTATTTATACGTTTGGCATCCGACAACAATCCCGGTGATGGACCGCCTTCGCCGGCGCGTTCCAACAATTGGTATCAGAGCCTGGATTCGTCGATTGTTGGCTCTGCCTGAAACATATGATTGTATGATTCAATTTATTTTGTTTCACGTATGTATGCGTTTCTGTTGGTTATGTTTTTTTTTTCTTCTATCGCAACCCTAGTGTTATGTAATCGTTTTTCCCACCAGATAATAAGTGTGGGTAGTATAGGACTATTTCATAGATCACTGTAGTAGGGTTTTGCTCGTTTATATTGTATTTTTGATCGTGAGAACGGGCGGTGTCGATGGAAGATCTGAAAATAGTAATCTGAGTTTTTCGGGTTATGGCCTTGGACGGTGAAAACTGTTTTGGCCATAACTTTTGACTCGGGTGTCCGTTTTCAGCCCACAAGACCTTTTCGGAAACGTCTCGACGAGATCTACAGGAGTCTGTGCTATGCTGGGACGACGAGTGGAGAGGCATAATTCAAAAGCCTTGATGAAGTTTTCTGCCAGTTTTTGTCGGTGGACGAGAATTCGAGGTTTTTGCATTGCGTGAGAGGCCGATCCGAGGCATCCGTCCGCGCCACTATTTTTTTTTATCATTGTAATAGCTTATAGTAGGCTGTTTTTGATAGGTTTTCAAGGGGTTGCGATAGATGTGCATTTATTTATTTTTGCATATGTTTATCGCATCTTGTATTGTTATGGCATGCATGTGTTAATTTTTGTTAATTTGCTATGCCAATGAATAATCTTCATGTTAAAATGACTAAGTGAGATAATTGAATTTTAATTAATTTATAGGCCTCCACAATTGGTCTTTAAGTAAGGTGTATGTTGCTCGTGGGACCTTGGGAATCTTCCCCTAACGGGTGCAACATTCACGAGCTTACTAGTTAAGACTTCTAATAAAACTGTTTTAATCTTTAGATGAAGTGTGTGATCTTCCCTAACGGATGTGTCATCCATGAGTTCATCAGTAAAGAATAATTCAAGATAACTGTTGTTAAATTGTGGTCATCACTTAGATATGAATTTTATTATAACCCCCCAACGGGGTCACTGTTCTAGTTCACATGGCCAGTTAAAGTTCGACTGTTAATTTCATTCGTCATAAGGATAAGTTGACGTGATATTGAAATTAAAGACTGAATGTCTGGTCGATGAATACATGTGTAAACGACCACCCTAACGTGGCTTGCATATGTGTTTGTTGGGCTGTTGGAGGTTGTGTTGAATATTGGTTTTGAAGGTTTCCAATGTTTTATGCTTCAAACTTATGTGATTTATTGCTTGCATTTTATTTATTTCAGATGCATTATGGTGACATTCAACCCACTTATGGTTATCTTAAATCAAAATAAGCTTATTGGTCAAAATTACTTGGATTGGAAAAGAAATTTGGATATTGTCCTAGTTGCTGATGAGTACAAGAGTGTGCTCGATACACCTGCTCCTGCCCCTTTGGGAGCCGAATCTACTGAAGAGCAAAAGGAGGCTCATAAGAAGTGGCACAAGGCTGATGAGATGGCTCGTTGTTACATTTTGGCCTCGATGTCAAATGTTTTACAACAGCAGCATCAAACTATGCCTAGTGTCGCAGCTATGATGTTGAGCCTCAAAGAGCTTTTTCGTGAGAAAGATAGGGCTGCCCGCTTTGAGGCTATGAGGAAGATCATGTCAACCTCTATGCCAGAGGGAGCGTCCGTGAGGGACCACGGTCTCAAGATGATGGAATATCTGAATGAGATTGAGGTCCTCGGAGGGTTAATCGATAATGACACCAAGATCGATATGATCCTACACTCGCTCCCAAAGTCTTTTGAGAACTTCCGTGTAAACGCGATCATGAGTAAGAAGGATTAAACTTTAACCGAGCTTCTTACGGAATTGGTCGCGGTGGAGGGTCTCATGGGTAAACAACCACAGGCCAATGTTACTGCTCAGGCTGGACTTTCTTCGTCTAATGGCAAGAAGAAGAAAAAGCCTTTATAGAAAAAGGGTGGTGGTGAAAGCAGTGGGAGCAAGAAACTAGCGCCTTCTGGTGGCGTGAAAAAGCCGAAGGGCAAATGTTTCAAGTGCAACAAGACGGGACATTGGAAGTCTGATTGTCCTCTCGTGAAAAAGGACAACTCTGGTACGTCTCTCGCTTTAGTTGTTGAAACATGTTTTGCGGCTTGTTCTGCCTTTTCTTGGGTAGTAGATACAGGAGCCACTGACCATGTTTGTTACACCTTGCAGGGGTTTCTGCAGACAAGGGAACTGAGTGAGGGCGAGATTACTATTTGTTTGGGCAATGCTGCGATAGTATCAGTGGTTGCAGTGGGAGACGTGCACTTATGTTTTTCTAATTCTGTTTTAGTATTAAAGAACGTTTTATACGTGCCGAATTTTCGGAGAAATTTAATTTCTGTTTCGAAGTTGTTTTTGGATGGATGCTTAGTTGTTTTTAATGACAATGTTGTTATTATGAGAAATGACTCTTTAATCTGTTCTAGCACGTTAGAAAACAATATTTATACTATTACGTGTGCATATCATACTGTGACTGAAGCTCATTCATCATCATCATTAAATAAGAGAAAGGAACCTTCAAAGTTAAATCAAACATACCTTTGGCATCTAAGATTGGGTCATATCAACCTAAAAAGGATTCAAAGACTAGTAAGTAGTGGGTTTTTGGAGTCTCTCCAAGTAGAACCATTCTCAGTCTGCGAATCCTGTTTGGAAGGCAAGATGACCTCGAGGCCTTTTAAGGCCAAGGGTAATAGGGCTAATGATGTGTTGGAATTGATTCACTCTGATTTGTGTGGGCCTATGACTGTTCAAGCTAGAGGAGGCTTTGAGTACTTCGTCACTTTCATTGACGATTACTCAAGATATGGATACATCTACCTGATGCGCCACAAGTCTGAATGCTTTGGCAAGTTCAAAGAATTTAAGGCAGAAGTGGAGAACCGTCATGGTAAGAGTATCAAGTCACTGCGTTCTGATCGTGGTGGCGAGTACCTTAGCAATGAATTTAGGCAATACTTATTAGATAACGGGATTAGATCCTAGCTCTCCGCGACTGGTATTCTGCAACAGAATGGCGTGGCTGAGAGAAGGAATATCACTCTATTAGATATGGTGAGATCGATGATGAGTTATGCTTCATTACCTACCTCTTTTTGGGGTTATGCCTTGGAAACAGCAGCGTACCTTCTAAATTATGTACCTTCTAAAGTGGTTCCAAAAACCCCGATTTAATTGTGGTCTGGGCGAAAGCCTAGTCTAAACCACATGTGCTGAACAAGGAAGCTGATAAGTTGGCACCTAGAACTAAAGTACGGTTGTTTGTAGGATACCCTAAGGGAACGAGAGGTGGTTATTTTTATAGTCCTAATGATCAGAGGGTGGTGGTGAGTACTAATGCCCGATTTTTAGAAGAAGACTATATGAATGAGCATAAGTCCAATACTGAGATCATTTTAAATGAGTTGAGAGGAGACAATGGCACACCGAATGTGCAAGAGGAAATACCACAAGAGACTGCACAACGTAGCGACTCTAATGAACCTTTGTATACATTGCCTCGTCGTAGTGGGAGGGTTATTCGCCAACCTGATCGTTTCATGTTTGTGTGAGAGTCTATGGACTTTATTCCAAGCGATGAACATGATGATAACGACCCCTGGACATACAAAGAGGCAGTCAAAGACAAAGATGCACAGTCTTGGCACAAGTCCATGGATTCAGAAATTGAATCTATGGATGCTATGGAAGTGTATGACCTAAGTGAACTTCCCCACGACAAGAAAGTCATTGGGTGTAAGTGGTTCTACAGACGTAAGAGAGGGTCTGATGGGCAGATTACTGCTTTTAAGGCACGGTTGGTGGCAAAGGGTTTTACCCAGAAAGAAGGAATCGACTATGACGAGACCTTCTCACCAGTAACCATGCTAAAATCGATCAGGATTCTCTTATCCATAGCTAATCACATGAACTATGAGATTTGGCAAATGGATGTCAAGACAGCTTTCCTTAATGGAAATTTGGATAAGGACATCTATATGCAACAACCCGAGGGTTATGTGAAGAAAGGCCAAGAGCATCTAGTCTGGAAGCCGAAAAAGTCTCTTTATGGGCTAAAACAAGCTTCCAGGTCTTGGAACATTCGTTTTGACGAGGTGATCAAATCTTTTGGATTTGAAAAATGTCAAAATGAAAGTTGTGTGTACAAGAAGAGTGACGGAGACGTAGTGGTATTCTTAGTACTATACATAGATGATATTCTTCTTATTGGCAACAATGTGAAAGTATTATCAGACGTAAAGGTGTGGCTTTCAGAACAGTTTCAAATGAAGGATATGGGAGAAGCAACGTACATTCTTGGTATTAAGGTCACTCGTGATCGAAAAAAGAGAATGTTGTGTTTATCTCAAGCGTCTTACATTGATACTGTGATTGCTCGTTTTGGCATGCAGAATTCCAAGAAGGGTGTGCTACCTTTCAAACATGGAGTCCCTCTATCTAAAGATATGTGTCCTAAGACACAAAAGGAGATAAAGGAGATGGCTAAGGTTCCTTATGCTTCGGCTGTAGGAAGCCTTATGTATGCGATGCTGTGTACGAGGCCTGATATTTGCTATGCAGTCGGCATGGTAGCAAGATATCAGTCTAACCCTGGTCAAGGACACTGGACTGCTGTTAAGCATATTCTCAAGTACTTGAAAAAGACTCGAGATTATATGCTAGTATACCAGTCAAATAGTTTGATTCCTTTGGGTTATACCGATTCAGATTTCCAAGCTGATCGAGATGAACGGAAGTCAACCTCGGGTTATGTGTTTATGCTGGGAGGCGCAGCCATATCTTGGAGAAGTGTGAAGCAGAAATGCATCGCGGACTCCACTATGGAATCCGAGTACGTAGCTGCCTTAGAGGCCGCAAATGAGGCTGTTTGGCTGCGTAATTTCTTTTTGGAATTAGGGGTATCTCAGAGTATGCCGATGTGTATCACTGTTTATTGTGATAACGCGGGTGCAGTGGCAAACTCGAAAGAACCTAGAGCCCACAGAGCAAGTAAACACATAGAGCGAAAGTACCACATTATACAAGATATCGTAAATCGAGGAGACGTGGCTATAGCTAAGATTGCGTCGTTGGATAACTTGGCTGATCCTTTCACAAAGACGCTGGCAATAAAAGTCTTTGAGAAACATGTAGAGGGTCTTGGTTTACGATGTATTACAAGCTAGACTTTGAGTATAAGTGGGAGAAATGTTGATGTCTTTATGTGTATACTAAAAGTTAAGCTTTAGTATAAGTGGGAGATTGTTGGTGTATAGTGTAAAGCAAACTTTTAGTGGGCTTTTGTGACGTATATTCGATTTCCTTTTATCTGAAATAAATGGTTTTTCACATTATTGCATTCTTTGTGATTACTTGTATGTCTGCTTATATTGCATTGTAGACGATGTGGTGGGTTTGTAGTCACACGGAAGATCACATTGTCAGTTCCTTGTAAGATATAAACAGTATTCACAACTGAGATAGTTATGGACAAAACTATTGTTTTAAGTTGTAGTGTAAACTTGTTAATGGTTTGTCTTGGCCATTAGTTTATACTAGTGCGTTGTGGCGTATTGAATGGATCACAGATAAGACATGTTCTTCTGTTCTGACTGTTATGAAGAACTAGAGGTCTTGGTGACTTTTATGATTCTTAACCCTATGTTGGGAATAAAATGACATATGTTTTGATTAAATACCAAAACCCCCTGAGACATGTCTAAGTCAAGATGATTGTGTTCTAAGTGTGTTAGAACACATAGCATAAGGCTAGAAGAGAAGCTGATATGTTAGGCAGCTCTTAGATGATTAGATGCACATTGTGAGGGGGAACCTATGCTTTGAAGATGATCAAGATCAAGTCCCCTGAAGGCTCAAATTCTGGAACAAACACTAAAGGCCAAGCATACTCTATTGAAAACCAAATGCCTTGATCAGGAGAGTTGTCCAGAGAAGTTGTCTCTATGCAAGAACAAGGTTGTAAAGCTCAAAAGGACAAGTTTACTCAAATACTCTGATCAGGAAAGTTGTCCAAAGAGGCTAACTCTGTGCAAAGACAAAAGCTCTGAAGCTCAAAGGCCAAGTATGCTAATCAGGAGAGTTGTCCCAGAAGAGTTGTCTCAGCTAAATTGAACCGGAACAAATGTTCTAATGCTTGAAGGTCAACTATGCTGAAGAGAAGAATACAACTACACCCTAAAAGACTTCATTGTATCATGCTGAGATCATTTCCAAGTGAAGCAAAGGGAAAAAGCCAAGTCATCTGAAGAAGAGCAAGCCAACCATGCTGATAAGCAAAGTCTACTGATAGTGATAAGCAGAGTTGTCCATTTGATAAGGAATGTTGTCCTATCATTGGATCAACCTTCAGAAGCCATGTCCAAGCCTTAACAAGAAGTCAAACATTGGGAAAAGTGCTGCAGAATGAAGACAAAGTCTTAACAGCCGTTTATTACCCAATTAAGGACATGTCACTATCAAGAATCTGTCTTCCAGTTTGAAGAACTCAAGGAAGACATTTATAGCAATTTGGGACTGCCTCTCCAACGGGAAAATCCTCAAATTTGTCAATAAATACAAGAAGTGTGAAGACCATTTGAAGCATCCATTCTACATCCAACTGAACAATTATTCTGAAGCTTCAAACTCCTCAAAAGACATTCTAAGTCTTGAAACACTTCTTCTAAGCTGAACTTATTGTATATCCATACAAAGCTTAGAGAGATATCCTAATCCTTATACACTGATCTTCATTGTAAAGGATATCTCATTAGTTGGAACCTTACTTCAACCCTTACCCCTTTCAAGTGAGAAAGTGAGAAGGTTGTAGCAGTAGAAGTGGTAGGAGCTGACTGTTGAGAGAAGAACAGTTCAGTTCTGAGTTGAGAAGAGGGTACTAGGACTCTAGACATCCTAGGGATCAATTCACCAAGGAGTGGTGTTCTTGATCAAGTGCACCTTGGCACTATAAAACAAGTTAATTCCAAGAGTGAAGGAATTATCCTGTTAAATTAGGGAAAGTGGATGTAGGAGCTTGAGTCTCTGAACCACTATAAACCTCTTGTGTTGATTTGCTTTACAAGTACTTACATTCATTCAACACTGCACACAAAACTGATCTTTCAAAGAACCTATATTCAAAGACTGTGCAAAAACTGTATTGGACAAGTTCCCTGAAACTAAACTGGATTGTTCTGTATTGACAAAGTGATTTCAGAAACTAAAGGAGTCTAAACTTAAAGGGCCAACCACTATTCCGCACATATAACTCCCCTAGATAGTGATTCAACTAAGTACTCAATAGTACTTAGTAGTTTGATTATCTTAGTAGAGTTAATCATCTTCAGCAGAGTTGTCCAAGACAACCTTGCTAAGCTCTGGTTTGATCATAAGTTGAAAAGAATTGCAAACAAGTGTATTCCTCCCCCCCATACACTTGTTATATACTCCTTTCAGGACCAACAAGTGGTATCAGAGCAGGGGTTCAAAGACCACTGCTTCTGAAAATCCATTTTGATTTTCAAAACTCACATATTTGTGTGGTCACTGAACTGATCTCTATCTGAAATCTCTTACCTGCTGACTAACTGCTTTCTTGAGATATGGCCAACAACAATGCTGTTCCTCCACCTGCTGTTCAAGGATTGGACAACATGGCCACAAATCCAGTCAACCACATTTCACATCATAAACTGCCCATGTTTTCTATAGACAATTATGATTTCTGGAAAATTAGAATGAGGGCTCATCTTGCATCTCTTCACACTGACATGTTAAGAGTAATCACAAGAGGACCTTTTTTGTTTACACAAACTAACCCCAGGGTGACAGATGAGTAAAGAGCAGATGTAAGGGAACTGATTCCCAAAGATGAGGATGACTTCACTGCTGATGAAAAGAGGAAAGATAATCTGAATTATCTTGCCATGAACACCCTCTACCAAACAATTCCAGATGCAGTCATGGGTAGAGTCTACCACTGCACCACAGCCAAAGAAATTTGGGATACTCTTGTTGAGATGTGTGAGGGTACAGAAAAGATCAAGGAGAACAAGCTCCAAGTTGCTGTGCAAAAGTTTGATCAATTCTCAATGGAAGCTGATGAGTCCATTGACAAATTTGCTGGTAGATTCACTGATGTGATGAATGAAATCAACTCATTGGGCAAGGTGTACTCCAGGAGAGAAGTTGGATTGAAGATTTTGAGAAGTCTCACTCAAAAGTGGGATGTCTATGCTGTGATGATGCAGAATACCAAGGATCTCTCCTACATGCCCATGCAACAAATCTTCTCAGAACTCAAAGCCAATTAGTTTGACCTCAATAGAAGAAAACCTGTTGAGGAACCTTCAAATCCTACCAAGGGAGTGGCATTCAAAGCCAAAGTTGCTGAACCTGAAATGCAACCCACTCCCAGATCATCAAAGTCAGTCTCAAAGACTGAAATGAAGGAGGAACTAGCCTTAATGGCTAGAAGGTTTGACAAGCTCAACACAAGGTTTGGTAGATACAAGAAATTCTACCAAGACAACAAATTCAGGAGAAGGTACATCTCCCCTGAAGATCAGGCCAAGGACAAAAAGCCTGAAGAGAAAAGATCAGAGGACAAGTACTCTGATAGGAGAAGGTCCAGTAGAGTTGACCCTTCATCATCAAAAGGAAGAGATGAATCCAAGAAGGATGATGATGAAGACCTATGCTACAATTGCAAGAAGAAAGGGAACTTTCAGTATGACTGCCCTGAATTAAGCTCTAAAGAAAGAAGAGAGAGGCAAGCTAAAAGAGACAGAAAGTTCACCAATAGAAAGGCTATGATGGCTGGTGAAGAATCTGATAGTGCTGAAAGCTTCAACTCTTCTGATGGACTGTTCTCAAACAGTGATGATGATGATGATGTGTGCAACTTCTAGCTCACCATCATTCTTATCACAGAACACTAGTGAAGTCAACTTGAAACTTTCCTTTGGGAAGTTGATGGAAGATTTCACTAGATTACAGGAATTTCATGATAATTGTGTGAGAGAAAATGAAAGATTGGCTATTGAACTTGCCAAAAACTCTGAGATAGCTGTTGATGTCAAATCTACTGAGTTGTATCAACAAATCTTGAGAGAGCTTTGTTAGGGTTATACTGGCAAGTATGCTTTTAGTGCTACTTATGTCTACAAACTGATTCTTGCACTTATAAATGAGAATAATATTTTTATCACTGGTTGCTTTAAATATAATGAATGTTAATTATTTATTGCATAAACGTTCAGATGTATTTTACACTGTAGACAATGTGGTGTGTAGAAGATCACAGAAGATCACATTGTCAGTTCCTTGTATATAAGTACAATTGATTCACAACTTAGATGGAATTGAACAATCCATTGGTAGAAGTTGAGATGTAAGGCTCGGATTGGTTTATCTTGACCAAGAGATTACATTAGTGCATTATGATGTGCTGAATAGGACCTACAAAGATGTAATTCTTCTAGACTGACTTAAGGAATGAAGAATTAGACCTCAGTGGTTGTTGATTTCTTAATCTATGTCACTTAAATGAGATTGTCTGTAGTTAAGAATTATTGCTTTGATTTATTATGGGTAAAGAATCAATTTGATTCAATACTTTGTATTTTGGGCAATATTATTAATTACAGGACAAATTGCCAAAATTAATACAGAGAATCGTGTCTTGGAGTTTCAAGTTGATTATGTCCCCTTGGTGGCCTCAGAAGGTTTATCATATCAAATCTGATCAGTGGAATTTATTTCCGGTATGATAATAATGTTGAGTTGTCCTTACTCTGAGGAATAAAAGATATTAATTAATTAAAGCATTCAATAGCTTAAATTAATTGATGGACATTGAATTTTAAACACGGGAAATAATAACCGGGAGCCATATTTCGTAATATGGGTTAGGATGGATAATGCAATATTAATTCTATAGTGGAATGAATTAATATTAATGGGCTGGAAAAATGTTGTGGCTCAATATTGATTTTTGGGCCCATTGGGAGGTCCAATCCTAATTCTCCTAAAGGCCCCTCAAGTAGCCTAATAAAAGTCTATTAATTAAGGTAATTAAAAGATAAGGATTAATTTTGTTGCAAGAAATTAGAGAGAGATATTTATGGAAAAAGATATATGGAAATAAGAGATTATTTCTATATTATTCCAAGATAAATTGACCGGTCAATTTTTCTTTCTTGTAAGAGAAGAAACATAGATACTCTCTTATAAAAGGAGAAGAAAAAAAAATTGGTACTCTGGAGATTAAGAAAAAAAAGATTTGTAATTTTCGAAATTACAGTGTGTGCAACAAGAGAAAATTAATTCTTCCTTGAGAGTTAATAGTTCGTGAGATCTCCCACCGGGTCAACGGACTAGGGCTTAGGGAATACTTGAGAAGGCAATTGGGTTGAAGTTGTTACTCTTCTCAACGATATCTCTCCGATTTAAAGGTAAACACGTAATCCCTTAGTTCCGCATGTTTAGGGATTTAATTATTTTACCGTGCATTCATTACATAAATTAGTTGATTTAATTTGTTTAAATTATGAAATTAGATTTATGATAATTCATATTTAAAGGAGTCTCAAAGGATTCCCGAGAGTCTCAAAAGATCCCTAGGGTATCTCAAAAGATTTCCGGGAGTCTCAAAGGATTCCTAGCGTGATGGTCCATAACCCACAAGTGCCAATAATTCCCCACAAAGGAGATGGGGAATGTGGTCCCGTAATAATTTCCCAGAAAGGAGTTGGGGACCACAAGAGTTGGGGACCACATTGTTGGGGGACTATTATTGGGTATTGGGATTAATTTCCCAACAGATGGTATCAGAGCCAAGGTTTTGGGCTCTGTAATTTAAATTAGAATTTAAATTTATTTACATTAAATTGATATTTGGATGGTAGAATTGTTAGATCTTTTTTGCAGGTATCCAATTATCATGGTTTTAATGTATGTTTTAATTTATGTTGTTTGAATGTGGTTTTTAATCTGATTCGGTCAGATTTGTTTTTCCCGTGAGAAAATCCACGGGTAGATTAGATTATTTAATTTGTAATAGACTAGTCTAGATGTTAGATTTATTTTTTGTAAATAAATTGTAACGGATCAAAGACGAAGACCGTTGGACGGATTAAAGAATCGGAGGCGCACCCGGACGACCAAGCCACACGGGCCGGTTGTGGGCGTGGCGTGATTTTTTTTGTTGCGGCCGTGGGAGTACGAATTTCTTGTTTCTTCAAAACGAGAAAATTAAACCATGATAATTGGACGTGTTTGCCTAATTTGTGTTTAATTTTATTTTGTTATTATGCTATGATTATTTGTTAATTTTGCATGAGAATTCGTGAAAAACCTCAAGTTTAAAAATTACTAAGTATGTTTTTTTAATTAAATTTATTTAAGATAATAAATTGATTAAATGGCCTCCATAATTTATTTATTTGTGAAGTCTTTTGGCTACGCATTGGCAAGCGCCTCTTTCCCTATCGGATAGGCCAAAGGATAAGTTCACATGAATAAATTCCTTTAAGGATGATTGTGGATTATTACTAGTGGCGGTATGACCCTCCCATCGAGTGGCTTATTCAAAACGAAATAATAGTCATGTATTTAATTATGGTTATTACTTAGGTATAAAATTGATATATTAACTTCCCATCGGAGTCCCTGCCAATTTTATATGGCCAGGTTAAAGCCAACTATTAATTTTGAATTAAAGGTTTGTAACTGCTTTGTTTGTAACCTGCTTAAATGTATTTGAGTAAACGTTCACACTCATCGTGACTTGCTTAAATTGGTTTTGAGATGTTGGCTGATGCATGTTTATATCGGTTTTTGAGGTTTTTGATATAGTACATGTGATCAAATTATGTGATAATTTTTGTGTTAATAGGATATTAATACAAATTGTATATTTTATTCTCAGTTCAGCATGTCGTCTCCTTTTAACCCACTGTTTAGTATACTTAAAGAAAATAAATTGGAAGGAGAGAATTATGTGGATTGGAAAAGACATTTATTTATAGTCTTGACTGCACAACAGCATAAGTGGGTCCTTGATGAACCTAAACCCCCTGCCCCTACGGATGAGACGAACCAAGAAGATAAGGAATATCATAAGGAGTGGATGAGATCCGATGAAATGGCTAGGTGTACCATCTTGGCTTCAATGTCAGATGTGTTGCAACACCAACACCAGAACATGGAATCCGCTTCAGCTATTATGATGAACCTTAAGGAACTTTTTTCTCATCAGAATCGTACGGCTAGACAAATGACCATGAGAGATATGTTATCACAGAAAATGGTCGAGGGAACGCCTGTGAGGGATCACGTTCTTAAAATGATGGGTTTCCTTAACAAACTTGAGATTCTTGGTGCTGAATTCGATGCGGAAACGCAGATCGATTTCATACTCCATTCTCTACCGAAAAGTTTTGAGCAGTTCCAACTGAACTATACGATGAATAATCAAGAGTATACATTGGCTCAGCTCTTGCAAGCTTTAGTTTCGGCTGAGATGTTAATGGGACTAAGGAACGAGCATACGGCTATGTTAGCAAATGGTCCATCTTCTAATTCTACACCAAAAGGTGGAAAGAAGAAGAAGAAGGCAAATCGCCAGAAACAAGCTAATAATAAGGAAAAGATACCAATTGAGGGAGGTGTCAAGAAAAAGACCACTAAGGGAAAGTGCTTTAGTTGCGGTCTGAAAGGACATTGGAAGTCAGCCTGTACCAAGCCTAAGAAGGCTGGTAAGCAAGGTAATTCTCACGCACTAGTAATTGAAACTTGTTTAGCGGTGTATTCTTCCCATTCGTGGGTGGTGGATACGGGAGCCACTGATCATGTTTGTTTCAATTTTCAGGGGTTCAAGCTAACCCGACAACTTAGTGGGAGTGAGATCATCATCACCATGGGCAATGCTACGAAAGTGGCGGCTGTTGTAGTGGGAAATGTGCAACTATCTTTTAGTGATAGAATTTTAGTTTTAAAAGACGTTCTTTATGTTCCGAGTTTTAGAAAGAATTTGATTTCAGTTTCTAAACTATTTTTGGATGGATATTCAGTTTCTTTTAATAAGAATGTCGTTATTTGTCGTAATGACGAGATTATCTGTTCGAGAGCATTGGTGAATAATCTTTATATTATTAATTGTGCACATTCCACACAAAATGAATCGTATAACACATCGACTATTTCTAAGAAAAGAAAGCATTCTTCAGACATGAACGAAACACTTCTGTGGCATCTTACTTAGACTTGGTCATATTAATCTAAGAAGGATTCAAAGGTTGGTGAACGACGGCTCGTTGGAATCACTCCAGGTTGAGCCATTTCCAACCTGCGAATCATGTTTAGAGGGTAAAATGACCAAAAGAGCTTTTGGGGCAAAGGGGAATAGAGCTAGTGAAGTGTTGGAACCCGTTCATACTGATGTATGTGGACCAATGTCAATTCAAGCAAAAGGTGGTTTTGAGTATTTCGTTACTTTTATCGATGATTACTCAAGATATGGATACATCTATCTAATGCGGCATAAGTCTGAGACCTTTGATAAATTCAAAGGTTTTAAGGCTGAAGCAGAAAAGCATAGGGAAAAGAGTATCAAGTTTCTACGATCAGATCGTGGAGGCGAATACCTCAGCAATGAATTTTTGGGCTACTTATCAAGTGAAGGGATTGTATCCCAATTGACTGCACCCGGAACCCCTCAACAAAATGGGGTTGCAGAGCGAAGAAATCGAACTCTTTTAGAGATGGTCACATCTATGATGAGTTATTCAGATTTACCTAAGTCGTTTTGGGGTTATGCCTTGGAAACAGCGACTTACATTCTGAATTTGGTACCTTCCAAATCAGTTCCTAATACCCCTACTGAATTGTGGACCGGGCGAAAGCCTAGTCTAAGACACATAAGAATTTGGGGGTGTCCTGCATACGTGTTGGACAAGGAAGCTGGAAAGTTAGACCCTCGTTCAGAATTAAGGCTGTTTGTAGGATATCCTAGAGGAACGAAAGGGGGTTTATTCTATAGTCCAAAGGATCAGCGAATTGTGATAAGCACACATTCTAGATTCTTGGAAGAAAACTATATGAGTAATAGAAAGCCCAAGAGTGAGATTACCTTAAAAGAATTAAGAGGGTCAACTCCTATACCAAGTGTACAAGTAGATGTACCAAGCGATACACAAACACAACCGGAACGTCGTGATAGTGGGAGGGTTGTGAGACAACCTGAGCGATTCATGTTCGTGGGAGAGTCTTCGGACTTGGTCCCCGGAGAGGATGAATCTGACCTCTGGACGTACGATGAGGCAATCCAAGATAAGGATGCAGATTCTTGGCAAACTGCAATGGAAGCAGAAATGGGGTCTATGGATCATAACAAAGTGTGGGAGCTTGTGGAACCACCCAAAGGCATAAAGCCTATTGGATGCAAGTGGGTCTACAGGAGAAAAAGAGGATCAGATGGGAAGGTTGAAACCTTCAAAGCTAGACTAGTGGCAAAAGGATATACTCAAAAAGAGGGAATCGATTATGAGGAGACCTTTTCGCCTGTATCTATGCTTAAGTCTATCCGTATTCTCTTGTCGATTGCAGCTCACCTAGACTTTGAGATCTGGCAAATGGATGTCAAGAAAACTTTCCTAAATGGAAGTCTTGAACAAGAAATCTACATGCGCCAACCCGAAGGCTTCATTGAAAAAGGCCAAGAGAATCTTGTATGCAAGCTTAAAAGGTCAATATATGGACTTAAGCAAGCATCGCGAGCTTGGAATCAATGTTTTGATCAGGTGATACAATCCTATGGATTTGATCAAAATGAGTTTGAGAGTTGTGTCTATAAGAAGTATATCGGAACTGCCTTGGTATTCTTAGTATTATACGTAGATGACATGCTGCTTATTGGAAACAATAAAAAGGTGTTGACAGATGTGAGGGTATGGTTGTCAAAACAGTTTGATATGAAGGATTTAGGAGAAGCTGGTCACATCCTTGGGATTAAGATTACTCGAGATCGCCAGAAAAGGATGATATGGTTATCCCAAACCTCATACATAGACACTATTTTGAAACGATTCAGCATGCAAAATTCCAAGAAAGGATTTGTTCCTTTCAGACATGGAATTCATCTATCTAAAGAGATGTGTCCTAAGACACAAAAGGAGATGGATGAGATGAGAAACATTCCATATGCGTCGGCAGTTGGAAGCCTCATGTATGCAATGCTGTGCACGAGACCGGATATTTGTTTTGCTGTAGGCATGGTAGCAAGATATCAAAGTAACCCAGGGAAAGAACATTGGACTGCAGTTAAAAACATTCTCAAGCATCTAAAAAGAACTCGAGATAGAATGTTAGTTTATCAGTCAGACATTCTATTCCCTGTGGGTTATACGGACTCAGATTTCCAATCAGACATGGATTCTAGAAAATCTACCTCGGGTAGTGTGTTTTGTTTGGGGGGTGGAGCCATGACATGGAGAAGTGTGAAGAAAAAATGCATCGCTGATTCTACCATGGAAGCCGAATATGTAGCTGCTTGTGAAGCAGCGAAAGAAGCGGTTTGGCTTAAGAACTTCTTAGTGGACTTGGATGTGATTCTGAATTTGCCCAGCAGTATCACTATTTATTGCGATAATGCTGGAGCAGTTGCAAATTCAAGGGAACCAAGAGCCCACAAGGCAAGCAAACACATTGAAAGGAAATACCATCTTATACGAGAAATCGTTAAGAGAGGAGACATAGTGGTGGCAAAGATCGCATCGGAAGACAACCTAGCTGATCCTTTCACAAAGGGTCTGCCTCAGAGTACATTCGAGAGACATGTGGAAGGAATGGGGGTCAAGTGCGTTGCCAAGCTGCTTTGAGTATAAGTGGGAGAATTTAATAGGACATGTAGAACATGGACGTGCTGTAGTATACTTAAAAGCAGGCTTTGAGTATAAGTGGGAGATTGTTAGGGTTATACTGGCAAGTATGCTTTTAGTGCTACTTATGTATACAAACTGATTCTTGCACTTTTAAATGAGAATAATATTTTTATCACTGGTTTCTTTAAATATAATGAATGTTAATTATTTATTGCATAAACGTTCAGATGTATTTTACATTGTAGACAATGTGGTGTGTAGAAGATCACAGAAGATCACATTGTCAGTTCCTTGTATATAAGTACAATTGATTCACAACTTAGATGGAATTGAACAATCCATTGGTAGAAGTTGAGGTGTAAGGCTCGGATTGGTTTATCTTGACCAAGAGATTACACTAGTGCATTATGATGTGTTGAATAGGACCTACATAGAGGTAATTCTTCTAGACTGACTTAAGGAATGAAGAATTAGACCTCAGTGGTTGTTGATTTCTTAATCTCTGTCACTTAAATGGGATTGTCTGTAGTTAAGAAGTATTGCTTTGATTTATTATGGGTAAAGAATCAATTTGATTCAATACTTTGTATTTTGGGCAATATTATTAATTACAGGACAGATTGCCAAAATTAATACAGAGAATCGTGTCTTGGAGTGTCAAGTTGATTATGTCCCCTTGGTGGGCTCAGAAGGTTTATCATATCAAATCTGATCAGTGGAATTTATTTCCGGTATGATAATAATGTTGAGCTGTCCATACTCTGAGGAATAAAAGATATTAATTAATTAAAGCATTCAGTAGCTTAAATTAATTGATGGACATTGAATCTTAAACACGGGAAATAATAACCGGGAGCCATATTTCGTAATATGGGTTAGGATGGATAGTGCAATATTAATTCTATAGTGGAATGAATTAATATTAATGGGCTGGAAAAATGTTGTGGCTCAATATTGATTTTTGGGCCCATTGGGAGGTCCAATCCTAATTCTCCTAAAGGGCCCTCAAGTAGCCCAATAAAAGTATATTAATTAAGGTAATTAAAAGATAAGGATTAATTTTGTTGCAAGAAATTAGTGAGAGATATTTATGGAAAAAGATATATGGAAATAAGAGATTATTTCTATATTATTCCAAGATAAATTGACCGGTCAATTTTTCTTTCTTGTAAGAGAAGAAACATAGATTCTCTCTTATAAAAGGAGAAGAAAAAAAAATTGGTACTCTAGAGACTAAGAAAAAAAAGATCTGTAATTTTCGAAATTACAGTGTGTGCAACAAGAGAAAATTAATTCTTCTTTGAGAGTTAATAGTTCGTGAGATCTCCCACCGGGTCAACGGACTAGGGCTTAGGGAATACTTGAGAAGGCAATTGGGTTGAAGTTGTTACTCTTCTCAACGATATCTCTCCGATTTAAAGGTAAACACATAATCCCTTAGTTCCGCATGTTTAGGGATTTAATTATTTTACCGTGCATTCATTACATAAATTAGTTGATTTAATTTGTTTAAATTATGAAATTAGATTTATGATAATTCATATTTAAATTACGTCCCAAATAGATCCGGGTAATTTTAAAGGAGTCTCAAAGGATTCCCGAGAGTCTCAAAAGATCCCTAGGGCATCTCAAAAGATTCTCGGGAGTCTCAAAGGATTCCTAGCGTGATGGTCCATAACCCACAAGTGCCAATAATTCCCCACAAAGGAGATGGGGAATGTGGTCCCATAATAATTTGCCACAAAGGAGTTGGGGACCACAAGAGTTGGGGACCACATTGTTGGGGGACTATTATTGGGTATTGGGATTAATTTCCCAACAAGCTTAAGGAAGCAAATCTCAGGATAGTTGACCAACAAAAGGAGATTGATGATCAACTACTCTCTCAGAAAAGAAGAGATTTTGAACTGAAAATTCTAAATGCCAAGTTTGAAAACCTCTCACATGAATATGATATTCTTAAATCAAGTGAAGAGGGCCTGAAATTAAAGATGCCTGCTTTGAACAAATCCTCTAGAGCAATAGAGGAAATTCAGAGTTATCAAAGACCTATTGCTCAAAGAAGTGGATTAGGTTTTGATCCATTTGAATCTTCACCTTGTCTCAGTGTTGCTTCTACAAGTAACACTAAGAAAATCTTTGTTAAATCAGTGGCACAGCAAGATGAAAATGAAATAATTCAGCCACTGAACAAAGGAAATGGCAAAATGGATGAATTGCCTACTCAAGTGCCTCAGGAGACTAGGCCAAAACTTAAGGAAATGGCCAAAGCTCCTGATCACAAGAGGAATGTTGCTCAGAAGAGTAGACCCAATGGAAGGGCAACTCTCCTGAACAATGTTCAGAGGAGTTATCCAAGGTATAATCAGCCTAGGCCAACTCTACTGAGAAAGCCTCAGCTGAATAGACCTAAGGACAACTATCCTCAAAGGCAGAATAAAATGAGACAACCAAAACCCTTCATGCCAAAGGGTAATGGTCTTAAAAATGCCTTTCCTCAAAGATTTCATCAAGCTGCACAAAGAACTCAAAAGTTCAGGAGAATTGACAACTCCCCTGAAACTTACAGAGTTAACACTTTCACACATACCTTCCCTAAGGCATTTAAGGGAAAGACAGTGTATGTTGATGCACAAGGAAAACAACTTAGCCACCTTGAATCAATCAGGGTAATTAGGCAAGTTTGGGTTCAAAAAGGTACTACTAACCTCTCAGGACCCAAAACTCAAAGGGTACATAAACCTATCTAATTGCTGGTACCAGAGGGCCACAAGAAGAGGATTATGAGCAAAAAGACAACATGGTACCTTGACAGTGGATGCTCAAGGCACATGACTGGAAACAAGGAACTCCTCACTGATTTTATTGAAAAAGAAGGCCCAAATGTCACCTTTGGAGACAGCTCACATGCAACAACAAAAGGTTATGGTACTTTGATGATTGGTAACATCAAAGTAACCAATGTATCTTATGTAGCTGGTCTCAAATATAATCTCCTAAGTATCAGTCAATTCTGTGATAAAGATTTCAATGTTGAGTTTTCAAGTGGAAAATGCTTAATTAGAGATAAAACTCAACAAATCCTATTGACTGGAACTAGGAAAGGAAATGTGTATTTTGCAGACTGGGACAAGTCTACTGATGCTGCATGTTTCATTGCTAAGAGCACTAGTGAACAAAGCTAGTTATGGCATAAGAGGCTAAACCATCTGAACTTCAAATCAATGAACAAACTTGCTAGAAATGCATTAGTTAAAGGACTGCCTAATGAGGTTTTCATTAAAGAACATGTGTGTAAGCCATGTCAAGAAGGAAAACAGGTTAAAGCCTCATTCAAAGGGAAACCAGTCATTTCTACTGAAAGGGTACTTGAACTTTTACATATGGATCTTTTTGGACCAATCACCCCTTCAAGCATAAATGGTAGAAAATACACATTGGTTGTAGTAGATGACTTCTCTAGGTTCACATGGGTAGTATTTCTCCTTATTAAGAAGGAAACACAAGTCAAACTACCTGAACTTCTTAAGAGACTATCAAATGAGAAAAGTCTTAGCATTATCAAGATAAGATCTGATAAAGGCAATGAGTTCATAAATTCATATATCAATGAGTATTGCATATCTAATGGAATAGCTCATGAAACCTCAGCAGCTAGAATTCCCCAACAAAATTGAGTTGCAGAAAGAAGGAATAGAACCTTAAAGGAAGCTGCTAGAACCTTAATTGCTGATTCAAATTTACCTAAGAGGTTTTGGGCTGAAGCTATAAACACTGCATGCCATACTCAAAATAGATGTTTGATTACTAAGGGGCAAGGCAAAACCCCCTATGAACTCTGGAAGGGAAGAATGCCTAAAGTGTCATATTTTCACATATTTGGTTGTAAGTGTTTCATTCACAATAATGGGAAAGAACAGTTGAAAGCCTTTGATAGCAAAGCTGATGAGGGAGTATTTCTTGGATATTCTCAAATCAGTAGAGCTTTCAGAGTCTACAACAAGAAAACTTTTATTGTGGAAGAAACACCTCATGTTGTGTTTGATGAATCTATTCATGAGTCCAGGAATGAATACCTGGAACCGGAAGAAATCACACAGAGGACAGCCAGACTGAGTCTAAAAGACAAAGACACTGAATTCATAGATGTTGTCCAAGCCAACCTACCTGAAAAACTTACACTGGACAACAATCCTGAAGGCAACCTTCCTGAGACAAACCCCACTGATGGAAATGGTGAACTGAATGAGCCAATCCCAGTTCACATCCAGGTAACAACTACCAATGAAGAAGCAGTTCCTGCTGAGGTAGTTAATGGGTCAAATAATCAAGAGGGAACTCAAAATGTTGAAAATGCCAATGTCCCTGACATTGAGGACAACACCCCTGATTATGATCCAGAATTAGATCCTGCACTCAATTATCCTGAATTTTATGATCAAAATGACTCAACTTCAGTAGTGGACAACTCTACTGAAGAGATCAGAAAAAGAAGGACTTGGTTATCTGACCATCCTACTAATCTAATACTTGGTGACCCAAGTATTGGAGTCAAAACAAGAAGATTTCATGGTGAAAGTGCTCTTTTCTGTTGCTTCTTGTCAGAACAAGAACCAAGTGATATTGAAGAGGCACTTCAAGATGCCAATTGGATCACAGCCATGCAGGAAGAACTGAATCAATTCACCAGAAATGAAGTATGGGAGCTGGTGGATAGACCTTCACATCAACATGTTATTGGAACCAAGTGGGTGTTCAAGAACAAAAAGAATGAGAATGATGTGATTGTCAGAAACAAGGCAAGACTAGTGGCAAAAGGCTATTGCCAGCATGAAGGCATTGACTATGATGAGACCTTTGTTAGGGTTATACTGGCAAGTATGCTTTTAGTGCTACTTATGTATACAAACTGATTCTTGCACTTTTAAATGAGAATAATATTTTTATCACTGGTTGCTTTAAATATAATGAATGTTAATTATTTATTGCATAAACGTTCAGATGTATTTTACATTGTAGACAATGTGGTGTGTAGAAGATCACAGAAGATCACATTGTCAGTTCCTTGTATATAAGTACAATTGATTCACAACTTAGATGGAATTGAACAATCCATTGGTAGAAGTTGAGGTGTAAGACTCGGATTGGTTTATCTTGACCAAGAGATTACACTAGTGCATTATGATGTGCTGAATAGGACCTACATAGAGGTAATTCTTCTAGACTGACTTAAGGAATGAAGAATTAGACCTCAGTGGTTGTTGATTTCTTAATCTCTGTCACTTAAATGGGATTGTCTGTAGTTAAGAAGTATTGCTTTGATTTATTATGGGTAAAGAATCAATTTGATTCAATACTTTGTATTTTGGGCAATATTATTAATTACAGGACAGATTGCCAAAATTAATACAAAGAATCGTGTCTTGGAGTGTCAAGTTGATTATGTCCCCTTCGTGGGCTCAAAAGGTTTATCATATCAAATCTGATCAGTGGAATTTATTTCCTGTATGATAATAATGTTGAGCTGTCCTTACTCCGAGGAATAAAAGATATTAATTAATTAAAGCATTCAGTAGCTTAAATTAATTGATGGACATTGAATCTTAAACACGGGAAATAATAACCGGGAGCCATATTTCGTAATATGGGTTAGGATGAATAGTGCAATATTAATTCTATAGTGAAATGAATTAATATTAATGGGCTGGAAAAATGTTGTGGCTCAATATTGATTTTTGGGCCCATTGGGAGGTCCAATCTTAATTCTCCTAAAGGCCCCTCGAGTAGCCCAATAAAAGTCTATTAATTAAGGTAATTAAAAGATAAGGATTAATTTTGTTGCAAGAAATTAGAGAGAGATATTTATGGAAAAAGATATATGGAAATAAGAGATTATTTCTATATTATTCCAAGATATATTGACCGGTCAATTTTTCTTTCTTGTAAGAGAAGAAACATAGATTCTCTCTTATAAAAGGAGACTAAGAAAAAAAAAAGATCTGTAATTTTCGAAATTACAGTGTGTGCAACAGGAGAAAATTAATTCTTTATTGAGAGTTAATAGTTCGTGAGATCTCCCACCGGGTCAACGGACTAGGACTTAGAGAATACTTGAGAAGGCAATTGGGTTGAAGTTGTTACTCTTCTCAACGGTATCTCTCTGATTTAAAGGTAAACACCTAATCCCTTAGTTCCGCATGTTTAGGGATTTAATTATTTTACCGTACATTCATTACATAAATTAGTTGATTTAATTTGTTTAAATTATGAAATTAGATTTATGATAATTCATATTTAAATTACGTCACAAATAGATCCGGGTAATTTTAAAGGAGTCTCAAAGGATTCCTAGCGTGATGGTCCATAACCCACAAGTGCCAATAATTCCCCACAAAGGAGATGGGGAATGTGGTCCCATAATAATTTCCCACAAAGGAGTTGGGGACCACATTGTTGGGGGACTATTATTGGGTATTGGGATTAATTTCCCAACAACCTTTGCACCTGTGGCAAGGCTAGAAGCAATAAGGCTCTTCCTAGCCTATGCAGCCCACAAGAGGTTCAAAGTGTACCAAATGGATGTCAAGAGTGCCTTTCTGAATGGAGTCTTGAAAGAAGAAGTCTATGTGGAGCAACCACCAGGTTTTGAGGTTGGAAACCAAGTATACAGACTGAAGAAAGCTCTATATGGACTCAAGCAAGCCCCTAGGGCTTGGTATGACACACTGTCACAATTCCTCTTGGATCATGGATTCACCAAGGGAACTGTGGACAGAACTCTCTTCAGAATCTCTGAAGGAGAGGACATCTTGCTTGTCCAAATTTATGTAGATGACATAATTTTTGGATCCCCTAGTGAGAAGCTGTGTGAGAAGTTCTCCAAGCTCATGCAAAGCAAGTTTGAGATGTCCATGATGGGGTTGATGAACTTCTTTTTAGGTCTACAAGTCAAGCAATCAAAAGAAGGAATCTTCATCAACCAAGCCAAGTACACCAGAGAAATGATCAAGAAGTTTGGGTGTACAACAAGCAAGCCAGTAAGGATCCCAATGAACACAAATTGGAAGATGGATCCTGATGAGAGTGGGGTTCCAACCAACTCCACTGAGTATAGAGGAATAATTGGTTCACTCCTCTATCTCACTGCCAGCAGACCTGACATCACCTTTGCAGTAGGTGTTTGTGCAAGGTTTCAAGCAAATCCTAAGAAAAGCCACCTTGAGGCTGCAAAGAGGATCTTGAGGTATCTCAAAGGCACTGAAAATCTAGGCCTTTGGTACCCTGCTGATGACAACATTGAGTTAACTGGCTACTCAGATGCTCACTATGGAGGATGTAGAATTGACAGAAAGTCCACTTCAGGGACTTGTCAATTCTTAGGCAACAAACTCATATCTTGGTTTTCCAAGAAGCAAAACACAGTGGCTACCTCCACCACTGAAGCTGAATATGTGGCTGCTGGAAGTTGTTGTGCTCAAATTCTTTGGCTGAGACAACAACTCAGAGACTACAAAGTCAACTCTACTGAAGTGCCAATATTTTGTGATAACAACAGTGCAATTGCAATATCACAAAATCCTGTCTTGCACACAAGATGCAAACATGTGGACATCAAGCACCACTTCATTAGAGACCATGTGGAGAAGAAGGATATCAAGTTGGTAAAGATCCACACAGATCATCAAAAAGCCGATATATTGACAAAGCCACTTGCAGAAGCAAGGTTTCTGGAATTATCAGCAAAGTTGGGTCTTCTTGATCCAGGGAAGTTGGACAAATGAGTCCAAAGGAGTTTATTCATTAAGGGGGAACAAGTCTCAAACTTCAGCAGACTTGGTCAAGTCTACTGAAATTCAGAAAAGATGACCTAAATTTCAGGACACTTGTCCATTGAATCTCAGGACAGTTGTCCACATCTTTTCAGGACACTTGTCCTAGTGGGGTCAGATAAGTTGTCCTAGCTATCAAACCAAATCTTGGTCTGATAAGCACCTATTTTGGGTGATCATTGCCTATTTCGAAATATGTCCCATTCCAATTACAGATATCATCTTTCTGGGATTTAATTTGTCTCCCACCCAAAAGGTCACTTTCCATGCATTAAATGCCAAGATTTAACTCTTGTTTGCATTAAACTTTTTGGGACATGATCTATCTCGAAAATCCCCCAGCCTTAAACAAACATTAAAACTCCACCCACGTTTTGAACAAAACAGTTTTTCACTGTTACATTGATTTTTGACCATTGGATCAAAATTGGACAACTCCCCTGAAGACAATCCTAGCCGTCCATTTTGATTTCCATTTTTGTTCACCTTTGAATTGCATCAAGACTTCACCAACTCATTGACAAACATTCTTTTTAGAATATTCACAAGTCTTAAGATCCCCCACAAACACTTCTTCCCCAAGTATTCGAAACCCTAGTTCAAATTTTCTCCAAACTCTCTCAATCTCATTCCTGTAAACCTTCAATGGCTCCCAAAGCAAAACCAGAAATGGTGATTGATTTCTCCAACAAGGTACTTGACCTTGATTTTGGCTATCTAAGCCACAAAAACAACCTCACATTCGAGTCAATCCTTTCATTTGAGAGTTCGGATCCTAATGTTACTCCAACCTTGAGATGGTTGAGAAGGGCAGGTCTCCAGAAGTTCATGCAAGAGAAGCCAGACTCTTGTCTTGAATCCTACATGGCAGAATTCTTTGCTTTTCTCAAATGGAGAGGCAAACCTGAAGATGGAGAAGTTGCCACTAGACTGTCCTTTATAGCAGAAGGAGAAGAGGAAGAAAGATTTCACAGAGTGAAATTTTCAGAGGAAGAGGTTGAAGCTGCTTTTGGATTGCCTTCAGAAGGAAGGAATCCAGAATTCTATGGAAATGGTCTTGAGCAAGAAATTGCTCAAGAATGGCTTATTACTCCAGGGCCATTATCCTCTACTCAACATAAGAGAACACTCAAGCCAAAGTTCTTAACCTTATTTGAGGTAGTAGCAAAGAGCTTGCTCAGTAACACTGGAAGCTTAGAGCAAGTAAGTCATCCAAGGATAAGGATTATGGCTGCAGTAATTGATGCCAGTGATAAAGGCATCAAGTTTGATTGGAGAACTTTCATCTTGTCTGAAATGATGAAAGAAAAGGCAAAGTTCAAAGTGAGAGCTCACAACAAGGTTGTGATGGAAGGAAAGCTGAGATATTGCACCAGGGCAAGTCTCTTGATTGAAAAGTTTGCTCACTACTCTGATATTGCACCAGCCCATAAAATATTGTTTAGAAAGCCCAGCAAGAAAACTGAGCAAAGGAGGATGCTTATGGCCAAACCTTCTGAAGAGAAGGTTGAGGAAAAGCCTAAGATGAAGAAAAGAACTAAGGCCAGGGCTGTCAAAACAAGGAAAATGTCTCAAATCCCCTCAGAAGAGAATTCTGGAGCCTCAACTGAGATTGAAGAAGTTGTTGAAGAAGGAGTAAGTGTGCCTTCTGACCACTCAGAAGAGTTGAGGTTGAAGTACAATGAGATTAGACAAAAGTCTAGAGGAGATAAGAGGATCAGGGAAGTTGTCCCTGAGAAGGATGGTGAAGGCAGTGGGAGCAGTAGGGCCAGCAAGAGAAGGGCCAAGCCTACTGATAAAGTGTTGGAGCTTCAGGAAGAAAGGTCTCTACAATTAGCTCTAAGAGAGAGCAGAGCTGAAAGCAGGACCAAATCCAAGTCAAGGACCAACTCATCTGGTTCTGGAACTCCAGAATCCAAGGTCCCTGAAGGTCAACCTATAGAGGCCAACATCCCTGAAATTCAAAATCCTGAGCCCAACTCCCATGAAACCCATGTTACACCTTCCAACCAACCCATCACCCCTGTAGATCTCACTAAGAGATACTCTCCAGAATGAAGTATGCAGAGAAGTGGCATTGATGTGCTAGCAGACTTAGCAGTAGATGAGACAAGGCTTCTATCTCCCCTTGATTCATCCATGCTCAATTACTCAAAGCTTTTAGAACATGCACTCAATGAGCCAACTCCCTTGAGCAAAGCCCCTTCAGATCCATTGCTCTTTAAAGCAACTGAAGTACCTTCATTTGAACCCAATCCTTCTGAAGCCAACCCTCTTGAACTTAACTTGCCTGAAGCTGCAATTAAGGAAACCACAGCTAACTCCCCTATAGCCCAAAGTTCTCCATCAAGTGAGAATGAGGAGGAGTATACTTATGAAAGTATGCTCAGAGGTGGAGCCAAAGCCACTGTGGACAGCTTATACCCACAGCTTGCTGAATTTCCCAGAAATCAGAAAATGTTCCATGACTTGAGAATGCTAGTGGATGTCAAGGACAAAACATTGATGGAAATCTCTCAAGTCATCCAAGATAAGGGTGTTAATTGGTGGCAAGTAGAGGAGAGTAGACTACTACACTTTGCTGGTGTGCTGAAAATAAGATTCCTCACTGATGAGGAAGTTTTTGCAAAGTTGGTTGATGAGAAGATCATTGAGGAAAAAGAAAGAAAAGCTAAGGGCATCAAACACCCTGATAGTAGCTCAGATAATGATGATTCCCCTGATGATCCCTCAAACCCTTCAAACCCCAACCCTCCTGAAACCCCTCAAGCCAACCTCCCTAAACCCTTCCAACCCAAGTCTTCTGTAGCAGACAGACTTTCAAATCCTCCTAGAACCTATCATAGGAAAGGCTCTGTATCATCAGAGGTGTTGACCAAGGGTGGTAACACAACCAAAGACACATCTGCCAATGAAGGTTCTTCTGAACCCAAGGCACAACCTAAAGATGTTGTGGTTCCTATGCTAGAGGCTGGTTTGATTAAGGCCTATTCAGTGTCAGAAGAGTTGGACACTGATCAGCCCTTAATCATTCAGGATGACTCAGTGGCTGCTGAAATAAGCACTGTGATCTCCTCACAACTGCCATCTTTGAACCTTGTTGAAGGTGAAGATGTTGCAGGTTTAGGAGAAGGGGTTGAAAAGGAGAATAGAAACAAAAAATCAGAGGGAGTTATGGATGAAAGAGAGGTAGTAATCACTAAGATAGTGAGTGTACCACCATATGAGGGTGGAATAAGTGAGGAAGGACAGGTTATTCTTGAAGTCAAATTTGAACTTCAAGAATCCCTTGATGAAAGGAGGCCTGATTCCTTGGGTGAGAACATTATCCATGAAGGGAGAAAAGAAAGAGTTGAAAATGAGAAGAAGGCTGCTGATGTATCAGAGTCTTATACAAAAGAAATTGAGGGTGATGAGTGTTTATTCCCTAACCTGTTTGATTTGTCTAACATTGCAGGTATTTCTCTTGACCAAATCTTTGCAGATGAGTTCTTGACAGATGCCCCTATCCAAGCAGACACAGACTCAACGCAAGCTTTACTTGGAATGCAATCAGAGAAATTGGACTCATTGGCTCATCAAGTCCAATCTGCTCATGCTGAAACTTCAGGAGCACTGAATGAGCAAGGAAGAACTCTAGCATCTGTGGAGATGAGACTAACTGGCTCTGAAGATGTAGTCCTCCCTACATTGGAAGCAAGGATTAGTGGTGTGGAATCTGGTCTCCAAACCATTTCCACTAAGGTACAAAAAGCCAAATCCACCATGGAATCCATCTCAGAAGAGGTCAAGAAGGAATAAAAGCTGCTGAGAGACAATCATAATGCCAATGTCAAGGCTCTCAGACTAACTGTCAAGCAAGCTCTTGGAAAGAAGACTGCACTAGAAAAGAAAAGAGCTGAAGAACAAAGGTTGGCTATGGTAAAAGCAGCCTCTGAAAAATTTTCCCAAGAGGTGATGGCCAACATTGCTGAAAGTGCAGTGGCCAACCTCACTGAGCTTCTTAAAGCCCAACTTGATGCATCCCTGAAAGCAACCTTGGAGGAGGTTGTTCAACAAAAGATAAAGCCTGTTCTAGCTTTTCTTAGCTTGAGCAGTGATAGGATGCAAAATATACATGATGAAAATGTATATCTGTTGGAGGAAATGAAGTCTCTAAACCAGGCCCAATCCCTAATGGCCACAACAATGAGTGAGCTAAAACCCTAGTGTTTTGATGCTGCCAAAAAGGGGGAAAGGGAAAGAGCTAGAGCAAAAGGTGCCTTGGTGATTGGAAGCCCAGTCAAGGGAAAAGACAAAGCTGCTGAAGGAAAAGGAAAAGAGCCTGCAGTGCTGAATTTAGAAGAATTGGATGAAGAAGAGCAACTAGCACTTGCCTTGAAGAATTCAATGGCCTCAGCACAAGAAGAAAGAATGAGGTTACAACAGAGACCAGGTGGTGAGGTGTCTGGTTTGGACAAAGATGCTGAAGGTGTCCAAACTAGAGGAAAGAAAAGACAAGTTGAGACATTTACTGACTTTCCTAACAGCCTTGATCTTCCACCTGAGTTCAGAATTGATGATGATGAACCTACATCAAAGAAGGCCAAAGCTGCTGAAGAGCCCAAAACTGCTGAAAAAGACAAGTCTTCTGAAGAGCCCAAAACTGCTGAAAGTGCCAAAGCTACTGAAGATGTGGAAGCTTTATATGAAGAAGGCTTTGGACCTGGACCAAAGAAGACAAAGATTGTGGTTCTGAATGATCCATCAAAGTTTTTTCATGAAGGGTATGGCAAAGACCCTGAAACACAACAGAAACTGGCCATGATGAGGGCCCAAGAGAAGATGGATTTGATGGATGAAGCTCAAAGAGCAAGAGATAAGAGAAGAGAAAACTTTCAGAAACCAAGAAGGAGGAGAGCAACTTACAGCAAGATGAAGCCTCAGCTTCTAGTCCCAATGGACACCAAATATCCACATCTGGATAAATGGGTGCCAATTCAGCTGAATGATACATGGGAAGAAGCTAAAAGGGAGTTTGTCTATGACTATTATGTCATTGACAGATGGAATGGAGGAGATGCCAATTCCTCCTTTGCTGAGTTCATGATAGAATACTACAGAGAATTGTATCAACAATTGCTTGCAGCTGCTGATATTGCAAGAATTGAACTCAATGCTCCCAAACCTATCATCTACATGCCTCCAAAGCTTGATGGATGGATTGACCAAGCAAGGATCTTGAGGGAGTTCACAGAGATTCTTAAGCTGAACAAGATGACCCTTGGACCCAAAGGAACCAACCAGGAAGCCATGGAACTCAAGAAGAGAGTGTGGGCACAATATGGGATGGTGCCACCTAAAGAAGATGATCTCTGAAATGGCTAAGTCTTCCTGACTCTTATATGCTGAAATGGATGAATACTTAAGTTGGTTACTAACTTGTGTTTTGGTCAACTATTCTGAAGATGCTCAAGCTGCTAATATGATGTGCTCTAATGCCTAAATGATAAATGTTTTAAAGAGTATATCATACTTTTGTAGTAAGATATGTTCTTAATTGTAATATCTCTCATGCTCTGATATGTTTTTGTTCAAACTATCAACATGCTGTAATGATTCTCATTTGAATGATAGTTGAACATATTTTGATTCAGAAAAACAAATCTCTCTATGCCTATTCTTGAAACCTATTTGCAACATGAATGGTGAGTACACTAACACATTTTCTTTCAGGGAAATTGACCTCAGACATTGTTAGGGTTATACTGGCAAGTATGCTTTTAGTGCTACTTATGTATACAAACTGATTCTTGCACTTATAAATGAGAATAATATTTTTATCACTGGTTGCTTTAAATATAATGAATGTTAATTATTTATTGCATAAACGTTCAGATGTATTTTACATTGTAGACAATGTGGTGTGTAGAAGATCACAGAAGATCACATTGTCAGTTCCTTGTATATAAGTACAATTGATTCACAACTTAGATGGAATTGAACAATCCATTAGTAGAAGTTGAGGTGTAAGGCTCGGATTGGTTTATCTTGACCAAGAGATTACACTAGTGCATTATGATGTGCTGAATAGGACCTACAGAGAGGTAATTCTTCTAGACTGACTTAAGGAATGAAGAATTAGACCTCAGTGGTTGTTGATTTCTTAATCTCTGTCACTTAAATGGGATTGTCTGTAGTTAAGAAGTATTGCTTTGATTTATTATGGGTAAAGAATCAATTTGATTCAATACTTTGTATTTTGGGCAATATTATTAATTACAGGACAGATTGCCAAAATTAATACAGAGAATCGTGTCTTGGAGTGTCAAGTTGATTATGTCCCCTTGGTGGGCTCAGAAGGTTTATCATATCAAATCTGATCAGTGGAATTTATTTTCGGTATGATAATAATGTTGAGCTGTCTTTACTCCGAGGAATAAAAGATATTAATTAATTAAAGCATTCAGTAGCTTAAATTAATTGATGGACATTGAATCTTAAACACGGGAAATAATAACCGGGAGCCATATTTCGTAATATGGGTTAGGATGGATAGTGCAATATTAATTCTATAGTGGAATGAATTAATATTAATGAGCTGGAAAAATGTTGTGGCTCAATATTGATTTTTGGGCCCACTGGGAGGTCCAATCCTAATTCTCCTAAATGCCCCTCAAGTAGCCCAATAAAAGTCTATTAATTAAGGTAATTAAAAGATAAGGATTAATTTTGTTGCAAGAAATTAGAGAGAGATATTTATGGAAAAAGATATATGGAAATAAGAAATTATTTCTATATTATTCCAAGATAAATTGACCGGTCAATTTTTCTTTTTTGTAAGAGAAGAAACATAGATTCTCTCTTATGAAAGGAGAAGAAAAAAATTGGTACTCTAGAGACTAAGAAAAGAAAAAAAAAAGATCTGTAATTTTCGAAATTACAATGTGTGCAACAAGAGAAAATTAATTCTTCCTTGAGAGTTAATAGTTCGTGAGATCTCCCACCGGGTCAACGGACTAGGACTTAGGAAATACTTGAGAAGGCAATTGGGTTGAAGTTGTTACTCTTCTCAACGATATATCTCCGATTTAAAGGTAAACACGTAATCCCTTAGTTCCGCATGTTTAGGGATTTAATTATTTTACCGTACATTCATTACATAAATTAGTTGATTTAATTTGTTTAAATTATGAAATTAGATTTATAATAATTCATATTTAAATTACGTCCCAAATAGATCCGGGTAATTTTAAAGGAGTCTCAAAGGATTCCCGAGAGTCTCAAAAGATTCCCGGGAGTCTCAAAGGATTCCTAGCGTGATGGTCCATAACCCACAAGTGCCAATAATTCCCCACAAAGGAGATGGGGAATGTGGTCCCATAATAATTTCCCACAAAGGAGTTGGGGACCACAAGAGTTGGGGACCACATTGTTGGGGGACTATTATTGGGTATTGGGATTACTTTCCCAACAGATGGTATCAGAGCTAAGGTTTTCGGCTCTGTAATTTAAATTAGAATTTAAATCTATTTACATAAATTGATATTTGGATGGTAGAATTGTTAGATCTTTTTTTGCAGGTATCCAATTATCATGGTTTTAATGTATATTTTAATTTATGTTGTTTGAATGTGGTTTTTAATCTGATTCGTCAGATTTGTTTTTCCCGTGAGAAAATCCACGGGTAGATTAGATTATTTAATTTGTAATAGACTAGTCTAGATGTTAGATTTATTTTTTGTAAATAAATTGTAACGGATCAAAGACGAAGACCGTTGGACGGATTAAAGAATCGGAGGCGCACCCGGACGACCAAGCCACACGGGCCGGTTGTGGGCGTGGTGTGATTTTTTTTTTGTTGCGGCCATTGGTGTACGAATTTCTTGTTTCTTCAAAACGAGAAAATTAAACCATGATTATTGGACGTGTTTGCTTAATTTGTGTTTAATTTTGTTTTGTTATTATGCTATGATTATTTGTTAATTTTGCATGAGGATTCGTAAAAAAAAAAACCTCAAGTTTAAAAATTACTAAGTATGTTTTTTTTTAATCAAATTTATTTAAGATAATAAATTGATTAAATGGCCTCCATAATTTATTTATTTCTGAAGTCTTTTGGCTACGCATTGCCAAGCGCCTCTCTCCCTATCGGATAGGCCAAAGGATAAGTTCACATGAATAAATTCCTTTAAGGATGATTGTGGATTATTACGAGTGGCGGTAATTCTTCTAGACTGACTTAAGGAATGAAGAATTAGACCTCAGTGGTTGTTGATTTCTTAATCTCTGTCACTTAAATGGGATTGTCTATAGTTAAGAAGTATTGCGTTGATTTATTATGGGTAAAGAATCAATTTGATTCAATACTTTGTATTTTGGGCAATATTATTAATTACAGGACAGATTGCCAAAATTAATACAGAGAATCGTGTCTTGGAGTGTCAAGTTGATTATGTCCCCTTGGTGGGCTCAAAAGGTTTATCATATCAAATCTGATCAGTGGAATTTATTTCCGGTATGATAATAATGTTGAGCTGTCCTTACTCTAATGAATAAAAGATATTAATTAATTAAAGCATTCAGTAGCTTAAATTAATTGATGGACATTGAATCTTAAACACGGGAAATAATAACCGGGAGCCATATTTCGTAATATGGGTTAGGATGGATAGTGCAATATTAATTCTATAGTGGAATGAATTAATATTAATGAGCTGGAAAAATGTTGTGGCTCAATATTGATTTTTGGGTCCACTGGGAGGTCCAATCCTAATTCTCCTAAATGCCCCTCAAGTAGCCCAATAAAAGTCTATTAATTAAGGTAATTAAAACATAAGGATTAATTTTGTTGCAAGAAATTAGAGAGAGATATTTATGGAAAAAGATATATGGAAATAAGAAATTATTTCTATATTATTCCAAGATAAATTGACCGGTCAATTTTTCTTTCTTGTAAGAGAAGAAACATAGATTCTCTCTTATGAAAGGAGAAGAAAAAAATTGGTACTCTAGAGACTAAGAAAAGAAAAAAAAAGATCTGTAATTTTCGAAATTACAATGTGTGCAACAAGAGAAAATTAATTCTTCCTTGAGAGTTAATAGTTCGTGAGATCTCCCACCGGGTCAACGGACTAGGACTTAGGAAATACTTGAGAAGGCAATTGGGTTGAAGTTGTTACTCTTCTCAACGATATATCTCCGATTTAAAGGTAAACACGTAATCCATTAGTTCCGCATGTTCGGGGATTTAATTATTTTACCGTACATTCATTACATAAATTAGTTGATTTAATTTGTTTAAATTATGAAATTAGATTTATGATAATTCATATTTAAATTACGTCCCAAATAGATCCGGGTAATTTTAAAGGACTCTCAAAGGATTCCCGAGAGTCTCAAAAGATTATCGGGAGTCTCAAATGATTCCTAGCGTGATGGTCCATAACCCACAAGTGTCAATAATTCCCCACAAAGGAGATGGGGAATGTGGTCCCATAATAATTTCCCACAAAGGAGTTGGGGACCACATTGTTGGGGGACTATTATTGGGTATTGAGATTACTTTCCCAACAGATGGTATCAGAGCCAAGGTTTTGGGCTCTGTAATTTAAATTAGAATTTAAATCTATTTACATTAAATTGATATTTGGATGGTAGAATTGTTAGATCTTTTTTTGCAGGTATCCAATTATCATGGTTTTAATGTATGTTTTAATTTATGTTGTTTGAATTTAGTTTTTAATCTGATTCGGTCAGATTTGTTTTTCCCGTGAGAAAATCCACGGGTAGATTAGATTATTTAATTTGTAATAGACTAGTCTAGATGTTAGATTTATTTTTTGTAAATAAATTGTAACAGATCAAAGACGAAGACCGTTGGACGGATTAAAGAATCGGAGGCGCACCCGAACGACCAAGCCACACGGGCCGGTTATGGGCGTGGCGTGATTTTTTTTTTTTTTTTTGCGGCCGTTGGAGTACGAATTTTTTGTTTCTTCAAAACGAGAAAATTAAACCATGATAATTGGACGTGTTTGCTTAATTTGTGTTTAATTTTGTTTTGTTATTATGCTATGATTATTTGTTAATTTTGCATGAGGATTCGTAAAAAAAAAAACCTCAAGTTTAAAAATTACTAAGTATGTTTTTTTTTAATCAAATTTATTTAAGATAATAAATTGATTAAATGGCCTCCATAATTTATTTATTTCCGAAGTCTTTTGGCTACGCATTGCCAAGCGCCTCTCTCCCTATCGGATAGGCCAAAGGATAAGTTCACATGAATAAATTCCTTTAAGGATGATTGTGGATTATTACGAGTGGCGGTAATTCTTCTAGACTGACTTAAGGAATGAAGAATTAGACCTCAGTGGTTGTTGATTTCTTAATCTCTGTCACTTAAATGGGATTGTCTGTAGTTAAGAAGTATTGCGTTGATTTATTATGGGTAAAGAATCAATTTGATTCAATACTTTGTATTTTGGGCAATATTATTAATTACAGGACAGATTGCCAAAATTAATACAGAGAATCGTGTCTTGGAGTGTCAAGTTGATTATGTCCCCTTGGTGGGCTCAAAAGGTTTATCATATCAAATCTGATCAGTGGAATTTATTTCCGGTATGATAATAATGTTGAGCTGTCCTTACTCTGATGAATAAAAGATATTAATTAATTAAAGCATTCAGTAGCTTAAATTAATTGATGGACATTGAATCTTAAACACGGGAAATAATAACCGGGAGCCATATTTCGTAATATGGGTTAGGATGGATAGTGCAATATTAATTCTATAGTGGAATGAATTAATATTAATGAGCTGGAAAAATGTTGTGGCTCAATATTGATTTTTGGGCCCACTGGGAGGTCCAATCCTAATTCTCCTAAATGCCCCTCAAGTAGCCCAATAAAAGTCTATTAATTAAGGTAATTAAAACATAAGGATTAATTTTGTTGCAAGAAATTAGAGAGAGATATTTATGGAAAAAGATATATGGAAATAAGAAATTATTTCTATATTATTCCAAGATAAATTGACCGGTCAATTTTTCTTTCTTGTAAGAGAAGAAACATAGATTCTCTCTTATGAAAGGAGAAGAAAAAAATTGGTACTCTAGAGACTAAGAAAAGAAAAAAAAAAGATCTGTAATTTTCGAAATTACAATGTGTGCAACAAGAGAAAATTAATTCTCCTTTGAGAGTTAATAGTTCGTGAGATCTCCCACCGGGTCAACGGACTAGGACTTAGGAAATACTTGAGAAGGCAATTGGGTTGAAGTTGTTACTCTTCTCAACGATATATCTCCAATTTAAAGGTAAACACGTAATCCCTTAGTTCCGCATGTTTGGGGATTTAATTATTTTACCGTACATTCATTACATAAATTAGTTGATTTAATTTGTTTAAATTATGAAATTAGATTTATGATAATTCGTATTTAAATTACGTCCCAAATAGATCCGGGTAATTTTAAAGGACTCTCAAAGGATTCCCGAGAGTCTCAAAAGATTATCGGGAGTCTCAAATGATTCCTAGCGTGATGGTCCATAACTCACAAGTGTCAATAATTCCCCACAAAGGAGTTGGGGACCACATTGTTGGGGGACTATTATTGGGTATTGGGATTACTTTCCCAACAGATGGTATCAGAGCTAAGGTTTTCGGCTCTGTAATTTAAATTAGAATTTAAATCTATTTACATTAAATTGATATTTGGATGGTAGAATTGTTAGATCTTTTTTTGCAGGTATCCAATTATCATGGTTTTAATGTATATTTTAATTTATGTTGTTTGAATGTGGTTTTTAATCTGATTCGTCAGATTTGTTTTTCCCGTGAGAAAATCCACGGGTAGATTAGATTATTTAATTTGTAATAGACTAGTCTAGATGTTAGATTTATTTTTTGTAAATAAATTGTAACGGATCAAAGACGAAGACCGTTGGACGGATTAAAGAATCGGAGGCGCGCCCGGACGACCAAGCCACACGGGCCGGTTGTGGGCGTGGCGTGATTTTTTTTTTTGTTGCGGCCGTTGGAGTACGAATTTCTTGTTTCTTCAAAACGAGAAAATTAAACCATGATAATTGGACGTGTTTGCTTAATTTGTGTTTAATTTTGTTTTGTTATTATGCTATGATTATTTGTTAATTTTGCATGAGGATTCGTAAAAAAAAAAACCTCAAGTTTAAAAATTACTAAGTATGTTTTTTTTTAATCAAATTTATTTAAGATAATAAATTGATTAAATGGCCTCCATAATTTATTTATTTTTGAAGTCTTTTGGCTACGCATTGCCAAGCGCCTCTCTCCCTATCGGATAGGCCAAAGGATAAGTTCACATGAATAAATTCCTTTAAGGATGATTGTGGATTATTACGAGTGGCGGTAATTCTTCTAGACTGACTTAAGGAATGAAGAATTAGACCTCAGTGGTTGTTGAATTCTTAATCTCTGTCACTTAAATGGGATTGTCTGTAGTTAAGAAGTATTGCTTTGATTTATTATGGGTAAAGAATCAATTTGATTCAATACTTTGTATTTTGGGCAATATTATTAATTACAGGACAGATTGCCAAAATTAATACAGAGAATCGTGTCTTGGAGTGTCAAGTTGATTATGTCCCCTTGTTGGGCTCAAAAGGTTTATCATATCAAATCTGATCAGTGGAATTTATTTCCGGTATGATAATAATGTTGAGCTGTCCTTACTCCGATGAATAAAAGATATTAATTAATTAAAGCATTCAGTAGCTTAAATTAATTGATGGACATTGAATCTTAAACACGGGAAATAATAACCGAGAGCAATATTTCGTAATATGGGTTAGGATGGATAGTGCAATATTAATTCTATAGTGGAATGAATTAATATTAATGAGCTGGAAAAATGTTGTGGCTCAATATTGATTTTTGGGCCCACTGGGAGGTCCAATCCTAATTCTCCTAAATGCCCCTCAAGTAGCCCAATAAAAGTCTATTAATTAAGGTAATTAAAACATAAGGATTAATTTTGTTGCAAGAAATTAGAGAGAGATATTTATGGAAAAAGATATATGGAAATAAGAAATTATTTCTATATTATTCCAAGATAAATTGACCGGTCAATTTTTCTTTCTTGTAAGAGAAGAAACATAGATTCTCTCTTATGAAAGGAGAAGAAAAAAATTGGTACTCTAGAGACTAAGAAAAGAAAAAAAAAAGATCTGTAATTTTCGAAATTACAATGTGTGCAACAAGAGAAAATTAATTCTTCCTTGAGAGTTAATAGTTCGTGAGATCTCCCACCGGGTCAACGGACTAGGACTTAGGAAATACTTGAGAAGGCAATTGGGTTGAAGTTGTTACTCTTCTCAACGATATATCTCCGATTTAAAGGTAAACACGTAATCCCTTAGTTCCGCATGTTTAGGGATTTAATTATTTTACCGTACATTCATTACATAAATTAGTTGATTTAATTTGTTTAAATTATGAAATTATATTTATGATAATTCATATTTAAATTACGTCCCAAATAGATCCGGGTAATTTTAAAGGAGTCTCAAAGGATTCCCGAGAGTCTCAAAAGATTATCGGGTGTCTCAAATGATTCCTAGCGTGATGGTCCATAACCCACAAGTGTCAATAATTCCCCACAAAGGAGATGGGGAATGTGGTCCCATAATAATTTCCCACAAAGGAGTTGGGGACCACATTGTTGGGGGACTATTATTGGGTATTGGGATTACTTTCCCAACAGATGGTATCAGAGCCAAGGTTTTGGGCTCTGTAATTTAAATTAGAATTTAAATCTATTTACATTAAATTGATATTTGGATGGTAGAATTGTTAGATCTTTTTTTGCAGGTATCCAATTATCATGGTTTTAATGTATGTTTTAATTTATGTTGTTTGAATTTAGTTTTTAATCTGATTCGGTCAGATTTGTTTTTCCCGTGAGAAAATCCACGGGTAGATTAGATTATTTAATTTGTAATAGACTAGTCTAGATGTTAGATTTATTTTTTGTAAATAAATTGTAACAGATCAAAGACGAAGACCGTTGGACGGATTAAAGAATCGGAGGCGCACCTGGACGACCAAGCCACACGGGCCGGTTGTGGGCGTGGCGTGATTTTTTTTTTTTTTTGTTGCGGCCGTTGGAGTACGAATTTTTTGTTTCTTCAAAACGAGAAAATTAAACCATGATAATTGGACGTGTTTGCTTAATTTGTGTTTAATTTTGTTTTGTTATTATGCTATGATTATTTGTTAATTTTGCATGAGAATTCGTAAAAAAAAAAACCTCAAGTTTAAAAATTACTAAGTATGTTTTTTTTTAATCAAATTTATTTAAGATAATAAATTGATTAAATGGCCTCCATAATTTATTTATTTCTGAAGTCTTTTGGCTACGCATTGCCAAGCGCCTCTCTCCCTATCGGATAGGCCAAAGGATAAGTTCACATGAATAAATTCCTTTAAGGATGATTGTGGATTATTACTAGTGGCGGTAATTCTTCTAGACTGACTTAAGGAATGAAGAATTAGACCTCAGTGGTTGTTGATTTCTTAATCTCTGTCACTTAAATGGGATTGTCTGTAGTTAAGAAGTATTGCTTTGATTTATTATGGGTAAAGAATCAATTTGATTCAATACTTTGTATTTTGGGCAATATTATTAATTATAGGACAGATTGCCAAAATTAATACAGAGAATCGTGTCTTGGAGTGTCAAGTTGATTATGTCCCCTTGGTGGGCTCAAAAGGTTTATCATATCAAATCTGATCAGTGGAATTTATTTCCGGTATGATAATAATGTTGAGCTGTCCTTACTCCGAGGAATAAAAGATATTAATTAATTAAAGCATTCAGTAGCTTAAATTAATTGATGGACATTGAATCTTAAACACGGGAAATAATAACCGGGAGCCATATCTCGTAATATGGGTTAGGATGGATAGTGCAATATTAATTCTATAGTGGAATGAATTAATATTAATGAGCTGGAAAAATGTTGTGGCTCAATATTGATTTTTGGGCCCATTGGGAGGTCCAATCCTAATTCTCCTAAAGGCCCCTCAAGTAGCCCAATAAAAGTCTATTAATTAAGGTAATTAAAAGATAAGGATTAATTTTGTTGTAAGAAATTAGAGAGAGATATTTGGATGATAGAATTGTTAGATCTTTTTTTGCTGGTATCCAATTATCATGGTTTTAATGTATTTTTAATTTATGTTGTTTGAATGTGGTTTTTAATCTGATTCGGTCAGATTTGTTTTTTCCGTGAGAAAATCCACGGGTAGATTAGATTATTTAATTTGTAATAGACTAGTCTAGATGTTAGATTTATTTTTTGTAAATAAATTGTAACAGATCAAAGACGAAGACTGTTGGACGGATTAAAGAATCGGAGGCGCAACCGGACGACCAAGCCACACGGGTCGGTTGTTGGTGTGGCGTGATTTTTTTTGTTGCGGCCGTGGGAGTACGAATTTCTTGTTTCTTCAAAACGAGAAAATTAAACCATGATAATTGGACGTGTTTGCCTAATTTTTGTTTAATTTTGTTTTGTTATTATGCTATGATTATTTTTTAATTTTGCATGAGGATTCGTGAAAAACCTCAAGTTTAAAAATTACTAAGTATGTTTTTTTTAATCAAATTTATTTAAGATAATAAATTGATTAAATGGCCTCCATAATTTATTTATTTGTGAAGTCTTTTGGCTACGCATTGCCAAGCGCCTCTCTCCCTATCGGATAGGCCAAAGGATAAGATCACATGAATAAATTCCTTTAAGGATGATTGTGGATTATTACTAGTGGCGGTATGACCCTCCCGTCGAGTGGCTTATTCAAAACGAAATAATAGTCATGTATTTAATTATGGTTATTACTTAGGTATAAAATTGATATATTAACTTCCCATCGGAGTCCCTGTCAATTTTATATGGCCAGTTTAAAGCCAACTATTAATTTTGAATTAAAGGTTTGTAACTGCTTTGTTTGTAACCTGCTTAAATGTATTTGAGTAAACGTTCACACTCATCGTGACTTGCTTAAATTGGTTTTAAGATGTTGGCTGATGCATGTTTATATCGGTTTTTGAGGTTTTTGATAGAGTACATGTGATCAAATTATGTGATAATTTTTGTGTTAATAGGATATTAATACAAATTGTATATTTTATTCTCAGTTCAGCATGTCGTCTCCTTTTAACCCACTGTTTAGTATACTTAAAGAAAATAAATTGGAAGGAGAGAATTATGTGGATTGGAAAAGACATTTATTTATAGTCTTGACTGCACAATAGCATAAGTGGGTCCTTGATGAACCTAAACCCCCTCCCCCTATGGATGAGACGAACCAAGAAGATAAGGAATATCATAAGGAGTGGATGAGATCCGATGAAATGGCTAGGTGTACCATCTTGGCTTCAATGTCAGATGTGTTGCAACACCAACACCAGAACATGGAATCCGCTTCAGCTATTATGATGAACCTTAAGGAACTTTTTGCTCATCAGAATCGTACGGCTAGACAAATGACCATGAGAGATATGTTATCACAGAAAATGGTCGAGGGAACGCCCGTGAGGGATCACGTTCTGAAGATGATGGGTTTCCTTAACAAACTTGAGATTCTTGGTACTGAATTCGATGCGGAAACGCAGATCGATTTCGTAATCCATTCTCTACCGAAAAGTTTTGAGCAGTTCCAACTGAACTATACGATGAATAATCAAGAGTATACGTTGGCTCAGCTCTTGCAAGCTTTGGTTTCGGCTGAGATGTTAATGGGACCAAGGAACGAGCATACGGCTATGTTGGCAAACGGTTCATCTTCTAATTCTGCACCGAAAGGTGGAAAGAAGAAGAAGAAGGCAAATGGCCAGAAACAAGCTAATAATAAGGAAAAGATGTCAATTGAGGGAGGTGTCAAGAAAAAGACCACTAAGGGAAAGTGCTTTAGTTGCGGTCTGAAAGGACATTGGAAGTCAGCCTGTACCAAGCCTAAGAAGGCTGGTAAGCAAGGTAATTCTCACGCACTAGTAATTGAAACTTGTTTAGCGGTGTATTCTTCCCATTCGTGGGTGGTGGATACGGGAGCCACTGATCATGTTTGTTTCAATTTTCAGGGGTTCAAGCTAACCCGACAACTTAGTGGGAGTGAGATCATCATCACCATGGGCAATGCTACGAAAGTGGCGGCTGTTGCAGTGGGAGATGTGCAACTATCTTTTAGAGATAGAATTTTAGATTTAAAAGACGTTCTTTATGTTCCGAGTTTTAGAAAGAATTTGATTTCAGTTTCTAAACTATTTTTGGATGGATATTCAGTTTCTTTTAATAAGAATGTCGTTATTTGTCGTAATGACGAGATTATCTGTTCGGGAGCATTGGTGAATAATCTTTATACTATTAATTGTGCACATTCCACACAAAATGAATCGTATAACACATCGATTATTTCTAAGAAAAGAAAGCATTCTTCAGACATGAACGAAACACTTCTGTGGCATCTTGACTTGGTCATATTAGTCTAAGAAGGATTCAAAGGTTGGTGAATGACGGCTCATTGGAATCACTCCAGGTTGAGCCGTTTCCAACCTGTGAATCATGTTTAGAGGGTAAAATGACCAAAAGAGCTTTTGGGGCAAAGGGGAATAGAGCTAGTGAAGTGTTGGAACTCGTTCATACTGTTGTATGTGGACCAATGTCAATTCAAGCAAAAGGTGGTTTTGAGTATTTTGTTACTTTTATCGATGATTACTCAAGATATGGATACATCTATCTAATACGGCATAAGTCTGAGACCTTTGATAAATTCAAAGAGTTTAAGGCTGAAGCAGAAAAGCATAGGGAAAAGAGTATCAAGTTTCTACGATCAGATCGTGGAGGCGAATACCTCAGCAATGAATTTTTGGGCTACTTATCAGGTGAAGGGATTGTATCCCAATTAACTACACCCGGAACCCCCCAACAAAATGGGGTTGCAGAGCGAAGAAATCGAACTCTTTTAGAGATGGTCAGATCTATGATGAGTTATTCAGATTTACCTAAGTCGTTTTGGGGTTATGCCTTGGAAACAGCGACTTACATTCTGAATTTGGTACCTTCCAAATCAGTTCCTAAAACCCCTACTGAATTGTGGACCGGGCGAAAGCCTAGTCTAAAACACATAAGAATTTGGGGGTGTCCTGCATACGTGTTGGACAAGGAAGCTGGAAAGTTAGACCCTCGTTCAGAATTAAGGTTGTTTGTAGGATATCCTAGAGGAACGAAAGGGGGTTTATTCTATAGTCCAAAGGATCAGCGAATTGTGATAAGCACACATTCTAGATTCTTGGAAGAAAACTATATGAGTAATAGAAAGCCCAAGAGTGAGATTACCTTAAAAGAATTAAGAGGGCCAACTCCTATACCAAGTGTACAAGTAGATGTACCAAGAGATACACAAACACAACCGGAACCTCGTCGTAGTGGGAGGGTTGTGAGACAACCTGAGCAATTCATGTTCGTGGGAGAGTCTTCGGACTTGGTCCCCGGAGAGGATGAATCTGACCCCTGGACGTACGATGAGGCAATCCAAGATAAGGATGCAGATTCTTGGCAAACTGCAATGGAAGCAGAAATGGGGTCTATGGATCATAACAAAGTGTGGGAGCTTGTGGAACCACCCAAAGGCATAAAGCCTATTGGATGCAAGTGGGTCTACAAGAGAAAAAGAGGATCAGATGGGAAGAAACCTTCAAAGCTAGACTAGTGGCAAAAGGATATACTCAAAAAGAGGGAATCGATTATGAGGAGACCTTTTCGCCTGTAGCTATGCTTAAGTCTATCCGTATTCTCTTGTCGATTGCAGCTCACCTAGACTTTGAGATCTGGCAAATGGATGTCAAGACAGCTTTCCTAAATGGAAGTCTTGAACAAGAAATCTACATGCGCCAACCCGAAGGCTTCATTGAAAAAGGCCAAGAGAATCTTGTATGCAAGCTTAAAAGGTCAATATATGGACTTAAGCAAGCATCGCGAGCTTGGAATCAATGTTTTGATCAGGTGATACAATCCTATGGATTTGATCAAAATGAGTTTGAGAGTTGTGTCTATAAGAAGTGTATCGGAACTGCCTTGGTATTCTTAGTATTATACGTAGACGACATTCTGCTTATTGGAAACAATAAAAAGGTGTTGACAGATGTGAGGGTATGGTTGTCAAAACAGTTTGATATGAAGGATTTAGGAGAAGCTGGTCACATCCTTGGGATTAAGATTACTCGAGATCGCCAGAAAAGGATGATATGCTTATCCCAAACCTCATACATAGACACTATTTTGAAACGATTCAGCATGCAAAATTCCAAGAAAGGATTTGTTCCTTTCAGACATGGAATTCATCTATCTAAAGAGATGTGTCCTAAGACACAAAAGGAGATGGATGAGATGAGAAACATTCCATATGCGTCGGCAGTTGGAAGCCTCATGTATGCAATGCTGTGCACGAGACCGGATATTTGTTTTGCTGTAGGCATGGTAGCAAGATATCAAAGTAACACAGGGAAAGAACATTGGACTGCAGTTAAAAACATTCTCAAGTATCTAAAAAGAACTCGAGATAGAATGTTAGTTTATCAGTCAGACAGTCTGTTCCCTGTGGGTTATACGGACTCAGATTTCCAATCAGACATGGATTCTAGAAAATCTACCTCGGGTAGTGTGTTTTGTTTGGGGGGTGGAGCCATGACATGGAGAAGTGTGAAGCAGAAATGCATCGCTGATTCTACCATGGAAGCCGAATATGTAGCTGCTTGTGAAGCAGCGAAAGAAGCGGTTTGGCTTAAGAACTTCTTAGTGGACTTGGATGTGATTCCGAATTTGCCCAGCAGTATCACTATTTATTGCGATAATGCTGGAGCAGTTGCAAATTCAAGGGAACCAAGAGCCCAAAAGGCAAGCAAACACATTGAAAGGAAATACCATCTTATACGAGAAATCGTTAAGAGAGGAGACATAGTGGTGGCAAAGATCGCATCGGAAGACAACTTAGCTGATCCTTTCACAAAGGGTCTGCCTCAGAGTACATTCGAGAGACATGTGGAAGGAATGGGGGTCAAGTGCGTTGCCAAGCTACTTTGAGTATAAGTGGGAGAATTTAATAGGACATGTAGAACATGGACGTGCTGTAGTATACTTAAAAGCAGACTTTGAGTATAAGTGGGAGATTGTTAGGGTTATACTGGCAAGTATGCTTTTAGTGCTACTTATGTATACAAACTGATTCTTGCACTTATAAATGAGAATAATATTTTTATCACTGGTTGCTTTAAATATAATGAATGTTAATTATTTATTGCATAAACGTTCAGATGTATTTTACATTGTAGACAATGTGGTGTGTAGAAGATCACATTGACAGTTCCTTGTATATAAGTACAATTGATTCACAACTTAGATGGAATTGAACAATCTATTGGTAGAAGTTGAGGTGTAAGGCTCGGATTGGTTTATCTTGACCAAGAGATTACACTAGTGCATTATGATGTGCTGAATAGGACCTACAGAGAGGTAATTCTTCTAGACTGACTTAAGGAATGAAGAATTAGACCTCAGTGGTTGTTGATTTCTTAATCTCTGTCACTTAAATGGGATTGTTTGTAGTTAAGAAGTATTGCTTTGATTTATTATGGGTAAAGAATCAATTTGATTCAATACTTTGTATTTTGGGCAATATTATTAATTACAGGACATATTGCCCAAATTAATACAGAGAATCGTGTCTTGGAGTGTCAAGTTGATTATGTCCCCTTGGTGGGCTCAGAAGGTTTATCATATCAAATCTGATCAGTGGAATTTATTTCCGGTATGATAATAATGTTGAGCTGTCCTTACTCCGAGGAATAAAAGATATTAATTAATTAAAGCATTCTGTAGCTTAAATTAATTGATGTACATTGAATCTTAAACACGGGAAATAATAACCGGGAGCCAATTTCGTAATATGGGTTAGGATGGATAGTGCAATATTAATTCTATAGTGGAATGAATTAATATTAATGGGCTGGAAAAAAGTTGTGGCTCAATATTGATTTTTGGGCCCATTGGGAGGTCCAATCCTAATTCTCCTAAAGGGCCCTCAAGTAGCCCAATAAAAGTCTAGTAATTAAGGTAAATAAAAGATAAGGATTAATTTTGTTGCAAGAAATTAGAGAGAGATATTTATGGAAAAAGATATATGGAAATAAGAAATTATTTCTATATTATTCCAAGATAAATTGACCGGTCAATTTTTCTTTCTTGTAAGAGAAGAAACATAGATTCTCTCTTATAAAAGGAGAAGAAAAAAATTGAGACTAAGAGACTAAGAAAAAAAAAGATCTGTAATTTTCGAAATTAAAGTGTGTGCAACAAGAGAAAAATAATTCTTCCTTGAGAGTTAATAGTTCGTGAGATCTCCTACTGGGTCAACGGACTAGGACTTAGGGAATACTTGAGAAGGCAATTGGGTTGAAGGTGTTACTCTTCTCAACGGTATCTCTCCGATTTAAAGGTAAACACGTAATCCCTTAGTTCCGCATGTTTAGGGATTTAATTATTTTACCGTACATTCATTACATAAATTAGTTGATTTAATTTGTTTAAATTATGAAATTAGATTTATGATAATTCATATTTAAATTACGTCCCAAATAGATCCGGGTAATTTTAAAGGAGTCTCAAAGGATTCCCGAGAGTCTCAAAAGATCCCTAGGGCATCTCAAAAGATTCCCGGGATTCTCAAAGGATTCTTAGCGTGATGGTCCATAACCCACAAGTGCCAATAATTCCCCACAAAGGAGATGGGGAATGTGGTCCCATAATAATTTCCCACAAAGGAGTTGGGGACCACATTGTTGGGGGACTATTATTGGGTATTGGGATTAATTTCCCAACAATGGCTCCGTTGAGAATTGTTCAAACTTCTGCACAGCCACTTGGAGCTTGTTCTCCTTTATCTTTTCAGTACCCTCACACATTTCTGCAAGAGTATCCCATGTTTCCTTGGCAGTTGTGCAGTGGTAGAATCTTCCCATGATTGCATCTGGAATTGTTTGGTAGAGGGTATTAATGGCTAGATAATTCAAATTATCTTTCCTTTTCTCCTCAGAGGTGAAGTCATCTTCATCCTTGGGAATCACATCTCTTGTGTCTGCTCTTTGTTCATCTGTCAATCTGGGGTTAGGTTGAGTGAACACATAGGGTCCTCTTATAATCACCCTCAACATGTCAGTATGGAGAGATGCAAGATGAGCTCTTATTCTGATTTTCCAGAAATCATAATTATCAATTGAGAACATGGGTAACTTGTGATGTGATATATGGTTAACTGGATTGGTAGCCATATTGTCCAGCCCTTGAACAGCAGGAGGAGGAACAACATTCATGTTTTGTTCTAGATTTGATCTTGGTTCTGGTTATGGTTTTGATTCTGTTGCTGATTCCTGGTATGGCCTCTTGCCATACACCTTCAATATAAGCGTTAGACAATAGATATGCACGATTTCAGTGACCACACCAAATATGTGATTTTGAAAATCAAGATGGATTTTCAGAAGTAGTGGTCTTTGAACCCCTGCTCTGATACCACTTGTTGGTCCTGAAAGGAGTATATAACAAGTGTATTGGGGGGGGGGGGGAATACACTTGTATGCAATTTCTTTTTAAAACTTGATCAAACCAGTCTTCAGCAAGGTTGTCCTGGACAACTCTACTGATATGATTAACTCTTCTAAGATAATCAAACTACTAAGTACTATTGAGTACTTAGTTGTATAACTATCTAAGTGAGTTATATGTGCGGAATTAGTGGTTGGCCCTTTAGTTTAAACTCCTTTTAGTTTCTGAAATCACCTTACCAGTTAATCCAGTTCAAGAGACTTGTCCAAATCTTGTTTTGCACAGTTTAGGATATGAGTCTTTGAAAATCCAGTTTGTGTGCAGTGTTGAATGTATTTAAAGTACTTTGAATGTAAATCAACACAAGAATTTATAGTGGTTCAGAGACTCAAGCTCCTACATCCACTTTCCCTGATTTAACAGGATAATTCCTTCACTCTTGGAATTAACTTGTTTTATAGTGCCAAGGTGCACTTGATCAACCACACCACTCCTTGGTGCCTTGATCCCTAGGATGTCTAGAGTCCTAGTACCCTTTCTCAACTCAGAACTGAATTGTTCTTCTCTCAATAGTCAGCTCCTTCCACTTCTACTACTACAACCTTCTCACTTTCTCACTTGAAAGATATAAGGGTTGAAGTAAGGTTCCAACAAATGAGATATCCTTTACAATGAGGATCAGTGTATAAGGATAGGATATCTCTCTAAGCTTTTGTATGATTTATACAATGGGGTTCAGCTTAGATGAAGTGTTTGAAGACTAAGAATGTCTTTTCAGGATTTTGAAGCTTCAGATTAGTTGTAGTTGGATTCTGTAGATTGGATTCTCAAGTCTTGCTTCAAATGGTCTTCACACTTCTGTATTTATAGACAAATTTCAGGATTTGCCCGTTGGAGAGGCAGCCTCAAATGTCTATAAATGTCTTCCTTGAAATCTTCAAACTGGGAAACAGATTCTGATAGTGACATGTCCTTAATTTGGGAAATAAACGACTGTAACCACTTTGTCTTCATTCTGCAGTACTTTTCCCAATGTCTGACTTCCAGATTCACTTGGTCAAACATGGACATCTCTTCTTATCAAGGATCCTGAGATAAGGACAACATTCCTTATCTCTTGGACAACTCTACTTATCAATTTCAGTAGAGTTTCCTTATCAGTAGGGTTGGCATGCTCTCTTCAGATGACTTGGCTCTTTCTCTTTCTTTGTATGTCTCTATGCATCCTTAGATTGGATCTTGTTCATTCATGACATAGAGTAGTTGTCTTTGACCATATCAGCAAAGTTGGGATCATCTTGACATGGTCCTGGTACAAGTGTGCTGAGATAACTTTCCTGGACAAACCTCCTGAGCAGAAGTGCTTTAGTAGGTTGTGTCTAGATGATGCATTTGTCATGCTTGATCTTCAGAAAGATTGTTCCACAATCCATTTACTCTTGATCAGCATACTTGTCTATTCAGCAGACTTGGGACACATTCCACTTGAGCCTTGGGGGGACTTGTTCTTGATAGACTTCAAAGCATATGTTCCCCCTCAACTAGTACATCTATTCATCTAAGAGTTGCCTAACACATCAGCTTCTCTACTTGTCTTAGTCTACATGTTCCAACAGACTTGAAACATGTTCATTAAAATTGACTTATTTACTTGACATGTCTCAGGGGGTTTTGGTATCATAATCAAAACTCATTTTATTCCCAACAAGCTGGTTCAGTGTTGGACAGAAAGGCACACCAGCAAAACATAGAGGTCTGAGGATTCTGATTCAATTGTCTTCTGGTCCTGACACCTGAATCTACTCCTCCTAAGATGAGGTTTGATGGATGATTGGATTTCCATGTATTCATTACAGGTGTGTCTGCACTAGATGAGTTAGGATTCTCATCTGCTCTAGTATTGCCAGGAGAGTTTACTGGATTTGCTCAATCGTCATATGTGTCTTGAGTGTCAAAGAGATCATTCCCCCTTGCATTGGGAATTGGTGCATCTGGATTTTGATATGTATGTTCAACTTGAGTTTGTGATCTAGTGACAGGCCTATGGGTTTCTCTTCTTCTGCATCTTCAGAGAATGGTTCATCAACTTCGATAAACTCTTCTGGTTTAGACTTGATCACTAATCTTCTTATCTTTTCTGCAGCTGAGTCTGTGTCGACTGCATTCTTTTCACAAGATTCATCAAATACGACATGAGGTGTTTCTTCCACAAGAAGGGTTTGTTTGTTAAATACTATAAATACTTTGCTAGTTGAGGAGTATCCTAAGAATATCCCCTCATCTGCTTTGGAATCAAAAGCATTTAACTTACTTTTCCCATTGTTGTGAATGAAACACTTACATCCAAATATATGAAAGTAAGATACTCTTGGTTTCCTACCTTTCCACAGTTCATATGGGGTTTTCTCATGAATTTTGTGAATAGCTGGCCTATTTTTGGGTATGGCATGCTGTATTGATGGCTTCTGCCCATAGTTTCTTGGGGGTGGAGAACTCAGCTAGAAGAGTTCTTGCAGCTTCCTTCAGTGTTCTAACTCTTCTTTCAGCTACACCATTTTGTTGAGGTGTTCTTGCTGCACTTGTTTCATGCTGAATACCATTAGAAGTACAATAGGCAATAATATGAGAGTTAATGAATTCGGTTGCTTTGTCACTTCTAATTTTGACAATAGGTTCTCCCTTTTCTATTTGGATCCTCTTTAGTAATTCAGGAAGCTTCTGCTGGGTTTCACTCTTCTTGTATAGAAAGATAACCCAAGTGTACTTGGAGTAGGGGTGTAAACGAGCCGAGTCGAGCCGAGTAGTGCTGAGCTCGAAACTCGACTCGATTGTTATACTCGAAGCTCGAAACTCGACTCGACTCGGTCGAGCCTAAAATTTTAAAGATCGAGCTCGACTCGATAAGAAACTCAATAAGCTCGAGCTCGGCTCGACTCGACTCGATTACCTATATAATTTTTAAAATTAATTTTAAAACATATATTTTTTCTAAAATAAACTCAAGCTCGACTCGATTACTCATATATAAATATAATTTATATATTAATGGCAAAATAGTAAATATTGTTCAAGCTCGATTAGGCTCGAGAGCCTTTCGAGCCAAGTATTTATAAGCTCGAACTCGAACTCGGTAGCTCGAAACTCGACTCGACTCGGTTAACTTCGAGTCGATTTCGATCTTTTTCCGAGTCGAGCACGAGTAGCTCGCGAGTAGGCTCGACTCACTTACACCCCTAACTTGGAGTAATCATCTACTACAATTAGAGTGTACTTTCTTCCTGTCAGAGTTGTTGGAGTGATTGGTCCGAAGAGGTCCATATGTAGTAGTTCTAGAACTCTGCTGGTTGATGCAGTCTTCTTGGTCTTGAAGGAAACCTTTGTTTGCTTCCCCTGTTGACATGCATCACATACCTGATCTTTACAGTAGAGTTCATTAGGCAAACCATGAACTAAGGATTCCATTGCTAGCTTGTTTAAAGTCTTAAAGTTCAAGTGGCTAAGACGTTTGTGCCATAACCAGCTGATATCCTTAGGACAGCTGTTCCAATTTGCAAGATACATACTACCTTTTCTAGATCCTGTTAGAAGAGTTTGTTTTGTTCGTTTATCACTTACGTGACAATTATCTTTAGAAAATTTTACCGAATATCCAGTGTCACAGAAATGATATACTGACAGTAAATTGAACTTCAAACCTTTTACATATGATACATCATGTACCTCAATGTCACCATTCTTTAAGGTGCCATATCCTTTTGTGTTACCGTGCGCGTTATCACCAAAGAAAACCTTTGGAACTTTCTTTTCTGAGTGGTTGGTCAGCAGGGCTTTGGTTCCTGTCTATGTACCAAGTTTCTCCTGCTTGACCACCTTTCCTATATAGGTCTCTTCTTTCTTGCAATAGAATTTAAACTTTAGGTACCCATTTTGTCTTGAGTCCTTGGGTGTTAGTAGTACCCTTTGGGACCCACATATACATTGGTCTTTTGAATAACCTTGAGCATTTAAGTTGTCTCCCTCGGGCATCACAGAACCAAATCTTACCAGCTGACACCTTAGCATAGTTTGATTTGTTATTTGTGTCAGCTAGGTAACTGTCAGATGATTTCTTCTGATAAGAGTGAGTGTTAATTATCTTCTGACTAGTTACATTCGGCTTGGGTGCATTAGTTGAACGATGTACACGATTATACAAACCATACTCTCCTGTTCTCACAATATCATAAGAGATAGGGGGTGCAAAGAGAACAGACTTGTATGAAGAAGACTTCTTCTTCTTGGCTGGAGCAGCATACAACTGAGGCTGTCTCAAACGAGATGGTCTAGGCGGTTTGTTACTCCTCTGTACTTGCTTTGACGCACTCAGCTGAGTTAAACCCAGATGAGGTCGCCTAGTCTGTGCATACTTAGAGTTAACTTGCCTTTTACCATTTTTGGTGTTGAGATAGTTAACCTTAGCTGGTACAGATGCCTTTTGATCCATATTAGGTTCATTGTGTTTAGAACACTCACCAGTTCCATGTAATCGAGTAGTACACTGGTTAGGTGTATTACCCTCAGTTGGAGAAGGTATTGATGAGGTAAATTCAAAACCAAAACCCATCTTGTTCCCATTTGATTTATAATATTCAGAGATGTTTTCAATAGTAGCAGAGGCTTTATTGAACTCTGATATCTTTTGATCTAGGCTTTCCTTCTCCTTTTCTAAGAGCCCCTTTGCTTGGAAAAGATCATCAAACTTAGATTTTAGTGAATGGAATTCCTTGGTTTCTTGGGCTTGAGTTTTTAACATCCCCTTATACAGTTGAGTTATTGTGGTGTTCTCTTCTTTAAGAAGTTCAACTTCTTTATTGAGTCTTTCATTCATTGTTAATAACTCAGGGGTGCTTTCAAACTTGGCTCTTTTTAACCTAGCAATTTCTTTCCTTAAATCTTTGTTCTCTTCTTCCACTTCTAAGAAAGTTCTTGTTGCGATATCGAGATCACCTTTTACTTCCTCCAAGGATTGGTAATAGGTGTTCTCGAATTCGCCTACAGATCTGTGTGTGAAGAGGCAGGTAAATGAAATGTTGAAGTATAGGAATTTACCTCGATTTCAGCTATGGCCATCATAGCTACATCGTCTGAGTCATCATTTGAGAAGAGTCCAGAGTTAGGTGATGAGGGCAGATCATCACTTTAGTACTCAGATTCTTCAATCACCATAGCTTGTCTATTTGAGTTCCTCTTGTCTCTTCTCGACTTTCTTTCTTCTTTGTCTCCTGAACTCAGATCTGGACACTCATATACATAGTGTCCAGGTTTATGACAGTTGAAGCATGTACCTAATTTCTGACTTGGGGTACTTCTTCTTGGAGGTGTAGTATCTCTTCTCCTGTGGCTTCGATTATGAGATGACTCCTTATCCTTCCTAGGATACCTTTCTGGGGTCCTTTCTCTTGTTTCTCTAGAGGATGATCCAGCTCGTTTATCTTTGTAGTTTCTTTAGAATTTTCTATACTTACTCTTTAGATTATTCATCCTTTCGAATCTTTTGATCATAAGAGCCAAATGACTCCTTAGGCTCATATCTGTTCCTCCCACTTCATCTGTGTTTAGAGGAGTTTTGCCAAATGAGTTGCTTGTGGCTCTTGTACTGGTTGTCCGTTAGAACCACTATTCTGATACCACTTGTTGGTCCCTGAACGAGTAGTGAATGGGTTTAAAGTCTAGAGGGGAGGGGTGAATAGACTTTAAAACTTTTTCGATTAAAGAGTTAATTAATCTCTCTTCTGATTTTCTATGTCTGCTGGACTACAAGTCTGCTGGTCCAGAGGACTATAGTAATCTGATAGAGTGTTTATATGCGGAAGTGTGTAGGCCCTTATTGTTTAGACTCGTTCGAGTGCTCTTTTGAAAAACTCAATTAGGTGTTTAAATGAAATTCTCAGCTGATGCTGGTTTGAAACAAATGTGGCCTTGTTTGCAAAGATATTTCAAATCACAATATGCACAAGGCCTAAGTCAAGATGATTGTGTTCAAAGTATGTTAGAACACATAGCATAAGGTTAGATGAGAAGCTGATATGTTAGGCAGCTCTTAGATGATTAGATACACATTGTGAGTGGGAACCTATGCTTAAAGATGATCAAGATCAAGTCCCCTCAAGGCTCAAAATCTGGAACAAACACTAAGGACAAGCATACTCCATAGAAAACCAAATGCTCTGATCAGGAGAGTTGTCCAGAAGAGTTACTTATGTGAAAATGCTCTGGTCAGGAGAGTTGTCCAGAAGAGTTACTTCTATGCAAGAAGAAGATTGCAAAGCTCAAAAGGACAAGATTAGTCAAAAGCTCTGATCAGGAGAGTTGTCCAGAGAAGTGAACTCTGTAAAAGCAACAGCTCTGAAGCTAAAAGACCAAACATGCTGATCAGGAGAGTTGTCCCAAAAGAGTTGTCTCAGCAAGCTTGAACCAGAACAAAAGGTCAACCATGCTGAAGAGTTAAGAGACAACTATTCCCTAAAGAATCTCAATACAAAGATCACATTGAAGTGAAGGAAAGGGAAAGAGCCAAGTCATCTGAAGAAGAGCAAGCCAACTTTGCTGATAAGCAAAACTGCTGATAGTGATAAGGAGAGTTGTCCAGTTGATAAGGAATGTTGTCCTATCATTGGATCAACCTTCAGAAGCCATGTCCAAGTCCTAACAAGAAGTCAAACATTGGGAAAAGTGCTGCAGAAAGAAGACAAAACCTTACAAGCCGTTTATTACCCAAATGAGGACATGTCACTATCAAGAAACTGTCTTCCAGTTTGAAGAACTCAAGGAAGACATTTATAGCAATTTGGGGCTGCCTCTCCAACGGGCAAATCCTCCATTTTGTCTATAAATATAGAAGTGTGAAGACCATTTGAAAGCACCTCAACTGACCTCAACCTTGACAAGAATATCCAACTATCCTACAAGTCAAAGTGCTTTCAAAGCTGTCAAAGACTATCTTAGTCTTGAAACACTTCTTCTACGCTGAACTTACTGTATATCCCTACACAAGCTTAGAGAGATATCATATCCTTATACACTGATCTTCATTGTAAAGGATATCTCATTAGTTGGAACCTTACTTCAACCCTTACCCCTTTCAAGTGAGAAAGTGAGAAGGTTGTAGTAGTAGAAGTGGTAGGAGCTGACTGTTGAGAGAAGAACAGTTCAGTTCTGAGTTGAGAAGAGGGTACTAGGACTCTAGACATCCTAGGGATCAATTCACCAAGGAGTGGTGTTCTTGATCAAGTGCACCTTGGCACTATAAAACAAGTTAATTCCAAGAGTGAAGGAATTATCCTGTTAAATCAGGGAAAGTGGATGTAGGAGCTTGAGTCTCTGAACCACTATAACCTCCTGTGTTGATTTGCTTTACAAGTACTTACATTCACTCAACACTGCACACAAAACTGATCTTTCAAGGAAACTTACTCAAAGATTGTGCAAGAACTATTTTGGACAAGTTCCCTGAAAAACTGGACTGTATTGTATTAACCAAGTGATTTCAGAAACTAAAGGAGTCTAAACATAAAGGGCCAACCATTATTCCGCACATATAACTCCCCTAGATAGTTGTTCAACTAAGTACTCAATAGTACTTAGTAGTTTGATTATCTTAGTTGAGTTATTCATCTTCAGCAGAGTTGTCCAAGACAACCTTGCTGAGCTCTGGTTTGATCAAAAGTTGAAAAGAATTGCATACAAGTGTATTCCCCCCCATACACTTGTTATATACTCCTTTCAGGACCAACAAGTGGTATCAGAGCAGGGGTTCAAAGACCACTGCTTCTGAAAATCCATCTTGATTTTCAAAACTCACATATTTGGTGTGGTCACTAAACTGATCTCTATCTGAAATCTATCAATTGTTGACTAACTGTTTACTCTTGAGATATGGCCAACAACAATGCTGTTCCTCCACCTGCTGTTCAAGGATTGGACAACATGGCCACAAATCCAGTCAACCACATTTCACATCATAAACTGCCCATGTTCTCAATAGAAAATTATGATTTATGGAAAATTAGAATGAGAGCTCATCTTGATTCTCTTCATACTGATACCTTGAGAGTGATCACTGGAGGTCCTTTTGTGTTCACTCAAACTAACCCAAGATTGACAGATGAGCAGATGTAAGGGAACTGATTCCCAAAGATGAAGATGACTTCACTGCTGATGAAAAGAGGAAGGATAACTTGAACTATCTTGCAATGAACACCCTCTATCAAACAATTCCAGATGCAATCATGGGAAGAGTCTACCACTGCACCACAGCCAAAGAAATTTGGGATACCCTTGCTGAAATGTGTGAGGGTACAGAAAAGATCAAGGAGAACAAGCTCCAAGTTGCTGTGCAAAAGTTTGAGCAATTCACAATGGAAGCTGATGAATCCATTGATAAATTTGCTGGTAGATTCACTGATGTGATGAATGAAATCAACTCATTGGGCAAAGTCTACTCCAGGAGAGAAGTTGGATTGAAAATCTTGAGAAGTCTCACTCAAAAGTGGGATGTCTATGCTGTGATGATGTAGAATACCAAGGATCTCTCCTCCATGCCCATGCAACAAATCTTCTCAGAACTCAAAGCCTATGAGTTCGATCTCAACAGAAGAAAGCCTGTTGAGGAACCTTCAAATCCTACTAAGGGAGTGGCATTCAAAGCCAAAGTTGCTGAACCTGAAATGCAACCCACTCCGAAATCATCAAAGTCAGTTTCAAAGACTGAAATGAAGGAAGAACTGGCCTTGATGGCTAGAAGGTTTGACAAGCTCAACACAAGGTTTGGTAGATACAAGAAATTCTACCAAGACAACAAATTCAGGAGAAGGTACAACTCCCCTGAAGATCAGGCCAAGGACAAAAAGCCTGAAGAGAAAAGATCAGAGGACAAGTACTCTGATAGGAGAAGGTCCAGTAGAGTTGACCCCTCATCATCAAAAGGAAGAGATGAATCCAAAAAGGATGATGATGAAGATTTGTGCTACAACTGCAAAAAGAAAGGGCACTTCCAGTATGACTGCCCTGAACTAAGCTCTAAAGAAAGAAGAGAAAGACAAGCTAAAAGAGACAGAAAGTTCACCAATAGAAAAGCCATGATGGCTGGTGAAGAATCTGATAGTGCTGAAAGCTTCAACTCTTCTGATGGACTGTTCTCAAACAGTGATGATGATGATGATGTGTGCAACATGGCTCTTGAGTATGATGAGGTATCCTCCACTTCTAGCTCACCATCATTTTTATCACAATACACTAGTGAAGTCAACTTGAAACTTTCCTTTGGGAAGTTGATAGAAGATTTCACTAGATTACAAGAATTTCATGATAACTGTGTGAGAGAAAATGAAAGATTGGCTATTGAACTTACCAAAAACTCTGAGGAAGCTGTTGATGTCAAATCTACTGAGTTATATCAACAAGTCTTGAGAAAACTTAAGGAAGCAAATCTCAGGATAGTTGACCAACAAAAGGAGATTGATGATCAACTACTTTCTCAGAAGAGAAAAGATTTTGAACTTAAAATTCTGAATGCCAAATTTGAGAACCTCTCACATGAATATGATATTCTTAAATCAAGTGAAGAGAGCCTGAAATTAAAGATGTCTGCTTTGAACAAGTCCTCTAGAGCAATAGAGGAAATTCAGAGTTATCAAAGACCTATGGCTCAAAGAAGTGGATTAGGTTTTGATCCATTTGAATCTTCACCTTGTCTCAGTGTTGCTTCTACAAGTAACACTAAGAAAATCTTTGTTAAATCAGTGGCACAACAAGCTGAAAATGAAATAATTCAACCACTGAACAAAGGAAAGGGCAAAATGAATGAAATGCCTACTCTAGTGGTTCAGGAGACTAGTCCTAAACCTTTGGAAAAGGTCAAGGCTCCTGAACACAAGAGGAATATTGGTCAGCAGAGTAGACCCAATGGGAGGGCAACTCTACTGAACAATGTTCAGAGGAGTTATCCAAGGTATAATCAGCCTAGGCCAACTCATCTGAGAAAGCCTAAGCTGAATAGACCTAAGGAAAATTATCCTCAAAGGCAGAATAAAATGAGACAACCAAAACCCTTCATGCCAAAGGGTAATGGTCATAAAAATGCCTTTCCTCAAAGATTTCATCAAGCTGCACAAAGAACTCATAAGTTCAGGAGAGTTGACAACTCCCCTGAAACTTACAGAGTTAACACATTCACACATACTTTCCCAAAGGCATTTAAGGGAAATACAGTGTATGTTGATGCACAAGGAAAACAACTTAGCCACCTTGAATCAATTAGGGTGATTAGGCAAGTTTGGGTTCCTAAAGGTACAGCTAACCTCTCAGGACCCAAAACTCAAAGGGTACCTAAACCTATCTAATTGCAGGTACCATTGGGCCACAAGAAGAGGAGTGTGAACAAAAAGACAGCATGGTACCTTGACAGTGGATGCTCAAGGCACATGACTGGAAACAAGGAACTCCTCACTGATTTTATTGAAAAAGAAGGCCCAAATGTCACATTTGGAGACAACTCACAAGCAACAACTAAAGGTTATGGTAATTTGATGATTGGTAACATCAAAGTAACCAATGTATCTTATGTAGCTGGTCTCAAATATAATCTCCTAAGTATCAGTCAATTCTGTGATAAAGATTTTAAAGTTGAGTTCTCAAGTGGAAAATGCTTAATTAAGGATAAAACTCAACAAACCCTATAGACTGGAACTAGGAAGGGAAATGTGTATTTTGCAGACTGGGACAAGTCTACTGATGCTGCATGCTTCATTGCTAAGAGCACTAGTGAACAAAGTTGGTTATGGCATAAGAGGCTAAACCATCTGAACTTCAAATCAATGAACAAACTTGCTAGAAATGCATTAGTTAAAGGACTACCTAATGAAGTTTTCATAAAGGAACATGTGTGTAAGCCATGTCAAGAAGGAAAACAGATTAAAGCTTCATTCAAAGGTAAACCAGTCATTTCTACTGAAAGTGTACTTGAACTTCTACATATGAATCTTTTTGGACCAATCACCCCTTCAAGCATAAATGGTAGAAAATACACATTGGTAGTAGTAGATGACTTCTCTAGGTTCACTTGGGTAGTGTTTCTCCTTAATAAGAAGGAAACCCAAGTCAAACTACCTGAACTTCTCAAGAGACTGTCAAATGAGAAAAGCCTTAGCATTATCAAGATAAGATCTGATAAAGGCACTGAGTTCATAAATTCTTACATCAATGAGTATTGTACATCTAATGGAATAACTCATGAAACCTCAGTAGCTAGAACTCCTCAGCAAAATGGAGTTGCAGAAAGAAGGAATAGAACATTAAAGGAAACTGCTAGAAATTTAATTACTGATTCAAATTTACCTAAGAGGTTTTGGGCTGAAGCCATAAACACTGCATGTCATACTCAAAATAGATGTTTGATTACTAAGGGGCAAGGCAAAACCCCCTATGAACTCTGGAAAGGAAGAATGCCTAAAGTGTTATACTTTCACATTTTTGTTTGTAAGTGTTTCATACACAATAATAGGAAGGAACAATTGAAAGCCTTTGATAGTAAAGCTGATGAGGGAGTATTCCTTGGATATTCTCAAATCAGTAGAGCTTTCAGAGTCTACAACAAGAAAACCCTTATTGTGGAAGAAACACCTCATGTTGTGTTTGATGAATCTATCTTTGAGATCAGGAACAATAGTTTGGAACCTGAAGAAATCACACAGAGGACAACCGGATTGAGCCTAAAAGACAAAGACACTGAATTCATAGATGTTGTCCAAGCCAATCTACCTGAACATACTATATTGGACAACAATCCTGAAGGCAACCTTCCTGAGACAAACCCCACTGATGGAAATGGTGAACTGAATGAGCCAATCCCAGTTCACATCCAGGTAACAACTACCAATGAAGAAGCAGTTCCTGCTGAGGTAGTTAATAGGTCAAATAATCAAGCGGGAACTCAAAATGTTGAAAATACCAATGTCCCTGACATTGAGGACAACACCCCCGATTATGATCCTGAATTAGATCCTGCACTAAATTATCCTGAATTCTATGATCAAAATGACTCAACTCCAGTAGAGGACAACTCTACTGAAGGGATCAGAAAAAGAAGGACTTGGTTATATGACCATCCTCCTGATCTGATACTTGGTGACCCAAGTATAGGAGTCAAAACCAGAAGTTTTCATGGTGAAAGTGCTATGTTTTGTTGTTTCTTGTCAGAACAAGAACCAAGTGATATTGAAGAAGCACTTCAGGATGCCAACTGGATCACAGCCATGCAGGAAGAACTGAATCAATTCACCAGAAATGAAGTATGGGAGCTGGTGGATAGACCTTCACATCAAGATGTTATTGGAACCAAGTGGGTGTTCAAGAACAAGAAGAATGAAAATGATGTGATTGTCAGAAACAAAGCAAGACTAGTGGCAAAAGGATACTGCCAGCATGAAGGCATTGACTATGATGAGACATTTGCACCTGTGGCAAGGCTGGAAGCAATAAGGCTTTTCCTAGCCTATGCAGCCCACAAGAGGTTCAGAGTGTACCAAATGGATGTCAAGAGTGCCTTTCTGAATGGAGTCTTGAAAGAAGAAGTCTATGTGGAGCAACCACCAGGTTTTGAGATTGGAAACCAAGTATACAGACTGAAGAAGGCTCTATATGGACTCAAGCAAGCCCCTAGGGCTTGGTATGACACACTGTCACAATTCCTCTTGGATCATGGATTCACCAAGGGAACTGTGGACAGAACTCTCTTCAGAATCACTGAAGGAGAGGACATCTTGCTTGTCCAAATTTATGTAGATGACATAATTTTTGGATCCCCTAATGAGAAGCTGTGTGAGAAATTCTTCAAGCTCATGCAAAGCAAGTTTGAGATGTCCATGATGGGGTTGATGAACTTCTTTTTGGGTGTACAAGTCAAGCAATCAAAAGAAGGAATCTTCATCAACCAAGCTAAGTACACCAGAGAGATGATCAAGAAATTTGGGTGTACATCAAGCAAGCCAGTAAGGATCCCAATGAATACAAACTGGAAAATGGATCCTGATGAAAGTGGTGTTCCAACCAACTCCACTGAGTATAGAGGAATCATTGGATCACTCCTCTGTCTCACTGCCAGCAGGCCTGACATCACCTTTGCAGTAGGTGTTTGTGCAAGGTTTCAAGCAAATCCTAAGAAAAGCCACCTTGAGGCTGCAAAGAGGATCTTGAGGTATCTCAAAGGCACTGAAAATCTAGGCCTTTGGTACCCTGTTGATGACAACATTGAGTTAATTGGCTACTCAGATGCTGATTATGGAGGATGCAAAATTGACAGAAAGTCCACTTCAGGAACTTGTCGATTCCTAGGCAACAAACTCATATCTTGGTTTTCCAAGAATCAAAACACAGTGGCTACCTCCACCACTGAAGCTGAATATGTTGCTGCTGGAAGCTGTTGTGCTCAAATCCTTTGGCTGAAACAACACCTCAGAGACTACAAAGTCAACTCTACTGAAGTGCCAATATTCTGTGACAATAATAGTGCAATTGCCATATCACAGAATCCTGTATTGCACACAAGATGCAAACTTAGAGATCATGTGGAGAAGAAGGATATCAAATTGGTGAAGATCCACACAGATCATCAAAAAGCTGATATATTAACAAAGCCACTTGCAGAGGCAAGATTTCTGGAATTATCAGCAGAGTTGGGTCTTCTTGATCCAGGGAAGTTGGACAAATGAGTCCAAAGGAGTTTATTCATTAAGGGGGAAATAAATTCAAACTTTAGCAGACTTGGTCAAGTCTACTGAAATTCAGAAAAGTTGACCTTACCTATTCAGGACACTTGTCCACAGTTCTTCAGGACACTTGTCCATGTAGGGTCAGATAAGTTGTCTTGGCTATCAAACAACCTTTTGTTTGATAAGCACCTACTTTAGGAAATCATTGGCTATCTCAATATCTGTATCATTCCCTTTAAGGCTATGACCTTTTCAAGGATTTAATTTGTCTCCCACCCAAAATGTCACTTTCAATGCATTAAATGCCAAGATTTAACTCTTGTTTGCATTAAACTTTTTGGGACATGATCTATCTCGAAAAACCCCCAGCCTTAAACAAACATTAAACTCCACCCACATTTTGAATAAAACAGTTTTTCACTGTTACATTGGTTTTTGACCATTGGATCAAAACTGGACAACTCCCCTGAAATCAATCCTGGCCGTTCATTTTGGATTTCCATTTTTGTCCACCTTTGAATTGCATCAAGACTTCACCAACTCATTGACAAACATTCTTTTTAGAATATTCACAAGTCTTAAGATCCCCCACAAACACTTCTTCCCCAAGTATTCGAAACCCTAACTCAAATTTTCTTCAAACTCTCTCAATCTTCCCCAAAATTTTCTCTGTAACTTTCAAATGGCCCCCAAGGTTAGACCAGAGATGATTATTGATTTCTCCAACAAGGCTCTAGACCTTGATTTTGGATACTTGAGCAACAAGAACAATCTTCACTTTGAGCCAATAGTCTCCTTTGAAAGTGAAGATCCTGAGATTTCACCAACCCTTAGATGGTTGAGAAGAACTGGACTACAAAAGTTCATGGAAGAAAGACCAAGCTCTTGCCTAGAAAGCTTCATGGCTGAGTTCTTTGCCTTTCTCAAGTGGAGAGGTAAGCCTGAAGATGGTGAAGTTTCCACAAGACTGTCATATATTGCAGAAGGAGAGGAAGAAGAGAGATTTCATAGAGTGAAATTCTCCTCAGAAGATCTTGAAGGAGCCTTTGGATTGCCTTTTGAGGGAAGGAATCCAGAAGTCTATGGAACTGGACATGAAGATGAAATAGTTCAAGAATGGCTATTGGTTCCAGGCCCCATTTCTTCAACACAAAACAAGAAGACTCTCAAGCCAGAATTTCTTAACCTCTTTGAGGTAGTTTCTAAGAGTCTCTTCAGCAATACTGGAAGCTTGGAGCAGGTCAGCCATCCAAGAATCAGAATTATGGCTGTTGTTATTGATGCTAGTGACAAAGGCATCAAGTTTGACTGGAGGACCTTCATTATGTCTGAAATGATGAAGGAAAAGGCAAAATTCATAGTGAGAGCTCACAACAAGGTTGTGCTAGAAGGGAAACTCAAGTATTGCACCAGGGCAAGCTTGTTGATTGAGAGATTCTCCCATTACTCTCAAATGCAGACCTTTGCCAAACCTCTACCAGCCCAAAAGATCCTGTTCAGGAAGCTCAGCAAGAAAACTGAGCAAAGGAGGATGCTTATGGCCAAACCTGCTGAAGAACAGGTTGAAGAAAAGCCTAAAATGAAGAAGAGAACCAAGGCCAGGGCTGTCAAAACAAGGAAAATGTCTCAATTGTCTTCAAGAGAAGCCTCAGGAGCATTAGCTGAAGTTGATGAAGTGGCAGAAGAGGGAGTAAGTGTGCCTTCTGACCATTTAGAAGAGTTGAGGCTGAAATACAATGAGACAAGGCAAAAGAAGAAGGGTGATAAAAGGATCAGGGAAGTTGTCCCTGAGAAGGAAGGTGAAGGCAGTGGGAGCAGTAGAGCTAGCAAGAGAAGGGCCAAGCCTACTGAGAAAGTGTTGGAGCTGCAGGAATAAAGGTCTCTACAATTGGCTCTAAGAGAGTGCAGAGCTGAAAGCAGGACCAAATCCAAGTCAAGGACTAGCTCATCTGGATCTGGAACTCCAGAATCCAAAGTCCCTGAAGGTCAACCTAAAGAGGCCAACATCCCTGAAATTCAGTATCCTGAGCCCAACTCCCCTGAAACCCACATTACCCCTCCCAACCAACCCATCACCCCTGTAGATCTCACTAAGAGATATTCTCCAGAAGGAAGTGTGCAAAGAAGTGGCATTGATGTGCTTGCAGATTTAGCAGTAGATGAGACAAGACTCCTATCTCCCCTTGACTCATCCATGCTCAATTACTCAAAGCTCTTAGAACATGCACTCAATGAGCCAACTCCCCTGAGCAAAGCCCCTTCAGATTCATTGATCTCTAAAGCAACTGAAGTACCTTCATTTGAGCCTAATCTTTCTGAAGCCAACCCCCCTTAACTTAACTTGCCTGAAGCTGCAATCAAGGAAACCACAGCCAACTCCCCTATAGCCCAAAGTTCTCCATCTAGTGAGAATGAGGAGGAGTATACTTATGAAAGTATGCTCAGAGGTGGAGCTAAGGCCACAGTGGACAGTTTGTATCCACAACTTGCTGAATTTCCAAGAATTCAGAAGATGTTTCATGATTTGAGGATGCTTGTGGATGTCAAAGATAAGACCTTGATGGAAATATCACAAGTCATCCAAGATAAGGGTGCTAACTGGTGGCAAATAGAGGAGAGCAGATTGCTACACTTTGCTGGTGTGATGAAAACAAGATTCCTCACTGATGAGGAAGTTTTTGCAAAGTTGGTAGCTGAGAAGATCATTGAGGAGAAAGAAAGAAAAGCTAAGGGAATCAAACACCCTGACAGTAGCTCAAATGATGATGATTCCCCTGATGATCCCTCAAACCCTTCAAACCCCAACCCTCCTGAAACCCCTCAAGCCAACCTCCCTGAACCTTCTCAACCCAAGTCTTCTGTAGCAGATAGACTTTCAAACCCTCCTAGAACCTATCATAGGAAAGGCTATGTATCTTCAAAGGGGTTGACCAAGGGTGGTAACACAACCAAAGACACATCTGCCAATGAAGGTTCTTCTGAACCCAAGGCACAGCCTAAAGATGTTGAGGTTCCTATGCTAGAGGCTGGTTTGATTAAGGCCTATTCAGTGTCAGAAGAGTTGGACACTGATCAGCCCTTAATCATTTAGGATGACTCAGTGGCTGTTGAAATAAGCACTGTGATCTCCCCACAACTGCCATCTTTGAACCTTGTTGAAGGTGGAGATGTTGCAGGTTTAGGAGAAGGAGTTGAAAAGGAGAAGTTAGTAGGAAAACCAGAGGGAGTAGTAGATGAGAGAGATGTGGTGATCACTAGAATAGTGAGTGTACCACCAAATGAGGGTGATATAAGTGAGGAAGGGCAGGCTATTCTTGAAGTCAAATCTGAACTTCAGGAACCCCTTGATGAGAGGAGGCTTGTTTCTTTAAGTGAGGAAATTATTGAAGAAGGGAGAAAAGAAATAGTTGAAAATGAGAAGAAGGCTGCTGATGTATCAGAGTCTTATATAAAAGAAATTGAGGCTGATGAGTGTTTATTTCCTAACCTGTTTGATTTGTCTAATGTTGCAGGCATTTCCCTTGACCAAATTTTTGCAGATGAGTTCTTAACAGATGCACCTATCCAAGTAGATACAGGCTCAGCTCAAGCCTTACTTGGAATGCAATCAGAGAAATTGGACTCCTTGGCTCATCAAGTCCAATCTGCTCATGCTGAAACTTCAGGAGCACTGAATGAGCAAGGAAGAACTCTAGCATCTGTAGAAATGAGGCTCACTGGCTCTGAAGATGTTGTGCTACCAACTCTGGAAGCAAGGATTAGTGGTGTGGAAACTGGCCTCCAAACCATTTCCACTGAAGTACAAAATGCCAAATCCACCATGGAAGCCATCTCAGATGAGGTCAAGAAGGAGCAAAAGCTGCTGAGAGACAATCATAATGCCAATGTCAAGGCTCTCAAGCTAACTGTCAAGCAAGCTCTTGGAAAGAAGACTGCATTGCAAAAGAGAAGAGCTGAAGAGCAAAGGCTAGCAATGGTGAAAGCAGCCTCTGAAAAGTTTTCTCAAAAGGTATTGGCCAACATTGCTGAAGGAGCAGTGGCCAACCTCACTGAGTTCCTCAAAGCCCAACTTGATGCATCCCTGAAAGCAACCTTGGAGGAGGTTGTTCAACAAAAGATGAAGCCTGTTCTAGCTTTTCTTAGCTTGAGCAGTGATAGGATGCAAAATATACATGATGAAAATGTATATTTGTTGGAGGAAATGAAGTCCCTGAACCAGGCCCAATCCCTAATGGCCACAACAATGAGTGAGCTAAAACCCCAGTGCTTTGATGCTGCCAAAAAGGGGGAAAGGGAAAGAGCTAGAGCAAAAGGTGCCTTGGTGATTGGAGGCTCAGACAAGGGAAAAGACAAAACTGCTGAAGCAAAAGGAAAAGAGCCTGCAGTGCTAAACTTAGAAGAATTGGATGAAGAAGAGCAATTGGCACTTGCATTGAAGAATTCAATGGCATCAGCACAAGAAGAAAGGATGAGGCTACAACAGAGACCAGGTGGTGAGGTATCTGGTTGGGACAAAGATGCTGAAGGTGTCCAAACCAGAGGAAAGATCAAGAGGGCAAAAGGAAAGAAAAGACAAGCTGAGACATTTACTGACTTTCCCAATAGCCTTGATCTTCCACCTGAATTCAGAATTGATGAAGATGAGCCTACATCAAAGAAAGCCAAAGCTACTGAAGAGCCCAAAAATGCTGAAAAGGAAAAGTCTTCTGAAACAGTCAATGTTGCTAAAGGTTCCAAGTCCACTGAAGATATTGAAGAACTGTTTGCTGAAGGATTTGGACCTGAACCTAAGAAGAAGACAACTATCCTAGCTCATGATCCATCAAAGTTGTTTCATGAAGGGTATGGCAAAGATCCTGAAACACAACAGAAACTGGCCATGATGAGGGCCCAAGAGAAAATGGACTTGTTAGATGAAGCACAAAGAGCAAGAGACAAGAGAAGAGCTAATTTTCAGAAACCAAGAAGAGGGAGAGCAACTTACAGCAAGATGAAGCCTCAGCTTTTGGTCCCAATGGACACCAAATATCCACACTTGGATAAATGGGTGCCAATTCAGCTGAATGATACATGGGAAGAGGCTAAAAGGGAGTTTGTCTATGACTACTATGTCATTGACAGATGGAATGGTGGAGATGCCAACTCTGCCTTTGCTGAGTTCATGATAGAATACTACAGAGAGTTGTATCAACAATTACTTGCAGCTGCTGACATTGCAAGAATTGAACTCAATGCTCCCAAGCCTATCATCTACATGCCTCAAAAGCTTGAAGGATGGATTGACCAAGCAAGGATCCTAAGGGAGTTCACAGAAATTCTGAAGCTGAACAAGATGACCCTTGGACCCAAAGGAACTAACCAGGAAGCCATGGAACTCAAGAAGAGAGTGTGGGCACAATATGGAATGGTGCCACCTCCTGAGGATGACCTCTAAGAATGGCTAAGTCTTCTGACCTTTTTATGGATAGAAAACCATCTTATCTGAAGATATTTTTGCTATATGGTCAAATCTACTGAAGCTTGGATAAGCCTGCTGATGTGATATGCATTGATATGCTGTTTGCTCTAACATGATTTGGATTGCTCTGATCAAAAATTGTTGTTGATATCCAGTATTCTACTTTGATATCTGGAATATTTTGTCTTAGCTCTGATATCTTAGATCCCATGTTTAGTATTTAGTAGTAATGAAATGTTCATTTTGTAATGTTATCTTGAATTCATGCTCTGATAAGTTATCTTCAACTATCAACATGTCTGTAATGACTTTTATATGAATGATAGTTGAACTACCTTTGAATCAAGATACATTATTGCAGAAATCTCTCTATGCCTATCTTTGAAACCTACTTGCAACAAAAACAATGAATACACTAACACATTGTCTTTTCAGGAATATTGACCTTAGTCATGTCTTCTGAAGATATATGTAATAGGTGTAGACAAGTCACTTTTGCATAGAATGTGTAGGTTTTGGCATCATCAAAAAGGGGGAAATTGTTGGGAATAAAATGATACATATTTTGATTAAATACCAAAACCCCCTGAGACATACCTAAGTCAAGATGATTGTGTTCAAAGTATGTTAGAACACATAGCATAAGGCTAGATGAGAAGCTGATATGTTAGGCAGCTCTTAGATGATTAGATACACATTGTGAGGGGGAACCTATGCTTAAAGATGATCAAGATCAAGTCCCCTCAAGGCTCAAAATCTGGAACAAACACTAAGGACAAGCATACTCCATAGAAAACCAAATGCTCTGATCAGGAGAGTTATCCAGAAGAGTTACTTATGTGAAAATGCTCTGGTCAGGAGAGTTGTCCAGAAGAGTTACTTCTATGCAAGAAGAAGATTGCAAAGCTTAAAAGGACAAGATTAGTCAAAAGCTCTGATCAGGAGAGTTGTCCAGAGAAGTGAACTCTGTAAAAGCAACAACTCTGAAGCTAAAAGACCAAACATGCTGATCAGGAGAGTTGTCCCAGAAGAGTTGTCTCAGCAAGCTTGAACCAGAACAAAAGGTCAACCATGCTGAAGAGTTAAGAGACAACTATTCCCTAAAGAATCTCAATACAAAGATCACATTGAAGTGAAGGAGAGGGAAAGAGCCAAGTCATCTGAAGAAGAGCAAGCCAACTTTGCTGATAAGCAAAACTGCTGATAGTGATAAGGAGAGTTGTCCAGTTGATAAGGAATGTTGTCCTATCATTGGATCAACCTTCAGAAGCCATGTCCAAGTCCTAACAAGAAGTCAAACATTGGGAAAAGTGCTGCAGAAAGAAGACAAAGCCTTACAAGCCGTTTATTACCCAAATGAGGACATGTCACTATCAAGAAACTGTCTTCCAGTTTGAAGAACTCAAGGAAGACATTTATAGCAATTTGGGGCTGCCTCTCCAACGGGAAAATCCTCCATTTTGTCTATAAATATAGAAGTGTGAAGACCATTTGAAAGCACCTCAACTGACCTCAACCTTGACAAGAATATCCAACTATCCTACAAGTCAAAGTGCTTTCAAAGCTGTCAAAGACTATCTTAGTCTTGAAACACTTCTTCTAAGCTGAACTTACTGTATATCCCTACACAAGCTTAGAGAGATATCCTATCCTTATACACTGATCTTCATTGTAAAGGATATCTCATTAGTTGGAACCTTACTTCAACCCTTACCCCTTTCAAGTGAGAAAGTGAGAAGGTTGTAGTAGTAGAAGTGGTAGGAGCTGACTGTTGAGAGAAGAACAGTTCAGTTCTGAGTTGAGAAGAGGGTACTAGGACTCTAGACATCCTAGGGATCAATTCACCAAGGAGTGGTGTTCTTGATCAAGTGCACCTTGGCACTATAAAACAAGTTAATTCCAAGAGTGAAGGAATTATCCTGTTAAATCAGGAAAAGTGGATGTAGGAGCTTGAGTCTCTGAACCACTATAACCTCCTGTGTTGATTTGCTTTACAAGTACTTACATTCACTCAACATTGCACACAAAACTGATCTTTCAAGGAAACTTACTCAAAGATTGTGCAAGAACTGTTTTGGACAAGTTCCCTGAAAAACTGGACTGTATTGTATTAACCAAGTGATTTCAGAAACTAAAGGAGTCTAAACATAAAGGGCCAACCATTATTCCGCACATATAACTCCCCTAGATAGTTGTTCAACTAAGTACTCAATAGTACTTAGTAGTTTGATTATCTTAGTTGAGTTATTCATCTTCAGCAGAGTTGTCCAAGACAACCTTGCTGAGCTCTGGTTTGATCAAAAGTTGAAAAGAATTGGATACAAGTGTATTCCCCCCCCCATACACTTGTTATATTCTCCTTTCAGGACCAACAGTAATACATCGTAAACCAAGACCCTCTACATGTTTCTCAAAGACTTTTATTGCCAGCGTCTTTGTGAAAGGATCAACCAAGTTATCCAACGACGCAATCTTAGCTACAGCCACGTCTCCTCGATTTACAATATCTCGTATAATGTGGTACTTTCGCTCTATGTGTTTACTTGCTCTGTGGGCTTTAGGTTCTTCCGAGTTTGCCACTGCACCCGCGTTATCACAATAAACAGTGATTCACATCGGCATACTCTGAGATACCCCTAATTCCAGAAAGAAATTACGCAGCCAGACAGCCTCCTTTGCGGCCTCTGAGGCAGCTACGTACTCGGCTTCCATAGTGGAGTCCGCAATGCATTTCTGCTTCACACTTCTCCAAGATATGGCTGCGCCTCCCAGCATAAACACATAACCCGAGGTTGACTTCCGTTCATCTCGATCAACTTGGAAATCTGAAAAGGTATAACCCAAAGGAATCAAACTATTTGACTGGTATACTAGCATATAATCTCGAGTCTTTTTCAAGTACTTGAGAATATGCTTTACAGCAGTCCAGTGTCCTTGACCAGGGTTAGACTGATATCTTGCTACCATGCCGACTGCATAGCAAATATCAGGCCTTGTACACAGCATCGCATACATAAGGCTTCCTACAGCCGAAGCACAAGGAACCTTAGCCATCTCCTCTATCTCCTTCTGTATCTTAGGACACATATCTTTAGATAGAGGGACTCCATGTCTGAAAGGTAGTACACCCTCTTGGAATTCTGCATGCCAAAACGAGCAATCATAGTATCAATGTTAGACGCTTGAGATAAATACAACATTCTCTTTTTTCGATCACGAGTGACCTTAATACCAAGAATGTACGATGCTTCTCCCATATCCTTCATTTGAAACTGTTCTGAAAGCCACACCTTTACGTCTGAATAATTTCACATTGTTGCCAAGAAGAAGATTATCATCTACGTATAGTACTAAGAATACCACTACGTCTCTGTCACTCTTCTTGTACACACAACTTTCATTCTGACATTGTTCAAATGCGAAAGATTTGATCACCTCGTCAAAACGAATGTTCCAAGACCTGGAAGCTTGTTTTAGCCCATAAAGAGACTTTTTCAGCTTCCAGACTAGATGCTCTTGGCCTTTCTTCACATAACCCTCAGTTGCTGCATATAGATGTCCTTATCCAAATTTACATTAAAGAAAGTTGTCTTGACATCCATTTGCCAAATCTCATAGTTCATGTGATTAGCTATGGATAAGAGAATCCAGATCGATTTTAGCATGGCTACTGGTGAGAAGGTGTCGTCAAAGTCGATTCCTTCTTTCTGGGTAAAACCCTTTGCCACCAACAGTGCCTTAAAAGCAGTAATCTGCCCATCAGACCCTCTCTTACGTCTGTAGACCCACTTACACCCAACGACATTCTTGTCGTGGGAAGTTCAGTTAGGTCATACACTTCCATAGCATCCATAGATTCAATTTCTGAATCCATGGACTTGTGCCAAGACTCTGCATCTTTGTCTTTGATTGCCTCTTTGTATGTCCAGGGGTCGTTAGCATCATGTTCATCGCTTGGAATCAAGTCAATAGACTCTCCCACAAACATGAAACGATCAGGTTGGCGAACAACCCTCCCACTACGACGAGGCAATGTATACAAAGGTTCATCAGAGTCGCCACGTTGTGCAGTCTCTTGTGGTATTTCCTCTTGCACACTCGGTGTGCCATTGTCTCCTCAACTCATTTAGAATGATCTCAGTATTGGACTTATGCTCATTCATATAGTCTTCTTCTAAAAATCGGGTATTGGTACTCACCACCACCCTCTGATCATTAGGACTATAAAAATAACCACCTCTCGTTCCCTTAGGGTATCCTACAAACAACCATACTTCAGTTCTAGGTGCCAACTTATCAGCTTCCTTGTTCAGCACATGTGCTGGACAACCCCAAATCCGAATGTGGTTTAGACTAAGCTTTCGCCCAGACCACAATTCAATCGGGGTTTTTGGAACCAATTTAGAAGGTACATAATTTAGAAGGTACACTGTTGTTTCCAAGGCATAACCCCAAAAAGAGGTAGGTAATGAAGCATAACTCATAATCGATCTCACCATATCTAATAGAGTCCTATTCCTTCTCTCAGCCACGCCATTCTGTTGCGGAGTACCAGGCGCGGAGAGCTGGGATCTAATCCCGTTCTCTAATAAGTATTGCCTAAATTCATTGCTAAGGTACTCGCCACCACGATCAGAACGCAGTGACTTGATACTCTTACCATGACGGTTCTCCATTTCTGCCTTAAATTCTTTGAACTTTCCAAAGCATTCAGACTTGTGGCGCATCAGGTAGATGTATCCATATCTTGAGTAATCGTCAATGAAAGTGACGAAGTACTCAAAGCCTCCTCTAGCTTGAACAATCATAGGCCCACACAAATCAGAGTGAATCAATTCCAACACATCATTAGCCCTATTGTTGGGATGTAAATTCACCCTAAGCCCCACTTGATGTTAGAATAGTTTTGATGGCCAAAACACTTAGAGTTTATAAATGTAATATGATCAGCTGACTTGTATAGAACAGCTTAGACTAGTCTTGTGCAATCAACTGTATGTATATCAGCTGATTAGCACAGTCCCGGCTTACATGCGCTTCCTCAAGATGAGAAGAGTAGAAGACATGAAGACTAGAAGATCCTTGAAGACCAGTTAAGTTAGGTGCTTGTATACCTACTTAACTGATGGAGTCCAAGATTGAAGATGGCCTAAAGCAGCACAAATAATTCACAGATCAAACGAGTTCTACTCGACTGATAACAGAAGACAGAAGACCTAAGGCCAGAAGAGTAGTCAGAAGACTAGCAGTACAGATCAGAAGACTATGTACTCTTCCAGGACTCGGCTGATTCCCAAAGTCACCTTGCAATTCAAATGAAGACCTACCTTATTTAGAAGATTGACATGATCCCAGGATTGGAGCAATCAAGCAGCTGGAATCAAGGAATCAAGCCAATATGGAAAGATTGCCCCAACGGCTAGTCAACTCCAACGGCTAGTTCCAAGCAATCACCATTATAAATACAAGAGGATGAGAAATCACAAGCACGAGATCACAACAAGAGAATTCAACAAGCTAAGCAAGCAATCAAGCAAAAGCCATACTGTTCTAAGAATTCTCCAAGAGCCTAGAAAGCCTTAGAATACTTTTAGCTCTTAAGTGATTTCTATCCAACCCATAAGAACCTGAAACCTGTTCATATTGTATATCAATTGTTTTAGGCATAGTGGTTAAGCAATTTATAAGCTTGAACCATTAGTTGGATACACTTCAAAAACCCCAAACCCTCACCGAAAGGTTAAAGTTTTTGAACCCCTCAAAGTGAAAGTGCTTACAATCACTTGTGGAGACCGTAGCTGTTAGGACGGCTCAGATCTCAAAGTCCTATCCTTGGGACTATAAAGGTCAAGACCCTTGTAATTTGTGGTAAATTAAAGGGATTAAACATCACGTTAGGACGTGAGAGTGGACATAGGATCGTATATCCGAACCACTATAAACATGGTGTTATTTACCTTTCAGCACTTTACATTTCTGTCTTTCCATTTATTTTATATAGTGCATACTGTGTTTTCAACATTCTTCAACTAAGGCCATAACTTTCAAACCAGCATCAGCTGTGTATCTTCATTAAGTAAAAACAAGTTAACACTTTCATAAGAAACAAAAGAACGAGTCTAAACAAGGCCTACCATAATTCCGCATATAATCTCTTCTATCAGATCACTATAGTCATCTGGACCAGCAGACTTGTAGTCCAGCTGACATAGATATCAGAAGAGGTTCCCAACTCTTGAAAAAGTTTTAAAGTCTATTCACCCCTCCCCTTTAGACTTTAATCCCATCCACTACTCGTTCAGGGACCAACAAGTGGTATCAGAGCAGTGGTTCTATCGGACTACTGTCTCTAGATTATCAGAAGACTTGAGGGAGTCTTTCTGTAGTCCTCTTGAACAGATCCTTTTCTTTTGAAAAACTTGTTTTCGAAAACTCATACAGCATGAGTGCTAATATGCGTAAGTTGCCTAAGTTTTCAGTGGAGGATTATGATTACTGGAAGATCAGGATGAGGAAGAATCTCACATCAGTCCACTACAAGATGTGGTCAGTAATCACTGAAGGCCCAATCACCATCATGGCAGTCAACACTGCAAATGGTGATCCAGAAGTTCCAGTTGGAGAACTTGCCCCCAAGCCGATGAAGGACCTCACACCAGAAGAAATGAAGCAGTCAAACTCTTACAAATGAGTATATTGCAAAAGTAATCAATTGTGAAACAGTTAAGGATATGTGGGATGCTCTAGCACTTCTCTGTGAAGGAATTGAGCTGATCAAGGAAAGTAAGCTATCAACAACAGTAAAAAAGTTTGAACATTTCAAGATGCAGCCAGAAGAGTCTATTGATCAGTTAGACAATAGATTTACCAAGATCATAAATGAGATTGAGTCCCTAGGCAAGAAGTATACAAATAGAGAGAAAAATTTGAAGATTTTAGACTCTCTAACCAAGAAATGGAGACTCAAGAAGACCATCATCAAAGATACTCAAGATATCAAGATATGGTCTGCTCAACCTCTGTTTCAGAACCTCAAAGCTCATGAGTATGATCTTGAAAGAGAAGAAAACTCAGAAAATGATGAGCCTACTGCAACCCCATCTACCTACAAGACTGTAACTTTCAAGGCAGCAAATACAAAAGCTGCAAGTACCTCATCTGGCAAGACCTCTCTGAAAACAGAAGACTTTGAAGGATCAGACATAAGTCTGAAAGAGCAAATGGCCCTTATGATCAAAAGATTCGAAAGGATGAACACTCTCAACAGCAAATATAGAAAGTTCTATAGAAACTACAAAGATAGAAGAGCCAGTTCACCCTCTAGAGGCTCCAGAGAAAGAACACCAGAAAGGTATCCTAGAAAGGATACAGAGTCATCTGACAGCCGAGGCTCCAGAAGAAGAGATGCCACTCCTCCAAGGAAAGGAAGTTCAAATCAAAAACCCGGAGCATACTTCAATTGTCGCAAACCAGGACATTATGTCTATGAATGCCCTGAGCTGGATGACAAAGAAGAAAGAAGGCCAAGAAGAGACGGAAGAAATTCAGACAAGCAAGCAATGGTGACTGAAGAATCTGAATATCAAAGTGATGAACTTCCTACATCACCAGACTGTCAAATCTACTCAGATGATTCAGATGATCTAGCTATGATGGCCATAGGAGAAAATGAGGTAAATTCCTACACTACTACTTTCCATTCACCTATTTTCTCACAAACAGATGATGTAAATTCATCTGAAGGCGAATCAGAAGACACCTATTATCAATCGTTAAGAAAGGTAAAAGGTGATCTGGATATTGCCACTAGAGCTTTTATAGAAGTGGAAGAGGAGAATAAGGATTTAAGGAAAGAAATTGCTAGGTTGAAAAAGGTTAAGTTTGATAACACCCCTGAGTTAGTCACCATGAATGAAAGGTTGACCAAAGAAGTGGAACTTCTTAAGGAAGAAAATACCACAACAACTCAGTTGTATGAGGGGATGTTAGAAACTCAAGCCTTAGAAACCAAGGAATTTCGTATACTACAATCTAAGTTCGATGACCTCTTCCAAGCACACAAGCTCTTAGAAAAGGAGAAGGAATGCCTAAATCAAAAGATATCAGAGTTCAATAAAGCCTCGACTACTATTGAAAGTATCTCTGAATATTATAGATCAAATGGCAATAAGATGGGTTTTGGCTATGAACTTAATCCATCAACATCCTCTCCAGTTGGGGGTAGTACACCTAACAAGTGCACTACTCAGACACATGAAAAGGGTTAGTGTTCTAAACACAATGAACCTAATATGAACCAAAAGGTATCTGTACCAACTAAGGCTAACTATTCCAACACCAAAAATGGTAAAAGAAAAGTTAACCCCAAACCTGTACAGAGGAATAACAAACAGCCTAGACCATCTCTTCTGAGACAGTCTGAGCTGTATGCCGCTCCAGCCAAGAAGAAGAAGTCCTCTTCAAACAAATCTGTTCTCTTTGCACCCCCTATCTCTTATGATATTGTGAGAACAGAGGAGTATGGTCCATATAATCGTGTGCATCGACCAGCTAATGCACCCAGGCCGAATGTAACCAGTCAAAAGATAATGTATGTACACTCCTATAAAGGGAAACCATTTGACTATTACTTAGCTGACACAAACAACAAATCAGATCAGTCCAAGGTGTTAACTGAAAAGATTTGGTTATGTGATGCCCGAGGGAAACAACTCAAGTGCTCAAGGTTGTTCAAACGACCAATGTATATGTGGGTTCCCAAGGGTAGTACTAACACCCAAGGACCCAAGACAAAATGGGTACCTAAGACTTAACCTTTCTTGCAGGAAATGAAGGACCTATACAGAAAAGGAGGTCAAGCAGGAGAGATATGGTACATAGATAGTGGATGCTCAACTCATATGACTGGAATCAAAGACATGCTGACCAACTACACAGAAAAGAAAGGTCCAAAAGTTTTCTTTGGTGATAACGAGCACGGTAACACAAAAGGATATGGCACCCTTAAAAATGGTGACATTGAGGTACATGATGTATCATATGTAGAGGGTTTAAAGTTTAATTTACTCTCTGTTTCTCATTTTTGTGACACGGGTTACTCAGTAAAATTCTCTAAAGATGAGTGTCTCATTAGTGATAAAAGAACAAAACAAAACCTTCTAACAGGATCTAGAAAAGGAAGTATGTATCTTGCAAATTGGAACAGCTGTCCTAAGGATACATGTCTGCTTGTGAAGAGCCCTAAAGATGTCAGCTGGCTATGGCACAAACGCCTCAGTCATCTGAACTTTAAGACTATGAACAAGTTAGCAAGGGAATCCTTAGTTGATGGTCTGCCTAATGAACTCTACTGTAAAGATCAGGTGTGTGATGCATGTCAACAAGGAAAGCAAACAAAGGTCTCCTTCAAGACCAAGAAGACAGCATCAACCAGCAGAGTTCTTGAATTGCTCCACATGGATCTTTTTGGACCAATCACTCCAACCACACTAACAGGGAGGAAGTACACTCTTATTGTTGTAGATGACTACTCCAAGTTTACTTGGGTTATCTTCTTATACAAGAAGAGTGAAACTCAGCAGAAGCTTCCTGAACTATTAAAGAGGATCCAAGTAGAGAAAGGAGAACCTATTGTGAAAATTAGAAGTGACAAAGGCACTGAATTTATTAACTCTTATATTATTGCATATTGTACTTCTAATGGTATTCAGCATGAGACAAGTGCAGCAAGAACACCACAACAGAATGGTGTTGCTGAAAGAAGAGTCAGAACGCTCAAAGAAGCTGCAAGAACACTCCTTGCTGAATTCTCCACTCCTAAGAAACTCTGGGCAGAAGCTATCAACACAGCTTGTCACACTCAAAACAGGTCAGGTATTCACAAAATCCATGAGAAAACCCCATATGAACTGTGGAAAGGAAGAAAACCTAGAGTATCTTACTTTCATATATTTGGTTGTAAGTGTTTCATTCACAACAATGGGAAGAGTAAGTTGAATGCTTTTGATGCCAAAGCAGATGAGGGGATATTCTTGGGATACTCCTCTACTAGCAAAGCATTCAGAGTACTCAACAAACGAACCCTTCTTGTGGAAGAAACACCTCATGTTGTTTTTGATGAATCTTGTGAAAAGAGTGCAGTAGAAACAGACTCAGTTGTAGATCAGATGAAGAAACTAGTGATCAAGACCAAGTCTGATGAGTTTATTGAAGTCAATGAACCATTCCCTGAAGAACCAGAGGAGGATAAACCACACAGACCAGTCACTAGATCTCAAACTCAAGCTGAGCAAACTGTCCAAAATCAAGATGCAACAATCCCAAATGCAAGGGGGAATGATCTCTTTGACACACAAGATACAGATGATGATCGACCTAATCAAGTCAACCCTCCTGATGGCATTAGAACAGATGAGAATCCAAGCTCATCCAATGCAGATACTCCTGTAAGACAGACATGGAGAAACAACCATCCATCAAACCTCATCTTAGGAGGAGCAGACTCAGGTGTCAAGACCAGAAGACAACTGAATCAGAATCCCCAATCATCTATGTTCTGCTGGTGTGCTTTCTTGTCCAACATTGAACCAGCTGACATAGAAGAAGCAATGACAGATAGCAATTGGATCACTGCTATGCAAGAAGAACTTAACCAATTCGAAAGAAATGAAGTATGGGAATTAGTAGATCGTCCTGAAAACCACAATGTAGTAGGAACAAAGTGGGTATTCAAGAATAAAAAGGACGAAAATGATGTGATAACTAGAAATAAAGCAAGGCTAGTTGCAAAAGGATACTCACAATCTGAAGGAATTGACTATGATGAAACCTTTGCTCACGTAGCCAGATTAGAAGCCATTCGACTGTTTCTAGCTTATGCATCATATATGGGCTTCAAGGTTTATCAAATGGACGTCAAGAGTGCTTTTCTGAATGGTATTCTGGTAGAAGAAGTGTATGTAGAACAGCCTCCAGGATTCGAAAAAGGAGATCAAGTATATCGTCTGAAGAAGGCCCTCTATGGTCTGAAGCAAGCTCCCAGAGCCTGGTATGACACATTGTCACAATTCCTACTTGACAATGGTTACACAAAAGGCAAAGTTGACAGAACACTTTTCAGAATACAAGAAGGAGAAGACATTCTAATGGTGCAAATATATGTAGATGACATTATATTTGGATCACCAAATCAAGATATGTGCAAGAAGTTCTCTGAACTTATGCAAGGAAAATTCGAAATGAGTATGATGGGTGAGATGAATTATTTCCTAGGACTCCTAGTCAAACAGAGTTCAGAAGGGATCTTCATCAATCAGTCCAAGTACACCAAAAGCCTATTGGAAAGATTCAAAGCTCTACAAAGCAAGACTGCAAGAATTCCAATGATGACATCATTCAAAATGGAACCAGATGAGTCTGGACAGGCAGTTGATCAAGCTGAATATAGAGCACTTATTGGATCTCTACTATATCTTACAGCTAGCAGACTAGACATAACATTTGCTGTAGGAGTATGTGCTAGGTTTCAAGCAAACCCAAAGCAAAGTCATCTAGAAGCAGCAAGGAAAATTCTCAAGTACCTAAAAGGAACAGTCAATCTAGGACTATGGTACCCTGCTGATGACAATCTAAAATTGAGTGGTTATTCTGACTCAGACTATGGAGGATGTAGAATTGATAGGAAATCCACATCTGGAACCTGTCAATTCCTAGGCAACAAGTTGATATCATGGTTCTCAAAGAAGCAAACTTCAGTTGCAACCTCCACCACTGAAGCAGAATATATGGCAGCTGGAAGTTGTTGCAGTCAGCTACTCTGGCTAGTTCAACAACTCAAAGATTACAATATAAAAGCAAGAGAAGTCCCTATCTATTGTGATAGCAGCAGTGCCATTGCCATCACTCAAAATCCAGTCCTACACACAAGGTGCAAGCATGTCGACATTCGACACCATTTTATAAGAGATCACCTTGAAAAGAAGGACATCAAGATGGAGAAAATTCACACAGATATCCAAAGAGCAGACATCTTGACTAAGCCCCTAGCTGAAGAAAGATTCAAGACCCTATGCTATAGCTTAGGACTCTTGGATCCAAGCACATGAAGAGCACAAGATCAGCTGAAGACCTCAGCTGATACAATTGCAGCAGACTAGGAGGATCAGATGAGGTGAATAGACACCCTCATCTTCAGGTAAGTTATTCCCGATGAAGACAAATAAAGTTGAGGGAAAACATAGAGTCATCTAATCAAGGGGGAATCAATGATACCTTAAGAATCCTTGATGAAATACTCTATAATCTGCATTGCATTATATACTTACATTCAGAAGATTTGAATTGAGTTAAATGGTAATCTATACTTAAGCAATGTATATCCATGTATAGTAATAAAATATTCTTCATAAAATACTTTATCACTATACAAGTATACAGTATATTAGTGAGTCATACTTGGTTGGATTAATACACTATCCTCACCGACTCAACAGTATACATGCACTGTACGGATTCCAAATAACCTTTGTTCAAAAATTTATAAATTCTGCATTCCATAAGATAGAGCCTGAATCTCTTTAAATGTAAACCCTTAGATCAAGAATCTCATTGTTGATCTTAAGAAATAGCTTTTCAGAAATTCAGACCTATCAACTCTATAGTTTTTGTCATCTTACGCTCCACTACCTCATTTCTACCTCTATAAAAGGAGAAAGATTATGAGAACACCTAAGAACATAAATCACTAACTATTATTCTTGTTTCAGGTATGGAGATAGTCGAGAGAAGAGATGGAATGGAGATCATCCCTCAACCAAGGTCTTGGGTGAAGGAGATGAAGATTTTTCCAGAAGATGAAGATGATGCAGATCAGCATACTTGGGTTACCCAACATAAGTATGCCTATGAAAACTAAAGAGAGAAGAGACGTTCTTGTTGAAAACTAAAGGAAGAAGAGATGCAGAGGACAAAGTAGCAGGCAAGCAGAGCTTCTTCTCTAGGGGGAAGTTCTACATGGAGAGCTTGCTATCAAAGACCACTTTGTCAAAAGATGTCAAGAAGACCAAGTCCATGGTCCTCTCTTCACACTCCATTGAAGCCTCTTCCAACTTTTCTTCTTCTTCAAAAGAAGCGAAGAAATTCAACAAGGACACATTAGATGCTACATCCCATCTGATGATGAGGAACATCCGATGGTGAGGAGCAGTTAAGCCAGTGGGATTTCATCTAGGCTAGTCCCACTTGGTTACTAGAGGGAGCTGAAAGATCCATCAAACCAGGATGGATCATCCCTCACAATAATGCTGGAAGGATCCATCCAGGTTGGATCATTACAGCAAACCCCTATCCTCTACTCAGCTGATCAGAAGACCAACTCAGCTGACTAGAAGACCTTCAAGGAAAATCAGCAGACATCTCGATGAAATCAGAAGACTTCACTCTGCTGATAAGAAGACTTTATTTTTAGAGCATAATGATTATCTTTGATCATGTAATTCATTCTAGATTTATTTCTGGATGTAATTAACGAAATTGGCCTATATAAGGAATGCAATTCACTTATAGAAAAAGGCCTTGATGATCAATTCTTGCCACAAAATTAGTCACAACGACTATTTTTGGTATGATGTCATTAATACTTGATTACCATATTGCCAGCAAATTAACAGTTGCCAAATGGCAAATTCAGACGGCAAAATTTAAGGAATGGCCCGAAATCAAAGAAGGGAAATCTTGGGCACTACTCCACATTAAAATCTAATCTGACCGTTAGATCAAGAATTGCTGGAGTATATATACACCTCTTAACACCTCCCCCAAACCCTTACGCTCACATTACTAAATCGCTCTCGTTCTGCAAACATTCTTAAGCATTCCAAACCATTATCTCAAATACTCAGAATGGCAATCATTGATGTTTACGACGAGAAGACCAAGAGCACCGGAACTCTAGATGCAACAAGATGGTCTAAGGAAGGGAAGATATTCACCGAGAATGCTCTGTTTTTCAAAGGCAAGCATACAGAAGAGAACAAGGAGATACTTCTTCGATGTATCAACCTCAACCTTCGAGACTTTCTGGAAGCAGCACCAACAAACGTCTATGAACAAGATGTGCTGGCTTTCTACGCAAACACTGTAATGAAGGGATCTCAAGTTGAAAGTGTCATGGGTGGACACAGAGTCAAGGTAACAAGAGAAATTCTTCAGGAATTGTTCGGCTTGTCGAGGGGGAAGATAAATATCTCCGACTACATCATGGGTAGAGAAAAGGAGTATATAGAGATGTTTACTAATGGAAGAATCAAGGCTATTGATGCCTCCGGTCTCAAGAAATCCCAACTTGAACCTAAGTTTCAAACCCTGATGGACATTGCAGGTAAGATGATACTTGGTAACACTTTTAGCCATGATGCTGTTACTACGTTGAAGGTTAGAGTTATGGCTGCAATCTGGGATCAGGTTGATGGAGACTGGCAAGGGTTATTCTTAGATAGAATTGCTCTTGAGGCAAAGAAAGTTACTCTGGATTTGCAATCGAGGGAATGGAAGGTGTCAGCTACAGTCAGCTTTGTCAACAAGCTGAGTATCATTCTTCCAGATATTCTCCCAAAGAAGTACAAGATGGGACCTCATAAGACCTTCCACATCTCCAAGTATTACTTGAGAAAGGAAGCTCTTGCTGAGGCAGCAAGGTTGAAAGAAGAGAATAGGAAGCTGTTGGCTGAAACATCTTCCAAAGAAGCTGTTAAGGAGGCCGAAGAGTCTGTTCATGACTCTGCTGAAGAAGAAGAGGAGTCATCCAAAAAGGAGGCTCAGGAGAAGACTGCTGAGGATGATGACGACAATCAGACCTTAGCACAAAGACGATTTCTAATCAGATCAGGACTCATCTCCCCATCTAAATTGTCGAAGGGTCAGAAGAGAAAGAAGAACAATTCTTCTTTCACTAAGAAAACCAAGAAATCCAGGCTTCCTACTCCCATGAGCATAGCCCCTATTACTTCCTTCCACCCTTCTGATGATTCAAACCCATCTGAACCCTCAAACACTGATATCCAAATCCCTGCTGATACTCACACAGCAGAGGAACAAGCCCAGCCTCAAACAACCCCAGAACCACATTTGCCTACCCCTGCTGATATTCAAATGGCAGACGTTCAAGATCATCAACCCCAACCATCCACTGATCTTCAAGCAGAAATAGTCCCAGATCAGCAGACTCAAAACCCTGCGGATGATCAATCCTCTAAAGTTCAAGAAGATATCACTTCCCAAATCCCTGCTGATACTCACACAGCAGAGGAAACCATTCCAACCGCTCAATCCCATATCCTCACTACCCTATCTGCACCAGAAGACTTGGCACCAGCAGACCTGGATGAAGCAGGCCCCTCTCAACCTCAGTATAGCATGGTGCACTATCCTATGTGCACAGGGGAGAAGATAATGAGGATGAAGATAGCAAATCTGCTCAAGTCTACCATTCCTGGCATTGATGAGGAATCAGTTCAGTTTGAACAAGTTCTCAGAGTTTGCACCTGGATTGAACTCAGGAGAGATGATGTAGATGACCTTCTTGAGGTCATGGAAGGAATGGGAGGAAAGGCTAATTTCCTCGACTGGGAGATGGAGCAGAAGGAAGTTGCTCAAGTTAAATCTTTTGCTCAACTGCTGCCAGAAGAAGCCCTTGCAGCAGTATGTCGCAGGATTCTAGGAATTCCAACTGATGATACCTCTGCCCCAGAAGGTTCATCCGGTCAGCAGATAGCTGACACAGCAAAAGTGAATGACTCAGCTGCATCAGTTCCTGCTGAAGACTCAGCTGAACCAGCTGACAAAGTGGAGATTGAAAGAGAAGTAATCACTATTCCTGATCACTTCATGCCTAAGGATACTCTAACTCACTTCATTGATAAAGGAGACAATATCATGTCCCACCTGGTTAAGGCCACTACCACATTCCTCAATGAAGAGTACCTTTCAGCTGAAGAAAGAGGCAAAGCCCTGATAGTTCATCCAAAGCCTCAAGGCACTGCCTCAACTTCTACTTCAACAGCTGACTATACAGCAGACATACACTCACAGGTCAAGGCTGCAATAGACCTACATTTTGAGAAAGGTTTAGGGCTACAGCTTGGAAGATATGTTGAAAAGGCTGTTAAGGAGCAGAGAACTCATCTTCATGACCAGATCATTGGCATTGAAGACAAGTTCGGAGAGTCACTTCACGATCAGATAAGTGAGTATCTGACCACCATTATGAAGAAGGCAGGTGACACCTCCACTAAGTTTGCTGAACTCTATTCTAATGAGGTCAACCGCATGGAAAACACTTACAAGAAAAGAATTGAAGATGCTGAAGCAAGAGCTACTAAAGGACGAGCTCTTCTCCAATCAGCTACAGTAGAGAATGAGAAGCTCCAGACTCAGCTGCAGGAGACAGCAGCCAAATTGGAAGCATTTACAGCTAAACTTGAAGTTGCCTCCTCCTCCAACTCTCATGCTCAGATCTTAGACCACAGCATCACTCATCTGACCCATGTTGGCAAAGTCAATGCCATGGCTCTACAGCAGACCATGAAAGTAGAGATTCTGAATGCCATGAAGCCTTTTGCGGCTGCACTTGCTGAAGCCAAAAAGGGGGAAGATGTATTGATAAAGGCTCTAGAGAAGGCTACTGCACAGCAAGCTGTGATGGTAGTATCTCAAGATGAGCTGAATGAAACCTTGGGTGGTTTATCAAGCAAAATCAAGAGCAAACAAGGCAAAGGCAAAGAAATTGCTCAAGAAGACACCCAAGCTCCCACTCAAGCTCCTGCCAAGAGTCTACAGATCACTGCCTCTATAGATCAAGTTCCTGAAAAGAGGATAACAAGGAAAAGAAAGGCAGATGAGCAAGTAGATGAGCAAGCTCAGTCAAGCAAGAAGTCAGCACAGCCTACTGAAGAAGAGAAAGAGGCTTTAGAGCTGAAGAAAAGAAAAGAGCTTGAAGCTCAAGAGCTTAAGCAGAAGAAGCTAAAAGATGCGAAAGTAGTCAAAGCCAAATTTGACAGGAAAATAGCCAAACTCAGGAAAGCTCTCAAGGACAAAGCATTGAAAGAAAATGCTCTGGCACAGAAAGATAAGGTCCTGGTGTTTGATAGCAATTATGTGGATTATTTAGCCCTTCAAGATGAGCTACCAAGATGGTATCCCCTAAAGAAGAAGTGGCAAATTCAACACCACATAGTAAGAAAATTTGGTCCTCTTCCAACCTATGAAGATGAATTCTTCCAGTTCAATCAGTTCGTGAACATTGAAGATCAAGAGTTCTGGAAAGAAGTAGTCAAGACAGCCAAAGAACTTGACAACTGCAGAATCCTAACTCCAGAAGAACCTAAATGGACTCCTCCCACTCTGAGCTCCGGAAGGACAGACTGGATTAAAGTGAAAAGGATTCTAGAGAAAATCTATGAAGAGGAGAATGTTACAGACCTGCAGCACATGGAAGAAGTTCGAACTCGTCTGTACCTTGCTTTCCGCATTTGAAGAACAGAAGACCTGATGAAGACCACGTTCAAAGCTTTAAAGAAACTATCACTTGTAATCTGTAAAAGCTCTATATATAATCAAGTTTAGTTCTCTTTGCTTTCAAGACAAACTCTCATTGTCTTCATCAGATACTTCAGTTTTATGAATTTTATAAACTCTTATCTTATCTACTAAGAGCATTTATCAAATATAGTTTTGGCTTCATCAAAAAGGGGGAAATTGTTGGGATGTAAATTCACCCTAAGCCCCACTTGATGTTAGAATAATTTTGATGGCCAAAACACTTAGAGTTTATAAATGTAATAGGATCAGCTGACTTGTATAGAACAGCTTAGACTAGTCTTGTGCAATCAACTGTATGTATATCAGCTGATTAGCACAGTCCCGGCTTACATGCGCTTCCTCAAGATGAGAAGAGTAGAAGACATGAAGACTAGAAGATCCTTGAAGACCAGTTAAGTTAGGTGCTTGTATACCTACTTAACTGATGGAGTCCAAGATTGAAGATGGCCTAAAGCAGCACAAATAATTCACAGATCAAACGAGTGCTACTCGACTGATAACAGAAGACAGAAGACCTAAGGCCAGAAGAGTAGTCAGAAGACTAGCAGTACAGATCAGAAGACTATGTACTCTTCCAGGACTCGGCTGATTCCCAAAGTCATCTTGCAATTCAAATGAAGACCTACCTTATTTAGAAGATTGACATGATCCCAGGATTGGAGCAATCAAGCAGCTGGAATCAAGGAATCAAGCCAATATGGAAAGATTGCCCCAACGGCTAGTCAACTCCAACGGCTAGTTGCAAGCAATCACCATTATAAATACAAGAGAATGAGAAATCACAAGCACGAGATCACAACAAGAGAATTCAACAAGCTAAGCAAGCAATCAAGCAAAAGCCATATTGTTCTAAGAATTCTCCAAGAGCCCAGAAAGCCTTAGAATACTTTTAGCTCTTAAGTGATTTCTATCCAACCTATAAGAACCTGAAACCTGTTCATATTGTATATCAATTGTTTTAGGCATAGTGGTTAAGCAATTTATAAGCGTGAACCATTAGTTGGATACACTTCAAAAACCCCAAACCCTCACCGAAAGGTTAAAGTTTTTGAACCCCTCAAAGTGCAAGTGCTTACAATCACTTGTGGAGACCGTAGCTGTTAGGACGGCTCAGATCTCAAAGTCCTATCCTTGGGACTATAAAGGTCAAGACCCTTGTAATTTGTGGTAAATTAAAGGGATTAAACATCACGTTAGGACGTGAGAGTGGACGTAGGATCGTATATCCGAACCACTATAAACCTGGTGTTATTTACCTTTCTGCACTTTACATTTCTGTCTTTCCATTTATTTTATATAGTGCATACTGTGTTTTCAACATTCTTCAACTAAGGCCATTACTTTCAAACCAGCATCAGTTGTGTATCTTCATTAAGTAAAAACAAGTTAACACTTTCATAAGAAACAAAAGAACGAGTCTAAACAAGGCCTACCATAATTCCGCATATAATCTCTTCTATCAGATCACTATAGTCATCTGGACCAGCAGACTTGTAGTCCAGCTGACATAGAGATCAGAAGAGGTTCCCAACTCTTGAAAAAGTTTTAAAGTCTATTCACCCCTCCCCTCTAGACTTTAATCCCATTCACTACTCGTTCAGGGACCAACACCTATTACCCTTGGCCTTAAAAGGCCTCGAGGTCATCTTGCCTTCCAAACAGGATTCACAGACTGATAATGGTTCCACTTGGAGAGACTCCAAAAACCCACTACTTACTAGTCTTTGAATCCTTCTTAGGTTGACATGACCCAATCTTAGATGCCAAAGGTATGTTTGATTCAACTTAGAAGGTTTCTTTCTCTTATTTAATGATGATGATGAATGAGCTTCAGTCACAGTATGATATGCACACGTAATAGTATAAAGATTATTTTCTAACGTGCCAGAACAGATTAAAGAGTCATTTCTCATAATAACAACATTGTCATTAAAAACACCTGAGCATCCATCCAAAAATAACTTCGAAACAAAAATTAAATTTCTCCGAAAATTCGGCACGTATAAAACGTTCTTTAATACTAAAACAGAATTAGAAAAACATAAGTGCACGTCTCCCACTGCAACCACTGATACTATCGCAGCATTGTCCAAACTAATAGTAATCTCGCCCTCACTCAGTTCCCTTGTCTGCAGAAACCCCTGCAAGGTGTAACAAACATGGTCAGTGGCTCCTGTATCTACTACCCAAGAAAAGGCAGAACAAGCCGCAAAACATGTTTCAACAACTAAAGCGAGAGACGTACTCGAGTTGTCCTTTTTCAGGAGAGGACAATCAGACTTCCAATGTCCCGTCTTGTTGCACTTGAAACATTTGCCCTTCGGCTTTTTCACGCCACCAGAAGGCGCTAGTTTCTTGCTCCCACTGCTTTCACCACAACCCTTTTTCTATAAAGGCTTTTTCTTCTTCTTGCCATTAGACGAAGAAGGTCCAGCCTGAACAGTAACATTGGCCTGTGGTCGTTTACCCATGAGACCCTCCACCGCGACCAATTCCGTAAGAAGCTCGGTTAAAGTATAATCCTTCTTACTCATGATCGCGTTTACACGGAAGTTCTCAAAAGACTTTGGGAGCGAGTGTAGGATCATATCGATCTTGGTGTCATTATCGATTAACCCTCTGAGGACCTCAATCTCATTCAGATATTCCATTATCTTGAGACCGTGGTCCCTCACGGACGCTCACTCTGGCATAGAAGTTGACATGATCTTCCTCATAGCCTCAAAGCGGGCAGCCCTATCTTTCTCACCAAAAAGCTCTTTGAGGCTCAACATCATAGCTGCGGCACTAGGCATAGTTTGATGCTGCTGTTGTAAAACATTTGACATCGAGGCCAAAATGTAACAACGAGCCATCTCATCAGCCTTGTGCCACTTCTTATGAGCCTCCCTTTGCTCTTCAGTAGATTCGGCTCCCAAAGGGGCAGGAGCAGGTGTATCGAGCACTGTTGGTCCCAAAGTTGAGTTAATAATATTGAGTAAGCTAGTGAAAATGTCTAGAGGGGAGGGGTGAATAGACTTTTCAAAAATTCTTTCAATATATCAGAATACACAATGCAGAATAATCAGATTACTAATGAGCCCAAACAACTTTATACTCAACTTTTCTATAGATCTTTATCTTTGTTAATTCTTAATGTTCTTGATTAAACAATTCAAACAAATAACAAACAGTAAAGTAAAGAACACAGAATTTTATAGTGGTTCGACAAATGTCTACATCCACTCTCACAATCCCAGTTGTGAAGTTTTATTACTCTTCTTGAGCTTCTTGTGGCTTAAAGTCCCAAGATTAAGACTTTGATCTTTTCGATTATACCACCAGGTATATCTTCGATCTACTAGTAATTTTCCAAGTAACTAGCACACTTGTTTTACAAAATACAAACTTAAACTTGAAAAGTAAAACTTCTCTTTGAATAGCCTTTGATTCTTCTCTTCAATTCAGTGGCTTCTTCTTCTTGCTTTGATTTCCTTAACTCTGTGAGTTCTTGCTTGTAGACTTGCTCTTGAATTCTCTAAGATCAGTAATTGCTCAGTAGTCTTCAGCAGTAGGAGATCACACAGTATTTATAGAACTTAGTATGACAGTTAGCAGTTTGTGAACTAACTCTCAACTAACTCAAAAACTGTTTTTGTAACTTCTTCTTGTAACCGACTTTGTAACTTCCTTCAACTTCCAAGTCAGCATATCTTCAATATATCTTCAGTTACACTTTAAATAAGCTTTCCAAACTTATTCTTCAAATTCACCAAATCAGCACAGTAACTTACTGTTCTGATTTTTACTCTTCGGATTTTACTCTGCTGAGTCAGTCAGCACAGTAACTTAAAACTTTCAAAACTTCTCCAGATTTCTTCTAAGCTTATCTTCAATTCTTCTTGAAGTCTTCTTTCTCTGAAGTAGTCCTCTGAGTCTTCATTAGTCTTCTGATCTTCTTATAGTCTATTTCTAATCTACTGTTCTGAACTTTTACATTGCTGAATACAATAGAATACAACTTTACATATATAAAACCTATCTATACATCAACTGAACTATATACAGATGAGTATAACTAAGTCCTACACTATAAGCTGTCTATACAATACAAAACATATGCTTAGTTCCTAACAGTTCATATATCAGATCAGTAACCAATAAGATCAGTAACTCATGTAAGTTCAATAACTTTCATATAAGATCAGTAAATACTAAGATCAGTAAACACTTAAGATCAGTAACTTACATATAAGATCAGTAAGCATATAAGATCAGTGAGTATATCAGATCAGTAACTAATAAGATCACTAAAATTATTCTCAGTTTCCATACTCAGATCAGTAATCTTATTTCAAATGACTCAGTTAAGATCAGTAATTTTATTCTTAATATTACTTCATAAGATCAGTAAACTTATTTCAGCTAGCATTAAGATCAGTAATCTCAATTTAAGTTTCTCATCAGATTAGTAAGCTTATATTCAAATGGCTTAGTTAAGATGACTTAGAACCACATATATCACTAACTTTAAGTTGCTTTTGGCCATCAAAACATACTTTCATCAACTACAACATTGTTTCAAGGATTCATATCCCAACAATTTCCCCCTTTTTGATGAAGCCAAAACTACTTAAATGTTAATAAATCAGTAGTTAAGTATGTAGTCAATCATAACAGTTCATCAATTCAGAAATCATATCATATTCACAATCAAATCAGATATTTCACATATTACACATACTAACAAAATATGAAATGATCACAAAATATAGAAATAAAGATTAAGGATAGAAATGTTATCTTCTGAGCTTGTCCTTCATCTTCATTCTGCATCTTCAGATTCTGAATGCAACATACATCCTTGCTTTGATATCCATCATATGTTGATGATCAGATATTCCTTCTTCCTTGATAATCTCAGCAATAATGTTGTTGATCTCTTTGTAATCAGGTTCTCCATTTTCCAGTCTTGGAGGTTCCCAATTAGGTTCTTCAGGACATAATATCTTTGTTCCAGCACGATTAGCAACCTGTGCTATGTCTTCCCAGAACTCTTGATCAATATTTAGCATGAATTCTTCAAAATCAATAAATTCTGCTTCCTTGCTCGAATGATCACCAAACTTCTTCACAATGAAGTTTGCAATCTGCCACTTCTTCTTTAAATTCTTCCAGTATTCCATATGTTCTGTCAAAACAATAAAATCCACAAAGTTTTCATCTTGAAAATCCTTATCAAACTCTTTTCCTTCAGCTTTCTTTTGAGTATTCATCTTTCTCTTCAAAGCTGTAACTCGATTATCAAATCTTGTTTTCAAGAACTTGACATCCTTTTCTTTCTTCTTTTTCAAGTTTTCTTCTTCACTTGTAATGACAGCTTTCATCTTGCTTTTTGATCTGGTAATTCTTCCAGCTTCTTCTTCTTGTTGTTCTTCATCAGACAGGACTAACTTCCTCTTCTTCTGACTTGAACTCCCAGCAATATCAGGTCTTTTCTCAACAATTTCTTGACCTAGCTGTTTTTGTTGCTTCCTTTGCTTCAGCTTTTCATTCAGAATAGCAATTTCAGCTTTTAATTCATCCTGACTCACAACCAACTGAGCTTGTTGTGACTGTGTTTGTTCCATCACTTCCCTTGTCCTATCTTCCCCCTTTTTGGCTTCATCATGCCACTCTTTCAAGGAAGATATGTGTTGCTCCAGCTTTTTATGCAACCCTTGAGACAGGTTCCTTTCTTGTACTCTATGAAGATCAAAGATTTTGGACATTGTATGCTCCATCACTTTTTCATAAGAGTGTTCAGAAGTCAATTTATTCATTCTCTCAGTAGCTTCTTGGAACAACTTGACAATATTTTCCAACTTTGCTTGAAGCTCTGCATTCTGCTTTTTCAACATCTCAAAGTCAGAATTCTCAGATTCCTTCTCAACAAGACCTGTTTTGATCTGTTCTTGCACATCCTCAAGAACAATAGGATCAGCAGATTGAATTGGAATGCTTTCCATCTTTTCAGCATCCAAAGCTTGATTTTCAACAACTTCTGTTTCTTCAATCACAACAGTGTTCTCAAACACCTCTGTTGCATTGTCAATCTCTTCATCAATTTCCATAAAATCCTTCTCAATAGCATTCTCAGCTTCATCAACACCTTTCTCTTCACTTTCCATAAACAAATCTTCATCAGAGTTAGGAGTTGCAATCTTCTCAACAGTGTACTTGATTCCAGTTAATCTTTCAACAAGAAGTACAACAGATTCTGGAGTAACTAACTCAAGAAAAGAGTTAACACCAGCTGCTTGCATCTGCTCTACTTCCCAATCATCAAAGATTGAAGCACCTCCCATACCTTCCATGATGGCTAAACTCTCCTTCAAAGTACTCCTCTTAAGATACACCCATGTGCCAATCCTAAGGAGTTTCTCAAACTCAACTGAGCTTTCATCCAATCCAGGAAATTGTTTCAACAAAGCTATCCTCAAATCTATTCTGATTCTATCCTCTTTATCACAGATAGTGTACTCCATCAAATCAGCAGGTTTAGGAGTAATAAACTCAGGTTCAGGAGATGATGAAATGTCAATTGGTTCAGTAGAAGGTTCAAATTCATGTTCAGTAGAGTGATCATGAACCTGTATTGGGGATTGATATGGTGAAGGTTGATGTGAAGATTGATGTTGAGGACTAGAAATGGGGTAGGATCAAAGTTTGTGTTCTGAGGGGATGAATGGGGAGTGTTCTGAGTCTCAGAAAAATAGTGATCTGATCTTCCAGAACATGAAGGTTAAGGGTTTTGGGTTTCAGTTTGGCTTGGTTCAGAGTTTGAAGGGGTAGGGGAGACAACAATCAATTTTCTCCTAGCACTCCTTGACTTAGTCCTTTTATGCACAACAATTGGACTAGGAACACTAACCTCTTGCTCATCTGAGCTTGATTGCACCACAGTTTCAACAAATCGAACTGTTGGTTCTGAGGCAGCTGTAGCAGACCTTCCTCTCCTTGGTCTAGTACTGCTCGGATCATGCCTTGCCTTCGACCTAACTTCAGGTTGATTGTCCTCAGATTGGTACATTGAAGCTCCAGACTCTTCTGCTTCAATCTCTTGAGATTGTTCCAAAGGGTTCTCTTGTTCAAACTGAACAGACTCCTTCTTCATCAAGAATTTCCCATGATGGAATTTCTTGGGATTACTCCAATATGGCTTTTTCACCAGCTGAGGCAGCAAGAAACTCAGCTTGCTTCCAAACCCTAATTTCGATTTAATTGAAAATTCCATTGTATCCTCATCAAACAAAACTTTTTCTTTTTCAGTCAGCAGCCTTTCCAAGAAGAATCCTTGCCAATCACCTTGAACTCTGTCGATGATTGCAGCCATAATTCTAATCTTGAAACTCGATAAGGCATCCTGGCTATGATGTTGCCCTAACAAGCACTTTCCAGCTATGTCCATCAAAAATTGAAGACCTGTAGGAAGAACATCCTTCTTCAGATTAGTCAATGTCTCTGTTTCAACACCTGACCACCTTCCTACACATTCCTTTTCCTCTCCAGCTTTGTAAGTCAAAATATCCACCGGGCCTTGTGGTAAATCCAACATTACTTCGAGAATGTCCCTAGTAATTGTGACCTTGTGCCCAGCAAGCATGGAGTGAACACCATTTTTATCACCTTGGAGTTGCAAATAAAATTCCACAGCTTCTGGTTCATAGACATTGATGGGAGATGATTCCAGAAATTTTCGTAGCCCACACTCTTTGCACATAGTCAGAATGGCTTGATTTTCAGCACTGTGTCGGCCATTGAAATACACAGCATTTTCCACAAAAATGCCCTTTTTGCGAATCCAGAAATTTGAATCGAATGTTCCTGCCACTTGGTTAGCTTCATTGATAATATTAATGGTTGCCATTTGAGAATTTTGAAGAAACCAGATTTTTCAGACGTTATGAGGTTAAAAGATTTCCAGAAATGAACTCGTAAGAACGAAGAAGATGAAGTGTGATCGTTTTTGTTAAATTCAAAACCAATCTAGGGCTAGGATTGAATTAGATTATCACAAAGAATGGTTGGGATTAAGTCTCGAAATTCGAGTTAAACAATAACTGTTCACATTCTAGTAACTTTCTTAATTTTTGGAGCCAACGTGTGTTTGATAAATACACCACAATTTTTAGGTTTAGAAATAGAGGAGTGTATTAATCTTCTCTATTAGTAATCTAAAAATATGAACAATTTCTGACTTAGAGTAATCTAAACCAAAAGACTGTTCTGATGCAAATCAGCACAGTAGTTTCCAAAACTATTTCACTTCATTTTCTTACAAGTATATAAAGAAAATATCACTTATCTGGATCAGCTGAGTACTGTGATCAGCTGAGTAACCTTTTTAGAAATCAGATCAGTAGATGAATCAGCACAGTAGATTTCAGATCAGTAGATGGGTCAGCACAGTAATCCTCAGATCAGTACCCAAATTTCCTGATTTCATCTTTTTGATATCAGCACAGTGATCCTCAGATCAGTACTGTGTCAGATCAGTAGATTTCTTGTAGACAGATTAGTTGTAAACAAATCTTTATGTAGACAGATTAGTCAGTAATCAGATTAGTTCTGTAGAATAACTGAATTGTAATCAGATCAGTACTGTAGACAAAGAAGCTTTGTAATCAGTACAGTTCTGTAGACAAGTCAATTTATTAATCAGAATATATCTGTAAACTGCTAAGGTCTGTAATCAGATCAGATTAGTAAACTTTTTAAATCTGTAATCAGATCAGTTCCCCCTTCAATGGAGAATTCTTCTTCTGTGCCTGTTTCACCTTGGTAAAAGTGTTAGTTCATGAAATATAGGTGTAAAACAGTACAGATTAGTAACAATATGTTTAATTTAATGATCATATCAAGGTTTTTGCTAAAGTGACTTAGTGATCTAAGTCAACAAAAGGATCTTTAAGAAATCACAGATTCCCCCTTAATGTGTGTTCTCAGTGTCCCTCAGCTTTACCAGCTTCCTCATTGGGATTAAGGTCACTTTAGTAACCTTGTTACCTGTTTTCGGTTTAGTGATCTGACATGAGGTTGTCTCTTCTGAATTTTGAGTTTTGATGTACTGCTCTTAGTTTCTGCTTCATGTCCTTCTTGGTATAAGATCAGTACCTGAAATGTTAGCACAGTTCTATATACAAACATAATCCATATCTATCAATCCTAAACTAATGCACAATTCTCTGAATCTCACTTCAGCCAATGGTTTTGTAAAAATGTCAGCTCTTTGAATATCAGTATGAATCTTTTCCATTCTAATATTCTTCTTTTCAACATGATCCCTAATAAAATGATGCCTAATGTCAACATGTTTGCATCTAGTATGTAGAACAGGATTTTGAGTGATGGCAATGGCACTATTACTGTCACAATATATAGGTACATTAGATTCTACAACATTGTAGTCTCTGAGTTGTTGTATTAACCAAAGAAGCTGACTACAACAACTACCTGCAGCCATATATTCTGCTTCAGTAGTAGAAGTTGCCACACTTGTTTGTTTCTTTGAAAACCATGAAATGAGCTTAGTTCCTAAGAATTGACATGAACCTGAAGTAGATTTTCTATCTATTTTGCAACCTCCAAAGTCCGAGTCTGAATAACCACTTAAAGATATATCATCATCTGCAGGATACCATAATCCTCGATTAATGGTCCCCTTTAGATATTTCAATATCCTTTTGGCAGCTTCCAGATGACTTTCCTTGGGGTTTGCTTGAAATCTTGCACATACTCCAACAGAAAAAGAAATATCAGGTCTGCTGGCAGTTAGATAGAGTAGAGAGCCAATTAAAGCACGATAGTGAGGTTGGTCAGAAGACTTACCTCCTTCATCAGGATCCATTCTGTATGTAGGTTGCATGGGCACACCAACTGTCTTACAGGTTTTAATACCAAATTTATCTAGCAAATTCTTAGTGTATTTTGCTTGATTTATAAAGATACCTTCTGAAGTTTGTTTTACTTGAAGACCAAGAAAATATGTCATTTCTCCCATCATGGACATTTCAAATTTACTTTGCATGAGTGTAGAAAAGCTTTCACTCAAGTTTTTGTTGGGTGATCCAAAGATAATATCATCCACATAAATTTGAACAAGTAATATATCATTACCTTCTTGTCTTCTAAACAAAGTTCTATCAACTTTGCCTTTTGTAAAACCATTTTCAAGTAAGAATAGAGAAAGAGTATCATACCATGCTCTTGGGGCTTGTTTCAATCCATAGAGTGCTTTCTTTAACCTGTATACTTGGTGACTATTCACTTCAAAACCAGGTGGTTGTTCCACATAAACTTCTTCAGCAAGTATACCATTCAAAAATGCACTTTTCACATCCATTTGATACACAGTAAATTTCATATGTGCAGCATAAGCAAGGAACAATCTTATAGCTTCTAGTCTAGCTACAGGGGCAAAAGTTTCATCATAATCAATACCCTCAGCTTGAGAGTAGCCCTGAGCAACTAATCTAGCTTTGTTTCTAACTACAAGATCATTTTCATCCCTTTTGTTCTTAAAAATCCACTTAGTCCCTACAACATTATGATTACTAGGTCTATCAACAAGTTCCCAAACTTCATTTCTAGTGAACTGATTAAGTTCTTCTTGCATGGCTATAATCCAGTTACTATCACTTAAAGCTTCAATCACAGTTTTAGGCTCAATAGATGATAGAAAACAACACCAGCAAAATAAAGACTTACTAGGTTCTTCCTTTGAATCAAACAATTGTTTTCTAATTTTAACACCTATACTAGAATCACCTAGAATCAGATCAATAGAATGAGCAGACTTCCATGTCCTTCTATTCTTAACAGAAATGCTATCATCATTTACATCATGCAAATTATCATGCAGATCAGTATCATTTATATCAGCAGATTTGTTCACAGGAGAGCAGTCATTCATTTCTTGTATTTCAGAAGTTTTAGATGACTCACCTTTGTCTTTTACCTTTTCTTTATCAGAATCTTGATCTAGAACATTCAGGAAAGGATTATATGCTTGTACAGATTCATATATTCCTGTATCATCATCTTCATTGTTGATTTGAAGCTGTAGTTTGTCAATTTTCTTACTGAGCTGATGATCAGCAGAGTCCTGCACATTCTCATCAAAGACAACATGGGGTGTTTCTTCCACACATAGGGTAGAGTAATTAAACACTCTAAATGCTTTGCTTACAGAAGAGTATCCTAAGAATATCCCTTCATCAGCTTTTGCATCAAAAGCATTTAATTTGCTTTTGCCATTGTTATGTATGAAACACTTACATCCAAAGATATGAAAATAAGAAACTCTTGGTTTTCTGCCTTTCCATACCTCATAACGTGTTTTACCATGCACCTTATTAAGAGCACTTCGATTTTGGGAGTGGCAAGCTGTGTTAATAGCTTCTGCCCAAAATTTCTGAGGTGTGTTGAATTCTGCAATCATGGCTCTGCAAGCTTCTTTTAGTGTTCTGTTTCTCCTTTCTGCAACACCATTTTGTTGAGGGGTTCTGGCTGCACTTGTCAAATGCTGTATGCCAGACTTAGAACAGTAATCAGAAATGTAACAATTAATAAATTCAGTCCCCTTGTCACTCCTTATCTTGACAATGGGATGACCTTTTTCAACCTGCAACCTCTTCAATAGATCTGGAAGTAGTGTTTGTGTATCACTCTTTTTGTGTAGAAAGACTACCCAAGTAAACTTAGAGTAATCATCTACAACAACTAGAGTATATCTTCTTCCATTCAATGTAGGAGGGTTGATAGGACCATGAAGATCCATATGCAAGAGTTCTAAAACTCTGCTTGTTGAAAGAGTTGGAATGGACTTAAATGAAACCTTTACCTGTTTACCTTTCTGACAGGAATCACATACTTGTGATTTGGAATAGATTTCATTAGGAATGCCCTCAACAAGATGTTCTCTAGCAATCTTGTTGATTATCTTAAAGTTCAGATGGCAGAGGCGTTTATGCCAGAGCCAACTGTTTTCTTTAGGACTCTTAGTAATAAGACAGGCATTCTTAGGACAGCTATTCCAATTCACAATGTATACACTTCCTTGTCTTGTGCCAACAAGTAGAACATTGTGAGTCCTTTTATCTATTATTTCACATCTTCTGGTTTTGAACTGAACCTTGTATCCCCTGTCACAGAATTGAGATACAGATAACAAATTATACTTCAAACCTTCATCATAGAAGACATCTTGGATTTCAACATCTCCATTCTTGATGAATCCAAATCCTTTTGTGATTGCTATTGAGCTATCACCAAAGATGACTTTTGGTCCTTCCTTCTCATGATAGTCAGTAAGTAAGGCCTTGGTACCAGTCATGTGGTGTGAGCACCCACTGTCTATGTACCAGGTCTCACCAACTGAACCACCTTTCTTGTATAAGTCCAGTCGATCCTGCAAAGTAGTGATCTTAATAACTTAGCTACCCTTGTTTATTGGGGTCCTTGGGGGTTAGTAGTGAGAGGTACCCAAATGAAAATTGAGGATTTGAATAAGTGGGACCTCTTCAGTTTCCTTCCAAATTTATCACAGAACAGTACTTTATTAACCAGTTCAGAATTATCAGCAGACTTAGGATCTATTTTTCTGAGATAGCCTTTCCTTGGTTCTATCCCTTTTTCAGTAAGATCAGTATGTCTATAATAGTTTGAATATGGTCTAAAAGCATGTGGACCATAAGGCTTATAAATTTGCTTTGGTCTTTTCTCTCCATAGATATCATAGGATAAAGGAGGAGGATAAAGAATAGGTTTATTATGATAATGAGGCACAAATCTCCTAGGTTTAGTTGAATACAGCTGAGACTGCCTTATAAAAGGAGGTCTAGGCTGTTCCCAACTTGCCTGTGCTTGTCTTGACCTACTGTTCTGAGTTTGTCTCTTCTAATTCCAGGACTGATCTGATCTGGTCAGAGGAGTATAACTCTTCTGGTATGGTCTTGACTGTACTGGTCTTAATACATTCTTCATTTTACCATTCTTGGTAGTAGGAGGGATGTATTTAGACTGTACTTTGAGTTTTGGATCATCATCATAAGTCATAGGTTCTTTTCCTTTATCTAGTTGCAAAGAACTTGTACTAGCTCCATTAGTGTTCTTAAATTCTGAAGTAGATGGACTAGGCAGATCAGTACCTATTCCTCTTTTATCATTTGGAGCTCTATATCTGTCTGAGATTGTTTGATTAATCTTAGTAGAGTTAATCATCCCAGATAGCTTTCGATCTAGGCTCACTACTTCAGATTCTAAGAATCTATTGCGCTCTTCAAGTTTTTCACATTTAATCTTTAAATCATTGAATTCATTAGTCTCTTTGGCTTGAGTTTTAAGCATACCCTGATATAGTTTGTCAATGGATGCATACTTTTCTTGGAGTTGGCACAACTCTTCTGATAGTCTTGCATTTATGACAGCTATATTAGGATCTACTGTTGACTGAGCTTCTTTTAGCTTAATGATTTCTTGCTTTAAAGATATATTCTCATCACTAATTTCAATGAATGCTTTGTTAGCTTGTAGAAGGTCTTTTTCAGTCACTCCTTGGGAATGATGAAGACTACTTCCTACACTGCTAACAGCAGCATCACTTTCATCAGTGTCAGAATTGTCACAAGATTGAAATGAGTTAACAGAAGATACCTCATCATTTATTTTGGCCATCATTACCAGTCCATCATCTGCTATGAAGGCTTCATCTTCATTGCTAGAGGGGTAGTCAGATGAAGACGATGGTAACTCTTCTGATTCCGAGTCAGAGTCATTGTAGGCCATCATTGCCTTCTTACCCTTGGCATATTTTCGATCTCTTCTGGCTTTCCTTTCTTCTCGATCTTCAGAACTCAGATCAGGACATTCATAAGCATAATGACCTGGCTTATCACAGTTATAGCAAACAGGATTGTTAGAAGTTCTTTTAGGAGGAGAATGTTTTCTGTTCCTGTCATGCTTGTCAATTGAGTTCCTGTCTTTCTTATCAGAATACTTTCTGTCTCTCTTTTCAGATGAGTTCCTGTCTCTCCCGTTCTCATTAGAGATCTCATCCCTTCTTTCAGAAGAGTTTTGATCCCTTCTGTTCACAGAAGAGTCCTTGTTATTAGAACCCTTAGTTTCCTTATAGAATCTCTTGTACCTACCATACCTCTTATTCAGTTTATCAAATCTTTTGATCATAAGGCTCATCTGATCTTTCAGACTAAGATCAGAACTATCTAGTTCATCTTTTATGCTTGAGGCCTTAGACTTAGATGATCTAGACCCCTTTGAGGTAGAGGCTTTAAAGGCTATGTCCTTAGAGGCATCCTTATCCTTATGAATCACAGTAATAGGATCTTCTTCATCTAACTCAAACTCATGTGCCTTAAGTGTTTGGAACATAGTTTCTGCTGGCCAAGAGTCAATGTCTTGTGTGGTTTTAATGATCATCTTGACCATTTTCCACCTTTCATCCAAGGCTTTCAAGATTCTCAAGTTAACTTCTCTGTCAGTATAAGTCTTTCCTAATACATCAAGATCATTCATAATTTTGGTAAATCGAGTATCCAACTCATCAATTGATTCTCCTAGCTTCATCTTAAATGATTCAAACCTTTGGACAGCAGTGGATAACTTGCTTTCTTTGATCAGTGTAGTACCTTCACAAAGAATAGCCAGTTTGTCCCACATCTGTTTTGCAGTCTTACATTTTAGTACTTTACCAAGATACTCATTTGGTAAGGTATGTAAAATGTAGTTCTTGGCAAGACTGTCCAAATTGTTTTGTTTCATTTCTTCCGAAGTCAGTTCTGACCTTGGTTTAGGGACCAGTGCTCCAACTGGTTTGGATGGATCCAGAACTGCAGTATTTTCCACCATGATGACAATTGGTCCTTCAGTCACCACAGACACCATTAGATCATGGGTTGAGCTAAAGATGGCCTCCATCCTAAGCTTCCAGTAGTCATAATCTGCAATCTTGAACTTGGGCAGCTTGTTCACATTAGTGTCATCCATGTTTGATTAGACAAATAGGATCAGTAGTATAGCAGATAGATTTCAAGTATTCAGATAGTAACAAAAATCAAGAAATAACAGCAAGATCAGTAAAATATCTCTCAAGATCTGTAAGGTTATCAAGAAACAGCAGTCCAATGAACTACTGCTCTGATACCACTTGTTGGTCCCAAAGTTGAGTTAATAATATTGAGTAAGCTAGTGAAAATGTCTAGAGGGGAGGGGTGAATAGACTTTTCAAAAATTCTTTCAATATATCAGAATACACAATGCAGAATAATCAGATTACTAATGAGCCCAAACAACTTTATACTCAACTTTTCTATAGATCTTTATCTTTGTTAATTCTTAATGTTCTTGATTAAACAATTCAAACAAATAACAAACAATAAAGTAAAGAACACAGAATTTTATAGTGGTTCGACAAATGTCTACATCCACTCTCACAATCCCAGTTGTGAAGTTTTATTACTCTTCTTGAGCTTCTTGTGGCTTAAAGTCCCAAGATTAAGACTTTGATCTTTTCGATTATACCACCAGGTATATCTTCGATCTACTAGTAATTTTCCAAGTAACTAGCACACTTGTTTTACAAAATACAAACTTAAACTTGAAAAGTAAAACTTCTCTTTGAATAGCCTTTGATTCTTCTCTTCAATTCAGTGGCTTCTTCTTCTTGCTTTGATTTCCTTAACTCTGTGAGTTCTTGCTTGTAGACTTGCTCTTGAATTCTCTAAGATCAGTAATTGCTCAGTAGTCTTCAGCAGTAGGAGATCACACAGTATTTATAGAACTTAGTATGACAGTTAGCAGTTTGTGAACTAACTCTCAACTAACTCTAAAACTGTTTTTGTAACTTCTTCTTGTAACCGACTTTGTAACTTCCTTCAACTTCCAAGTCAGCATATTTTCAATATATCTTCAGTTACACTTTAAATAAGCTTTCCAAACTTATTCTTCAAATTCACCAAATCAGCACAGTAACTTACTGTTCTGATTTTTACTCTTCGGATTTTACTCTGCTGAGTCAGTCAGCACAGTAACTTAAAACTTTCAAAACTTCTCCAGATTTCTTCTAAGCTTATCTTCAATTCTTCTTGAAGTCTTCTTTCTCTGAAGTAGTCCTCTGAGTCTTCATTAGTCTTCTGATCTTCTTATAGTCTATTTCTAATCTACTGTTCTGAACTTTTACATTGCTGAATACAATAGAATACAACTTTACATATATAAAACCTATCTATACATCAACTGAACTATATACAGATGAGTATAACTAAGTCCTACACTATAAGCTGTCTATACAATACAAAACATCAGCTTAGTTCCTAACAGTTCATATATTAGATCAGTAACCAATAAGATCAGTAACTCATGTAAGTTCAATAACTTCCATATAAGATCAGTAAATACTAAGATCAGTAAACACTTAAGATCAGTAACTTACATATAAGATCAGTGAGTATATCAGATCAGTAACTAATAAGATCACTAAAATTATTCTCAGTTTCCATACTCAGATCAGTAATCTTATTTCAAATGACTCAGTTAAGATCAGTAATTTTATTCTTAATATTACTTCATAAGATCAGTAAATTTATTTCAGTTAGCATTAAGATCAGTAATCTCAATTTAAGTTTCTCATCAGATTAGTAAGCTTATATTCAGATGACTTAGTTAAGATGACTTAGAACCACATATATCACTAACTTTAAGTTGCTTTTGGCCATCAAAACATACTTTCATCAACTACAACATTGTTTCAAGGATTCATATCCCAACAAGCACAAACTTGTACTCATCAGCAACTAGGACAATGTCCAAGTTTCTTTTCCAATCCAAGTAATTTTGACCAATAAGCTTATTTTGATTTAAGATAACCATAAGTGGGTTGAATGTCACCATAATTTATCTGAAATAAATAAAATGCAAGCAATGAATCACATAAGTTTGAAGCATAAAACATTGGAAACCTTCAAAACCAATATTCAACACAAGCTCCTGTTGGGAAATTAATCCCAATACCCAATAATAGTCCCCCAACAATGTGGTCCCCAACTCTTGTGGTCCCCAACTCCTTTGTGGGAAATTATTATGGGACCACATTCCCCATCTCCTTTGTGGGGAATTATTGGCACTTGTGGGTTATGGACCATCACGCTAGGAATCCTTTGAGACTCCCGAGAATCTTTTGAGATGCCTTGGGGATCTTTTGAGACTCTCGGGAATCCTTTGAGACTCCTTTAAAATTACCCGGATCTATTTGGGACGTAATTTAAATATGAATTATCATAAATCTAATTTCATAATTTAAACAAATTAAATCAACTAATTTATGTAATGAATGTACGGTAAAATAATTAAATCCCTAAACATGCGGAACTAAGGGATTACGTGTTTACCTTTAAATCGGAGAGATACCGTTGAGAAGAGTAACAACTTCAACCCAATTGCCTTCTCAAGTATTCCCTAAGTCCTAGTCCGTTGACTCGGTGGCAGATCTCACGAACTATTAACTCTCAAGGAAGAATTAATTTTCTCTTGTTGCACACACTGTAATTTCGAAAATTACAGATCTTTTTTTTTTCTTTTTTTTTTTAGTCTTTTCTTAGTCTCTAGAGTACCAATTTTTTTTCTTCTCCTTTTATAAGAGAGAATATATGTTTCTTCTCTTACAAGAAAGAAAAATTGACCGGTCAATTTATCTTGGAATAATATAGAAATAATCTCTTATTTCCATATATCTTTTTCCATAAATATCTCTCTCTAATTTCTTGCAACAAAATTAATCCTTATCTTTTAATTACCTTAATTAATAGACTTTTATTGGGCTACTTGAGGGGCCTTTAGGAGAATTAGGATTGGACCTCCCAATGGGCCTAAAAATCAATATTGAGCCACAACATTTTTCAAGCCCATTAATATTAATTCATTCCACTATAGAATTAATATTGCACTATCCATCCTAACCCATATTACGAAATATGGCTCCCGGTTATTATTTCCCGTGTTTAAGATTCAATGTCCATCAATTAATTTAAGCTACTGAATGCTTTAATTAATTAATATCTTTTATTCCTCGGAGTAAGGACAACTCAACATTATTATCGTACCGGAAATAAATTCCACTGATCAGATTTGATATGATAAACCTTCTGAGCCCACCAAGGGGACATAATCAACTTGACACTCCAAGACACGATTCTCTGTATTAATTTTGGCAATCTGTCCTGTAATTAATAATATTGCCCAAAATACAAAGTATTGAATCAAATTGATTCTTTACCCATAATAAATCAAAGCAATACTTCTTAACTACAGACAATCCCATTAAGTGACAGAGATTAAGAAATCAACCACCGCTGAGGTCTAATTCTTCATTCCTTAAGTCAGTCTAGAAGAATTACCTCTCTGTAGGTCCTATTCAGCACGTCATAATGCACTAGTGTAATCTCTTGGTCAAGATAAACCAATCCGAGCCTTACACCTCAACTTCTACCAATGGATTGTTCAATTCCATCTAAGTTGTGAATCAATTGTACTTATATACAAGGAACTGACAATGTGATCTTCTGTGATCTTCTACACACCACATTGTCTACAATGTAAAATACATCTGAACGTTTATGCAATAAATAATTAACATTCATTATATTTAAAGCAACTAGTGATAAAAATATTATTCTCATTTATAAGTGCAAGAATCAGTTTGTATACATAAGTAGCACTAAAAGCATACTTGCCAGTATAACCCTAACAATCTCCCACTTATACTCAATGTCTGCTTTTAAGTATACTACAGCACGTCCATGTTCTACATGTCCTATTAAGTTCTCCCACTTATACTCAAAGCAGCTTGCCAACGCACTTGACCCCCATTCCTTCCACATGTCTCTCGAATGTACTTTGAGGCAGACCCTTTGTGAAAGGATCAGCTAGGTTGTCTTCCGATGCGATCTTTGCCACCACTATGTCTCCTCTCTTAACGATTTCTCGTATAAGATGGTATTTCCTTTCAATGTGTTTGCTTGCCTTGTGGGCTCTTGGTTCCCTTGAATTTGTAACTGCTCCAGCATTATCGCAATAAATAGTGATAATGCTGGGCAAATTCGGAATCACATCCAAGTCCACTAAGAAGTTCTTAAGCCAAACCGCTTCTTTCGCTGCTTCACAAGCAGCTACATATTCGGCTTCCATGGTAGAATCAGCGATGCATTTCTGCTTCACACTTCTCCATGTCATGGCTCCACCCCCCAAACAAAACACACTACCCGAGGTAGATTTTCTAGAATCCATGTCTGATTGGAAATCTGAGTCCGTATAATCCACAGGGAACAGACTGTCTGACTGATAAACTAACATTCTATCTCGAGTTCTTTTTAGATACTTGAGAATGTTTTTAACTGCAGTCCAATGTTCTTTCCCTGGGTTACTTTGATATCTTGCTACCATGCCTACAGCAAAACAAATATCCGGTCTCGTGCACAGCATTGCATACATGAGGCTTCCAACTGCCGATGCATATGGAATGTTTCTCATCTCATCCATCTCCTTTTGTGTCTTAGGACACATCTCTTTATATAGATGAATTCCATGTCTGAAAGGAACAAATCCTTTCTTGGAATTTTGCATGCTGAATCGTTTCAAAATAGTGTCTATGTATGAGGTTTGGGATAAGCATATCATCCTTTTCTGGCGATCTCGAGTAATCTTAATCCCAAGGATGTGACCAGCTTCTCCTAAATCCTTCATATCAAACTGTTTTGACAACCATACCCTCACGTCTGTCAACACCTTTTTATTGTTTCCAATAAGCAGAATGTCGTCTACGTATAATACTAAGAATACCAAGGCAATTCCGATACACTTCTTATAGACACAACTCTCAAACTCATTTTGATCAAATCCATAGGATTGTATCACCTGATCAAAACATTGATTCCAAGCTCGCGATGCTTGCTTAAGTCCATATATTGACCTTTTAAGCTTGCATACAAGATTCTCTTGGCCTTTTTCAATGAAGCCTTCGGGTTGGCGCATGTAGATTTCTTGTTCAAGACTTCCATTTAGGAAAGCTGTCTTGACATCCATTTGCCAGATCTCAAAGTCTAGGTGAGCTGCAATAGACAAGAGAATACGGATAGACTTAAGCATAGCTACAGGCGAAAAGGTCTCCTCATAATCGATTCCCTCCTTTTGAGTATATCCTTTTGCCACTAGTCTAGCTTTGAAGGTTTCAACCTTCCCATCTGATCCCCTTTTTCTCTTGTAGACCCACTTGCATCCAATAGGCTTTATGCCTTTGGGTGGTTCCACAAGCTCCCACACTTTGTTATGATCCATAGACCCATTTCTGCTTCCATTGCAGTTTGCCAAGAATCTGCATCCTTATCTTGGATTGCCTCATCGTACGTCCAGGGGTCAGATTCATCCTCTCCGGGGACCAAGTCCGAAGACTCTCCCACGAACATGAATTGCTCAGGTTGTCTCACAACCCTCCCACTACGACGAGGTTCCGGTTGTGTTTGTGTATCTCTTGGTACATCTACTTGTACACTTGGTATAGGAGTTGGCCCTCTTAATTCTTTTAAGGTAATCTCACTCTTGGGCTTTCTATTACTCATATAGTTTTCGTCCAAGAATCTAGAATGTGTGCTTATCACAATTCGCTGATCCTTTAGACTATAGAATAAACCCCCTTTCTTTCCTTTAGGATATCCTACAAACAGCCTTAATTCTGAACGAGGGTCTAACTTTCCAGCTTCCTTGTCCAACACGTATGCAGGACACCCCCAAATTCTTATGTGTTTTAGACTAGGCTTTCGCCCGGTCCACAATTCAGTAGGGGTTTTAGGAACTGATTTGGAAGGTACCAAATTCAGAATGTAAGTCGCTGTTTCCAAGGCATAACCCCAAAACGACTTAGGTAAATCTGAATACCTCATCATAGATCTGACCATCTCTAAAAGAGTTCGATTTCTTCGCTCTGCAACCCCATTTTGTTGGGGGGTTCCGGGTGTAGTTAATTGGGATACAATCCCTTCACCTGATAAGTAGCCCAAAAATTCATTGCTGAGGTATTCGCCTCCACGATCTGATCGTAGAAACTTGATACTCTTTTCCCTATGCTTTTCTGCTTCAGCCTTAAACTCTTTAAATTTATAAAAGGTCTCAGACTTATGCCGCATTAGATAGATGTATCCATATCTTGAGTAATCATCGATAAAAGTAACGAAATACTCAAAACCACCTTTAGCTTGAATTGACATTGGTCCACATACATCAGTATGAACGAGTTCCAACACTTCACTAGCTCTATTCCCCTTTGCCCCAAAAGCTCTTTTGGTCATTTTACCCTCTAAACATGATTCACAGGTTGGAAACGGCTCAACTTAGAGTGATTCCAACGAGCCGTCGTTCACCAACCTTTGAATCCTTCTTAGATTAATATGACCAAGTCTAAGATGCCACAGAAGTGTTTCGTTCATGTCTGAAGAATGCTTTCTTTTCTTAGAAATAGTCGATGTGTTATACGATTCATTTTGTGTGGAATGTGCACAATTAATAGTATAAAGATTATTCACCAATGCTCCCGAACAGATAATCTCGTCATTACGACAAATAATGACATTCTTATTAAAATAAACTGAATATCCATCCAAAAATAGTTTAGAAACTGAAATCAAATTCTTTCTAAAACTCGGAACATAAAGAACGTCTTTTAAAACTAAAATTCTATCACTAAAAGATAGTTGCACATCTCCCACTGCAACAGCCGCCACTTTCGTAGCATTGCCCATGGTGATGATTATCTCACTCCCACTAAGTTGTCGGGTTAGCTTGAACCCCTGAAAATTGAAACAAACATGATCAGTGGCTCCCGTATGTAAAACAAACAAACATATTTAAAGCAACTAGTGATAAAAATATTATTCTCATTTATAAGTGCAAGAATCAGTTTGTATACATAAGTAGCACTAAAAGCATACTTGCCAGTATAACCCTAACAGCTCCAACAACCTAACAAACACATATGCAAGCCACGTTAGGGTGGTCGTTTACACATGTATTCATCGATCAGACATTCAGTCTTTAATTTCAATATCACGTCAACTTATCCTTTTGACGAATGAAATTAACAGTCGAACTTTAACTGGCCATGTGAACTAGAACAGTGACCCCGTTGGGGGGTTATATTAAAATTCACATCTAAGTGATGACCACAATTTAACAACAGTTATCTTGAATTATTCTTTACTAATGAACTCATGGATGACACATCCGTTAGGGAAGATCACACACTTCATCTAAAGATTAAAACAGTTTTATTAGAAGTCTTAACTAGTAAGCTAGTGAATGTTGCACCCGTTAGGGGAAGACTCCCAAGGTCCTACGAGCAACATACACCTTACTTAAAGACCAATTGTGGAGGCCTATAAATTAATTAAAATTCAATTATCTCACTTAGTCATTTTAACATGAAGATTATTCATTGGCATAGCAAATTAACAAAAATTAACACATGCATGCCATAACAATACAAGATGCGATAAACATAGGCAAAAATAAATAAATGCACATCTATCGCAACCCCTTGAAAACCTATCAAAAATAGCCTATTATAAGCTATTACAATGATAAAAACAGTGGCGCGGACGGATGCCTCGCATCGGCCTCTCACGCAATGCAAAAACCTCGAATTCTCGTCCACCGACAAAAACTGGCAGAAAACTTCATCAAGGCTTTTGAATTAGGCCTCGCCACTCGAGTATATCTCGTCGAGACATTTTCGAAACATTTTCACCGTCCAAGGCCATAACCCGAAAAACTCAGATTAATGTTTTCAGATCTTCCATCGACACCGCCCGTTCTCACGAATTACAATATAAACGAGCAAAACCATACTACAGTGATCTATGAAATAGTCCTATACTACCCACACTTATTATCTGGTGGGAAAAACGATTACATAACACTAGGGTTGCGATAGAAGAAAAAAAAAACATAACCAACAGAAACGCATACATACATGAAACAAAATAAATTGAATCATACAATCATACGCTTCAGGCAGAGCCAACAATCCACGAATCCAGGCTCTGATAACAATTGCTGGAATACGCCGGCAAAGGCGATCCGTCACCAGGTTCGTTGTTGGGTACCAAACGTATAAAATGAATTGAAACATAAACAACATGCATCTAAAGAATAGTTTATTCAAATCTACGGATCTTCTAGTCTGTCTCTCAACCTTGTTCGAACACCGGGTGGACGACGCGCTATCAAACGTGGAGAAGGCTGCCTTTAGTTCGTCTCCTTGAAACCCTAGCCGTTTTCTCAATTTCGTGTGTGCTAGGGTTTCAAAACTATTTTGAGGCTCCTATTTATAATCTCCATAAGTTCATGGGCCAGACTATGGATCCATTAGAAGGTATAGGGTTTGGGCTTCTTACAGGCCCAACTACTCTTATGTTCAGCCCAGAACATATAATTTGGCCCGAGAACATTAATTCATTCCACTAGAGAATTAATGTTGCACTCCCGTCCTATCCCGAACTGAATCAGGGCATCTATTAGACTTTATAATTCCCCGTGTTTAAGATATCGCACGTCCATTAATTATTAAAGCTTCTGACTTCTTTAAATAATTAATTTCTATAATTCCTTGAGTAGTACCACTCAACCTTGTTGTCGTACGGATTAAATCCACCTGCAGGGTTTAATACGACAATCGTTTATGAGTTTCCTCAAGGGGACATCATCAGCCTGGATGTACAGGACACGGTGCCCTAATGCCAATAAGTAGACATCATGCGAGCGATGCCACTACCCAAAATACGGAGCGTGAAGAATCTACCAAGATTCTCACCTATGGTACATCAAAGTAGTGAACAAGCACCCCACACATCTAAATATCACACTTAGGGTTAAGAATCATAAAAGTCACCAAGACCTCTAGTTCTTCATAACAGTCAGAACAGAAGAACATGTATTATATGTGATCCATTAAATACGCCTCAGCGCACTAGTATTAATTAATGGCCAAGACAAACCACTAACAAGTTTACACTACAACTTAAACCAATAGTTTTGTCCATAACTATCTCAGTTGTGAATACTGTTTATATCTTACAAGGGACTGACAATGTGATCTTTTGTGTGACTACAAACCCACCACATCGTCTACAATGCAAGATAAGCAGACATACAAGTAATCACAAAGAATGCAATAATGTGAAAAACCATTTATTTCAGATAAAAGGAAATCGAATATACGTCACAAAAGCCCACTAAAAGTTTGCTTTACAGTATACACCAACAGAGCAACCCCCTGGTTTTGAAATAGGAAACCAAGTCTACAGATTGAAGAAAGCTCTCTATGGACTCAAGCAAGCTCCAAGAGCATGGTATAATACACTGTCACAATTCTTATTGGATCATGGTTTTGTCAAAGGGATAGTAGACAGAACCTTGTTCAGAATCTGTGAAGGAGATGACATCTTGCTTGTCCAAATATATGTTGATGACATCCTATTTGGATCTCCAAATAAGAAGATGTGTGAAAAGTTCTCAAAGCTCATGCAAAGCAAGTTTGAGATGTCAATGATGGGAATGATAAATTTCTTCTTGGGTCTTCAAGTCAAGCAATCAAAAGAAGGAATCTTCATCAATCAAGCCATGTACATCAGAGAAATGATCAAAAAGTTTGGATGTGCAACTAGCAAGCCAGTGAGGATCCCAATGAACACCAATTTGAAGATGGATCCTGATTAGAGTGGTGTTCCAACCAACTCTACTGAGTATAGAGGAATCATTGGTTCCCACCTTTATCTCACTGCTAGCAGACCTGACATCACCTTTTGCAGTAGGTGTATGTGCACGGTTTCAAGTCAATCCTAAAAAGAGCCACCTAGAGGCTGCTAAGAGGATCTTGAGGTATCTCAAAGGCACTGAGAACATAGGCTTTTGGTACCCTACTGATGACAACATTATGTTAACTGGATACTCAAATGCTGATTATGGAGGTTGCAGAATTGATAGGAAGTCCACTTCAGGAACATGACAATTCTTGGGAAACAAGCTCATTTCTTGGTTCTCGAAGAAGCAGAACACTGTGGCTACTTCCACTACTGAAGCTGAATATGTTGCAGCTGGAAGTTGTTGTGCTCAGATCCTTTGTCTGAGACAACAACTTAGAGACTACAATGTCAACTCTACTAAAGTGCCCATTTTCCGTGATAACAACAGTGCCATTGCAATCTCACAAAATCCAGTGTTACACACAAGATGCAAGCATGTAGACATCAAGCATCACTTCATTAGAGACCATGTGGAGAAGAAGGACATCAAATTGATGAAAATTCACATAGATCATCAAAAGGCTGATATTTTGACAAAGCCACTTGCTGAAGCAAGGTTCTTGGAACTTTCAGTAGAATTGGGACTTCTTGATCCAGGAAAGTTGGACATTTAAGCCCAATGGAGTTCAACAATCAAGGGGGAACTGAAAGTAATCTTCAGCAGACTTGGGCAAGTCTACTGAAATTAGAGAAGTTGAGCAGAGCTCACTTCAGGACACTTGTCCATGTAGGGTCAGATAAGTTGTCTTGGCTATCAAACCAAATCTTGGTCTGATAAGCACCTGTTTTGGGTAATCATTTCATACTTTGATGGTTGTCCTATTCCTCTTTAAGCCTTCACCTTTTCAAAGATTTAATTTGTCCCCTACCTAAAAAGTTACTTTCAATGTATTGAATGCCAAGATTTAACTCTTGTTTGCATTAAACATTTCAAGCCACTATCTACCTTGAAAACACCCCAGCCATTAACAAACCTTAACTCCTTCCCACGTTTCAAATAAAAACAGTTTTCAAAACTGTTTCATCAATTTAAACCGTTGGATCAAATTTTGGCCAACTCCCCTGAATTAATCCTGGCCATTCAACTTTTAATTACCTTAAGACTTACCTACTCAATGACAAACATTCCTTTTGGAATATACTACAAGTCTTAAGAAGCCCCCAAGTTTCATTTCTTCCCCACGCATTCTACCAATTCTTGAAACCCTAATTTTTCAAAACTCTCTCAAAGCTTCTTACTACTCTATCAATGGCACCCTAAGCTAGAACAGAAATGATTGTTGATCTCTCCAACAAGAACTTAGACCTTGACTTCAACTATCTCAGTCACAAAAACAATCTCACTTTTGAACCCATAGTATCTTTTGAGAGTGAAGCCCCTGAAATTACTCCCACTTTGAGATGGTTAAGAAGAGCTGGCCACCAGAAGTTTATGGAAAGCAAGCCCAGTTCCAGCCTAGAACTATACATGGCAGAGTTCTTTGCCTTCCTAAAGTGGAAAGGCAAGGCCAATGAAGGAGATGTGTCAACTATGTTGACATATGTTGCTGAAGGTGAAGAGGAGGAGAGGTCTCACAGAGTTAAGTTCACTGCAGAGGACTTGGAAGGTGCGTTTGGATTGCCTTCTGAAGGAAGGAATCCAGAAATTTATGGGACTGGAAATGAGCACGAGGTTGCTCAAGAATGGCTGCTTGTTCCAGGTCCTATCTCCTCTACACAACACAAGAGAACACTCAAGGATGAGTTTCTCAATCTCTTTGAAGTAGTAACAAAGAGCTTGCTAAACAACACTGGGAGTTTGGAGCAAGTTAGCTATCCCAGGATCAGAATAATGGCTGCAGTAATTGATGCTAGTGACAAGGGCATCAAATTCAATTGGAGGGATTTCATCTTGGGTGAGATGATGAAGGAAAAGGCCAAGTTCAAGGTCAAATCTCACATGAAGGTTGTATTGGAGGGCAAACTGAAGTACTACACAAGGGAAAGTCTGATGATTGAGAAGTTCTCACATTATTCAGAGATGCAAACATTTGCAAAACCCCTTCCAGCCCAGAAAATAATGTTCAGGAAACTTAGCAAGAAGTCTGAACAAAGGAGACAGCAATTGGCCAAACCTGCTGAAGAAGAGGTTGAGAAGAAGCCAAAGTTGAAAACCAGAAAAAAGCAAGGGCTGTCAAAACAAAAAGGGTATCCAAAATTCTTTCAGAAGAGAATTCTGGTGCTTCAGCAGAGGTGGATGAAGTTGCTGAAGAAGGAGTGCAAGTGCCCTCAGATTCTGAGGAGATAAGGGAAAAATTCCCTATGGTGGTGAAGAAGAAGAAAGGAGAGAAGAGGATCAGGGAAGTTGTCCCTGATGAGGAAGGGAGTGTAAGCTCAAGAGCTAGCAAGAAAAGGGCAAAACCTTCTGAGAAGTTGCTAGAGCTTCAGGAGGAGCAGACTTTGCAATTAGCTCTAAGGGAAAGTAGAGTTGGAAGTAGGACAAAGTCTAAGTCCAAATCCAATACTCCTGAATCTGGAACTCCAGAATCCAAGATCCCTGAAACCCAAACCCTTGAGCCCAACTCTCCTGAAACCCATATTACACCCCAAGACCAACCCATCATCCCTTTAAACCTCACAAAGAGATATTCCCCTGAGGGAGCTGCTTCAAGAGGTCCAATAAATGTATTGGCTGATATTGCAGTAGATGAGTCAAGATTGCTGTCACCCCTTGACTCATCCATGTTGAATTACTCTAGATTCTTAGAAGCTGCCTTATTTGAGCCAACTCCCCTAAGAAAAACCACTTCAGAACCATTACTATCAAAAGCAACTGAAGAAACCATTGCTGAACCTAACCCTTCTGAACCCAATCTTCCTGAAGCCAACCTTGAAGCCAACCCAGAGCCAACTCCCCTATAACCCAAGGTCCCCAATCTAGTGGTGATGAGGAGGAGTATACCTATGAAGGTATGCTCAGAGGAGGAGCCAATGCTACTATGGATAGTTTATACCCTCAACTTACTGAATTTCTAAGACTTCAGAGGCAGTTCCATGATTTGAGAACTCTAGTTGATGTGAAGGACAAAACCATCATGGAGATTGCCCAAGTAATACAAGACAAGGGTGCAAATTGGTGGCAGATTGAGGAAAGCAAGTTGCTGCACTTTGCAGGAGTGAACAAGACAAGATTCCTGACTGATGAGGAAGTCTTTGCAAATCTAGTGGCAGACAAAATAGCTAAAGAGAAGGACATAATTGCCAAAGGGATCAAACACCCTGAAAGTAGCTCAAATGATGATGACATCAATGATCCCACAAATCCCAACCCCCCTGGTCCCAAACAACCCACAATCCATTACCTAACCTACCATAGGAAGGGCTCTGTATCTTCAGAGGTGTTGACCAAAGATGGCAACACAGCCAAAGATGCATCTCCAATGAAGGTTCTTCTGAACCCAAGGCACAGCTTAATGATGTTGAGGCTACCCACTTAGAAGCTGGTTTGGTTAAGACCTCATCAGTGTCAGAAGAGTTGGACACTGACCAGCTCTTAACCATTCAGGATGACTCAGTGGCTTTAGAACCAAGCACTGTGATCTCCCAACATCTGCCTTCTTTGAACCCTGTTGAGGGTGAAGAAGCTGCAGGATTAGGTGAAGGGGTTGAAAAGGTTGTGTTAGTTGAAAAATTAGAGGGAGTAGAGGATGAGAGAGATATGATAATCACTAAGATAGTGAGTGTACCACAAAATGAGGGTGGTATAAGTGAGGAGGGGCAGGTTATTCTTGAAGTCAAATCTGAACTTCAAGAAACCCTTGAGGAGAGGAGGCCTGACCCTGAGTGTGAGGACATTATTAATGAAGGGGGAAAAGAACTAGTTGAAAATGAGAAGAAGACTGATGTTGTATCAAATTCTTATGAAAAAGAATTTGAGGGTGCTGAGTGTTTATTTCCTAACAAATTTGATCTCTCTGACATTGCAGGTGTTACATTTGATCAGATTTTTGCATATGACCTTCTTAAAGATGCCCATATTCAAGTTGACTTAAGTTCAGCTCAAGCCATCCTTGGAGAGCAGTCAGCAAAGTTGGACACCTTGACTCATCAACTAGAATCTGCCCATGCTGAAACCTCAGAAGCTTTAGATGAGCAAGGAAGGACTCTTGCTTCAGTAGAAATGAGGTTAACTGGCTCAGAAGAAGTGGTGCTACCCACCATTGAGGCAAGAATCAGTGGAGTTGAATCTGGTTTACAAACCATCTCCACTGAGGTTCAGAAAGCCAAGACTAGCATGGAGTCCTTCACAAAGGAAGTCAAGAAGGATCATAAATTGCTCAGAGACAACCACAACAAGAATGTGAAAGCTCTGAAATTGGTTGTCAAGCAAGCAATAGGCAGGAAGACTTCACTTCAGAGGAGAAGAGCAGAGGAAATGAGGCTGGCTATGGTCAAAGCAGCTTCAGAGAAGTTTACTCAAGAGGTGATGGCCAAGATTGCTGAATCTGCAGTGGCCAACCTCACTGATTTCCTAAAGGCTAACCTTGATGCATCCCTTAAGTCAACCATGGAAGAGGTTTTAGAGCAGAAAATGAAGCCTGTTCTTGCTTTCTTAAGCTTGAGCAGTGACAGAATGTAGAACATTCATGATGAGAATGTGTATCTGCTTGAGGAGATGAAATCATTGAATCTGGCTCAGTCATTAATGGCTACCACCATGAGTGAACTCAAACCCCAGTGTTTTGATGCTGCCAAAAAGGGGGAAAGAGAAAGAGCAAGGGCAAAAGGTGTTTTGACTATTGGTGAGGGAAGCAAGGGAAAAGACAAAAAGCCTGAAGCTAAAGGAAAAGCAAAAGCAGTCCAAAACTTGGAAGATTTAGATGAAAATGAGCAACTGGCAATTGCTCTGAAAAATTCAGTAGCATCAGCTCAGGAAGAAGGAGCAAGACTTCAGCAAAGGCCAGGAGGTGAAGTTTCAAGACTGGACAAATCTGCTGAAGGAGTCCACACTAGATGGCAAATCAAGAAAGCTAAGGGAAAGAAGAGAAAAGAATAAACATTCACTGATTTTCCCAACATTTTAGAACTCCCTGCTGAGTTCAGAATAGTTGAAGAGCCCATCTCAAAGAAGGCCAAAACTCCGGAAACAGAAAAGAATGCTGAAGAAGATAAATCTGCTGAGATTGTCAAAACTGCTGAACCTGTCAAGACTGCTGAAGCTAAAGAGAATGTAGAGATACTGTTTGAAGAAGGTTTTGGAGCAGAACCAAATAAGAAGAGCATAGTGCTGGCCAATGATCCATCAAAGCTATTTGAAGAAGGTTATGGCAAAGATGCTGAAACTCAGCAAAAATTGGCCATGATGAGAGCTCAAGAGAAGATGGATCTAATGATGGAAGCAAACTGGGCCAGAGACAAAAGAAGAGCAGACTTTCCGAAGCCAGGGAGGAAGAGGGCTACATACAACAAGCTAAAGCCTCAGCTGCTGATCCAGATGGACACCAAATATCCACACATGGATAAATGGGTTCCAATGCAGCTGAATGACAATTGGGAGGGGCTAAGAGGGAGTTTTTCTATGATTACTATGTCATAGGCAGATGGAATGAAGAAGATCCCAACTCCACTTTCACTTAGTTCATGATTGACTATCATAGGGAACTCTATCAACAACTTCTTGCTGTAGCAGACATGGCAAGAATTGAGTTCAATGCCCATAAGCCAATCATCTACATGCCTCCCAAGAAAGATGGCTTCATTGACTAATCACATATATTCCAAAAGTTCTTTGAGATCCTGAAGCTGAATAGGATGGTGTTTGGGCCTAAGGGAACAAACCAAGAGGGTATGGAGCTAAAGAAGAGAGTCTGGGCACAATATGGAATGGTGCCACCTCCTGAAGACAATCTCTGAAACTGGCTAATTCATCCTGACCCTTAATTGCCTTAAGTGCTGAATTGGATGAGTACTTGCTCTTGGCTGCTGATATTGTTGATTTGGTCATCTCTGTTGAAACCTGTTCAAAATCTGCTGATTCATGCACTACTATGATCATATGTCCCTTTACTGCCCTGATCATATGTTTTCTTAGTTATTTTTGCTCTGAAAAAATGATATGTAATTGCTCTGATTCATGCTCTGATAAGTTTATTTAACTATCATCATGATTGTAATGATCTATGATTATATAAATAATAGTTGAAATTTCTGTGAATCAAGAGATAACATCTCATTGTCTCAACTTGCCTGACTTAAACCTATATGCAATCAAACAGTGATTACACTAACATATTGCTTTCAGGAAATTTGACCCTAGTCACATCCACTGAAGATAAATGTAATAAGTGTAGTCAAGTCACCTTTGCATAAACTGTATAGGTTTTGGCATCATCAAAAAGGGGGAAATTGTTGGGAATAAAATGAGAAGTTTTGATTAAGATACCAAAACCTCTTAAGACATGCCAAATAGATCAGTCAGACTTAAATGAACATGTTTCAGGAATGTTGGAACATGTAGCTTAAGGCTAGTTGAGAAGCTGGAATGTTAGGTAGCTCTTAGTATATTAGATGCACAAGTTGATGGGGAACACATGCTTAGGAGCCTACAAGAATCAAGTCCCCTCAAGGCTCAGAATCAAATTGACCTTAAGTCTACTAATGGACAACTGTGCTGATCAAGTCAGCTTAGTTAAGGAGCAACCTATCTGAAGAGCAATTGAATTGAATACATCATCAAAACCAAGTCTACTGAAGCATATGTCAAAGCTCAGAAGGTTTGAACAGCAGAAATGTCCCAGCACACTTGAACCAGAAAAATATCTAGTCAAACCCTACTATGCTGATAAGGTCAAAGCTACTGAACTAAAGCCATGAATGCTAAAAAAAAAAACCCATCAAGATACATACATAGAAAGAGAATGAGCCAAGTCATCTGAAGAGCAAGCCAACATTTCTCATAAGCAAACTCTGCTGAAGGTGATAAGTAGAACTGTCCAAGAGATAAGGAATGTTGACCTTATCGTAGGACCAATCATCAGAAGTAATGTCCATGTTTGATCAAGTGAATCTTGGAGTCAGACATTGGGAAGAGTGCTTCAAAGTCAAGACAAAATGCTCACAGCCGTTTACTTCCCAAATGAAGGACATGTCACTTTCAAGAATCTGTCTTCCAGTTGTAGAGTTCAAGGAAGACAAATATAGACATTTTGAGGCTGTCTTTCCAATGGGAAAATCCTCAAATTGTTTTATAAATACATGAAGTGTGGAAACCATTGAAGGCATCCAACTATCCTGCTATCTAGAGGAAACTACAAGCTCATAAGCCTTCAAGCTTTCATAAGACATTCATAGTTTCCAGAAACACTTCATCTAAGCTGAACTACATTGTATATACATACAAGCTTAGAGAGATATCCCATCCTTCTACACTAAGCTCATTGTAAAGGATATCTCAACCTAGTTGGAACCAAACCTCAACCCTTATACCTTTCCAAAAGAGAGATAGAAGGTTGTGGTAGTAGAAGTGGAAGGAATTCACTGTTGAGAGAAGAACAATGCAATTCTGAGTTGAGAAAGAGTACTAGGACTCTGATATCCTAGGGATCAAGGCACCAAGGAGAGGTGTGGTTGATCAAGTGCACCTTGGCACTATAAAACAAGTAATTCCAAGAGTGAAGGAATTATCCTGTTAGATCAGAGAAAGTGGATGTAGGAGTTTGAGTCTGTGAACCACTATAACTCTTGTGTTGATTTATTTTCAAAGTATTTTCATACATACAACATAATCATACACAGCACTCAAACTGACCTTTCAAAGACATATACTTAAGATTGTGTAAAATTGTTTTGGACAAGTCACCTGAAAACCAGTCTAAGTGTTAAAGAGATTTTCAGAACATAAAAAGGAGTTTTAAACAAAGGGCCAACCACAATTCCGCACATATAACTCATCTAGATAGTTATTCAACTAAGTACTCAATAGTACTTAGTAGTTTGATTATCTTTTAAAGAGTTATTCATATCAGAAGAGTTGTCCAGGACAACCCTGCTGTAGTAAGTTTACTCTAGTTTGAAAAAGATTTGCATACAAGTGTATTCCCCCCTCCCCATACACTTGTTATATACTCCTTTCAGGACCAACAAGGACAATATTCCTTATCACTTGGACAGTTCTGCTTATCACCTTCAGCAGAGTTTGCTTATCAGCAATGTTGGCTTTGCTCTTCAGATGACTTGGCTCATTCTCTTTCCATGCATATCTCTTGATGGTCTTTGAGCATTCATGGCTTTAGATCAGTAGCTTTGATCTTATCAGCACGGTTGGTCGGCTTGTCTTGAAACTGTTTTGGTTCAATTATGTTGAGACATTTCTGCTGATCAAACCTTCTGAGCTTTGACATATGCTTCAGTAGACTTGGTCTTGATGATGCATTCTATTCAATTGATCTTCAGATAGGTTGCACCACAACTAGACTGACTTGATCAACACAGTTGTCTATTGGGTACTTTCAGCAGACTTAAGGTCAAATTGATTCTGAGCCTTGAGGGGACTTGATTCTTGTAATCTTCTAAGCATGTATTCCCTCTCAACTTGTGCATCTAAATTACTAAGAGCTGCTTAACAGTTCACCTTCTTAACTAGCATTAAGCTACATGTTCCAACATTCCTAAAACATGTTCATTTCATTTGATTTATCTAAATGGCATGTCTTAAACGGGTTTTGGTATCTTAATCAAAACTTCTCATTTTATTCCCAACACAAGTATCCCTAGGACAGCTATTCCAATTCACGATGTATACGCTGCCTTGTCTGATGCCAACGAGTAGAACAGTGTGTGTCCTCTTGTCGATGATCTCACATTTGCGACTCTTGAATTGTACCTTATAACCACGATCACAGAAAGTAAATTGTACTTCAAACCTTCAACGTAGGATACGTCTTGAATTTCTACGTCTCCATTTATGATGTATCCGAAACCTTTTGTAACAACCATTGAGCTATCACCAAAGATCACCTTGGGTCCTTCTTGTTCACAGTAGCTCGATAGAAGAGACTTAGTACCTGTCATGTGGTGCGAACAACCACTATCGATGTACCAAGTTTCTCCTACAGAACCACCTTTCTTATACAAGTCGAGTCGACCATGCATGGTTTATATTTAATAATTTAGGTACCCTTCTTGTCTATCGGGGTCCCGGGGGGTTAGTAGCATTAAGAGGAATCCAAATGTACATAGGAGTTTTGAAAAAATTAGACCTCTTTAATTTTCTACCATCCTTGTTACAAAATAATACCTTGTTATCCTTATTTGATCTATCGTCAGACTTTGGGTCTACTCGTTTGAGTAGGCATAGGCCTTTGATAGTTCAAATAAGGCTTATATGCATTTGGGCCATACGGTTTATAGACTTGTTTAGGTCTTTCCTCTCCAATAATGTCATATGATAAAGGTGTAGGATATAAGACAGATTGAGTACGATATTTTGGAGCAACATTTCTAGGTCTAGTCGAGTAGAGCTGAGACTGCCTTATGAAAGGAGGTCTAGGCTCATTCCAACTAGTCTGTACTGGTCTAGATTTGGTCTGAGAAGGATACCAATCTTCGTATCTGACCTGGTTTGGTCATCCACGATTTTTAGATCTCTTCTGATTTTGTCTAGACAAGACAGGTCTGTTGTTAACATTCTTTCTACCACCCTTGGTAGTCGGAGTGTTAATTCTAGTATGTCTGTGTACAACACTGCTGGGATATGTATATCCCTAGTTTAGTTTTGATAAACCAAATCAAACATGTAATAGGATAAGTTGTATTGTATAGACAACTTTATTATACATCTTGTAATAGATAGGACTCTGGTAAGAAGAGAAGATATGCCAATGCTCAAGAAGAGAAAAGAAGACCAAGACCAGAAGTCTCCTAATAAGATGAGTTAAACTCATCTTATAGGATAAGAAGAGTAAGAGTAAGATGAGTATACATAAGCTGAGCAGAAGTCATCTTACATCAGCTGAGTAGAAGTCATCTTACACAAGCTGAGTAAAAGACAGCTGAGTAAAGACAGCAGCTGAGAAGAGACAGCAACTAAGTAAAGACAGCAGCTGAGTAAAGACAGTAGCTGAGAAGAGACAGCAGTTGAGTAAAGACAGCAGCTGAGAAGAGACAGCAGCGGAGTAAAGACAGCAGCTGAGTAAAAGACAGCAGAAGCCTAAAAGAAAGATCAGATGAGTACCCAATTAAGGGAAGACCAATCAGAGTTGAAGTCAAGGATTGACAAGATACGTGCACAATAAAGGAAAGTCAAAGATATGATTGAAATTACATTTCAATGGTAATATTCAATCATATCAAATCAAGAGATTGCCAATTCCCGAATTAGTGTAGATTTAATTGCTATCATCCAACGGTAACATTTAAACATCAACACTATATAAATGAGTTCAGTTCATACATCATTGGGAGAGTGAAGAGGTGTGAGATGCAGAGGTCGAGCAAAGTTCTTAAAGCCCAAAAATAAGAAGAGCTCAAGAAGATCGTACATGAAGATTCAACACGCATCACCTCATCCCAAGTGAGTGAACTCATAACATCTAAGCAAGTTTAGCCACTCAAATATATCCATAGCTTAGAGAGAATTTCTCAATCCTAGTATGAGGCTAAAACAGATTGTAACGGAAATTCTCACCTAGTTCATATACACAAAACCCACCTTCTACCATAAAACCTTAGAAGTCAAGTTGAGTGTTCATCACTGTAAAGAGTGCAAGTCCTCTCAACTCACTTGTGGAGACCGTAGCAGTTTGGAACTGCTCAGAGCTCACTGTAAAGAGTGCAAGTGCTCTCAACTCACTTGTGGAGACCGTAGTAGTTTGGAACTGCTCAGATCAAAAAGTCTTACTCTTGGGACTATAAAGGACAAGCCCCTGATAATTTTCGGGAAATTAAAGGGATTAACATCACGCTTGGAACATGAGAGTGGACGTAGGAACGTATATCACAACCACTATAAATTACAATGTTATTTACATTACCTGCACTTTATTTTTAAGACATTTCATAAATATTTGTGCATAAACTGTTTTACAAACTTTATTTAAGCAGTAGACGAGTATAATCTTTATGGGCACACTACAAAATTCCGCACTTAACTCCGATAGGTAATTGATCAGCCGACTAACTAGTCCTAGGCCCCTAGTGAAATCAGAAGACTAGCTACCTTGAAGAGTTAGTTTATTTTCTGCACCATCAGCAGACATCAAGTCAGCTGATCCATACTCGACTCGTCTTGTTTTTCGGGGACCAACAAGTGGTATCAGAGCAGTGTTTTCAAAAGACCATTGCTTTGAATTTGTTATTTTCGAAAATCTGCATTTTTTTTGTTGTTTTCAGATTTTAGCGCCTGAGAACATTTTTTAAAGTGGAATCGATGTTTTGAATCGAACTCATTGCTTTGCTGTGATGTGTGATTCTTTTTGGCCAAATTCCATCGTTTGAGCCATAAAAAAATACGTTTTACTGTTTTCAATGGTCACCTGAATAAATCCGTTTTTGAAAAACTGTTTTGCATGCATATTTTTTTATAAACTAGTTACCTTGAAGAGTTAGTTTATTTTCCACAACATCAGCAGACATCAAGTCAGCTGATCCATACTCGACTCGTCTTGTTTTTCGGGGACCAACAAACACCTTGAGTTGGTGCTTCAATATCGTAATCCATTGGTCTTTTGCATTTATCATTTGTCAAAGAAATTGAACTAGCAACAGTAGGGTTCTTAATAACTTTAGTAGGCGAGTTGGGTGTATCTACGCCTAACCCAGTCTTATCATCTGGAGGCCTATACCTATCTGACAATTGTTGATTAATTATCGAGGAATTAACCAAGTCAGCTAGTTTAAGGTCTAGATTTATGACTTCTGTTTCTAAGAACTTATTGCGCTCTTCAAGCTTTTTGCACTTGTTCTTTAAAACATTGAATTCATTAGTCTCGGTAGCATGTGTCTTTAATAAGTCTTGATACAACTTGTCTGTTAAAGCACAATTGTCTTTGAGTTGTCTCAACTCTTCTGTCAAGCGTTTGTTTAGGACAGTTATATTAGGATCTATCTTAGACTGGGCTTCTCTAAGATCAATGATTTCTTGTTTTAAAGCGATGTTCTCATCACTAACTTCCATGAATGCCTTGTTAGCAAGTAGGAGGTCCTCTTCAGTCACTCTTTTGGAATGATGAGGATTACTCCCTTCTCCACTATCGGCAGTATCACTTTCATCAGTTTCTCAGTCATCACATGAACGAAAAAAAGTTGCAGAAGATACCACTTGTTCGATTTTGGCCATCATTGCTAGGCCATCATCTGCAATGAATGCTTCTCTTTCGTCAGTAGAAGGGCAGTCAGAAGAAGACGAAGTCAACTCGTCTGATTCTGATTCAGAGTCATCATGTGCCAACATTGCCTTCTTACCCTTGGCATATCTTCGATCACGCCTGTCCTTCCTTTCCTTTCTGTCTTCCGAGCTAAGATCAGGACACTCATAGATGTAGTGACCTGGCTTTTCACATTTATAGCACAAAGGATCATTAGTAGACCTTTTCTTTGGAGATAAATCCTTATTCTTGTCTCGTCTATCAGGAAATCATCTAACCTTCCTATCCTTAGAGTTTATATCTCGTCTGGTCTCTTTAGAGATTTCATCTCTCCTTTCGGAAGAGTTTTTATCTCTTCTGTTCTCAGACGAGTTCTTATCATTGGAACCTCTATAATCCTTATAAAAACGTTTGTACCTACCATACATCTTGTTCAGTCTATCAAACTTCTTGACCATTAAACTTATCTGATCTTTGAGATTAAGGTCAGACTTGTCTAACTCATCTTTTATACTAGGAGTCTTAGACTTAACTGTTCTGGAGTTTCTAGAGGAGGAGGCTTTGAAAGCAACGTTCTTAGAGTTGGTTTTCTCCTTATCACTACTAGCTATGGGATCCTCTAAGTCTAGATCGAACTCATGTGCCTTAAGAGTTTGAAACATGGTTTCAGCAGACCACAAATCAATATCCTGGGTATTCTTGATGATCATCTTAGTCATCTTCCATCTCTCGTCTAACGCCTTAAGAATCCTCAAGTTGATCTCTCTATTAATATAAGTCTTACCTAACACTTCAAGATCATTCATGATGCGTGTAAAACGAGTATCCAACTGGTCGATATTTTCACCAGCTTTCATTTTAAATGATTCAAACCTCTGTACAGCAGTAGACAACTTACTTTCTTTGATCAGGGTAGTTCCTTCACAAAGAACAGCAAGTCTATCCCACATATCTTTAGCAGTCTTACATTTTAATACGTTGCCTAGATACTCGTTAGGCAACGTATGTAAAATATAATTCTTTGCTAAGCTGTCCAAATTATTTTGCCTCATTTCTTCTGAAGTGAGTCCTGACCTTGGTTTTGGCACGAGTACGCCAACAGCTTTGTCTGAATTGAGATTGACAGTATTTGCGAACATGGTGACGATTGGTCCCTCTTTTACGACGGACACCATCAGGTCGACGTGAGTCGAACTGAAAATGGCTTCCATTCTGAGTTTCCAGTAGTCATAATCTTGCACAAAAAACTTAGGCAATTTGTTAGCATTGATTTCCATAGCCATGATTTCAAGAAGATCAGTAGAACATAACAGATAGACCAAAGATGCAGAAAATCAAGTAAAGTGATATAAACAGGCTACAAGACTTTTCTGGTTATCAAGAAACAACAGTCCTAAGGAACCACTGCTCTGATACCAGTTTTTGGTCCCTAGTTGAGTTGTAAGATTGAGTAAGCTAGTAAAAGTCTAGAGGGGAGGGGTGAATAGACTTTTAAAAATCTTTCAAAATATCAGAGTAAAAAATATGCGGAATATCATATTTAACAATGAGCCCTTAGATTTTATACTCAACTATTCTTAGAACACTTAACTTGTCTATCAAATATGCAGATTAATCAATTAAGCAATTCAATCAATCAAACACAAATAAAACAGTAAGTAAACAACACAAGATTTATAGTGGTTCGACAACTTGTCTACATCCACTCTCACAACTCCAGTCGTGAAATTTTATTAAACTGTTCTTGTGGCTTTAAGTCCCAAGATATAAGACTTCGATATTTTCGAATATACTACCAAGTATATCTTCGATCTAACAACTAGATATTTTACAAGTAACTATCAACATGATTAACAAACAAAAACTATAAAGAAAAACTTCTCTATTTGCAGTAGCCTTCTGAATATGAACTTGTCTTGTTCTGGCTTCAAACTTTGAACTTCAACTCTGTGAGTTTTCCTTCCTTGCTTTGAATATCTTCAGTATACGCTTATAATCTCTTAGTAACAGTAGTCTTCAATGTTGAAAGTCTTCATGTATTTATAGACTTCTAAAGTTAGTTATCCAACAAACTTTCTTGATAACTTCCTTCAACAAACTTTATAACTGTTTCTTCTTATCCTTCCACATGTTTCTTCAGTTAATTAGTTAATCCATAACTAACTCTTCATATCTTCACTTTGATAGGACCTTATCTTTAATCTTACTTCACTCGTACTGGACTTGTCTTGCTTCAACACTTAGAATATTTCACAGTTTCTCAGCACTTGTCTTGTCAAGTCTTCTTGTCTCTTCATAGTCTTCTCTTCAAGTAGAACTAATCTATTCCTATCAACTAATCTGAAGGTTGATCCAATGATAGGACAACATTCCTTATCAAAAGGATAACTCTCCTTATCACTATCAGGAGTTTTGCTTATCAGCAAAGTTGGCTTGCTCTTCTTCAGATGACTTGGCTCTTTCCCTTTCCTTCACTTCAAGGTGATCTTAGCATGTTGTTTTGAGATTATTTAGGGTATGGTTGTCTCTAACTCTTCAGCATGGTTGACCTTCAAACATTAGAACTTTTGTTCTGGTTCAAACTTGCTGAGACAACTCTTCTGGGACAACTCTCCTGATCAGCATATATGGTCTTTTAGCTTCTGAGCTTTTGTTTTCTCACAGAGTTAACATTTCAGGACAGCTCTCCTGATCAGAACATTTGACTAATCTTGTCCTTTTGAGCCTTACAATCTTGTTCTTGCATAAAGATAGCTCTTCTGGACAACTCTCCTGATCAGAGCATTTGGTTTCCAATGGAGTTTTCTTGTCCTTAGTGTTTGTTCCAGATTTTGAGCCTTGAGGGGACTTCATCTTGATCATTTTTAAAGGCATAGGTTCCCCCTCACAATGTGCATCTAATCATCTAAGAGCTGCCTAACATATCAGCTTCTCATCTAGCCTTATGCTATGTGTTCTAACAATCTTAGAACACAATCATCTTGACTTAGGCATGTCTCAGGGGGTTTTGGTATTTAATCAAAACATATATCATTTTATTCCCAACAATTTCCCCCTTTTTGATGATGCCAAAACCTACACATTCTATGCAAAAGTGACTTGTCTACACCTATTACATATATCTTCAGAAGACGTGACTAAGGTTAATATTCCTGAAAAGACAATGTGTTAGTGTATTCACTGTTTTTGTTGCAAGTAGGTTTCAAAGATAGGCATAGATAGATTTCTACAATAATGTATCTTGATTCAAGGTAGTTCAACTATCATTCATATAAAAGTCATTACAGGCATGTTGATAGTTGAGGATAACTTATCAGAGCATGAATTCAAGATAACATTACAAAATGAACATTTAATTACTACTAAATACTAAACATGGGATCTAAGATATCAGAGCTAAGATAAAATATTCCAGGTATCAGAGTAGAATACTGGATATCAACATCAATTCTTGCATCAGAGCAATCCAAATCATGTTAGAGCAAACAACATATCAAGGCATATCACATCAGCAGGCTTGTCCAAACTTCAGCAGATTTGACCACAAAAAAAAATATCTTCAGATAAGATAATTTTCTATCCAGAAAGAGTCAGAAGACTTAGCCATTCTTAGAGATCATCCTCAAGAGGTGGCACCATTCCATATTGTGCCCACACTCTTTTCTTGAGTTCCATGGCTTCCTGGTTGGTTCCTTTGGGTCCAAGAGTCATTTTGTTCAGCTTGAGAATCTCTGTGAACTCCCTTAGGATCCTTGCTTGGTCAATCCATCCTTCAAGCTTTGGAGGCATGTAGATGATGGGCTTGGGAGCATTGAGTTCAGTTCTTGCAATGTCAGCAGCTGCAAGTAATTGTTGATACAGCTCTCTGTAGTATTCTATCATGAACTCAGCAAAGGCAGAGTTGGCATCTCCTCCATTCCACCTGTCAATGACATAGTAGTCATAGACAAACTCCCTTTTAGCCTCTTCCCATGTATCATTCAGCTGAATTGGCACCCATTTATCCAAGTGTGGATATTTGGTGTCCATTGGGACTAAAAGCTGAGGCTTCATCTTGCTGTAAGTTGCTCTCCTTCTTCTTGGTTTCTGAAAATTTGCTCTTCTCTTATCTCTTGCTCTTTGTGCTTCATCCATCAAATCCATTTTCTCCTGGGCCCTCATCATGGCCAGTTTCTGTTGTGTTTCAGGGTCTTTGCCATACCCTTCATGAAACAACTTTGATGGATCATGAGCTAGGACAGTTGTCTTCTTCTTAGGTTCAGGTCCAAATCCTTCAGCAAACAGTTCTTCAATATCTTCAGTGGACTTGGAACCTTCAACATTGACTGTTTCAGAAGACTTTTCCTTTTCAGCAATTTTGGGCTCTTCAGCAGCTTTGACTTTCTTTGATGTAGGCTCATCTTCATCAATTCTGAATTCAGGTGGAAGATCAAGACTGTTGGGAAAGTCAGTAAATGTCTCAGCTTGTCTTTTCTTTCCTTTTGCCCTCTTGATCTTTCCTCTAGTTTGGACACCTTCAGCATCTTTGTCCAAACCAGACACCTCACCACCTGGTCTCTGTTGTAGCCTCATCCTTTCTTCTTGTGCTGAAGCCATTGAATTCTTCAATGCAAGTGCCAATTGTTCTTCTTCATCCAATTCTTCCAAGTTCAACACTTCTGGTTCTTTTCCTTTTGTTTCAGCAGCTTTGTCTTTTCCTTTGACTGGGCTTCCAATCACCAAGGCACCTTTTGCTCTAGCTCTTTCCCTTTCCCCATTTTTGGCAGCATCAAAGCACTGGGGTTTTAGCTCACTCATTGTTGTGGCCATTAGGGATTGGGCCTGGTTTAGAGACTTCATTTCCTCCAACAGATATACATTTTCATCATGTATATTTTGCATCCTATCACTGCTCAAGCTAAGAAAAGCTAGAACAGGCTTCATCTTTTGTTGGACAACCTCCTCCAAGGTTGTTTTCAGGGATGCATCCAGTTGGGCTTTAAGAAGCTCAGTGAGGTTGGCCACTGCACCTTCAACAATGTTGGCCAATACCTCTTGGGAAAACTTTTTAGAGGCTGCTTTCACCATTGCTAGCCTTTGCTCTTCAGCTCTCTTCTTTTGCAGTGCTGTCTTCTTTCCAAGAGCTTGCTTGACAGTAAGCCTGAGAGCCTTGACATTAGCATTATGATTGTCTCTCAGCAGCTTTTGTTCCTTCTTGACCTCTTCTGATATGAATTCCATGGTGGATTTGGCTTTTTGTACTTTAGTGGAAATGGTTTGGAGACCAGTTTCCACACCACTAATCCTTGCTTCCAGTGTGGGTAGCACCACATCCTCAGAGCCAGTGAGACTCATTTCTACAGATGCTAGAGTTCTTCCTTGCTCATTCAATGCTCCTGAAGTTTCAGCATGAGTAGATTGGACCTGATGAGCCAAGGAGTCCAATTTCTCTGATTGCATACCAAGTAAGGCTTGAGCTGAGCCTGTGTCTACTTGAATAGGGGCATCTGTTAAGAACTCATCTGCAAAAATTTGGTCAAGGGAAATACCTGACATTCTTAGTCTTGGAACACTTCTTCTAAGCTGAACTCACTGTATATTCATACACAAAGCTTAGAGAGATATCCTATCCTTATACACTGATCTTCATTGTAAAGGATATCTCATTAGTTCGAACCTTACTTCAACCCTTACCTCTTTCAAGTGAGAAAGTGAGAAGGTTGTAGTAGTAGAAGTGGTAGGAGCTGACTGTTGAGAGAAGAACAGTTCAGTTCTGAGTTGAGAAGAGGGTACTAGGACTCTAGACATCCTAGGGATCAATTCACCAAGGAGTGGTGTTATTGATCAAGTGCACCTTGGCACTATAAAACAAGTTAATTCCAAGAGTGAAGGAATTATCCTGTTAAATCAGGGAAAGTGGATGTAGGAGCTTGAGTCTCTGAACCACTATAACCTCTTGTGTTGATTTGCTTTACAAGTACTTACATTCATTCAACACTACACACAAAACTGATCTTTCTATGATACATACTCAAAGATTGTGCAAAAACTGTTTTGGACAAGTTTCCTAAAAACTGGACTGTATTGTATTAACCAAGTGATTTCAGAAACTAAAGGAGTCTAAACATAAAGGGTCAACCACTATTCCGCACATATAACTCCCCTAGATAGTTGTTCAACTAAGTACTCAATAGTACTTAGTAGTTTGATTATCTTAGTTGAGTTATTCATCTTCAGCAGAGTTGTCCAAGACAACCTTGCTGAGCTCTGGTTTGATCAAAAGTTGAAAAGAATTGCATACAAGTGTATTCCCCCCCCCCCCCATACACTTGTTATATACTCCTTTCAGGACCAACACCTTGGCATGTAAGTTTCAAGTTTTCTGTACTCATTGTACTTAGGCTGAAAATCCCTTTGATTATTCATGGTAGGCCTTCTCATTTGAGTTGGTCTTCTTTGAATATCTTGGGGCCTTCTTGCCTGAGTCTGCGAGTTTTTCAAGTGAGTTGAACTCCATTAACTTTTACTCATCTGAATTGTCTCAGGCCTCTGAATTCTAGTCTTAAATTTTGCAACCTTTGACTTGATATTCAGGATAGTTGGTACAATGGGTTATTTACCCTTATCTATTATCTGTGGCAGCTTTGGTTCAACAATTTCAGTGTGAGCCACAGATTGTAACCAAGTCCAGATTTTTGAGTCATAGGCCTTTACATTCTTTGTATTTCATCTATTGTATTAGATGACTTGTACAAAGCAGCCAGTTTGAATTTCAGACTCTCTTCACTTTTCTTAAGATATTCATGTTCCTTGAAAAGATGATCAAACTTAGCCATCAATGCTTGGTAGTCTGAGTCCTTACTCTTATGAAGCTTAGCCTGTTCTTCCAACTTATTAAGTTGTTTAGATGACTTGTCTTTCAGAGTATTCAGCTCCTTAGTCAAGTTATTTCACAACTCATTAGTTCTCAGATCATGCTCAGCTTCAGTTTGAGTAATTTTCTCAATCTGAGCATTCAAAGCTTTGTTTTCTTTTAAGGTTTGATCATGAATTTCTTGAAGTCTCATGAAGTCTTCTATCAACTTACCAAAGGTAAGTCTCAGGTTGTCTTCATTTGACATCATTGTGTTACTAGAATTGACAGAACTAGAATTAGATTGTACCTCATCATTGTCTTCAATAGCCATTAAACATTCTTCATCACTGGTGTCAGAAAACATCTCAGATGATGAAGATGGAAGTTGGTCATCTTCAGAGGTTTCTTCTTCAGCTTTCAAAGCTTTCCTTTTTCCATATTTCTTATCCTTCTTAGCTTGTCTTACTTTCCTCTCCTTGGAAGTCAGTTCTGGACAATCATATTGGAAGTATCCTGTCTTTTTGCAATTGTAGCATGCATCCTCATCTTCATCTTTCTTCTTTTCAGCATCTTTCTTCTTTGTTGATGAAGATGGTTCTTCTTTCGAGTTGTCCCTTCTGGATCTCCTTTCATCATTTGAGACAACACTAAGATATGTCTCTTATTTGTTTCCTTGGTATAATTTTCGTAATTGTTGAATTTAATATAATTCCTTATGATTGTGTTTGTATTCTGAGTGACTTGTGAAGTATACTTAAAGAGCCTATACATCTCTCAAATGCTGAAAATAGAAAATCACATATTAGAGGTTTTATAAATCACTGAGTAACTATGGGACACGGAGCTCACTACTATGATGATCTCTTTTCAAAAGGTGATATAATTAAAGTGCAACAATATATTCACAAATCCATTGAGTAACTATGGGGCACGAAGTTCGCTACTACGATGCACTCTTTTCAAAAGATGGATCAATGTGAAGTGTGATATAAAGAAAAGAAAATAGTGCAACACATATGAAGTAAATTCATGAAAAAAACTGTGTTGAGGTGTATAGAATGCCAACAATTGTCACAACACTTGTATACTCAAATTTAAATTTTGATTATTTAGGAATTTGTTATTTTTTTATAATTATTACTCTTATTCTCCGAAATAAATAATTGACTAAGTCTTTTAATTATATTTTTTTCGATTATTATTTAAATTCAATTTATTATTTATTATTTTCAGAATATTTTTTCCTCCAGCTTCACACGATCTAATATTTGGGAAGGTTATCCCACTACTTCACTCTTCATATCTCAGAATCGTGTTCTTCTTCCATCTTTGGTTTCCTCTATAAATGAGTCTTCATGAGAGTGTTTCTAAATATCTTACAAGCTTTGTTAATACACTTAAGCACGGTAATTACAGAATTAATTTATAACACTCAATTTTATTTGTAGGCATTGTCACGTCACTTAAAAGGCAAATTCAGTTTTATTATGAATTGAGAATTCGAAAGGTTTTTGTTGCTAAACTCTTGCCTTGATTTGTGTGTACATGTGTTATGTCAAAGAACAACCAAACTCCTGTTGCACAATCGACTTCAAGCCCTAGCTCTCAATCTCAAAGTCCTCTCAACTTGCTCGCAGAAATGGCATCATCCAACACCTCAAGAAAATCGCACTATCCTAACTCACCCAACTTTATTGTAGGAACCATGGAAGTTCCTTATGAAGATGCTCAACCTTCCATAAATTCGGTACCTCTCCAAATCGTACCATACAATCCGTTGGACATTCGCTCTGAAATGTGAATGCCAATGCCGAAGCCTCCAAACCCACTTCTTACCCTCAAAATGAGCGATCATCTGAAACCCTCACTCTTGAAACCACTCCTGTTACTCTCCACTTTCAATTAGGCACCGCCTTTATGTTAGGGTTATACTGGCAAGTATGCTTTTAGTGCTACTTATGTATACAAACTGATTCTTGCACTTATAAATGAGAATAATATTTTTATCACTGGTTGCTTTAAATATAATGAATGTTAATTATTTATTGCATAAACGTTCAGATGTATTTTACATTGTAGACAATGTGGTGTGTAGAAGATCACAGAAGATCACATTGTCAGTTCCTTGTATATAAGTACAATTGATTCACAACTTAGATGGAATTGAACAATCCATTGGTAGAAGTTGAGGTGTAAGGCTCGGATTGGTTTATCTTGACCAAGAGATTACACTAGTGCATTATGATGTGCTGAATAGGACCTACAGAGAGGTAATTCTTCTAGACTGACTTAAGGAATGAAGAATTAGACCTCAGTGGTTGTTGATTTCTTAATCTCTGTCACTTAAATGGGATTGTCTGTAGTTAAGAAGTATTGCTTTGATTTATTATGGGTAAAGAATCAATTTGATTCAATACTTTGTATTTTGGGCAATATTATTAATTACAGGACAGATTGCCAAAATTAATACAGAGAATCGTGTCTTGGAGTGTCAAGTTGATTATGTCCCCTTGGTGGGCTCAGAAGGTTTATCATATCAAATCTGATCAGTGGAATTTATTTCCGGTATGATAATAATGTTGAGCTGTCCTTACTCCGAGGAATAAAAGATATTAATTAATTAAAGCATTCAGTAGCTTAAATTAATTGATGGACATTGAATCTTAAACACGGGAAATAATAACCGGGAGCCATATTTCGTAATATGGGTTAGGATGGATAGTGCAATATTAATTCTATAGTGGAATGAATTAATATTAATGAGCTGGAAAAATGTTGTGGCTCAATATTGATTTTTGGGCCCACTGGGAGGTCCAATCCTAATTCTCCTAAAGGCCCCTCAAGTAGCCCAATAAAAGTCTATTAATTAAGGTAATTAAAAGATAAGGATTAATTTTGTTGCAAGAAATTAGAGAGAGATATTTATGGAAATAAGAAATTATTTCTATATTATTCCAAGATAAATTGACCGGTCAATTTTTCTTTCTTGTAAGAGAAGAAACATAGATTCTCTCTTATAAAAGGAGAAGAAAAAAATTGGTACTCTTGAGACTAAGAAAAGAAAAAAAAAAGATCTGTAAATTTCGAAATTACAGTTTGTGCAACAAGAGAAAATTAATTCTTTCTTGAGAGTTAATAGTTCGTGAGATCTCCCACCGGGTCAACGGACTAGGACTTAGGGAATACTTGAGAAGGCAATTGGGTTGAAGTTGTTACTCTTCTCAACGATATCTCTCCGATTTAAAGGTAAACACGTAATCCCTTAGTTCCGCATGTTTAGGGATTTAATTATTTTACCGTACATTCATTACATAAATTAGTTGATTTAATTTGTTTAAATTATGAAATTAGATTTATGATAATTTATATTTAAATTACGTCCCAAATAGATCCGGGTAATTTTAAAGGAGTCTTAAAGGATTTCCGAGAGTCTCAAAAGATCCCTAGGGCATCTCAAAAGATTCCCGGGAGTCTCAAAGGATTCCTAGCGTGATGGTCCATAACCCACAAGTGCCAATAATTCCCCACAAAGGAGATGGGGAATGTGGTCCCATAATAATTTCCCACAAAGGAGTTGGGGACCACAAGAGTTGGGGACCACATTGTTGGGGGACTATTACTGGATATTGGGATTAATTTCCCAACACTTTAAAACATTGAAGGATGACTACGAAGCCCTAAGTTGCAAAACAATGCACCCTATTATTGTGCTCGAAGGAGAAACCTTGGATAATGTTATGTTCAAGGGTGATGCTACACCTACTCAAGATGTGGACATGCAGGATCGATTAGACTCCTCGGACGAAGAAGTGCTTGCTGCAATGTTCGAAAGACTTCACAGGCACAAAAAGGGAAAGGCTATTGTACCTGCTGTAAGAAAATGGCCAGGTGGGAAGAGAAAGTCCCAAAGAATTTTTGGGAAAATTGTTGACTACTCTGGAAAGGGGAAGAAGCCCAAAACGGATGGCAATGCTTCCAAGCCCATTACAGTTTCTGACTCTGAACCAGAACCAAAAACAGAGTCTGAACAGGTCCCAGTCCAAGAAGAAGTAAATGAGGTCGATGTGGATGAAGTGGCAAAGGACATTGATGTCCAGAATGAAGAAAGAGACTACACTCCAAGGGTTCAAACTCGACAATAAAAATACTCTGAAAGACCGCCAGTGTTACCTCTCTGATGGCAACACCCGAACATTCTAACCCTGAATCATCATCCAGTTCAACAGAAGATGAAAATGAGGTATTATTCTCTTTTGATGATAGGAATAGTGACCCTGATGAGGACTATCGTGATAATACCAGTGAGCAGTATAGAACTATAAGGAATAGACATATTTTAAGTGAAAGACTGATCAAAGAGCCTGATTTTGAAGAAATGAACCTGCTAGATTGGTTTAGAGAAAGGTATTTGTTGAATGCTCTGCAATTTTCCTATCCTTATATTGTTGATTGGATATATGAGTTATATGCCAATGTTACTGAACACACTGGAGATCCTAACTCTATTATATATGGTCATGTTTGGTTTAGGGGGAATATGATAATGATCACTCCAAGGTTGATAAACATCATGCTAAAAACCAAAATTATAGATGATCCAGTGGTCACTGATCATGATGTTATGATAAGTATACTGTCAGGGGGAGTAATCACAAAATGGAGACAAAGAATACTTGCCTCTAAGTTGACAAGTCTATATTCTATTCTGCACAAGTTATTTTGTTTTAATTGGCTCAAAACAACAAACAACACTACCCTAACACTTGAATAGGCTGTACTTATGTACAAGATAGGCCACTTGAAGAGATTTAACCTAGGATATGTTATCTTCAATAATATGATGACATTCAAGTGTAATATGACTGGTAGGGGTATGCTACCATACCCTTGTTTGCTGTATAAATTTCTGGTGGACAAAGCCTTTGAAAGGACAGATGATGAAGTGATCAGTAATTACATCTCCGGGTTCAGCATATCAAATCAGTTCAGGGTTGCAGGAGAAAGTGTTGTAGATCTTCCTCTTAGAAGGAATGATGAAGAAGCAGGTCCCAGTTCTGTCCCCAATGGTGCTCAAAATAATCACATACATTCCACAACCCTGCCTCTAGAAGGAGCTGTCTCATCTGTATATTTGTCATCTCATTATATCTTGAGGCAGATTGACATTTTGCAGGGATCAATTACCAACTTACAAAGTTCAGTGAAGGATCTTCTTATCCAAAAGAGATTTTGGATGGATCTCCTTTCCACCTCAACAGGGGGAGTAGTTGATGGTTCCCACAATCAACAACCTACTAACACTGTTCCTCCAACTGTAGATGAACAACTTGTTGTTCCTAACAGAGTTGATGGTGATGTACGTTGCTTACATTGGAATGAGGGAGAATGATGCTGCTGAAGGAGAAGACCAAGACATTCAGGATCTATATAGAGATATGGATGTATGAAGAGCTTGAAGGGGGAGAACTTACATTATGGGGGATTTTGTGCAGACTATGGAGATGCAGCTGATATGAATCAACCCAATCCTTTCCCAAAATGCAGTTAGAATGACATGTTATTTCAGTTCTTCTTGGTTGTAAAGCTCTGTACTTATGTTTGTTTTTTATTTTCCTAAAACAATGTTTTTTCTTTATGTAATTATTTAGGATTTCCTTTATGTTTAAGTTATTTAAATCTAAACATGTCATTTGGTTTAGATGTTGTTTTTACTAATTTGATCTAATACAAATGCTACTTCATTTGTTTTTTAAATATCAATTTTGTTAAATTCTAAGTCAATATTTTTGTTGTGCAAACATCAGTAGTGTTGATGTAGAAAGGTCAAATTGGGGAGATTGTTGATGTTGAAATAAGTGTTTTGTATAATGATCCAAAACTAACAACCGAGTGTTGTAACTAATGTTCCCAACACTTATGACAACATCAGAATTTGCCCTTCCTTTTCTCACTAACTCCGATCTTACACTTGTTACCCCAATGCAGTTAGAAGACGTGGGCAACACCATGTCACGCAGTTGTATGGGAGTGAGAAGTTACTAGGCATAAGATAACAAGTTCATACATTCAAGGAGATGTTAAGAGAAGTTCATAACCGCTTGATCTCACGGTTGTGATGATCATAGGAGTTGAAGGCAGTTCGTCCACGATGCCTATAAATACCGTAACTGCCTCAACACAAGATATACAAGAAGAAAAGCTAAATCTCGATTACTAGTCTATTGAATGCGTATACACTTCTAGTTAGGAATATTATTGTTTCTTCTTGTAGATCTACACATTATTGTAAACCCGAATAATAGTGTCTTGATCATGGTCTTATTTACTAGGTTATATGCATATATCTATGAGGGAGATAGTTTCGTAGGATCTAGTAAATTCTATACACTCATTCGAAGTGTTATTGTACACCTCTAAGAGGTTGTAATTCGTTATATAGTGAACAGCGTAGATTATTTTATAATCTATGCAAATTTTGAATACTTCCATTTTCCAAAGTGCATTTTAATTTCCGCTTCTTAATATTGTCAGGACAATGCTAACACAACTGACAACACCTCTGATTTCGCACGCACAAACACTTTCATACACACATATATATATTGTTGGTCCTTGGTGGAGTATAACACAAGTGTATGGGGGGGGGAATGCACTTGTGTATGCAAATTCTTTACTTTTTAACAAACTGGTCTTATCAGGCAGATTGTCTCACAACAAGCCTGAATGTGAACTTTGATAGACACTTGTCCTACTGATTACTATTAAGTGATCAGTTTGCTAAATATCTAAAAGAGTTGCTAAGTGCGGAATGTGGTTGGCCTTTGACTCAAAGAAATACTCCAAGTTGATTTCTGAAAAACACAGTTATCAGGGACTTTGTCCAAAACAGTTTTTCTCAACTTACTGAGTTTTGCTCTTTGAAATATGTTTGAATGTAAGTGAATAATAAAGGCAGTAAGTAAATAACACACAATTTATAGTGGTTCAGAGACTCAAGCTCCTACATCCACTTTCCCTGATTGAACAGGATAATTCCTTCACAATGGAATTAGCTTGTTTTATAGTGCCAAGGTACACTGATCAACAACACTCTCTTAGTGCTTTGATCCCTAGGATGATCTGAGTCCTAGTGCTCAATCTTTCTGAGTTAAGACTGTGTTTCACAATGACAGTCCTTAACTCCTCACTTCTACAACAAACTCTCTCTTCACTTAATGAGATAAGGGTTTGAGGTTTGGTTCCAACTAGTAGAGATATCATTTACAATAAGAACAGTGTAAAGGCTTAGGATATCTCAATGTTAAGCTTTGGATGTTTTACAAAGATTGGCTTAGCTAATTAAAGTTATCAGGAAACTTGGGATTCTTAAGAACAACTTTGGTTTCCTTTGAATGCTTGATAGTAGTTTGATAGCTTGTAGTTGGATGATTGAATCCTTTGATCACTTCTGTATTTATAGGCAAATTTGAGCAGTTAACCGTTGGAGGGATAGCAATTCAAACTTGTTTATTTGCAGCACCATTGAAACGGTTATGAAGCTTGGCATCCTTTTATCCACTGAGTAAAAGCTTCTTCAATGATTTCTTGAATGAATGTGTTGACTTCTGAAAAATGCGGCTTAGATGACTTGTGTCAGGTTCCAAATATGCACATTTCCCAAGATTGATTTGTGGCAGACTCTACACTCAACCAATAGTCAGATGGGACAACTTCCCTGAACATTCCTGCTGCAAATTTAGAATGTTCCAACATTCATTCAATGCTTCAGTCTTTAATGCTTCAAGTCTTCAATGCTCAGTTCAGGCTTGATGATAATAAATGCTTCAATAAATGTGTCTTCTGTGAGCCTAGCATTTAATGTACTTGATCATTGGCATTTTGATTGATCTGATGCAGTTCTTATCAGTGCAACAGTCTTTGCTTTATCATTTTTTGATCCTTTCAGCCATGTTGTCCACTCAGTGATCTTTGTCTTGTAAGAACTCAGCAACTTTGGCCTAGAGACTTAATACTTATTAAGCTGCCTAACATTTCAGCTTTGGACAACTATCCTGAACTATGAATCTCACAACATTTCTGAGATTTTAGACTTAAGCATTTCTACACTATCCTAAGTATCCTGAGACAACTAATCTGATCTCACTTGAGTGTATCTCAACTAATCTGAACATCATCAATCAGGGGTTTTGGTATCTAAATCAAAATCATTTTATTCCCAACAATTTCCCCCTTTTTGATGATGCCAAAACTTATTACAAAGGGAACTTGACTTATACTAGACTTTACCTTCAGGGTGAGTGATCTGGTCAATTTTCCTGAAAGAAACTGTTAGCACAATAAATCAAGTAAATATGTCATGTCAGGTTAGTTGAGATAATGAGTTGTTATCTCTTGATAGAAACATAGTGATCCTTTCATATAAATCAAAAAGCATTACAGATCAGAAAATAAAAAGGACTCACTAGACTGATACAACTGAAACAAGATAACAATAATCATAAAACATATAGAGAGGGAAGGAATGAGCTTATCCTTCAGAGAGATCCATCATCTTGAGGAGCAATGCCATACTGAGCCCATACCCTCTTCTTCAATTCCCAGATATCCTTGTTAGAACCTCTTGGGCCAGGCTTCATCTTCTCCATCCTCATGATAGGTATGAACTCTTCCAGAATCTTTCCCTCATCAATAAGGTTCCCATTGAATTTTGGAGGCATGTACAGAATAGGACCAGGGGCCCTGAACTCAATTCTAGCCATCTCAGCTGCTGCAAGCAACTTCTGGTATAGGTCCCTATGGTTCTCAAACATGAACTGCACAAAGACTTCATCAACACTTTCTTAAAGCCATTTCCCTATGACATAGAAGTTATACACAAAACTTCTCTTGGCCTCCTCCCATGCATCATTCAGTGAGATTGACACCCACTTATCATGGTGAGGGTACTAAGTGTCCCATCTTTGCAGCATCTGTGGTTTGAGTCTTCTGTAAGAAGCCCTCCTTCTTGGAGCTTTGAAGTTTGCCCTCCTCTCATCTCTTGCCTTGTTAGCTTCAACCAACTGATCCATTCTTTCTTTAGCTCTTTGAAGAGCTAGCTTTTCCTGTGTCTCTAGATCCTTTCCAAATCCTTCTTCAAACAGCTTAGAAGGATCATCAGCAAGCTTGGGCACACTAACTTCAGGCTCTTTGTCCTACTCTCCTTCTTCATCTTCTTCTTGGATTTCAGGCAGTTTAACTGTTTTCTTCAACCTCTTAGACTGCCTTACTGGAGTTGTTTCTTCAGACTGGAATTCTGGTGGCAGAGTCAGGCTGGTTAGGAATTCATTGAAGGCTTGCAATTCCTTTCTCTTTCTTTCAGATGCTCTTGTCACTTTCCCCCTTACTTCAGCAACCTTCTCTTTGGGGTCAAGGCCTGCAGACTCACCACCAGGTCTCTGAAGCCTTCTTGCCTGACTTTCCATTGCTGACATCATAGACTCCTTGACAGCAATCCGGATTTGCTCTTCCTCAGTCAAATTTTCAATGTTCATTGGGCCTTTGCCTTTCCCAATGTCTTCTTCTTTCTCCTCCTCAACTTCAGGGACCTTCTCCTTTCCTCTGGGTTCACCAATCACCAAGGTTCCCTTTGCCCTAGCTCTCTCTCTTTCCCCTTTTTTGGCATTATCAAAACATTGGGGTTTCAACTCACTCATAGAGACTGAGAGATGTGAGTGGGCTTGAGTGAGGGACTTCAACTCCTGCACCAAATAAACATTCTCATCATGAATGTTTTGCATTTTGTCACCTGCCATACTCAAGAATGTGTGTACATGCTTCATTTTCTGAGTAACAATGGCATCTAGTGTGGCTTTCAGTGATTGATCAAGTTTGGCTTGCAGTTGATCAGTGAGGTTGGCCACAACTTGATCAGACACTTTGGCCATCAGTTCAACAGTGAACTTCTCTACAGCTTCCTTCACCATAGCAGCTTTCAATTCTTCAGCCTTCTTTCTTTGAGCTGCTGTCCTCTGTCTCAGGGCATCTTTGATTGTTTTTCTCAAAGCTCTCACATTATGCTTGTACAGGTCTTTGAGGCCTTGCTGCTCCTTTTTCACAGATTTTGTGAACTTTACCATCTCATCCTTGGCCTTTGTAACTTCTGTTGAAACTGTTTGCAGTCCAGTTTCAACTCCACAAATTCTTGAATACAAAGTTGGCAAGATCACTTCCTCTGAGCCAGTAAGCCTCATCTCCACAGAGGCAAGAGTTTTGCCTTGGCCATCTAGAGTATCCACTGTTTTAGCATGTGCTTTCCCAACTTCCCTGACTAATGTGTCCAGCTTCTCTGACTGTTGCTCAATGGATGTTGCAGTCTTTGAGGCAATTTGCAAGCTAGCCTCAGTTGCATTAGCTTGCTCAAAGTACATTTTGTTCAAGGTGGACACATTTGTTGAGACTGCTTCAAGTTCAATATCAGCATCAACTGGTATATCTATGAGGGAAGCATCTGCAAAAATTTGTTCAATAGTAACAGCAACACAATCTGCAAAACTCAAGGTGTTAGTAAAATCTCCCTCAACAGCCTCATTCTTTTCTTCTCCCATAAGGTCTGATACATCATCACCTTCTCTCTCATTTTCAACTCTATTCTTTTCTTCTTCATTCACATAAGATGGACTCACATTCATTCGAGAATCGGGCCTCCTTTCACCAAGGGATTCATCAAGTTCAGATTTGACTTGAAGAATAGCCTGACTCTCATATTGGGCTTCACCCAATATTTCTACCTAGTCTCCCTATTTTTGTGGTGCACTCAGGCTACCTGTAATCACACAATCATCCTCACCATCTCCCTCTGATTTTTCAACACTAACAGCATTTTCAACTCATTCCATTCCTAAACTTGACACCTCTATATCCTCAACAGGATCCGCAGAGGGCAGTTGTTGGGAGATCACAGTACTTGGGCATCCCAAGTCCACTGAGTCATCCTGAATGACTAAAGGCTGGTGTAGTGAGCAAATCTTTCTAAGAGCAAGCTAGCCCTTATGCAAAACTGGAGTCTCCCATCAACCACCACCTTGTGGTGCTTCACCTCCTTAAATTTGAACTTTTCATTCATCATCTTGTCCAGAATGAAACTTTTCCAATCAAACCTGACTCTCTTTTCAGCAGAGTCAATCACAGCAGCCATCACTCTCAATTTTGGGATACTGATTTGTTCAACACTTCCAGAGTGGCTCAACAAGCTCTTCACAACACAGTCAAACAAGTGCCTATAAACTGGCTTTAGGGTGTTCTTGTTTTGAGCACTTACAAGTTTCTTGGGTACTATCATCCATGGATAGTAGAACTCCTGATCCTCTCCTTCTTTGTACACTTTTGGATTTTGGCCTTCAGAAGGTAGCCCAAAACTGGCATCTAGATCCTCAGCTGTGAAGATGATGGTGTGTTGGCTTTCTTCATCTTCATCTTCCTCAGCATAAGTCAGCTTGGTGCATACATCACACTTTTTCCCTTCCATCTGAGATGGGCAAAGAATTCTGTCATGAAAGGATTCAGGCAAGAATCAGGCTTGGTGCCTAAGAACTTTTCAAGGCCTGCCTCCTTAAGCCATTGGAGGACTGGTTCAACCTCTTTGTCTGGGCTATAAAAAGCTACCAGCTTCTCAAACCACAAAGAGTTTGTGTTGCTGAGATATGCAAAGTCAATGTCCAATGATGGATCATTGAAGTCTACAAGTTCTTCTCTCTTAATTTTGGGAGCCATGGATAATTTGAGAATCGGGTAGGTTTTGGAGAAGTTTGCAGGTTGATAGGTTTTCAAAACTTGAGAATTTTGAAAGTATGAGTGCGTGGGGAAGGAGATAAAAACTGAAGAGTTTATATATGAGGCAAAGTTATTAACCGTTGGTTAATAATTTGCAAAGGTGGATAAAGTTAAAAACTAATTGAATATTGAGGGGTAGTGGGTTTGGGGCGGTTTGATGAAGGTTACATGCTAATCAATGGTGTTGATGATGGCACAGTAATTAATGCAATCTTAAAGGAGATTTTGCATTAAATGTTGATTTGCCATTTTGGTGGCAAAAATCTTTATAGCACACGCCATCCTAAAATGGCCTACTCTTAGACCAAGAAACCTTTTAAATGTCTAATCAATGCTAAAAATAGCAATAATTATCCTATTAACTCTGACAAACATCCTGAGATGTGTTTTGACTTCTGAGGAGGTCAAAATGTCTGATCAACATGCCTGAGTGAGTCCCAAAGTTGTTGAGTGGGTCCCACTAGGAAAGATCCCCTGACCAACATTACTGAATGCCATAGGGACAACTTTGCTCAGCTTCCCTGTTTGGCAGACTGCTTCAGTGAGGTTGGTCAACCTTGCTGAAGTTCAACTTAATGAACTTCCCCCTTCAATTGATCATCCTTCCTTCATTTTTCCATCTTTCCTGGATCAAGTAAGCCCAATTCAGCTGAAAGTTCCAAGAACCTTGCTTCAGCCAATGGCTTGGTTAAGATATCAGCTTTTTGCTTATCAGTGTGAATTTTGACAAGCTTGATATCTTTCTTTTCCACATGATCCCTTATGAAGTGATGTTTGATATCAACATGTTTGCATCTAGTGTGTAACACTGGATTCTGTGAGATGGGAATTGCACTATTGTTGTCACAGAATATTGGAACTTCATTTGTGATGACTTTGTAATCTCTAAGTTGCTGCCTGAGCCAAAGTATCTGAGCACAGCAACTTCCAGCTGCTACATATTCTGCTTCAGTTGTTGAAGTGGCAACTGTATTTTGCTTCTTGGAGAACCATGAGATAAGCTTGCTGCCCAAGAATTGACATGTTCCTGAGGTGGACTTTCTGTCAATTCTACAACCTCCATAATCTGCATCTGAATATCCAGTGAGCTCAATGTTATCATCAGCTGGATACCATAATCTAAGATTCTTAGATCCCTTGAGATATTTTAGGATTCTCTTGGCAGCATCAAGATGGCTCTTCTTTGGATTTGCTTGAAATCTTGCACAAACTCCAACTGCAAATGTGATATCAGGCCTACTTGCAGTGAGATATAGCAAGGATCCTATGATTCCTCTGTAGTTAGTGGAGTTTGTTGGTTCTCCACTTTCATCAAGATCCATTTTCCAGTTGGTATTCATAGGAATTCTGACTGGCTTGCTTGTAGCACATCCAAATTTCTTGATCATGTCCCTTGTATACTTGGCCTGATTGATGAATATTCCTTTCTTAGATTGAGTGACCTGAAGTCCTAAGAAGAAATTCATCAATCCCATCATGGACATCTCAAATTTTCTCTGCATGAGTTTGGAGAACTTCTCACACAGCTTCTCATTTGGAGATCCAAATATAATGTCATCCACATAGATTTGGACTAACAAAATAGCATCTCCTTCACAGATTCTGAACAAAGTTCTGTCAACAGTGCCTTTGGCAAAACCATGATCTAAAAGAAACTGTGATAAGGTGTCATACCAAGCTCTTGGAGCTTGCTTTAAGCCATAGAGAGCTTTCTTCAATCTGTACACATTGTCTCCTTCTTCAAAGCCTGGGGGTTGTTCAACATATACTTCTTCTTTGAGCACCCCATTGAGAAATGCACTCTTCACATCCATTTGATACACCTTGAATCTCATGTGAGCTGCATATGCCAAGAAGAGTCTGATTGCTTCAAGTCTGGCCACTGGAGCAAAGGTCTCATCATAATCAATCCCTTTAGATTGACAACATCCTTTGGCCACCAGTCTTGCTTTGTTCCTCACAATGATGTCATTTTCATTTTTCTTATTTTTGAACACCCATTTAGTTCCAATGACATCTTGATGAGTTGGCCTATCCACCAGCTCCCATACATCATTTCTGGTGAACTGGTTTAGCTCTTCTTGCATGGCTATGATCCAGTTGGTGTCTTGAAGTGCTTCCTCAATGTCTTTTGGTTCCTGTTCTGAAAGGAAACAACAAAACAAAGCACTTTCTCCATGAAATCTTCTAGTTTTGATCCCTTCACTTGGATTACCAAGTATCAAGCTAGTTGGGTGGTCTTGCAACTAAGTCCTTCTAGACCTGATCCCTTCAGGAGGATTGTCCTAATTTGAGGTTGGATCACTAGACTCATTAAAATTCAGGAAAGTTAATTGAGGGATCAAGTTCAGGATCATATTCAGGGGTATTGTCCTCATTGTCATGTAAGTTGACATTTTCATTGGTTCCCCCTTGAATATTGGATCCATTTACTACCTCAGCATTGCCTGCTTCTTCATTGGTAGTTGTTACCTGGTTTTGAACTGGGATGGGGTCAGTCAGTTCAATTTCACCTTCAGGTTGGTTGTCCTCTGATTGATTGCCATCAGGTAGGTTGTCCAGTTTTTTATTTTCATGAAGTTCAGGCTGGGCAACTTCTACAAACACTGTTTCCTTGCTTTGAAGCCTTAATCTGGTTGTTCTTTGTGTTATCTCATCAATATTCAGGTTTCTATCCCTGAGCTCATTAACAGATTCATCAAACACAACATGAGGTGTTTCTTCCACAACAAGGGTTTTACAATTGTAGACTCTATAAGCCTTGCTGATTTATGAATATCCAACAAATATTCCTTCATCAGCTTTGCTGTCAAAAACTTTCAATTGTTCTTTCCCATTATTGTGAATGAAACACTTGCAACCAAATATATGAAAATAGGCAACAGTGGGCAATCTACCTTTCCATATTTGATATGGGGTTTTACCTTGTCCTTTAGTGATTAAGGACCTGTTTTGAGTGTGACATGCAGTACTAATGGCTTCAGCCCAGAACCTTTTAGGTAGCTTGGATTCAGCAATCAAGGTTCTTGCTGCCTCTTTCAAGGTTCTGTTTCTTCTTTCAGCAACACCATTTTGTTAAGGTGTTCTTGCTGCTGAAGTCTCATGTGTGATGCCATTCTTGCTGCAGTACTCATTGATGTATGAGTTTATGAATTATGTGCCTAGCTTTGTCTGATCTGATCTTGACAATGCTTAGGCCCTTTTTCATTACTCAATCTCATCATCAATTCAGGTAGCTTGACTTGGGTCTCCTTTTTGTTCAGCAAGAATACTACCCAAGTGTACCTGGAAAAATCATCAACAACAACTAATGCATATTTTCTTCCATTTAAACTTACTGGTATGATTGTCCCAAATAGATCCATATGCAGCAGTTGTAGAACTCTCTCAGTTGAGATGACAGGCTTCCCTTTGAAAGAAGCTTTGATCTGCTTTCCTTCCTGACATGGCTGGCATATATGTTCTTTGGTGAACACTTGATTAGGCAGCCCTTTAACTAGAGATTTTCTTGCAATCTTGTTGATGGTTTTGAAGTTCAGATGGTTTAATCTCTTTTGGCAATAGCTCCCTTGGGTCTGCTTTCTAAGCATCAGTGACCTTGGGATTCAGCTTGGTGAAGGTGAATGGTCCTCTGGTGATGACTTTGAGCATTTCATCATGCTGGCAGGCAAGATGAGCTCTCATCCTGATCTTCCAGAAATCATAGTTCTCAATTGAGAACATTGGCAATTTGTGATGTGAAATATGATTCACTTGATTTGGACCCATGTTGTTGATGGTATTGACAGCATCTCCTGGAACTGCATTGTTAGCCATTTCTATAGAAATAGGTTAGATAACACAAATAAGTTTTTTCAGAAATTTGGATCAGTTCAGTGACCACAGAGGTAATGTGATTTTGAAAATCAGTGATTTTCAGAGGCAGTGGTCTATGAACCCCCGGTCTGATACCACTTGTTGGTCCTTGGTGGAGTATAACACAAGTGTATGGGGGGGAATGCACTTGTGTATGCAAATTCTTATCAGGCAGATTGTCTCACAACAAGCCTGAATGTGAACTTTGATAGACACTTGTCCTACTGATTACTATTAAGTGATCAGTTGGCTAAATATCTAAAAGAGTTGCTAAGTGAGGAATGTGGTTGGCCTTTGACTCAAAGAAATACTCCAAGTTGATTTCTGAAAAACACAGTTATCAGGGACTTTGTCCAAAATAGTTTTTCTCAACTTACTGAGTTTTGCTCTTTGAAATATGTTTGAATGTAAGTGAATAATAAAGGCAGTAAGTAAATAACACACAATTTATAGTGGTTCAGAGACTCAAGCTCCTACATCCACTTTCCCTAATTGAACAGGATAATTCCTTCACAATGGAATTAGCTTGTTTTATAGTGCCAAGGTACACTGATCAACAACACTCTCTTAGTGCTTTGATCCCTAGGATAATTTGAGTCCTAGTGCTCAATCTTTCTGAGTTAAGACTGTGTTTCACAATGACAGTCCTTAACTCCTCACTTCTACAACAAACTCTCTCTTTACTTAATGAGATAAGGGTTTGAGGTTTGGTTCCAACTAGTAGAGATATCCTTTACAATAAGAACAGTGTAAAGGCTTAGGATATCTCAATGCTAAGCTTTGGATGTTTTACAAAGATTGGCTTAGCTAATTGAAGTGATCAGGAAACTTGGGATTCTTAAGAACAGCTTTGGTTTCCTTTGAATGCTTGATAGTAGTTTGATAGCTTGTAGTTGGATGATTGAATCCTTTGATCACTTCTGTATTTATAGGCAAATTTGAGCAGCTAACCGTTGGAGGGATAGCAATTCAAACTTGTCTATTTGCAGCACCATTGAAACGGTTATGAAGCTTGGCATCCTTTTATCCACTGTGTAAAAGCTTCTTCAATGGTTTCTTGAATGAATGTGTTGACTTCTGAAAAATGCGGCTGAGATGACTTGTGTCAGGTTCCAAATATGCACATTTCCCAAGATTGATTTGTGGCAGACTCTACACTCAACCAATAGTCAGATGGGACAACTTCCCTGAACATTCCTGCTGCAAATTTAGAATGTTCCAACATTCATTCAATGCTTCAGTCTTTAATGCTTCAAGTCTTCAATGCTCAGTTCAGGCTTGATGATAATAAATGCTTCAATAAATGTGTCTTCTGTGAGCCTAGCATTTAATGTACTTGATCATTGGCATTTTGATTGATCTGATGCAGTTCTTATCAGTGCAACAGTCTTTGCTTTATCATTCTTTGATCCTTTCAGCCATGTTGTCCACTCAGTTATCTTTGTCTTGTAAGAACTCAGCAACTTTGGCATAGAGACTTAATACTTATTAAGCTGCCTAACATTTCAGCTTTGGACAACTATCCTGAACTATGAATCTCACAACATTTCTGAGATTTTAGACTTAAGCATTTCTACACTATCCTAAGTATCCTGAGACAACTAATCTGATCTCACTTGAGTGTATCTCAACTAATCTGAACATCATCAATCAGGGGTTTTGGTATCTAAATCAAAATCATTTTATTCCCAACATATATATATATATATATATATTAATTATAATTAAAATATGAACATATAATTTTTTGGTCCTGAAAGGAGTATATAACAAGTGTATGGGGGGGGGGAATACACATGTATGCAATTTCTTTTCAAACTTGATCAAACCAGTCTTGAGCAAGGTTGTCTTGGACAACTCTACTCATATGATTAACTCTTCTAAGATAATCAAACTACTAAGTACTATTGAGTACTTAGTTGAATAACTATCTAAATGAGTTATATGTGCGGAATTAGTGGTTGGCCCTTTAGTTTAAACTCCTTTTAATTCTGAAATCACCTTAACAGTTTATCCAGCTTAGGGAACTTGTCCAAATCTTGTTTTGCACAGTTTTTTATATGTATCTTTGAAAATCCAGTTTGTGTGCAGTGTTGAATGTATGTAAAGTACTTTGAATTTAAATCAGCACAAAAGTTTATAGTGGTTCAGAGACTTAAGCTCCTACATCCACTTTCCCTGATTTAACAGGATAATTCCTTCACTTTTAGAATTAACTTGTTTTATAGTGCCAAGGTGCACTTGATCAACCACACCAGTCCTTGGTGCCTTGATCCCTAAGATGTCAAGAGTCCTAGTACCCTTTCTCAACTCAGAACTGTATTGTTCTTCTATCAACAGTCAGCTCCTTCCACTTCTACTACTACAACCTTCTAACTTTCTCACTTGAAAGGTATAAGGGTTGAAGTAAGGTTCCAACTAATGAGATATCCTTTACAATGAAGGTCAGTGTATAAGGATAGGATATCTCTCTAAGCTTTGTATGGATATACAACGAGGTTCAGCTTAGATGAAGTGTTTGAAGACTAAGATATTCTCTTTGAAAGCTTGAAAGCACTTTTTAACTTATAGGATAGTTGGATGTGTTGAGGTGCTTCAAATGGTCTTCACACTTCTGTATTTATAGACAAATTTGAGGATTTGCCCGTTGGAGAGGCAGCCTCAAATGTCTATAAATGTCTTTCTTGAAATCTTCAATCTGGAAGACAGATTCTGATAGTGACATGTCCTTAATTTGGGAAATAAACGGCTGTAACCACTTTGTCTTCATTCTGCAGCACTTTTCCCAATGTCTGACTTCATGATTCACTTGGTCAAACATGGACATCTCTTCTTATCAATGGTCCTGAGATAAGGACAACATTCTTTATTACTTGGACAACTCTACTTATCAATTTCAGCAGAGTTTCCTTATCAGCAGTGTTGGCTCTAGAGCTCTTCAGATGACTTGGCTCTTTCTCTTTCCATGACTTCTTAGAATAGTTCTCTGAGCATATGTGTCTTGGAAAAGTGGACTTAACCTCTTCAGCAAAGTTGACCTTGAGCTTCAAAGCTTGTTCTATTTCAATTGTGTTGAGACAATATTACTGGACAACTCTTCTGAACTTGACATTTCTTGTAGTAGACTTGATCTTCAAGATATATTCTACTTAGTTGATCTTCAGATAGGTTGTTCCATTTTGACTTGACTTTGATCAGCATACTTGTCCTTCAGCAGACTTGGGGTCAATCCAGAAACTGAGACTTGAGGGGACTTGAACAGAATAAACTTGTAAGCATGTGTTCCCCCTCAACTAGTGCATCTATTGTTCTAAGAGTTGCCTAACATATCAGCTCCTCTACTTGTCTTAGTGTACATGTTCCAACAGTCCTGAAACATGTTAAAATTGACTTATCTACTTGGCATGTCTCAGGGGGTTTTGGTATCATAATCAAAACTCATTTTATTCCCAACATAATTTATTATAAATGAATATATATATATATATATATATATATATATATATATATTAAGTATCGTTTGATCTCAATGTTGAATATGAACATTACTAATTTTATTTATATGCCTGTTGGTAACTATAAATTTAACAAAGATATTGAAACCGAAAATATATATTTAGAAAAATGAAAGTATTATTAAACCGAACAAGAAAAAAATAATTAAATTATATGTTGCTAAATATATGGTAACATATTATTTTTTAAATTTTGGTATTAAATAAAATAAATTAAACATTATTGATAACATATTATTTTATAATTTGTCGTATTAAATAAAAATATAACATGTGTGTCATGCCAATTATATACTCCCTCCGTCCCAGTGAAAGCTACCCAACTTTCCTTTTTCGTCTGTCCCAATGAAAGCTATCAATTCCTTTTTTTGCTAACTATTCTCTCTAACATTTCATTATATTTTTCTCTCTCTCAATCACACCACCTCTAATACATCTACTTATTATATTAGTATTTCTTAACCTCCGTGCCCGGAGCTCATGGGGAGCTTTCCCCGGGACGGAGGGAATAATAAACAAACAAATCTAAATTAAATATATTAAAGAAGAAAAAATTTAAAATATAAGATATATATTAATCGTAAAAAAAACACAACGAATAAAACTCGTTGTCCAAACGACAAGCTGGGTGCATATAGGCAGTTCGTGACAGGGAGGTTGCGAGTTCGAAACCCATATCGCACAAGGGGGAGGAAATAGCGATGACTTTTAAAATTCCCTTGTTATTAATTTAGTGAGGAGTAGTTTCCCAAGTGTCAAAGTTCCTCGCTATCCAATTTAGCGATGATTTTTCCCTCGACAAATCACAAAAAGTGAGAATTGCACTTTTAGTCTAGTAAGTATGAGGTCAAATCACTTTCGGTCCTTTTATATACACTATTAATCCTGTAAGAATTTTCCGTTAGTTTAACGGCTGAAATTTGCGTGATTTTCACTTTTAGTCCTGTAAGAATGAGGTCATATCACTCTCGGTCCTTTCTCATACACCTTTTGTCCAATTTTAAAATTAAACTCAATTATGAAATTAATAATTATAATGCAAAATTTAAATATTAATTGTATCTAGAAAATATGAATCGTTTTAAAATATGTAAATAAAAATTTATAAAATCTAAATAATTTTTTTCTTCTAAATACTGTAACAATTTTGACAAAAAATAAAATTGAAAAATGCTAAAAAAAAATAAATTAAAAATAATATGAAATTCAAAAGTTAAAACAAAAATCATCAAAAATAAAATAAATTTAAATAAAATCTAAAAAAAATATTAAATAATAATACTTTTTTGGTAATATCACTAAAATTGAAAAATAAGTTATATAATTAAATCTTAAACTAATTTACTATTTTTGGGGTTATAAATTAATTTGATTTTTGAGATTATGGGGTTATAAATTAATTTGATTTTTATATTTTTAAATTAGTTACTATTATTATGTTATAAATTAATTTGATTTTTTTAACTTACTTTTGAATTTGTATTTGTGTATATATCTTAGTTTTGATACAAAAACCTTCTTCAAAAATTATTTAAATTTAAGAATTTACATTGCATTATTTTTCAGTAATTTTTAATTATATTCATATATTTTTTGGGTTAAAAAAGAATGTATTCAAATTCTATAAAAAAAATAAAAATTCAGATTATATAAATGAGTGAAATTTCATAATATAGAGTAAAATAATTAGTATTCTAAATTCCATTGATTTTAATTTTTTATTATATATAATTCATTATTAGTTTTAAAAATATTTTTTGTATTTTTTAAATTATAATTACTTTTTTTTTTAATATTTTTGGTCAACTAACGTTTTTCATCCAAAAACAAACGTATAGGACCAAATCTGCAATAAACAGGACCATTTTGAAACCTTGGGACAACATCAGAATTTGCCAAAATAAGAATATATATTCAGAATCTGCAATAACCAATGTTCCCAACACTTACGACAACATTGAATTTACACTTTCTTTTCTCACTAACTCCGATCTTACACTTGTTACTTAATGATGTCCCAAATGTAGATAGAAGACGTGGACAACATCCAGGTCAAGCAGTTGCATAGGAGTGAGAAGTTATTAAGCATGTTATAACAAGTTATTAAGCCTTCTTTTCTTTTCACGATTGGTGTGCGAGTCCTAGACTAGCTTGTGTATAGGTGCTCTACTCGCAAGAATTGGTGTCCTTTTGCATTTTATCTTAACTGTCATGTAACAACTAAGTGCGACGACTCACTCCATTGAGTACCACTGGTACTCCAGTAATAAAATTTATTTTCCCTTTAAAAAAAAAAAGGTTGAATCGATCTTAAGGGAGTTGAAGGCAGTTCGTCCAATGAAGTCTATAAACAGAGAAGCTGCCTCAACATAAGACAGACAAGAAGAAAATCTAAAATCGACTACTAGTCTGTCGAACGCTCTTACGCTTCTAGTTAGAAATATTTTTATTTCTTCTTGTAGATTAACATACCATTATAAGCCCGAACAATTGTATGTTCATCGTGATCTTATTAACTAGAATTTTATGTATAGATCTATGAGGGAGATAGTTTTATAGGTTCTAGTAAATTTTCAAAACTCTATCGAGTTGTAGTTTTTCAAACCTCTAAGAGGTTGTAGTCAAGTTTCACATATTTAATATAGTGAGCCGTGTAGATTATTTTATAATCTACGCAAATTTTGAATATTTTCATTTACAAAGTGCATTTTAATTTCCGCTGCTTAATTTTGTCTGGATCAGTGCCAACACGACAGACAACACCTCTGATTTCGCACGCGCACACACATTCAATAGGTTCTAATAAACCATGTTTATTATTTGTAACAACAAAATAGTTATTGTTATTTAAAATGTGACTTTTTGTAACAAAATCAATTTTTTTGTTACAATAGGTTAATTTTTTGGATAGTTGCATTTTAGTGCCATTTGGAGTGGGCCATTACCTTTAGGTGCTACTTTTTCAATAGTTTCATTTAGGTGCAAAATGCCATGTAAGATTACATTCTTACCCTTATAGTGTAGAAGGTAAGAAAGATGTCCTATCATAACATTCTTACCCTTTTTCAATAGTTTAATTTTTCCTTCTTTCATAATTCATAAATCAACAAAAATAACAAAAAATACGAAAATAAATTCATAAAATCAACAAATTCACAATAATACGAAAAAAAATTCACAAAAAATACGAAAAATAAATAATACAAAAATAAATTTACATAAAATACAGATATTAATACAAAATCACAATTTTCATTTTTTTCTAACAAACAATTTTAATTAACAAAAAAAATACAAGAATAACAAAAAAAATACGAAAATAAATGGACAAAAATACATAAATTATTATAAAATTCACAAAATCAGAAAAAATACGAAAAATAAAATTTGCATCAATGAAGAAAAATAATTTGCATCAACTAAGGAAAGATTTGCATCAACGAACAAAAATTTTTGTATCAAGGAACAATATGTTTGCATCAAGCCAACAAAATTTTGCAACAATCTAGGAAAAAAAAAAGGAAGATGAACAGATTTGCTTCATCTTCTTCAACAAATATTCACAATAAAAAGTTTGAACAAATTTGCTACAGGGGGTGGACGTACGTCGCCGCCAATATACGACATCGTAAACAGATCTCGTAGGCGACACATCGTCTTCAAGAGCTTCGTCTTCATCGATCTCTTCGGCGACACTTCATCTTCCCCGGCTAGGCTAGGGCGGCGGCCATTGAAACTCACCACCACTGGTGGCGGCCATGGAGATCGAAGCCCCATCCACGCGGATCGAAAAAAATGAGAAATGTTACAAATCAACGACGATCTAAAAAAATAAGAAATGTAACAAATCCTTCACAATTTATGCTCACATTCTTTTACCCAAAATTCTCTTTTATGATTTTTCGTTCATTTTCACTTTTGCATAGATCGGCGTGATTGAGTTGCTCTGCAAGACTTCATCTCTTTGTGTAGACAGACCGAAACTCAGTCCATTTGTAATTCATTTCAGGGGAAGAAGACGGGCTCGACGGCTGTAAAAGATCGTAGCAGAGTTGCAGATTTAGGCTTGGCGTTGTAGATCTCGGCGTTGCAGACGGCTGGGCGCGGTAAAGGCCCGTCTTCATGCACGACGATGGAGAGCTCTACCGAGATGAAGATGACATAGGAGCCTCATCATCGGCGGCGGCTAAGGCCCGTCTTCAAGCACAGCGGTGGGAGAGCTCGGCCGAGACGAAAAAGACAAAGGAGAAGCACCGCCTACAACCTCCGACGAAGACGAAGAAGGCACAACGATGTGGGGTTGTAGGTCACGACGCCGACGACGGTCAAGGCGGTCAAAGTTTGCAGCGGTCGACTTAGTAGGGATGGGCCGATAGCGATGCCGCATGGGAGATGGAGTCGACGACCAGGGTGGGACATGGCGAAGGCGACGATGGCAATGGCTTCGCCTTTTTACAACGGTGGGCGGCAACCATGAAAAACATGGTGAGCGGCGGCCGGAGGAGAGCTTTGGGGCACGATGAGTGGCCGTCTTCGCCGAAGAGAAGGAGGCGGCGGCCATGGTGGGAAAGGCAGAGGCCAATGTGGTGGTGGCGGCAGCCAAGGGGGGTGGGTGACTAGGGTTAGGGTTTTGGGTTGAATGAGAAGAATGAATTAAATGTGTGGGAGAAATGATTATTTATAAAGGGGTAGAAATGTTTTTTCAAGGGTATTTGTTGGGATATGAATCCTAATATAAAGTCCTAATTGATGAAAAGATGAGTTTTGATAAGCCAAAAGAAGACTTGAATATTTTCTAAGTATGGACTGATCTAGTTATGGAAGTCGTCTTAAGAAGACCAGTAGAGTACAAAGTTGAGTATGAAAGAAAAGTTTAAGTATGAATAAAAGACAAGTACGTTTTATGAGTACTATGTTATATGTGATAGGTTTATACTGAGCTAAATGATCATTGTATAGAAGCTCATAGTTCATATGTTATGTTCATATTGATGTATAAACTTAAGTTGACTACGCTGAGTTATAAAGCTTAATGTAATGTAATAGTCTTGTTAGGATTAGATGATAGGACTAGTATAGGTTGGTTCTATATCGAAGTCTACTACTGAAGATTAGAAGAATCGCAAGACAAGACAAGTAAGAAGAAGACTGAAGATTTGTCTAAGTATGTAGACTAGACAAGTGCGAAATAAGTAAGAAGAATTACTTAAGTCAGAAACGCGTATGAAGATATATTGAAGAGTTAGTTATGGAATAACTAATTAACTGAAGAAACACGTGGATGAATAAGAAGAAGCGGTTATAAGAGTTAGTTATCAAGAAAGTTGGTTGGATAACAAACTGTTCTTGATATTCAGAAGTCTATAAATACCCCAAGGTATTCTACGATTCAAGACTACTGAAACTCGCAATACTGATACATTCTAAAGAGATATTCGAAGCGAAGAAAACTCACAGAGTTCAAGTTCAGAAGGTTCAAGCCAGAAGACAAGTGAAGAATTCAAGAAGGCTACTACTGGACTAAGAGAAGTTTTATTTTACAGTTTTTGTTCAAGTTGCTAGTTACTTGTAAAATAGCTAGTTAGATCGAAGATACACTTGGAAGTGTAATCGAGAAGATCAAAGTCTTATTTCTTGGGACTTAAAGCCACAAGAACACACTACTCGAAGAGAAGAGTAATAAGAATTTCGCAACTGGAGTTGTGAGAGTGGATGTAGACAAGTTGTCGAACCACTATAAATCCTTGTGTGTTATTTACTTTACTGTTCTATTTGTGTTTAATTGATTAACTGTTTAATTGATTAATTTGCATCTACACTAGACAAGAACAGTGTTCATTGAATTGGTTGAGTATAAATTGTTGGGCTCATTATTAATTTGATATTTCCGCATTGTGTATTCTGATATATTGAAAGATTTTGAAAAGTCTATTCACCCCCCTCTAGACATTTTCCTAGCTTACTCAATATTATAAACTCAACTAGGGACCTACAGTATTTTACACATAATGGATACTATTTTAAAAGTTGCAACCTATTGGTAATACCACCTTGTAGAAAGCACCTAAGAGTAAATAAACTCTTAACTTTTTGTAACCATTCAAAAATTGGTTACAAATATATTGGTTACCAGAAATGCATTTTCTTGTAGTTTGGTTAAAACTAACGGAAAAATCTTATAGAACTAAAGTATATATAAAAAAGACTGAAAGTGCAATTTTCCCCATTTAATTTGTAATTTTTTTCATGAGTTCAAATAACTTTTGTTGAGTTTCTTTCTTTTTCAGTAGAAATACAAGTGTATACTTCTTTCCACTTACGTTTTTTTATTTTTATTTTTTCTAAACAACACAATAGATGAATATAAAGCCCTTCCACTTATGCGTAGGGGTTATTGGTCCAAATAAACCCATATGCAGTAATTGAAACACCCTTTCAATGGTGATGGCTGGTTTAGCTTTGAATGATGCTTTAATTTATTTTCCTTTTTGACATGCTTGACATACATGTTTTTTTAGTGATAATCTTGCAATCTTGTTAAATGTCTTGAAATTCATTGGAGCTTTTTACAACAAGACAGATATTAAGTATATATTGACAAGTAATTCCAGTGGATTAGACGTCTCCAACCAAGTAGAATACTTGAAGATATAAGAAATAACTGCTCTAGGATAGTAATTCAAAAAGTAATCAACAAAACAAACTACACACCAAGAATTTAAGTGGTTCGATCAATGTGATCTACATCCACTGGACCAGACGAGTACTTATTTGATTGATCAAGAGTGTTTACACACTCATTCACTCGAAATAGGATATTTCCTCACTTCACTTGTGAACTCACACAACTCAAAAATTACAATCGTATTTGCATCCAAAAATCTAACTCTCTAATTTTTCTAACCTTTACAATGTACACAAACAAGAGTATATAAAGACCAAGGTAGTTGCTGCTGTTAGGAACTGCTTGAGTAGTTAGCAACCGTTTGCAACCGCTTGTAACAACCCATGTCTTCTGTTATTGCCCAACTGAAATGGTAGTTATGCCCTCAAGTAGTTGTAACTGTAATACAGTTAGATAAACTAAGTAACTTTCATATCAGAAGACTTGTCCATAAAGATCAGAATACTACTTAGTGTTCTCATACTCAACTCTTCTGTTCTTGTGATCAAAAGCTAACTCTGCTGATAGACTCCATACTGTGGTGATCTTTTACTGTGCTGATATACCCTGCTGCAGTACTGTGCTGATATACTCTACTGAAGTACTGTGCTTGGTATACTCTGCTGAAGTACTGTGTTGATCCAGTACTGTGCTTATCTGACCAATTGTGATGAACTCTAAACATCACCTCCTCAGCTGATTGAAAACCTTCAACTCATCTGATTTCGGCCTAAGTCATCTTATCTGATCCTATCAGCTCACTACTTACTGTGCTGATTATGAGATTATGAGATAACACTCATAATTCTCCACCTTTAGCTCATAAAAGAACTAATCTCCATTAAAAAACACAACATCATTATTCTCCTCAAAGAATAGTCTCCACCACTGCTCCTCTGCCACATGAACAGTAGCCTTCTCCTCGGAGGAATTAATGCAGTCCAATAAGTCTAAGACACAAGCCAAACTTCTCTTTTGGCAATGCATTAGTGAACGCATCAACAGGGTTCTCCTCTGTAGCAATCTTCACTACTTGGACCACCCCTTCTCTACAATATCTCTTACAAAGTACAGCTTCACATCTATATGTTTAGTTCTCTCATGATACCCCTGATGCTTTGCAAGATGTATTGCACTTTGGTTATCACAGAAGACAGTTACAATTCTTTGTGATATACCAAATTCCTTCAAGATTCCACTAAGCCACATGCTCTCCTTAACTTCCTCAGTCAAGGCTACATATTCTGATTCGGTAGTAGATAATGCAACTACAGACTGATGTATTGACCTCCATGATATAGTTGTACAAAATAAGGTGAACACATAACCTGTTAAGGACTTTCTTGTGTCTACATTTGCTGCATAGTCGGCATCAACATAACCCACAAGTGCTTCTGCCTCATCTGATATCTTCTGAAATTTCAGACCCTTCTCAGCTGATCCAACAACATATCTCATGACCCACTTAACTGTCTCCCAATGACTTAAACCTGGATCACTCATGTATTTGCTGATTACACTCATTGCATGAGTTAAATCTGGTCTACAACACACCATAGCATACATTAAACTCTCTACTGCACTGGCATAAGGAACCTTACTCATCTGAGCTCTTTCTTGGCTGTTCTTGGGACACATATGATTGGATAGCTTCTGATGCTGGCCAATTGGTGTAGAAACTGACTTAGCTTGGTTCATCCTGAATCTCTCTACACCTTCTTCAGATAGGTAGGCTGACTAAGCTGAATTGCTCCATCAATTCTACTGATCTCCATCCCAAGAATCACTTTAGCTTCACCAAGATCTTTCATCTCAAACTCCCTTTTGAGAATCTCTTTCACTTGATTGATATTGTTAATAGACTCCCCTGCTATTAACATATCATCTGCATACAACAGAAGATAGGTAATTGAACTCCCAACTCTCCTGAAGTAAACACAGCTGTCATACAAGCTTCTTGCAAAACCAGCTGAGCAAATGTACTCATCAAACCTTAAGTATCATTATCTAGGGCTTTGTTTAAGGCCATAGAGTGATTTTCTGAGTAAGCACACTTTGCCTTCTCCATATTCTATGTCCAACCCTTCTGGTATTTTCATGTAGATCTTCTCATCTAAAGTCCCATGAAGAAATGTTGTGGTCACATCCATTTGATGCAGCTCTAGTTCATACTGAGCAACCATAGCGAACAAGATCCTGATGCTACAATGCTTTACAACAGGTGAGAAGATTTCATTAAAGTCAATACCTTCTTTCTGTGTAAATCCTTTAGCTACAAGTCTTGCCTTGTACCTAATCTTGCCACCTCTCTGAGCCTCCACCTTCTTCTTGTAAATCCACTTACACCCAACAAGTTTCTTGTTCTTAGGTCTCTCAACAATCTCCCAAGTCTGGTTCTTGTTAAGAGATAACAGTTCTTCCTCCATAGCAACTAACCACTTCTTTTTGTCATGGCAGTTGATGGCTTCTATCTAAGTTTTAGGCTCCAGAGACTCCACCTCAAGATCTGCACATAATGCAAAAGATACTATGTCAGCTTGACCATACCTCTGAGGTGGGTGGACTTCTCTTCTGGTTCTGTCCCTAGTCAGCTGATAGTCATGAAGCTCAGTATCACTATGAGTAGTCTCCTCCTCATCTGGATCAATCTGATCTTCAGTTAGTGTTCTGGTGTCAACATGCTCCACCTCAACTTGTGTCTCATCTGGTTTGTTGTGTGCTGCACCTGAACTTGCATCTTCTTTCAATGGCATTCTACTTTCATCAAAAGTTACATCTCTGCTGATAATACACTTCTGCATCCCAGCTTCAAGGCACCACAGCCTATACCCTTTCACACCTGATGGATACCCTACGAACACACATTTCAAGGCTCGAGGCTCAAGCTTATCTTGCTTGACATGGGCATATGCTAAACAACCATAAACTTTCAAATTTCTGTACTCAGCTGCATGGCCAGACCATAACTCTTCTAGGGTTTTAAATTGCACAGTTGAGGAACGGCTTATGTTTATCAAATAGGCTGTTGTTGACACTGCTTCTCCCCAAAATACTTTAGGTAATCCAGAGCTGCTCAACATGCACCTGACCCTCTCAAGCAAAGTCTGGTTCATTCTCTCAGCTACTCCATTCTGCTGAGGTGTACCTGGTACTGTTCTAAGACTCACTATACCCTTCTTGTTGTAGAAAACATTGAACTCTTCTGATATGAACTCCAGCCCATTATCAGTTCTCAAATGCTTGAGCTTATTTCCAGAGACATTCTCAACCTCAGTGAGCCATTCCTTGAAATTTTCAAATGCTTCTGACTTGGATTTCAGGATAGTGATCCATACCTTTCTTGAGTAGTAATCTATGATAGACATGAAATATCTCCCACCACTTCTGGCTGAGTCCTAGCTGGCCCCCATAAATCTGAATTGACATAGTCCAAAACTCCTTTGGTAGAGTGTGAACTCTTCCCAAACTTCAATCTCTTGGATTTCCCAAGAATGCAGTGCTCACACAAATCAAGCTTTGTGATCTTGTCACCACATAGCAATCCTTGCTTACTTAGCTCAAGTAGGCCATTCTCTCCTACATGACCTAATCTTCTGTGCCACAACATTGAGTTGTCTTGCACTCTTGCCACATCTGATCTGCCAATCACTGTTCCTCCCTTAAGAAAGTAGAGATCATCCCTTCTCTCACCTTTAAGAACATTATGCTTCCCCTTTGAAACTCCGAGCTCTCCATCGTCTGACTGGGATTTGTAGCCCATTGAATCTAGCATACCAAGAGATATCAAATTTCTCTTGAGTTCAGGAACATACCTAACCCTCTTGAGAATCCTCACTACTCCATCACACATCTTCAAGTGTACTATACCTTCACCTTTGACTTTGCAAGTGTGATCATTCCCTAACAACACAGAACCTCCATTCTGATGCTTAAAATCATGAAACCAATCTCTTCTTGGAGTCTTGTGGAAAGAACACCCTAAATCTAAAATCCAATCTTGCTGTTCTTCAGTGGTGGTGATGGAAAGTGACTGAGCTGACTCATAACCCTTCTGCTCCTTATCTTCTTGGGTTTGATTTGCTTGATTCTTATCAGTAGGGTTCTTGGCACCAGATTTCTTCATAAGCTGTTTGTACTTGAAGCAAGTACTCTTGTAGTGGCCATGTTTGTTGCAGTGGTGGCACACTACTTCCCCTTGATTTGACACTGCTGATTTTCCCTTATCAGCTCCCTTGGGTTGACTAGACCCCTTCTTGGAGGCAGATTTCTTCTATCCTCCCTTGATTTCCAATCCTTCTCCAGTGCTACTTTTATCTCCTTGAGATGTCTTATTATGTAGCAGCTTGGACTTGACAGCCAAGATCACATCCTCCAATGTGATTGCCTCCTTTCTACCATACAAGATGGTGTCCTTTAGGATTTCAAAGGACTTAGGAAGAGCACTCAACAAGATCAAAGCCTTATCCTCTTCTTCTAGCTTGACATCCAAATTCTCCAGATCATTAAGTATCTTGTTGAACTCATCTAGCTGCTCTGTAATGGGTTTGTCATCTCCCATTCTAAAGGCATACAACTTCTGTTTCGAATAGAGTCGGTTAGCAAGAGTTTTCACCATATATAACTTCTCAAGCTTATCCCAAACCTCCTTCGCTGACTTCTCTTTAGCAACCTCCCTCAAGACCTTATCTCCAAGGCAGAGTAGGATCGTGCTTCGAGCTTTTCTGAGCAACTTGCTCCTTTCAGCCGCAGCTGCTGCAGTTTCTTCTACAGTCTCTTCGGATTCTTCGAGAGCCTCGAATAATCCTTGTTGTTCAAGGAGGGCCTGCATCTTGACCTTCCACAGCCCAAAATCTCTCGTGCCTGTAAACTTCTCTATGTTGTACTTGGTAGAATTCCCCATCTTAGATCTGTAGCTACTTAGGTTTCCCACAGACGGCGCCAATTGACAAGTAATTCAAGTCGATTAGACGTCTCCAACCAAGTAGAATACTTGAAGATATAAGAAATAACTGCTCTAGGATAGTAATTCAAAAAGTAATCAACAAAACAAACTGCACACCAAGAATTTAAGTGGTTCGATCAATGTGATCTACATCCACTTGACCAGACGAGTACTTCTTGGATTGATCAAGAATGTTTACACACTCATTCACTCGGAATAGGATATTTCCTCACTTCACTCGTGAACTCACACAACTCAAAGATTACAATCGTATTTGCATCCAAAAATCTAACTGTCTAATTTTTCTAACCTTTACAATGTACACAAACAAGAGTATATAAAGACCAAGGTAATTGCTGCTGTTAGGAACTGCTTGAGTAGTTAGCAACCGTTTGCAACCGCTTGTAACAACCCATGTGCTTTGTTATTGCCCAACTGAAATGGTAGTTATGCCCTCAAGTAGTTGTAACTGTAATACAGTTAGTTAAACTAACTAACTTTCATATCAGAAGACTTGTCCATAAAGATCAGAATACTAATTAGTGTTCTGATACTCAACTCTTCTGTTCTTGTGATCAAAAGCTAACTCTGCTGATAGACTCCATACTGTGGTGATCTTTTACTGTGTTGATAGTACTGTGCTGATATACTCTACTGAAGTACTGTGCTTGGTATACTCTACTGAAGTACTGTGCTGATCCAGTATTGTGTTGATCTGACCAACTATGCTGAACTCTAAGCATCACATCCTCAGCTGATTGAAAACCTTCAACTCATCTGATTTCGGCCTAAGTCATCTTATTTGATCCTATCAGTTCACTACTTACTGTGATTGACAATTGGCCCCGTCTGTGGGAAACTGAAGTAGCTGCAGAATTGTTGAGTGTCAAACAATTGTCCCACATCGGATTAGCATTGAAGGATCATTGGGTGTAAAAGGGGGACTAGTATCTCCATTGGTATGAGGCCTTTTGGAGAAAACTCAAAAGCAAAGCTGTGAGGGTCTCGCCAACCCAAAACGGACAATATCATACCAAGTGGAATACTATGGAGGGTCCAAGTCCTGCCCAACTCTACGAGGGCTTGAGGATTCATAACTCGTAGATTTACCCAACATATATATATTCATGAGTTCATTCTTCATAAAATATTAAAAAACATTTGTAACAATATCAGATGAATTGAACACTCATTTGATTTAAATCGAATATAGGACTTGACAAATTTTATTGTAATATTTTGGACTTTTTATTACTCCTTATATTATTAGTTTACATAAACGCACGTTATGAGCGATTAACGGCCCGTTAATCGATCCAAATAAGTAAAATTATAGTAGCTAGAGAGTAGTAGTGGTGGATATGAGATTGATTTGGTTTTCTAGCCTTTGAAGATCGTGTTCTTCCATGTTGACCCAAGCTTCTATGTTCTCTCCACTCTTGCTGCTAACCAAAAGGCAACCTTTTTTCAATCCCATGGCGGGGCAAAAGAAAATCGGAGTTCCGAAGCCGTAGTCTAGTTGATAAAATGGAAACCTAGACCAGGTGGTAAAGCCACACACCTCCATCTCTCCATTCCTTATTCTGTAAAAATCATTCAGATAAGTATCCCCATTCTGTGATTCTGTAATGTAACCATCGTCAAATATTTTAAACGATCTCCTCAACTCGGCCACGAGAGCATCAAACTCTACGACCCCTGCTGCAACATCGGCATATGTCAGTGATATCATGAGGCAGTTGCCGAAAACATTTTCGAGAAGCGTCTTTCTTCCCCTCAGGTTCACTGCATGTATTGCAGCAAAGGTGTTTGTTGAATTAGTTGCACGCTTGTCTAGTATGAATTTCCAGATAAAAGCTGAAATAACTTCCACTCTTGTAGGATTTGTAACCATTAATGCAGCTTTTTTTTTAAGAAGTGCAATTTTTTCTTTATCGAACACAAACAATTTGGTTCTGATTAACTTGTTGTTCGACGATCCCCCGGTCCTGATATCCATCGGAGGTATTTTCCGAGCCGGAAAATACTTGGCTAAATCGAAGCTAATTACCATTTGAGGAATATTAATCTCCTGTGATCTACATGCGGAGGCCCATGCATTGATAAACATCATAATAGAGTGGCAATCAGCGAACAAATGCGAGTAGCTTATTCCAAGAGCGATTCCTCCACAACCAAACAAGGTGATTTGCACGAAAAGAAATGGCATTTCACAACTGTATGGGCCCACTGGGAGGTAATAATATTTCTCCAACTCGTAATCTTCCCTGTACGGGCCTTTTATAACATCCACGAGTTGAGCATGAACTCGGGCCTCGATGAACTCAACCCCCGCATCGTTGCAGTCCACATCGTCGTCTTCGCCTTCCACCCGTCGTCCTGCTAGTGGATAGAACGAAGTTAAAGCAGTGGAGAGAGACTGCTTCAACTTTTTGGATATTTGGACATGGTTTGAGGTAGTTAATCCTTTGGATTCATCAACTTGGTAGAAGAAGACGATGGGAACATACATTCTGGGCGTTAATTCATCTAGGTATGAAAGTTTCAATTTTTTTACGCGATCGATTTCAGGTGATGATGAGGGCTTTATCACTTCTCTCGAAATTACTTCCATACTTTCCTAAATTAATTTTCGATTTTTTATTGTTATAACTCTCTATTCTCGATTACATCAATTTATATGAATTATTTCAACTAATGCCTACTCAATGCTAGCTAGTACGTATAGTTATAAAAATTAGGCAGCAGGATTTTCACATGTGCGCTACCTTCATATACATAATTAATTGATTCTACACCTCTCTATAAGTTTCAACTTTTAGATGAAATAATTAAATTATTTCTTAATTTCAGAGTTTAGGCTCATCCACCTCTTGAGTTTAAATCCTGCGCGCAAGCTCATAACATAACCAATTAAACAAGTTGAATGTTTGTCTGGACCCCCTAAAGCAAAGCTCTGCATGGACTGTCGACGGAAATTTTTCAAAATACGTCTTGTAACTTTGATCGATTCCATTTTAAATCTTTTAAGTTTTCATTTTTTTCAAAATACGTCCTAAGGTGTCGAATTTAATTACATCTTTTTTGTTAAAAAAAAAATTCAAGTTTTCGTCGAAAACTGATACACGCGGATCAACTGGGCGCCACATGTAATTAAAAATATGGCCACATCATCATCTCCTCTCTTAATTATATAAACATAAACTACAAATTTTATTTATAGGAGATGTTCCAAAATACATCCACAAAACTCAACTCTATAACCCTTGAAGAAAAGAAAAAAAAAAACTGATCAACTCGGCGATATTTATAGATGAAAGGAAGCGAAATTAGAGAACACATGTGCAAACGACTGAATCCAATTACCAAATCTATGTTTTTGTTTCTATATATGTTTTTCTTTCCATGATTAAGTTTGTGTTTCTAAGTTTTTGTTTAATTCTTTCTTTTAATTCTGAGATTAATTTTTATTTTATTTTAATTCAATGTTTATTGTTGCCCCATTTTGCAACAATAATTACAAGGTTTGCCATCAAGCTTTACCAACAATAGATTGCACACGTTGTCATATTTTTAATTACATGTGGTAATTTTTATTATATGCGGTGCCCAATAACCAAATATGTCGAAAGCCCCAATTTAAAACACACGTTTGAGCCGCGCGTGTTAGTTTCTGGTGAAAGTTTTAATTTTCCGACAAAAATGATGTAAACTGGATAAAAAAATGATGTAAATTGGACACCTTATAATGTAAATTTTCAAAAAAGTGAAAAGTTAAAGGATTTAAAATTGAATCGGCCTAAGTTACTGGACGTATTTTAAAATTTTCCCATTATCGACCCTCGTGAATTGTTTGCACCTTGGGGGTTGTGTGAGATTGCTTGTGGTAAGAAATTTAAATACTTTTTAATTTTTTAAATTCAGTCCACAAATATACCCATTGTTCTTTGGTTACTTTTTTTCTTACTATTATATGAATTTTGTGTCATAGTACACATAATGTGGTTGTCTCGAAATTATTAAATTAATTATATGATTCTCAATTATACACAAAACTTATTACAAATTAAATAATAAAATTTTGAGTTAAAATCAATAATAATTGAGGATATTGTGAGGGTGAAGTTTATAAAGGATTTTCCATTTTAAGGGTGTGAGAGTTAGTGGGTGTTTGGAAACACTAGAAGTTGCTTAAAAGCACTTTTTTTTTAAATAGAATCACTTTTGGAGTGTTTGGAAACACAACAAAGTGATTAAGTTAATTTGTTAAAAGTGATTTTGGTGAAGCATCTCTCCACCTACTTCTAATAGCTTCTATGTGCTTCTCATCATTACAACAATCAATTTTACAATTTTGCCCTCGCAATTTAAATAATATTTCATCTTTACACATTATATATCCAAATGTAATAAGGGTGTTTTTTGTAAATTTATAAAAAAAAAGTGATTTATTGTGGGACGGAAGAGACTCAAATTAAATAATAAAATTTTGATTATGCAATCTAGGCAAAACACGGAGGTCATACTTTCACCTTGGACAAAAATACCCTTTGGGTATTTAAAATAACAATTCACTCATTTCACTCATTCACACACGAAAAAATTGTTGGTCTGCTCTCTCTGGCGATCTGGCGATTTGGGCTTAGGGTTTCTAAGCTCGAACGGCGATTGGGCTTAGGGTTTCCTCTTCCTTCGTCCTCTTCTAGATCCAGCCTCCCTCTCTCCATTTCTCTCTCGGCGACTTTTGCGGTGTGGGTTTTTTTATGAAGTTTTTCGACTACATATCAGTTTTTTTTTTTTTATTCATTATCAAATGTATGGTATGTTTCATTATTTACATTTTTATGGTGATTTTGATGAATCAGAGGAAAAGAAAAGGACAGAAAAGCGTGAGATTGGATCAAGTAAACACAAATTTGGGGAACGGGAAAAGAAAACCCAGAACAAAAATTATAACCTGATCAATCCCGAGGATATGCTTTTTTTTCTTTCTTTCTCTCTTTTTTTTTTTCCTGAACCTGCACATTTATACAAGGGAGGAAGAATATTGTGTGATTGAGAGAAGAATGTGGAAACTAAGAACTATATTTCAATGTTTATATTCAAATTTCCCACCACACTTGTAAAGTTTGAATACATTATGCGTATGACTGATTAACAATTTCAATGTTTATATTCAAATTTGTAAATTAAAGTTCAAATTTCCCACCACACTCCATTAGCATTATGCGTATTATGATAGTGACTTTTCGAAGTTTTTGATTTACTTGCCTGTTGTTTATACAAAATAAGAATGATAATTTTTTACTTGTGTTATTTCCATCGAATTGGTTTTGTAACGAATTAAAACAGATTGTTTGGTTCAAGAAAATTGTTCTGTTTTAATTTTATTATAAATTTAAATGAATTGGTTTTGAGGTCTGTCCATGAGTTGAGTTTTGTCTCATAAGTTTGTTGGTGATTGTGCATATAATGTCTTGTTGGTTTTTGTAAATAGTGTGTTTTTAGATCTGTTTTATAGTGAACATTTTGTGTTTGCAGTGTGGATTGATAATGTTTATATATTTATATTTTATCTATCAATAAGTCATTTACATTAGCCTTTTGATGATCATATGTGTTATGCAATGCACCTTTGGTAATATTTGAACTCTAGTATTGGTATATGATGTAATATTGGTTTATGTTCGGGCTTGAATGACCTGAACTTTGATTGTAATTCGATATTGACTGATTTCCTTCTAACACGATTTTTGTGGGATCGATCTTTAACTATTGCTATATGTAGCTATCTTTTGCATTCGAGGTTATTTGTGGCTCTTGTCAATGGTCTTGTTTAAATACTATAATGTCAGGTTGTCGGGTTATTGAAAGGTAAAAACAAAAGAGCAATGGCAACATGTATCTGGGAGTGTACAGCATGGCTGCTAAATAATGGAGGGAAAGGAATAAGATTGTTTTCTAGAATGAGCAAGTGGAAATGGATAGGCGGCTAGAGGAGATGAAAGCATATGTGTGGAGCTGGAGCATTTTGAAAAAGCTGCTGGTGGGCAATACAAATTTCTCAGAATGGACCAAGAATTGTTCTATGTAACTGGACGTAGCTTGATACAGGAGAGTGCTATCGACCAATTAGAATTTCAATCTGTAGTGTATGTTTGTAGGGTATTCCTTATACCCAACAACTATTTTGCTATTTATATAATTTAACTTTTAATTGATATATTTTGAATTTTGTACTTTGTATTTATATTTTACTGGTTGGTGAAGTTAGTATTTGATGAATGTTGACATATGAAATTGGTGTTTACTGGAAGAGTTGGTACTCGTCTATTGTTTGTGTTAAGTACTCGGTTAAAATTCATCTATGATGCTGGAATGGGTTTGCAATATTGGTTTGTTAAGTACTCAGTTAGAATTCATCTAATGATGCTGGAATGGTTTGCAATATTGGTGGTGAAGTTACACATATATGCAACAATGCAAAATAATTTGCGACAAAGACAAGCATATATTAATGTTGAAAACCTCTAGATATTAAGCATGAAGGCATGAGTAGATAAAAAAAAAAAGAGCTAACTAAAATTACACAAATGACTCGACTCAATTTCACTCTTTCTTCATATCAAGTACGAGTTAGCTCAACTCACTTACACCTCCTAATGGTCATCCCACGAGACGTCTTATTAAGCAAAAGAATTGAAGAAACACAAAATTTATTGATGAGAATAAAAACAACTATGGATGAGAAATTCCATGTTCAATACAATTAGGCCAAGTACATAATTATAAGGCAAAGCTCCCACTACTCCTGTTTAAATCAAGTGTTTGGCTTATTATTGTTCGGGTCACCGGGGCCGATATTATTCGTGTCTCCCATCAATCGAGTATTTAAAATAATCTCGTCTAGAACTTTTGGCAAAATCTTCCCGACGGTGTAAATCCATTCTACCAGCTCCACATAAGCACTCAAGTGGTGGTATATATGCAATGATTTGAAGACGATATATTGATATATCTGCACATAGTTTCCCAATGTTAAGTATGAATGTATGATTATACACATAAATAGAAAGCCCATATAAAACTGTAATATGTTCCAGTAATATTTATCATAATTGCTAATTAAAAAAATTCTTCCTCCCACATTACTAATACAGTCAAAGATTATATATTTCTACCATTTTTGTTGTTATGAAAATATGAACTAAATCAAATGTGTTATGTATGGTTGTTAAAATCACACCAATCCATATAAAAATCCATTCATGAAGCAGCATATACTAAATTACAAAATATAATAGAAGAAATTACAAACATGAATGCATGAGAGAGAGAGAGAGAAATAAGATATGTAAACATTCAATTTCAATAAGATATGCACACATTCAAAATCAGAAAAATATCATGCATATAGGTCACCAAACTGAGATCTATCAAAACAAGAAGGAATATTATGAATAGAGGTCACCAAACTGATCAATTATGCAAATTAGTGCATCCCATTTGTGTTTCTCTTGAATTATGCAAATTAGTGGCATAAGTGGATTTTTTTTCCTCATGTGTAAACAAAGAAGAACATCCCTAACACAAATGTGCACACAATTTCAATCATATTGCTTATATATATATATATATATATTGCCATTTTTTTCAGAATATTGAAGCAGAAGCTGCAACACTGAAACAATAGAAGAAGATTGAAGAACTTGAAGCTCAACTTCAGGAAGCTGAAGATATTAGAGAAAAATTGGGCGAATTGCAGGATGAAATGGAAAGGATCAAGAAAAATAATTTACAGAATGTGAACAAATCTAATTCAAGAGAAATGGCTAATGGATTATGGACATCACTCTTACCAATCAAGCATTATTCACCCAAACTCCTTATATGAACTTGTTATTGCAAATGAATTAATATTGTTCACTGTAACATTGCAGAAAAATGAATGTTACAAGTGTTATCACTGCAAAAAAGTTTGCTCATGTGCTTCATATATTAAAATCGAGATTTATCTTCCATAATTTCAAGGAATAAAGAGCCTGAACTATATACACAGAATCCTTGATACTAAACCACATTCAAATTAAGGGTGCTCTGATACTAAACCCACGTCATCGTACAACCCAGAATCAAACATACACTTGAATCAAAAGTACAAGAGATAATAAATCACATTTCTAAAAAAATACGAAAATCAAAATGCAATAATATACGGCATACCCAAATAGTATTTTCAATTAAAATTTTAAACTAATGCCATACCTAGTACGAGTTGATGACACGATTCGACCAACACCGAAGAGTGTGCCGTACACCAATCGCCGATGATTGTCGTCGATTTGAACATTCCGCAAGATTGAGATGGACGTTCGATTGTTGTTGAGACGCCGACGAAAATGGGGTGCGATTGGGAACTCGAATAACCCAGACGACCAAAAAGGAATCGTTTTTCAGCAAAGAAGAAATGATTCAGCAATGAAGAAAGGATCTTGCTCGAAGAACTCACACTGCACTGAAGACGCCCACCTTGTGGCCATTGAAGATGCTCGAAGAATGGCCTGATTTTCTATTTTCTGATGTTAGGATTTTTGGGGTAAAATTGTTATTTTGCAAATATCAGTTGGACAAAATAGTAAATCACTTATAAACTTAAATTATAACACACCTCTTATCTAAAACGCCAAACACAAAATTAATTTTTCAAAAAATGCACAATCATGCCTAATCTATCTAAAATTCCCCATCTATCTTAATAAAATAATCTAAGAAACCAAACAAGGCCTAACTTTAGTATTTTTCGCAAAAGGTCCAAAAATGTTAAAATTAATTAATCTCTAAGTTCTTAATTTGTTCGATTTTGATCTCAAAGTTACCGGAATTTAAAGGATGGTCGGACTCATTTTGGGGCACATTTTTGGCACATGAGGTAGAAAATTAATTTCTCCGCAAGAGGTCACAAAAACGTGCTCCAAAATGAGGCCGTGCTTCAACTTTCAGAGACTATGGGACTACGAAACAATAAAAGAGTTTCTCCCTCTTAGCGCGATTATTTGCACACTTTCATTTTCGGTCTCTTCCAAAATTATTTGCACACTCTCAATTTAAAAATAACACACAAAATAAATATCCTCTCACAATATTATTTTATTTTTAAAATTGCCACTCATTTTGGACCCACATTTTACATCACGACTCACTAAAGCACCCAAAGTACCCCTCCTTGGGGAGTATAAAATTAAATTTAAAAACTTAATTTTTTTACCTTCCTGTAAAAGTCAAAATTTATGGGACCATGTCGAATTTTTACTCCTAAAATACATAAAATGATATTAAAAAATTTATAATCAAATTGAATTTGTGAGGGATCTTGCATTTCATATATTTATAAAAAAAACCGAACTGATCCGGCCCGAGTCCGAGGCCGGTCCCATCCAGGCCCCAGCCCTGGCCTTCTTGACCCGGATCTATTTAGCCATTTAATTATTTCACGATCGCTGAGTATCAAACTATATATTGTGTGGCCTTTCACCACGCTGGCTAGAAAAGTTATTTTATTTATTTTACAATGTAAATATATATGTACATAATTAATAAAAAAAACGGACAAAGTGGGATAGCTCAAGTGGTTTGAGCCCCAGTACCTAGGTCTTAAATCCTGAGTTCGAGTCATGGCGCAAACGAGTCATGGGGAGGGGAAAATGGATAATAAATTACTTTAGTCAAAATAGGAGTTTGGTATAAGTAATTAATACGTCTAGAGTCTAGACTAGTACGTATTACAATAAAATGAAAACAAATTAATACTTTAATTAATTAATTAGTATCAATTCTCCTAAATTCTTTGTGGTCCAACATCGTGCATGTGGGGGTACCTGTAAATTAAGAAATAAGTTCATATTCTCTAATGAGGGGTATCTAACATCGAGATGGCTATCGAGATAAGTTGTGTTAGATCAAGGTCGTGGTTCCCTGTTTCGTGTTGTATTTGTTGGGATTTTATGGATTTAGTGTTTGGAAAGATAGATTTGTTTAATATTGAAAAGATAAAGGAAGCTTATGCAGTAGAGCTTCTGAAAAGTTTTTCTTGATCGATTGTGTTAATCAGCAAGATTACAAGTGCTCATATAGGCATACAATGATAAATGCATAACTAATGTGGTCAAGTTAATTGACCATCATTACATATTCCAATGGATATAATTTTTGACTCATGAAGACAAAGAGTCATATGCATGAATGAGAATTATGAAGAACCTTCTCGAATTACAAATTACTTTTCAACACCCCCTCTTAATTTGTAATCCGAACATGATTCCGGAGCTGCTCAAATTTTTCCGAGCTCACGGCCTTGGTGAAACCATCAGCTAGCTGCTCATTTGTGCTGACAAACTTCAACTGAACTTTTTGATCATTCACAAGATCCCTTATGAAGTGATGACGAAGTTCAATGTGCTTCGACCTTGCATGAAAGACGGGATTTTTCGTCATTGCAATAGTAGACATATTGTCGCAAAAAATTGTTGTGGGAGTCTCCTGCTTTTGCTCAACGTCACACAAAATTCTTCTCAACCAAATTGCTTCACAAGCAGCATCAGTAGCAGCCATGTATTCTGCCTCCGTCGAAGAAAGCGCAATCGTATTTTGCTTTTTCGATGCCCAAGAAATGATTTTAGAGCCCAAGCAAAAAATGTAGCCTGACGTACTTTTTCGATCATCCAACGATCCAGCCCAATCACTATCGGTATATCCAACAAGCTTACTTCCTTTCTCTTTGACATATTTAATGCCAAGTTTCCTCGTACCTTGAAGGTATCGCAAAATTCGCTTTGCCGCTGCAAAATGCAACTTGCTTGGATCGTGCATGAACCTTGATATTAGGCTAACTAGATACATAATATCAGCCCTTGTGTTTGTCAAGTAGATCAAAGAGCCTACAAGACTTCGATAAATTTTTGCATCAACTTTATCAGCACCATCATTCAATTGCAAGTTCTCATTGACTGCAAGTGGAGTCGAGATAGGTTTGCAATTAAGCATCTGAAATTTTTTCAACACTCCTTCAAGATATTTTTCTTGAGAAATTAAAATTTCTCCTTTTGATTGACGGACTTGAATCCCAAGAAAATATTTCATCAATCCCAAATCAGTCATCTCAAATTCCGCCATCATTGCCTTTTTGAACTCTTGCACCATGACTGGATTCGTCCCTGTGTAAATCAAGTCGTCAACGTAAAGGCAAACAATAAGGAGATCTTGCGCACCTTTCTTTACATACAACGACGACTCATTTAGACTTCGCTCGAATCCATTTGATCGAAAGTAACCGTCAATCTTGCTATTCCAGGCTCGAGGTGCCTGTTTGAGCCCGTACAATGCTTTTCTGAGGCGATAGACTTTATCTTCTTTTCCTTGAACAGTATAGCCTGCCGGCTGCTCCACGTACACTTCTTCCTCTAACTCGCCATTGAGAAAAGCGGATTTAACATCTAACTAGTAAATAGGCAGCTCCAATTGTGCAGCAACAGCTAGAACAATGCGAATTGTCTCCATTCGTGCAACCGGTGCAAATGTCTCCGTGAAGTCGACTCCGGGTTGTTGAGAATACCCTTTTGCAACTAGGCGAGCTTTATGCTTGTGAATTGAGCCATCTTCCTTATACTTTGTCTTGTATATCCATTTGACCCCGATCACATTTTTTTCTCCTGGATGGTCTACAAGATACCATGTATTATTTCTCTCGATGCTAGCAATTTCTTCATCCATTGCATTTTGCCAAATTTCTTCTTTTGCAGCTTCATCATAATTTTGCGGCTCACCAGCAAAAAATGCAACATCAGATGACTCATAGATGTCTCTTAAGCTTCGAAACTTTCTTACAGGACTCTCCGACTCCGGATCAAAATCTCCATCACTTGAGGTTCTTGCTCCACCACTTGTACTTGGTTGATCAATCGGTTGTGGTGGTGTAGGCTGAGATGTAATGTTTTGATCATCGCCCTAGTTACACGACTGCATTTCATAAAAAATAACATCTCGAGAAATTGTGAGTTTATTAGTCCTCGGGTCCAATAATCGATATCCTTTGGACTCATCACTATAACCAACAAGGATAAGCTTTTCTCCTTTGTCATCAAATTTTTCCCTCCGTTGAGATGGGATATGAGAGTAAGCAATGGAACCAAAAACTTTAAAATGATTTACCTGAGGCTTTCGTCGATGCCACGCCTCATATGGAGTCTTATTTGGAACCGCCTTTGTTGGTGACCGGTTCAAAATATACACAACTTCATTTACTGCTTCTGCCTAAAATGTTTTGGGGAGTCCTTTGCCAGCCATCATGCTTCGACTCATTTCCACAATGGTGCGATTTTTTCGCTCGGCAACACCATTTTGTTGCGGGCTGTATCGAACTGTAAACTGCCTTTGGATCCCCCTTTCTTTGCAATAATCCATGAATGCCTTTCCAATAAATTCTCCTCCACGATCGGTGCGGAGAATTTTAATTTTATTGCCCGACTGATTTTCCACTAGCCTCTTGAACTCCAAAAATTTGGGAAATGCTTCTGATTTTTGATTGAGAATGTACACCCACATCATCCTGTTGTAGTCGTCTACGAACAAGAGAAAATACCTGTAACCATTGAGAGATGGAGTTTGCGTCGGCCCACAAATATCAGCGTGCACCAACTCAAGAGGGACTTTGGCTCTATAAGATATCTTCGGAAATGGTAGGCGGTGCATTTTTCCGAAAATGCACCCTTCACACAGACGATCTTGATCTGGGAAATTCGGAAGCCCGAACACCATGTTCTTTTTCTTTAACAAACTTAAGCCTTTGTAACTCAAATGTCCATACCTCAAATGCCAAAGATTATGGTCTCCATCTGTTGTGTTATGCAAAACAACTTTCTGGGATAGTGGCAGATTGAGAGGGAAGACTTGGTTCTGACTCATCTTGATTTTTGCAACTGTCAACTTCTTTTGTTTGTCAATAATGATACAAAGATCATTATCAAATTCCACCTTGTAGTTTTTCTTTAGCAGCTGGCCGACACTCAACAAGTTTTGAGTCAATTCTGGCACGTAGAAGACATCTTTGATGATGTTGGACTGCCCTTCTTTTGTCTGGACTGCAATGGCTCCTCTTCCACTGATTTTGAGAGATTTGTTGTTTCCAAGTTTCACTTGAGATGAAAAAGATTCATCGAGATCCACGAACATATTTTTATTTCCTGACATGTGATTGCTGCAACCGCTATCCACATACCAAATATTCTCAAATTGCTGTTGAGAATTTAAACAAGAATAAAATACCTGATCACCTTCATTCTTTTCCGTGAAATTTGCTTCCTTTGTCTCACCATCATCTTGATACCAGCAATCTCTTTGAGAGTGAGTTGCATTCCTGCACCTTTTGCATCTATACCAACAACTATTGGTGTCATGGGTATTCTTCCGGCAAATGCGGCAACAAGATTCTGAGTTTTGATTATTAGATCTCGAGTTAGAGTTGCTTCTTCCTCCTCGACCTCGGCCACGAAAATTTTGAAGTCTGCCACGTCCTCTTCCTCGTGGTTGTGCCGACATATTCCTTTTATCTTGCGGTTCGTCTTTCTGTTTTTGTGAGATATTCACTTTTCCTTGAAAAGCTTGCTCCATTGCTTGAGTCGTGAATCTGCTCATCCTCTTTTCATGGGCTTCAAGAGAACCCATGAGTTCATCCAAAGTCAATCTCGATAAATCTTTGGATTCTTCAATTGCCGCAACAATATGCTCGAACTTCGCCAGCAAACATCGTAGGACTTTCTCAATGATTTTCTTCTCTTCTAGAGTATCTCCGTATCCCCTGATTTGATTCACTACGGATGAAACTCGAGAAAGAAACTCTTGTACATTTTCGGAATCTTTCATGGAGAGATTGTCGAATTCTCGCCAAAGATTTTGCAGCTTGATTGTGATTACCTTCTCATGTCCTCCAAACTGATTTTTCAGAATTTGCCATGCCTCTCTTGCAGTCTTGACAATCTTAATACGCGGAAGGATTGATCGATTCACCCCTTGGTGCATAAAGGACAAGGCTCTTGCATCTTTTGTCTTGTTATCTTTATGCTTTTTTTTCTGTGCATTTGAAAATGCAGCAACCTCCGCCGGGGTATGGGAAATATACCCTTCTTCGACAATTTCCCAAAGTTCGTGAGACACGAACAGGGTCTTCATAAGAACACTCCATAGTTCATAATCTTGAACAGGGTCGTTATAGGAACACCTTGTTGGGAATATATGAACGCAAGCTCTTGGTTGCTTGAAGATGCCATTGATAAATATTGGAGGAGAATCAGAACCAAAGGGTGGCTCTGATACCACAAATCTGTTGGGATTTTATGGATTTAGTGTTTGGAAAGATAGATTTGTTTAATATTGAAAAGATAAAGGAAGCTTATGCAGTAGAGCTTCTGAAAAGTTTTTCTTGATCGATTATGTTAATCAGCAAGATTACAAGTGCTTATATAGGCATACAATGATAAATGCATAACTAATGTGGTCAAGTTAATTGACCATCATTACATATTCCAATGGATATAATTTTTGACTCATGAAGACAAAGAGTCATATGCATGAATGAGAATTATGAAGAACCTTCTGGAATTACAAATTACTTCTCAACAGTATTAGGTTGGAGTACCCTTGTACTCCAATTTAATATGATTATTGTTATTTTAAAAAATAAAAAAATCTCTCAAATTCGTTTCCAAATGCTTTTTTTTTTTTGAAATCCTCAAATGCTTAATATCAAATCAACCAAATCTCCCAATCATTATATAAGTGCGGAGATTAACGAAAGTTTATTTGCAATGATTGAAAATTCGTCGCAAGTTTGTCAAAATTAACTGGTTTTCCTGCGATATTTTAAATATAATTTATTTATTTAAAAAACAATTTATATAATCTAAGGCTTCGTTATAGGTTTAGCTAAATTATATTTGCAATCTAGAACATTTCATATTTTGAAAATTCGTCCAAAAAATAAGGTATTCAAAATATTTTTGAACTTGTAGTAGTAAACTTTTGACCTTAAAGTTACAATAATTTGACTTGATGTTAATATAGTTTTAACCTTGTACGTAGTAGAAGAATATTTTTTGGTCTTATAATAACATATTTTGACTTTGTAGTAAGTAGTAGTATAAATATTTTACTATTACAAAGCCTAAGATATGTTACTCCCTCTGTCCACGAAATGTATATAGTCTCATATGCCTTATATTCTCCGTCCACAAAATGCATGTAGTCTCATACACTTTATTTCAACCATGATCACTTTATCATCACCCTTCAACCATCACTTAATTACTCAAATTGCCATCAACTTTATTCACAATGGACCCTACAATACCCTACAATACTCTTACTTTATACACTTATTCTACCATTTTCTTAAAACATGTGCCCACTCTCAATGAGACTACTTATTTTGGACGGAGGGAGTACTATATAATTAAAGTTCTGACAAATTCAACAAAAAAACTAAGTGTTCAGAATATTTTTGGACTTGTAGTAATACACTTTAGGCCTTGTAGTGACAATGTCATGATCATGTCATAACATAGCTTTGATAATGTAGTAAAACAATACTTAAAAGCGAAAAAAATATATTTGAGTTAAGTTTGACTCGCATTGACTTGCGTCGACCCGGGTTTGACTCCCAATTTTTTGCCTTAAATTTACCTTAATTAGCTTTATTTCATGTATGAAATATTTCATATAAGTTTTTTGGGAAAATAACTATTAGGTTCATTTCACACCTATTTTTTACAAATAAATTCAAGCTTTTTTTTTGTTTCTTATAGGTTCAAATTGAACATAAATAGACCAATCTGCCCTTTTAATTTAAATATTTTCGAATGACTTAATATTAGTCAAACATTTCAAATTTCAAATCTTTTTTAAGAAGGAGGTCTTCACATTTAATTGGTTGCAAAATTTCAAATTCTTCCTAAGAAGAAGTTTTCCACATTTAATTCGCTGCATTTGTTAAGCCGTGAGATTTCACCTTCCAAACTTCAAGTGCAATTCAACTACAACGATCTATTCGACCTAATTTGATAATTTAAAATAATAGTAATTAATAATAAAAAAATAAAAAAATTAATAAAGCATATGAAAGAGTAACACAACATAAATAAAAAAAAACATAAGGTTATACAACATAAATATAAAAGCAGATTTTGCGCTGAAGAGAAGAAGGCGACGCTGAAGAGAAGAATTTTTTTTTTTTTATGGAAGTCTGCAGATTTCGCGCAGAAGAGAAGAAGGACACCGGATATCGGGTAGGGATAGAAGAATGGGTCAAATTTCACGGTAGTGCTATTGTGAAATATTGTATAGGTTTTTCGCTATTTTAAAAATGATTTACTTATTTTTAAATTGAATTTACATTTTAGTTTTCAATATTTTAATGGTATTTAATATTTATGAATTTTAATTTTATTTAAAAATTTAAATTATTTAAATAAATTTTAATTTTTATTGCTAATAGTACTTGTTATTTAAAATTGATTTACAGATTTTTCAAATTAAATTAATTTTCTTATTTTATATTGTTAAACTTTTAACTAATATAATTATTCTGATTTTTAAATATATTTTAACAACTTTTTAGATAAATTTTAATTAAAAAAATAAGTTTTAGAATTTTTTTAGTATCCTAACTTGTCACGTGATGTGTCATTTTTCAATCTGTTGTTCACGTCAAGATTTGGCTAGAACTCTTAATTATAAACTATACCATCACAATATCCATACCTTTTAATAAAATGTGATTACTTTTAACTTCACGTATTCAACTCATTTATTTATTTTATACATAAGAATTTATAAAATTATCCTTCAAATCCAACTCAACATTACACTTTCTTAATATGTATATCCACCTGTCTACGTAAATTATTGTGGAATAAAGAAAGTATTTTTCTTTACTTATATTTTATAATTACAATTATTTTATATCGACACAAAAATATTTCTAAAAGGAACTATAAAATGACTACAACAGAAGACAATAAAAATGGAGATTATTGACCCCCTAGTACAAAAATTGCCTCTTTAGTGTTAGTAGGTTTCTGAAAAGAATTGTTCCAATTGTCAATACAAATTATAAGGTAAATTGTCTCTTATACCCTTCATTCCACTTTAGTTTTAGATTTTCTTTTCTTGTTGTAGTTGTCACAGCCGGTCTTCTCATTCTTTTCATGTCAGTCGTCTTCTCACCTTCCACCTCATTTTAAAATTCAAATACAAATGTAATTCTTCATCTCCTCTTGAATTTTCGTCGTCTCCTTCTCCTCCTCGCCGCCCCGTCGATCCTCCCCATGCCTCGCGCCGCCGCCCCTCCCACACCTCCGATTATTCGCAAGAAGTCGAAGAGCTGTCACGATGGAGTCTTGATCTTCGCGGAGTGGAGGTCGATCTGTTCGGCGCCGGAGAGATCGACGAAGACGAGGCTTTCGAGGTCTGGTCACGAACGCAGTAGATCTTTTGTTGGAGTAGATCCGAGTTATGGAAGAAGAAGTTGTCGACAAAGGCCCGATGAAGCAGAACTGATCTCTTTTCTGGCCGAAATATTGTTGAGACGAAGAAGGAGTTCGGGCTCGTTCGCCGGAGTAGATCATCTTCTCCGATCTGCCCCGTCAAGGTCCTCGTCTTCTCCAATCTTCGCCGCTCGCGTGATGGCGGCGTAGATCTAGGGTTTTCTGAAAATAAGTTTTCCCCTGTTTCTTCCTACGCATTTTCCAACTTGATTATATATTCTATAAATATTTTTGGAGTGGGAATTGATCAGAAAAAAAGATAAATTCGTGGAGTGGGAATTACAGGTAAGCCCTTCCTTCTCTCTTCTACGAATATGTGCTTTCTCGTTTTCGGTACAACATCTACTTCACGTATCTCATTCGACTCTAAGATGTTTTGAATTTTTTTGTGTCTGAAATAATGGATTTGCTTATTTGATTGTAATTCCAACTCTGTCGATCCGAGCTGTAAATTCTGGGTCTGATTTTTTGTTTCTGAAGCTTTCTCTCAAGTCCCAGATCTATGAGAACATAGTTTTTTACTCTATTTTCAAAAAATCTTTTAATACATTGTTTATTTTTAATTAAAAAAAAGTTTTAAATTCGAGAGAGTCACGTATGGTAGTTAAATGTTGTTCCAATAGTGTTTATTTTTTTCTCAATTAGTTGCATGTTGTTCTTTCGTTTTACACAAATGGACATTATCGAAGAGCTGGAGAATACTTTGTTGGGAAGTTTAATATGTAATAATTAATATAGTATTTTTCTGGTACGTTGTTGTGAATGGAAGGTGAATTATTTGGACAAATTTGGTTCTTGATTGTATATAAGTTTGAACTATTGTGCTTCTGTCATTATCAACTAATAGTATAATTAGTTTGAGCTCTTTGTTTCAGTTTACTGCCTTGAATTATTAAAATTTTGAATTGAACATGTGGTATTTACTGTTCATTTCTGGAAGAATAGTGTTATTATTGAGGTGATTTGATCTAATTTCTCTATCTATTGGGAATAGGCTTCAACCACTTTTGGTAGTTTGTAAATCATTTTATTGTGTGATCTAATGCAAGTGATATTTTGTCTAATTCCCAACTTTTTTAATTTATATTTTTCAACTTGTTATTAAGGCGTGTGAACCAACCAACCAGGTCTATGTTCTTTTTGATGATTTTTTGGCAGAAACTGAAGGGAATAAAACTTGATTAAAACTTTTCTGTATAAAACCTCTCATCCAAATTTTTATGTATAAAAGTTAATGTACAACAATGCCTTTCAACGTAAAACTTAATGTACACTCGTGTTACTTAATAATATATGGAGTAATGAATTGTAATTATTGAAAGTTGTTCAACAATAAAAAAGAAAAATTGCATTCATTATATATTGTTAGTGTTCAATATAATTATATTCAATGTATATATCGACGTTCAATATATAATGAATGCAATTATGTAGATGTTCAATATATATGTTCAATATAATTTTATTCAATTTATATATTGACGTTCAATATATAATGAATGTAATTATGTAGATGTTCAATAATGATGTAAATGTTCAATAGAGAAGGTTTTTAAAATAGAGTATAAAAAAGTGTATTTTGAAGTTTAGAGATCTTCATTTGAGAGTTTGTGGTTGGAGATGGCCTAAGGCCATAACTCAAAGTAATTTTGAACTCCGGCGATTGCGGATTCAGTTGCTCACCTTGAGCGACCATGGAGTTTTCCGCCGTCGATCTTGATCGGGTCTCTACCCTGGTAACTCATTGTGACGCCCATCCATGGTTGTAGGATCTATTCCAATCGAAGGTGCCAACCATTTCACCATTCGGAGAGAATCGCGTGACAATGACTGCAAACAACCCTAGATTCCCTGCTAGGGTTTCCAAGACTTTCAAGCAAGCCCTTTTGGCTGATCAAGATCCGCAATCAGAGGTCCCATTGCGGTTAGATACCGCCAGAGCCGTCCAAATGCCTGTCAAGAAAGGCGATTTTGTCTCAATTTCGGTGGATGAAGGAGAATACGCAGATCGAGTGGAGTTGTGCAGGAATTCCTATATCGGACGACTCACAAACGCACGCAAACAAAAGCCATGGGCACTGGAGGCGTTGAAGAGTTCGTTGACAATGGCGTGGGGTTTAACAGGGCCATGGTGGCTCACCCCTTTAGGCCTCGACTACTACAATGTGCATTTCAATCTAAACTCGGACAAGGAACTCGCATCCAAGAAATCAAACTGGTTCTTGAGCCCAGGGGTGTTCAGGCTGTCCCCATGGGTAAAAGACTTCAACCCGTATAAGGTTAACTCGTCCATGGCGCAAGTTTAGGTGCGCATATATGAATTGCCTTTTGAGTACTGGACTGAGTCGCTGATCCTTGGTATGGCGCATGCACTGGGAACGCCAATCAAGATTGACGAACGTTCTCTTGATGCCACTATGGGGCACTTCATCCGGATACTCGTTGAGATTGATTTTTCCAAAGACAAGTTAGAAAAGATCTTGATTGAACGAAAGGGTCATCGTTCTTTCACATACTTCAAATATGAAAAATGCCCCATGTATTGTCGTCACTGTGCAGTGGTGGGTCACTCATGGGACAATTGCAACAAGCGAGAGCGTCACGTTCATTCGGCCAGGGGTGAACAACGGACCAAAGAAGCACAAGCAAACGCAAAAGAGCAGGAGCATAGGGTGCCTTTGAGGAATGAGCAACAGGATATTGACAAAGAGCAATTCATTCGTCCTCGTCGAAAAAGACAAGCAAGGCAAAACTAGAGGCCAGAGGAGACATTGGACGATTCTCAGCAGTCCAACCAATTCGACTTGCTGGGTTCCTCACCAGTAAACAATGGTTTCTCCCCAGATGAGATGTTTGAAATGGATAAAAATGTATGTTGGGATATAAATTCACCCTAAGCCCCTACACATGATAGTATAGTTTTGATGGCCAAAACACTTAGAGTTTATAAATACATGTAATAGGATCAGCTGATATCTGTATAGATCAGCTTAAGCTAAGTCTAGTCTTGTGTAATCAGCTGTATGTATCTCAGCTGATTAACACAGTCCGAGCTTACATGCGCAACCTCAAGAAATGAAGAGTAGAAGATATGAAGACTAGAAGATCCTTTTGAAAATCAGATAAGTAAGGTGCTTGTATACCTTCTTAACTGATAAAGTCCAAGTCAATGATGGCCAGAGTCAGTACAAGTATTTTTCCAGATCAGAAGAGCAAATACTCATCTGATACCAGAAGACAAACTTCACTAGGCCAGACGAGTTAACCAGACAACTAGAAGATCAGCAGACTAGTAGCTCGTCAAAGACTCAGCTGATTCCAAAGTCATCTTGTGAAATTCAAACGCAGACTTACCTTACTTAGAAGATTGACACGATCACAGATTTGAAGCAATCAAGATCAAAACGGCTGGAATCAAGGAATCAAACAAGCACACAAGGAAAGATTGCTAACGGCTAGTCAACTCCAACGGCTAGTTGCATCAATCCTCCCTATAAATACAAGAGGGTGAAGAAGAACAAACACGGAAATACTACGCAAGAATTCTGAAGCTAATCAAGCAAACAAGTCAAAAAGCAACACACTCGCAAAAATTCTCAAGAGCCCAGAAAAGCATCAGAATACTTTTAGCTCTTACGATATTTCCTCATCCAACCAAAGAACCTGAATCCCATACATATTGTATATCCTTTGATTTAGGCATAGTGGTTAAGCAATTTATAAGCTTGAACCATTATTTGGATCCATTCAAAAACCCCAAAACCCCCACCATAAGGTTAAGTTTTTGAACCCCTGTAAGAGTGCAAGTGCTCACACATCACTTGTGGAGACCGTAGCAGTTGGAACTGCTCAGATCTCAAAGTCCTTCACTTGGGACTATAAAGGACAAACCCTTGTAATTTTTGGGAAATTAAAGGGATTAACTTCACGTTTGGAACCACTATAAATTGACGGTGTTATTTACTTACTGCACTTTACATTTCCAGTTTACTTATCTTTATCATAGTGCATTTTGTGTTTTGAAACACCTTTACAAACAAGGCAATATCTTTCAAACCAGCATCAGCTGAGTATTTCATAAAGACAAGTAATTGGTTATTTTAAAAGAACAATAGAACGAGTCTAAATAAAAGGCCTACTCACTTCCGCATATCTTTCACTCTATCAGATAACTATTGTCTTCTGGACCAGCAGACTTGTAGTCCAGCTGACATAGAAATCAGAAGAGGTTCTCACTCTTTTAAGGAAAAAGTTTTTAAAGTCTATTCACCCCTCCCCTCTAGACTTTAAACCCATTCACTACTCGTTCAGGGACCAACAATGGAGTAACTAGTATGGACACATCAGCAACATCGAACCCACAAGGTGCACGCCTAAAATCGATCATTTGTGTCCCACATAACTATACAGATGACATGGATGATTTGGAAAGGGCATTCCGCTCTGCTCCGGAGTTTGCATCGAACTCACGTCCATTTGTTGTGGTAGACGATACACATTCTCCAAAGTACAACAGAATGTCAACTGCGGCGCTGGGGCATTGGGGAGATTTGGATTGCCCAAATAATGAGGACACGGACAAGGAGATAGAACCGCCTGAGCACGGTTACTCTGATGACAATCAATGATTGTTCTGTTTTGGAATATCCAAGGGGTTGGCAATAACGATTCACGTAACCTCTTACGTAGTCATTGCCAAACCCTCAACCCAGAGTTCTTGGCCATCATAGAGCCAAAGGTCTGTATTAACAGTATTAATGAGGCATTTTGGAACTCTCTGAACTTGACTCTGCTTGCGGAAAATGTGAGACACAACATGCGACCCAACATTTGGGTTTTCTGTAAGCAACATTTGAGAGGGGTTTCGACAATTGTTGGATTCACTGAACATGTGGTGATAATAAAAACTGTAGCACACAACAATTACTTCTACATGGAACTGGTACACGCTGCTTCGGATCACCTGAAACGCCGACTATTATGGCAGCACATTCTTGACTTGCAATTGAATCCGATTTGCTTAATCGGTGACTTCAATTCGGTTTTGGGCTCACATGAGCATAGTGCCACAACTCCTCCACCATAGACGGCATGTCGGGAATTCAGAAATTTTATATCGGACGCTAATCACCTGGATTTGGAAATATCAGGTCCAAGTTACACATGGGCGGTGAGGCGCAAGGATAGGACGCTGAGTGCGTCCAAGCTAGATAGAGTGTTGGCGTCCACTGATTTTTTGGAACAATGGTCTTCAGGAAAAGTGTCATCTCTTCCTAGAGCATGTTCAGACCACCATCCCATTCGGATTGAGTGCGTCCGAGGGGAAAGGCAGCGCGGGTCTAATTTCTGTTTTCAGAAAATGTGGCTACAGAATCAGAGTTGTTTATTACAGATACGCAGATCATGGGAACCTTTCCTAAATGCCCCTGACCCTATTACTGTAGTCAAGCTCAAACTCAAGAGACTAAAGCAGGACTTGAAAAAGTGGAACCGGGATGTTTTCAGAAATGTCCTCACACGCATTTCTATTGCCAATGAGCAGCTCCTTGCTGTGCAGCGCGATATTTATTTGCAAGGATATACCGCAGAAGCTATCCATAAGGAGACCATTGCAAAACAGGAAATAAATACTATTCTGAGCCAACAACAAACTCTCTTTGCACAACAAAACAGAATCACATGGCTCAGACACGGTGATCGCAACACTAAGTTCTTCCACAAACTCAATCAATTGCGGAAAGTCAGAGCCCCTCTAGAATCGCTAAATATCAATGGCAACATGTGTACCAATCAAGCGGATATTACAAAACACATTACAGAGTTCTACTGCAATTTATTTACTGCTGCTAATAATCCAACAAATTTATTTGCACGTTGTTATACAGCCGAGAATCACCCTGGATCAGAACGCAGCGCTGGAGAAGATTCCTTCTGCGAAGGAAATTCGATGTGCCATATTTGATCTTTCAGCGGATAGTGCTCCGGGGCCTGATGGATTCGGGGGTGTATTCTTCCAATCAGCATGGACCATTATCTCCGCAGACGTTATCCGAGCAGCTCAGTACTTCTTCCGGTTCGCTTTTCTCCCACATGGATTTAACTCTAATTTTGTCGCGATCATTCCAAAACACAAAGGAGCATACAAAGTTGAAGATTTCAGGCCAATTGTTTTAGGAAATTTCTTATTCAAGGCCTTCTCTAAGATTTTGGCTTCTCGGCTGGGTACGATCCTTAGCAAAATCCTATCTCCATATCAATTTGGCTTTATACCTGGGCGCAGCATACATCAGGCTATTGTGCTAGCATCAGAGGGTATTAAATGCCTCGACAGAACCAAAGTGCACGGGAACATGGCATTGAAAATCGACATTAGGAAAGCATTTGATACAGTCCGTTGGGACTTTGTACTGGAAGTTATGAGAAGGATGGGCTTTAGCAGCAAGGTATGCGATCTAATTATCTGCATTTTTCATTCGGCCAGACTCTCTTTACTCATTAACGGAGAGCCCCACAACTACTTTCAATGCAATCGGGGAGTTCGCCAGGGAGACCCGCTTTCGCCGCTGCTATTTTGCCTTGCGGGAGAGGTGTTAATTGCCTTAATTGAGAGGTCAACGATGGATGGAAAGTTGCAACCAGCCCTCATTCGACGTGGCCTAAACTGCCCCTCAATATTACTATACGCCGATGACATCCTCATCTTTGGGAGAGCCAGTCGACCTTGTATCAGGGCGATCCGCGACACACTGGATATCTATGGAGGATTATCTGGACAAATATTTAACCCAAATAAATCATGTGCATATTTTGGGAAACATGTAAGCTACAACAACAGAAGATATCTTCGAGAATTTCTGGGTATGAAGTCCGGGTCCCTCCCTCTTATATATTTGGGAGCACCAATCTTTAAAGGGGCGCCACGGCCCAAATTTTTTAGAGAGACGACAGATAAAATCCTTGGTAAATTTGCTTCTTGGAAAGGAGCAGCCCTCTCCCTTGCTGGACGAATATGCATGATCAATCATGTAATCACTTCTTCTTTGGTACATACATTGATGGTGTACAAATGGCCTCGTTCCCTCTTGCATAGAATCGAGAAAGCAATGAGGAATTTCGCTTGGGCAGGAGACATCGATCGAAAAGGAGCCTGCTTGATTTCATGGAATAAAGCAATCACCTCCAAAGTTGAGGGTGGGCTGGGCATTAGATCGATAATATGCGCCAATGATGCATACATACGTAAATTGGCGTGGCGGATTCTATCTAAAAAAGAGAGGCCCATGGAATTTCTCAGATCAAGATTCATGCCATCAGGGAATATTCGGCCAACCACAGTAGCATCGTCGGTGTGGCGTGGATTGAAGCCTCAAATTGAACTAATTACGAAACACGCGCAATGGATACCTGGGGAAAATTCACATGTTAATTTTTTGCTGGAAAATTGGCTATGATACATCATTGCCGACAGAATTGGTATGCCAATGAGCAGCAGAGCATACTTCCCTTTCAAGATATTGGACTACTGCATAGAAGGAACTTGGAATTTAGAGGCGAACTTTGTGGCGACATACCCGTATATCGTCGCAGACATTATGAATTTCAATTTTGCCACTTAGGAGGATAGCCGTATATGGCCAAAATCCACTCGTGGACAGCTCACGGCTGCTATAGCATACGATCAAATTCGACCCAAGTATCCGGAGGTCAATTGGGGACGATGGATATGGGCAAACTTTATCCCGCCTAGAAGGTCGACTGTGATATGGAGGGCTATACACGGGAGGTTCCCTACATGGGATTGATTGCAGACATGGGGAATTGAAGGCCCAAATATATGCATAATGTGTCGCTCAAAAGAAGAGGGAATAGACCATCTATTCAGTGAATGTAGTTACTTCAAATATACAACCGAAAGAATTATGGGAATTTTTCGAGCACCTCTTAGAATCAAAGAGGGTTTTTTGTCATGGGTACTACAGGCGATCAACCGCTCCTTCAGCCCATAAATAACATCGATATGGAGATTGGCATGGGTCACTTTGGTATGGCATATTTGGACGACCAGAAACGCAATTATCGTCGACAACAAGCAAATCTCTATACAAGGCATTTTCACATCAACTGCTGCGCTGATTAGAGAAATCAGTAGCAAGTCCATGGGCTGCATGAACAACACCGCGGAGGACCTTCGGATCATCAAGGAATTCGACATGAATTGTAACCCAAGGAAAGCACCTGGTGCTATATCAGTTCGATGGAAAACACCAACAGAGGGCATAATCAAAATTAACGTGGACGCAGCAGCGGAGGGAGCTCCTGGACTGATCTCGGGTGCTGGAATATATAGAAACACACACGGAGAATTTATAGGAGGGTTTGCGATGAAGCACGGCGTAGGCTATGCGTTTGAGGCGGAGCTTATCACAACCCTACATGCTATAAAAATGGCAAATGCCCGCAGATGGAACAACATTTGGCTAGAGACGGACTCAATGTTTGTAGTACAAATATTTCATGGTGCGGGAGACCGGATACCATGGAAAGTAATTGCATTATGGCAGTTGGTACAAAAACTAGAAATGAGAATAGATGTTACTCACATTTTCAGAGAAGGCAACGCGGCAGCGGACAAGTTGGCGTCCATGGCGAGAACGAAACATGAATGGTGGAACGAACCGCCAAATATTTTACAGGAATATTTACGCAGGGACCTAACTTCGAAATTTTACAGATTTGTAAATTAGAGGGGTTCCCTTTTCCTTGACTATAGATTTATCCCTAAGGAGGGTTTGCTGTAGCAAGGTTTTTAACGGGGCCCGGCCTCTGGAACGAGTTGTGTTCATATGGTTCTAGGTGTTACTTTGCAATAAAAAATCGCAATTTAAATATGTAAATGTTCAATATGAATGTAATTATGTAGATGTCCAATATGAATGTAATTATTCAATATACTTATTGATATTCAATACTATATGTTTAAGAAAATTTGAATATAAAATCTTAATAAAGAAATGAATCAATAAAGTTAAATATCAAAGTTTGAGTTAAATTGATAGAAAAATTCAATACAGTTTAATAAAAATCTGAATATGAAATTTTAATAAATAAAATTGAATTAATAAAGTTTAATAAAAAAATTTGAGTTAAAGTTGATAGAAAAATATGATTTGATAAGTCAAAGACTTTTGAATAAAGAGATAAAAAAATATACTATACTAATTAGTTAATATATAATTAAAATTTAAAATTTTTGAATTTAAATCTGAATAAAAAAATTAATTAAAAATATTTGACGTAATTTAAAAAAAAAATCTGAAAAAAAAAATTCTGAATAAAAAATTAAAAACAAAAAAATTCAAGTAAATTTTGATTTAAAAATTTGAATTAAAAATATTATGTGAATTAAAAATTTAAAAATATCCGAATAATAATTTTAAAATAAAAAATTGGAGTAAAAGCAGAATTAAAAAATTGAATAAATCTAATTTGAACACAAAATCGAAATGAGTGATACAAAAATTGATTTGACAATCAAAGACTTTTGTCTCAAGGAGAGAGGCCAAATTGAAGGGCATAAAGGTCTTTTTCAATAGAATTTTGTATCTTCTACGTACCAACATATTTGATTGGATGTGCCTTGAGGCTCCCGTAGTGCCCCAATTGTGCTAGAAGGCAATCCTCCCATAAAAATGGGCACACACATTAAAAAAAAAAAAAGCGTAATCACTACAAAAAAAAAAAGAGAAAAAGAGAAAAAAAAACATCGAATTACAATCTATTCTCGATTACATAAATTTATATAAATAATTATTTCAACTAATTAATGCCTACTCAATGCTAGCTAGTACGTATTGAAAAAAAAAGTACGTATTGTTATAATTAAATTAGGCAGGATCGATTTTCACCTGTGCTAGATCTATATAGGTAGTGCTAGGAAAATCTATATATATAATATAAATAATTAATTGATTTGGAGCCCCAATATATTGAAATCAAAATAAAGAGTTTGGTATTAGTACATCTAGACTAGTACGTAGTACAATTACGAAAACAAAACATCCTCCAACTTGAAGCGAACAAATTAATACTTTAATTAATTAGTATCAATTCTCCCAAATTAATTCTTTGTGGTCCAACATCATGTGGGGGTATCTAGAAATTAAGAAATAAGTTCATATTCTCTAATGAGGTACCTAACATCGAGATGGCTTTCGAGATAAGTTGTGTTACATCATGGTCGTGGTTGAAATAGAGACCCGGTGAACCATTTTGATATTGTTTGAACGATTGGGTTTCTAATCCTAGAATTTGTCTCTTGAGTTTTCAGTGTGGTTGAGCTTTTGTTGATATATATGGCTGATTGTTGGCTGTGTTGTTGAGTGGATTGTTCCCTGTTTCGTGTTGTATTAGGTTGGAATACTCCTTATACTCGAATTTAATATAATTATTGTTGTTTAAAAAAAATCTCTCAAATTCGTTTCCAAATGCTTTTTTTTTGAAAGCCTCAAATGCTTAATATCAAATCAACCAAATCTCCCAATCATTATATAAGTGCGGAGATTAACGAAAGTTTATTTGCGATGATTGAAAATTCATCGCAAGTTTGTCAAAACTGGCTTTCCTGTGATATTTTAAATATAATTTATTTCTTTAAAAAACAATTTATATAATCTAAGGCCTCGTTATAGGTTTAGATTATATTTGCAGTCTAGAACATTTAATATTTTAAAAAATTCATCCAAAAAAATTAAGTGTTCAAAATATTTTTGAAACTTGTAATAGTTAACTTTTGACCTTAAAGCTAAGTGACAATAATTTGGCCTGGTATTAATATAGGTTTAACCTTGTAGTAGAAGAATATTTTTTGGTCTTACAATAACATATTTTGACTTTGTAGTACGTAAGATATGTTACTCCCTCTGTCCACGAAATGTATATAGTCTCATTTGTCTTGTATTCTCCGTCCACAAAATGCATGTAGTCTCATACACTTTATTTTAACCATGATCACTTTATCATCACTCTTCAACCATCACTTAATTACTCAAATTGTCATCAACTTTATTCACAAACAATCACTTTATTCACAATGAACCCTACAATACTCTTACTTTATACACTTATTCTACATTTTTCTCAAAACATGTGCTCTCAATGAGACTAGTTATTGTGGACGGAGGGAATACTATATAAATTTAAAAAATATTCTGACAAATTCAACAAAAAAACTAAGTGTTCAGAATATTTTTGGACTTGGAGTAATACACATTTGGCCTTGTAGTGACAATGTTATGATCATGTAATAACATAGTTTTGATAATGTAGTAAAACAATACTTAAAAGCGAAAAAATATATTTTAGTTAAATTTGACTCGAATTGACTTGCATCGACCCGGGTTTGACTCACAAATTTTTGCCTTAAATTTACCTTAATTAGCTTTATTTCATGTATGAAATATTTATCCATCAAAAAAAAAAAAATGTATGAAATATTTAATATAAGTTTTTTGGAAAAATAACTATTAGATTCATTTCACTCCTATTTTTTACGAATAGAGTCAAGTTTATTTTTTTCTTTCTAATAGGTTCAAATTGGACATAAATAGACCAATCTGCCATTTTAATTTAAATATTTTCGAATGACTTAATATTAGTCAAACATTCCAAATTTCAAATCCTTCCTAAAAGAAGGTATTCACATTTAATTGAGTGCAAAATTTTAAATTCTTGCTAAAAAGAAGGTCTTCACATTTAATTGGTTGCAGTTGTTAAAAATAATACTCCCTCCGTGCCTGAAAAGCATTCATACCCACCCTCACAATATACACATTTTTACCCTTCATATCATCACTTTTGGGGTCCACCATACACTCAATCAAACTACTTTATTTACTTTATATATAAAAGTTTGCAAAATTACCCCAAGACGAATAGGATACAAAATTACCCCAAGACAAAATTACCCCAAGACGGAGGTAGTAATTAATAATAAAAAAAATAAAAAAAATTAATAAAGCATATGGAAGAGTAACACAATGTTGGGAAATAAATTGATTTTGATTAAGATACCAAAACCCCTGAATGATGATGGTCAGCTTAGTTAAGATAGATAGAAAGTATATCAGTCTAGTTGTCTCAGGATAGTTGAGACAGTAAAATTGCTTAAGTCTAAGTGTTGGGAATAAAATGAGTTTTGATTATAATACCAAAACCCCATGAGACATGCCAAGTAGATAAGTCATTTTGAATGAACATGTTTCAGGACTGTTGGAACATGTAGACTAAGACAAGTAGAGAAGCTGATGTGTTAGACAGCTCTTAGATAAATAGATGCACTAGTTGAGGGGGAACACATGATTACAAGTTTATTCTGTTCAAGTCCCCTCAAGGCTCAGTTTCTAAATTGACCCCAAGTCTGCTGAAGGACAAGTTTGCTGATCAAAATCAAGTCAAAGTGTAACAACCTATCTGAAGATCAACTAAGTAGAATAGATCTTGAAGATCAAGTCTACTACAAGAAAATGTCAAGTTCAGAAGAGTTGTCCAACAATATTGTATCAGCATAATTGAAATAGAACAAGCTTTGAATTTCAAGGACAACTATGCTGAAGAGGTCAAATTCACTTTTCCTAGACATACATGCTCAAAGAACTATTCTAAGAAGTTATGGAAAGAGAAAGAGACAAGTCATCTGAAGAGCTCAAGAGCCAACACTGCTGATAAGGAAACTCTGCTGAAACTGATAAGTAGAGTTGTCCAAGTGATAAGGAATGTTGTCCTTATCTCAGGATCATTGATGAGAAGAGATGTCCATGTTTGACCAAGTGAATCTTGAAGTCAGACATTGGGAAAAGTGCTGCAGAATGAAGACAAAGTGGTTACAGCCGTTTATTTCCCAAATTAAGGACATGTCACTATCAGAATCTGTCTTCCAGTTTGAAGATTTCAAGGAAGACATTTATAGACATTTGAGGCTGCCTCTCCAACGGGAAAATCCTCAAATTTGTCTATAAATACAGAAGTGTGAAGACCATTTGAAGCATCCAATCTATCCTATAAGTTAACAAGTGCTTTCAAGCTTTCAAAGAGAATATCTTAGTCTTCAAACACTTCATCTAAGCTGAACCCCATTGTATAATTCATACAAAGCTTAGAGAGATATCCTATCCTTATACACTGACCTTCATTGTAAAGGATATCTCATTAGTTGGAACCTTACTTCAACCCTTATACCTTTCAAGAGAGAAAGATAGAAGGTTGTAGTAGTAGAAGTGGAAGGAACTAACTGTTGAGAGAAGAACAGTTCAGTTCTGAGTTGAGAAAGGGTACTAGGACTCTAGACATCCTAGGGATCAAGGCACCAAGGAGTGGTGTGGTTGATCAAGTGCACCTTGGCACTATAAAACAAGTTAATTCCAAGAGTGAAGGAATTATCCTGTTAAATCAGGGAAAGTGGATGTAGGAGTTTGAGTCTCTGAACCACTATAAAATCTTGTGTTGATTTACATTCAAAGTATTTTACATACATTCAACACTGCACACAAACTGGACTTTCAAAGATACATATCACAAACTGTGCAAAACAAGATTTGGACAAGTTCCCTGAACTAGATACCTTGTTAAGGAGAATTTTAGAATTAAAAGGAGTTTAAACTAAAGGGCCAACCACTAATTCCGCACATATAACTCACTTAGATAGTTATTCAACTAAGTACTCAATAGTGCTTAGTAGTTTGATTATCTTAGAAGAGTTAATCATATCAGCAGAGTTGTCCAGGACAACCTTGCTGAACTCTGGTTTGATCAAAGTTTGAAAAGAAACTACATACAAGTGTATTCCCCCCCATACACTTGTTATATACTCCTTTCAGGACCAATAAGTGGTATCAGAGCGGGGGTTCAAAGACCACTGCTTCTGAAAATCCATCTTGATTTTCAAAATCACATATTTGGTGTGGTCACTGAACTGATCTTTATCCGAAATCTATCATATCTGTATCTAACCCATCTTGTTTTGAGATATGGCCAACAACAATGTTGCTGCTCCACCTCCTGCTGTTCAAGGATTAGACAATATGGCTACCAATCCAGTTAACCATATATCACATCACAAGTTACCCATGTTCTCAATTGATAATTATGATTTCTGGAAAATCAGAATGAGAGCTCATCTTGCATCTCTCCACACTGACATGTTGAGGGTAATTACAAGAGGACCCTATGTGTTCACTCAGCTTAACCCCAGATTGACTGATGAACAATGAGCAGACACAAGGGATGTGATCCCCAAGGATGAAGATGACTTCACCTCTGAGGAGAAAAGGAAAGATAATTTGAATTATCTAGCCATGAATACTCTCTACCAAACAATTCCAGATGCAATCATGGGAAGGGTCTACCACTGCACAACTGCCAAGGAAATATGGGATACTCTTGCAGAAATGTGTGAGGGTACTGAAAAGATAAAGGAGAACAAGCTCCAAGTGGCTGTGCAGAAGTTTGAACAATTCTCAATGGAGCCAGATGAGTCCATTGACAAGTTTGCTGGTAGATTCACAAGTGTGATGAATGAAATTAACTCCTTGGGCAAGGTGTACTCCAAGAGAGAAGTTGGACTGAAGATCTTGAGAAGTCTCACTCAAAAGTGGGATGTATATGCTGTGATGATGCAAAATACTAAGGATCTCTCCACCATGCCCATGCAACAAATCTTCTCTGAACTCAAAGCTTATGAATTTGACCTCAACAGAAGAAAGCCAGCTGAGGAATCTTCCTTACCAACCAAAGGAGTGGCATTCAAAGCTAAAACTGCTAAACCAGAAATGCAGTCCACTCCAAGATCATCAAAGTCAGTCTCTAAGGCTGAAATGAAGGAAGAAATGACCCTCATGGCTAGGAGGTTTGACAAACTCAACTCAAGGTTTGGTAGATACAAGAAATTCTACCAAGACAACAAATTCAGGAGAAGGCACAACTCTCCTGAAGCAAAGGCTGAGGACAAGAAGCCTGAAGAGAAAAGATCAGAGGACAAGTACTCTGATAGGAGAAAGTCCAGCAGAGCTGAACCCTCCTCATCTAGAAGGAAAGATGATCCAAAGAAAGATGATGATGAGGATCTGTGCTACAACTGCAAGAAGAAAGGGTACTTCCAGTATGACTGCCCTGAACTCAGCTCTAAGGAGAGAAGAGAGAGGCAAGCCAAAAGAGATAGAAAGTTCACCAACAGAAAAGCCATGATGGCTGGTGAAGAATCTGAAAGTGCTGAAAGCTTCAACTCTTCTGATGGACTGTTCTCAAACAGTGATGATGATGATAATGTGTGCAACATGGCCATAGAGGATGATGAGGTATCCTCTACTTCTAGCTTACCATCATTTCTATCACATAACACTAGTGATGTCAACTTGAAACTTTCATTTGGGAAGTTGATGGAAAATTTCACTAGGTTACAAGAATGTCATGACAATTGTGTGAGAGAAAATGAAAGGCTTTCAATTGAGCTTTCAAAACCTGCTGAGACAGTAGTTGATATCAAGTCTACTGAGTTGTATCAACAAGTGTTGAGAGAGCTTGAGGAAGCAAATCTCAGGATAGTTGACCAACAAGGACAGATTGATGATCAACTACTTTCCCAGAAGAGAAAAGATTTTGAACTAAAAATTCTTCAAGAAAAATTTGAAAATCTCTCACATGAGTATGACATTCTTAAATTAAGTGAAGAGACTCTGAAATTAAAGATGTCTGCTTTGAACAAATCCTTTAGAGCAATAGAGGAAATTCAAAGTTATCAAAGACCTATGGCTCAAAGAAGTGGATTAGGTTTTGATCCATTTGAATCTTCACCTTGTCTTAGTGTTGCTTCCACAAGTAACACTAAGAAAATCTTTGTTAAATCAGTGGCACAACAAGCTGAAAATGAAATAATTCAGCCACTGAACAAAGGGAAGGGCAAAATGAATGAAATGCCCACTCAAGTGTTTCAGGAGACTAGGCCCAAACCTAAGGAAAAGGCCAAAGTCCCTGAACACAAGAGGAATGTTGGTCAGCAGAGTAGACCCAATGGAAGGTGTTGGGATATGAATCCTATAAACAATGTTCTAGTTGATGATTGTATGTTTTGATGGCCAAAAGGAACTTAAAGATTAATGATATATGTGATTCTAAGTCATCCTAACTAAGTCATCATAAGAGATATTGGAATCTGAGTTTACTGATCTTATATATGTTTACTGATATTAGTGTGTTTACTGATCTGATATAAAAACTGTTTAGGAACAAAAGCTGATATTTGCATTGTATATACAGCTTATAGTATAGGACTTAGATGTACTCATCTGTATATAGTTCAGTTGATGTATATATAGGTTTTATATTTGTAAAGTTGTATGTTAATGTATTCAGCATTGTAATAGTTTAGAACAGTAGACTAGGAATAGATTAGAAGAAGATCAGAAGACTATTGAAGACTCAGAAGACTACTTCAGAATAAGAAGACTTCAAGAAGAGTTGAAGAGAATCTTAGAAGTTCAAGAGAAGTATTCTGAAGAAGTGTAGAACAGTTTTGTAGAACTGTGCTGATTGGCTCAGAGCAGTAAGTTACTGTGCTGAGTTGGTAAGTTTGAAGAATAAGTTTGGAAAACTTATTTAAGGCGTAACTAAAGATATATTGAAGATATGCTGACTTGGAATAAGTTGAAGGAAGTTACAAAGTCGGTTACAAAAGGAAGTTAAAAAAAAAACAGTTTTAGAGTTAGTTGAGAGTTAATTTTGCAAACTGCTAACTATCATACTAATGTCTATAAATACTGTGTGATCTTCTACTGCTGAGACTACTGAACATCTACTGATCTAAGAGCATTCAAGAGATATCAAAGTACTCGAAGCATTCAAGAACTCACAGAGTTGAAGGAGATCAAACTGAGAAGAAGCCACTGAACTGAAGAGAAGAATCAAAGGCTACTCAAGAGAAGTTTTACTTTTCATTTTAAAGTTTGTATTGTGTAAACAAGTGTGCTAGTTACTTGTATAATTACTAGTCGATCGAAGATACACTTGGAAGTGTAATCGATAAGATCACAGTCTTAATATTGGGACTTTAAGCCACAAGAAACTCAAGGAAGAGTTAATAAAACTTCACAACTGGAGTTGTGAGAGTGGATGTAGACATTTATCGAACCACTATAAATCTTGTGTTCTTTACTTTCTGTTTGATATTTGTTTGAATTGTTTAACCAAGAACATTAAGGTTTACAAAGTAAAAGATCTAAATAAAAAGTTGAGTATAATCTGAAACTGAAAAGTACTGATCTAACTCAGTAAGAACAGTACTGTTCAGAACACATTTCCGCATAAAAACTCTTTGAAAAGTCTATTCACCCCTCCCCTCTAGACATTTCCTAGCTTAATCAATCTTAACACTCAACTTGGGACCAACAAGTGGTATCAGAGCATTAGTTCTTTGGACTGCTGTTTCTTGATAACCTTGTAGACTTTGAGGGAAGTCTTATTGATCTTGTTACTAATTCTTGATATTTGTTAATACTTGAATACTTGAAAATACTTGCTATACTACTGATCTTATCTGTCTGATCAATCATGGATGAAACTAATGTGAACAAACTTCCTAAGTTCAAGATTGTAGATTATGACTACTAGAAACTGAGGATGGAGGCCATTTTTAGTTCAACACATGATCTAATGGTTTCTATGGTCAAAGAAGGACCAATCACTACCATGGTGCCAAACACTGCAACTCTGGAGCCATCCAAGGCCGTTGGTGTACTTGTACCTAAACCAATGTCATAATTAATTGCTGAAGAAATGAAACAGAACAATGTGGACAGTTTGGCCAAAAACTATATTTTACATACCCTTCCCAATGAGTATCTTGGGAAAGTATTAAAATGTAAGATAGCCAAAGAAGTGTGGGACCGTTTAGCTATCCTTTGTGAAGGTACATCCCTAATAAAGGAAAGTAAACTATCCACTGCTGTTCAGAGGTTTGAATCATTTAAAATGAAGGCTGGTGAAACAATAGACCAGTTGGATACTCGATTTACAAAAATTATGAATGATCTTGATGTGTTAGTCAAGTCATATACTAATAGAAGATCACATTGTCAGTTCCTTGTATATAAGTACAATTGATTCACAACTTAGATGGAATTGAACAATCCATTGGTAGAAGTTGAGGTGTAAGGATCGGATTGGTTTATCTTGACCAAGAGATTACACTAGTGCATTATGATGTGCTGAATAGGACCTACAGAGAGGTAATTCTTCTAGACTGACTTAAGGAATGAAGAATTAGACCTCAGTGGTTGTTGATTTCTTAATCTCTGTCACTTAAATGGGATTGTCTGTCGTTAAGAAGTATTGTTTTGATTTATTATGGGTAAAGAATCAATTTGATTCAATACTTTGTATTTTGTGCAATATTATTAATTACAGGACAGATTGCCAAAATTAATACAGAGAATCGTGTCTTGAAGTGTCAAGTTGATTATGTCCCCTTGGTGGGCTCAGAAGGTTTATCATATCAAATCTGATCAGTGGAATTTATTTCCGGTATGATAATAATGTTGAGCTGTCCTTACTCCGAGAAATAAAAGATATTAATTAATTAAAGCATTCAGTAGCTTAAATTAATTGATGGACATTGAATCTTAAACACGGGAAATAATAACCGGGAGCCATATTTCGTAATATGGGTTAGGATGGATAGTGCAATATTAATTCTATAGTGGAATGAATTAATATTAATGGGCTGGAAAAATGTTGTGGCTCAATATTGATTTTTGGGCCCATTGGGAGGTCCAATCCTAATTCTCCTAAAGGCACCTCAAGTAGCCCAATAAAAGTCTATTAATTAAGGTAATTAAAAGATAAGGATTAATTTTGTTGCAAGAAATTAGAGATAGATATTTATGGAAAAAGATATATGGAAATAAGAAATTATTTCTATATTATTCCAAGATAAATTGACCGATCAATTTTTTCTTTCTTGTAAGAGAAGAAACATAGATTCTCTCTTATAAAAGGAGAAGAAAAAAAATTGGTACTCTTGAGACTAAGAAAAGAAAAAAAAAAGATCTGTAATTTTCGAAATTACAGTGTGTGCAACAAGAGAAAATTAATTCTTCCTTGAGAGTTAATAGTTCGTGAGATCTCCCACCGGGTCAACGGACTAGGACTTAGGGAATACTTGAGAAGGCAATTGGGTTGAAGTTGTTACTCTTCTCAACGATATCTCTCCGATTTAAAGGTAAACACGTAATCCCTTAGTTCCGCATGTTTAGGGATTTAATTATTTTACCGTACATTCATTACATAAATTAGTTGATTTAATTTGTTTAAATTATGAAATTAGATTTATGATAATTCATATTTAAATTACGTCTCAAATAGATCCGGGTAATTTTAAAGGAGTCTCAAAGGATTCCCGAGAGTCTCAAAAGATCCCTAGGGCATCTCAAAAGATTCTCAAGAGTCTCAAAGGATTCCTAGCGTGATGGTCCATAACCCACAAGTGCCAATAATTCCCCACAAAGGAGATGGGGAATGTGGTCCCATAATAATTTCCCACAAAGGAGTTGGGGACCACAAGAGTTGGGGACCACATTGTTGGGGGACTATTATTGGGTATTGGGATTACTTTCCCAACAGATGGTATCAGAGCCAAGGTTTTGGGCTCTGTAATTTAAATTAGAATTTAAATCTATTTACATTAAATTGATATTTGGATGGTAGAATTGTTAGATCTTTTTTGCAGTATCCAATTATCATGGTTTTAATGTATATTTTAATTTATGTTGTTTAAATGTGGTTTTTAATCTGATTCGGTCAGATTTGTTTTTCCCGTGAGAAAATCCACGGGTAGATTAGATTATTTAATTTGTAATAGACTAGTCTAGATGTTAGATTTATTTTTTGTAAATAAATTGTAACGGATCAAAGACGAAGACCGTTGGATGGATTAAAGAATCGGAGGCGCACCCGGACGACCAAGCCACATGGGCCGGTTGTGGGCGTGGCGTGATTTTTTTTGTTGCGGCCGTGGGAGTACGAATTTCTTGTTTCTTCAAAACGAGAAAATTAAACCATGATAATTGGACGTGTTTGCCTAATTTGTGTTTAATTTTGTTTTGTTATTATGCTATGATTATTTGTTAATTTTGCATGAGGATTCGTGAAAAACCTCAAGTTTAAAAATTACTAAGTATGTTTTTTTAATCAAATTTATTTAAGATAATAAATTGATTAAATGGCCTCCATAATTTATTTATTTGTGAAGTCTTTTGGCTACGCATTGGCAAACGCCTCTCTCCCTATCGGATAGGCCAAAGGATAAGTTCACATGAATAAATTCCTTTAAGGATGATTGTGGATTATTACTAGTGGCGGTATGACCCTCCCATCGAGTGGCTTATTCAAAACGAAATAATAGTCCTGTCAATTTTATATGGCCAGGTCAAAATTGATATTACTTAGGTATAAAATTGATATATTAACTTCCCATCGGAGTCCCTGTCAATTTTATATGGCCAGGTTAAAGCCAACTATTAATTTTGAATTAAAGGTTTGTAACTGCTTTGTTTGTAACCTGCTTAAATGTATTTGAGTAAACGTTCACACTCATCGTGACTTGCTTAAATTGGTTTTAAGATGTTGGCTGATGCATGTTTATATCGGTTTTTGAGGTTTTTGATATAGTACATGTGATCAAATTATGTGATAATTTTTGTGTTAATAGGATATTAATACAAATTGTATATTTTATTCTCAGTTCAGCATGTCGTCTCCTTTTAACCCACTGTTTAGTATACTTAAAGAAAATAAATTGGAAGGAGAGAATTATGTGGATTGAAAAAGACATTTATTTATAGTCTTGACTGCACAACAGCATAAGTGGGTCCTTGATGAACCTAAACCCCCTGCCCCTACGGATGAGACGAACCAAGAAGATAAAGAATATCATAAGGAGTGGATGAGATCCGATGAAATGGCTAGGTGTACCATCTTGGCTTCAATGTCAGATGTGTTGCAACACCAACACCAGAACATGGAATCCGCTTCAGCTATTATGATGAACCTTAAGGAACATTTTGCTCATCAGAATCGTACGGCTAGACAAATGACCATGAGAGATATGTTATCACAGAAAATGGTCGAGGGAACGCCTGTGAGGGATCACGTTCTTAAAATGATGGGTTTCCTTAACAAACTTGAGATTCTTGGTGCTGAATTCGATGCGAAAACGCAGATCGATTTCATACTCCATTCTCTACCGAAAAGTTTTGAGCAGTTCCAACTGAACTATACGATGAATGATCAAGAGTATACGTTGGCTCAACTCTTGCAAGCTTTAGTTTCAGCTGAGATGTTAATGGGACCAAGGAACGAGCATACGACAATGTTGGCAAATGGTCCATCTTCTAATTCTACACCGAAAGGTGGAAAGAAGAAGAAGAAGGCAAATGGCCAGAAACAAGCTAATAATAAGGAAAAGATACCAATTGAGGGAGGTGTCAAGAAAAAGACCACTAAGGGAAAGTGCTTTAGTTGCGGTCTGAAAGGACATTGGAAGTCATCCTGTACCAAGCCTAAGAAGGCTGGTAAGCAAGGTAATTCTCACGCACTAGTAATTGAAACTTGTTTAGCGGTGTATTCTTCCCATTCGTGGGTGGTGGATACGGGAGCCACTGATCATGTTTGTTTCAATTTTCAGGGGTTCAAGCTAACTCGACAACTTAGTGGGAGTGAGATCATCATCACCATGGGCAATGCTACGAAAGTGGCGGCTGTTGCAGTGGGAGATGTGCAACTATCTTTTAGTGATAGAATTTTAGTTTTAAAAGACGTTCTTTATGTTCTGAGTTTTAGAAAGAATTTGATTTCAGTTTCTAAACTATTTTTGGATGGATATTTAGTTTCTTTTAATAAGAATGTCGTTATTTGTCGTAATGACGAGATTATCTGTTCGGGAGCATTGGTGAATAATCTTTATACTATTAATTGTGCACATTCCACACAAAATGAATCGTATAACACATCGACTATTTCTAAGAAAAGAAAGCATTCTTCAGACATAAACGAAACACTTCTGTGGCATCTTAAACTTGGTCATATTAATCTAAGAAGGATTCAAAGGTTGTTGAACGACGGCTCGTTGGAATCACTCCAGGTTGAGCCGTTTCTAACCTGTGAATCATGTTTAGAGGGTAAAATGACCAAAAGAGCTTTTGGGGCAAAGGGGAATAGAGCTAGTGAAGTGTTGGAACTCGTTCATACTGATGTATGTGGACTAATGTCAATTCAAGCAAAAGGTGGTTTTGAGTATTTCGTTACTTTTATCGATGATTACTCAAGATATGGATACATCTATCTAATGCGGCATAAGTCTGAGACCTTTGATAAATTCAAAGAGTTTAAGGCTGAAGCAGAAAAGCATAGGGAAAAGAGTATCAAGTTTCTACGATCAGATCGTGGAGGCGAATACCTCAGCAATGAATTTTTGGGCTACTTATCAGGTGAAGGGATTGTATCCCAATTAACTGCACCCGGAACCCCCCCAACAAAATGGGGTTGCAGAGCGAAGAAATCGAACTCTTTTAGAGATGGTCAGATCTATGATGAGTTATTCAGATTTACCTAAGTCATTTTGGGGTTATGCCTTGGAAACAGCGACTTACATTCTGAATTTGGTACCTTCCAAATCAGTTCCTAAAACCCCTACTGAATTGTGGACCGGGCGAAAGCCTAGTCTAAAACACATAAGAATTTGGGGGTGTCCTGCATACGTGTTGGACAAGGAAGCTGGAAAGTTAGACCCTCGTTTAGAATTAAGGCTGTTTGTAGGATATCCTAGAGGAACGAAAGGGGGTTTATTCTATAGCCTAAAGGATCATCGAATTGTGATAAGCACACATTCTAGATTCTTGGAAGAAAACTATATGAGTAATAGAAAGCCCAAGAGTGAGATTACCTTAAAAGAATTAAGAGGGCCAACTCCTATACCAAGTGTACAAGTAGATGTACCAAGAGATACACAAACACAACCGGAACCTCGTCGTAGTGGGAGGGTTGTGAGACAACCTGAGCGATTCATGTTCGTGGGAGAGTCTTCGGACTTGGTCCCCGGAGAGGATGAATCTGACCCCTGGACGTACGATGAGGCAATCCAAGATAAGGATGCAGATTCTTGGCAAACTGCAATGGAAGCAGAAATGGGGTGTATGGATCATAACAAAGTGTGGGAGCTTGTGGAACCACCCAAAGGCATAAAGCCTATTGGATGCAACTGGGTCTACAAGAGAAAAAGAGGATTAGATGGGAAGGTTGAAACCTCCAAAGCTAGACTAGTGGCAAAAGGATATACTCAAAAAGAGGGAATCGATTATGAGGAGACCTTTTCGCCTGTAGCTATGCTTAAGTCTATCCGTATTCTCTTGTCGATTGCAGCTCACCTAAACTTTGAGATCTGGCAAATGGATGTCAAGACAGCTTTCCTAAATGGAAGTTTTGAACAAGAAATCTACATGCGCCAACCCGAAGGCTTCATTGAAAAAGGCCAAGAGAATCTTGTATGCAAGCTTAAAAGGTCAATATATGGACTTAAGCAAGCATCGCGAGCTTGGAATCAATGTTTTGATCAGGTGATACAATCCTATGGATTTGATCAAAATGAGTTTGAGAGTTGTGTCTATAAGAAGTGTATCGGAACTGCCTTGGTATTCTTAGTATTATACGTAGACGACATTCTTCTTATTGGAAACAATAAAAAGGTGTTGACAGGCGTGAGGGTATGGTTGTCAAAACAATTTGATATGAAGGATTTAGGAGAAGCTGGTCACATCCTTGGGATTAAGATTACTCGAGATCGCTAGAAAAGGATGATATGCTTATCCCAAACCTCATACATAGACACTATTTTGAAACGATTCAGCATGCAAAATTCCAAGAAAGGATTTGTTCCTTTCAGACATGGAATTCATCTATCTAAAGAGATGTGTCCTAAGACACAAAAGGAGATGGATGAGATGAGAAACATTCCATATGCGTCGGCAGTTGGAAGCCTCATGTATGCAATGCTGTGCACAAGACCAGATATTTATTTTGCTGTAGGCATGGTAGCAAGATATCAAAGTAACCCAGGGAAAGAACATTGGACTGCAGTTAAAAACATTCTCAAGTATCTAAAAAGAACTCGAGATAGAATGTTAGTTTATCAGTCAGACAGTCTGTTCCCTATGGGTTATACGGACTCAGATTTCCAATCAGACATGGATTCTAGAAAATCTACCTCGGGTAGTGTGTTTTATTTAGGGGGTGGAGCCATGACATGGAGAAGTGTGAAGCAGAAATGCATCGCTGATTCTACCATGGAAGCCGAATATGTAGCTGCTTGTGAAGCAGCGAAAGAAGCGGTTTGGCTTAAGAACTTCTTAGTGGACTTGGATGTGATTCCGAATTTGCCCAGCAGTATCACTATTTATTGCGATAATGCTGGATCAGTTGCAAATTCAAGGGAACCAAGAGCCCACAAGGCAAGCAAACACATTGAAAGGAAATACCATCTTATACGAGAAATCGTTAAGAGAGGAGATACAGTGGTGGCAAAGATCGCATCGGAAGACAACCTAGCTGATCCTTTCACAAAGGGTCTGCCTCAAAGTACATTCGAGAGACATGTGGAAGGAATGGGGGTCAAGTGCGTTGCCAAGCTGCTTTGAGTATAAGTGGGAGAATTTAATAGGACATGTAGAACATGGACGTGCTGTAGTATACTTAAAAGCAGACTTTGAGTATAAGCGGAAGATTGTTAGGGTTATACTGGCAAGTATGCTTTTAGTGCTACTTATGTATACAAACTGATTCTTGCACTTATAAATGAGAATAATATTTTTATCACTGGTTGCTTTAAATATAATGAATGTTCATTATTTATTGCATAAACGTTCAGATGTATTTTACATTGTAGACAATGTGGTGTGTAGAAGATCACATTGTCAGTTCCTTGTATATAAGTACAATTGATTCACAACTTAGATGGAATTGAACAATCCATTGGTAGAAGTTGAGGTGTAAGGCTCGGATTGGTTTATCTTGACCAAGAGATTACACTAGTGCATTATGATGTGCTGAATAGGACCTACAGAGAGGTAATTCTTCTAGACTGACTTAAGGAATGAAGAATTAGACCTCAGTGGTTGTTGATTTCTTAATCTCTGTCACTTAAATGGGATTGTCTGTAGTTAAGAAGTATTGCTTTGATTTATTATGGGTAAAGAATCAATTTGATTCAATACTTTGTATTTTGGGCAATATTATTAATTACAGGACAGATTGCCAAAATTAATACAGAGAATCGTGTCTTGAAGTGTCAAGTTGATTATGTCCCCTTGGTGGGCTCAGAAGGTTTATCATATCAAATCTGATCAGTGGAATTTATTTCCGGTATGATAATAATGTTGAGCTGTCCTTACTCCGAGGAATAAAAGATATTAATTAATTAAAGCATTCAGTAGCTTAAATTAATTGATGGACATTGAATCTTAAACACCGAAAATAATAACCGGGAGCCATATTTCGTAATATGGGTTAGGATGGATAGTGCAATATTAATTCTATAGTGGAATGAATTAATATTAATGGGCTGGAAAAATGTTGTGGCTCAATATTGATTTTTGGGCCCATTGTGAGGTCCAATCCTAATTCTCCTAAAGGCCCCTCAAGTAGCCCAATAAAAGTATATTAATTAAGGTAATTAAAAGATAAGGATTAATTTTGTTGCAAGAAATTAGAGATAGATATTTATGGAAAAAGATATATGGAAATAAGAAATTATTTCTATATTATTCCAAGATAAATTGACCGATCAATTTTTTCTTTCTTGTACGAGAAGAAACATAGATTCTCTCTTATAAAAGGAGAAGAAAAAAATTGGTACTCTTGAGACTGAGAAAAGAAAAAAAAAAGATCTGTAATTTTCGAAATTACAGTGTGTGCAACAAGAGAAAATTAATTCTTCCTTGAGAGTTAATAGTTCGTGAGATCTCCCACCGGGTCAACGGACTAGGACTTAGGGAATACTTGAGAAGGCAATTGGGTTGAAGTTGTTACTCTTCTCAACGATATCTCTCCGATTTAAAGGTAAACACGTAATCCCTTAGTTCCGCATGTTTAGGGATTTAATTATTTTACCGTACATTCATTACATAAATTAGTTGATTTAATTTGTTTAAATTATGAAATTAGATTTATGATAATTCATATATAAATTACGTCCCAAATAGATCCGGGTAATTTTAAAGGAGTCTCAAAGGATTCCCGAGAGTCTCAAAAGATCTCTAGGGCATCTCAAAAGATTCCCGAGAGTCTCAAAGGATTCCTAGCGTGATGGTCCATAACCCACAAGTGCCAATAATTCCCCACAAAGGAGATGGGGAATGTGGTCCCATAATAATTTCCCACAAAGGAGTTGGGGACCACAAGAGTTGGGGACCATATTGTTGGGGGGACTATTATTAGGTATTGGGATTACTTTCCCAACATAGGAAGTAGTCTTCATCATTCCAAAGGAGTGACTGAAGAAGACCTCCTACAAGCTAACAAAGCATTCATGGAAATCAGTGACGAGAATATATCTCTAAAACAAGAAATCATTCGTCTAAAAGAAGCTCAGTTAAAAGTGGACCCTAATATAGTTGTCATAAATGCACGACTATCAGAAGAGTTGTCCCAACTCCAAGAAAAGTATGCATCCATTGATAAACTATATCAGGATATGCTTAAAACCCAAGCCAAAGAGACAAATGAATTCAATGATTTAAAGACTAAATGTGATCAACTTGAAGAGCGCAATAGATTCTTAGAATCCGAAGTAGTGAGCCTAGATCTAAAGCTATCTAAAATGATTAATTCTGCCAAGATTAATCAAACTTTATCAGACATATATAGAGCTCCTTATGATAAAAGTGGGATAAGTACTGATCTGCCTAGTACCTCTACTTCAGGCATTAAGAACACTAATGGAGCTAGTTCAAGTTGTTTGCAAATAGATAAAGGAAAAGAACCTATGACTTATGATAATGATCCAAAACCTAAAGTACAGTCCAAATACATTCCTTCTACTACCAAGAATGGTAAAAAGAAGAATGTATCAAGACCAGTACAGTCAAGACCATACCAACAGAGTTATACTCCTCTGACCAGAACAGAACAGTCTTGGTATCAGAAGAGACAAACTCAGAACAGTAGGTCAAGACAAGCACATGCAAGTTGGGAACAGCCTAGACCTCCTTTTATAAGGCAGTCTCAGCTGTATTCAACTAAACCTAGGAAATTTGTGCCTCATTATCATAACAAACCTGTTCTATATCCTCCACCTTTATCTTATGATATCATTGGAGAGGAAAGACCAAAACGCATTTATAAGCCGTATGGTCCACATTCTTTTAGACCTTATTCAAACTATTACAAACATACTGATCTTACTGAAAAAGGGATAGAACCAAGGAAAGGCTATCTCAGAAAAATAGATCCTAAGTCTACTGATAATTCTGAAATGGTCAATAAAGTACTGTTTTGTGATAAATATGGAAGAAAACTGAAGAGGTCTCATCTATTCAAATCTTCAATGTTTATTTGGGTACCTCTTACCACTAACCCCCAAGGACCCCAATAAAAGAAAGGGTACCTAAATTATTAAGATCACTACTTGCAGGGTCTATTGGATTTATACAAGAAAGTTGGTTCAGTTGGAGAAACTTGGTACATAGACAGTGGGTGTTCACACCACATGATTGGTACCAAGGCTCTTCTTTCTGACTATCATGAGCAAGAAGGACCAAAAGTGATCTTTGGAGATAGTTCCATGGCAATCACAAAAGGATTTGGATACATCAAGAATGGAGATGTAGAGATTCAAGATGTCTCCTATGTAGAAGGTTTGAAATACAATTTGTTATCTGTCTCTCAATTCTGTGACAGGGGCTATAAAGTCTACTTCAAGAGCACAAAGTGTGAAATCTGGGATAAAAGATCTCATACTATTCTTCATGGTCCTATAAAACCCCCTACACTAAATGGTAGAAGGTACACTTTAGTTGTGGTAGATGATTATTCAAAGCTCACTTGGGTAATCTTCTTACACAAAAAGAGTGATACACAAATCCAACTACCAGAACTGTTGAAGAGGTTGCAAATAGAAAAAGGTCAGCCCATTGTCAAGATAAGAAGTGACAATGGGACTGAATTTATAAACTGTTACATCAAAGAATATTGTTCTAAGGCTGGAATTCAGCATTTGACAAGTGCAGCTCGAACTCCCCAACAAAATGGAGTTGCAGAGAGGAGAAACAGAACACTAAAAGAAGCATGCAGAACAATGCTGGAAGAGTACAACACACCTCAAACGTTCTGGGCAGAGGCAATTAATACTGCCTGCCACACTCAGAACAGGAGTGCTCTAAACAAGGTACATGGTAAAACAGCATATGAGGTATGGAAAGGTAGAAAGCCTAGAATTTCTTATTTCCATATTTTCGGTTGTAAGTGTTTCATTCATAACAATGGAAAGAGCAAATTAAATGCTTTTGATGCTAAAGCTGATGAAGGGATATTCTTAGGATACTCCTCTACAAGCAAGGCATTTAGGGTATTTAATTATGCTACTCTATGTGTGGAAGAAACACCCCATGTTGTTTTTGATGAAGTTGTACAGGACCCTGCTGATCATCAGCTCAGCAAGAAAGTTGATGATCTGAAAATTCAAACTGACAAAGATGACAGCGAGACTGAAGTTTATGAATCTGTACAAGCTTACAATCCATTTTTGAACATCCTAAACAAAGATGATGATGTAGAAAAGGTAAAAGACAAAGTTAACACTTCTAGACCAATTGATATGCCTGAATTGGTTGACTGTTCACCTGTGAATAAATCTGCTGATACTGATGTTGATGATACTGATATGCATGATATAAATGATGAAAGTATTCCTGTTAAGACTAGAAAAACATGGAAATCAGCTCACTCTACTGATCTGATTATTGGTGAGTCTGGTAAAGGTGTTAAAACCAGAAGACAATTGTTTGATTCTAAGGCAGAACCTAGTAATTCTTTGTTTTGCTGGTGTTGCTTTTTATCTTCTATTGAGCCCAAGACTGTGAAAGAGGCTTTGGCTGATAGTAATTGGATTATTGCCATGCAAGATGAATTAAATCAGTTTACTAGAAATGATGTATGGGAACTTGTAGATAGACCTGCGGATCACAATGTGGTAGATACTAAGTGGATTTTCAAAAATAAGAAAGATGAGAATGATCTTGTTGTTAGAAACAAGGCTAGATTAGTTGCACATGGCTACTCTCAAGCTGAGGGTATTGATTATGATGAAACTTTTGCCCCTGTAGCTAGACTAGAAGTTATAAGATTGTTTCTTGCTTATGCTGCTTATATGAAATTCACTGTGTATCAAATGGATGTGAAAAGTGCATTTTTTAATGGTATACTTGCTGAAGAAGTTTATGTAGAACAACCTCCTGGTTTTGAGGTAAATGGTAATCAAGTATATAGGTTGAAGAAGGAACTGTATGGTCTAAAGCAAGCCCCAAGAGCCTGGTATGACACACTTTCTCTATTCTTAATTGAAAATGATTTTACTAAGGGCAAAGTAGATCGTACTTTGTTCAGAAGACAAGAAGGTAAAGACATTTTACTGGTTCAAATATATGTTGATGACATAATATTTGGATCTCCCAATAAAAACATGAGTGAAAGCTTTTCAAAGCTCATGAAAAGTAAGTTTGAAATGTCAATGATGGGTGAAATGACTTACTTTCTTGGTCTTCAAGTAAAACAATCATCTGAAGGTATCTTTATCAATCAAGCAAAATATACAAGAAATCTGTTAGATAAATTTGGTATCAAAACCTGTAAAATAGTTGGTGTACCTATGCTGCCTACATACAAAATGAATCCAGATGAACGAGGTAAGTGTGCTGACCAATCCTATTATCGAGCTTTAATTGGTTCTCTACTCTATTTGACTGCTAGTCGACCAGATATTGCATTTGCAGTAGGTGTATGTGCTAGATTTCAGGCCAATCCCAAAGAAAGTCATGTGGGAAACTGCTAAAAGGATATTGAAATATCTAAAGGGTACCATTAATCGAGGTTTGTGGTATTCTGCAGATGATGATCTGTTGGGAATAAAATGACATATGTTTTGATTGAATACCAAAACCCCCGAGACATGCCTAAGTCAAGATGATTATGTTCTAAGAATGTTAGAACACATAGCATAAGGCTAGATGAGAAGCTGAAATGTTTAGGCAGCTCTTAGATAATTAGATGCACAATTTGAGGGGGAACATATGCTTTGAAGACCATCAAGAACAAGTCCCCTCAAGGGTCAAATTCTGGAACAATTTCTAAGTCTATTGTAGACCAAATGCTCTGATCAGGAGAGTTGTCCAGAGAAGTTGTCTCTACACAATTAAAGCAAGAACAAAGGTTCTAAAGCTCAAACGGCCAAGTATATTCAAATACTCTGATCAGGAAAGTTGTCCAGAGAAGTTGTCTATGGGCAATTAAAACAAGAACAAAGATCCTGAAGCTCAAAGGCCAAGTATGCTGATCAGGAGAGTTGTCCAGAAGAGTTGTCTCAGCACAATTAAACCAGAACAAATGTTCTGATGCTTGAAAGTCAACTATGCTGAAGAGATAAAGACAACTACACCCTAAAAGCCATCAAAGAATGATGCTAAGATCAATTCCAAGTGAAGCAAAGGGAAAGAACCAAGTCATCTGAAGAAGAGCAAGCCAACTCTGCTGATAAGCAAAGTCTACTGATAGTGATAAGCAGAGTTGTCCATTTGATAAGCAATGTTGTCCTACCATAGGATCAAACCTCAGAAGCCATGTCCTAACATTGGGAAGAGTGCTGCAGAATGAAGACAAAGTCTTACAAGCCGTTTATTACCCAAATAAGGACATGTCACTATCAAGAATCTGTCTTCCAGTTTGAAGAACTCAAGGAAGACATTTATAGCAATTTGAGACTGCCTCTCCAACGGGCAAATCCTCAAATTTGTCTATAAATACAGAAGTGTGAAGACCATTTGAAGCACCTCAACCTTGACAAGAATATTCAACTATCCTACAAGTCAAAGTGCTTTCAAAGCTTTCAAAGAGACTATCTTAGTCTTCAAACACTTCTTCTAAGCTAATCTCCATTGTATATCCATACAAAGCTTAGAGAGATATCCTATCCTTATACACTGATCTTCATTGTAAAGGATATCTCATTAGTTGGAACCTTACTTCAACCCTTACCCCTTTCAAGTGAGAAAGTGAGAAGGTTGTAGTAGTAGAAGTGGCAGGAGCTGACTGTTGAGAGAAGAACAGTTCAGTTCTGAGTTGAGAAGAGGGTACTAGGACTCTAGACATCCTAGGGATCAATTCACCAAGGAGTGGTGTTATTGATCAAGTGCACCTTGGCACTATAAAACAAGTTAATTCCAAGAGTGAAGGAATTATCCTGTTAAATCAGGAAAAGTGGATGTAGGAGCTTGAGTCTCTGAACCACTATAAACTCTTGTGTTGATTTACTTTCAAGTACTTTCATACATTCAACACTGCACACAAAACTGATCTTCAAAAGAACATATATTCAAAGACTGTGCAAAACTGTATTGGACAAGTTCCCTGAAAACTGGACTATATTGCTTAAGTGATTTCAGAACTTAAAGGAGTTTAAACTAAATGGCCAACCACTAATTCCGCACCTATAACCAACCTAGATAGTCATTCAACTAAGTACTCTGTAGTACTCAGTAGCTTGGTTATCTTAGAAAAGGTTATACATCTTCAGAAGAGTTGTCCAGGACTACCTTGCTGAACTCTGGTTTGATCAAGTTGAAAAGAATTTGCATACAAGTGTATTCCCCCCCCATACACTTGTAATATACTCCTTTCAGGACCAACAAGTGGTATCAGAGCAGGGGTTCAAAGACCACTGCTTCTGAAAATCCATATTGATTTTCAAAATCACATATTTTGTGGTCACTGAACTGATCCTTCTGAAATTGTATATCTATTGTCTAACCCCTATATTGAAAGTGTATGGCAAGAGGCCATAACAGGAATCAGCAACAGAACCAAAACCAGAACCAAAATCAGAATCTGGAACCAAACATGGATGTTGTTCCTCCACCTGCTGTTCAAGGGCTGGACAACATGACTACCAATCCAGTCAACCATATATCACATCACAAGTTACCTATGTTCTCAATTGATAATTATGATTTCTGGAAAATCAGAATGAGAGCTCATCTTGCTTCTCTACACACTGATATCCTGAGGGTGATTACAAGAGGACCCTATGTGTTCACACAGCTCAACCCCAAATTGACTGATGAGCACAGAGTAGACACAAGGGATGTAATTCCTAAAGATGAAGATGACTTCACCACAGAGGAGAAGAGGAAAGATAATCTGAATTATCTAGCTATGAACACTCTCTACCAAACAATTCCAGATGCAATCATGGGAAGAGTCTACCACTGCACAACTGCCAAAGAAATTTGGGATACTCTTGCTGAGATATGTGAGGGTACAGAAAAGATCAAGGAGAACAAGCTCCAAGTTGTTGTGCAGAAGTTTGAACAATTCACAATGGAGTCTGAAGAATCTATTGACAAATTTGCTGGTAGATTCACTGATGTGATGAATGAAATCAATTCTTTGGGCAAGGTGTACTCCAAGAGAGAAGTTGGCTTAAAGATCCTGAGAAGTCTCACTCAAAAGTGGGATGTCTATGCTGTTATGATGCAAAACACCAAGGATCTCTCTACCATGCCCATGCAACAAATCTTCTCAGAACTCAAAGCCTATGAGTTTGACCTCAATAGAAGAAAGCCAGCAGAAGATATTTCCTTACCAGTCAAAGGAGTGGCATTTAAAGCCAAAGCTGCTAAACCTGAAATACAACCCACTCCAAGATCATCAAAGTCAGTCTCTAAGACTGAAATGAAGGAAGAAATGGCTCTTATAGCTAGGAGGTTTGACACGCTCAACTCAAGGTTTGGTAGATACAAGAAATTCTACCAAGACAACAAATTCAGGAGAAGGTACAACTCTCCTGAAGCACAGGCTGAAGACAAAAAGCCTGAAGAGAAAAGATCAGAGGACAAGTACTCTGATAGGAGAAGGTTCAGTAGAGCTGAACCTTTATCATCCAAAACAAGAGATGAATCCAAGAAAGATGATGATGAGGATCTGTGCTACAACTGCAAGAAGAAAGGGCACTTCCAGTATGATTGCCCTGAACTCAGCTCTAAAGAAAGAAGAGAGAGGCAAGCCAAAAGAGACAGGAAGTTCACCAACAGAAAATATATGATGGCTGGTGATGAATCTGATAGTGCTGAAAGTTTCAACTCTTCTGATGGACTGTTCTCAAACAGTGATGATGATGATGATGTGTGCAACATGGCAATTGACGATGATGAGGTATCCTCTACTTCTAGCTCACCATCACTTCTATCACAGAACACTAGTGAAGTCAACTTGAAACTTTCCTTTGGGAAGTTGATGGAAGATTTCACTAGATTGCAAGAATTTCATGATAATTGTGTGAGAGAAAATGAAAGACTTTCAATTGAGCTTTCAAAACCTGTTGAGACAGTAGTTGACATTAAATCTACTGAGTTGTATCAACAAGTCTTGAGAGAGCTTGAGGAAGCAAATCTCAGGATAATTGACCAACAAGTACAGATTGATGCTCAATCACTAACTCAGAAGAGAAAAGATTTTGAACTAAAAATTCTTCAAGCTAAGTTTGAAAACCTCTCAAATGAGTATGACATTCTTAAATTAAGTGAAGAGAGCCTGAAACAAAAGATGTCTACTTTGAACAAATCCTCTAGAGCAATAGAGGAAATTCAAAGTTATCAAAGACCTATGGCTCAAAGAAGTGGATTAGGTTTTGATCCATTTGAATCTTCACCTTGTCTTAGTGTTGCTTCAACAAGTAACACTTAGAAAATCTTTGTTATATCAGTGGCATAACAAGCTGAAAATGAAATGATTCAGCCACTGAACAAAGGAAAGGGTAAAATGAATGAAATGCCTACTCAAGTGCTTCAGGAGACTAGGTCCAAACCTAAGGAAATGGCCAAAGTCCCTGAACACAAGAAGAATGTTGATCAGCAGAGTAGACCCAATGGAAGGGCAACTCTCCTGAACAATGTTCAGAGGAGTTATCCAAGGTATAATCAGCCAAGGCCAACTCTTCTGAGAAAGCCTCAGCTGAATAGACCAAAGAATAACTATCCTCAAAGGCAGAATAAAATGAGACAACCAAAACCCTTCATGCCAAAGGGTAATGGTCATAAGAAGACCTTTCCTCAAAGATTTCATCAAGCTGCACAGAGAACTCATAAGCTCAGGAGATTTGACAACCCTCCTGAAACTTATAGAGTTAACACTTTCACACACACTTTCCCAAAGGCATTTAAGGGAAAGACAGTGTATGTTGATGCACAAGGAAAACAACTTAGCCACCTTGAATCAATCAAGCTAATTAGGCAAGTTTGGGTTCCAAAAGGTACTGCTAACCTCTCAGGACCCAAAACTCAAAGGGTACCTAAACCTATCTAATTGCAGGTACCTATGGGCCACAAGAAGAGGAGTATGAGCAAAAAGACAGCATGGTACCTTGACAGTGGATGCTCAAGGCACATGACTGGAAACAAGGAACTCCTCACTGACTTTATTGAAAAAGAAGACCCAAATGTCACATTTGGAGACAGCTCACAAGCAACAACAAAAGGTTATGGTACTTTGATAATTGGTAACATCAAAGTGACCAATGTATCTTATGTAGCTGGTCTCAAATGTAATCTCCTAAGTATCAGTCAATTCTGTGATAAAAATTTCAATGTTGAGTTCTCAAGTGGAAAATGCCTAATTAAAGATAAGACTCAACAAACTCTATTGACTGGAACTAGGAAAGGAAATGTGTGTTTTGCAGACTGGGACAAGTCTACTGATGCTGCATGTTTCATTGCTAAGAGCTCTAGTGAACAAGGCTGGTTATGGCATAAAAGGCTAAACCACCTAAACTTCAAATCAATGAACAAACTTGCTAGAAATGCATTAGTAAGAGGACTACCTAATGAGGTGTTCATCAAAGAACATGTGTGTAAACCATGTCAAGAAGGAAAACAGATTAAAGCCTCATTCAAAGGAAAACCAGTCATCTCTACTGAAAGGGTACTTGAACTTTTACATATGGACTTATTTGGACCAATTACCCCTTCAAGCATAAATGGAAGGAAATACACATTAGTAGTAGTAGATGATTTCTCTAAGTTCACATGGGTAGTATTTCTCCTTAATAAGAAGGAAACACATGTCAAACTGCCTGAACTTTTAAAGAGACCGTCAAATGAGAAAAGCCTTAGCATTATCAAGATAAGATCTGATAAAGGCACTGAGTTCATAAATTCATACATCAATGAGTATTGCACTTTAAATGGAATAACTCATGAAACCTCAGCAGCTAGAACTCCTCAACAGAATGGAGTTGCAGAAAGAAGGAATAGAACCCTAAAAGAAGCTGCTAGAACCTTAATTGTTGATTCTAATCTACCTAAGAGGTTTTGGGCTGAAGCTATAAACACTGCATGTTATACTCAGAATAGATGTTTGATTACTAAGGGGCAAGGCAAAACCCCCTATGAACTCTGGAAATGATGATTGCCTAAAGTGTCATACTTTCACATATTTGGTTGTAAGTGTTTCATTCACAATAATGGGAAAGAATAGTTGAAAGCCTTTGATAGCAAAGCTGATGAGGGAGTATTTCTTGGATACTCTCAAATCAGTAGAGCTTTCAGAGTCTACAACAAGAAAACCCTTATAGTGGAAGAAACACCTCATGTTGTGTTTGATGAATCTATCCTTGAGATCAGGAACAAAAACCTGGACCCTGAAGAGATCACACAAAGAACAACCAGATTGAGCCTAAAAGACAAGGACACTGAATTCATAGATGTTGTCCAAACCAATCTCCCTGATAACACAACACTGGACAATAATCCTGAAGGCAATATTCCTGAAGCAAACCCTACTGAAGGAAATGGTGAACTGAATGATCCAATCCCAGTTCATCCTCAGGTAACAACTACCAATGAAGAAGCAGGCTCTGCTGAGGTAGTTAATGTATCCAATATTCAAGGGGAAACCATAAATGTTGAAAATGCCAATTGTTGGTCCCTGAACGAGTAGTGAATGAGATTAAAGTCTAGAGGGGAGGGGTGAATAGACTTTAAAACTTTTTCAAGAGTTGGGAACGTCTTCTGATCTCTATGTCAGCTGGACTACAAGTCTGCTGGTCTAGATGACTATAGTGATCTGATAGAAGAGATTGTATGCGGAATTATGGTAGGCCTTGTTTAGACTCGTTCTTTTGTTTCTTATGAAAGTGTTAACTTGTTTTTACTTAATGAAGATACACAGCTGATGCTGGTTTGAAAGTTATGGCCTTAGTTGAAGAATGTTGAAAACACAGTATGCACTATATAGAATAAATGGAGAGACAGAAATGTAAAGTGCAGAAAGGTAAATAACACCAGGTTTATAGTGGTTCGGATATACGATCCTACGTCCACTCTCACGTCCTAACGTGATGTTTAATCCCTTTAATTTACCACAAATTACAAGAGTCTTGACCTTTATAGTCCCAAGGATAGGACTTTGAGATCTGAGCCGTCCTAACAGCTACGGTCTCCACAAGTGATTGTAAGCACTTGCACTTTGAGGGGTTCAAAAACTTTAACCTTTCGGTGAGGGTTTGGGGTTTTTGAAGTGTATCCAACTAATGGTTCAAGCTTATAAATTGCTTAACCACTTTGCCTAAAACAATTGATATACAATATGAACAAGTTTCAGGTCCTTATAGGTTGGATAGAAATCACTTAAGAGCTAAAAGTATTCTAAGGCTTTCTGGGCTCTTGGAGAATTCTTAGAACAGTATGGCTATTGCTTGATTGCTTGTTTTTGCTTGTTGAATTCTCTGTTGTGATCTTGTGCTTGTGATTTCTCATCCTCTTGTATTTATAATGGTGATTGCTTGCAACTAGCCGTTGGAGTTGACTAGCCGTTGGGGCAATCTTTCCATATTGGCTTGATTCCTTGATTCCAGCTGCTTGATTGCTCCAATCCTGGGATCATGTCAATCTTCTAAATAAGGTAGGTCTTCATTTGAATTGCAAGATGACTTTGGGAATCAGCCGAGTCCTGGAAGAGTACATAGTCTTCTGATCTGTACTGCTAGTCTTCTGACTACTCTTCTGGCCTTAGGTCTTCTGTCTTCTGTTATCAGTCGAGTAGCACTCGTCTGATCTGTGGATTATTTGTGCTGCTTTAGGCCATCTTCAATCTTGGACTCCATCAGTTAAGTAGGTATACAAACACCTAACTTAACTGGTCTTCAAGGATCTTCTAGTCGTCATGTCTTCTACTCTTCTCATCTTGAGGAAGTGCATGTAAGCCGGGACTGTGCTAATCAGCTGATATACATACAGTTGATTGCACAAGACTAGTCTAAGCTGTTCTATACAAGTCAGCTGATCCTATTACATTTATAAACTCTAAGTGTTTTGGCCATCAAAACTATTCTAACATCAAGTGGGGCTTAGGGTGAATTTATATCCCAACAATTTCCCCCTTTTTGATGAAGCCAAAACTATAATTGATAAATGCTCTTAGTAGATAAGATAAGAGTTTATAAAATTCATAAAAACTGAAGTATCTGATGAAGACAATGAGAGTTTGTCTTAAAAGCAAAGAGAACTAAACTTGATTATATATAGAGCTTTTACAGATTACAAGTGATAGTTTCTTTAAATCTTTGAAAGTGGTCTTCATCAGGTCTTCTGTTCTTCAAATAAGGAAAGCAAGGTACAGACGAGTTCGAACTTCTTCCATGTACTGCAGCTCTGTAACATTCTCCTCTTCATAGATTTTCTCTAGAATCCTTTTGACTTCAATCCAGTCTGTCCTTCCGGAGCTCAGAGTGGGAGGAGTCCATTTAGGTTCTTCTGGAGTTAGGATTCTGCAGTTGTCAAGTTCTTTGGCTGTCTTGACTACTTCTTTCCAGAACTCTTGATCTTCAATGTTCATGAACTGATTGAACTGGAAGAATTCATCTTCATAGGTTGGAAGAGGGCCAAATTTTCTTACTATGTGGTGTTGAATTTGACACTTCTTCTTCAGGGGATAACATCTTGGTAGCTCATCTTGAAGGGTTAAATAATCCACATAATTGCTATCAAACACCAGGACCTTATCTTTCTATGCCAGAGCATTTTCTTTCAATGCTTTGTCCTTGAGAGCTTTCCTGAGTTTGGCTATTTTCCTGTCAAATTTGGCTTTGACTGCTTTCGCATCTTTTAGCTTCTTCTGCTTAAGCTCTTGTGCTTCAAGCTCTTTTCTTTTATTCAGTTCTAAAGCCTCTATCTCTTCTGCAGTAGGCTCTACTGGAGCTGACTTCTTGCTTGACTTCTGAGCTTGCTCATCTGTTTGTTCATCTGCCTTTCTTTTCCTTGTCATCCTCTTCTCAGGAACTTGATCTATAGAGGCAGTGATATGTAGACTCTTGGCAGGAGCTTGAGTGGGAGCTTGGGTGTCTTCTTGAGCAATTTCTTTGCCTTTGCCTTGCCTGCTCTTGATTTTGCTTGATAAACCACCCAAGGTTTCATTCAGCTCATCTTGAGATACTACCATCACAGCTTGCTGTGCAGTAGCCTTCTCTAGAGCCTTTATCAATACATCTTCCCCGTTTTTGGCTTCAGCAAGGGCAGCCGCAAAAGGCTTCATGGCATTCAGAATCTCTACTTTCAGGGTCTGCTGTAGAGCCATGGCATTGACTTTGCCAACATGGGTCAGATGAGTGATGCTGTGGTCTAAGATCTGAGCATGAGAGTTGGTGGAGGAGGCAGCTTCAAGTTTAGCTGTAAGTGCTTCCAATTTGGCTGCTGTCTCCTGCAGCTGAGTCTGGAGCTTCTCATTCTCTGCTGTAGCTGATTGGAGAAGAGCTCGTCCTTTAGTAGCTCTTGCTTCAGCATCTTCAATTCTTTTCTTGTAGGTGTTTTCCATGCGGTTGACCTCATTAGAATAGAGTTCAGTAAACTTGGTAGAGGTGTCACCTGCCTTCTTCATAATGGTGGTCAGATACTCACTTATCTGATCGTGAAGTAACTCTCCGAACTTGTCTTCAATGTCAATGATCTGGTCATGACGACGAGTTCTCTGCTCCTTAACAACCTTTTCAACATATTGTCCAAGCTGTAGGCCTAAACCTTTCTCAAAATGTAGGTTTATTGCAGCCTTGACCTGTGAGCATATGTCTGCTGTATAATCAGCTTTTGAAGTAGAAGTGGAGGCAGTGCCTTGAGGCTGTGGAAGAACTATCAGGGCTTTGCCTCTTTCTTCAACTGAAAGGTACTCTTCATTGAGGAATGTGGTAGTGGCCTTAAACAGGTGGGACATGATATTGTCTCCTTTATCAATGAAGTGAGTTAGAGTATCCTTAGGCATGAAGTGATCAGGAATAGTGATTACTTCTCTTTCAATCTCTACTTTGTCAGCTGGTTCAGTTGAGTCTTCCTGAGGGACTGATGCAGCTGAGTCATTCACTTTTGCTGTGTCAGCTATCTGCTGACCGAACGAGCCTTCTGGGGCAGAGGTATCATCAGATGGAATTCCTAGAATCCTGTGGCATACTGCTGCAAGGGCTTCTTCTGGCAGCAGTTGAGCAAAAGATTTAACTTGTGCAACTTCCTTCTGCTCCATCTCCCAGTCGAGGAAATTAGCCTTTCCTCCCATTCCTTCCATGACCTCAATAAGGTCATCTACATCATCTCTCCTGAGTTCAATCCAGGTGCAAACTCTGAGAACTTGTTCAAACTGAACTGATTCCTCATCAATGCCAGGAATGGTAGACTTGAGCAGGTTTGTTATCTTCATCCTCATTATCTTTTCCCTTGTGCACATAGGATAGTGCACCATGCTATACTGAGGTTGAGAGGGGCCTGCTTCATCCAGGTCTGCTGGTGCCAAGTCTTCTGGTGCAGATGGGGTAGTGAGGATAGGGGATTGAGCGGTTTGAATGGTTTCCTCTGCTGTGTGAGTATCAGCAGGGATATGGGAAGTGATATCTTCTTGAACTTTAGAGGATTGATCATCAACAGGGTTTTGAGTCTGCTGATCTGGGACTATTTCTACTTGAAGATCAGTGGATGGTTGGGGTTGATGATCTTGAACATCTGCCATTTGAATATCAGCAGGGGTAGGCAAATGTGGTTCTGGGGTTGTTTGAGGCTGGGCTTGTTCCTCTGCTGTGTGAGTATCAGCAGGGATTTGGATATCAGTGTTAGAGGGTTCAGATGGGTTTGAATCATCAGAAGGCTGGAAGGAAGTAATAGGGGCTATGCTCATGGGAGTAGGGAGCCTGGATTTCTTGGTTTTCTTACTGAAAGAAGAATTGTTCTTCTTTCTCTTCTGACCCTTCGACAATTTAGAAGGAGTGAAAGAGAGAGAGGGATTAGAGGTACCTGCCTTCTTCACGGGAGAGGCAGTTGGAGTGGCATCTGAATCAGATGGGAAGATGAGTCCTGATCTGATAAGAAATCGTCTTTGTGCTAGGGTCTGATTGTCGTCATCATCCTCAGCAGCCTTCTCGTGAGCCTCCTTTTTGGATGACTCCTCTTCTTCTTCTTCTTCAGCAGAGTCATGAACAGACTCTTCGGCCTCCTTAACAGCTTCTTTGGAAGATGTTTCAGCCAACAACTTCCTCTTCTCTTCTTTCAACCTTGCTGCCTTAGCAAGAGCTTCATTTCTCAAGTAATATTTGGAAATGTGGAAGGTCTTATGAGGTCCCATCTTGTACTTCTTTGGGAGAATATCTGGAAGGATGATGCTTAGCTTATTGACAAAGCTGACTGTAGCGGACACCTTCCATTCCCTCGATTGCAAATCCAGAGTAACTTTCTTTGCCTCAAGAGCAATTCTATCTAAGAATAACCCTTGCCAGTCTCCATCAACCTGATCCCAGATTGCAGCCATAACTCTAACCTTCAACGTAGTAACAACATCATGGCTAAAAGTGTTACCAAGTATCATCTTGCCTGCAATGTCCATCAGGGTTTGAAACTTAGGTTCAAGTTGGGATTTCTTGAGACCGGAGGCATCAATAGCCTTGATTCTTCCATTAGTAAACTGTTGGGATATGAATCCTAGAACAAGTCCTAAATGATGATAAAAGATAAAAGATGAAGTTTTGATAAGCCAAAAGAAGACTTGAATATTTTCTAAGTGTTGACTGATCTAGTCTAGTTAAGTTGAAGTCATCTTGTACAAGACCAGTAGAAGTTCACAAGACAAGTACTAGTTTTAGAAGACAAGTATTATTGAAAGATAAGTACGATTTATAAGTACTTCATATTTGTTATTCGTATGTGTTAGATTGTTATTAAGCTATGAATAATTATTGTATTAGAGCTCATGATTTTAAATGTAATAGATAGATTCTTTGTATAGTTTTCTAAGTTGACTAAGCTTTGTAAACAAGAGCTTAAAGTAATGTAATAGTCTTGTTAGGATTAGATAATAGGACTAGATTAGTTCTATGTTGTAATCTGAAGAAGTCTACTGCACAAGACAAGTAGAAGACGCAGTCTACTACTACTGGACAAGACAGGTGCGCGACTAAACAAGACAGGTCAACTTGAAGTTAGTTACAGAAGCGTGTTGAAGATAAAGATTGAAGAATTAGTTAAGGAATAACTAATTAAACTGAAGAAACGCGTTAAAGGATATGAGGAATCAGTTACAAGTTAGTTTTCAAGAAAGGTTGTTACACAACTGAAAGTTCTTGGAATTAGAAGTCTATAAATACCTCAAGGTATTCATTGGTTAAAAACTACTGAGATATTGATACTACAACATATTGAAGCATTATTGAAGATTCAAAAAGAAGAAATTACTCTCAGAGATTGAAGTTCAGAAAGAAGCTACGCGAGACAAGTGAAGATTGAAGAAGGCTACTACTGAACGAAGAGAAGTTTTATTTTCGTTTATTGTTTCAAGTTGCTAGTTACTTGTAAAATAGCTAGTAAGATTGAAGATATATCTGGAGATATAATCGAGAAGATCTAAGTCTTATTTCTTGGGACTTAAAGCTACAAGAACATATTACTCGATTGGAAGAGTTAATAAGAATTTCACGACTGGAGTTGTGAGAGTGGATGTAGACAAGTTGTCGAACCACTATAAATCTCGTGTTTGATTTACTTTACTGTTTTGTTTATTGTTTAATTGATTAATTGTTTGATTGATTGAATTACATATCTGAACAAGACTAGTTGAGTAAACACTGAAGCAGAGTTCTCGAAATAAGTTGAGTATAAACTTTAATTGGGCTCATTGTTAATTTCGTATTCCGCACATTGTAATTCTGATATATCGAAAGATTTTAGAAAAGTCTATTCACCCCCCTCTAGACATTTTCTTTAGCTTCCCTCGATATTAACTCAACTTAGGGACCTACAAGTGGTATCAGAGCAGTAGTTTACGAACTGCTGTTTCTTGATAACCAACTCAAGGCTTGGGTGAAAGTCTCAGTCCAAGATCATATTTGCTTACGTGTTCTTGATCAATATTCTTGATATATCTGTTTCTTGTTCCCTGTTCTTGACTCATATACTTCTTGATCATAAAACTGATTAGCACTAGACTACTCGTTTAAACATGTCTCTTGAAATCAGCGCTAACAAGTTGCCTAAGTTCCAGGTTCAAGATTATGACTATTGGAAGCTAAGGATGGAAGCCATCTTCAGTTCCACTCACGACTTAATGATCTCCGTCATCACTGAAGGTCCGATAGTGACCATGATCCCTAATACTGCTGCCCTTGACATAAATCAACCCGTGGGTACACTCGTCAAGAAACCAAGGTCAGAACTAACCTCAGAAGAAATGAGACATAATAATTTGGATAGCTTGGCCAAGAATTACATCTTACACACTCTTCCCAACGAGTATCTGGGAAAAGTGCTAAAATGTAAAACTGCCAAAGAAATGTGGGATCGCTTAGCTATCATTTGTGAAGGGACATCCCTAATCAAAGAAAGCAAGCTTTCTACAGCAGTCCAAAGATTTGAATCATTTCATATGAAAGCTGGTGAAACAATAGACCAGTTGGATACTCGTTTTACCAAAATCATGAATGACTTGGAAGTCCTTGGTAAATCTTATACTCCACGTGAAATCAATCTTAGGATTCTCAAAAGCCTTGATAGTCGATGGAAAATGGTAAAAATGCTTGTTAAGAATACCCAAGATATAGACGTGTGGACAGCAGAGACCATGTTTCAAACTCTAAAGGCCCATGAGTTTGATTTAGACGAAGATGAACCCATAGTAAGTGGTGACAGAGAACATGCTGTATCTAAGAACGTTGCTTTTAAGGCTAGTTCGTCTAAGGTAGACAGGTCGAAGTCTAAGACTAGGTCTACTTCTGTGAAAGACGAGTTAGATACTGATCTTAGTCTGAAGGATCAGGTAAGCCTCATTGTTGGGATATGAATCCTAGACAAGTTCTAAATGATGAAAAGATGAGATGAAGTTTTGATAAGCCAAAAATAGTTTGAATATTTTCTAAGTGTTGACTAATCTAGTCTAGTTGAGTTGAAGTCATCTTGAACAGATCAGTAGAGTTCACATGAAAAGAAAAGTATTGTTTATATTTAAAAGATAAGTACGATGTATAAGTACTTCATATCTATTCGTATATGTGAACATGAATTAGTTTGTTGTTGAGCTATAATTGTTGTATAGAGCTCATGATATTTCTATGTAATAGATAGATTTGTTGTATAGATTTATAAGTTGACTAAGCTTGTGTTATAAAAGCTTAATGTAATGTAATAGTCTTGTTAGGTTAGATGATAGGACTAGATTAGTTCTATTAGAAGTCTACTGCACAAGAAGAGAAGACCAGTCTACTACTCAAGACAGGTGGACTACAAGACAAGTGCATCTACTAGACTACACAAGACAAGTTAACATGAAGTTAGTTACAAATACGCGTGAAAGATAAGGATGGAGAAGTTAGTTATGGAATAACTAATTCGTAACAAGAAACGCGTGTATGGATAAGAAGATTCAGTTAAAGTCAGTTTTCAAGAATTCAGGTAGTTGTAACCAACCTTTCTTGAAAACTGACTTTAACTGAATCTTCTTATCCATACACGCGTTTCTTGTTACGAATTAGTTATTCCATAACTAACTTCTCCATCCTTATCTTTCACGCGTATTTGTAACTAACTTCATGTTAACTTGTCTTGTGTAGTCTAGTAGATGCACTTGTCTTGTAGTCCACCTGTCTTGAGTAGTAGACTGGTCTTCTCTTCTTGTGCAGTAGACTTCTAATAGAACTAATCTAGTCCTATCATCTAACCTAACAAGACTATTACATTACATTAAGCTTTTATAACACAAGCTTAGTCAACTTATAAATCTATACAACAAATCTATCTATTACATAGAAATATCATGAGCTCTATACAGCAATTATAGCTCAACAACAAACTAATTCATGTTCACATATACAAACAGATATGAAGTACTTATACATCGTACTTATCTTTTAAATATAAACAATACTTTTCTTTTCATGTGAACTCTACTGATCTGTTCAAGATGACTTCAACTCAACTAGACTAGATTAGTCAACACTTAGAAAATATTCAAACTATTTTTGGCTTATCAAAACTTCATCTCATCTTTTCATCATTTAGAACTTGTCTAGGATTCATATCCCAACAATTTCCCCCTTTTTGATGAAGCCAAAACTACTTGAATCTTTTCTCATTAGTAGACTAGTTAAGTAGTTATCTTGTTTTTAACACCAAATAGTACTTAATTTTTCATTCATTCAAATATGAATCAGTAGATATTACACATCTTTCAAAAATAACAAAATCAGAACAAAACTAAACTATACTGAAAAGTTACCTCTTTCTGAATCTGGAACACAGAAAGCATTTAGTAGTCTAGTATGAATATCCTTGATATGTTCTTCGTCTTCAATCTTCTCGTTGTCCAGTAGCTCATCTTCATACTTCTTAATCTGGTTAACATCAGCCCTTTTACCAGAACTAGTCATGGGACACTTCCATTTCGGAAAACCAGGAACAAGAATATTAAAATTCGCACTAGCAGAGATCCTTATGATCAAATTCCACAGCATCCTATGCTGTCCTTCCATGAATTTATCAAATATAGCATAGAGATCGTCAGAGTTATCAGAATCTCCAAACTTCCTGATAATCCAGTGATCTAGTTCCCACTGCCTTTTCACTTTCATCCATTCTTGACGATGTTCTTTGTCAATGAAGTGGTCAATGAGCTTGTCTTCTATTTGATCTTCATCAGACTTCTGCTTCAACAAACTTTCAATGTGCTTCTCAATTTTCTTCTTCTTAGCATAATGAGCTTCATCACTTGGCTTATCAATCTTTTGCTTCTTCAAAATAGTTGACTCAGGAGTAGGTTCTTCAATATGAATAGACTTCCTTTTTCGATACTATTCTTGTCTGTACTTCAGCTTCTGGAGATGCAATAGCCTTGCCCTTCTCCCTCTTCTTCAACTCATCTGCTTCAGCCCTGGCTTGGTCAAGTTCAGCAGTCTTAACCAACCTGCCTTTGCCTCTCTTAGGCCTCTTAAGATCTTGCATGGCTTCAGCAGCATCTTTAGCCTCTGGTTCAGCACTAGATGTATCTTTCTTATCTTTCTCACTTTCAGCAACAAATTCAACTCGACTTGCCTCTTCCCCCTTTTTGGCTTCATCAGATGCCTTGAGAGAGAAAAGAGAAGTGAAACGAGTCATTTCTTCCATTACAGCTTGCTTCATAAGGTTTGTAGCTTTTTCAATCTGCCTTTGATGAGAACCTTCCTGACTCATCTTATCAAGTCTGGTCGCCACCAACTCCAGCTTCTGAGTGGATAAATTCAACTCATTCTTAAAATGGGTTGCAGTCAGACGTAACTTCTTATTTTCATCAGTCATAGCAGAGATAAGTTGTTGAGCCTGAGCTAACTGATCATAAGCTTCCTTCCTCTGAACATCAGCAACTTCGATTCTCGCTCTATAGACTCTTTCCAACTTCCTGGATTCAGTAGCTAGAACGCGAGCAAAATCGACTGAACTCTTCTCTGAGTATTCAACCTGATCTTGGAGAAATCCTTCAAGCTGTTCAAACATATGTTGTCTGTATTCATCATCAATCTGATTGACTGCATTCACGATCATATCTTTTGAACTTGTCACAAGGACACTGTTTTGTTCAATAAGAGTTTTCTGTACATCAGATTTGAGAAAATCATCAATTGACGATTTGATGACAGCCTTCAATTCTTCCTTCAACTCATCTATTGAGGCGGCTGGGATAGCTTGAGACGACTGTCCAACCTCAACATGAGTAACATCAATCATGACTTCATCTACTGGAGTTGTCAAAACTTTCACCAACTGATCTTCTGAAGCAGTAGTCAAGACCTCGTCTTCGACTAGTTCAACCTCTGGAAGCACACTTCCAGCAATAGCTTTTAAATTAGGTTGGGGAGAGTAAGGAATAACAGCTAACCTTGCTTCACGAGCCTTCCTTTCAGCAATAGCCACGTCCTTCTTCAATAAAGCATGCAACCTCTCCATGTATCCACATAATTCAATGGGAAGTAAAAAATCAGAATATCGATTAATAAACTTGAAATCTGACCGTGGACTATCAGCATGGTCCATCTGGAATTTGAACACAATGCCTCTCAACTGATCTGAGACATTGTCTAAATCTATGACTGGATCAGTAGACTGGATCAACTCAGCTTGATCAGCTTCAAACACCACAATATCTTGCACAATATCAAGGTCTGGAACCTGAACACCCACATCAAACTGGAATTCTGAACTCATCAAGTCGTCAGAAATACCAAGTAATCTTTTGGCAAGAGCAGTGATAACATGATTTGGGAAAAGCTCTGAGTGGTCACCAACACCACTATTCTCCTTCTGCTCCATTTCCCAATCCATGAAATTTGAAATGCCACCTTTCCCTAAGATGACTTCGAAGAGATCGTCTGTACCAGACTTCTTCAAGGCCACCCAAGTGCATATTCTAACCAGTTTCTCAAACTGTTCTGAAGAGTAGTCGACTTCGACAGATGAGAGCTGCTTCTTCAAATTTTTGCTCATCTTCGAACGGATTCGCTTCTCTCTCACACACATGGGATAGTAGACCAAGGATTCGAATCTAGCTTCAGTCGGGGTCTGAGTAGATGGGGTCTCTAACTCAGTCGTTGCAGTGGCAACTATCGTCTGATCTGAAGTAGATGAGATAAAGGGTTCAACATATTCTGTTGAGGGTAATGATAAACTTTGGTCTGTGGTTTCTTGGGGCTTTGACGTGTCTTGGTTTGGTGTGACAACTGTCGGAGTATCAGTTGTATCTAATTTGGGAGTGTTTTCGGGTAGGCTGACCCTCAGCGGATATACTGGCAGCACTTGTGAGGTTGAGGGAATAGGTCTAGGCCTAGATCGATGTGATCTTGCCTTGGTTCGAACAGAAGAGGGAATAACGGGAATAGAAACATCTGGAGAGGAAGTACTAACCTTCGAACTTGACTCTTCTGGAGGAGGATGAGTTCCAACTCTCACTAGCGTATATCAGTCGGGAATTTGAGAACTTGACTCTTTCTCTTCTTCCGACTGAGTCTCCTCAGAGTCTTCTGCACTAGATGAGTCTTGTGCAGCTTCCATTGACTTGTCTTCAGCAGACTCATCTTCTGAAGAACCAGACACACCAGCATACGGCAAAGCTTCCATGGGGTCAATTCTGGCTTGCCTAGATGCAGCTGGCCTAGCAGCAACTTGTTTCCTCACTGCCTCCTTCTTCAAGTAAAATTTCAAAGGATGGAATGGCTTTCCTTTACTCCATTTCGTCTTGTTTGGCATTAGGAGAGGGAGTAGGATACTCAACTTATTACCATATCCAACGGCAGTAGACACCACCCAATTCCGAGTATTGTCATCTACTCGAACACTTCGCTCAAAATACATGATTCGATCTGCAATTAGCTTGAACTAATTACATTCAGTAATACCATAAAAAATTACAGCCATAACCCTTGCCTTCATAAAGGTCACAGAGTCATGAGAACCCGTCGAGCTTAACAGAATTTTGCTGGCAATATCCAATAATGTGCGATATTTTTTAAGAAGGTCCCCCTTCTTGACTGGAGCATACTTTCCATCTGGTTTCTGCTTCAGCTTCTTGCCACAGAAAATGCTCAAGTATCGAATTTCTTGCCCAAGAGCATAATTGTCAACGTCAATTGTTCCGACGGGCAGCTTCAGGTGTTTGAACATCTCTTCTCGAGTGATTTGCACACGATCTTCACCAATGAAAGACTCAAGTATATCGCCTTGTCTGATGACGTTGGCATAGAATTCTAGCACCTCCTCCTCCAAGACCACTTGAGGAAATGATTCTAGATAAGGTTTGAGCCCACATCGAGTGCATTTAGTCAGAATCTCGGCATTGCCATCTGAGTGATCGCCTTTGAAGAACACAGATGGTTCAACATTCACTTTGTTATCAGAGATGTACCGGCCTAGGTCGAATGTGACCTGCATGTTGGTTCTTAGATCGAAGATAGATCGAATAGACATCTCAAAAAGATCAGTAAATAGATTGCTTGAGAATAGGGAGAAGAAAATCTTCTTGCGAGAAAGGGAGTTAGAAAAATTGTGACTAAGTCGTGTGAGAATTTGGGTTTTGATCAAAACGGTTAAGACCTTTGGTATTCGGTTACGGAACCGAGAGTATTATGTATTTTGATATTGTAAACTTTGAAATCCGCCCCTTCTTAGTTAGAATAGAGGAGTGAACTCATCTGTCCTAGTGTAGATGAGTGAGAACTGGATGTATACACCACATCAAATGAGAGTGTATAAATCTAATTCAAGGGTTTTCAAATTCTATCAATACCTAATTACTATAATATCCTTAATCCGTATTGATTAAACACTTAGCATTGTAGAATCAAAAGAACACTTAGCTTGTCTGTTCGAGTCCATCCAGAACAGACGAGTAGACTCAAGCTTCACCAGACAAGTTGGCTTAAGTACACAAGACGAGTTCCCCCTTCGTCTGTGCATGTCTATTCTGAACATCGAACGACTTCATGTACCTATCTTATCACATTCAACGTGTAATCGATGGTACAAGTAAAGTAACAATAAATAAGATGAATATCAATCTAAAGCAATGATCAAGGTTTCGAACAAGATGACTATTGACTAACATAAGAGTCAACATAAGGATATTTAAGAAATCATAGATTCCCCCTTGATTGTTTATTCCCTTAGTATTACCCTCAGCTTTACCAGCTTCCTCATCGGGTTGTCAGGTCATCTATTCTAGTCTTGTATACCTGTCTGTTGCGCGAGTAGTCGAGTGCTCTAGTCTAGTGATCTTGTCTCCATATTTCGTTTGATGTACCTGTCTGGTTAGTACACAGCTATAGGCAAGTAGGGTCTAAATCAATTAGCCCTAAACTAATGCATAACTCACGAAACCGTGCCTCAGCTAATGGTTTTGTGAAAATATCAGCTCTTTGAAAATCAGTATGAATCTTTTCCATGCGAATATCCTTCTTTTCTACATGATCTCGTATGAAATGATGTTTCACATCAACATGCTTACAACGTGTGTGTAATACAGGATTTTGTGTAATGGCAATAGCACTATTACTATCACAGAAAATAGGAACATTTGATTCATATATGTTGTAATCTCTAAGCTGTTGCATGAGCCAGAGTAGTTGACTACAACAACTACCAGCAACCATGTACTCGGCTTCGGTAGTAGAGGTAGCAACACTAGTCTGCTTTTTCGAAAACCATGAAATGAGTTTTGTGCCTAAGAATTGACAAGAACCAGATGTAGATTTCCTATCTATTCTACAGCCACCAAAATCAGAATCAGAGTAGCCACTTAGAGATAAATCATCATTTGAAGGATACCATATACCACGATTGATAGTTCCTTTCAAATATTTCAATATCCTTTTAGTGGTTTCCATATGACTCTCTTTTGGATTAGCTTGAAAACGAGCACATACACCAACAGAGAATGCAATATCAGGTCTACTAGCAGTCAAGTACAGTAATGAACCAATTAGACCACGATAGTATGTTTGATCAGCACACTTACCTTGTTCGTCTGGGTCCATTCTGTATGTAGGTAGCATAGGTACGCCAGCAGACTTGCATGTCTTAATACCATACTTGTCTAGAAGATTTCTAGTATACTTTGCTTGATTTATGAAAATCCCTTCAGGGGTCTGTTTTACTTGAAGACCAAGAAAGTAATTCAGTTCTACGTAAATTTGGACAAGTAATATGTCTTTCCCTTCTTGTCTTCTGAACAAGGTTCCATCGACCTTGCCTTTAGTAAAACCATTTTCTAATAGAAATTGAGAAAGAGTATCGTACCAGGCTCTTGGAGCTTGCTTTAGTCCATATAAGGCTTTCTTTAGTTTGTATACCTGGTTACCTTTGACTTCGAAACCTGGGGGTTGTTCAACATACACTTCTTCCGGAAGAATACCGTTAAGAAATGCACTTTTAACATCCATTTGATATACAGTAAACTTCATGTGAGCAGCATATGCAAGGAACAGTCGAATGGCTTCTAGTCTAGCAACAGGCAGTCTCAACTCTACTCGTCTAGACCTAGACAGGAAGGTCCAAAATATCGTACACAAGCTGTTCTATATCCTCCACCTTTGTCATATGATATCGAAGGAGAAGAAAGACCTAAACATGTCTATAAACCATATGGACCTAATGCATATAAACCCTACTCTGACTATCATAGACAAGTGCCTGCTCAAGTAGAGATCAAGTCGAAAGGCTATCTCCAAAGAGTAGACCCGAACTCGACTGATAGGCCAGATAAGGACAACAAGGTCTTATTTTGCAACAAATATGGTCGAAAGCTTAGAAGATCAAACTTGTTCAGGACTCCAATGTACATTTGGATTCCATTGAACTCGACTAACCCCCCAGGACCCCAATAAACAAGGAGGGTACCTAAATTATGAAATATCATCTAATGCAGGGTCGACTCGATCTATACAAGAAGGGTGGCTCAATAGGAGAAACTTGGTACATAGACAGTGGCTGTTCGCACCACATGACTGGTACCAAGGCTCTCTTATCAAGCTACCATGAGCAAGCAAGAAGGACCAAAAGTAATATTTGGTGATAGCTCCACTGCTGTTACTAAAGGATTCGGTTACATTCGGAATGGAGATATAGAGATCCAAGATGTCTCATATGTTGAAGGCTTGAAATACAATTTACTCTCTGTTTCACAATTTTGTGATCGTGGATACAAGGTGCAGTTCAAGAGTCGCAAATGCGAAATCATAGACAAGAGGACTCATACCGTACTACTCGTCGGCATAAGACAAGGAAGTGTGTACATAGTGAACTGGAACAGTTGTCCGAGGGACACCTGCCTACTTACTAAGAATCCTAAAGAACTTGGCTGGCTCTGGCATAGACGCCTCTGTCATCTAAACTTTAAGGTTCTTAATAAGATAGCCAGAGACTACCTTGTGGAAGGTATTCCCAATGAAGTCTACTACAAGTCACATGTATGCACGTCCTGTCAGAAAGGTAAACAGGTAAAAGGTTCCTTTAAATCTATTCCATCCCTCTCAACAAGTAGAGTTCTCGAACTCCTACATATGGACCTACATGGCCCAATAACTCCTCCAACTTTGAACGGTAGAAGTTACACACTTGTTGTGGTAGATGACTATTCTAAGTTCACTTGGGTAGTCTTCTTACACAAGAAGAGTGATACACAAACACTTTTGCCTGATCTGTTGAAGAAATTACAGGTTGAGAAGAATCAGTCCATTGTCAAGATCCGCAGTGACAAGGGTACTGAATTCATTAACTGCTATATTAAAGAATTTTGTTCTAAGCGTGGCATCCAGCACCTTACTAGTGCAGCAAGGACACCACAACAAAATGGAGTAGCAGAGCGAAGGAACAGAACTCTTAAGGAGGCCTGCAGGACCATGCTGACAGAGTATAATACGCCTCAGAAGTTTTGGGCAGAAGCTGTCAATACTGCATGCCACTCACAAAATAGAAGTGCTATCAATAAAGCACTAGGTAAGACACCATATGAGGTATGGAAAGGTCGAAAACCCAGAGTTTCATATTTCCATATATTTGGTTGTAAGTGTTTTATCCATAACAATGGGAAAAGCAAGTTGAATGCATTTGATGCTAAAGCAGACGAGGGGATATTCTTAGGATACTCCTCGACTAGCAAAGCATTTAGAGTATTCAACTACTCTACCCTTTGTGTGGAAGAAACACCACATGTGGTTTTCGATGAATCTCAACAGGACTCGTCTGCCAACAAGATCAGTGAGAAAGTTACTGAGCTAACTATCGAATCTGACAAAGATTCAGAGGTATATGAATCCGTTCAAGCATACAATCCATTCATGAAAGCCCTCGAATCTGATGACAAGGAAAGGGTAAGTGCTCAAGGTAAGTCTACTAGACCAGTAGACATGCCTGCTCTAGTTGACTCATCTACTCCAGGTAAATCTGTTGATGATACAAATGATGTTGACATGCATGATGCTATAACTGATCTAGATGATGATACTATGCTTACGAAGACTAGAAAAACATGGAAATCTGCTCATGATACTGAAAACATCATTGGAGACTCTACTATTGGTGTAAAGACTAGACGACAACTCTTTGAGTCACAAGAACAACCTAGTCCATCTTTGTTTTGCTGGTGTTGTTTCCTCTCATCTATCGAGCCTAAAACCATCAAAGAGGCTTTGACTGATAGTAATTGGATCATCGCTATGCAAGACGAGTTGAATCAGTTTGTTGGAAATGACGTCTGGGAACTTGTTGATAGACCTAAACATCATAATGTAGTTGGCACTCGATGGATTTTCAAGAATAAGAAAGATGAGAATGATGTAGTTGTTCGTAATAAGGCTAGACTAGTAGCTCAAGGCTATTCACAAGCTGAAGGCATAGATTATGATGAAACATATGCACCTGTTGCTAGACTAGAAGCCATTCGATTGTTCCTTGCATATGTTGCTTACATGAAATTTACCGTATATGAAATGGATGTTAAAAGTGCATTTCTTAATGGTATTCTTGCGGAAGAAGTGTATGTTGAACAACCCCCAGGTTTCGAAGTCAAAGGTAACCAGGTATACAAATTAAAGAAGGCCTTATATGGACCAAAGCAAGCTCCAAGAGCATGGTACGATACTCTTTCTCAATTTCTATTAGAAAATGGTTTTACTAAGGGTAAGGTCGATAGAACCTTGTTTAGAAGACAAGAAGGGAAAGACATTTTACTCGTCCAAATTTACGTAGATGACATCATTTTTGGATCACCTAACAAAAAGCTGAGTGAAAGTTTCTCAACACTCATGCAAAGTAAATTTGAGATGTCAAAGATGGGTGAAATGAATTACTTTCTTGGACTTCAAGTAAAACAGACACCAGAAGGGATTTTCATAAATCAAGCAAAGTATACTCGTAATCTACTAGACAAGTATGGTATTAAGACATGTAAATCTTCTGGAGTACCTATGCAACCTACTTACAGGATGGACCCAGACGAGAATGGTAAGTGTGCTGATCAAACTCATTACCGTGGACTTATTGGTTCATTACTATACTTGACTGCTAGTAGACCTGATATTGCATTTTCTGTTGGTGTATGTGCTCGTTTTCAAGCTAATCCAAAAGAGAGTCATATGGAAACCACTAAAAGGATATTGAAATATTTGAAAGGGACCATCAATCGTGGTATATGGTATCCTTCAAATGATGATTTATCTCTAAGTGGCTACTCTGATTCTGATTTTGGTGGTTGTAGAATAGATAGGAAATCTACATCTGGTTCTTGTCAATTCTTAGGCACAAAGCTCATTTCATGGTTTTCAAAAAAGCAGACAAGTGTTGCTACCTCTACTACTGAAGCCGAGTACATGGCTGTTGGTAGTTGTTGTAGTCAATTATTATGGCTTATTCAACAGCTTAGAGATTATAATATTTGTGAATCAAATGTTCCTATTTTCTATGATAGTAATAGTGCTATTGCTATTACACAAAATCCTGTTCTGCACACACGTTGTAAGCACGTCGATGTGAAACACCATTTCATACGTGATCATGTAGAAAAGAAGGATATTCGCATGGAAAAGATTCACACTGACTTTCAAAGAGCTGATATTTTCACAAAACCATTAGCTGAGGCCCGATTTCGTGAATTATGCATTAGTCTAGGACTAATTGATCTTGATCCTACTAGTATGTAGAAATATACTAACTAGACAGGTACAGTCCTAAGAAGAAAGGAGAAACAGACAAGTTACCACAAAAGAGCAGAGCACTCATCTACTCATTCAACAGACAGGTATTCAAGGTCAGACAAGTTGGCCAAACAACCCGATGAGGAAGCTGGTAAAGCTGAGGGTTATACTAAGGGAATAAACATTTAAGGGGGAATCCTTGATTTCTTAAAGATCCTTATGTTGACTCTTTAGTTTGGTAACAGTCATCTTGTTTGAACCTTGATCATTGACTTAAATTGATATTCATTCTAATTATTCTACTCGACTACCTGTATTACATCTAATCCATAGTGCGAGAAAAGACAGGTTCAAATAGTCGTTTGATGTTCAAAGTAGACAAGCATAGTCGAAGGGGGAACTCGTCTTGTGCGCTTAAGTCTACTCGTCTATTCTGGATAGACACGAACAGAAAAGATAAGTGTTTCATGATTTAAATACTCTAAGTGTTGAAACAATACACATTAAGGATATATATGTAATTTGAGTAATGAAAATTTTGAAAAACCTAGAATTGGATTTATACACTCCATTTAATGAGGTGTATATAATCAGTTCGCGCCAAAACTCTATTGTGCTAGGTCAGAGGAATACACCCCTCTATCCTACCAATAGAAGAGGCGGATTTCAAATTTTACAATACTAAATCACGTAATATTCTCGATTCCGTCAAACTGTATTTCAAAAGACTTTCATATGTGTCCATTGGATTAAATCTTTCAATCTCAACCATTGATTCCAAACTCAAGGTTTAACAAAACCCATACTACTCGTTCATAACTGCTCACAAGTTCTTATCTCTTGATTATTCATAACTTCTCAAGCACTCAAAATCATTCGAATTCTCTTAATTTTCTTAATCAGTCTACTATGTCGATCGTTTCGATATTTGATGCTCGTACTAACATGCAAGCTAGGTTTGATCTCGGTAAGTACATCACCGAAGAAAGAGTGCATGTAGAAGGATCGGTGTTTTTCAAAGGGAATCACACTGAAGACAATAAAGAGATCTTGATAAAATGCTTCAGATGCGGTTTGAGACCCTATTTGGAGGCATTTCCTGAGGTTGTGCTAGAGGAAGAAGTGTTAGAGTTTTATGCTACTGCCACTCGACAAGGCGACTCGATTGAAGCCTTTGTTGGAAGAAGGCGAGTGGAAATCACTCGTGAATTTCTGACAGAATCACTGAAATTGCCATCCGGATCGATAGATATCGAAAGATATGCTGAAGGCAGAGAGTTGAGGTATTTGAGTATTTTTTGTGGAAAAAAGCTGAAATTGAAAAGCGATGGAAAAGTTCCTGTGGTCAAGAAGAAGGAGCTACTTGACAAATACAAGACTCTTCTTGATATCGCATCAAAAATGTTGCTAGGAGTCACTGGGAGTTTTGACTCTGTGACGCCCCAGAAAGCAAGAGTTATGGCTGTGATTCATGATGGAATCACTGAAGGAAACTGGTCTAAACTCTTTTTGGACAGATTGATGTATTACAAGAAGTATGTGCAAGTTGACACCAGTACAGTGAACTGGATTGTGTCTGCAAATGTAAGTTTCGGAAACAAGTTGAGCATCATCCTACCCATCTTGTTGCCGAACAAGACTAGTTGGAGTAAAGGCAAATCTTTTCATCCTCTAAAGCATTATTTGAAGAAGGAGGCTCTGGCTAAGCAAGCTGCTGCTAGATCGGCTGCCACCAGACAAGTCCAGATCAATCCTGATGATGCCATGATTGAAGCTGCCTCGTCTAGTTCTGGAGAAGACGAGTCGGGCAGTGAAGGTTCTGAAGAAGCTAAAGCTGGAACTAGTGGAAGACTAGTTCAGTATGTAGAAGAGGAGGCAATGATTGAGGCTGCAGGAGATTCAGAAGAGACTCACTCAGACAAGGAGCCTGAGACGGAAGAGGAAGAGTTGCAAGTGTATCGACTGGTGAGAGTCGAGTCGAGTCCCTCACCAGACAAGTCGACTGAAGAAAAGGTTGGTACTTCTTCTCGAACTTTGTCAATTCCTCTCTCTCTCCCCGTTAAAACCAAGGCCAGATCACTTCGATCTCGTGCCAAACCTGTACCCAAAACCTCATCAGTGTTGGCAGTACAACCACTTCGAGCCAACATAACCCCACACACTACTATATACGATACAGTTGATACTTCTACAACTGTTAAACCAAACCAAGCCACGTTAAAGCCCCAAGAAACCACCATCCAAATTCCTATTACCTCAACAGAATATGTTGAACCCCCACACCCGTCTATTTCAGAAACCCCACTGGTTGCCACTGCAACAACTGAGACAGGGACCTTACCTGCTCAGACCCCTTCTGAAATAAGATTCGAATCCCTCGTCTACTATCCGATATGTTTAAGAGAGAAGTGATTGCGTTTGAAGATGTCACACAATCTAAGGAAAATGCTACCATCAATAGAGATTGACACATCTTCAGAAGCTTATGAAAAACTTCTAAGGATATGCACTTGGTATGCATTGAAGTCATCCCCAACAGAAGATCTGTTTGAAGTCATACAAGGCATGGGAGGTATCTCTAATTTTCAAGATTGGGAGATGGAACAGAAGGAGAATAGTGGAGTCAAGGACCACTCTGAATTGTTTCCACCTCATGCATTGACAGCATTGGTGAAGAAAATGCTGAACATACCTGATGATATTTTATCTTCAGAGGTCAAGTTTGATGTTGGTGTTCAGACTGATCTACCGGAAGAAGAGTTGAGAGCTGTAACTGTTGAAGCTGGCATTCAAACGTCAGATCAGTCAGAAGATGAGTCTGAAAACTCTGATGATGTGGACTCTTTTGTTTTTGGAGTTGAAGATGATGAGTTTATGGACGCTGTGATGTTTACAGAAGATGAACTTATTGAGAAAGTTCAAGAAGAGGTTGTTACTGAAGCTCATTCGTCTATTCAAGGTTTCTCTGAAGGATATCTTACAGAGTTAAAGTCAGACTTGAGAGATGTTGTTCACTCTGCTGTTGATGAGTTCTTAAATTCAAAGGTTAAGGACGTGCTAGTTGAGCAAAACCAATCGCTTGTTGACTCCTCGAGAGAATTGATTGTTGGAGAGGTCAACAAAATGGACTCAACTTTCCGAGCTGAGTTGTATGCGGAAGTTGAACGTTTTCTTCAGAAGCAAGTTGAATTTTCTGAGAAAAGATCTATTTCATTTGCAAGATCGCTAGCTGAAGAATCCAGCAAGATGGAGAGGCTATACCGTGTGAAAATTGAAATAGCTGATGAACAAAGACGAGAAGCACATGATCAGTTGGTGCGTTCTCAAGCTATTCTCACTGAGCTGATTAAGACAAGATAACTACTTAACTAGTCTACTCTTATGGAAAGATTCAAGTAGTTTTGGCTTCATCAAAAAGGGGGAAATTGTTGGGATATGAATCCTAGAACAAGTCCTAAATGATGATAAAAGATAAAAGATGAAGTTTTGATAAGCCAAAAGAAGACTTGAATATTTTCTAAGTGTTGACTGATCTAGTCTAGTTAAGTTGAAGTCATCTTGTACAAGACCAGTAGAAGTTCACAAGACAAGTAATAGTTTTAGAAGACAAGTATTATTGAAAGATAAGTACGATTTATAAGTACTTCATATTTGTTATTCGTATGTGTTAGATTGTTATTAAGCTATGAATAATTATTGTATTAGAGCTCATGATTTTAAATGTAATAGATAGATTCTTTGTATAGTTTTCTAAGTTGACTAAGCTTTGTAAACAAGAGCTTAAAGTAATGTAATAGTCTTGTTAGGATTAGATAATAGGACTAGATTAGTTCTATGTTGTAATCTGAAGAAGTCTACTGCACAAGACAAGTAGAAGACGCAGTCTACTACTACTGGACAAGACAGGTGCGCGACTAAACAAGACAGGTCAACTTGAAGTTAGTTACAGAAGCGTGTTGAAGATAAAGATTGAAGAATTAGTTAAGGAATAACTAATTAAACTGAAGAAACGCGTTAAAGGATATGAGGAATCAGTTACAAGTTAGTTTTCAAGAAAGGTTGTTACACAACTGAAAGTTCTTGGAATTAGAAGTCTATAAATACCTCAAGGTATTCATTGGTTAAAAACTACTGAGATATTGATACTACAACATATTGAAGCATTATTGAAGATTCAAAAAGAAGAAATTACTCTCAGAGATTGAAGTTCAGAAAGAAGCTACGCGAGACAAGTGAAGATCGAAGAAGGCTACTACTGAACGAAGAGGAGTTTTATTTTCGTTTATTGTTTCAAGTTGCTAGTTACTTGTAAAATAGCTAGTAAGATCGAAGATATATCTGGAGATATAATCGAGAAGATCTAAGTCTTATTTCTTGGGACTTAAAGCTACAAGAACATATTACTCGATTGGAAGAGTTAATAAGAATTTCACGACTGGAGTTGTGAGAGTGGATGTAGACAAGTTGTCGAACCACTATAAATCTCGTGTTTGATTTACTTTACTGTTTTGTTTATTGTTTAATTGATTAATTGTTTGATTGATTGAATTACATATCTGAACAAGACTAGTTGAGTAAACACTGAAACAGAGTTCTCGAAATAAGTTGAGTATAAACTTTAATTGGGCTCATTGTTAATTTCGTATTCCGCACATTGTAATTCTGATATATCGAAAGATTTTAGAAAAGTCTATTCACCTCCCTTTAGACATTTTCTTTAGCTTCCCTCGATATTAACTCAACTTAGGGACCTACATAAACATCTCCATATACTCATTTTCTCTACCCATGATGTAGTCGGAGATATTTATCTTCCCCCTCGACAAGCCGAACAATTCCTGAAGAATTTCTCGTGTTATCTTGACTCTGTGTCCACCCATGACACTTTCAACTTGAGATCCCTTCATTACAGCGTTTGCATAGAAAGCCAGCACATCTTGTTCATAGACGTTTGTTGGTGCTGCTTCCAGAAAGTCTCGAAGGTTAAGGTTGATACATCGAAGAAGTATCTCCTTGTTCTCTTCTGTATGCTTGCCTTTGAAAAACAGAGCATTCTCGGTGAATATCTTCCCTTCCTTAGACCATCTTTTTGCATCTAGAGTTCCGGTGCTCTTGGTCTTCTCGTCGTAAACATCAATGATTGCCATTCTGAGTATTCGAGATAATGGTTTGGGATGCTTAAGAATGTTTGCAGAACGAGAGCGATTTAGTAATGTGAGCGTAAGGGTTTGGGGGAGGTGTTAAGAGGTGTATATACATACTCCAGCAGTTCTTGATCTAACGGTCAGATTAGATTTTAATGTGGAGTAGTGCCCAAGATTTCCCTTCTTTGATTTCGGGCCTTCCTTAAATTTTGCCGGCTGAATTTGCCATTTGGCAACTGTTGATTTGCTGGCAATATGGTAATCAAGTACTAATGACATCATACCAAAAATAGCCGTTGTGACTAATTTTGTGGCAAGAATTGATCATCAAGGCCTTTTTCCATAAGTGAATTGCATTCCTTATATAGGCCAATTTCGTTAATTACATCCAGAAATAAATCTAGAATGAATTACATGATCAAAGATAGTCATTATGCTCTAAAAATAAAGTCTTCTTATCAGCAGAGTGAAGTCTTCTGATTTCATCGAAATGTCTGCTGATTTTCCTTGAAGGTCTTCTGGTCAGCTGAGTTGGTCTTCTGATCAGCTGAGTAGAGGATAGGGGTTTGCTGTAATGATCCAACCTGGATGGATCCTTCCAGCTTTATTGTGAGTGATGATCCAACCTGGTTTGATGGATCTTTCAGCTCTTTCTTTTAACCAATTGGGACTAGCCTAGATGAAATCCCACTGGCTTAACTGCTCCTCACCATCGGATGTTCCTCATCATCAAATGGGATGTAGCATCTAATGTGTCCTTGTTGAATTTCTTCGCTTCTTTTGAAGAAGAAGAAAAGTTGGAAGAGGCTTCAATGGAGTGTGAAGAGAGGGCCATGGACTTGGTCTTCTTGACATATTTTGACAAAGTGGTCTTTGATAGCAAGCTCTCCATGTAGAACTTCCCCCTGGAGAAGAAGCTCTGCTTGCCTGCTACTTTGTCCTCTGCATCTCTTCTTCCTTTAGTTTTCAACAAGAACGTCTCTTCTTTCTTTAGTTTTCATAGGCATACTTATGTTGGGTAACCCAAGTATGCTGATCTGCATCATCTTCATCTTCTGGACAAATCTTTATCTCCTTCACCCAAGACCTTGGTTGAGGGATCATCTCCATTCCATCTCTTCTCTCGATTATCTCCATACCTGAAACAAGAATAATAGTTAGTGATTTATGTTCTTAGGTGTTCTCATAACTTTCTCCTTTTATAGAGGTAGAAATGAGGTAATGGAGTATAAGATGACAAATACTATAGAGTTGATAGGTCTGAATTTCTAAAAAGCTATTTCTTAAGATCAACAATGAGATTCTTGATCCAAGGGTTTACATTTAAAGAGATTCAGACTCTATCTAATGGAATGCAGAATTTATAAATTTTTGAACAAGAGTTATTTGGAGTCCGTACAGTGCATGTATACTGTTGAGTCGGTGAGGATGGTGTATTAATCCAACCAAGTATGACTCACTAATATACTGTATACTTGTATAGTGATAAAGTATTTTATGAAGAATAGTTTATTACTATACATGGATATACATTGCTTAAGTATAGGTTACCATTTAACTCTATTCAAATCTTCTGAATGTAAGTATATGATGCAATGCAGATTATAGAGTATTTCATCAAGGATTCTTAAGGTATCATTGATTCCCCCTTGATTAGATGACTCTATGTTTTCCCTCACCTTTATTTGTCTTCATCGGGAATAACTTACCTGAAGATGAGGGTGTCTATTCACCTCATCTGATCCTCCTAGTCTGCTGCAATTGTATCAGCTGAGGTCTTCAGCTGATCTTGTGCTCTTCATGTGCTTGGATCCAAGAGTCCTAAGCTATAGCATAGGGTCTTGAATCTTTCTTCAGCTAGGGGCTTAGTCAAGATGTCTGCTCTTTGGATATCTGTGTGAATTTTCTCCATCTTGATGTCCTTCTTTTCAAGGTGATCTCTTATAAAATGGTGTCGAATGTCGACATGCTTGCACCTTGTGTGTAGGATTGGATTTTGAGTGATGGCAATGGCACTGCTGCTATCACAATAGATAGGGACTTCTCTTGCTTCTATATTGTAATCTTTGAGTTGTTGAACTAGCCAGAGCAGCTGACTGCAACAACTTCCAGCTGCCATATATTCTGCTTCAGTGGTGGAGGTTGCAACTGAAGTTTGCTTCTTTGAGAACCATGATATCAACTTGTTGCCTAGGAATTGACAGGTTCCAGATGTGGATTTCCTATCAATTCTACATCCTCCATAGTCTGAGTCAGAATAACCACTCAATTCTAGATTGTCATCAGCAGGGTACCATAGTCCTAGATTGACTGTTCCTTTTAGGTACTTAAGAATTTTCCTTGCTGCTTATAGATGACTTTGCTTTGGGTTTGCTTGAAACCTAGCACATACTCCTACAGCAAATGTTATGTCTGGTCTGCTTTCTGTAAGATATAGTAGAGATCCAATAAGTGCTCTATATTCAGCTTGATCAACTGCCTGTCCAGACTCATCTGGTTCCATTTTGAATGATGTCATCATTGGAATTCTTGCAGTCTTGCTTTGTAGAGCTTTGAATCTTTCCAATAGGCTTTTGGTGTACTTGGACTGATTGATGAAGATCCCTTCTGAACTCTGTTTGACTTGAAGTCCTAGGAAATAATTCATCTCACCCATCATACTCATTTCGAATTTTCCTTGCATAAGTTCAGAGAACTTTTTGCACATATCTTGATTTGGTGATCCAAATATAATATCGTCTACATATATTTGCACCATTAGAATGTCTTCTCCTTCTTGTATTCTGAAAAGTGTTCTATCAACTTTGCCTTTTGTGTAACCATTGTCAAGTAGGAATTGTGACAATGTGTCATACCAGGCTCTGGGAGCTTGCTTCAGACCATAGAGGGCCTTCTTCAGACGATATACTTGATCTCCTTTTTCGAATCCTGGAGGCTGTTCTACATACACTTCTTCTACCAGAATACCATTCAGAAAAGCACTCTTGACGTCCATTTGATAAACCTTGAAGCCCATATATGATGCATAAGCTAGAAACAATCGTATGGCTTCTAATCTGGCTACTGGAGCAAAGGTTTCATCATAGTCAATTCCTTCAGATTGTGAATATCCTTTTGCAACTAGCCTTGCTTTATTTCTAGTTATCACATCATTTTCGTCCTTTTTATTCTTGAATACCCACTTTGTTCCTACTACATTGTGGTTTTCAGGACGATCTACCAATTCCCATACTTCATTTCTTTCGAATTGGTTTAGTTCTTCTTGCATAGCAGTTATCCAATTGCTATCTGTCATTGCTTCTTCTATGTCAGCTGGTTCAATGTTGGACAAGAAAGCACACCAGCAGAACATAGATGATTGGGGGTTCTGATTCAGTTGTCTTCTGGTCTTGACACCTGAGTCTGCTCCTCCTAAGATGAGGTTTGATGGATGGTTGTTTCTCCATGTATGTCTCACAGGAGTATTTGCATTGGATGAGCTTGGATTCTCATCTGTTCCAGTGCCATCAGGAGGGTTGACTTGATTAGGTCGATCATCATCTGCATCTTGTGTGTCAAAGAGATCATTCCCCCTTGCATTTGGGATTGTTGCATCTTGATTTTGGACAGTTTGCTCAGCTTGAGTTTGAGATCTAGTGACTGGTCTGTGTGGTTTATTCTCCTCTGGTTCTTCAGGGAATGGTTTATTGACTTCAATAAACTCATCAGACTTGGTCTTGATCACTAGTTTCTTCATCTGATCTACAACTGAGTCTGTTTCTACTGCACTCTTTTCACAAGATTCATCAAAAACAACATGAGGTGTTTCTTCCACAAGAAGGGTTCGTTTGTTGAGTACTCTGAATGCTTTGCTAGTAGAGGAGTATCCCAAGAATATCCCCTCATCTCCTTTGGCATCAAAAGCATTCAACTTACTTTTCCCATTGTTGTGAATGAAACACTTACAACCAAATATATGAAAGTAAGATACTCTAGGTTTTCTTCCTTTCCACAGTTCATATGGGGTTTTCTCATGGATTTTGTAAATACCTGACCTGTTTTGAGTGTGACAAGCTGTGTTGATAGCTTCTGCCCAAAGCTTCTTAGGAGTGGAGAATTCAGCAAGGAGTGTTCTTGCAACTTCTTTGAGCGTTCTGACTCTTCTTTCAGCTACACCATTCTGTTGTGGTGTTCTTGCTGCACTTGTCTCATGCTGAATACCATTAGAAGTACAATATGCAATAATAAAAGAGTTAATAAATTCAGTGCCTCTGTCACTTCTAATTTTCACAATAGGTTCTCCTTTCTCTACTTGGATCCTCTTTAATAGTTCAGGAAGCTTCTGCTGAGTTTCACTCTTCTTATATAAGAAGATAACCCAAGTAAACTTGGAGTAGTCATCTACAACAATAAGAGTGTACTTCCTCCCTGTTAGTGTGGTTGGAGTGATTGGTCCAAAGAGATCCATGTGGAGAAATTCAAGAACTCTGCTGGTTGATGCTGTCTTCTTGGTCTTGAAGGAGACCTTTGTTTGATTTCCTTGTTGACATGCATCACACACCTGATCTTTACAGTAGAGTTCATTAGGCAGACCATCAACTAAGGATTCCCTTGCTAACTTGTTCATAGTCTTAAAGTTCAGATGACTGAGGCGTTTATGCCATAGCCAGCTGACATCTTTAGGGCTCTTCACAAGCAGACATGTATCCTTAGGACAACTGTTCCAATTTGCAAGATACATACTTCATTTTCTAGATCCTGTTAGAAGGTTTTGTTTTGTTCTTTTATCACTAATGAGACACTCATCTTTAGAGAATTTTACTGAGTAACCTGTGTCACAAAAATGAGAAACATATAGTAAATTAAACTTTTGGACCTTTCTTTTCTATGTAGTTGGTTAGCAGGTCTTTGGTTCCAGTCATATGAGTTGAGCATCCACTATCTATGTACCATATCTCTCCTGCTTGACCTCATTTTCTATATAGGTCCTTCCTTTCCTGCAAGAAAGGTTAAGTCTTAGGTACCCATTTTGTCTTGGGTCCTTGGGTGTTAGTACTACCCTTGGGAACCCACATATACATTGGTCGTTTGAACAACCTTGAGCACTTGAGTTGTTTCCCTCGGGCATCACAGAACCAAATCTTATCAGTTAACACCTTGGACTGATCTGATTTGTTGTTTGTGTCAGCTAAGTAATAGTCAAATGGTTTCCCTTTATAGGAGTGTACATACATTATCTTTTGACTAGTTACATTCGGCCTGGGTGCATTAGCTGGTCGATGCACACGATTATATGGACCATACTCCTCTGTTCTCACAATATCATAAGAGATAGGGGGTGCAAAGAGAACAGATTTGTTTGAAGAGGACTTCTTCTTCTTGGCTGGAGCGGCATACAGCTGAGACTGTCTCAGACGAGATGGTCTAGGCTGTTTGCTGTTCCTCTGTACAGGTTTGGGGTTAACTTTTCTTTTACCATTTTTGGTGTTGGAATAGTTAGCCTTAGTTGGTGCAGATGCCTTTTGGTTCATATTAGGTTCATTGTGTTTAGAACACTCACCCTTTTCATGTGTCTGAGTAGTGCACTTGTTAGGTGTACTACCCCCAGCTGGAGAGGATGTTGATGGATTAAGTTCATAGCCAAAACCCATCTTATTGCCATTTGATCTATAATATTCAGAGATACTTTCAATAGTAGTCGAGGCTTTATTGAACTCTGATATTTTTTGATTTAAGCATTCCTTCTCCTTTTCTAAGAGCTTGTGTGCTTGGAAGAGGTCATCGAACTTAGATTGTAGTATACGAAATTCCTTGGTTTCTAAGGCTTGAGTTTCTAACATCCCCTCATACAACTGAGTTGTTGTGGTATTTTCTTCCTTAAGAAGTTCCACTTCTCTGGTCAACCTTTCATTCATGGTGACTAACTCAGGGGTGTTATCAAACTTAACCTTTTTCAACCTAGCAATTTCTTTCCTTAAATCCTTATTCTCCTCTTCCACTTCTATAAAAGCTCTAGTGGCAATATCCAGATCACCTTTTACCTTTCTTAACGATTGATAATAGGTGTCTTCTGATTCGCCTTCAGATGAATTTACATCATCTGTTTGTGAGAAAATAGGTGACTGGAAAGTAGTAGTGTAGGAATTTACCTCATTTTCTCCTATGGCCATCATAGCTAGATCATCTGAATCATCTGAGTAGATTTGACAGTCTGGTGATGTAGGAAGTTCATCACTTTGATATTCAGATTCTTCAGTCACCATTGCTTGCTTGTCTAAAGTTCTTCTTCTTTGTCATCCAGCTCAGGGCATTCATAGACATAATGTCCTGGTTTGCGACAATTGAAGTATGCTCCTGGTTTTTGATTTGAGCTGCCTTTCCTTGGAGGAGTGGCATCTCTTCTTCTGGAGCCTCGGCTGTCAGATGACTCCATATCCTTTCTAGGATACCTTTCTGGTGTTCTTTCTCTGGAGCCTCTAGAGGGTGAACTGGCTCTTCTATCTTTGTAGTTTCTATAGAATTTTCTATATTTGCTGTTCAGAGTGTTCATCCTTTCGAATCTTTTGATCATAAGGGCCATTTGCTCTTTCAGACTCATGTCTGATCCTTCAAAGTCTTCTGTTTTCAGAGAGGTCTTGCTAGATGAGGTGCTTGCAGCTTTTGTATTAGCTGCCTTGAAAGCTACAGTCTTGGAAGTAGATGGAGTTGCAGTAGGTTCATCACTTCCTGAGTTTTCTTCTCTTTCAAGATCATATTCATGAGCTTTTAGGTTCTGAAATAGAGTCTGTGCAGACCACTCCTTGATATCTTGAGTATCTTTGATGATGGTCTTCTTGAGTCTCCATTTCTTGGTTAGAGAGTCTAAGATCTTTAGATTTTTCTCTCTATTTGTATATTTCTTGCCCAGAGATTCTATCTCATTGATGATCTTGGTAAATCTATTGTCTAGTTGATCAATAGACTCTTCTGGTTGCATCTTGAAGTGTTCAAACTTCTTGACTGCTGTTGTCAGCTTGCTCTCCTTGATCAGCTCAGTTCCTTCACAGAGGAGTGCTAGAGCATCCCACATATCCTTAGCTGTTTCACAATTGATTACTTTTGCAATGTACTCATTTGGAAGAGTTTGCATGATGTAATCTTGAGCAATGCGGTCAAGATTTGACTGCTTCATTTCTTCTGGTGTGAGGTCCTTCATCGGCTTGGGGGCAAGTTCTCCAACTGGAACTTCTGGATCACCATTTGCAGTGTTGACTGCCATGATGGTGATTGGGCCTTCAGTGATTACTGACCACATCTTGTAGTGGACTGATGTGAGATTCTTCCTCATCCTGATCTTCCAGTAATCATAATCCTCCACTGAAAACTTAGGCAACTTACGCATATTAGCACTCATGCTGTATGAGTTTTCGAAAACAAGTTTTTCAAAAGAAAAAGATCTGTTCAAGAGGACTACAAAAAGACTCCCTCAAGTCTTCTGATAATCTAGAGACAGTAGTCCGTTAGAACCACTGCTCTGATACCACTTGTTGGTCCGTGAACGAGTAGTGAATGGGATTAAAGTCTAGAGGGGAGGGGTGAATAGACTTTAAAACTTTTTCAAGAGTTGGGAACCTCTTCTGATCTCTATGTCAGCTGGACTACAAGTCTGCTGGTCCAGATGACTATAGTGATCTGATAGAAGAGATTGTATGCGGAATTATGGTAGGCCTTGTTTAGACTCGTTCTTTTGTTTCTTATGAAAGTGTTAACTTGTTTTTACTTAATGAAGATACACAGCTGATGCTGGTTTGAAAGTTATGGCCTTAGTTGAAGAATGTTGAAAACACAGTATGCACTATATAGAATAAATGGAGAGACAGAAATGTAAAGTGCAGAAAGGTAAATAACACCAGGTTTATAGTGGTTCGGATATACGATCCTACGTCCACTCTCACGTCCTAACGTGATGTTTAATCCCTTTAATTTACCACAAATTACAAGGGTCTTGACCTTTATAGTCCCAAGGATAGGACTTTGAGATCTGAGCCATCCTAACAGCTACGGTCTCCACAAGTGATTGTAAGCACTTGCACTTTGAGGGGTTCAAAAACTTTAACCTTTCGGTGAGGGTTTGGGGTTTTTGAAGTGTATCCAACTAATGGTTCAAGCTTATAAATTGCTTAACCACTTTGCCTAAAACAATTGATATACAATATGAACAGGTTTCAGGTTCTTATAGGTTGGATAAAAATCACTTAAGAGCTAAAAGTATTCTAAGGCTTTCTGCGCTCTTGGAGAATTCTTAGAACAGTATGGCTTTTGCTTGATTGCTTGTTTTTGCTTGTTGAATTCTCTGTTGTGATCTTGTGCTTGTGATTTCTCATCCTCTTGTATTTATAATGGTGATTGCTTGCAACTAGCCGTTGGAGTTGACTAGCCGTTGGGGCAATCTTTCCATATTGGCTTGATTCCTTGATTCCAGCTGCTTGATTGCTCCAATCCTGGGATCATGTCAATCTTCTAAATAAGGTAGGTCTTCATTTGAATTGCAAGATGACTGCTGTACACAACTCTTGTGGCTGAGCAAGATGTTCCATGACTATGGTATTGAGAATGGTATACTTACAATCTTTTGTGATAATACTAGTGTCATTAACATTTCTAAGAATCCTGTACAACACTCACTCACAAAGCACATTAGCATAAGACATCACTTTATTAGAGATTTAGTAGAGAAGAACATTGTGAAGTTGGAGTATATACCTACTGAGAAACAAAATGCTGACATTTTTACTAAAGCATTAGACCATGAGAGATTCTCTATCTTGAGGAAATCTCTTGGGATGAGCACTATCTGAAAAATTCGGATGGATGTTGTCACAAATGCGTTAGCATTTGGGACAACATCACGGGTTGTAAAAATTTTATAAGTTGAATTTATTTCTTACTTAGTTAAATAATTCCTTTGTAAAATATCTACGAATCTAAGAACCTTGTAGTGCAAAAATAAACATGTCTTACACCTCTCAAATGCATAAAAATGAGAATGTTATTAGCATACTAAAAGATGTACCAAATCACTGAGTAACTATGGAGCACGGAGTTCACTACTACGATGCCTTCTTTTCAAAAGGTGATTCTTTGGTAAAAACATCAATATATTTGTAATCCATTAAGTAAGTATGGGGCACGGAGTTCGCTACTACGATGTACTCTACAGGAACGATGGATCAATACAAATTAGATGCTATAACACAAAAAGAAAAAATTATGGTGCAACACAAATGAAGCAAATTCATGTAAAAACCGTGTTGAGGTGTTTGTAACAGTTTTGAGCACAACATTGCCTGATTCGAATTTATTTTTATAAGTAGTAATTATTTAATTATTTATTGAGATTTATTTTATTTATTCAATTATATAACTAACCCACGCTTTTTATTTTTCAGATTATGCTTGGACTTAGTCATTATTCTAGAAATTTCTTAATTATTTAATTAATTAATAAAATGGATGTGGCTAAAAATGTAGAGCACTATCACATTATTTCTGGAATTAATCGTGTTAACCTCCAACTACACACACATTCTCTCCATAAAACTCAATTAATTGTGATTTATGTTGCTAATTTGCTGATTGTCGAGCTTTGTTAAGTACACCTCTTGCAGTTTTGTTCTTTTGGTTGTGTATCCCTCAAAGATTGTGTATACACTCCTCAAACCTACCTCGAAATTCAAACCGTTCCTTAAATGGCTGGAAACCAACCTCAATCTCACTCTCACTCACACTCTGCTTCTGAAAATTCCAAACGAACTGCCCAAAACTCTCTCGAAATTCTTCCTTCCATGGCCTCACAACAATCCAGCTCCTCAAATGCCGACTCCAATGTCTCTGCAAACCCATCAACAACCGTTCCCACTCCTCAAACTGCTCCTCAAACCGCTCCACCAACAACCCACATTCCACAAGATTCGACCGTTGAACAGTTTGCTAGGGCTGTCGACGAGGTGTCTGAGACTCTTCGAGCTACAGGTCATCTTCCTGTGATGACATTTGGAGATATCACTGTGGATATCTCAAGCTATTTGGCTGATCAAACCGCCCAAATCGCTGCTGCTTCAAAAAGCCCCAATTCGCTTACTGTTCACCCGCAAACTGAAAATGTGGAGGTTGCTGCTGAAGGAGAAGCTGCTGCTGCATCCGATTCTGAGGATGAAGAAATGGAGGACGCCCAAGCTTCTGACAGTGGTACAAACTCATCTCTCTCACTTTCTGAAGAGTCTACTCCTATTCCTTTCAAGAAAAATGCGCAGAAAGGGAAAAGACAGAGAAGCCATGTACAAAGAAGGAGATCGTACCGTGTATTCACTCGTGTGGATTACTCTGAATCCATGAGGAAGAAGAAGAAAGCTGGAGCTGATGCTGGTGAACCCATCCAAGTGTTCACTGATTCTGATGAAGAAACTGAAATTGCCTCTATTGCTGCAAAGAAGCCAAAGAAAGTTGCTGAGAAACCATTAGAGAAGAAAGCTGCTACTGATCCTAAAGGGAAAGGGAAGGCCAAGATGATCCCTGAAGAAGAACCTGCTAAATCAGACTCTGATTCTGATTTCAATGTTTGCCTAAGAGACATGCAAGAATCTCTTAAGAAGAATGCTGAGTCATTTGCTGCTGCAAAAGAGTCCACACCAGAACCTGATGATGGTGGAAGTGGAGACAGCTCATCTTCTGAGGCAAAGAGCTCATCTGCTGAAGCAAAGAGCTCATCCAAAAGCTCCTCTGCACATGATGGAGACACTGATCCTGATGAGGAACTACCTTCTGAGGAAGAAAGTGAAGGTATCTCTGATCACTCTAATTATGTTGAGAAAAGGTTAGAAATTTACTCTAAGAGGAAGCTGTTGATTGAGAAAAGAATTAATGTGCCTGATTTTGATAGTAAGGGGATGATTAAGTTCTTAGAGGATAGAAATCTGTTAAATGCTGTTACATTTGGTGAAGCTTTTCTTACAAACTGGTCTTATGAGTTCTATGCATGTATGAAGAAAAGCTCTGGTAAAAGAAGTTCTAGGTCTTATGGTACTGTTAATTTTAGGGGGAGGAATGTGCCATTCACTCCAGAACTTATTAATGAGTTCTTGCACACTCCTAATGTTGATGAGGATGATGATCCAGATATGGATGTTGTGATTACTGCAATCACAGGGGGTAGAAAGACTAAGTGGACTAGGAAGATGCTAGCTAGACACTTAACCTCCTTACATTCTGTTTTGTATAAGCTGATCATATACAATTGGATTCCCACTACCAACACCACTAAGATTACAAGAGACCAAGCCATTCTTATGTATAGGATTTCTATACTTAAGAAGTTCAATCTGGGACATACTATCTTTCACCATATGAGGAAATTTACTGGGAAAACTACTGGGAAAGGAAATCTGCCCTATCCAGTCTTGATTTCAAATTATCTGAAGCACCATGGCTTCACTGCTAAGAAGACTGATGTTTTGAGGGGGAGAGTGCCACTACTTGCTATTGCTCCTGCCTTATTGATTGGGGACAGAATCATTGATCTGCCCATAGTTGCTCCTGGTACTGATAGTCCACAGAGATCTTCCAGACCCTCTACTTCTGCTCAACTAGGCCCTTCCAGAACAGATCAGAGAAATGCACCCCCAAATGTTGAGAACATTCGTGTCAACATTTCTGGTAATGTGTATCTTTCACAGGAATTCATCAAACTACAGCTCAAACACCTGCAGGAAACTATTGATGAACTCCAGTTCCTGAAGGATAGGTGGACCAGTATGCTTTCACCTACAACAGGGGGAGTACCACCACCATCAAATTCCAATGTGGTGATTGAAGAGTTGAATGATGATGGAGTTCCTGCTGCTACTGCTGGTGGTGAACCTGATGCTGCTGGAATAACTGATGTAGTTGCACATCTTGCATCTACTTACTTTGTGGATGAAGCTGATGATGATGCTGCTGAGATGGACACCATTGATGAACAGGAACATTGATGAACAGGGACAAGCTACAAGACAAGGGGAGATCTGATTTCATAATGGCTACTGTTTATGCCATTTATTCGGTTCAATCTCTGTAACTAATGTTTAAGTATTCTGAAATTCTGATACACTTGTTATTTATTTCTTAGATGTTTATTTGTTGCAACTTGCTTAAATTATGGTTACATTTGATGATATTTGTTTACTGCCTTTGCTTAATATGTTTACAGATTATCATGTGTTTACTGCAGGTTGCTGAGTATTTGTTGTGTTTATTCTTTTTGTTCTGATATTTAGTTATTTTTCTTTTGTTAGTGTCTTACTTAGATTCTAAGTTAATTCTTCCAGTTCAACTTATGATCTTAGTATAGTTACTTATGTTGTGAGTAAGTGTACTGTTTATACTTATTCTATTTTGGATAAAATTATTTTGATCCTTTGGCACGGATCATTATAAGGTTACCCTTGATCTTCATTAGATTTGATCCAACGATTACAACAGGTATTGCCTTGACTAGTGCTTAGCAATGATGTCAACCTCAACTAAGTACATAAAACTGAGTATGTATAGAAATATATGTGCATCAGGTGTGTTGCAGTCGAAAGGTCAAATTGGGGGAGATTGTAGATGTTGTTAATTCTTAAATGCCTTAACATTATCAACAACATCTTAATTTGACCTTCCGAGATTTTTTCTAAGTCTTTTCTGAAATGCTACATTAAATGTTGACCTAAATGTTGTCGCATTTCTGGCAGGATCTAGAAGCTTCTACAAGGATCTGGAACCTGGAAGATTCCAGAACATTGGAGAACATGCTAGAACAGCCTAGATGCATTTGGAACGACCTGGAGCAGGCTAGAAGGATCTAGAAAGATCATGGAAGTTGTGGATGTTGAGTTCCTAAAAAATAGGACCTCAATGTGGAAGTCTCTAGAATTCGCATACCACCTCTATAAATACCGATTGAAGGCTTCATAATTCAGTGTGCTCTATTCGATCAATATCCTAGACCGAGCGTTCATCCCTGTTAGGAAATTGTGGCCAATAGTTCTACATTTTAGATCATACGTTGTATACCACCCGTATGGCTGTGTGTCTTCTTATCTATTGAGAGTGTAATCATTAGATAGACTAGGCATTTCAACAGTGTATAATTTATACACTTAGTTCGTTTTCTAGACTTGGCACCTGCCTCGTTTATAGTTTCATTGTGAAGGTTATTGTTGAAGATAAGTATTGATTTTACGCCATAAGGCAGACATAGATTTTTATTTATAAAATCTATGTTAAAATTATTTCCATTGTGTCTCGTTTGTTTTTAGTGTTTCAAGTCTTCCGCTGTGTATCTTAATTTCTGATATTCTGTTAGAGTCAGTGTTGCACTATTTGTCTCAACATTCTGTGCAACATTTATCCACTTATACTTAAACACTTTTATACACCCCAGCACACTTTCAGTGTCGACCCAAGGGGTTGGATTGCACCCCCTGAGAATCCATAAAGAGCACTTTCCACCGGCCTGAGCTTTATGTTCAGCTCCATCCTTTTGAAGCACTCCAGAAACATGATGTCGGTAGAGCTCCCCGTATCTACAAAAATCCTGGCCACATCGTACCCCGCGATGTCAGTGGTAATGACTAGAGCGTCATTATGAGTTTCCCTGGGTTCCCCAGCATCTTCGGGCCCAAAGTGAATGTCAGGGACCACCGTCATCTTTCCTATCTCTCGGTGTTCCACATTCCTCTCAATCTTCAACGACCTAACACTCTGCTTCCTCTGTCTAAAGGAATCTCCATCAGTGGGGCCTCCCATAATCATATGGATGGTTCCCCTCTTTTGGGGAGGTGGCGGTTGCTCTTCTGTATTCTTCCTTAATTCTCTCTTGTTTTCCTCTGGCTTCCCCTCGGGATCCTTTCTCTTTTGGCCTCGGGGGCCCTGCCTATCCCTGAAGGTAAATTCTTTAAGATGGCCCGCCTGGATCATCCTTTCTATCTCATCCTTTAGGTGCCAACATTGATTTGTATCATGTCCGTAATCATTGTGGAACCGGCAAAACTTATCGGATTTAGGGTTCTGGGGGCCTCTATTCCTGGAATAGGGGAATATCATGTTAGGGTGATCCCCTGCTACTTCCAAAACTTCCGCTGGTTCTATTTTCAAAGGGGTATACTTCTCAAACATTCCCCTAGGCCCGAACGCATTGCCTCATCTTCTATTATGTTTCCAGACCTTCTCGGACCTCTATATCTCTCTGGGCTAGGTCTCCTGGGCATTATTTCTCTTCTTCGTCCTCCATCTCCTCCCGTTGATTTAGTTTCAGAGCGTTTGGCTTTCCGTACTTCTTCCAAGGTGAGGTATTTTTCGGCTCTCCTCAATAATTCATCAAAAGTCTGTACTGGCTTCTTGGACAGGGAGGTGAAAAGGTATCCATCCTTCAACCCATTGGTAAGGGCATTGATCTTAACTTCAGAAGAGGCAGTAGGTACCTCCAGGGCCGCTTGATTAAATCTTTTCATAAAATCTCGAAGGCTTTCATTAACTCCTTGTCTTATGTTGAACAAGGTGAGGGTAGCCCTAGGCTGCCTTCGGGCACTGGCGAATTGGTGCAAGAACAGTTCGCTAAACTCTGACCAAGAGTGGATAGTGTCAGGTCCCAATTGTGTAAACCATTGTTAGGCATCTTTTGATAGAGTGATTAGGAAGACTCTACATTTGACACCCTCTCCGTAGCGATGCATCAGAGCGGCATTTTTGAACCTCACCAGGTGTTCGTAGGGATCCGCCGTGCCATCATATTTAAAGTTCAAAGATTTGAAATTAGAGGGTAATTCATCTTGCAAGATATTCGAAGTAAACTGATAAACCAGTAATATAAGGAGATTTTCTTACGTTGTCAACCATTTGTTTCCTCATGTCCCTCATTTCTTTCTGAATGTCTTGTATTTGATCGCTGACTGCTCCTTGTTAAGTGTCATCCGTACTCTCTCCAATCTCCATGTCCAAAGTTCTTTCAGGGATTGCCTCCGTATTCCTTCTGGGGGTTCTGTTGGGGACACTTCTTTCTGCTTTAGAGGATAACTTATCCTCTTGGTCTCGAGGGACTCCCTCGTTCTTGGAAGGGGCTAGAGAGGAATCAATCATGCGCTCCGGGTTTTTCTGCGTCCCCTTCCCATCCACCGGTGGAGCAGCGTCAGAGGTAGGGATTCCTCGGGCAGTAATTATCTTCTCCACTACCTGGGCTATCATCGCGTTTAGCTGGTGCTGGGAGATAGTAAGGAGCTCAGTTTGGGTATGGGAAGGGGGCGTATCCCTGTTGATCCCACTCCCAGAGGCTCCCGAAGTACCCGTCGTGTTTCGCTCAGGTGCCAGAGGGTTATCGTCCAGCACAGGGGTTGAGGGTTGTTTCCCTAGGTTCCTGTTTGAGGGAAAACCCGGGGGAGGCAGAGGGAAAGGAGGGGGAGTAATATCTCCTCTCTCCTTAGTCTGCTTCATCAGATCCTGTTCTCCGCCAATTTCGTATGGAACTTTCTCACTTCTTAGCTCGAAACGTTCCCACAGATGGCGCCAGTTGTTGCGTCACAAAAATAACGACTAGGGATACTGAATCTTCCAATCCGGAATACGGCGGTTGTGGGCTTAGATCTTCACTTTCCCGCAAGCTTATCCACGAATAATCCTCCTTCAAGCTCCTTAAAGACCTGCAAAAACACGCCGGAGGGGATTCCGGCGTGGAATCTCCGACGCTCAAGTCAGAATCTTTCTCAAGAGGATCAAAGAGGAATTTCCCTGTGATTCAAGGGAAATTCTCGCAAGTATCGTGGAGTTTTCTGTATATTCAGTATCTTCTCTGTGTGTTTCTTAGTGAAGATAATGTAAAAAATATTTATATTGTAAAAAACGTAGTCAAAATGGTAAAACAAACCTGCTTATATACCTTTCCTCATTTCGTGGGAGAGAGAGAGACTCCCTCTCCCTCTTTCTTCTCAACCGTTCCGCAATACCCGATCCTTTAGTGGACTCCTCCCACTTCTTCTCGTTGACTTCTTCTCAAGCCTTATCTATCAAGAACGAGTCCTAGTTCTTCTCCTCATGGGCTAGAAACATTGGGCCCAAGAACAATTAAGCTGCAAATGTGGGCCAAAAGCCCACTTACGCCTACTTCCATTCTTGGAGTTAGGGGTGTATTAATCCTTTTTATTAAACGCTCATTCACCACAAAGAGGATTTAATTCATCTTATATCCACGTGTCGTCATCTCCAAAGACGACATATTTTTTCCGCATCAGTCCAGATGAAGAAGTTCACCCAGTCCTTAAATGGCTAAGAGATGCAGGGCTCGAGCAGTTCTTAGGCACCAAACCTAATTCATGCCTAAATCCCTACATGGCTGAGTTCTTTGCCTATCTTAGATGGAAAGGCAATAAGGGAGATGTCTGCACAAAGCTCACGTATGCAGAGGAGGGAGAAGAAGAGGATTCTCAACACACAATCATCTTCACTTCAGAAGATTTGGATTCTTGCTATGGACTGCCTTTAGAAGGAAGGAATCCAGAGACCTACAGAGAAGGGGAAGAGCAAGAATTCTCTAATGAATGGATGATAGTGCCTCAGAAGCTTACCAGTGCCCAACACAAGAAAACCTTGAAAATAAGGTATGAACACTTGTTTGATATCGTGGTAAAAAGTTTACTGAGTCATTCAGGGAGTGTGGAGCAAATTAGTATGCCAAAATTGAGAGTAATGGCAGCTATTATTGACTATGCTAAAAGAGGAGTAAAGTTTGACTGGAGAACATTCATATTGGGAAAAATGATGAATGAAAAGTTCAAATTGAAGGAGAGGGCACATCACAAGGTGGTGGTGGATGGAAAGCTACAATTCTGCACAAGAGCAAGCTTGCTCTTAGAAAAATTTGCACATTACACCCATCTGCAAATCAAGCCCAAGCCTCTTCCAGCCCAAAAGATAATGTATAGGAAGCTCTCCACAAAGTCTGAGAAAAGAAAGCAAGGTTATGCAGCCAAGCAAGCCATGGGAGTTGCACGTGTTCCAAGATCTTCTCCAAGAAAAATGAAGTCACAACCCACAAAAGCTCAACCCAAGATGAAGAGGATGAAGCAGATTCTTAGTGAATCTTCACCTGAAAGTGGATCCAAGAGTGGTGGAGAAACTTCTGAAGAGATTGACAAAGTTGAAAAAGAAGGGGTCAACCCTCCTGAGGCTGGTGAAGAGTTCAGGGAGCTTGTCCCCCTGCAGCCTGAATCTGTTACTGAGTTCAGAGATCTTGAGAAACCAGCAAGATCTGGGAGAAGGAAGAGGATTATCAAAACCTCTGAAAAGAAGAAGTTGATGGAGGAAGACAAGAAGAAAAATGAGTTCTTTAAGGAGATTAGACAAGCCAGTAGGTCTAACTCCAAGTCAAGATCAAAATCCAAGAGCCCTGGAGCCAACTCCCCTGATATTCAATCCCAAAGAATATCACCAAGTAATGACTCTCCAAAGCCTGAAGAGGAGGAGTGAAAAACTCCTAAAGATGCACCCATAATTCCCAAAAAGACTTACTCTCCTGAAGGTGCTCATGACAGAGGGGCAATTGATGTGTTGGCTGATCTTGCAGATGAAGAGGATAGGCAGTTTCCCCCCTTGATCCAAGATTGATCTCATATACAAAATTTCTTGAAAATTCAATCCTTGAAGGTGATCAATCTACCATACCCCCTATCCAGCCTGTTGGTCCCCGAAAAACAAGACGAGTCGAGTATAGATCAGATGACTTGATGCCTGCTGATGGTGTGGAAAATAAACTAACTCTTTAAGGTAACTAGTCTTTTGATTTCACTAGGGGCCTAGGACTAGTTAGTCGGTTGATTAATTACCTATCGGAGTTAAGTGCAGAATTTTGTAGTGTGCCCATAAAGATTATACTCGTCTACTGTTTAAATAAAGTTTGTAAAACAGTTTATGCACAAATATGTATGAAATGACTTGAAAATAAAGTGCAGAAATGTAAATAACACAGTAATTTATAGTGGTTCGGATATACGTTCCTACGTCCACTCTCACGTTCCAAACGTGATGTTAATCCCTTTAATTTCCCAAAAATTAACAGGGGCTTGTCCTTTATAGTCCCAAGAAAAGGACTTTGAGATCTGAGTAATTCCAAACTACTACGGTCTCCACAAGTGAGTTGAGAGCACTTGGACTCCACAAGTGAGTTGAGAGCACTTGCACTCGACAAGTGAGTTGAGAGCACTTGCACTCTTTACAGTGATGAACACTTAACTTGACTTCTAGGGTTTTATGGTAGAAGGTGGGTTTCGTGTATATGAACTAGGTGAGAATTTCCCTTACAATCTGTTTTAGCCTCATGCTAGGATTGGGAAATTCTCTCTAAGCTATGGATATATTTCAGTGGCTAAACTGGCTTAGATGTTATGAGTTCACTCATTAGGGATGAGGTGATGCTTTTTGAATCTTCATTGTTGGTCCTGAAAGGAGTATATAACAAGTGTATGGGGGGGGGGAATACACTTGTATGCAATTCTTGTGCTAATTTGATCAAACCAGAGTTCAGCAAGGTTGTCTTGGACAACTCTGCTGAAGAAGATTAACTCTTCTGAGATAATCAGACTACTAAGTACTATTGAGTACTTAGTTGATTGACTATCTAGGGGAGTTATATGTGCGGAATAATGGTTGGCCCTTTAAGTTTAGACTCCTTTAATTTCTGAAATCACTTAGTCAATGCAACACAGTTCAGTTTAGCTTCAGGGAACTTGTCCAAATCAGTTTTGCACAGTCTTTGAGTATGTATCTTTGAAAGATCAGTTTAGTGTGCAGTGTTGAATGAATGTAAGTACTTGTAAAGTAAATCAACACAAGAGTTTATAGTGGTTCAGAGACTCAAGCTCCTACATCCACTTTCCCTGATTTAACAGGATAATTCCTTCACTCTTGGAATTAACTTGTTTTATAGTGCCAAGGTGCACTTGATCAAGAACACCACTCCTTGGTGAATTGATCCCTAGGATGTCTAGAGTCCTAGTACCCTCTTCTCAACTCAGAACTGAACTGTTCTTCTCTCAACAGTCAGTTCCTACCACTTCTACTACTACAACCTTCTCACTTTCACTCTTGAAAGATATAAGGGTTGAAGTAAGGTTCCAACTAATGAGATATCCTTTACAATGAAGATCAGTGTATAAGGATAGGATATCTCTCTAAGCTTGTGTATGGATATACAATTGGGTTCAGCTTAGAAGAAGTGTATAAAGACTAAGATAGTCTCTTTGAAAGCTTAAGAGCACTTGTCAACTTGTAGGATAGTTGGATATTCTTGTCAAGGTTGAGGTGCTATCAAATGGTCTTCACACTTCTGTATTTATAGACAAAATGGAGGATTTGCCCGTTGGAGAGGCAGCCCCAAATTGCTATAAATGTCTTCCTTGAGTTCTTCAAACTGGAAGACAGATTCTTGATAGTGACATGTCCTCATTTGGGTAATAAACGGCTGTAACAGTTTTGTCTTCATTCTGCAGCACTTTTCCCAATGTTTGACTTCTTGTTAAGACTTGGACATGGCTTCTGAAGGTTGATCCAATGATAGGACAACATTCCTTATCATCTGGACAACTCTCCTTATCACTATCAGCAGTTTTGCTTTTCAGCATGGTTGGCTTGCTCTTCTTCAGATGACTTGGCTCTTTCCCTTTGTTTCTCTTGTGTATGGTCTTAGCTCATTCCTTTGAGGACCTTTAGGGACTGGTTGTCTCAATCTCTTCAGCATAGTTGATCTCAGGCTTTCAGAGCACTTGATCTTGGTCAATTTAGCTGAGACAACTCTTCTGGACAACTCTCCTGAGCAGCATGTTTGGTCTTTTTGCATCAGAGCACTTCATGCATAGAGTTGGCTTCTCTGGACAACTCTCCTGATCAAAACTTTTGAGTAACTTTGTCCTTTTGAGCTAGGCAAACTTGTTCTTGCATATGGCTATCTTCTTTGGACAATTCTCCTGATCAGAGCATATGAATATTTTCTCTGGACAACTCTCCTGATAAGAACATCTTAGATTTCATAGAGTGTCCTTGCTCTTAAGTGATTGTTCCAGATTTTGAGCCTTGAGGGGACTTGTTCTTGATCATCTTCAAAGCATAGGTTCCCCCTCAAATTGTGCATCTAATTGTCTAAGAGCTACCTAACATTTCAGCTTCTCATCTAGCCTATAATCTATATGTTCTAACATTCTTAGAACATATTTATATTGACTTAGGCATGTCTAAGGGGGTTTTTGGTACTTAATCAAAACATAGCTCATTTTATTCCCAACAATTTCCCCCTTTTTGATGATGCCAAAACCTTTACAACTTAAGCAAAAGTGACTTATCTACACCTATTACATGTATCTTCAGAAGACATGACTGAGGTCAATATTCCTGAAACATAATGTGTTAGTGTATTCACTGTTTTTGTTGCAAGTAGGTTTTAAGATAGGCATAGAGAGGTTTGTGTTTCTTGATTCAAAATAAGTTCAACTATCATTCATTCAAAAATCATTACAGGCATGTTGATAGTTGAATTTAACATATCAGAGCATGAATCAATAGCACTTAAATACATCAGAGCATTTCATTCTAATAATTGAAGACAAAAATAATATTTTCAGCATCAGAGCACAGAACTTGTATCAGAGCAATCTTTAACAGATCAGAGCAACCAGATTAACACATCAGCAAACTTGACCGTATTTCAGCATAGTTGATCATTCAAGTAAGGTCAGAAGACTTAGCCATTTCAAAGATCATCCTCAGGAGGTGGCAGCATTCCATACTGTGCCCACACTCTTCTTTTCAGTGCCATGGCTTCTTGGTTGGTTCCCTTAGGTCCAAGAACCATCTTGTTCAGCTTAAGGATCTCAGTGAATTCCCTCAGAATTCTTGCTTGGTCAATCCATCCTTCAAGCTTTGGAGGCATGTATATGATTGGCTTGGGAGCTGTGAGTTCAAATCTTGCAATGTCAGCAGCTGCAAGTAGTTGTTGATACAACTCTCTGTAGTACTCTAGCATGAACTCAGTGAAGGCAGAGTTTGCATCTCCTCCATTCCATCTGTCAATGACATAATAGTCATAGACAAACTCCCTTTTGGCTTCTTCCCATGTGTCATTCAGTTGAATTGGCACCCATTTATCCAAGTGTGGATATTTGGTGTCCATTGGGATTAGAAGCTGAGGCTTCATCTTGCTGTAAGTTGCTCTCCTCCTTCTTGGTTTCTGAAAGTTTGCTCTCCTATCATCTCTTGCTCTGTTGGCTTCTTCCATCAGATCCATTTTCTCTTGGGCCCTCATCATGGCCAGTTTCTGTTGTGTTTCAGGGTCTTTGCCATACCCTTCATGAAACAGTTTTGATGGATCAAGAGCTAGGACTGTTGTCTTCTTCTTAGGTTCAGGTCCAAATCCTTCAGCAAATAGCTCTTCTATGTCTTCAGAGGACTTGGTACCTTCAGCAGTTTTGCCAGATTCAGAAGATTTGTCCTTTTCAGCAGCTTTGGGATCTTCAGCAGTTTTGGCTTTCTTTGATGTAGGCTCATCCTCATCAATTCTGAATTCTGGTGGAAGATCAAGGCTGCTAGGAAAGTCAGTGAATGTCTCAACTTGTCTCTTCTTTCCTTGGGCCTTCTTGATCTTTCCTCTAGTTTGGACACCTTCAGCTACCTTGTCCAGACCAGATACTTCACCACCTGGTCTTTGCTGTTTCCTTGCCCTTTCTTCTTGAGCTGAGGCCATTGAATTTTTCAATGCCAATGCTAACTGCTCCTCTTCATCCAAATCTTCCAAGTTCAGCATTTCTGGCTCTTTTCCCTTTCCTTCAGGGACTTTGTCTTTCCCTTTCACTGGACTCCCAATTACCAAGGCACCTTTTGCTCTAGCTCTTTCCCTTTCCCCCTTTTTGGCAGCATCAAAGCACTGGGGCTTTAGGTCACTCATTGTTGTGGCCATTAGGGATTGGGCTTGGTTCAGGGACTTCATCTCCTCCAACAAATATACATTCTCATCATGTATATTCTGCATCCTATCACTGCTCAAGCTAAGGAAAGCTAGAACAGGCTTCATCTTTTATTGGACAACCTCCTCCAAGGTTGCTTTGAGAGATGCATCCAATTTGGCTTTCAGAAGTTCAGTGAGTTTGGTCACTGCACCTTCAGCTATGTTGGCCAATACATCTTGGGAAAACTTTTCAGAGGCTGCTTTGACCATAGCTAGCCTTTGCTCTTCAGCTCTTCTCTTTTGTAGTGCTGTCTTCTTTCCAAGAGCTTGCTTGACAGTTAGCCTGAGAGCTTTGACATTAGCATTGTGATTATCTCTCAGCAGCTTCTATTCTTTCTTGACCTCCTCTGAGATGGCTTCCATGGTAGACTTGGCATTCTGAACTTCAGTGGAGATGGTTTGAAGACCAGATTCCACACCACTGATTCTTGCCTCAAGGGTTGGTAGCATAACATCTTCAGAGCCAGTGAGCCTCATTTCTACAGATGCTAGAGTTCTTCCTTGCTCATTCAATGCTCCTGAAGTTTCAGCATGAGCAGATTGGACTTGATGAGCCAAGGAGTCCAACTTCTCTGATTGCATTCCAAGTAAGGCTTGAGCTGAGCCTGTATCAACTTGGATAGGTGCATCTGTGAGGAACTCATCTGCAAAAATTTGGTCAAGAGAAATACCTGCAACATCAGATAGATCAAATAAGTTAGGAATTAAGCACTCATCACCCTCAATTTCTTTTTCATAAGACTCTGATACATCAGCAGTCTTCTTCTCATTCTCAACTTTTTCTTTTCTCCCTTCTGTAATAATGATCTCACTCAAGGAATCAGGCCTCCTTTCATCAAGGGATTCTTGAAGTTCAGATTTGACTTCAAGAATAACCTGTCCTTCCTCACTTATTCCACCCTCATTTTGTGGTACACTCACTATCTTAGTGATGACTACCTCTCTTTCATCCACAACTCCCTCTGATTTTTCAACTAATTTCTCCTTTTCAACTCCTTCTCCTAATCCTGCAGCATCTCCACCTTCAACAAGGTTCAAAGATGGCAGTTGTGAGGAGATCACAGTGCTTATATCAGCAGCCACTGAGTCATCCTGAATGATTAAGGGCTGATCAATGTCCAACTCTTCTGACACTGAATAGGCCTTAATCAAACTAGCCTCTAATATAGGAACCTCAACATCTTTAGGCTGTGCCTTGGGTTCAGAAGAACCTTCATTGGCAGATGTGTCTTTGGTTGTGTTACCATCCTTGGTCAACACCTCTGAAGTTACAGAGCCTTTCCTATGATAGGTTTTGGGAGGATTGGAAAGTCTATCTGCTACAGAAGACTTGGGTTGAAGGGGTTCAGGGAGGTTGGCTTGAGGGATTTCAGGAGGGTTGGGATTTGAAGGGTTTGAGGGATCATCAGGGAAATCATCATTAGAGCCACTGTCAGGGTGACTGATTCCCTTGGCTTTTCTTTCTTTCTCCTCCTTAATCTTATCAGCCACCAGCTTTGCAAAAATCTCCTCATCAATGAGGAACCTTGTCTTTAAAACTCCAGCAAAGTGTAGCAATCTGTTCTCCTCTATTTGCCACCAGTTTGCACCCTTGTCTTGAATGACTTGTGATATCTCCATCATAGATTTGTGGAAATTCAGCAAGTTGTGGATACAAACTGTCCACAGTAGCCTTGGCTCCTCCTCTGAGCATACTTTCAAAGGTATACTCCTCCTCATCTCCACTTGAATGGGGACTTTGGGTTATAGGGGAGTTGGCCCTGGGTTCTCCTAATGTGGCTTTAGGTAGATTAAGTTCAGGGATCTTGGCTTCAGATGGGTTGGGTACAGCAGAAGGATCTTCAGCTGCTTTAGAGAGCAATGATTCTGAAGGGGCTTTACTCAGGGGGGTTGGCTCATGAAGTGCATGCTCTAGGAGCTTTGAATAGTTGAGCATGGATGAGTCAAGGGGAGATAGGAGTCTTGTCTCATCTACTGCTAAATCAGCAAGCACATCTATGCCACTTCTTTGTTCATTCCCTTCAGGAGAATATCTCTTAGTGAGATTTACAGGGGTAATGGGTTGGTTGGAAGGGGTAACATGGGTTTCAGGGGAGTTGGGCTCAAGATACTGAATTTCAGGGAGGTTGGCCTCTATGGGTTGACCTTCAGGGGCTTTGGATTCTGGAGTTCCAGAACCAGATGAATTGGTCCTTGACATGGATTTGGCCCTGCTTTCAGCTCTGCTCTCCCTTAGAGCCAATTGAAGAGACCTCTCTTCTTGCAGCTCCAACACCTTTTCAGTAGGTTTGGCCCTTCTCTTGCTGGCCCTGCTACTTCCACTTCCTTCCTTCTCAGGGACAACTTCCCTGATTCTCTTATCACCCTTAGACTTTTGTCTAGTCTCATTGTACTTTTGCCTGAGTTCTTCTGAATGATCAGATGGCACTTGTACACCTTCTCTAGCAACTTCTTCAATCTCAGCTGAAGCATCTGAATTCTCTTCTGAGATTCTCTGAGACATTTTTCTTGTCTTTACAGCCCTGGCCTTTGTTCTCTTTTTCATCTTAGGCTTCTCTTCCTCCTGTTCTTCAGCAGGCTTGGCCAGTAGCATCCTTCTTTTCTCAGTTTTCTTACTGAGCTTTCTGAACAGGATCTTTTGGGCTGGGAGGGGTTTTGCAAAGGTCTGCATCTGGGAATAGTGGGAAAACCTCTCAATCAACAAGCTTGCCCTGGTGCAATACTTGATTTTCCCTTCTAGCACCACCTTATTGTGGGCTTTCACCTTAAATTTAGCCTTCTCCTTCATCATCTCAGACATGATGAAGGTCCTCCAATCAAACTTGATGCCCTTATCACTGGCATCAATAATGGCAGCCATGATTCTGATCCTTGGCTGGCTGACCTGCTCTAGGCTTCCAGTGTTGCTTAGGAGGCTCTTTGCAACTACCTCAAAAAGATTTAGAAACTCTGGCTTGAGAGTTTTCTTGTTTTGAGTTGAGGAGAGAGGGCCTGGAACTAATAACCACTCTTGGGCTATTTCCTCTTCATGTCCAGTGCCATACACTTCTGGATTCCTTCCCTCATAAGGCAATCCAAAAGCTCCTTCCAGATCTTCTGAGGAGAATCTAACTCTATGGAATCTCTCCTCTTCCTCTCCTTCAGCTGTGTAGGATAGCCTGGTTGATACTTCACCATCTTCAGGCTTGCCTCTCCACTTGAGGAAGGCAAAGAATTCTGCCATATAACTCTCCAAGCAAGAGCTTGGTCTTTCTTCCAAGAACTTTTGGAGACCAGCCCTTCTCAACCATCTCAGGGTTGGAGTAATCTCAGGATCTTCACTTTCAAATGAAATTATGGGTTCAAAGTGAAGATTGTTTTTGTTGCTAAGAAAGGCAAAATCTAGGTCTAGATCCTTGTTGGAGAAATCAACAAGCATCTCAGGTCTAACCTTGGGGGCCATTGAAATTTACAGAGAGAAGTTTGATGAAGAATGAGAAAGTTTGAAGAACTTTGAGTTAGGGTTTCGAATACTTGGGGAAGAAGTGTTTGTGGGTATCTTAAGACTTGTGAATATTCTAAAAAGAATGTTTGTCAATGAGTTGGTAAGGTCTTGAGATAATTCAAAGGTGAACAAAAATGGAAATCCAAAATGGACGGCTAGGATTGATTTCAGGGGAGTTGTCCATTTTTGATCCAATGGTCAAAAACCAATGTAACAGTGAAATAACTGTTTTATTCAAAATGTGGGTGGTTTTAAATGTTTGTTTAAGGCTGGGGATTTTTCGAGATAGATCATGTCCCAAAAAGTTTAATGCAAACAAGAGTTAAATCTTGGCATTTAATGCATGGAAAGTGACCTTTTGGGTGGGAGACAAATTAAATCCCAGAAAGGTGAAAACTGTATTTCAAGGGACAGATTTCGAGATAGGTTTTGATCACCAAAAATAGGTGCTTATCATACCAAGATTTGGTTTGATAGCTAGGACAACTTATCTGACCCTACATGGACAAGTGTTCTGAAGAACTGTGGACAAGTGTCCTGAAGAGGTAAGGTCATGTTTCTGAATTTCAGTAGACTTGACCAAGTCTGCTGAAGTTTGAGTTTGTTTCCCCCTTAATCAATGAACTTCTTTGGACTTATTTGTCCAACTTCCCTGGATCAAGTATTCCCAACTCTGCTGATAGCTCCAGAAATCTTGCCTCTGCAAGTGGCTTGGTTAATATATCAGCTTTTTGATGGTCTGTGTGAATTTTGACCAACTTGATGTCCTTCTTCTCCACATGGTCTCTAATGAAGTGGTGCTTGATGTCCACATGCTTGCATCTTGTATGTAAGACAGGATTTTGTGATATAGCAATGGCACTATTGTTATCACAAAATATTGGCACTTCAGTAGAGTTGACTTTGTAGTCTCTTAGTTGTTGTCTCAACCATAGGATTTGAGCACAACAACTTCCAGCAGCAACATATTCAGCTTCAGTGGTGGAAGTGGCCACTGTGTTCTGCTTCTTGGAGAACCATGAAATAAGCTTGTTGCCCAAGAATTGACAAGTCCCTGAAGTGGACTTTCTGTCAATCCTACATCCTCCATAATCAGCATCTGAGTAGCCAGTTAGCTCAATATTGTCATCAGCAGGGTACCAAAGGCCTAGATTCTCAGTGCCTTTGAGATACCTCAAAATCCTTTTTGCAGCCTCAAGGTGGCTTTTCTTAGGATTTGCTTGAAATCTTGCACAAACACCTACTGCAAAGGTGATATCAGGTCTGCTGGCAGTGAGATAGAGGAGTGAACCAATTATTCCTCTATACTCAGTAGAGTTGGTTGGAATACCACTCTCATCAGGATCCATCTTCCAATTTGTGTTCATTGGGATCCTTACAGGCTTGCTAGTTGTACACCCAAACTTTTTGATCATTTCTCTTGTGTACTTAGCTTGGTTGATGAAGATTCCTTCTTTAGACTGCTTGACTTGTAGACCCAAAAAGAAGTTCATCAACCCCATCATTGACATCTCAAACTTGCTTTGCATGAGCTTGGAGAATTTCTCACACAACTTCTCATTTGGGGATCCAAAAATTATGTCATCCACATAAATTTGGACAAGCAAGATGTCTTCTCCTTCAGAGATTCTGAAGAGAGTTCTGTCCACAGTTCCCTTGGTGAATCCATGATCCAAGAGGAGTTGTGACAGGGTATCATACCAAGCCCTAGGGGCTTGTTTGAGTCCATATAGAGCTTTCTTGAGTCTGTAAACTTGGTTTCCAACTTCAAAACCTGGTGGTTGCTCCACATAGACTTCTTCTTTTAAGACTCCATTCAGAAAGGCACTCTTGACATCCATTTGGTATACTTTGAACCTCTTATGGGCTGCATAGGCTAGAAAGAGCCTTATTGCTTCTAGCCTTGCCACAGGTGCAAAAGTCTCATCATAGTCAATGCCTTCATGTTGGCAATACCCTTTTGCCACTAGTCTTGCTTTGTTTCTGACAATCACATCATTTTCATTCTTCTTGTTTTTGAATACCCACTTTCTTCCAATAACATCTTGATGTGAAGGTCTGTCCACCAGCTCCCATACTTCATTTCTGGTGAATTGATTTAGTTCTTCCTGCATGGCTGTGATCCAATTGGCATCTTGAAGTGCTTCCTCAATATCACTTGGTTCTTGCTCTGACAAGAAACAACAGAACATAGCACTTTCACCATGAAACTTTCTGGTTCTGATTCCTATACTTGGATCACCAAGTATCAGATCAGTAGGATGGTCAGATAACCAGGTCCTTCTTTTTCTGATCTCTTCAGTAGAGTTGTCCTCTACTGAAGGTGAGTCATTTTGATCATAGAATTCAGGATAATTTAATGCAGGATCTAATTCAGGATCATAATCAGGGATGTTGTCCTCAATGTCAGGGACATTGGCATTTTCAACATTTTGAGTTCCCCCTTGATTATTTGACCCATTAACTACCTCAGCAGGAACTGCTTCTTCATTGGTAGTTGTTACCTGGATGTGAACTGGGATTGGATCATTCAGTTCATCATTTCCATCAGTGGGATTTGTCTCAGGAAGGTTGCCTTCAGGATGGTTGTCTAATGTTGTATGTTCAGGTAGGTTGATTTGGACAACTTCTATGAATTCAGTGTCTTTGTCTTTTAGGCTTAATCTGGTTGTCCTCTGTGTGATTTCTTCAGGTTCCAAATGATCATTCCTGATCTCAAAGATAGATTCATCAAACACAACATGAGGTGTTTCTTCCACTATAAGGGATTTCTTGTTGTAGACTCTGAAAGCTCTACTGATTTGAGAGTATCCAAGAAATACTCCCTCATCAGCTTTGCTATCAAAAGCTTTCAACTGTTCGTTCCCATTATTGTGAATAAAACATTTACAGCCAAATATATGAAAATATGACACTTTAGGCATTCTTCCTTTCCAGAGTTCATAGGGGGTTTTGCCTTGCCCCTTAGTGATCAAACATCTATTTTGAGTATGGCATGCAATGTTTATAGCTTCAGCCCAAAACCTCTTAGGTAAATTTGAGTCAGCAATTAAAGTTCTAGCAGCTTCTTTTAAAGTTCTATTCCTTCTTTCTGCAACTCCATTTTGTTGGGGAGTTCTAGCTGCTGAGGTTTCATGAGCTATTCCATTTGATGTGCAGTACTCATTGATCTATGAGTTAATGAACTCAGTGCCTTTATCAGATCTTATCTTGATAATGCTAAGGCTTTTCTCATTTGACAACCTCTTTAGAAGTTCAGGTAGTTTGACTTGTGTTTCCTTCTTATTAAGGAGAAATACTACCCATGTGAACCTAGAGAAGTCATCTACTACTACTAATGTGTATTTTCTACCATTTATGCTTGAAGGGGTAATTGGTCCAAACAGATCCATATGTAGAAGTTCAAGTACCCTTTCAGTGGAAATGACTGGTTTTCCTTTGAATGAGGCTTTAATCTGTTTTCCTTCTTGACATGGTTTACACACATGTTCTTTAATGAAAACCTCATTAGGTAGTCCTTTAACTAATGCATTTCTAGCAAGTTTATTCATAGATTTGAAGTTCAGGTGGTTTAGCCTCTTGTGCCATAGCCAACTCTGTTCACTAGAACTTTTAGCAATAAAACATGCAGCATCAGTAGACTTGTCCCAGTCTGCAAAATACACATTTCCCTTCCTAGTTCCAGTCAATAGGGTTTGTTGAGTTTTATCCTTAATTAGACACTTTCCACTTGAGAACTCAACATTAAAATCTTTATCACAGAATTGACTGATACTTAGGAGGTTATATTTGAGACCAGCTACATAAGATACATTGGTTACTTTGATGTTACCAATCATCAAAGTACCATAACCTTTTGTTGTTGCTTGTGAGCTGTCTCCAAAGGTGACATTTGGGCCTTCTTTTTCAATAAAATCAGAGAGGAGTTCCTTGTTTCCAGTCATGTGCCTTGAGCATCCACTGTCAAGGTACCATGCTGTCTTTTTGTTCATGCTCCTCTTCTTGTGGCCCATTGGTACCTGCAATTAGATAGGTTTAGGTACCCTTTGAGTTTTGGGTCCTGAGAGGTTAGCTGTACCTTTGGGAACCCAAACTTGCCTAATAACCCTGATTGATTCAAGGTGGCTAAGTTGATTACCTAGTGCATCAACATACACTGTCTTTCCCTTAAATGCCTTTGGGAAAGTGTGTGTGAATGTGTTAACTCTGTAAGTTTCAGGAGAGTTGACCACTTTCCTGAACTTATGAGTTCTTTGTGCAGCTTGAGGAAATCTTTGAGGAAAGGCATTTTTATGACCATTACCCTTTGGCATGAAGGGTTTTGGTTGTCTCATTTTATTCTGCCTTTGAGAATAGTTGTCCTTAGGTCTATTCAGCTGAGGCTTTCTCAGATGAGTTGGCCTAGGCTGATTATACCTTGGATAATTCCTCTGAACATTGTTCAGGAGAGTTGCCCTTCCATTGGGTCTACTCTGCTGACCAATATCCCTCTTGTGTTCAAAAGCCTTGGCCATTTCCTTAGGTTTTGGCCTATTCTCCTAAATCACTTGAGTAGGCATTTCATTCAATTTGCCCTTTCCTTTGTTCAGTGGCTGAATTACTTCATTTTCAGCTTGTTGTGCCACTGACTTAACAAAGATTCTCTTAGTGTTAATTGTGGATGCAACACTAAGACAAGGTGAAGATTCAAATGGATCAAAACCCAATCCACTTCTTTGAGCCATAGGTCTTTGATAACTTTGAATTTCCTCTATTGCTCTAGAGGATTTGTTCAAAGCAGACATCTTTAATTTCAGGCTCTCTTCACTTGATTTAAGAATATCATACTCATGTGAGAGATTTTCAAATTTGGCATTTAGAATTTTAAGTTCAAATTCTTTTCTTTTCTGAGAGAGAAGTTGATCATCAATCTCCTTTTGTTGGTCAACTATCCTGAGATTTGCTTCCTCAAGCTTTCTCAAGACTTGTTGATACAACTCAGTAGACTTGACATCAACAACTACCTCAGAGTTTTTGGTGAGTTCAGTAGCTAATCTTTCATTTTCTCTCACACAATTGTCATGAAATTCTTGTAATCTAGTGAAATCTTCCATCAACTTTCCCAAGGAAAGTTTCAGGTTAACCTCACTAGTGTTTTGTGAGATGAATGATGGTGAGCTAGAAGTAGAGGATACCTCATCATCCTCAAGAGCCATGTTGCAAACATCATCATCATCATCACTGTTGGAGAAAAATCCATCAGAAGAGTTGAAACTTTCAGCACTATCAGATTCTTCACCAGCCATCATGGCTTTTCTATTGGTGAATTTTCTGTCTCTTTTTGCTTGTCTTTCTCTTCTTTCTTTAGAGCTTAGTTCAGGGCAGTCATATTGGAAGTGCCCTTTCTTTTTGCAGTTGTAACACAGATCTTCATCATCATCCTTCTTGGATTCATCTCTTCTCTTAGATGATGAGGGTTCAGCTCTACTGGATCTTCTCCTATCAGAGGACTTGTCCTCTGATCTTTTCTCTTCAGGCTTTTTGTCCTCAGCCTGATCTTCAGGGGAATTGTATCTTCTCCTGAATTTGTTGTCTTGGTAGAATTTCTTGTATCTACCAAACCTTGTGTTGAGCTTGTCAAACCTTCTAGCCATCAAGGCTAGTTCTTCCTTCATTTCAGTCTTAGAGACTGACTTTGATGATCTGGGAGTGGGTTGCATTTCTGGTTCAGCAACTTTGGCTTTGAATGCCACTCCCTTGGTAGGATTTGAAGATTCCTCAACAGGCTTTCTTCTATTGAGGTCAAACTCATAGGCTTTAAGTTCTGAGAATATTTGCTGCATGGGCATGGTGGAGAGATCTTTGGTATTTTGCATCATTACAGCATAGACATCCCACTTTTGAGTGAGACTCCTTAGGATTTTCAGTCCAACCTCTCTCTTGGTGTAGACCTTGCCCAATGAGTTAATCTCATTCATCACATCAGTGAATCTACCAGCAAATTTATCAATGGACTCTTCAGAATCCATTGCAAACTGTTCAAATTTCTGCACAGCAACTTGGAGCTTATTCTCCTTGATCTTTTCAGTACCCTCACACATTTCAGCAAGGGTATCCCAAATTTCTTTAGCTGTGGTGCAGTGATAGACTCTACCCATAACTGCATCTGGAATTGTTTGATAGAGGGTGTTCATGGCAAGATAATTCAAATTATCTTTCCTCTTTTCATCAGCAGTGAAGTCATCCTCATCTTTGGGAATCAGTTCCCTTATATCTGCTCTTTGCTCATCTGTCAATCTGGGGTTAGTTTGAGTAAACACAAAAGGTCCTCTTGTGATTACTCTAAGCATATCAGTATGAAGAGATGCAAGATGAGCCCTCATTCTAATTTTCCAGAAATCATAATTGTCTATTGAAAACATGGGCAGTTTGTGATGAGAAATATGGTTGACTGGATTTGTGGCCATATTGTCTAATCCTTGAACAGCAGGTGGAGGGACAGCATTGTTGTTGGCCATATCTCACAAATAATCAGTTAGTTAACAAGTGATGGATTTCAGATAAAGATCAGTTCAGTGACCACACAAATATGAGAGTTTTGAAAATCAAGATGGATTTTCAGAAGCAGTGGTCTTTGAACCCCTGCTCTGATACCACTTGTTGGTCCTGAAAGGAGTATATAACAAGTGTATGGGGGGGGGGGGGGAATACACTTGTATGCAATTCTTGTGCTAATTTGATCAAACCAGAGTTCAGCAAGGTTGTCTTGGACAACTCTGCTGAAGAAGATTAACTCTTCTGAGATAATCAGACTACTAAGTACTATTGAGTACTTAGTTGATTGACTATCTAGGGGAGTTATATGTGCGGAATAATGGTTGGCCCTTTAAGTTTAGACTCCTTTAATTTCTGAAATCACTTAGTCAATGCAACACAGTTCAGTTTAGCTTCAGGGAACTTGTCCAAATCAGTTTTGCACAGTCTTTGAGTATGTATCTTTGAAAGATCAGTTTAGTGTGCAGTGTTGAATGAATGTAAGTACTTGTAAAGTAAATCAACACAAGAGTTTATAGTGGTTCAGAGACTCAAGCTCCTACATCCACTTTCCCTGATTTAACAGGATAATTCCTTCACTCTTGGAATTAACTTGTTTTATAGTGCCAAGGTGCACTTGATCAAGAACACCACTCCTTGGTGAATTGATCCCTAGGATGTCTAGAGTCCTAATACCCTCTTCTCAACTCAGAACTGAACTGTTCTTCTCTCAACAGTCAGTTCCTACCACTTCTACTACTACAACCTTCTCACTTTCACTCTTGAAAGATATAAGGGTTGAAGTAAGGTTCCAACTAATGAGATATCCTTTACAATGAAGATCAGTGTATAAGGATAGGATATCTCTCTAAGCTTGTGTATGGATATACAATTGGGTTCAGCTTAGAAGAAGTGTATAAAGACTAAGATAGTCTCTTTGAAAGCTTAAGAGCACTTGTCAACTTGTAGGATAGTTGGATATTCTTGTCAAGGTTGAGGTGCTATCAAATGGTCTTCACACTTTTGTATTTATAGACAAAATGGAGGATTTGCCCGTTGGAGAGGCAGCCCCAAATTGCTATAAATGTCTTCCTTGAGTTCTTCAAACTGGAAGACAGATTCTTGATAGTGACATGTCCTCATTTGGGTAATAAACGGCTGTAACAGTTTTGTCTTCATTCTGCAGCACTTTTCCCAATGTTTGACTTCTTGTTAAGACTTGGACATGGCTTCTGAAGGTTGATCCAATGATAGGACAACATTCCTTATCATCTGGACAACTCTCCTTATCACTATCAGCAGTTTTGCTTTTCAGCATGGTTGGCTTGCTCTTCTTTAGATGACTTGGCTCTTTCCCTTTTTTTCTCTTGTGTATGGTCTTAGCTCATTCCTTTGAGGACCTTTAGGGACTGGTTGTCTCAATCTCTTCAGCATAGTTGATCTCAGGCTTTCAGAGCACTTGATCTTGGTCAATTTAGCTGAGACAACTCTTCTGGACAACTCTCCTGAGCAGCATGTTTGGTCTTTTTGCATCAGAGCACTTCATGCATAGAGTTGGCTTCTCTGGACAACTCTCCTGATCAAAACTTTTGAGTAACTTTGTCCTTTTGAGCTAGGCAAACTTGTTCTTGCATATGGCTATCTTCTTTGGACAATTCTCCTGATCAGAGCATATGAATATTTTCTCTGGACAACTCTCCTGATAAGAACATCTTAGATTTCATAGAGTGTCCTTGCTCTTAAGTGATTGTTCCAGATTTTGAGCCTTGAGGGGACTTGTTCTTGATCATCTTCAAAGCATAGGTTCCCCCTCAAATTGTGCATCTAATTGTCTAAGAGCTACCTAACATTTCAGCTTCTCATCTAGCCTATAATCTATATGTTCTAACATTCTTAGAACATATTTATATTGACTTAGGCATGTCTAAGGGGGTTTTTGGTACTTAATCAAAACATAGCTCATTTTATTCCCAACATTCATGAACGATCTTCTTGAGCTCTTCTTATTTCTGGACTTTAAGAACTTTGCTCGACCTCTGCATCTCACACCTCTTCACTCACCCAATGATGTAAGAACTGAACTCATTTATATAGTGTTGATGTTTGAATGTTACCGTTGGATGATAGCAATCAAATCTCCACTAATTTCAGGAATTTGGCAATCTTTTGATTTGATATGATTGAATATTACCATTGTCATGTAATTTCAATCATATCTTTGACTTTCCTTTCTTGTGCACGTATCTTGTCAATCCTTGACTTCAACTCTGATTGTTCTTCCTTTTAGGCTTGTTGGGTAAATTCACCCTAAGCCCCTACGGATGATAGTATAGTTTTGATGGCTAAAACACTTAGAGTTTATAAACACATGTAATAGGATCACCTGATATCTTTATAGATCAGATTAAGCTAAGTCTAGTCTTGTGCAATCAGCTGTATGTAACTCAGCTGATTGGCACATTCAGAGCCTACATGCGCTATCTCAAGATATGAAGAGTAGAAGACTAGAAGATCCTCTAAACATCAGTGTAGGTCCCTAAGTTGAGTTAATATCGAGGGAAGCTAAAGAAAATGTCTAGAGGGGGGTGAATAGACTTTTCTAAAATCTTTCGATATATCAGAATTACAATGTGCGGAATACGAAATTAACAATGAGCCCAATTAAAGATTATACTCAACTTATTTCGAGAACTCTGTTTCAGTGTTTACTCAACTTGTCTTGTTCAGTTATGTATGTTTAACAAGTAAACAATTAATCACTTAACAACAAACAAAATAGTAAAGTAAATCAAACACGAGATTTATAGTGGTTCGACAACTTGTCTACATCCACTCTCACAAACCCAGTTGTGAAATTCTTATTAACTCGTCCAATGGAGTAATATGTTCTTGTAGCTTTAAGTCCCAAGAAATAAGACTTAGATCTTCTCGATTATATCTCCAGATATATCTTCGATCTTACTAGCTATTTTACAAGTAACTAGCAACTTGAAACAGTAAACGAAAATAAAACTTCTCTTCGTTCAGTAGTAGCCTTCTGGTTTCTTCACTTGTCTTGTGTAGCTTCACTTTCTGAACTTCAATCTCTGAGAGAAACTTCGAACAATTCTTCAGTATGTAGCTTCAGTATATGTATTTCCAGTAGTCTTCGAATGATAAACACCTTGAGGTATTTATAGATTCTAGAAATCAAGAACTCAGTTAATTGTAACCAACTCTTCTTGAAAACTAACTTCTAACTGAAACTTCTTATCCTTTCACGCGTTTCTTCAGTTAATTAGTTATTCCTTAACTAACTCCTTCAATTTTATCTCCAATACGCGTTCCTGTAACTAACTTTAGTCTTCTTGTCTTGTTGAGTCGTACCTGTCTTGTGTAGTAGTAGTAAACTTCTTCAGATTACAACGTAGAACTAATCTAGTCCTACCATCTAATCCTAACAAGACTATTACATTACATTAAGCTCTTGTTACAAAGCTTAGTCAACTTAAAAAAAACTTATACAAAGAATCTATCTATTACATTTAAAATCATGAGCTCTATACAACAATTATTCATAGCTCAATAACAATCTTAACATATACAAATAACAAATATGAAGTACTTATAAATCGTACTTATCTCTCAATAATACTTGTCTTTTAAAAACTAGTACTTGTCTTGTGAATTCTACTGATCTGTACAAGACGACTTCAACTTAACTAGACTAGATCAGTCAACACTTAGAAAATATTCAAGTCTTCTTTTGGCTTATCAAAACTTCATCTTTTATCTTTTATCATCATTTAGGACTTGTTCTAGGATTCATATCCCAACAATTTCCCCCTTTTTGATGAAGCCAAAACTACTTGAATCTTTTCCACAATAATAGACTAGTTAAGTAGTTATCTTGTCTTAAACATCAAATAGTACTTATCTTTTCATTCATTTCGAAACAAGATCAGTAGATATTACAAATACTTAATCAAAATAAAACTAAGTAATCAGAGCAAAAAAAATCTAGTCTTAAAGAGTACCTTCTTCTGGATTTGGAACACAGAATGCATCTAGGAGTCTCTTATGAATTACTCTGATATGGTCTTCAGTTTCGATCTTCTCCTTGTCAAGTAGCTCTTCTTCAAATTTCTTGATCTGGTTAAGATCAACTCTTTTACCTGAGCTGGTCATGGGAGTCTTCCACCTTGGAAAGATCGGTACTAGAATGTTGAAATTTGCAGCAGCAGATATCCTCAATATCAGATTCCAAAGCATTTGGTTCTGTCCTTCCATAAACTTATCAAACATAGAATACAGTTCATCTGGACTTTCAGAGTCACCATACTTTCTGACTATCCAGTGATCAAGTTCCCATTGTCTCTTCACTTTGAGCCATTCTTGACGATGCTCTTTGTCAATGAAGTAGTCAATGAACTGATCTTCCATTTTTTCTTCATCAGCCTTCAGCTTCTGCAAATTCTCAATATGTTTTCCAATCTTCTTTTTGCTTGCATAATGAGATTCATCACTTGGATCAACAACCTTCTGCTTTTTCACTTTTGCTGTTGTCTCCACCTCTTTCGGCTCTTCTATCTGAATAGATTTCCTTTTAGATACCAGTCGAGTCTGAACTTCAACTTCAGGAGATGCAACTGCTTTGCCCTTCTCCTTCTTCTTCAACTCTTCTGCTTCAGCCTTAGCTTGCTCAACTTCTGCAGTTTTAACCAACATGCCTTTGCCTCTCTTAGGCCTTCTGAGATCTTGCATAGCTTCAGCAGCTTCCATCGCTTCTGGTTCAGCACTGGATTTAGCTTTTTCTCCTTCAGCACTAATATCCACTCGACTTGTCTTTGTCTCTTCCCCCTTTTTGGCTTCATCAGTCGCCTGGAGAGAGAAAAGAGAAGTAAAACGAGTCATCTCTTCATACATGGCTTGCTTCATAAGGCTCGTAGCTCTTTTCAATCTGCCTTTCATGAGAACTATTTTGACTCAACTTGTCCAGCTTGGTTGCCACCAATTCCAGCTTTTGAGTAGACAAGTTCAACTCATTTTTAAAATGCGTTGCAGTCAAACGTAACTTCTTATTCTCGTCAGTCATAGCACAAATAATTTGTTTAGCTTGGGCTAACTGATCATAAGCTTCCTTCCTTTGAACATCAGCAACCTCGATTCTTGCTCTATAGACTCTTTCCAACTTCCTGGATTCAGTAGCTAACACACGAGCAAAATCGACTGAACTTTTCTCCGAGTATTCAACCTGATCTTGGAGAAATCCTTCAAGTTGCTCAAACATATGTTGTCTGAATTCATCATCTATCTGATTGACTTCATTCAAGATCATCTCTTTTGAACTTGTCACAAGGACATTGTTTTGTTCAACAAGAGTCTTCTTTAAATCAGATTTGAGAAAATCATCGATGGACGATTTGATGACACCTTTCAAGTCTGCTTTCAACTCATCTATGGAAGCAGTTGAGAATGCTTGAGATGAATGACCAACTTCAACATGAGTAGCTTCTTCCATGATCTCATCATCAGCAACAGATACTACTTCAAGTAATTGGCCTTCTGTAGCAGTAGTTAAGACCTCGTCTTCCACTACTTCTGATTCTGGAAGCACACTTCCAGCTATAGCTTTCAGACTTGGGAACGGATAATAAGGCACTATAGCTAACTTAGCTTCCTTAGCCCTCCTTATAGCATCAGCCAAGTCCTTTTTCAACAAGGCGTGCAACTTCTCCATATATCCACAAAGTTCAATGGGAAGTAAAACATCAGAATATCGATTTATAAAAACAAAATCTGACCTTGGACTGTTAGCATGATCTACTTGAAATCTGAACACAATGCCTCTCAACTGATTTGAGACATTGTCTAACTCCACTATAGGATCAGTAGACTGGATTTCTTCAGCTTGTGTGGCTTCAAACATAACCACATCATCTTCAAAATCTGAATTCGAAACTTGAACACCCACATCAAATTTCGATTCTGAGCACATCAAATCATCAGAAATATTTAGCAATCTCTTTGCAAGAGCAGTGATGGCATGAGCTGGGAATAACTCTGAGTGGTCTTGAACACCACTGTTCTCCTTCTGTTCCATTTCCCAGTCCATAAAGTTAGAGATACCTTCTTTTCCTAAGATGACTTCGAAAAGATCATCCGTGCCAGAATTCTTCAATGCCACCCAAGTGCATATTCTTAGAAGTTTTTCAAACTGCTCTGATGAATAGTCGACTTCAATAGACGAGAGCTTCTTCTTCAAGTTCCTGCTCATCTTCGAACAGATTCTCTTCTCTCTTAAGCTCATAGGATAATATACCAAGGATTCGAATCTAATTTCAGACGGGGTCTGAGTAGGTGGGGTCCCTATCTCAGTTGTTGCAGTGGCAACTGGCGTCTTATCTGAAGTAGATGAGTTAAGAGGTTCAACATATTCTGTTGAGGGTAGGGAGAGAGTTTGGACTGTGGTTTCTGGGGGCTCCAATGTATCTTGGTTTGGTGTGACAACTGTCGGAGTATCAGTTGTATCAATTATGGGAGAGTTTAGGGGATGACTGGCTCTCAGCGGTCGTGCTGCCAGTACTTGTGAGGTTTTGGGTACAGGTCGAGGCCTGGATCGATGTGATCTAGCCTTGGTTCGAATAGAGACAGAGAGAGGAATTGAAACAGATTGAGTAGAAGTACCAACCTGTAAACTCGACTCGACTGGACGAGTAGGCGATTCAACTCTTACGAGAGTATACATTTCAGGAATTTGTTCACTCGACTCCTTCTCTTGTTTCGACTCTTCATCTGACTGAGTCTTCTCTGAGTCGTCTGCACTGGACTCGCTTTTCACAACTTCCTCTGATTCTGCCTCTTCAGACCCAGCTTGTGAAGAACTGGATGAATTCGCATACGGCAACACCTCTGAATCATCAAATTGAACTTGCCTTGGGGCAGCTGGCCTTGCAGCAGCCTGCTTCCTCATCGCCTCTATTTTCAAGTAGAACTTAAGAGGATGAAAGGGCTTTCCTTTGCTCCAATCACTCTTGTTGGGCATCAATAGTGGGAGTAATATACTCAGCTTGTTACCATATCCAACCGCCTGTGATACTACCCAATTGCGAGTATCAATATCCACTCTAACACTTCTTTCGAAGTACATCATCCTGTCAGCTATCAGCTTAAACCAATTACCCTCAGTGATTCCATCATATATTGCTGCCATTACCCTTGTTTTGGATTGGGTAACTGAGTCATGAGACCCAGTGGCACATAGAAGCATCTTGCTTGCTATGTCCAGTAGAGTGCGATACTTTTCCAAGAGTTCGGCCTTCTTGGCTGCAGGAGCTTTACCATCTGGTTTCAGCTTCATTTTCTTACCACAGAAGATGCTTAAATACCTCATCTCCTGACCTTCAGCATATTTTTCCACATCAATCGTTCCGATGGGTAGCTTCAACCTTTCGAACATAACTTCCCGAGTGATTTCCACTCGATTTCCACTAATAAATGATTCAATAACATCTCCTTGTCTGTTGGCGTTGGCATAGAATTCCAGAACTTCTTCCTCCAAAACGACTTGAGGAAACGCCTCCAAGTAGGGTTTTAGACTGCATCTAGTGCATTTGGTCAAGATTTCTACATTTCCTTCCTTGTGATTTCCTTTGAAGAACACAGATGGTTCAACATGCACTTTGTTGTCATTTATGTATCTGCCTAGATCGAATGGTGCCTGAATGTTGGAGCTTATATCGAAAATAGATCGAATCGACATGATAAATGATTTGTAATGAACAATAAAATTGAATAAGTAAGAAATCAATTGTTAGCAAGTAGTAGATTTATGAAAACGTGGGTTAAAATGTGTGCAAGTGTTGGGTTTTGTTTAAAACTGAATTTTTGATCCAACGGTCAAGATTGAAGGATTAGATCCAACGGTCGTGCCTTTTGGTATTCGGTTACGGAACCGAGAATATACTGTGATTTGATTTTGTAAAAGTTGAAATCCGCCTCTTCTATTGGCAGAATTGAGGAGTGTACTCATCTGACCTAACATAGTCGTATTTTGGCGCGAATTGAATGTGTACACCTCATTAAATGGGGGTGTATAAATCCAATTCTAGGATATTCAAATTTTAACACTATCAAATTACTTTAATACCCTTAATTTGTTTCGAATAAACACTTAACACATTTTAATCAAAAAAAACTTAGCTTGTCTGTTCGAGTCCATCCAGAACAGATGAGTAGGCCTAAGCTTCATAAGGCGAGTAGACTTAATTGCACAAGACGAGTAGTCTTATGACCACCAGTCGAGTTCCCCCTTCGACTGTGCTTATCTGTCTTATCTTGTGTTACAGATTAGATGCAATACATGTAGTCGGGTAAAATAAATAAGGTGAGTATCAATCTAGCATAATGGTGAAGATTCAAACAAGATGACTGTTAACAAACTTAAGAGTCAACATAAGGCTTTTTAAGAAATCAAAGATTCCCCCTTAAATGTTTATTCCCTTAGTATTACCCTCAGCTTTACCAGCTTCCTCATCGGGTTGTTTGGTCAACTTGTCTGACCTTGTATACCTGTCTGTTGAATGAGTAGATGAGTGCTCTGCTCTTTTTGTGGTAACTTGTCTGTTTCTTCTTTCTTCTTAGGACTGTACCTATCTGGTTAGTACATTTCTACATACTAGTAGGATCAAGATCAATTAGTCCTAGACTAATGCATAATTCACGAAATCGGGCCTCAGCTAATGGTTTTGTGAAAATATCAGCTCTTTGAAAATCAGTATGAATCTTTTCCATGCGAATATCCTTCTTTTCTACATGATCACGTATAAAATGATGTTTCACGTCGACATGCTTACATCGTGTGTGCAGAACAGGATTTTGTGTAATGGCAATAGCACTATTACTATCACAGAAAATAGGAACATTTGATTCACAAATATTATAATCTCTAAGCTGTTGAATAAGCCATAATAATTGACTACAACAACTACCAGCAGCCATGTACTCGGCTTCAGTAGTAGAGGTAGCAACACTTGTCTGCTTTTTTGAAAACCATGAAATGAGTTTTGTGCCTAAGAATTGACAAGAACCAGATGTAGATTTCATATCTATTCTACAGCCACCAAAATCAGAATCAGAGTAGCCACTTAGAGATAGATCATCATTTGAGGGATACCATATACCACGATTGATGGTTCCTTTCAAATATTTCAGAATCCTTTTAGTGGTTTCCATATGACTCTCTTTTGGATTAGCTTGAAAACGAGCACATACACCAACAGAAAATGCAATATCAGGTCTATTAGCAGTCAAGTAGAGTAATGAACCAATAAGACCACGGTAATGAGTTTAATCAGCACACTTACCATTCTCGTCTGGATCCATCCTGTAAGTAGGTTGCATAGGTACTCCAGAAGATTTACATGTCTTAATACCATACTTGTCTAGTAGATTACGAGTATACTTTGCTTGATTTATGAAAATCCCTTCTGGGTTCTGTTTTACTTGAAGTCCAAGAAAGTAATTCATTTCACCCATCATAGACATCTCAAATTTACTTTGCATGAGTGTTGAGAAACTTTCACTCAGCTTTTTGTTAGGTGATCCAAAAATGATGTCATCTACGTAAATTTGGACGAGTAAAATGTCTTTCCCTTCTTGTCTTCTGAACAAGGTTCTATCTACCTTGCCCTTAGTAAAACCATTTTCTAATAGAAATTGAGAAAGAGTATCGTACCAGGCTCTTGGAGCTTGCTTTAGTCCATATAAGGCCTTCTTTAATTTGTATACCTGGTTACCTTTGACTTCGAAACCTGGGGGTTGTTCAACATACACTTCTTCCGCAAGAATACCGTTAAGAAATGCACTTTTAACATCCATTTGATATACAGTAAATTTCATGTAAGCAGCATATGCAAGGAACAATCGAATGGCTTCTAGTCTAGCAACAGGAGCATATGTTTCATCATAATCTATGCCTTCAGCTTGTGAATAGCCTTGGGCGACTAGTCTAGCCTTATTACGAACAACTACATCATTCTCATCTTTCTTATTCTTGAAAATCCATCGAGTGCCAACTACATTATGATGTTTAGGTCTATCAACAAGTTCCCAGACGTCATTTCGAACAAACTGATTCAACTCGTCTTGCATAGCGATGATCCAATTACTATCAGCTAAAGCCTCTTTAATGGTTTTAGGCTCGATAGATGAGAGGAAACAACACCAGCAAAACAGAGATGGACTAGGTTGTTCTTGTGACTCAAAGAGTTGTCGTCTAGTCTTTACACCAATAGTAGAGTCTCCAATGATGTTTTCAGTATCATGAGCAGATTTCCATGTTTTTCTAGTCTTCGTAAGCATAGTATCATCATCTAGATCAGTTATAGCATCATGCATGTCAACATCATTTATATCATCAACAGATTTACCTGGAGTAGATGAGTCAACTAGAGCAGGCATGTCTACTGGTTTAGTAGACTTACCTTGAGCACTTACCCTTTCCTTGTCATCAGTTTCGAGGGCTTTCATGAATGGATTGTATGCTTGAACGGATTCATATACCTCTGAATCTTTGTCAGATTCGATAGTTAGCTCAGTAACTTTCTCACTGATCTTGTTGGTAGACGAGTCCTGTTGAGATTCATCGAAAACCACATGTGGTGTTTCTTCCACACAAAGGGTTGAGTAGTTGAATACTCTAAATGCTTTGCTAGTCGAGGAGTATCCTAAGAATATCTCCTCGTCTGCTTTAGCATCAAATGCATTCAACTTGCTTTTCCCATTGTTATGGATAAAACACTTACAACCAAATATATGGAAATATGAGACTCTGGGTTTTCTACCTTTCCATACCTCATAGGGCGTCTTACCTAGTGCTTTATTGATAGCACTTCTGTTTTGTGAGTGGCATGCAGTATTGATAGCTTCTGCCCAAAACTTCTGAGGCGTATTATACTCTGTCAGCATGGTCCTGCAGGTCTCCTTAAGAGTTCTGTTCCTTCGTTCTGCTACTCCATTTTGTTGTGGTGTTCTTGCTGCACTAGTAAGGTGCTGGATGCCATGCTTAGAACAAAATTCTTTAATATAGCAGTTAATGAATTCAGTACCTTTGTCACTACGGATCTTGACAATTAACTGATTCTTCTCAACCTGTAACTTCTTCAACAGATCAGGCAAAAGTGTTTGTGTATCACTCTTCTTGTGTAAGAAGACTACCCAAGTGAACTTAGAATAGTCATCTACCACAACAAGTGTGTACCTTCTATCGTTCAAAGTTTGAGGAGTTATTGGGCCATGTAAGTCCATATGTAGAAGTTCAAGAACTCTACTTGTTGAGAGGGATGGAATAGATTTAAAGGAACCTTTTACCTGTTTACCTTTCTGACAGGACGTGCATACATGTGACTTGTAGTAGACTTCATTGGGAATACCTTCCACAAGGTAGTCTCTGGCTATCTTATTAAGAACCTTAAAGTTTAGATGACAGAGGCTTCTATGCCAGAGCCAGCCAAGTTCTTTAGGATTCTTAGTAAGTAGACAGGTGTCCCTCGGACAACTGTTCCAGTTCACTATGTACACACTTCCTTGTCTTATGCCGACCAGTAAGACTGTGTGTGTTCTCTTGTCAATGATTTCACATTTGCGACTCTTGAACTGCACCTTGTATCCACGATCACAGAATTGTGAAACAGAGAGTAAATTGTATTTCAAGCCTTCAACATATGAGACATCTTGGATCTCTATGTCTCCATTCCGAATGTAACCGAATCCTTTGGTAACAGCAGTGGAGCTATCACCAAATATTACTTTTGGTCCTTCTTGCTCATGGTAGCTTGATAAGAGAGTCTTGGTACCAGTCATGTGGTGCGAACAACCACTGTCTATGTACCAAGTTTCTCCTATTGAGCCACCCTTCTTGTATAGATCGAGTCGACCCTGCATTAGATGATATTTCATAATTTAGGTACCCTCCTTGTTTATTGGGGTCCTGGGGGGTTAGTCGAGTTCAATGGAATCCAAATGTACATTGGAGTCCTGAACAAGTTTGATCTTCTGAGCTTTCGACCATATTTGTTGCAAAATAAGACCTTGTTGTCCTTATCTGGCCTATCAGTCGAGTTCGGGTCTACTCTTTGGAGATAGCCTTTCGACTTGATCTCTACTTGAGCAGGCACTTGTCTATGATAGTCAGAGTAGGGTTTGTATGCATTAGGTCCATACGGTTTATAAACATGTTTAGGTCTTTCTTTTCCTTCGATATCATATGACAAAGGTGGAGGATATAGAACAGCTTGTGTACGATATTTTAGACCTTCCTGTCTAGGTCTAGACGAGTAGAGTTGAGACTGCCTTATGAAAGGAGGTCTAGACTCTTATCGTCTAGTCTGTACTTGTCTAGTACTAGTCTCCTCGGGATACCAATCCTCGTATCTGACCTGGTTGGGTCGTCTACGATTAGTGGTCCTTGGAAGATTAGTTCTAGGTTGAACAGGCTTGTTGTTACCATTCTTTTTACCTCCTTTGGTAATTGGAATGTTAACTCGAGCTTGTTTTGGTACAGTACCTTTAGATGGAGTATCAATATCGTATATCATTGGTTCTTTTCCTTTATCATTAGTCAAAGAGCTTGAGATGAAAATAGTAGAGTTCTTAGGAACTAGAGTAGACGAGCTTGATGTCTCAGCACCTAAGCCTGTCTTGTCAGCAGGAGCCCTATACCTATCTGACAGTTCAAGGTTAACCTTTGAAGAGTTAACCAGGTCAGTAAGTTTAAGGTCTAGAGTGACAACCTCGGTTCCTAAGAACTTATTACGTTCTTCAAGCTTTTTGCACTTGCTTTTTAAAACATTGAAATCATGTTTCTCAGTAGCATGTGTCTTAAGTAGGTCTTGATACAACTTGTCTGTCAATGCACACTTGTCTTTAAGTTGCCTCAACTCTTCTTGCAAGCGTTCATTTAGGAATGTTATATTAGGATCTACTTTAGACTGAGCTTCCTTAAGATCAATGATTTCTTGTCTTAAGATGATGTTTTCGTCACTGACTTCAATGATTGCCTTGTTGGCAAGTAGGAGGTCGTCTTCAACTGCACTAGTAGAGTGCTGAAGGCTACTCCCTACTTTGCTACTGGCAGTGTCACTTTCATCAAATTCTGATTCATCACAAGATTGAAAAGATGTTGCAGATGATACCTCTTGGTCGATTTTAGCCATGCAGCATAGACCATCATCTACTATGAAGGCTTCATCGTGATCTGGATCAGACGGGTAGCTAGATGAGGATGATGGCAACTCGTCTGAGTCAGAATCAGAGTCATCATTGGCCATCATTGCCTTCTTACCACGGTTGTATCTTCTTTCCCTTCGTGCTTTGCGTTCTTCTCGATCATCAGTACTCAGGTCTGGACATTCATATATGTAGTGACCTGGCTTTTCACAGTTATAGCACAAGAGATCATTAGTAGCCTTTTTAATAGGAGAGTTGTTCCTTCGTTTATCACGTCTATCAGAACGAGTAATCTTCCTACCATCAGACTCTCTATCTTGTCTATTACCTTTCGAGACTTCGTCTCTCCTTTCGGACGAGTTTCGGTGTCGTCTAGTCTCAGACGAGTTCTTAGAAGCAGACCCTCTATGTTCTCTATAGAACTTCTTATATCTTCCGAAACGTTTATTCAGCCTATCAAACTTTCTAACCATGAGGCTTACCTGATCTTTCAGACTAAGATCAGTATCTAACTCGTCTTTCACAGAAGTAGACCTCGTCTTAGACTTCGACATGTCTACCTTAGACGAACTAGTCTTAAAAGCAACGTTCTTAGATACAACATGTTCTCTGTCACTGCTTACTATAGGTTCATCTTCGTCTAAATCAAACTCATGGGCCTTTAGAGTTTGAAACATGGTTTCTGCTGTCCATACATCTATATCTTGGGTATTCTTAACAAGCATTTTTACCATTTTCCATCGACTATCAAGGCTTTTGAGAATCCTAAGATTGATTTCTCGTGGAGTATAAGATTTACCAAGGACTTCCAAGTCATTCATGATTTTGGTAAAACGAGTATCCAACTGGTCTATAGTTTCGCCAGCTTTCATATGAAATGATTCAAATCTTTGGACTGCAGTGGAAAGCTTGCTTTCTTTGATTAGGGATGTTCCTTCACAAATGATAGCTAAGCGATCCCACATTTCTTTGGCAGTTTTACATTTTAACACTTTTCCCAGATACTCGTTAGGAAGAGTGTGCAAGATGTAATTCTTGGCCAAGCTATCCAAATTATTCTGTCTCATTTCTTCTGAGGTTAGTTCTGACCTTGGTTTCTTGACGAGTGTACCCACGGGTTGATTTGTGTCAAGGGCAGCAGTATTGGGGATCATGGTCACTATCGGACCTTCAGTGATGGCTTCCATCCTTAGTTTCCAATAGTCATAATCTTGAACCTGGAACTTAGGCAGCTTGTTAGCGCTGATTTCAAGAGACATGTTTAAACGAGTAGTCTAGTGCTAATCAGTTTTATGATCAAGAAGTATATGAGTCAAGAACAGGGAACAAGAAACAGATATATCAAGAATAGTGATCAAGGACACGTAAGCAAATATGATCTTGGACTGAGACTTTCAACCAAGTCTTGAGTTGGTTATCAAGAAACAGCAGTTCGTAAACCACTGCTCTGATACCACTTGTAGGTCCCTAAGTTGAGTTAATATCGAGGGAAGCTAAAGAAAATGTCTAGAGGGGGGGTGAATAGACTTTTCTAAAATCTTTCGATATATCAGAATTACAATGTGCGGAATATGAAATTAACAATGAGCCCAATTAAAGATTATACTCAACTTATTTCGAGAACTCTGTTTCAGTGTTTACTCAACTTGTCTTGTTCAGTTATGTATGTTTAACAAGTAAACAATTAATCACTTAACAACAAACAAAATAGTAAAGTAAATCAAACACGAGATTTATAGTGGTTCGACAACTTGTCTACATCCACTCTCACAAACCCAGTTGTGAAATTCTTATTAACTCGTCCAATGGAGTAATATGTTCTTGTAGCTTTAAGTCCCAAGAAATAAGACTTAGATCTTCTCGATTATATCTCCAGATATATCTTTGATCTTACTAGCTATTTTACAAGTAACTAGCAACTTGAAACAGTAAACGAAAATAAAACTTCTCTTCGTTCAGTAGTAGCCTTCTGGTTTCTTCACTTGTCTTGTGTAGCTTCACTTTCTGAACTTCAATCTCTGAGAGAAACTTCGAACAATTCTTCAGTATGTAGCTTCAGTATATGTATTTCCAGTAGTCTTCGAATGATAAACACCTTGAGGTATTTATAGATTCTAGAAATCAAGAACTCAGTTAATTGTAACCAACTCTTCTTGAAAACTAACTTCTAACTGAAACTTCTTATCCTTTCACGCGTTTCTTCAGTTAATTAGTTATTCCTTAACTAACTCCTTCAATTTTATCTCCAATACGCGTTCCTGTAACTAACTTTAGTCTTCTTGTCTTGTTGAGTCGTACCTGTCTTGTGTAGTAGTAGTAAACTTCTTCAGATTACAACGTAGAACTAATCTAGTCCTATCATCTAATCCTAACAAGACTATTACATTACATTAAGCTCTTGTTACAAAGCTTAGTCAACTTAAAAAAAAACTTATACAAAGAATCTATCTATTACATTTAAAATCATGAGCTCTATACAACAATTATTCATAGCTCAATAACAATCTTAACATATACAAATAACAAATATGAAGTACTTATAAATCGTACTTATCTCTCAATAATACTTGTCTTTTAAAAACTAGTACTTGTCTTGTGAATTCTACTGATCTGTACAAGACGACTTCAACTTAACTAGACTAGATCAGTCAACACTTAGAAAATATTCAAGTCTTCTTTTGGCTTATCAAAACTTCATCTTTTATCTTTTATCATCATTTAGGACTTGTTCTAGGATTCAAACAGCAACACTTTGTCAAGAATTCTCAAGAGCCTAGAAAAGTCCCAGAACACCTTTTAGCTCTTAAGTTATCTCTTCATCCAACCAAAGAACCTGAATCCAATACATACTATATATTCTTTGATTTAGGCACACTGGTTAAGCAATATATAAGCTTGAACCATTACTTGGATCCATTAATAAACCCCAAAACCCCCTCCATAAGGTTAAGTTTTTGAACCCCTGTAAGAGTGCAAGTGCTCCCAATCACTTGTGGAGACCGTAGCAGTTCGGGACTGCTCAGATCTCAAAGTCCTAACCTTGGGACTATAAAGGACAAGCCCTTGTAATTTCCGGGAAATTAAAGGGATTAAACATCATGTTTGGAACGTGAGAGTAGACGTAGGAACGTATATCCGAACCACTATAAATCGACGGTGTCATTTATTTATTGCACTTTACTTTCAGTTTATTTATACTTTATATAGTGCATACTGTGATTTAAATCATCTTTATAAACAAGGCCATATCTTTCAAACTAGCACCAGCTGAGTATTTTCTACAAACAAGTAATTGGATATTCATAAGAACAAGTCTAAATAAAAAGGCATACTCACTTCCGCATACAAAACACTCCATCAGATAACTATTGTCTTCTGCACCAGCAGACTTGTAGTCCAGATGACATAGCAATCAGAATAGGTTTCCCAATCTTTGATTAAAAAGTTTTAAAGTCTATTCACCCCTCCCATCTAGACTTTAATCCCATTCACTACTCGTTCAGGGACCAACAAGTGGTATCATTGTAGTGGTTCTAACGGACTACTATCTCTAGATTATCAGAAGACTTGAGGGAGTCTTTCTGTAGTCCTCTTGAACAGATCTATCTTTTGAAAAACTTGTTTTCGAAAACTCATACATCATGGGTGCTAATATGCGTAAACTGCCTAAGTTTTCTGTAGAAGAGTATGACTATTGGAAGATCAGGATGAGGAAGAATCTCACTTCAGTTCACTACAAGATGTGGTCTGTATTCACACAAGGGCCAATCACAATCATGGCGGTCAACACAGGAAATGATGATCCTGAGATCCCAGTTGGAGAACTTGCTCTAAAGCCCATGAAAGATCTCACACCAGAAGAGATGAAGCAGTCAAACCTTGACAGTATTGCTCAAGATTACATTATGCAGACTCTCCCCAATGAGTATATAGCAAAGGTACTCGACTACGAAACAGCTAAGGAAATGTGGGATGCACTAGCACTTCTGTGTGAAGGAACGGAGTTGATCAAAGAAAGCAAATTATCAACAGCAGTCAAGAAGTTTGAACACTTCAAGATGCTACCATAAGAGACTATTGATCGGCTGGATAACAGATTTACCAAGATTATAAACGAGATTGAGTCTCTTGGCAAGAAATACACCAAAAGAGAGAAAAATTTAAAAATCCTAGACTCTCTAACCAAGAAGTGGAAGCTGAAGAAGACCATCATCAAAGATACTCAAGATATCAAGAACTGGACAGCTCAGACTTTGTTCCAGAATTTAAAAGCACATGAATATGACCTGGAGAGAGAAGAAAATTCAGAAAATGATGTTCAAACTTCAACTCCATCCGACACCAAGACCGTAGCTTTCAAAGCATCTACAAGTACAAGAGCCACAAGCACCTCATCTGGCAAAACTCCTCTAAACACTGATGAAGTAGGAGGGTCAGATATGAGTCTAAAAGAACAGATGGCTCTTATGATCAAAAGATTCGAAAGGATGAACAACCTAAACAGCAAATATAGAAAATTCTACAAAAATTACAAAGATAAAAGAGCTGGATCATCCTCTTAAGAATCAAGAGAAAGAATTCCATAAAGGTATCCAAGGAAGGATAAAGAGCCTTTTGATGCTAGAAGTCAGAGGAGAAGAGATGCTACACCTCCAAGAAGAAACAATCCAAGTCAGAAACTAGGAACATGCTTCAATTGTCATAAGCCTGGACACTATGTCTATGAGTGCCCAGACCTGAGTTCAGGAGATAAAGAAGAAATAAAGTCAAGAAGAGATAAGAGGAACTTAGACAGACAAGCTATGGTGATTGAAGAATTAGAATACCAGAGTGATGATCTACCCTCTTCACCTGACTCTGGACTCTTCTCAGATGATGACTCAGATGATGTAGCTATGATGGCCCTAGCTGAAACCGAGGAAAGAAGGGACCTATACAGGAAAGGTGGTCAAGCAGGAGAAACCTGGTATATAGATAGTGGATGCTCATCTCACATGACAGGAACCAAAGCCGTGCTGACTAATTACTTAGAAAAGAAAGGTCCAAAAGTCTTCTTTGGTGATAACGCGCACGGTAGCACAAAAGGATATGGCACCCTAAAGAATGGTGACATTGAGGTACATGATGTATCATATGTAGAAGGTTTGAAGTTCAATTTACTATCAGTATCTCATTTCTGTGACACTGGATATTCAGTAAACTTTTCCAAAGATGAGTGTATTGTAAGTGATAAACGAACAAAACAAACCCTACTAACAGGATCTAGAAAAGGTAGTATGTATCTTGCAAATTGGAACAGTTGTCCTAAGGATACCTGTCTTCTTGTAAAAAGCCCTAAAGACATCAGCTGGCTATGGCACAAACGCCTTAGTCACTTGAACTTTAAGACTTTAAACAAGCCAGCAAGGGAATCCTTAGTTGATGGACTGCCTAATGAACTCTACTGTAAAGATCACGTATGCGATGCATGTCAACAGGGAAAGCAAACAAAGGTCTCCTTCAAGACCAAGAAAATTGCATCAACCAGCAGAGTTCTAGAACTGCTTCACATGGATCTCTTTGGACCAATCACTCCAACAACTCTAACAGGAAGGAAATACACTCTAATTGTAGTAGATGATTACTCCAAGTACACTTGGGTTATCTTCCTTTAGGCTGTGTTTATCGGTGCAGTGACGCCCTGGGCGTCAACAAACAGACAAAAAAAAAAAAAAAAAAAAAAGGAAAATTGATTTTATTTTGATGACCATGGTTGTTCAACAACAAGGAACAATCGAGTGTGTGTGAGTGTGTGTGGGGCCATGTGGGGGTAATGTTTTATCCCAAAACAATCCAAACATGCCACTTGCCAAAATTTTACTCGTCGGTTATATTTTATTTAGATAATTTCTGATTTTCACTTATCTACTTAATAAAAAAAAAAACTAAAATTCATAAAATTCATAAAATTAAGTTCTCTATAAATAGAGACCAATCTTGATATATTTTGGATCACAATTTCATACACTTTCTTTTCTTTTCTAAATTGTTTTAATTATCTTTTTTCTTTTCTAAATTGGTTTAATTATCTTTTTTCTCTTCTAAATTGTTTTAATTATCTTTTTTCTCTTCTAACATGGATCCAAATGATCCCAATTATCATCATGACTTTCAAAACCAGTCAAGTTCACAAATTTTTTAATCGTTTTTTAATATTGATAATTCTCAATTTTCTCCGAATTTGATAGTGGAGGATGAACGAGACACATACCAAAATTATTATGATCCTACTGAATTTTTAGTGGATTACCCCGCAAATGATGATCAGTCATTTCAGTACTCTACTGAACACATTACAAGTTTATCCTCCTATATGACTAGTAGGGAACAACTTCGTAATAGAGAAGCCCATGCCGCTCTTAAGAACGACTTGATTGAGCATATATGGTAAAAATTCGGCACTGATAATTAAATATGTAATTTGCATCTTTTGCTTTGTTGTAATTAGGCTTTTGTTTGTAGTTCAATTTATTTATTTTCAGTTGTATTTCAATTTTTGTAATGGAAATTTTATTATTGAATGTTGTAATTTTTTTTAAGTCTATGGTAATTTTTTATTGTAGTTATGAATTTTTTAATATTAAATAACGATATATATTTTTTAAATATTGTGAAAATATTATAAAGAATTAAGAATAGATATAATTATTATATTATAAAAGAAATAATTTATTAAATGTTGGTTGTGGTTGTGGTGGTTATGGATAAAGTGTGAAAAAAGATAAATCTGGGTTGTGGTGTAAAATGGGTAGGTGGAGGAGTGAGAAATGAATTTTATATTTGATGACCCGGTCATGACCGGGCATGGATAAACATGGTCTTACAAGAAGAGTGAAACTCAACAGAAACTTCCTGAGCTACTAAAGAGAATCCAAATAGAAAAGGGAGAACCAATTGTCAAAATTAGAAGTGACAATTGTCAAAATTATTGCCTATTGTACTTCTAATGGTATTCAGCATGAGACAAGTGCAGCAAGGACACCACAACAAAATGGTGTAGCTGAAAGAAGAGTCGGAACACTTAAAAAAGCTGCAAGAACTCTTCTAGCTGAGTTCTCCACTCCCAAGAAACTATGGGCAGAAGCCATCAATACTGCATGCCACACTCAAAATAGGTCAGGTATTCACAAAATTCATGAAAAAACTCCATATGAACTATGGAATGGTAGGAAACCTAGGGTTTCTTACTTCTATATATTTGGCTGTAAGTGTTTCATTCACAATAATGGAAAAAGTAAGTTGAATGCTTTCGATGCCAAAGCAGATGAAGGGATATTTTTAGGATATTCCTCAACTAGCAAAGCATTTAGAGTATTCAACAAGCGAACCCTTCTTGTGGAAGAAACACCTCATGTTGTATTTGATGAATCTTGTGAAAAGAATGCAGTCAACACAGACTCAGCTGCAGAAAAGATGAGAAGACTAGTGATCAAGTCTAAATCACAAGAGTTTATTGAAGTTGATGAACCTTTCTCTGAAGATCCAGAGGAGGGTAAACCACATAGACCTGTCACAAGATCCCAAACTCAATCTGAGCAAACAAATCTAAATCAAGATGCATAAATTTCAAATGCAAGGGGGAATGATCTATTTGACACCTAAGACACAGATGACGATCGAGCAAATCCAGTCAACTCTCCTGAAATCAGAACAGATGAGAATCCTAACTCATCGAGTGCAAACACACCTGTGAGGAATACATGGAGATCCAACCATCCATCAAACCTCATCTTAGGAGGAGCAGACTCAGGTGTTAAGACCAGAAGACAATTGAACCAAAATCCTCAGACATCTATGTTCTGCTGGTGTGCCTTCCTGTCCAATATTGAACCAGCCGACATAGAAGAAGCAATGAAGGATAGCAATTGGATCGTTGCCATGCAAGAAGAATTGAACCAATTTGAACGAAATGAAGTGTGGGAGCTAGTAGATCGTCCTGAACACCACAATGTAATAGGAACCAAGTGGGCATTCAAAAACAAAAAGGATGAGAACGATGTGATAACCAGAAATAAGGCAAGATTAGTTGCAAAAGGTTACTCACAATCTGAAGGAATTGACTACGATGAAACCTTCGCTCCAGTAGCCAGATTAGAAGTAAATGTTGACAAACTCCTCTGATGATGACAATGATGATGATGATGATGCAGAGGAATACACATATGAAGGAATGTTGAGGCAGATTGCAAGAGCAAATGTTGATCAACTATACCCAGGGCTGAAAGAATATCCAAGATTGCAGCAGCAGTTCTATGATCTCAGAGCACTTGTTGAGATCAAAGATAGAACTATAGTGGAGATAGCTCATGCTATAAAGGACAAGGGAGCTAGCTGGTGGCAAGTTGAAGAGAACAGACTCTTACATTTTGCAAATGTCAAGAAGTCAAGTGTCCTAACAACTAAAGCCTTGTTCTGCACAATTGTGCATGAGAAAGTGCTTGCTGAAAGAGAGAGAATTGCTCAAGGGATCAAGCATCTTGATAACACTTTAGATGATGAAGATGATGATGACACCAACCCCAAACCTCCTGGACCTAATCCTGCCATGGTACACTATTTAACTTATCCTTCAATTCAGGACTCTGAGCAATTAGAGGTGTTGACCAATGATGATGACACAGTCCAAGAAGCATTGGTCAAGGATGGTTCTTCTGAGTCTGAGGCACAGCTGAACAATGCTGAGACCTCCTTAGGAGAAGGTGGTCTGATTAAGGCCTCATCAGTGTCAGGAAATTTGGACACTGACCAGCCCTTAATCATTCAGGATGACTCAGTGGACTTGGGAAAGCCAAGCACTATGATCTCCCATCAACTGCCCTCTGTGGATCCTATTGAGGATATGGAGGTGTGAAATCAGAGGGAGGAGTTGGTGAGTGTGAAATTGTAGGTAGTGTGAGTGCACCACCTAAAGAGTGAGAGGATGTTGAAATGTTGGGTGAAGCCCAACATGAGAGTCAGTTTATTCTTCAAGTCAAATCTGAACTTGATGAATCCCTTGGTAAAAGGAGGCCCGATTCTCCAGTGATTGAGAGTTTATCCATGAAAACTGAAGAAAAGAAACAAGTTGAAAATGAGTGCAAGGATGATGATGTATCAGATCCTAAGGGAGGTGAAAAGAAAGAGGGTGTTTTACCTAACCCTTTCAGTTTTGCAGGTTCAGAAGCTGTAACCCTTGAACAGATTTTTGGTGATGATACTTTGACAGATATTCCAGTCAACACTGATGTTGATCTTGAAGCCATACCAGCAAACATGTCCACCTTGTCCAAAATCTACTTTGAACAAGCCAATGCTACTGAAGCAGGACTGCAACTTGCTTCACAGACTGCTACTTCCATTGAGGAACAGTCAGGTAAGTTGGACAATCTGGTCAGAGAAGTTGGAAAAGCCTATGCTGAGACCTTAGATGCCTTGGATGGTCAAGGAAGGACTCTTGCATCAGTAGAAATGAGGCTCACAGGATCTAAAGAAGTTGTCCTACCCACTCTTGATGCCAGAATCAGTGGAGTTGAGACAGGTCTACAAACAGTCTCCACTGAAGTTACAAAAGCAAAAGAAGTTATGGCCAAGTTCACAAAAGTTGTGAAGAAGGAGCAGCAGAGATTGGAAAATAGCTACAAACACAATGTGCTGGCATTGAAGAGGACAATCAAAGATGCCCAGAGGTAAAGGACTGTAGCACAGAGAAAGAAGGCAGAGGAATTGAAAGCTGCAATGGTCAAAGAAGCTGCTGAAAAGTTCACCCTTGAACTTATGACCAAAGTCTCTGATCAAATTGTGACCAACCTCACTAATCTGCTGCAAGCCAAACTTGATCAATCTTTCAAGGTGTTGGGATATGAATCCTTGAAACAATGTTCTAGTTGATGAGATTAAGTTTTGATGGCCAAAAACAACTTAAAGTTAATGATATATGCGGTTTTAAGTCATCTGAACTAAGTCATCTTAAGAAGGTATGAAAACTGAGTTTACTGATCTTATGAGTTTACTGATCTGATATGTGAATATATTATGAACTGTTAGGAACTTAGCTGATGTTTGAATTGTATAGATAGCTTATAGTGTATGGCTTAGATATACTCTTCTGTATGTAGTCAGATGATGTATAGATAGGTTTTATATTGGTAAGTTTGTATTCTGTTGTATTCAGTATTGTAAAGTTCAGAACAATAGATTAGAACTTAATCAGAAGACTATTGAAGACTCAGAAGACTACTTCAGAATGAGAAGACTTTCAAGAAGAGTTGAATTGAAGCTCAGAAGTATAAGAGAAGTATTCTGAAGAACTCATAACAGTTATTGAGAACTGTGCTGACTGACTAAGAACAGTAAAAGTCAGAACAGTAGTTTACTATGCTGAGTTGGTATGATTGAAGAATAAGTTTGGAAAACTTATTTAAAGCGTAACTGAATATATCTGAAGATATGCTGACTTGGAATAAGTTGAAGGAAGTTACACAGTCGGTTACAAAAGGATAAGTTACAAAAACAGTTATAGAGTTAGTTGAGAGTTAGTTTCACAAACTACTAACTGTCATACTAATGTCTATATATACTGTGTGATCTTCTACTTGAAAAGACTACTGCTACTACTGAGAATCTACTGATCTAAGAGCAATAAAAGAGAATTAAGAGTCTACGAAGCATTTAAGAACTCACAGAGTTAACGGAGATCAATGAAGAGAAAAGCCACTGAATTGAAGAGAAGAATCAAAGGCTACTACTCACAGAGAAGTTTTACTTTATTATTTTAGTTTATGATTTGTTGTAAACAAGTGTGCTAATTACTTGTAGAATTACTAGTCGATCGAAGATATACCTGGTGGTATAATCGAAAAAATGAAAGTCTTAATCTTGGGACTTTAAGCCACAAGAAACTCAAGAAGGAAGAGTTAATAAAACATCACAACTGGGTTTGTGAGATTGGATGTAGACATTTGTCGAACCACTATAAATCTTTGTGTGTTGATTTACTTACTGTTTATATTTGTTTAACATACATATTAAAGATATAAATCTAAGTTGAGTATAAAACTGAAACTGGAAGTACTGTGTTGACCAGTAAGAACAGTACTATTCAGAACACTATTCCGCATTAAATTCTGATATTTTGAAAGATTTTTAAAAGTCTATTCACCCCTCCCCTCTAGACTTTTACTAGCTTAATCAATCTTAACTCAACTTTGGGACCAACAAGTGGTATCACAGCAGTAGTTCTTTGGACTGTTGTTTCTTGATAACCCAATAGACTTTGAGGGAAGTCTTATTGTTCTTGTCACTGATTCTTGATCTTTATCAATACTTGTCTATCTGAAACTACTTGCTTTCTACTGATCTTATGAGGGAAGTCTTATTGTTCTTGTCACTGATTCTTGATCTTTATCAATACTTGTCTATCTGAAACTACTTGCTTTCTACTGATCTTATCTGTCTGATCAACTATGGATGAAACTAATGTGAGCAAACTTCCTAAGTTCAAGATTGCAGATTATGACTACTAGAAACTCAGAATGGAGGCCATCTTCAGCTCCACTCATGATCTGATGGTGTCTATTGTCAAAGAAGGACCTATAGTCACCATGACTCCAAACACTGCTTCAGTCGAACCTACTAAAGATGTTGGTGTACTAGTACCAAAACCAAGGTCAGAACTAACTGCTGAAGAAATGAAGCAAAATAATCTGGACAGTTTAGCAAAGAACTATATTTTACATACCTTGCCCAATGTGTATCTGGGTAAAGTATTTTCGCCGCTTTGGGTTGTGGGGCAACCTTCCTAGCCCTAGTGGGAGTAGTGAGTAGCTTAAAATGTAAGACTGCTAAAGAAATGTGGGATCAACTTGTTGTCCTTTGTGAAGGAACTACTCTGATCAAGGAAAGTGTTGGTCCTGAAAGGAGGATATAACAAGTGTATAGGGGGGAATACACTTGTATGCAAATTCTTTTCAAATTATGATCAAACCAGAGTACTATTGATATGATTACACTTGTAAACAAGTGTATGGGGGGGGGAAGTGTTGGTCCTGAAAGGAGGATATAACAAGTGTCCTGGACAACTCTGCTGATATGATTAACTCTTGATAGATAATCAAACTACTAAGTACTATTGGGTACTTAGTTGAATAACTATCTAAGGGAGTTATATGTGTGGAATTAGTGGTTGGTCCTTTAGTTTAAACTCCTTTTAATTCTGAAATCTCCTTAACAGTTAATCCAGTTCAGGGAACTTGTCCAAATATCGTTTTGCACAGTTTAGGATATGTATCTTTGAAAGTCCAATTTGTGCAGTGTTGAGTGTATGTAAATGCTTTGAAAGTAAATCAACATAAGAGTCTATAGTGGTTCAGAGACTCAAGCTCCTACATCCATTTTCCCTGATTTAACAGGATAATTCCTTCACTCTTGGAATTAACTTGTTTTATAGTGCCAAGGTGCACTTGATCAACCACACCACTCCTTGGTGCCTTGATCCCTAGGATGTCTAGAGTCCTAGTACCCTTTCTCAACTCAGAACTGAACTGTTCTTCTCTCAACAATTAATTCCTTCCACTTCTACTACGACAACCTTCTAACTTTCTCTCTTTGAAAGGTATAAGGGTTGAAGTAAGGTTCCAACTAATGAGATATCCTTTACAATGAAGATCAGTGTATAAGGATAGAATATCTCTCTAAGCTTTGTATGGATATACAATGAGGTTCAACTTAGAATGAAGTGTATGAAGACTAAGATAGTCTATTTGAAAGCTTGAAAGCACTTGTCAACTTGTAGGATAGTCGGATAGATAATGGATGCTTCAAATGGTCTTCACACTTCTGTATTTATAGACAAATTTGAGGATTTGCCTGTTGGAGAGGTAGCCTTAAATGTCTATAAATGTCTTCCTTCAAATCTTCAAACTGGAAGACAGATTCTGATAGTGACATGTCCTTGTTTTGGGAAATAAACGGCTGTAACCACTTTTTCTTCATTCTGCAGCACTTTTCCCAATGTCTGACTTCAAGATTCACTTGGTCAAACATGGACATCTCTTCTTATCAATGATCCTGAGATAAGGACAACATTCCTTATCACTTGGACAACTCTACTTATCAGTTTCAGCAGAGTCTTCTTATCAGCAGTGTTGGCTCTTTAGCTCTTCAGATGACTTGGCTCTTTCTCTTTCCATTTCTTCTTTGTGTTGTTATATGAGCATATATGTCTTGGAAATGTGGATTTGACCTCTTCAGCATAGTTGGCCTTGAACTTCAAAGCTTGGTCTACTTCAATTGTGCTGGGACAATTTTGCTGGACAACTCTTCTGAACTTGACATTTCTTGTAGTAGACTTAATCTTCAGGATCTATTCTACTTAGTTGATCTTCAGATAGATTGTTCCACTTTGACTTGACTTGTATCAACATACTTGTCCTTCAGCAGACTTGTGGTCAATCTAAAACTGAGCCTTGAGGGGACTTGGATAAGATAAGCTTCTAAGCATGTGTTCCCCCTTAACTAGTGCATCTATTGATCTAAGAGCTGCCTAACACATCAGCTTCTCTACTTGTCTTAGTCTACATGTTCCAACAGTTCTGAAACATGTTCATTCAAATCGACTTATCTACTTGGCATGTCTCAGGGGGGTTTTGGTATCATAATAAAAACTCATTTTATTCCCAACAATTTCCCCCTTTTTGATGATGTCAAAACCTATACAATCTGTGCAAAGGTGACTTGATTACACTTATTACATTTTACTTCAGTGAAGGTGACTGGAGTCAAGTTCCCTGAAAGAGAATGTGTTAGTGTATTTTCTGTTTTTCAGTGCATAGAGGTTGATAAGTCAGACAAGTTAGAATTCAGTAATGTTGATTCAAAATGTGTTCAACTATCATTCAAATAAGAGATCATAACAAGCATGTTCATAGTTGAACAAACATATCAGAGCATGAACATTACATCAGAGCATAAAATAACTAATGATCAGAGCAATACTTAACAAGATATTCTATCAGAGCATTAGTCCTTTAGTATCAGAGCAAATTGTCATCATAGCAAACTTCACATATCAGGAGACTTGAGCAATTTTCAGTAGATGAACATATTATCAAGTCAGCAACTAGGACAGGCATTTCAGCATATAAGAGTCAAGATGACTTAGCCAATTCAGAGGCTATCTTCAGGAGGTGGCACCATCCCATATTGTGCCCATACTCTCTTCTTCAATTCCATGGCCTCTTGATTTGTGCCTTTTGATCCTAGCACCATTCTGTTCAATTTCAAGATTTCAAAGAACTCCTGAAAGATTTTGGATTGATCAATGAAGCCTTCCTTCTTGGGGGGCATGTAGATGATAGGCTTTGGGGTTGTGAGTTCAATTCTTGCAATATCAGCAGCTGCAAGCAATTGTTGATACAATTCCCTGTAAAATTCAATCATGAACTCAGTGAAGGTGAAGTTGACATCCCTTCCATTCCACTTGTCAATGACATAGTAGTCATAGACAAATCCCCTCTTTGCATCTTCCCAAGCATCATTCAGCTGTTTTGGTACCCATTTATCCAAGTGTGGATATTTGGTGTCCATTGAGATCAGTAGATGAGGCTTCAGTTTGTTATAGGTTGCTCTTCTTCTTCTAGGCTTCTGAAAGTCAGTCCTTCTCTTATCTCTTGCTCTGTTAGCTTCTACCATCAGATCCATCTTTTCTTGGGCTCTCATCATAGCCAATTTCTGCTGTGTTTCAGGATCCTTGCCATATCCTTCCTGAAACAACTTTGATGGATCATTCATAGGCATCATTATCTTCTTCTTTGGTTCAGGTCCAAAGCCTTCTTCATACAATTCTTCAATATTCTCAGCAGCTTTGGCACCTTCAGTGGACTTAGTCTCAGCAGACTTGTCAGTTTCAGAAGACTTTGCTTTCTCAGCAGTCTTGGTCACTTCAATAGTCTTGATCTTTTCAGTAGTTTTGGACTTTTCAGCAGTCTTAGACTTTTCATCAGTCTTTCTCTTCTTGGAGGTAATCTGTAAAAGTTTCAACAGCTTTCCTTTTGATTCCTTTTGCTTTCTTGATTTGGCCTCTTGTTTGGACTCCTTCAGTGGACTTGTCCATTTCAGAAGCTTCACCTCCTAGCCTCTGCTGAACCCTTGCTCTTTCTTCTTGTGCTGATGCCATTGAATTTTTCAGTGCTATGTCTAACTGCCCTTCTTCATCAAGATCTTCTAAGTTCAGAACTGCATGCTTCTTTCCCTTATCTTCAGCAGCCTTGTCTTTGCCTTTGTCTGAACCACCAATTATCAAGGCACCTTTGGCCCTTGCTCTTTCTCTTTCCCCCTTTTTGGCAACATCAAAACACTGAGGTTTGATCTCACTCATGGTAGTTTCCATCAAGGATTGTGCTTGGTTCAGGGACTTCATCTCTTCCAGCAAATATACATTCTCATCATGTATATTTTGCATCCTGTCACTGCTCAAGCTAAGGAAAGCTAGAACAGGATTCATCTTTTGCTCAACGACCTCTTCCATGGTTGTTCTAAGAGATGCATCAAGGCTTGCTTTTAACAGATCAGTGAGATTGGCCACTGCACTCTTAGCAATGTTGGCCATCACTTCTTGGGAAAACTTTTCTGAGGCAGCCTTCACCATTGCCAGCCTCAATGCTTCAGCTCTTTTCTTCTGAATAACTTTTTTCTTTCCAAGAGCCTGCTTGACAGTTAATCTAAGAGCTTTGACATTTGAATTGTGGTTGTCTCTTAGCAACTTCTGCTCTTTCTTAACTTCTTTGGAAATAGATTCCATGCTTATCTTTGCTTTCTGAACTTATGTAGAGATAGTTTGCAATCCTGACTCTACTCCACTGATTCTGGCTTCAATTGTGGGCAACACCACATCCTCTGAGCCTGTCAGTCTCATTTCTACTGAAGCCAATGTTCTTCCTTGCTCATCCAAGGTGCCTGAAGTTTCAGCATAGGCAGTTTGGACTTGATGAGCCAAGGAGTCCAGTTTTGCTGAATGTTCACCAAGAATTGCTTGGGCTGAACTGGAATCCACTTGGATAGGTGCATCAGTGAGTAATTCATCTGCAAAAATTTGATCAAAGGAAATTACTGCAATATCAGACAAGTCAAATGGGTTAGAGAATAAACACTCATCACCCTCAGTATTTTTTGCATAAGACTCTGATACATCAGCAGTCTTCTTCTCATTTTCAACTAATTTTTGACTTCCTTCTTGAATAATGTCCTCACACAAAGGAACAGACCTCCTTTCATCAAGGGATTCCTGAAGTTCAGATTTGACTTCAAGAATAACTTGTCCTTCCTCACTTATTCCACCCTCATTTGGTGGTACACTCACAATATTAGTAATCACTACCTCTCTATCATCCATAACTCCCTCTGGTTTTTCAACTATTTTCTCCTTTTTAACCCCTTCTCCTAAACCTGCAGCACCTTCACCCTCAACAGGGTTCAAAGGTGGCAGTTGTGAGGAGATCACAGTGCTTACATCAGCAGCCATTGAGTCATCCTGAATGATTAAGGGCTGATCAGTGTCTAACTCTCCTGACACTGAATAGGCCTTAATCAAACCAGCTTCTAAGATAGGAGCCTCAACATCTTTAAGCTGTGCCTTGGGTTCAGATGAACCTTCATTGGCAGATGCATCTTTGGCTGTGTCACCATCCTTGGTCAACACCTCTGAAGAGACTAAGCCTTTCCTATGATAGGTTACAAGAGGGTTTGAAAAATTGCTGGATTCACAAGGGTTGGGTTGGGGAGGTTCAGGGAGGTTGGTCTGGGAGGGCTCAGGAGGGTTGGCTTGAGAAGGTTTGGGGGGGTTTGAAGGATCATCTTTGCCATCATCACTAGAGCTGCTATCAGGGTGTTTGATCCCTTTAGCCAGTCTCTCCTTCTCTTCTTCAATTTTTTCAGCAACCAACTTGGCAAATACTTCCTCATCAGTGAGGAACCTTGTCTTGTTTACTCCAGCAAAGTGAAGCAATCTGCCCTCTTCTACTTGCCACCAATTTGCACCATTGTCAAGAATGACTTGTGCAATCTCCATGATTGATTTATCTTTTACTTCCACCAGCATCCTCAAATCATGGAACATTTGATTGAGAACTTTGGGCTATAGGGGAGTTGGCTCTGGTTTCAGGGATGTTTGCTTGCAGAGCAGCTTCAGGGAGGTTGAATTCAAGAGGGTTGGCTTCAGAAGGGTTGAGCTCAATAGAAGGTACTTCAGTTGCTTTTGAGAGCAATGAGTCTGAAGGGGCTTTGCTCAGGGGAGTTGGCTCATGAAGTGCATCTTCTAAGACTTTTGAGTAGTTGAGCATGGATGAATCAAGGGGAGATTGTAGTCTTGTCTTATCTACTGCAAGATCTGCTAGCACATCTATTGCACTTCTATGTGCACTCCCTTCTGGAGAATATCTCTTGGTTAGATCGACAGGGGTGATAGGTTGGTTTGGAGGGGTAACATGGGTTTCAGGGGAGTTGGGTTCAAGATTTTGGGTTTCAGGAAGGTTGGGTTCTATGGGTTGGCCTTCAGGGACTTTGGACTCAGGGGTTCCAGAACCAGAAGAGTTGGTCCTGGACTTCGATTTTGTCCTACTTTCTGCCCTGCTCTCCCTTAGAGCTACTTGAAATGACCTTTCCTCCTGAAGTTCCAGAATCTTGTCAGTGGGCTTGGCTCTCCTCTTACTTGCCCTACTGCTCCCACATCCTTCTTCTTCCTTCTCAGAGACAACTTCCCTGGGCCTTTTATCACCCTTTTTCTTCTCCCTTGTCTCATTGTATTTTTGCCTCAACTCTTCTGAGTGATCAGAAGGCACTTGCACTCCCTCTTCTGCCACTTCATCAACTTCAGTTGATGCTCTTAAAGTCTCTTCGGAGGGTAGTTGAGACAGCCCTGACCTTTGTCCTCTTCTTCAACTTAGGCTTTTCCTCTTGCTTCTCTTCAGCAGGTTTGGCCAGTTGCATTCTCCTTTGTTCAGTCTTTTTGCTCAGTTTCCTGAACATCACTTTCTGGGCAGGGAGGGGCTTGGCAAAGGTTTGCATCTCAGAGTAATGAGCAAACTTCTCAATCAGCAAGCTTGCCCTTGTGCAATACTTGAGTTTGCTCTCCAATACAACCTTGTGATGGGCTTTTACCTTAAACTTTGCATTTTCCTTCATCATCTCAGACAGGATGAAGGTCCTCCAATCAAACTTAATGCCCTTGTCACTAGCATCAATTACTGCAGCCATAATTCTTATTCTTGGAGCACTCACTTGCTCCAAACTGCCAGTGTTGTGTTAGGGTTATATTGGCAAGTATGCTTTTAGTGCTACTTATATATACAAACTGATTCTTGCACTTATAAATGAGAATAATATTTTTATCACTGGTTGCTTTAAATATAATGAATGTTAATTATTTATTGCATAAACGTTCAGATGTATTTTACATTGTAGACAATGTGGTGTGTAGAAGATCACAGAAGATCACATTGTCAGTTCCTTGTATATAAGTACAATTGATTCACAACTTAGATGGAATTGAACAATCCATTGGTAGAAGTTGAGGTGTAAGGCTCGGATTGGTTTATCTTGACCAAGAGATTACACTAGTGCATTATGATGTGCTGAATAGGACCTACAGAGAGGTAATTCTTCTAGACTGACTTAAGGAATGAAGAATTAGACCTCAGTGGTTGTTGATTTCTTAATCTCTGTCACTTAAATGGGATTGTCTGTAGTTAAGAAGTATTGCTTTGATTTATTATGGGTAAAGAATCAATTTGATTCAATACTTTGTATTTTGAGCAATATTATTAATTACAGGACAGATTGCCAAAATTAATACAAAGAATCGTGTCTTAGAGTGTCAAGTTGATTATGTCCCCTTGGTGGGCTCAGAAGGTTTATCATATCAAATCTGATCAGTGGAATTTATTTCCGGTATGATAATAATGTTGAACTGTCCTTACTCCGAGGAATAAAAGATATTAATTAATTAAAGCATTCAGTAGCTTAAATTAATTGATGGACATTGAATCTTAAACACGGGAAATAATAACCGGGAGCCATATTTCGTAATATGGGTTAGGATGGATAGTGCAATATTAATTCTATAGTGGAATGAATTAATGTTAATGGGCTGGAAAAATGTTGTGGCTCAATATTGATTTCTGGGCCCATTGGGAGATCCAATCCTAATTCTCCTAAAGGCCCCTCAAGTAGCCCAATAAAAGTCTATTAATTAAGGTAATTAAAAGATAAGAATTAATTTTGTTGCAAGAAATTAGAGAGAGATATTTATGGAAAAAGATATATGGAAATAAGAGATTATTTCTATATTATTCCAAGATAAATTGACCGGTCAATTTTTCTTTCTTGTAAGAGAAGAAACATAGATTCTCTCTTATAAAAGGAGAAGAAAAAAATTGGTACTCTTGACAAACAAAAAAGAGACTAAGAAAAAAAAAGATCTGTAATTTTCGAAATTACAGTGTGTGCAACAAGAGAAAATTAATTCTTCCTTGAGAGTTAATAGTTCGTGAGATCTCTCACCGGGTCAACGGACTAGGACTTAGGGAATACTTGAGAAGGCAATTGGGTTGAAGTTGTTACTCTTCTCAACGGTATCTCTCCGATTTAAAGGTAAACACGTAATCCCTTAGTTCCGCATGTTTAGGGATTTAATTATTTTACCGTGCATTCATTACATAAATTAGTTGATTTAATTTGTTTAAATTATGAAATTAGATTTATGATAATTCATATTTAAATTACGTCCCAAATAGATCCGGGTAATTTTAAAGGAGTCTCAAAGGATTCCCGAGAGTCTCAAAAGATCCCTAGGGCATCTCAAAAGATTCTCGGGAGTCTCAAAGGATTCCTAGCGTGATGGTCCATAACCCACAAGTGCCAATAATTCCTCACAAAGGAGATGGGGAATGTGGTCCCATAATAATTTCCCACAAAGGAGTTGGGGACCACATTGTTGGGGGACTATTATTGGGTATTGAGATTCATTGCCCAACATGTTGCTCATAAGACTCTTTGTAATTACCTCAAACAAGTTAATGAACTTGAGCTTGAGAGTCCTCTTGTGCTGTGTAGATGAGATTGGTCCTGGAACAAGGAGCCAATCTTGAGCAATTTCTGCCTCATGGCCATTGCCATAAAATTCTGGATTTCTCCCTTCAGAGGGCAATCCAAAAGCAGCATCTACATCCTCTTCAGAAAATTTCACCATGTGAAATCTTTCTTCCTCTTCTCCTTCAGCTCTGTAAGAAAGCCTTGTGGTAACTTCTCCATCTTCTGGCTTTCCTCTCCACTTGAGGAATGCAAAGAACTCAGCCATATATGTTTAAAGGCAAGAATTTGGCTTTTCTTGCATAAACTTTTGAAGGCCTGCTCTTCTCAACTACCTCAAAGTTGGAGTAACTTCTAGATCATCACACTCAAAGGAAATGATAGGCTCAAAAATAAGGTTGTTTCTGTTGCTAAGATAGCCAAAATCCAGGTCAAGATCCTGGTTTGTGAAATCTACAACCATTTCAGGTCTAGCTTTGGGAGCCATTGAAGAACAGTAAGGTTTTGGAGAAAGGTTTTGAGAAATTGAAAGCTAGGGTTTCAAGAGAGTTTGAATGCGTGGGGAAGAATGAACTGTTGTATGGCTTTTTAAGACTTGTGAATATTCCAAAAGGAATGTATGTCAATGAGTAGGTGAGTCTTAAGGCAATTCAATGGTTTACAAATGAGGAAATCAGGATTGAACGATCAAGATCAATTTCAGGGGAGTTGGCCAGTTTTGATCCAACGGTTATTAACCAATGGAACAGTGAAGAACTGTTTTTATTCAAACGTGGGAAAGAGTTTAATGTTTGTTTAAAGTTGGGGGGTTATCAAGTTAGATCATGTCTCGAATTGTTTAATGCAAACAAGAGTTAAATCTTGGCATTTAATGCATTGAAAGCGACTTTTTGGGACTCTCAAACTCACTCAAATTCATTTCTGTAACCGTCAATGGCTCCCAAAGTCAGACCAGAAATGATCATTGATTTCTCCAACAAGGCTCTAGACCTTGATTTTGGCTATCTTAGCAACAAGAACAACCTTCACTTTGAGCCTATTGTATCATTCGAAAGTGAAGACCCTGAAATAACTCCAACTCTTAGATGGCTAAGAAGAGCTGGACTCAAGAAGTTCATGGAAGAAAGGCCAAGCTCTTGTCTGGAGAGCTATATGGCTGAATTCTCTGCCTTCCTCAAGTGGAGAGGTAAGCCTGAAGATGGTGAAGTTGCTACAAGACTCTCATATGTAGCAGAGGGAGAGGAGGAAGAGAGATTTCACAGGGTGAAATTCTCTAAAGAAGACCTTGAAGGAGCTTTTGGATTGACTTCAGAGGGAAGGAATCCAGAATTCTATGGTGCTGACCATGAAGAGGAGATAACACAAGAATGGCTATTGGTTCCAGGCCCCATCTCTTCAACACAACACAAGAGAACTCTTAAGCTAAAATTTCTCAATCTGTTTGAGGTAATCACCAAGCGTCTCTTGAGCAACACTGGAAGCCCGGAGCAGGTCAGCCATCCAAGAATAAGGATTATGGCTGCAGTTATTGATGCCAGTGACAAGGGCATCAAGTTTGATTGGAGGACCTTCATCTTGTCTGAGATGATGAAGGAAAAGGCCAAGTTCAAAGTGAGAGCTCACAATAAGTTTGTATTGGAAGGAAAACTCAAGTATTGCACCAGGGCAAGCTTGTTGATTGAAAGGTTTTCCCACTATTCACAAATGCAAACCTTTGCAAAGCCCCTCCCTGCCCAGAAAATCATGTTCAGAAAGCTTAGTAAGAAAACTGAGCAAAGAAGGTTGTTGATGACCAACCCTGCTGAAAAGATTGAAGAAAAGCCCAAATTGAAGAAGAGAACTAAGGCCAGGGCTGTCAAGACTAAGAAAATGTCTCAAGTACTCTCAGAAGAAGCCTCAGGAGCTTCAATTGAAGTTGATGAAGTGGCAGAAGAAGGAGTGCAAGTGCCATCTGATCACTCAGAAGAGTTGAGGCAGAAGTACAATGAAACAAGGCAAAAGCACAAGGGTGATAAGAGGGCCAGGGAAGTTGTCCCTGAGGAAGAGAAAGAAGTGGAAGGAAGTGGGAGCAGTAGGTCTAGCAAGAGAAGGGCCAAGCCCACTGAGAAGGTGCTGGAACTTCAGGAAGAAAGGTCTCTTCAAATTGCTTTAAGGGAAAGCAGGGCTGAAAGCAGGACAAAATCTAAGTCCATGACCAACTCTTCTGGTTCTGGAACCCCAGAGTCCAAAATCCCTGAAGGCCAATCCTTAGAAGCCAACATCCCTGAAACCCAAAATCCTGAACCCAACTCCCCTGAAACCCATATTACCCCTTCCAACCATCCTATCACCCCTGTCAATCTTACTACGAGATATTCTCCAGAAGGGAGTGTGCAAAGAAGTGGGATAGATGTGCTTGCAGATTTAGCTGTAGATGAGACAAGGTTGCTATCACCCCTTGACTCAGCGATGCTCAATTATTCAAAGCTATTAGAATCTGCACTCAATGAGCCAACCCCCCTGAGCAAAGCCCCTTCAGATCCATTGCTCTCAAAAGCAACTGAAGTACCTTCAACTGCACCCAACCCTTCTGAAGCCAACATTCCTGAACTTAACCTACTTGAAGCCACTTTAGGAGAAGACAGAGCCAACTCCCCTATAACCCAAAGTCCCCATTCAAGTGTAGATGAGGAGGAGTATACTTATGAGAGTATGCTCAGAGGAGGAGCCAAGGCTACTGTGGACAGTTTGTATCCACAACTTGCTGAATTTCCAAGAATTCAGAAGACATTTCATGATTTGAGGATGCTTGTGGAAGTTAAAGACAAAACTATAATGGAGATATCACAAGTCATCCAAGATAAGGGTGCAAACTGGTGGCAAGTAGAAGAAAGCAGACTACTACACTTTGCTGGTGTGCTAAAAACAAGATTTCTCATTGATGAGAATGTGTTTGCAAAGTTAGTAGATGAGAAGATCATTTAGGAGAAGGAAAGGAAAGCTAAGGGCATCAAACACCCCGATAGTAGCTCAAATGATGATGATTCACCTGATGATCCCTCAAACCCCTCAAAACCCAATCCTCCTGAAACCAATCCCAACCCTTCTGAATCCAATCTGCCCTCAACCCCCCTCCTAACCTATCATAGGAAAGGCTCTGCTTCATCAGAGGTGTTGACCAAGGGTGGTAACACAACCAAAGATACATCTGCCAATGAAGGTTCTTTTGAACCCAAGGCACAGCCTAAAGATGTTGAGGTTTCGTTATTAGAGGCTGGCTTGGTTAAGTCCTATTCAATGTCAGAAGAGTTGGACACTGATCAGCCCTTAATCATTCAGGATGACTCAGTGGCTGCTGCAATAAGCACTGTGATCTCCCCACAATTGCCATCTTTGAACCTTGTTGAAGGTGGAGATGTTGCAGGTCTAGGTGAAGGTGTTGAAAAGGAGAGATTAGTCAAAAAATCAGAGGGAGTAGAGGATGAAAGAGAGGTTGTGATCACTAAGATAGTGAGTGTACCACAAATAGAGGGTGGTATAAGTGAGGAAGGACAGGTTATTCTTGAAGTCAAATCTGAACTTCAAGAATCCCTTGATGAAAGGAGACCTGATTCCTTGGGTGAGGACATTATAAATGAAGGAAGAAAAGAAAGAGTTGAAAATGAGAAGAAGGCTGTTGATGTATCAGAGTCTTATGAAAAAGAAATTGAGGGTGATGAGTGTTTATTTCCTAACATTTTTGATCTGTCTAATATTGCAGGTATTTCCATTGACCAAATATTTGCAGATGAGTTCTTGACAGATGCTCCCATCCAAGTGGATACAGGCTCAGCACAAGCTTGCTTGGAATGCAGTCAGAGAAGTTGGACTCCTTGGCTCATCAAGTCCAATCTGCTCATGCTGAAACATCAGGATCATTGAATGAGCAAGGAAGAACTCTAGCATCTGTGGAGATGAGATTAACAGGCTCTGAGGATGTGGTGCTACCCACATTGGAAGCAAGGATAAGTGGTGTGGAAACTGGTCTCCAAACCATTTCCACAAGTTCAAAAAGCCAAATCCACCATGGAATCGATCTCAGAGGAGGTCAAGAAGGAACAAAAGTTGCTGAGAGATAATCGCAATGCCAATGTCAAAGCTCTCAGACTGACTGTCAAACAAGCCCTTGGAAAAAAGACAGCATTGCAAAGAAAAAGAGCTGAGGAGCAAAGGCTTGCTATGGTAAAAGCAGCCTCAGAAAAATTTTCCCAAGAGGTAATGGCCAACATTGCTAAAGGTGCAGTGGCCAATCTCACTGAGCTTCTTAAGGCCCAACTTGATGCATCTCTGAAGGCAACCTTGGAGGAGGTTGTCCAACAAAAGATGAAGCCTGTTCTAGATTTCCTTAGCTTGAGCAGTGATAGGATGCAGAATATACATGATGAGAATGTATATCTGTTGGACGAGATGAAGTCTCTAAACCAAGCCCAATCCCTGATGGCTACAACAATGAGTGAGCTCAAACCCCAGTGTTTTGATGCTGCCAAAAAGGGGGAAAGGGAAAGAGCAAGTGCAAAAGGTGCCTTAGTCATTGGAAGCCCAGTCAAGGGAAAGGACAAAGTTCCTCAAGCTAAAGGAAAAGAGCCAGCAGTGCTGAACTTAGAAGATTTGGATGAAGAAGAGCAGTTAGCAATTACCTTGAAGAACTCAATGGCTTCAGCACAAGAGGAAAGAGTTAGGCTACAGCAAAGACCATGAGGAGAGGTATCTGGTTTGGACAAAGTGCAGAAGGTGTCCAAACTAGAGGAAAGATTAAGAAGGCCAAAGGAAAGAAAAGAAAAGCTGAAACATTCACTGATTTTCCCAACAGCCTTGATCTGCCCCCTGAGTTCAGAATTGATGATGATGAGCCTACTTCCAAAAAGGTAAAGAATGCTGAAAAAGAAAAAACTGCTGAAGTATCCAAGTTTGATGAAAAGGATAAATCATCTGAAACTGACAAGAGTGCTGAAGATCCCAAGTCCACTGAAAATATTGAAGAGTTGTTTACTGAAGGATTTGGACCTGAGCCCAAAAAGAAGACAACTGTCTTAGCTCTTGATCCATCAAAGTTGTTTCATGAAGGGTATGGCAAAGACCCTGAAACTCAACAGAAACTGGCCATGATGAGGGCCCAAGAAAAAATGGATGTGATGGAAGAGGCCAACAGAGCAAGAGATAAGAGAAGAGCTGACTTCCAAAAACCAAGAAGAAGGAGAGCTACTTACAGCAAGATGAAGCCTCAGCTACTGGTCCCAATGGACACCAAATATCCACACTTGGATAAATGGGTGCCCATTCAGCTGAATGACACATGGGAAGAGGCTAAAAGGGAGTTTGTCTATGATTATTATGTCATTGACAGATGGAATGGAGGAGATGCCAACTCTTCTTTTGCTGAGTTCATGATAGAGTATTACAGAGAGCTGTATCAACAATTGCTTGCAGCTGCTGATATTGCAAGAATTTAACTCAATGCTCCCAAGCCAATCATTTACATGCCTCCAAAGCTGGATGGATGGATTGACCAGTCAAGGATCCTGAGAGAGTTTCTAGAGATCCTCAAATTGAACAAGATGACCCTTGGACCCAAAGGAACCAACCAAGAAGCCATTGAGCTGAAAAGAAGAGTGTGGGCACAATATGGGATGGTGCCACCTAAAGAAGATGATCTCTAAAATGGCTAAGTCTTCTGACCTTTTTGGTGGTTGAAAACTTATCTTATCTGAAGATATGTTTAATTGGTCATCTATGCTGAAGTCTGGTCAAGAATGTTGATGTGCTTTGAAAATCTGTTTGCTCTGATATGCTCTAATGTAACTTTTTGCTCTGATATTTGAAGATCTAGATGTTATTAAGTACTTAGTACATGCACTGATGTAATAGTGTTTTGAATTCATGCTCTGATATGTTAACTTCAACTATCAACATGCTTGTAATGTACATTTGAATGAATGATAGTTGAACATCCTTTGAATCAAGAAACACTGTTACAGAAATCTCTCTATGCATATCCTTGAAACCTATCTGCAACATGAATAGTGAGTACACTAACACATTCTTTTTCAGGAAAATTGACCCTAGTCACGTCTTCTGAAGATAAATGTAATAGGTGTAGTCAAGTCACGTTTGCATAAAATGTATAGGTTTTGGCATCATCAAAAAGGGGGAAATTGTTGGGAATAAAATGATAAATGTTTTGATTGAATACCAAAAACCCCCTGAGACATGCCTAAGTCAAGATGATTATGTTCTAAGATTGTTAGAACATATAGAATAAGGATAGATGAGAAGCTGATGTGTTAGGCAGCTCTTAGATGATTAGATGCACAACTTGAGGGGGAACATATGCTTTGAAGACTATCAAGAACAAGTTCCCTTAAGGCTAAAATTCTGGAACAATCACCTAAGATATTGGAGGCCAAGTATGCTGATCAGGAGAGTTGTCCAGAGAAGTTGTCTCTGCACAATCAAAAGAAGAACAAAGGTGGTTCTGAAGCTTAAAGGCCAAGTATGCTGATCAGGAGAGTTGTTTAGAAGAGTTGTCTCAGTACAATTAAACCAGAACAAGTGTTCTGAAGCTTGAAAGTCAACTATGCTGAAGAGATAAAGACAACTACACCCTAAAAGACTTCAATGAATCATGCTGAGATCACATCTAAATGAAGCAAATGGAAAGAGCCAAGTCATCTGAAGAAGAGCAAGCCAACTATGCTGATAAGCAAGTATGCTGATAGTGATAAGCAGAGTTGTCCATTTGATAAGGAATGTTGTCCTATCATTGGATCAAACTTCAGAAGCCATGTCCAAGTCCTAACAAGTGAATCTTAAAGTCAGACATTGGGAAGGGTGCTGCAGAATGAAGACAAAGTCTTAACAGCCGTTTATTACCCAAATGAGGACATGTCACTATCAAGAATCTGTCTTCCAGTTTGAAGAACTCAAGGAAGACATTTATAGCAATTTGGGACTGCCTCTCCAACGGGCAAATCCTCAAATTTGTCTATAAATACAGAAGTGTGAAGACCATTTGAAGCATCAATTCTACATTTAACTGAACAAGCATCCTGAAGCTTCAAAAGTCATAAGACATTATTAGTCTTGAAACACTTCTTCTAAGTTGAACTCATTGTATATCCATACAAAGCTTAGAGAGATATCCTAATTCTTATACACTGATCTTCATTGTAAAGGATATCTCATTAGTTGGAACCTTACTTCAACCCTTACCCCTTTCAAGTGAGAAAGTGAGAAGGTTGTAGTAGTAGAAGTGGTAGGAGATGACTGTTGAGAGAAGAACAGTTCAGTTCTGAGTTGAGAAGAGGGTACTAGGACTCTAGACATCCTAGGGATCAATTCACCAAGGAGTGGTGTTCTTGATCAAGTGCACCTTGGCACTATAAAACAAGTTAATTCCAAGAGTGAAGGAATTATCCTGTTAAATCAGGGAAAGTGGATATAGGAGCTTGAGTCTCTGAACCACTATAAACTCTTGTGTTGATTTACTTTCAAAGTACTTTCATACATTCAACACTGCACACAAAACTGATCTTTCAAAGGACATATATACAAGACTGTGCAAAAACTGTATTGGACAAGTTCCCTGAAAACTGGACTATATTGCTTAAGTGATTTCAAAACTTAAAGGAGTTTAAACTAAAGGGCCAACCACTAATTCCGCACATATAACCAACTTAGATACTCATTCAACTAAGTACTCAATAGTGCTTAGTGGCTTGGTTATCTTTGAAAAGGTTATACATCTTCAGCAGAGTTGTCCAAGACAACATTGCTGATCTCTGGTTTGATTAAAGTTTGAAAGAATTTGCATACAAGTGTATTCCCCCCCCCCCCCATACACTTGTTATATACTCCTTTCAGGACCAACAGGAACTCTGCTGATAGGAAGGATAGGAACACTTCTGATAGGAAGGATAGGAACCGATATCGTTCCCCTACTAAACGATCTACTAATGATCCTCTGTGTTATAATTGTGAAAAGCTAGGTCATTACATCTATGAATGTCCCGATCACATTTCTTATTGGAGTTTTGTTCGCGTTATGGAGTGTGAATCTTCATAGCGTTATTCGCTGGTTTATGGGCTGGAGATTGTGAATCATCTTCGTGTTCTTGACTGAAGAAGTGATTTATTTCTTCTTTTAATCGCTGAAATCTGGGAGGTTTAACCCGACGTTGAAAGAATTACCGGTTAGTTTTTTTCTATGCAAGAATCGCCCTAATTCTTACGTCTTTAGGGCGTAACTTGGTACTCGGTGATCAGACGGATAATTGGAGAAGTATCATGGATGCAGGTTGACACAGAAGCTGCCCATAGGAGGTGACACAGAAGCTGTCATAGATGGAGGATAATGTGAGGTTTTGGCTGGGAATTGGATGATCCAATTTCTGGTCGTTTTGGACAGAATTTGATGTGCAAATCAGGTGTCTTTGGACTGAGTTTGATGAGCTGCCCATAATCTATTTTTGGGCAGGTTTGGAATTTCTGCTACTGATTTTCAATAAGCTTTTATTTGGTTTGGCTAAATGTTTTTGCCTTCTTTCGTATTTTTTTGATACATAGAGGGGTGAGTGCCTTGAGCCTTGATGTTTTTTAGTCGCATGTTTGACCAATTGGATATTGCTTAGCCTTATAGGGAATTGTTAGCCTTATAGGGAATTGATAGCCTTGAGCTTTGATGTAACTTTGATCGGCGTCTGTCCTTTGGACTGTGCGGGATTTTTGAATAATATTTACCCTTTATGTTCAAAAAAAAAAAAGAAGATAGACAAGCAAGGAGAGATCGCAGATTTGTCAAGGTTAAGAAGGCTATGGTCGCATACAATGATTCTAATTCGGATTAAGAAGCCTCCATTGCAGATGATGGACTGGTCATGATGGCTAAAATCGAACAAGAGGTATCATTTGTCACTTGTTTCCAATCTTGTGATAATTCTGATTATGATGTATGTGATACTACTGATAGCAATGTAGGGAGTAGTCTTCATCATTCCAACGGAGTGACTGAAGAAGACCTCCTACAAGCTAATAAAGCGTTCATGGAAATCAGTGATGAGAATATTTCTTTAAAACAAGAAATCATTAATCTACGAGAAGCTCAGTTAAAAGTGGATCCTAATATAGCTATCATAAATGCACGACAATCAGAAGAGTTGTCTCAACTCAAAGAAAAGTATGCATCCATTGATAAACTATATCAGGATATGCTTAAAACCCAAGCAAAAGAGACAAATGAATTCAATGATTTAAAGATTAAATGTGAAAAACTTGAAGAGTGCAATAGATTCTTAGAATCTGAAGTACTGAGCTTAGATCTGAAGTTATATGATATGATTAACTCTTCTAAGATTAATCAAACATTATCAGACAGATATAGAGCTCCTGATGATAAAAGAGGAATAGGTAGTAATGTGCCTAGTTCTCCTACTTCAGGCACTAAGAACACTAATGGAGCCAGTTTAAGTTCTTTGCAACTAGATAAAGGAAAAAAACCTATGACTTATGATAATGATCCAAAACCTAAAGTACAGTCTAAATACATTCCTCCTACTACCAAGAATGGTAAAAAGAAAAATGTATCAAGACCAGTACAGTCAAGACCATACCAGCAGAGTTATACTCCTCTGACCAGAGCAGAACAGTCCTGGAATCAAAAGAGGCAAACTCAGCGAAGTAAGTTAAGACAAGCACGGTTAAGTTGGAATCAGCCTAGACCTCCTTTTATAAGGCAGTCTCAGTTGTACTCAACTAAACCTAGGAAATTTGTGCCTCATTATCATAACAAACCTGTTTTTTATCCGCCACCTTTATCTTATGATATCATTAGAGAGGAAAGACCAAAACGCATCTATAAGCCTTATGGTCCAGAGGCTATTAGACCCTATTCTAACTATTACAGACATACTGATCTTACTGAAAAAGGGATAGGTCCAAGGAAATGCTATCTCAGAAAAATAGATCCTAAGTCTGCTGATAATTCTGATAAGGTCAATAAAGTACTGTTCTGTGATAAATATGGAAGAAAACTGAAGAGGTCTCACTTATTTAAATCTTCAATGTTTATTTGGGTACCTCTTACCACTAACCCCCAAGGACCCCAATAAAGAACGGGTACCTAAATTATTAAGATCACTACTTGCAGGGTCGATTGGACTTATACAAGAAAGGTGGTTCAGTTGGAGAAACTTGGTACATAGACAGTGGGTGTTCACACCACATGACTAGTACCAGGGCTCTTCTTTCTGACTATCATGAGTAAGAAGGACCTAAGGTGATCTTTGGTGACAGTTCCATGGCAATCACAAAAGGATTTGGATACATCAAGAATGGAGACGTAGAGATTCGAGATGTCTACTTCAAAAAGCTCAAAATGCAAAATCTGGGATAAAAGAACACACTCAATTCTACTTGTTGGAGTAACACAAGGCAGTGTCTACATTGTGAACTGGAATAACTGTCCTAGGGATGTTTGCCTTCTTAGTAAGAGTCCTAAAGAAATCAGCTGGTTATGGCACAGACGCCTATGCCATATGAACTTTAAGATAATTAATAAGATAGCAAGATACTACCTTGTTGAAGGTATCCCGAATGAGATCTATTTCAAGTCACAACTGTGTGACTCTTGCCAAAAAGGTAAACAGGTAAAAGTTTCCTTTAAATCAATTCCCACTCTTTCTACTTGGAGAGTCTTAGAACTCTTGCACATGGATATTCATGGTCCTATAAAACCCCCTACACTGAATGGTAGAAGGTACACTTTGTTTATGGTAGATGATTATTCAAAAAGGTCAACTACCTGATCTGTTAAAGAGGTTGCAAGTAGAAAAAGGTCAGTCCATTATTAAAATAAGGAGTGACAAGGGGACTGAGTTTATAAATTCTTACATAAAAGAGTATTGTTCTAAAACTGGAATTCAGCATCTGACAAGTGCAGCTAGAACACCCCAACAAAATATTGTAGCTGAGAGAAGAAACAGAACTCTTAAGGAAGTATGCAAAACAATGTTGGCAGAGAACAACACACCACATATGTTCTGGGCTGAGGCAATTAACTCTGCCTGCCACACTCAGAACAAAAGTGCTCTAAACAAGGTACATGGTAAAACACCATATGAGGTATGGAAAGGTAGAAAGCCTAGAGTTTCATATTTCCATATTCTTGGTTGTAAGTGTTGTTGGGATATAAATCCTTGAAACAATGTTCTAGTTGATGATTGTATGTTTTGATGGCCAAAAGTAACTTAAAGTTAATGATATATGTGGTTCTAAGTCATCTTAACTAAGTCATTATAAGAGATATTGGAATCTGAGTTTACAGATCTTATATATGTTTACTGATCTTAGTGTGTTTACTGATCTGATATATGAACTGTTAGGAACTAAGTTGATGTTTGTATTGTATAGACAGCTTGTAGTATAGGACTTAGATATACTCATCTGTATATAGTTCAGTTGATGTATATATAGGTTTTATATGTGTAAGTTTGTATTCTATTGTATTCAGCATTGTAATAGTTTAGAATAGTAGATTAGAAGAAGATCAGAAGTTTAAAGAAGACTCAGAAGACTACTTCAGAATAAGAAGACCTTCAAGAAGAGTTGAAGAGAAGTTTAGAAGAATTCTGGAGAAGTTAGAACAGTTTTGGAGAACTGTGCTGACTGGCTCAGAACAGTAAAAGTCAGAACAGTAGTTTACTGTGCTGAGTTGGTAAGATTGAAGAATAAGTTTGGAAAACTTATTTAAGGTGTAACTGGAAATATATTGAAGATATGCTGACTTGGAATAAATTGAAGGAAGTTACAAAGTCGGTTACAAAAGGAAGTTACAAAAACAGTTTTAGAGTTAGTTGAGAGTTAGTTTTGCAAACTGCTAACTGTCATACTAAAGTCTATAAATACTGTGTGATCTTCTACTGCTAAGACTACTGAACATCTACTGATCTAAGAGCATTCAAGAGAAATCAAAGTATTCGAAGCATTCAAGAACTCACAGAGTTGAAGGAGATCAAACTAAGGAGAAGCCACAGAATTGTAGAGAAGAATCAAAGGCTACTCAAGAGAAGTTTTACTTTTCATTTTAAAGTTTGTATTGTGTAAACAAGTGTGCTAGTTACTTGTAGAATTACTAGTCGATCGAAGATACACTTGGGAGTGTAATCGATAAGATCACAGTCTTAGTCTTGGGACTTTAAGCCACAAGAAACTCAAGGAAGAGTTAATAAAACTTCACAACTGGAGTTGTGAGAGTGGATGTAGACATTTGTCGAACCACTATAAATCTTGTGTTCTTTACTTTCTGTTTAGTATTTTCTGTTTGATATTTGTTTAACCAACAACAGTAAAGTTGTCTAAGTAAAAGATCTAAATAAAAGTTGAGTATAAACTGAAAACTGGAAAGTACTGATCTAACTCAGTAAGAGCAGTACTATTCAGAACACATTTCCGCATTATAAACTCTGATATTTTGAAATATTTTTTAAAAGTCTATTCACCCCTCCCCTCTAGACTTTTACTAGCTTAATCAATTTTAACTCAACTTGGGACCAACAAGTGGTATCAGAGCAGTAGTTTTTCTGGACTGCTGTTTCTAGATTACCAAGAAGACTTTTGGGGAAAGTCTTGTTGTCTACAGAACTGATCCGTCAAATTACTTACTGTAAAGATTTATTGTTATATAATATCTTGATTTCTTATAATGGATACTAATGCTACAAAACTGCCTAAGTTCTCTATTTCAGATTATGATCGTGATGACGACTTGGCACTCATGGCCAAACAAGAGATTGAGGTATCATCTACTATTTCTTTCCGTTCTTGTGATAGTTCTGATTCTCATGACACTGTTGATAGTAGTGTAGGGAGTAGTCTTCACCATTCCAATGGAGTGACTGAAGAAGACCTCCTACAAGCTAACAAAGCATTCATGGAAATTAGTGATGAAAATATATCTTTAAAACAAGAAATCATTCGTCTAAAAGAAGCTCAGTTAAAAGTGGACCCTAATCTAGTTGTCATAAATGCAAGACTATCAGAAGAGTTGTCTAAACTCCAAGAAAACTATGCATCCATTGATAAACTATATAAGGATATGCTTAAACCCCAACCCAAAGAGACAAATGAATTCAATGATTTAAAGATTAAATGTGAAAAACTTGAAGAGCGCAATAGATTCTTAGAATCTGAAGTACTGAGCCTAGATCGAAAGCTATCTGAAATGATTAATTCTGCCAAGATTAATCAAACATTATCAAACAGATATAGAGCTCCAAATGATATAAGTGGGATAGGTACTGATCTACCTAGTTTCTCCACTTCAAGCATAAAGGAAAAGAACCCATGACTTATGATAATGAACCAAAACCTAGAGTACAGTCTAAATACATTCCCCCTACAACCAAGCCTGGTAAAAAGAAGAATGTATCAAGACTAGTACAGTCAAGACCATACCAGCAGAGTTATGCTCCTCTGACCAGAGCAGAACAGTCCTGGTATCAGAAGAGACAAACTCAGAACAGTAGGTCAAGACAAACACAGGCAAGTTGGGAACAGCCTATACCTCCTTTTATAAGGCAGTCTCATCTGTATTCAACTAAACCTAGGAAATTTGTGCCACATTATCATAACAAACCTGTTCTTTATCCTCCACCTTTATCCTATGATATCATTGGAGAGGAAAGACCAAAACACATCTATAAGCCGTATGGTCCACATGCTTTCAGGCTATATTCAAACTATTACAGACATACTGATCTTACTGAAAAAGGGATAGAACCAAGGAAAGTCTATCTCATAAAAATAGATCCTAAGTCTGCTGATAATTCTGAAATGGTCAATAAAGTACTATTCTGTGACAAATATGTAAGGAAACTGAAGAGGTCCCATCTATTCAAATCTTCAACGTTTATTTAGGTACCTCTCACCACTAACCCTCGAGGACCCCAATAAAGAAAGGGTACCTAAATTATTAAGATCACTACCTTGCAGGATCGACTGGACTTATACAAGAAAGGTGGTTCAGTTGGTGAGACCTGGTACATAGATAGTGGGTGTTCACACCACATGACTGGAACCAAGGCATTGCTTTCTAACTATCATGAGTAGGAAGGACCAAAAGTAATCTTTGGTGATAGCTCCATGGCAATCACAAAAGGATTCAGATTCATCAAGAATGGAGATGTTGAAATCCAAGATGTCTCCTATGTTGAAGGTTTGAAATATAATTTTCTATCTGTATCTCAATTCTGTGACAGGGGATACAAAGTTCAGTTCAAGACCAGAAGATGTGAAATAATAGACAAAAGGACACACAATATTTTACTTGTTGGCACAAGACAAGGAAGTGTATACATTGTGAACTGGAATAGTTGTCCTAAGAATGCTTGTCTTATCACTAAGAGTCCTAAAGAGAACAGTTGGCTCTGGCATAAACGCCTCTGCCATCTGAACTTTAAGATAATCAACAAGATTGCTAGAGAACATCTTGTTGAGGGCATTCTTAATGAAATCTATTCCAAATCACAAATGTGTGACTCCTGTAAAAAAGGTAAACAGGTAAAGGTTTCATTTAAGTCCATTCCAACTCTTTCAACCAGTAGAGTCTTAGAACTCTTACATATGGATCTTCATGGTCCTATCAAACCTCCCACATTGAATGGAAGAAGGTACACTCTGGTTGTAGTAGATGACTATTCTAAGTTTACTTAGGTAGTCTTTCTACACAAAAAGAGTGATACACAAACACTTCTTCCAGATCTATTGAAGAGGTTACAAGTTGAAAAGGGTCAGCCCATTGTCAAAATAAGGAGTGACAAGGGGACTGAGTTTATTAACTGTTACATTTCTGACTACAGTTCTAAGTCTGGCATACAGCATCTAACAAGTGCAGCCAGAACCCCCCAACAAAATGGTGTTGCAGAGAGGAGAAACAGAACACTAAAAGAAGCATGCAGAGCAATGATTGTAGAATTCAACACACCTCAAAAGTTTTGGGCTGAAGCCATTAACACAGCTTGCCACTCCCAAAACAGAAGTGCTTTTAATAAGGTGCATGGTAAAACACCTTATGAGGTATCGAAAGGCAGAAGACCTAGAGTTTCTTATTTTCATATCTTTGGATGTAAGTGCTTCATCCATAACAATGGCAAAAGTAAATTAAATGCTTTTGATGCAAAAGCAGATGAAGGGATATTCTTGGTATACTCTTCAGTAAGCAAAGAATTTAGAGTGTTTAATTACTCAACCATATGTGTGGAAGAAACACCCCATGTAGTCTTTGATGAGAATGTGCAGAACTCTGCTGATCATCAGCTCAGTAAGAAAATTGTTGGGATATGAATCCTAGAACAAGTCCTAAATGATGAATAAAAGATAAAAGATAAAATTTTGATAAGCCAAAAGAAGACTTGAATATTTTCTAAGTATTGACTGATCTAGTCTAGTTAAAGTTAAAGTCATCTTGAACAGATCAGTAGAACTCAAAAGACAAGTACTAATTCAAAAGACAAGTACTAGTTTTAAAAGACAAGTATTATTGAAAGATAAGTACGATTTATAAGTACTTCTAATTTGTTATTTGGATATGTTAAGATTGTTATTGAGCTATGAATAATTGTTTTATAGAGCTCATGATTTTAAATGTAATAGATAGATTCTTTGTATAGTTTTATAAGTTGACTAAGCTTTGTAACAAGAGCTTAATGTAATGTAATAGTCTTGTTAGGATTAGTTGATAGAACTAGATTAGTTCTATGTTGTAATCTGAAGATGTCTACTGCACTAGATAAGTAGAAGATGCAGACTACTACACAAGACAGGTACGACTCAACAAGACAAGACAAGAAGACTAAAGTTAGTTACAGAAACGCGTATTGGAAACAAGACTGAAGAATTAGTTAAGGAATAACTAATTAACTGAAGAAACGTGTGAAAGGATATGAGGAATCAGTTACAAGTTAGTTTTCAAGAAAAGGTTGTTACACAACTGAATGTTCTTGAAATTGGAAGTCTATATATACCCCAAGGTATTCATTGATTAGAGACTACTGAAAATACATACTAAAGCTACATACAGAAGAATTGTTCGAAGTTTTCTCTCAGAGATTGAAGTTCAGAAAGTGAAGCTACACAGGTCAAGTGAAGAAATCAGAAGGCTACTACTGAACGAAGAGAAGTTTTATTTTCGTTTATTGTTTCAAGTTGCTAGTTACTTGTAAAATAGCTAGTAAGATCGAAGATATATCTGGAGATATAATCGTGAAGATCTAAGTCTTATTTCTTGGGACTTAAAGCCACAAGAACATATTACTCGATTGGAAGAGTTAATAAGAATTTCACAACTGGGTTTGTGAGAGTGGATGTAGACAAGTTGTCGAACCACTATAAATCTCGTGTTTGATTTACTTTACTGTTTTGTTTGTTTGAATTGATTAATTGTTTACTTGTTTAAACATACATAACTGAACTAGACTAGTTGAGTATACATAAAACAGAGTTCTCGAAATAAGTTGAGTATAATCTTTAATTGGGCTCATTGTTAATTTCGTATTCCGCACATTGTAATTCTGATATATCGAAAGATTTTAGAAAAGTCTATTCACCCCCCTCTAGACATTTTCTTTAGCTTCCCTCGATATTAACTCAACTTAGGGACCTACAAGTGGTATCAGAGCAGTAGTTTACGAACTGCTGTTTCTTGATAACCAACACAAGACTTGGGTGAAAGTCTTGGTCCAAGATCATATTTGCTTACGTGTTCTTGATCAATATTCATGATATATTTGTTTCTTGTTCCCTGTTCTTGAACTGACTGCTTCTTGATCATAAACCTGCTTAATACATATCTTCTTGAATCATGTCACTTGAAATAAGTGCTAACAAGTTACCTAAGTTCCAGGTTCAAGATTATGACTATTGGAAGCTAAGGATGGAAGCCATCTTCAGTTCCACTCACGACTTAATGATCTCCGTCATCACTGAAGGTCCAATTGTGACCATGATTCCCAATACTGCTGCCCTTGACACTAATCAACCCGTGGGGACACTCGTCAAGAAACCAAGGTCAGAACTAACCTCAGAAGAAATGAGACAGAATAATTTGGATAGCTTGGCCAAGAATTACATCTTACACACTCTTCCTAACGAGTATCTGGGAAAAGTGTTAAAATGTAAAACTGCCAAAGAAATGTGGGATCGCTTAGCCATCATTTGTGAAGGGACATCCCTAATCAAAGAAAGCAAGCTTTCCACTGCAGTCCAAAGATTCGAATCATTTCATATGAAAGCTGGTGAAACAATAGACCAGTTGGATACTCGTTTTACCAAAATCATGAATGACTTGGAAGTCCTTGGTAAATCTTATACTCCACGTGAAATCAATCTTAGGATTCTCAAAAGCCTTGATAGTCGATGGAAAATGGTAAAAATGCTTGTTAAGAATACCCAAGATATAGACGTATGGACAGCAGAGACTATGTTTCAAACTCTAAAGGCTCATGAGTTTGATTTAGACGAAGATGAACCTATAGTAAGTAGCGACAGAGAACATGATGTATCTAAGAACGTTGCTTTTAAGGCTAGTTCGTCTAAGGTAGACAGGTCGAAGTCTAAAACTAGGTCTACTTCTGTGAAAGACGAGTTAGATATTGATCTCAGTATGAAGGATCAGGTAAGCCTCATGGTTAGAAAGTTTGATAGGCTGAATAAACGTTTCGGAAGATATAAGAAGTTCTATAGAGAGCATAAAGGGTCTGCTTCTAAGAACTCGTCTGAGACCAGACGAGACCGAAACTCGTCCGAAAGGAGAGACGAAGTCTCGAAAGGTAACAGACAAGATAGAGAGTCTGATGGTAGGAAGATTGCTCGTTCTGATAGACGTGATAAACGAAGGAACAACTCTCCTATTAAAAAGGCTACTAATGATATCTTGTGCTATAACTGTGAGAAGCCAGGTCACTACATATATGAATGTCCAGACCTGAGTACCGATGATCGAGAAGAACGCAAAGCACGAAGGGAAAGAAGATACAACCGTGGTAAGAAGGCAATGATGGCCAATGATGACTCTGACTCTGACTCAGACGAGTTGCCATCATCCTCATCTAGCTACCCGTCTGAACAAGATCACGATGAAGCCTTCATAGTAGATGATGGTCTATGCTGCATGGCTAAAATCGACCAAGAGGTATCATCTGCTACATCTTTTCAATCTTGTGATGAATCAGAATCTGATGAAAGTGACACTGCCAGTAGCAAAGTAGGGAGCAGCCTTCAGCACTCTACTAGTGCAGTTGAAGACGACCTCCTACTTGCCAACAAGGCATTCATTGAAGTCAGTGATGAAAACATCATTTTAAGACAAGAAATCATTGATCTTAAGGAAGCCCAGTCTAAAGTAGATCCTAATATAACAGTCCTAAATGAACGCTTGCAAGAAGAGTTGAGTCAACTCAAAGACAAGTGTGCATTGACAGACAAGTTGTATCAAGACCTACTTAAGACACATGCTATTGAGAAACATGAACTCGATGTTTTAAAAAGTAAGTGTAAAAAGCTTGAAGAACGTAATAAGTTCTTAGAAACCGAGGTTGTCACTCTAGACCTTAAACTTACTGACCTGGTTAACTCATCTAAGGTTAACCTTGAATTGTCAGATAGGTATAGGGCTCCTGCTGACAAGACAGGCATAGGTGCTGAGACATCAAGCTCGTCTACTCTAGTTCCTAAGAACCCTACTATTTTCATCTCAAGCTCTTTGACTAATGATAAAGGAAAAGAACCAATGATATACGATATTGATACTCCATCTAAAGGTACTGTACCAAAACAAGCTCAAGTTAACATTCCAATTACCAAGGGAGGTAAAAAGAAAGTTAACAACAAGCCTGTTCCGTTTAAGACAAGTCAACAAAGGACTAGGAATCGTGGACGACCAAATCAGGTCAGATACGAGGATTGGTATCCCGAGGAGACTAGTACTAGACAAGTACAGACTAGACGACAAGAGTCTAGACCTCCTTTTATAAGGCAGTCTCAACTCTACTCGTCTAGACCTAGACAGGAAGGTCCAAAATATCGTACACAAGCTGTTCTATATCCTCCACCTTTGTCATATGATATCGAAGGAGAAGAAAGACCTAAACATGTCTATAAACCGTATGGACCTAATGCATATAAACCCTACTCTGACTATCATAGACAAGTGCCTGCTCAAGTAGAGATCAAGTCGAAAGGCTATCTCCAAAGAGTAGACCCGAACTCGACTGATAGGCCAGATAAGGACAACAAGGTCTTATTTTGCAACAAATATGGTCGAAAGCTCAGAAGATCAAACTTGTTCAGGACTCCAATGTACATTTGGATTCCATTGAACTCGACTAACCCCCCAGGACCCCAATAAACAAGGAGGGTACCTAAATTATGTAATATCATCTGATGCAGGGTCGACTCGATCTATACAAGAAGGGTGGCTCAATAGGAGAAACTTGGTACATAGATAGTGGCTGTTCGCACCACATGACTGGTACCAAGACTCTCTTATCAAGCTACCATGAACAAGAAGGACCAAAAGTAATATTTGGTGATAGCTCCACTGCTGTTACCAAAGGATTTGGCTACATTCGGAATGGAGACATAGAGATCCAAGATGTCTCATATGTTGAAGGCTTGAAATACAATTTACTCTCTGTTTCACAATTTTGTGATCGTGGATACAAGGTGCAGTTCAAGAGTCGGAAATGTGAAATCATTGACAAGAGAACACACACAGTCTTACTGGTCGGCATAAGACAAGGAAGTGTGTACATAGTGAATTGGAACAGTTGTCCGAGGGACACCTGTCTACTTACTAAGAATCCTAAAGAACTTGGCTGGCTCTGGCATAGACGCCTGTGTCATCTAAACTTTAAGGTTCTTAATAAGATAGCCAGAGACTACCTTGTGGAAGGCATTCCCAATGAAGTCTACTACAAGTCACATGTATGCACGTCCTGTCAAAAAGGTAAACAGGTAAAGGGTTCTTTCAAATCTATTCCATCCCTCTCAACAAGTAGAGTTCTTGAACTTCTACATATGGACTTACATGGCCCAATAACTCCTCCAACTTTGAACGATAGAAGGTACACACTTGTTGTGGTAGATGACTATTCTAAGTTCACTTGGGTAGTCTTCTTACATAAGAAGAGTGATACACAAACACTTTTGCCTGATCTGTTGAAGAAGTTACAGGTTGAGAAGAATCAGTCAATTGTCAAGATCCGTAGTGACAAGGGTACTGAATTCATTAACTGCTATATTAAAGAATTTTGTTCTAAGCGTGGCATCCAGCACCTTACTAGTGCAGCAAGGACACCACAACAAAATGGAGTAGCAGAGCGAAGGAACAGAACTCTTAAGGAGGCCTGCAGGACCATGCTGACAGAGTATAATGCGCCTCAGAAGTTTTGGGCAGAAGCCATCAATACTGCATGCCACTCACAAAATAGAAGTGCTATCAATAAAGCACTAGGTAAGACGCCCTATGAGGTATGGAAAGGTAGAAAACCCAGAGTTTCATATTTTCATATATTTGGTTGTAAATGTTTCATCCATAACAATGGGAAAAGCAAGTTGAATGCATTCGATGCTAAAGCAGACGAGGGGATATTCTTAGGATACTCCTCGACTAGCAAAGCATTTAGAGTATTCAACTACTCAACCCTCTGTGTGGAAGAAACACCACATGTGGTTTTTGAAGAATCTCAACAGGACTCGTCTGCCAACAAGATCAGTGAGAAAGTTACTGAGCTAACTATCGAATCTGATAAAGACTCAGAGGTATATGAATCCGTTCAAGCATACAATCCAGTAGACATGCCTGCTCTAGTTGACTCATCTACTCCAGGTAAATCTGTTGATGATATAATTGATGTTGACATGCATGATGCTGTACATGATATAGATGATAGTGTTATTGTTAAAAATAGAAATACATGGAAATCTGCACATAATACTGAAAATATCATTGGTGACTCTACTGTTGGTGTGAAGACTAGACGACAACTCTTTGAGTCACAAGAACAATCTAGTCCATCTTTGTTTTGCTGGTGTTGTTTCCTCTCATCTATCGAGCCTAAAACCATCAAAGAGGCTTTAGCTGATAGTAATTGGATCATTGCTATGCAAGACGAGTTGAATCAGTTTGTTCGAAATGACGTCTGGGAACTTGTTGATAGACCTAGACATCATAATGTAGTTGGCACTCGATGGGTTTACAAGAATAAGAAAGATGAGAATGATGTAGTTGTTCGTAATAAGGCTAGACTAGTCGCCCAAGGCTACTCACAAGCTGAAGGCATAGATTATGATGAAACATATGCTCCTGTTGCTAGACTAGAAGCCATTCGATTGTTCCTTGCATATGCTGCTTACATGAAATTTACTGTATATCAAATGGATGTTAAAAGTGCATTTCTTAACGGTATTCTTGCGGAAGAAGTATATGTTGAACAACCCCCAGGTTTCGAAGTTAAAGGTAACCAGGTATACAGATTAAAGAAGGCCTTATATGGACTAAAGCAAGCTCCAAGAGCCTGGTACGATACTCTTTCTCAATTTCTATTAGAAAATGGTTTTACTAAGGGCAAGGTAGATAGAACCTTGTTCAGAAGACAAGAAGGGAAAGACATTTTACTCGTCCAAATTTACGTAGATGACATCATTTTTGGGTCACCTAACAAAAGGCTGAGTGAAAGTTTTTCAACACTCATGCAAAGTAAATTTGAGATGTCTATGATGGGTGAAATGAACTACTTTCTTGGACTTCAAGTAAAACAGACCCCAGAAGGGATTTTCATAAATCAAGCAAAATATACTCGTAATCTACTAGACAAGTATGGTATTAAGACATGTAAATCTTCTGGAGTACCTATGCAACCTACTTACAGGATGGATCCAGATGAGAATGGTAAGTATGCTGATCAAACTCATTACCGTGGACTTATTGGTTCATTACTGTACTTAACTGCTAGTAGACCTGATATTGCATTTTCTGTTGGTGTATGTGCTCGCTTTCAAGCTAATCCAAAAGAGAGTCATATGGAAACCACTAAAAGGATATTGAAATATTTGAAAGGAACCATCAATCGTGGTATATGGTATCCTTCAAATGATGATTTATCTCTAAGTGGCTACTCTGATTCTGATTTTGGTGGTTGTAGAATAGATAGGAAATCTATATCTGGTTCTTGTCAATTCTTAGGCACAAAACTCATTTCATGGTTTTCGAAAAAGCAGACAAGTGTTGCTACCTCTACTACTGAAGCCGAGTACATGGCTGCTGGTAGTTGTTGTAGTCAATTATTATGACTTATTCAACAGCTTAGAGATTATAATATCTGTGAATCAAATGTTCCTATTTTCTGTGATAGTAATAGTGCAATTGCCATTACACAAAATCCTGTTCTGCACACACGATGTAAACATGTTGATGTTAAACACCATTTCATACGTGATCATGTAGAAAAGAAGGATATTCGCATGGAAAAGATTCATACTGATTTTCAAAGAGCTGATATTTTCACAAAACCATTAGCTGAGGCCCGATTTCGTGAATTATGCATTAGTCTAGGACTAATTGATCTTGATCCTACTAGTATGTAGAAATGTACTAACCAGACAGGTACAGTCCTAAGAAGAAAGAAGAAACAGATAAGTTACCACAAAAGGAGCAGAGCACTCATCTACTCATTCAATAGACAGGTATACAAGGTCAGACAAGTTGACCAAACAACCCGATGAGGAAGCTGGTAAAGCTGAGGGTAAAACTAAGGGAATAAACATTTAAGGGGGAATCCTTGATTTCTTAAAGATCCTTATGTTGACTCTTTAGTTTGGTAACAGTCATCTTGTTTGAACCTTGATCATTGACCTAAATTAATATTCATTCGAATTATTCTACTCGACTATCTGTCGCACAAAATAAGACAGGTACATAAAGTTGTTCGACGTTCAGAATAGACACGCACAGTTGAAGGGGGGACTCGACTAGTACTCATAAGACTACTCGTCTTGTGAAATTAAGTCTACCCGCCTTATGAAGATTAGGCCTACTTATCTGTTCTGGATGGACTCGAACAGACAAGCTAAGTTTTCTTTGATTTAAATGGGTTAAGTGTTTGTGTTTATTCGAAACAAATTAAGGGTATTAAAGTAATTTGATAGTGTTAAAACTTGAATATCCTAGAATTGGATTTATACACCCCCAGTTAATGAGGTGTACACATTCAATTCGCGCCAAAATACGAATATGTTAGGTCGGATGAGTACACTCCTCAATTCTGCCAATAAGAGAAGCGGATTTCAATTTTATTACAAAATCAAATCACATTTTCGTCTCGGTTCCGTAACCGAATGCCAAGGGTCCCGACCGTTGGATCTAATCCTTCGATCTTGACCGTTGGATCTAAAATTCAGTTTTAAACAAAACCAAACACTTGCACACATTCTACCCACGTTTTCTTAACTCTACTATTTGCACACACATTGATTTCTTACTTATTCAATTTCATTGTTCATAACCAATCATTCAATGTCGATTCGTTCTATTTTCGATGTCAGTTCCAACAAGCAGGCACCATTCGATCTCGGGAGATACATAAATGACAACAAGGTGCATGTTGAACCATCTCTGTTCTTCAAAGGAAATCACAAGGAAGGAAATATGGAAATCTTGACCAAATGCATCAGATGCGGTCTAAAGCCCTACCTAGAGGCGTTTCCACAAGTTGTTTTGGAGGAAGAGGTTCTGGAATTTTATGCCAATGTCAATATACAGGGAGATGTGATAGAATCCTTTATTGATGGAAATCGAGTGGAAATCACTCGGGAAGTTATGTTCGAAAGATTAAGGCTACCCATCGGAACGATTGATGTGGAGAAGTATGCTGAAGGACAGGAGATGAAGTATTTGAGCATCTTCTGTGGAAAGAAAATGAAGCTCAAGCCAGATGGTAAAGCTCCTACAGCCAAGAAGGGTGAACTATTGGAAAAATATCGCACTCTACTGGACATAGCAAGCAAGATGCTTCTATGTGCCACTGGGTCTCATGACTCAGTTACCCAAGCCAAAACAAGAATAATGGCAGCTATATATGATGGAATCACTGAGGGTAATTGGTTTAAGCTGATAGCTGACAGGATGATGTACTTCGAAAGAAGTGTTAGAGTGGATGTTGATACTCGAAATTGGGTAGTATCACAGGCTGTTGGATATGGAAACAAGCTGAGTATTTTACTTCCATTTTTGCTGCCCAACAAGAGTGATTGGAGCAAAGGAAAGCCATTTCATCCTCTTAAGTTTTACTTAAAAATTGAAGCGATGAGGAAGCAGGCTGCTGCAAGGCCAGCTGCCCCAAGACAAGTTCAAATTGATGATTCAGAAGTGTTGCCGTATGCCAATTCATCCAGTTCTTCACAAGCCGAGTCTGAAGAGGCAGAGTCCAGTGCAGACGACTCAGAGAAGACTCAGTCAGATGAAGAGTCGACTCAAGCGAAGGAGTCGAGTGAACAAATTCCTGAAATGTACACTCTAGTACGAGTTGAATCGCCTAATCGTCCAGTCGAGTCGAGTATACAGGTTGGTACTTCTACTCAATCTGTTTCAATTCCTCTCTCTCTCCCGTCTACTTCTATTCGAACCAAGGCTAGGTCACATCGATCTAGGCCTCGACCTGTACCCCCAACCTCACAAGCACTGGCAGCACGACCGCTGAGAGCCATTCATCCCCTATACACTCCCATAAGTGATACAACTGATACTCTGACAGTTGTCACACCAAACCAAGCTACTTTAGAGCCTCCAGAAACCACAATCCAAAATCTCTCCTTATCCTCAACAGAATATGTTGAACCTCCTCACCCATCTACTTCAGATAAGACGCCAGTTGCCACTGCAACAACTGAGATAGGGACCCCACCTACTCAGACCCTGTCTGAAGTTAGATTCGAATCCTTGGTATATTATCCCATGAGTCTAAGAGAAAAGAGAATCCGTTCGAAGATGAGCAGAAACTTGAAGAAGAAGCTCTCGGCTATTGAAGTCGACTATGCATCAGAACAGTTTGAAAAACTTCTAAGAGTATGCACTTGGGTGGCATTGAAGAAGTCTGGTACGGATGATCTTTTCGAAGTCATCTTAGGGAAAGGTGGCATCTCAAACTTTATGGACTGGGAAATGGAACAGAAGGAGACCAGTGGTGTTCAAGACCACTCCGAGTTATTCCCAGCTCATGCCATCACTGCTCTTGCTAAGAGATTGTTAAGCATTCCTGATGATTTGATGTGCTCAGAATCGAAATTTGATGTGGGTATTCAAGTTTCAGATTCAGATTTTGACAATGATTTGGTTATGTCTGAAGTCACACTAGGTGAAGAACTCCAGTCTACTGATCCTATATTGGACTTAGACAATGTCTCAAATCAGTTGAGAGGCATTGTGTTCAGATTTCAAGTAGATCATGCTCACAGTCCAAGGTCAGATTTTGCTTTTATTAATCGGTATTCTGATGATTTACTTCCCATTGAACTCTGTGGATATATGGAGAAGTTGCACGCTTTGTTGAGAAAGGACTTGGCTGATGCTTTTAGGAAGGCTAAGGAAGCTGAGTTAGCTATAGTGCCTTATTGTCCGTTTCCAAGTCTGAAAGCCATAGCTGGAAGTGTGTTTCTAGAATCAGACGTAGTCGAAGACGAGGTCTTAACTACTGCTACAAAAGGTCAATTACTTGAAGTAATAGCTATTGCTGATGATGTGATCATGGAAGAAGCCATTCATGCTGAAGTTGGTCAGTCATCTCAAGGATTTTCCACTGCTTCCATAGATGAGTTGAAAGCTGATTTGAAAGGTGTTATAAAATCGTCCATTGATGATTTTCTCAAATCTGATGTGAAGAAGACTCTTATTGAACAAAACAATGTCCTTGTGACAAGTTCAAAAGATATGATCGTGAATGCAGTCAATCAGATAGATGATGAATTCAGACAACATATGTTTGAGCAGCTTGAAGGATTTCTCCAAGATCAGGTAGAATACTCAGAGAAGAGTTCAGTCGATTTTGCTCGTGTTCTAGCTACTGAATCCAGGAAGTTGGAAAGAGTCTATAGAGCAAGAATCGAGGTTGCTGATGTTCAGAGGAAGGAAGCTTATGATCAGCTAGCCCAAGCTAAACAGATTATTTCGGCTATGACTGATGAGAATAAGAAGTTACGTTTGACCGCGACACATTTTAAGAATGAGTTGAACTTGTCTACTCAAAAGCTGGAATTAGTGGCAACCAAGCTGGACAAGTTGAGTCAAAACAGTTCGCATGAAAAGCAGATTGAAAGAGCTACGAGTCTAATGAAACAAGCTATGTATGAAGAGATGACTCGTTTCACTTCTCTTTTCTCTCTCCAGGCTACTGATGAAGCCAAAAAGGGGGAAGAGACAAAGAAGACAAAACCAATGGATACTAGTGCTGAGATTAGTGCTGAAATTGAAAAATCTAAATCCAGTGCTGAGCTAGAAGCAAAGGAAGCTGCTGAAGCTATGCAAGATCTCAGAAGGCCTAAGAGAGGCAGAGGCAGAGGCAGGTTGGTTAAAACTGCAGAGTTGGAGCAAGCTAAGTCTGATGAACAGAAAAGATTGGAGAAGGGAAAAGGTGTTGCATCTCCAGAAGCTGAGGTTCAGACCAGACGAGTCAAGAGAAAACTAGCTATTGAAATTGAAGAACCAACTGCGATTGTTGAGAAGAAGCAGAAGGTTGTTGATCCAAGTGATGAATCTCACTATGCAAGCAAGAAGAAGATTGAAAAACATATTGAAAGATTGCAGAAATTGAAGGCTGATGAAGAAGAAGTGGAAGACCAGTTCATTGATTATTTCATTGACAAAGAGCATCGTCAAGAATGGCTCAAAGTAAAGAGGCAATGGGAACTGGATCACTGGATTATTCGAAAGTACGGTGAGACTGAAAGGCCAGACGAGTTGTATGCCATGTTTGACAAATTCATGGAAGGTCAAAACAAATTGCTTTGGAATTTGATTATGAGAATATCAGCTGCCGCAAACTTCAACATCTTAGTACCGATCTTTCCGAAATGGAAGTCACCTATGACCAGTTCAGGAAGAAGAGTTGATATTAATCAAATCAAGAAATATGAAGAAGAATTGTTAGATAAAGGGAAGATTGAAGATGAAGATCATATAAGTGTTATTCACAGGAGACTCCTAGAAGCATTCTGTGTTCCAAATTCAGAAGAAGGTACTCTTTCAGATTAGTTTTTTTTCTCTGATTACTTAGTTTTATTTTGAGTAAGTATTTGTAATATCTACTGATCTTATTTCAAAATGAATGAAAAGATAAGTACTATTTGATGTTTAAGACAAGATAACTACTTAACTAGTCTACTATTATGGAAAGGTTCAAGTAGTTTTGGATTCATCAAAAAGAGGGAAATTGTTGGGATATGAATCCTAGAACAAGTCCTAAATGATGAATAAAAGATAAAAGATAAAGTTTTGATAAGCCAAAAGAAGACTTGAATATTTTCTAAGTATTGACTGATCTAGTCTAGTTAAAGTTAAAGTCATCTTGAACAGATCAGTAGAACTCAAAAGACAAGTACTAATTCCAAAGACAAGTACTAGTTTTAAAAGACAAGTATTATTGAAAGATAAGTACGATTTATAAGTACTTCATATTTGTTATTTAGATATGTTAAGATTGTTATTGAGCTATGAATAATTGTTGTATAGAGCTCATGATTTTAAATGTAATAGATAGATTCTTTGTATAGTTTTATAAGTTGACTAAGCTTTGTAACAAGAGCTTAATGTAATGTAATAGTCTTGTTAGGATTAGTTGATAGAACTAGATTAGTTCTATGTTGTAATCTGAAGAAGTCTACTGCACTAGATAAGTAGAAGATGCAGACTACTACACAAGACAGGTACGACTCAGCAAGACAAGACAAGAAGACTAAAGTTAGTTACAGAAACGCGTATTGGAAACAAGACTGAAGAATTAGTTAAGGAATAACTAATTAACTGAAGAAACGTGTGAAAGGATATGAGGAATCAGTTACAAGTTAGTTTTCAAGAAAAGGTTGTTACACAACTGAATGTTCTTGAAATTGGAAGTCTATATATACCCCAAGGTATTCATTGATTAGAGACTACTGAAAATACATACTAAAGCTACATACTGAAGAATTGTTCGAAGTTTTCTCTCAGAGATTGAAGTTCAGAAAGTGAAGCTACACAAGTCAAGTGAAGAAATCAGAAGGCTACTACTGAACGAAGAGAAGTTTTATTTTCGTTTATTGTTTCAAGTTGCTAGTTACTTGTAAAATAGCTAGTAAGATCGAAGATATATCTGGAGATATAATCGAGAAGATCGAAGTCTTATTTCTTGGGACTTAAAGCCACAAGAACATATTACTCGATTGGAAGAGTTAATAAGAATTTCACAACTGGGTTTGTGAGAGTGGATGTAGACAAGTTGTCGAACCACTATAAATCTCGTGTTTGATTTACTTTACTGTTTTGTTTGTTTGAATTGATTAATTGTTTACTTGTTTAAACATACATAACTGAACTAGACTAGTTGAGTATACATAAAACAGAGTTCTCGAAATAAGTTGAGTATAATCTTTAATTGGGCTCATTGTTAATTTCGTATTCCGCACATTGTAATTCTGATATATCGAAAGATTTTAGAAAAGTCTATTCACCCCCCTCTAGACATTTTCTTTAGCTTCCCTCGATATTAACTCAACTTAGGGACCTACAAGTGGTATTAGAGCAGTAGTTTACGAACTGCTGTTTCTTGATAACCAACACAAGACTTGGGTGAAAGTCTTGGTCCAAGATCATATTTGCTTACGTGTTCTTGATCAATATTCTTGATATATTTGTTTCTTGTTCCCTGTTCTTGAACTGACTGCTTCTTGATCATAAACCTGCTTAATACATATCTTCTTGAATCATGTCACTTGAAATAAGTGCTAACAAGTTACCTAAGTTCCAGGTTTAAACATACATAACTGAACTAGACTAGTTGAGTATACATAAAACAGAGTTCTCGAAATAAGTTGAGTATAATCTTTAATTGGGCTCATTGTTAATTTCGTATTCCGCACATTGTAATTCTGATATATCGAAAGATTTTAGAAAAGTCTATTCACCCCCCTCTAGACATTTTCTTTAGCTTCCCTCGATATTAACTCAACTTAGGGACCTACAAAAATTGACAAGCTGAAGCTTCAAATCAACAATGATGATGATGATTCAGAAATATATGAATCTGTTCAAGCATATAATCCTTTCCTGAAAGTCCTAGATCAAGATTCTGATAAAGAAAAGGTAAAAGACAAAGGTAAGTCATCTAACACTTCTGATATGCCAGAATTGGTTGACTGCTCCCCTATGGATAAATCTGCTGATTTGATACAAAGTAATGATACTGATCTGCATGATGATTTGCATGATATGAATGATGAAAGTATTCCGGTTAAGAATAGAAGGACATGGAAATCTGCTCATTCTACTGATCTGATTCTAGGTGATTCTAGTAAAGGTGTTAAAACTAGAAGACAATTGTTTGAATCCCAGGAAGAACCTAGTAAGTCTTTGTTTTGCTGGTGTTGTTTTCTATCTTCCATTGAGACTAAAACTGTGAATGAGGCTTTAAGTGATAATAAATGGATTATAGCCATGCAAGAAGAAAAATGATGAAAATGATGAAAATGATCTTGTAGTTAGAAACAAAGCTAGATTAGTTGCTCAGGGCTACTCTCAAGCTGAGGGTATTGATTATGATGAAACTTTTGCACCTGTAGCCACACTAGAAGCTATAAGATTGTTTCTTGCTTATGCTGCACATATGAAATTCACTGTTTATCAAATGGATGTGAAAAGTGCATTTTTTAATGGTATACTTGCTGAAGAAGTCTATGTAGAACAACCACCTGGTTTTGAAGTGAATAGTCACCAAGTATACAGATTGAAGAAAGCACTCTATTGATTAAAACAAGCCCCAAGAGCCTGGTATGATACCATTTCTCTATTCTTACTTGATAATGGTTTTACTAAGGGCAAGGTTGATAGAACTTTGTTCCGTAGACAAGAAGGTAATGACATTCTGCTAGTTCAAATTTATGTGGATTATATCATTTTTGGATCACCCAACAAAACCTTGAGTGAAAGTTTTTCAACACTCATGCAAACTAAGTTTGAAATGTCTATGATGAGCGAAATGACTTATTTTCTTGGTCTACAAGTAAAACAAACTCCAGAAGGTATCTTTATAAATCAAGCAAAATATACAAGAAATCTTCTAGACAAATTTGGTATTAAAACCTGTAAGACAGTTGGTGTGCCTATGCAACCTACATACAGAATGGATCCTGATGAAAGAGGTAAGTCTTCGGATCAACCTCACTATTGTGCTTTAATTGGCTCTCTACTCTATCTGACTGCCAGCAGACCTGATATTGCTTTTTCTGTTGGTGTGTGTGCAAGATTTCAAGCAAATCCCAAAGAAAGTCATCTGGAAGCTGCCAAAAGGATATTGAAATATCTAAAGAGGACCATTAATCGAGGATTATGGTATCCTACAGATGATGATATATCCCTAAGTGGTTATTCAGATTCTGACTTTGGAAGATGCAAAATAGATAGAAAATCTACTTCTGGTTCATGAAAATTCTTATGAACTAAACTTATTTCCTGGTTTTCAAAGAAACAAACTAGTGTGGCAACTTCTACTACTGAAGCAGAATATATAGCTGCAGGTAGTTGTTGTAGTCAACTTTTTTGGCTAATACAACAACTCAGAGACTACAATATTGTAGAATCTAATGTACCTATATATTGTGACAGTAATAGTGCCATTGCCATTACACAAAATCCCGTTCTACATACTAGATGCAAGCATGTTGATATTAGACATCATTTTATTAGGGATCATGTGGAAAAGAAAAATATTAGAATGGAAAACATTCATACTGATATGCAGAGAGCTGACATTTTTACAAAACCATTGTCTGAAGTGAGATTTAGAGAGTTATGCATTAGTTTAGGGTTGATAGATATGGATTCTGCATGTATATAGAACTGTACTAACATTTCAAGTACTGATCTTATACCAAATGAAGATGTGACAGAACTTAAGAGCAGTACATCAAAAACTTAACTCAGAAGAGACAAACCTATGTCAGACCACTACATTCTACAAAACAAGTAACAAGGTTACTAAAGTGACCTAAATCCCAATGAGGAAGCTGGTAAAGCTGAGGGACACTGAGAACACACATTAAGGGGGAATCTGTGATTTCTTAAAGATCATTTTTGTTGACTCAGAACACAAAGTCACTTTAGTATATACCTTGATATGATCATTGATTTAATTATTCCTTTATTACGCTGTACTGTTTTACATTGATATTTCATATACTAACACTTCTACCAAGGTGAAACAGGCACAAAAGAGAAGTTCTCCACTGAAGGGGGAACTGATCTGATTACAGATTGGAGATGTCTACAGATCTGATCTGATTACAGTCTTTATCAGTCTACAGACATGTTCTGATTATTGAAATGACTTGTCTACAGAACTGTTCTGATTACAAAGTTTCTTTGTCTACAGAACTGATCTGACTACAAAGTCAATCTTTCTACAGAACTGATCTGACTACTGATTAAACTGTCTACAGAACTGATCTGATTACTACTAATCTCTCTACAGAATAGAACTGATCTGATACACAGTACTGATCTGAGGATTACTGTGCTGATATCAAAAAGGTGAAATCAGAGAAGTTGGGAACTGATCTAAGGACTACTGTGCTGACCCAACAACTGATCTGATGTCCAAAAAAGTTTACTCAGGTGTTGGTCCCTGAACGAGTAGTGAAAGGGATTAAAGTCTAGAGGGGAGGGGTGAATAGACTTTAAAACTTTTTCAAGAGAGTTGGGAACCTCTTCTGATTACTATGTCAACTGGACTACAAGTCTGCTGGTCCAGATGACTATAGTGATCTGATGAAGAGATTATATGCGGAAGTTTGGTAGGCCTTGTTTAAACTCCAGATGGCTATAGTGATCTGGTCCAGATGACTTTTACAGGGGTTCAAAAACTTAACCTTATGGTGGGGGTTTTGGGGTTTTATAATGTATCCAACTAATGGTTCAAGCTTATAGATTGCTTAACCACTGTGCCTAATTCAATAGATATACAATATGAATAGGATTCAGGTTCTTTTGGGTTGGATAGAAATCACTTAAGAGCTAGAGGTATTGTAATGGTTTCTGGGCTCTTGGAGAATTCTCAATACAATATGGCTTTATGCTTTCTTGCTTGTTTAGCTTGTTGAATTCTCACGTTGTGACTTCGTGTTTGTGATTTCTCATCCTCTTGTATTTATAGGGATGATTGCTGCAACTAGCCGTTGGGGCAATCTTTCCATGTTTGCTTGATTCCTTGATTCCAGCCGCTTGATTGCTTCAGTCCTGGGATCATGTCAATCTTCTAAGTAAGGTAAGTCTCCATTCAAATTGCAAGATGACTTTGGGAATCAGCCGAGTCCTGGACGAGCACCTAGTCTTCTGACTACTCGTCTGGTCTTAAGTCTTCTGTCTTCTGATATCAGTCGAGTACCACTCGTCTGATCTAGCAATTCTGAAAGCTGTTTTTAGGCCATCTTTAATCTTGGACTCCATCAGATAAGTAGGTATACAAGCACCTTACTTATCTGGTCTTCAAGGATCTTCTAGTCTTCATGCCTTCTACTCTTCTCATCTTGAGGGTGCGCATGTAAGCCGGGACTATGTTAATCAGCTGATATCAATACAGTTGATCACACAAGACTAGTCTAAGCTGTTCTATACAAAGTCAGCTGATCCTATTACATTTATAAACTCTAAGTGTTTTGGCCATCAAAACTATTCTAACATCAAGTGGGGCTTAGGGTGAATTTATATCCCAACAATTTCCCCCTTTTTGATGAAGCCAAAACTATACTTGATAAATGCTCTTAATAAATAAGATAAGAGTTTATAAAATAATATAAAATTGAAGTAACTGATGAAGACAATGAGAATTTGTCTTGTGAGCAAAAGAGACTAGTACTTGAATATATATGAAGCTTTTACAGATTACAAGTAATAGTTTCTTTGAAACTTCAAGGTAGTCTTCATCAGGTCTTCTATTCTTCAGATGCGGAAGGCAAGGTACAGATGAGCTCAAACATCTTCCATGTGTTGAGGGTCTGTAACATTCTCTTCAAGATAGATCTTCTCAAGAATCTTTTTGACTTCTATCATGTCAGTTCTTCTAGATCCTAGAGTAGGTGCATCCCACTTAGGTTCTTCAGGTGTTAGGATTCTGTAGCCAAGCTCCTTAGCTGTCTTGATTACTTCAGTCCAGAACACTTGATCTTCAAAATTCATGAACTGACTGAACTGTTGAAATTCATCTTCATAAGTAGAGAGAGGGCCAAATCTTCTTACTATGTGGTGTTGGATTTGCCACTTCTTCTTCAGGGGATACCATCTTGGTAACTCATCTTGAAGGGCTAAATAATCCACGTAAGTGCTGTCAGTCACCAGGGCACTTTCTTCCTTCTTTTTGTTTTTGAGTGCTTTCCTGAGTTTGGCCACTTTTCTTTCAAATTTGGCCTTGACTGCCTTCGCATCATTGAGTTTCTTTTGCTTAAGCTCTTGAGCTTCAAGCATCTTCTTTTTCTTCAATTCTTGAGCCTCTATTTCTTCTGCAGAAGGCTCTGTTGGAACTGATTTCTCATCTGCCTTTCTTTTCCTTGTTATCCTCTTTTCAGAAACTTGTTCTGTAGGGACAGTGAGCTTAAGATTCTTGGCAGGATCTTGAGTTTCTTCTTGAGCAGCTTCTTTACCTTGTCTGTTCTTGATTTTTCTCTTCAAGCTTCCCAAGGTTTCATTCAGATCATCTTGTGCTGCTATTAGTTCAGGTAGCTGAGCAGTAGACTTTTCCAGAGCTTTTATCAATACATCTTCCCCCTTTTTGGCTTTAGCAAGAGCAGCCGAAAAAGGCTTCATGGCATTTAGAATCTCCACATGCAGAGTCTACTTGAGAGTCATGGCATTGACCTTGCCGACTTGGGTTAGATGAGTGATACTGTGCTCTAGGATCTAAGCATGAGAGTTTGAAGAACAGGCAACTTCAAGTTTAGCTGTGAGTGCTTCTAATTTGGCTGCTGTCTCCTTCAGCTGAGTTTGCAATTTCTCGTTTGCCTCAGCAGCTGATTTAATCAGAGCTTGACTTTCAGTGGCTCTTGCTTCAGCATCATCGAGTCTCATTTTGTAGGAGCTCTCTAAGCGGTTAATCTCATTTGCATAGAGATCAGCAAACATCTTGGTCCTGTCTGCTGATTTCTTCATCTCGAAGTTGAGATACTCCTCTAGCTGATTATGGAGTGCCTCACCGAACTTGTCATCTATGTCAAGGATTTGTTCGGCGAGACGAGTCTTCTGCTCATGAATGGCCTTTTCTACAAATCTGGCCAGCTGCATGCCTAGCCCTTTGTCGAAGTGTGTGTCGATTGCTTCCTTGACTTGAGCACACACATCTGCTCGAATATCAATAGATGAAGTAGAAGGTGAGGCAGTACCTTGAGCTTCCTGGGGAAGTATTGGAATGGTAGGCGGATTGTAGACAATTAGGACCATTCCCGTTTGTTCTGTAATGAGATAACCTTCTTGAAGAAAGTTTGTTGTAACATCAACCAGACGAGCAAATAATTGACCTTTCCTTTGGTGAGGTTGACAGATGAAGTGATCGAGCTCATGCTTAGGAAAGAAGTGAGAGGGAACAGACACCACTTATCTTTCCTTTGCTTCATTCTCAGCTGATTCATCTGTATCGTCTGCAGTCGCGTCTGGTACAGAGGGGGCCTCAGAGGGGATTCCTAGAATCCTTTGGCATACCCTGGTCAGAGATTCTGTGTTCAACAGCTCAGTGAATGATCGGACTTGAGCAACCTCTTTTTGCTCCATTTCCCAGTCGAGGAAGTTAGCCTTTCCTCCCATTCCTTCCATGACTTCAATGAGGTCATCCACATCATCTTTTCTCAGCTCAATCCAAGTGCATACTCTCAGCACTTGTTCAAATTGGATTGATTCTTCATCAACTCCAGGAACAGTGGTCTTCAGCAGGTTTGCAATCTTCATTCGCATGATCTTTTCCCTAGTGCACATGGGATAGTGTACCATGCTATACTGGGGTTGAGTTAGGTCTGTTGGAGCCAAGTCTTCTGTTACAGAAGAGGTGTGGAGTTGGGTGGTTGGAATAGTTTCCTCTGCTGTGTGAGTATCAACAGGGATTTGGGAAGTGTTTTCTGAGGTTACTGCATGAGTTTGATCATCAGTTGGTTTATCATTAGCAGGGAGTTGAGGAGTGTTCTGGATTTGGTCATCTGCTGTTTGTGAATTAGCAGTGATCTGGGGCATGGCTTGATCCTCTACTGTGTGAGTATCAGTAGGGGTTTGGGTTTCAGTGTTTGAAGGTTCAGATTGGTTGTCACTTTCAGTGGGGTTAAAGGATGAAATTGGGGCTATTCTCATGGGAGTAGGTAGCCTGGATTTCTTAGACTTCTTTGTGAAAGAAGAAGAGTTCCTCTTTCTCTTCTGACCCTTAGAATGTTTTGAAGTAGTAGATTTAAGGGAGGGAGTAGAGATACCTGCCTTCTTCAAAGGAAAG